>JADMNL010000030.1:114298750-115750625 GCA_016271365.2 Neoceratodus forsteri | reverse complement strand
AACATAAACTGAGGATTTGTAGCCAATTGGGCTAATAACTTACATAACCAAAAATGTGAACACTTCCAAGGAGATTGTTGCTGAACAGTCCCCGTCCCCTGGCATTGCCTGAAGCATGGCATAGGAAGACCATGGCCATGGGGTAGTAGTGGAGAGTATCTCCCAGTGAACAAAGGCCACTACTTGAGCTACCTCCCTATTGGTGGAACTCCAAATATAAAAAAAAAACCACCAAGGAAAGATGCTAACAGTAGCCACATCCAGGATATTTTAGATTGTGTACCCCCCCCAAGAAATAATGGATGGGAAGTATGTTAAGATCTAAAATGTCTGCTGTTGAACACTTACAGGTAGGTTATGTCACAAACACACTCAGCAGTCAGGCCCTCCGCTCCCACAGTGCCAACCTCTGAGCGCAGTATTATGAACAGGTAACAGACAGGGTCTGCCTTCCTTCTGCTTGTGGGTCCGAATCACCTTTAGTATCAAGTTCTGGGGGGATTCAGACTGTGAACCTTATGCTAGGGTACCCAAATGTACAGGCTCAGATAATCTTCTCTTTTGGGGAATGCAAGATATCTTTCGCCTAAGGGCACCTAACCAGGTATCCAAAATGAACCCTTAAAACTCTATAAAAGAACTTTGGTATATTCTTACCTTTTCCCAGTTTGGTAACACCATCAAGCCATTGAACAGTTGTCAAATTTAACCATCTATACGGCACATGCAAAAAGGACTGGCAGACGCAGGCAGTCTTTTTAAATATGAAGGGTACTTTACTTAAAGATGATAAAAGCATGAAAAATGTAAACACAGAACAATATATCAAAGAGCATACAATCACTTAAAAGAAAAGAAGGAAAAGTACAAACAAAAACTCCTTCCACAATACAATTAGACTTTTTCTATCTAATGTATTACCTCTATAGTGCTTATAGTTAGATATTGTTTCTTAAGAGCCCAAAAAGAAATGTCACTAAGATCAGACACAAGTCCTAGTTTAAGCTGTGTCTCTCTCACACACCCCTTCTATGATGCCATCTAGCTCCTCTTTTTAGAATATAAAAAATATACAAGCGATGATCTTCCTGTCAGGAGCTATTTTAAATAAGGTGACATCAGCAAAAACTAATTTCCCAATATGACTCCTTCATTAACATCCCCTCTTTGATCTCGAGCAGTTCCTATTCCCAGGGCACATCAAAGGATTTTATGACTTTTAGCACCATAGTGGTATAACGTGTTTTCCTCTAAGACGTCATAAAAGTTTACGAGCCCTATATCCTGGTAGCTGGGTCAGCTCTAATTAAGTCAGGAAAACAGGAGACCCTTAATTAAGTCTCTCTAATCTTTTAATTACCTCCTGGTTTCAGGTTAATATATCCTGTAGCTTCTCTGATCTGGGGGAGGCACCCATAGCATAGGATGTCTCATGTGAGACACTCACATACCACATTCTATATTGCAAATATCATAGAACAATCATAACCAGCTGGCCAAGCATCTCACTCCTCCCCACCTAGACTGAATTTGGGGGCTCAATCCCCTGCATAGGATGAGCTTCCCAAATCAGTTCACTCTTCATATACACGTGACAGACCATCGGCATTCTGATTGGTCACTCCAGCCCTATTTAAGATCATCATGTCATACCCTTGCAAGGCAAGACTCCATCTTAATAGTCTACCATTAATTTTTCCCATTTTGGTCAGCCAAACCAGGGAGTTGTGGTCCACTTGTACCTCAAAATGCTGCCTGTATAAGTATGGTTCTAACTTTTTTAGGGCCCACACTATGGCCAGACACTCTTTTTCCACAGTAGAGTAAGCCTGCACCCTGGGAAGCAACTTTTTACTCAGGTACACTACAGGGTGATCTTTCCCTTGGTTGGATGTCTGACTCAGTACTGCCCCAATACCCAAGTCTGAGGCATCAGTCTGGACTATAAAGGGTCTGCTATAGTGAGGACTTGTCAATACAGGAGCACTGCAAAGTGCCTCCTTCAGTCTGGTAAAGGATTTTTCACAGGCTGGTTCCCAGGTAATTTTCTTAGGCATCTTTTTCTTTACCAGGTCAGACAGGGGAGCAGCCAGGGCACTGTAATTGGGTACAAATTTCCTATAGTACCCTGCTATCCCTAGAAAACTCCTGACCTGCTTCTGCATTTCTGGCCTGGGCCATGCCCTGATCACCTCTATTTTTACTGGGTTAGGACAGAGCTGCCCCTAGCCTACAACATACCCAAGGTATGCCACTTCAACCATGGCCACCTGGCACTTCTCAGCTTTGACAGTGAGCCCGGCTCTCTGTATCCTGCCCAGCACTTCCCTAAGGTGGGACAGGTGTTCCTCCCAGCTGGTACTAAAGATGGCAATGTCATCCAGGTATGCCATGGCATACTCCTCAGCACCATTTAACACCTGGTTCACCAACCTTTGGAAAGTGGCCAGGCCGTTCTTCATTCTGAAAGGTATTACTTTAAATTCAAATAAGCCTATCGGGGTGATGAAGGCTGAACCCTCCCTGGCTCTGTCAGTTAACTCTTCCTGTCAGTACCCCTTAGGCAGGTCAATAGTCATAAGATAGGTCGCCCCTCCCAACTTGTTCAGGAGTTCGTCTGTCTGGGGCATCGGGTGGGCGTCTGACTTTGTGACTGCATTCAGTCCACAATAGTCCACACAGAAACGAGTAGAGCCATCTGGCTTGGGAACAAGGACTACAGGTGAGGCCCAGGGGCTGTGAGATCGCTGGATTACCCCTAAATCCAGCATGTCCTCCACCTCCCTCCTAATGTCCTTTTGGACAGCCTCTGACACTCGATAAGCTGTCCGCCATATGGGCGTCTGTGTCTCTGTCTCCACATTGTGCGTCGCTAAGGGGGTTAGTCCAGGCTTGGCACTAAACATAGTGGGGCAAGATCTACTAAAAAAAACTCTCTTAATTCTTAGATCTTGTCTGGGGCCAGCTGGGGAAACAATTTAACTGCCTCCACAGAGGACTCCCACTTGATTTCTTCCAGCAAGTTCAGAAGGGGGTCTCCTTCATCCATCCCCTCCCCAGGACTACATACTGCAAACACCATGTCAGCCCTATTGGCATATGGCTTCATCATGTTGACATGGTACATTCTTTCTGTCTGTCTTCTGTCAGGTAACTCTATGATATAGTTCACGTCATTTACCTTCCTAACTACTTTGCACTGTCCAGCCCACTCAGCCTGCAGCTTGTCTTTCTGGACCGGAAAAAGGACCATGACTTCCTGACCCACCATGTACGAGCGAGCTCTGGCTCTGCGGTCGTACCACACTTTTTGTTTCTGCTGGGCAGCTGCCAGGTTGCTCTGGGCTGTCCCCATAAGCTCCTTCAGCCTTTCCCTAAACCTAAGGATGCAATCCACTATGGGAGTTCCCTGGGTGGTGTGCTTGCCTTCCCAGTCCTCCTGGATCAAGTCTAGGGACCTATGTACCCGGCATCCATATAAGAGCTCAAAGAGGGAAAATCTGTTGACTTTTGGGGTACCTACCTGTATGCAAACAACAGGTGGGGAAGGTATTTCTCACAGTCCCTCCCATGCTGTTCAGCAAACTCTTGGAGCATTGACTTCAGGGTACCATTAAATCTTTCCACAAGCCCATTGGCTTGTGGGTGATAAGGTGTTATGCACCTCTGCACCATCCCGCACTTCTCCCACAATCATTTCATCAGGTCCAACATGAAGGAACCCCCTTGATCGGTGATAACCTCCTGCAGAAACCCAACACGGGAGAAAATCCCAAGTAAGGCATCTGCCACATTGTCTGTCCTCAGTGAGGATAGAGCGACTGCTTCTGGATACTGGGTGGCATAATCCACCACAGTCAGGATGAACCTCTTCCCGAAGGGGCTGGGGGTATTTAGAGGCCCCACAATATCCATTGCCACCCTCTGGAATGGCTCCTCCACTATGGACAATGGAATTAGGGTGGCTTGGGTTTTCTTATCTGTCTTCCCTATTTCTTGGCGCTGGTGACAAGACCTGCTGGGTGAAGTTGGGCCAATAGAAATTCTGGGCCAATTGTTGCATAGTGCACATGATTCCCAGATAACCAGACAAGGGAATATGGTGTGCAGTCTTGAGCAACTGCTCACGATACCCCTGGGGAACGACAAGCTGCCTGCCTATCACCCCTCCCTTTGTCTTCACATCCTGAGTATACATCAGTCTATTTTCCCAATAAACTTTATGTTTACCGTCACCTCCCTGTGCTCCATCAGAGTCTGCCCAAGCCCTCAGCTTCTCTAGACTAGGGTCACTTTTCTGAGCAACTGCAAACTCCTTACACATTCCCAAGGCATGGAACAGGTCCCCTTCAGTCTCTAAACTAGGGTCCCTAGCACTAGCATCAGGGCACTCAGGATCACTGTTATCCCTAACCCTCTGACAATGGGTCACCCCTCCTTCTTCACAGTAACCCTCTGTAGCTGTGTGGTTAACTGCTACTGGGGAAATTTCTACCCCCTTTTCATTAGTGTCTATATCAGGAGAAACAGGCTGGGGAATCAGCCTTCCAGTGGTTTCCACAATGGCTTCTGTGGGGTCCAGGGAACCACAATTTTCCCTTGCCACTTGGCTACGGGTAACTGCACACACCATCCTGTTGGAGATTGTTGCCAAGGATGACGTCCACTACTAACGTTTTGGCTACAGCCACCTGTTGCACAGTTCCCCCTGTTTCACCCCAGTCTAGGAGAACACTAGCGAGGGGCAATGTTTTCTCCTCACCAGTAAAGTCTTGTACAGTTACAAATTCATTGGGTATATGCTGACCAAGCTCTACCAGATCCCCCTTTACTAATGTCAGAGATGAACCTGTGTCCCTTTATTTATTTATTTATTCATTCTAGGATTACAAATACCTTTGAGCACCAGGCAGCTCATTTACAAAGGTTCCACGTCAGTAGGGAGGGTTACAAACAGTTACAGGGAAACAGACAAGTCATACAGAATATTTCAGAACAGATGTACATGTGTTTACATTGTAGTATGGGACAATTACACTTCAGTTATATACACGTTAAGCAAAACCTGATCGGAGGCAGAGGGAAGAAAAGTGGGGGACCAAGAAGGAGAGGAGCAGCCAGGCAGCCTTGTAAAGTTGCAACTATGATGGAGGGGAGGAAAAAGTCTTAGAAAGGAGAGGGAGAGGGGAAGGGGGAGAGGGGCAAAGGCAGGGAGGAGTGTGGTAAGATGGAGGTGATAGAAGTGTCAGTGAGGGGAGGTCCAAGAAGGGGGGATGGACTAGTGGAGGTCCTGAAAGGGACCTGGACATTAGGTGGAGCAATCACAGGAGTTTTCAGTTAGGAGGTGAGTTCGGAGCTTATGTTTTAACTCTCCAAGTTTAGGAAGAGTAGCTAGACTATTGAGGAGTCCATTAAACCAGGAGGGCGCTCTGCTACCAAAGGCGTGTTGGCGTTGCGTGGTCCGGCACTGTGGGACTAGTAGGAATTCAGTGGATGAAGTGCACGTATGTTGGGTCTTTGGAAATTTGTGAAGCAGACAGCACAGACCCTTCGGCATGAACCCAAGTAGAATCTTTTTAGTGAGAAGGCAGGTGTGGTATTTAATTCATCCAGATAGACTGAGCCATCCAGTCTGTTTATATAGATCACAGGTGTGGGTGAGGTGGGATGCCCCCATTTGGAGTCTACAAGCCTTGTTTAGTGCAACAGTGAGCCTTCTGAGAGCAGTATCGGTAGCAGTTCCATAAATGACAAGGCCATAGTTGATAATAGAGAGCACCGAACTGTGAATCACCAGATTGAGAGCTTCAGGTGTTAGACACTCTCTGAGTTGATAGAGAAGATCAATCCCACCATTAATGGCACTGGCTACATTTTCAGTGTTGGTGTATAGGTGAGGAGACTATCTAGGGTGACCCCAAGGTACTTGAAGTGCTGTATTTGTTCAAGGGGGTCATCTTGGCTATTTCTGATAGTGAGAGCATGTGCGTTGTATCTACTGTGGCAGAGGAGAACAACAGGACTTTTGTCTTCTTGTAGTTCAGCACTAGTTTTTGTTTGGAGAACCAGTGCTCGACATCCAGGAAACCATTCTGTAGGTTGCTTTCGAGCCCGTGCGGGTCAGGGTAGCTTGCAAAAACAGACAGCGTCATCCGCATAGAGCAGTGTGCGCAGGTGGCAGGCAGATGGTAAATTGTTAATGAAGATGCTGAATAGTAGGGGACCCAGAATTGAGCCCTGTGGTACACCAGACTGAACTGGTTTTAGGTCTGAGATAGCATTGGAAATCTTCACACATTGTGATCTATCTCCATGATAGCTTGTAAACCAGGACAGTGAATCGGGGAGAGGTCAGTTAGAGAGAGCTGATTAAGGAGGAACTGGTGATTAACCAAGCCGAAGGCCTTGGTTAAGTCTATAAAGACTGCCCCCACAGGACTGCCTTGGTCAATAGATTGGTGGACAGAGCTGGTGAGTTCTAAGACAGCAGGGGTAGTGCTGTGGCCTTTTCTAAAACCATGTTGTTGTTCATACTGCAGGGAGTATTTACTGAAGTAGTCCACTAGTCGGTTGGCAACAATACGCTCAAGTATTTTTGAAAGCAGAGGGAGGATTGATATAGGCCTATAGTTGCTATGTAGCGCACAGTCCCCAGCTTTATGAACTGGTGTAACAATTGCTGTTTTCCAAACCTGTGGGAACTGAGACAACAACAGAGAGAAGTTAAGGATCTTAGTGATAGGTGGGAGTAATTCCTCAGCGGTAAGGTTCGATTAGTTTGAGGTCTAGGGAGTCCCCACTATGCCGTGATTTACCCAGCACATTGCTCAGTAGTTTCCTGGCCTGGGCAACAGATATGTTTAAAGTAGAAAACAGGGTGATCATTTGTCTTGTTCTCCTGCCGGTGTGCAGACTTTAAGGTGGTATCATCAAAGAAATTTTGTGGTAGGACATTGCTAAGATCAGTAAAGGAATCATTGAAAGTATTTGCAATTTGGAGTGGATCCAGTATGTGGGAGCCTTTGAGGCTTATCATAGTTGGTGCCTTTTTTGGGTCTTTTCCAGTTATATCTTTAATATTTGACCAGAATTTCCTGCTATCACCCCAACTGTTGGTAAGCTGCTCCCTGTGGTGGTTGCTTTTCACTTTGCGGATGGCCTGAGTGCGGGAATTTCCTGCAGCTTTATTGGCTTGCCAGTCTTGAGGTTTGCCCGATGATTTAGCACAGTACCAGAGGTGGTCCCTCATTTTGATGGTAGCAAGAAGATCAGGGGTAATCCAGGGATGTACAGTGCCACACACCTTCATTTTCTTGAGGGGTGCATGTACATCACAGGCGGCATTGAAAGTACTGACAAAGTGCTGAAGGGCTTCATTAGTGTCGGCAGAGGAGTCCAGTAGAGACCAGTCCTGACAGTGAAGGTGTTGTTTTAGGTGCTCCAGGTGGCCACGTATAAGCACTCTGTTGAATACAGTCAGAGGCAGTGGGGATTGGAATTTGTTGGTCCAGCTACAGGTGACAGGGGAGTGGTCACTTAGAGAGTCAGGGTGCACAGTTACATTGGAGATCCGGTCTGGGCAGTTTGAGATTACCCAGTCGAGACTGGTGCTTGTCCCAGTTTTGTAGTTAATTCTTGTGGGAGCTAACAAGTTGAGAAAGATGTAGCGCCGATAGTGCATCCTTCATGGAACCTGAGGAAGCTGACTGCCAGTTTATATTGAAATCACCAAATAGAATTGCCTCAGCGATGTGTTTTTGGGCTTTTAGGTAGTACAAGACTTTATAAAGGCCAGTGTTAGGGTCTTTGGGTGGTATATAAACTGACAATATTGTGAGAGTCTTTTGATGTGCTCCCAGTAGTAGTTTGATCCCTGATACCTGAGTGGGCATCCAAGGTCAGTCACAGGCATGGCTAGACCCATTAGTGAGTCTTTTAGGCAGATGGCACAGCCACCACCTCACTTGGTCAGCCTGTCCATTCTGAAAATTGTGTAACCAGGTAGGTGAACCGCAGAGTCTGGTATTTTGGGAGCTAACCATATTTCCATGACAGAGAGTATGTTAGGATTGTTTTGTGAAACCCAAACTTTAAGGGAGTTGATTTTACACAGGAGGCCGCAGATGTTGAGAGTAGCCAGAGTAAGAGTTCCCTGTTTGTGGCAAGAAGCATTTGGAGTGCATTGTGCTGGTCCTGGGTTAGGATGGATGTTGCCTGATAGTAGAAGTAGCAGGAGGGCAAGCCTAAGGAGGTATTCTCTTATCAGTTTAGACACCTGTTTAGCAGCCCTTTTGGAGTTATGTTGCCTTTTCATTTTCCCTTTCTTCCCCCGGTGGTGGAAGACAATGGGACCTGAGAAGTGATGATGATAGGGTAGGTTGGTAGTTAGAGATCCAGCTATCACGTTGGGGGAAGTTAAATAAGGGGGACCATGGCTCATTTACGATGTAAGAAAAATCCCCTGATGTCCAACCAGTAGTGTAATGGAGGTATTGCCCTGGCGCTCAGTTGGGGAGTAGAGTCCAACTTGGGGAAGTGTTACAAGGGTGACTGTGCAAGCAGAGAATGATACAAAGGAAGGGCAGTGTTGCAGTGATAAGTTTGAGCACAGTGACTATTTAAGAATTAAAAGAGAGAGAAAAAAGCAGGGACCAAGGTGGTAGACAGCTGACAGACAGCCTAGATATCTGCAGATATTCATTGTAATAAGTTTCAAGCCATTTCCCATCGGCCCGGTATACCGTGGCCCGCTCATGGGGTTAGGTTGCATTCTTGATGTAGTAATATTAAACCATGCAGATAATTATGTTTAGGGATATGTAATATAGAAATCTTGTCCAAGGTACCAGGAGTCAAATGACGAAAAATAATCAAATGCACAGGACATGGTGAACTACTGGGGACCAGTAAACTGTTGTTACTGTAGATCAAAGACACAGAATGTGTTAAATTCCTGAAGGTGATGAACACTGGCCTGGTCATATGCAGGATGTAAAAATCCTTTGGTAGTGTCTTCCCTTTGTTCTCCAAAATGGTTGTGAGTAGACCTCAAAGACAAGCACAGATACTTTAAGGAACAAGTAAGACGGAAATGTGGATTCAATGCAGCACTCCACAACTCAGAACTTGTATAACAGATTTACTGACCTTATTTTTGCTTTTAATGGCTTCCAAAAAAGTTGATTTATGATGAGAATGCAAATATCTGGTGGTGACGTTTTACAGTTTCTTAGTTCAGGAAACGTTCATAGATGTCATGTCCAAGAATGGTCCAGTTCCTCCAAGTAGAAACACATGAAAATCCACAAAAACTAAACTACTGACGGAGACAAACACAGACAGCCAGCTAACCCCTCAGCTTGCAGAGTTTTACTCTAACCCTTAACTCTTGTGTCTGTACACCATTCACCATGACTGGGTGCATGTGTTCCCTCATGTTCACAGACATGCTTCCAGGGACACACAAACAATTTCTTTCATAGCCCCATTCTGCATATTGCTTGTTCTTTTGGGGCACTGTCTGGCAATATGCCCAGTTTCTTTACAGACCCAACATTCGTTTCTTTTCTCAGAGAAATCTTTTCTCTGAAACCTGGGGCTAACTGGTTTCGGTGGAGGCAGTGAGGGTTTTAGCTGCCCTGAAGGCACGCTTTTCCCTTTCTGTGCTGCCACGCCAGCCCCATTCTCTCTCAGAGCAGGTCTGCTCTTGGCATAGCGGTCTGAGAGTTCAGCAGCCTGTTGCACTGTTTTGGGATCTCGATCCTCCAGCCAGGTTTTCAGCTCTGCTGGGCATGCCCAAAAAAAAACAGTTCTAACAAAATAGCATTTTCAATTTTATCTACAGAGTTTGCTTCAATTCCTTCCCACCAACGTTTTAAAAACTGATGTTGTTTTGTGGCTAGCTCCTCGTAGCTCATATCAGTGCTTTTCCCGAGCTTACGGAATTTAGCGCTGTATGCTTTTGCGGTTAAATCAAACTTTTTTAAAAGTGCAGCTTTAAGTTTGCTGTAATCATTACTGTCCTCATTGTCAATTTGACCCAATGCATCCCTAGTTTTTCTGGTAAGTAGTGGGGATAGCTGGAAGCTTCAGGACCCTCTAGGAATTTTAGCCTGAATGCAAACTTTTTCAAAGGAATTTAAAAAAGCATCCATATCCTCCCCCTCTTTAAATTCAGCTATCAATTTGGAATTCAATGTGTAACCCAGTCCTATAGTTCCAGTTAAACCCAAGCCACTTACCTGCTCTGGTGCTGGTGGTTGGAGTCATAACTTCTCCAGTTCATGTACCCTCTGGCACTCACAGTCCACCTCTCGCTGTTCACGGTCCACTTCTTGCTGTTCTCGCTCCCTCTTCTCCTCTGTAGCTCACTGTTCTCACTTCTCTTCTCTTTGGAACTCCAGCTCCATTCTGCGCAACTCAGTCTGCAGCCTGATTGCTTCTGGCTCCAGAATGCTGGTGACCTTCCCCTGCTGCTGTGGCCCTTCACTGGCAGTACCCTGCTGTCATCCTCACCAGATCTGGACACTGCTCAGCCACTGGCCCCTCCATGCTCAAGGTTTGGTCCTTTACAGTCACAGTCTGTGACTCGATGCTCTGGGCATCTGCTGCCATCATGGCATCCATGAAGTTCTGCTTGGTGGCTCTCCCCTCATACTTGACTCCTCTGTCCTGACACAACTGCCTCAAGTAGTCTACAGTGTGCCCACTGTGGTTGGAAGCCATCTTCTTCTCTAACTACGGCTACTCTAACTTGCACTTTAGAAAAAAGAATCTAACAGGTAGGAACTTGACTGTAAGCAAAATGATATAGTTCTGTTTCCTTTTTTAAAAAATAAATCACTGCCTTGTTTTGCAAGTGAGCTGTGCAGTATTAAGCCGACACACTGAACAGTTAAAGCTTGTGTTACCAATTTTATCCACACTGCTACCAACCAAACTCTGTCACAAATGCACTTAGCAGGTCAGGCCCTCTGCTTCCACAGTGCCAACTTCCAAGCACAGTATTGTGAACAGGTAACAGACAGGGTCTGCCTTCTGCCTGCTTGTGGGTCTGAATTACCTTTTGTCTCAAGTTCTGGGGAGATTCAAACTGTGATCCTTATGCTAGTGTACCCAAATGTACAGGCTCAGATAATCTTCTCTCCGGGGGGATGCAAGATATCTTTTGCCTAAGGGCACCTAACCAGGTATCCAAAATGAACCCTTAAAACTCTATAAAAGACCTTAGGTATATTCTTTCCTTTTCCCAGTTTGGTAATACCATTGAGCCCTTGAACAGTTGTCAGATTTAACCATCTATAGGTCACATGCAAAAAGGACTGGCAGACGCAGGCAGTCTTTTTAAATATAAAGAGTACTTTACTCAAAGATGATAAAAGCATGAAAAATGTAAACACAGAACAATATATCAAAGAGCATACAATCACTTAAAAGAAAAGAAGGAAAAGTACAAACAAAAACTCCTTTCACAATACAATTAGACTTTTTCTATCTAATGTATTACCTCTATAGTGCTTATAGTTAGATCTTGTTTCTTAAGAGCCCAAAAAGAAATGTCACTAAGATCAGACACAAGTCCTAGTTTAAACTGTGTCTCTCTCACACACCCCTTCTATGATGTCAACTAGCTCCTCCTTTTAGAATATAAAAAATATACAAACAATGATCTTCCTGTCAGGAGATAGTTTAAATAAGGTGACATCAGCAAAAACTCATTTCCCAATATGACTCCTTAATTAACATCCCCTCTTTGATCTCAAGCAGTTCCTATTCCCAGGGCACATCAAAGGATTTTATGACTTTTAGCACCATAGTGGTATAACATGTTTTTTCCTCTAAGACGTCATAAAAGTTTACGAGCCCTATATCCTGGTAGCTGGGTCAGCTCTAATTAAGTCAGGAAAACAGGAGACCCTTAATTAAGTCTCTCTAGTCTTTTAATTACCTCCTGGTTTCAGGTTAATATATCCTGTAGCTTTTCTGACCGGGGGGGGGGCACCCATAGCACAGGATGTCTCATGTGAGACACTCACATGCCACATTCTATATTTCAAATATCATAGAACAATCATAACCAGCTGTCCAAGCATCACAGATTACATATGACCTTGTGGCAGCATGAAGTTCCAGGTCCATACATCTTGCTCCCAGACCTGAAAGGGGGGTCTGGAGCAGCCTAGCTACAGTACCCTGGTGTCTAGTCACAATGAGTGGTCATGGGCCTCCAGTGCAGTAGATGCAAGGCTGGGAGGCATTCCTCTGCCCAGCATCATGTAGGACCTGTGATGGAGCAGTTGCCCCCTGCATTCAGGAGATACCACTCAGATTCCCCACTCAGAGATGGGGCAAACACCAGCAATCACCTTGCTGTACTTAACCACAGGCCCTGTTATGTCAGCCTTAATTCAAATGGGTGTACCCATGAGGAGCAGTGCAAACCCAGCTTTTAGTGGCCCAGTTTGCTGGTACCCCAGTGTCTCCAAAGATGGTCACTCTGTTAGCAGCATTGGAACCAACAATGTCCCCACCAGCACCTCCCATATATGAAAGGTTTGATTGGGTGGCCCTGGCACTGCCCCTTCCCCCCATTTGCACTCCTCCCGTAACACTGATCGCAGTATTCAGGAGATGCAGTACCGTGAAGGGAACTGAAAAATCAACTTTGCAATATGAAGTCTGCTCCTGTTGTGATAACAGGCTGCCCCAGCATCTTACTGCTAAATCAAAATAGGGCTTAATCATGTGAGATAAGGGAGCCCACCATTTGCTTGCTTATAAGTGTGTTACTGGCTACTCCCCATATCCTTAAGATTTTGCTTGCCCTACACATGTAAAAATTGTTAACTTATGTCATAGAAAGCTTCAGTAGAACCCCCACCCAGCTGTACACAGTAAAGCCACCTAATTAAGTCCTGCTATCCCATTTGTCCAGAGTACATACTCGCCCTTGTGGTGCGATCACATCCAGACCTCCCTTGCAGCCTGTTCCTAAGAGTGAGATAGCTATTCTGTGGAGTTTGCAGACTGAGAGGTCTCAGGATAGTGTTCTTTCCGGTGTCATTCTGGAGAACCAACAGTTCTGGTATGGGGAATCATGCCTGTTGCTACGGAAGGGGGTGCTAATAAGCCCCCTTCATAAGGCTAGCAATTGTCCTGAGATTGCCTTGGCATATTTAATTTGCTGGAAGTAGAGAATCTTTCAGGGATTGTCTCGGTCAGTCAGGTAGGTTGTTGTTGGCTGGTCTGATGAGGGGCTTTATGCTGGACCTGCTGTAAGAGTGCCCAGAGCACTGGCCCGGTGGCACTAAGGGCTGAGGCGCTGGATGCCTTACCTCGCATCATGCCAGCGACCTAGGTTCGGGAACAAACCAAGGTCATCGGAGAGCCAGCGGGGGGAGCATGATTGAGCAGCCAAAAGGTAGTTCTCTCCTGGGAAGGAGCCCTGTTGCCCACCGTAGTTCCACTGCACCCAGGTGGAGGTCCAAGGGCAGTGCAGGTGGGTGGGTGGCAAGCAGTGGGAGGGTGTCTTGGTACCGCGGTGTGCGCATGCCTCCACACGTGTGAGTGTGGCCGAAACAGGGGACAGGGAGAAAATGAGGGACAAAAACAGGGTATAAAAAGATAATAGAAAAAAGAAAAAAAAGGAGTGCCCAGATCTCCCCCATCGTTTGTTGAGCTGCTTTGTGTGTCAAAGCTCTTATGTTATGTTGCCACTACAGGGTCCAGTCTGCACCTCCAGTGGTCTGGTGTGGTTGTTGTTGTGTTGCTCTATGTTGCTCAAGAGAGAAGCCCTGCTCTTTTAGCACTGTTGTAGCTTCCTGAGAGGTATTGTACAGTCTGGTGCCATTGTTCCAAAATATACAGATTCAGACAGGAAAAGAAATCTGGAATTTAATTTCTTTTCTCTTCTGTTCCTTGATGACTTCAAGGAACAGAAAATATCCTTCAGGATATTGAAGCCACTTTCTTAAAATGTCTGGGAGGTAGTCTTGGTCAAAATATAAGTGTACCCCATTATACCTGACCTCCCTTTTCTGTCATGCAAGCCACAGGATTTCTTCCTTGGTATTGTAGCTCAAAATTTCATTAATATGGGTCTCTGTCAGGCATTAGGATCAGTGGGTTTTGGGAAGAGGATCCTATGGGTGTGTTTAGTCCTAAATTGGAGTGTGTCTGGTAAAGCAAGGACGTCCCTTGGAAGACTGTATAGAAAGTCACATGTATTTCCAGTCTTGGTGTCCTCTGGCAACTCCATTAGTTGCAAATGATCTCTTCTGGAGTGGGCCTCCAGATCTGAACACTTGTCCTGGGGAGCTGAGTCTCCTCCATGGCCCTCTCGGTAAAGCCCAGTGGCTCTCTCTCCCCCACATCACCCACACTTTTCTTCTCCCCACCGAGTGCACTAAAACTTTCTGCCCTATAAAATACCTGAAAATATTTCTGTTTATTGGCCTGCCATCTGGCCGACTCTTGTACAATTTTTCCCATGAAATATGCTAGTTTTATTTTGCACTTGTTAGTTCCTTGTACTTCTATACACCTGTATATATAATGTACTTCTATACACCTGTACATATACAGTATATATATATATAATGTATTTACTTTGTTGTATATCGAAGGTAGTTCATTGTATGTCCTATGTATTCCATTGGCCTATGTATTTGTTCATCTGTTGTATTTCCTTCACCGGACGTTCGTGAAAATGGGCAATTTCGCTCACTAACCTTCCAGTATACAAATAAAATTGATTGGTTGACTGATTTATTGAGTCCAGGGCTGTTCCTAGCTGCAAGATCCCATCTTCCACCACTGTCACCCGTTCTTCGGCTTCATCCAGTCTCCGCTTCAGTCCAGTCATCCTCTCACCAAGCTGTTTGAATTCTGCCCTGTTCTCCTGGTGGGAGGCTTTAATTTCTTTAATCAGAAGTTCAAACCAGTTGCAGGTAAGTATCTCCTCTTCCTGACTGGTGTCATGCAAGGGCCCAAAAGTGCTGGCAGAAGATGTGCTACGTCTGCCGTCTGAACTCTGATCCCTGTATCTGCTGCCATCCATGGTCTGTTTAGCTTTTGCCGACCACAGTCTCATGCTCCGATGATCCCCTTCATCCTTCAGTGGTATTTTTAATCAGTTCGATAGGTGCTGGCCTCTAGAAGGTGACAGGGTTTATTCTCAGTCAGGTGGAGAGCTCTAAGTCTTGGCTGTTATCCTGGCTGTGAGGTCATTGGAAGTGAGTCCCAGCTATTCTTAACAAGAGTCGCTGTAGATGATGGTGTAGGAGCACTGGCTGTGATGGAACTCACAGCTACTCTAGTACCAGCCCCTCCCAGCTGGAGTCATGAAAGGCAGTGGTTTAGGAGCACTGACTGTGGGGGAGCTTCCAGTTATTTCAGTTCCATCCTCTCCCAGCAGGAGTTGCAATAGACAATGGTGTTGGTGTAGGAGCACTTGTTCTGAAGGAACTTATAACTACTCTAGTCCCAGCATCTCTCAGAAGGAGTCACTGTAGGTAATATTGTCGGAGTGCTGGTTATGTAGGAGCTCCCAGTTACTCTAGTCCCAGCCTCTCCCAGCGGGAGTCCCTATAGGCAATGGTTCGGAAACACTGACTGTGGGGGAGCTCGCAGCTGCTGCAGTCCTAGCTGCTCTTTCTGCCCTGTGACAAAGTCTCAGAGTGAGGTGAAGCACCAGGGAATTAGGATTCCTCCTAATACTCGCAATAAAAGGCAAAATGCTATTGCTGGAGCCCTGTGTAATTATTTAATGTCATTTTTTCTGCATGGCCTTTTCTGTGCAATCCTTTGTGCACAGTGTTGCAGTGTATCTTGGGACTGGCCCTCCCAGGCATGCCGCAGTGTTTGGGCTTGATGTGGCTGGTATCTTTGTGTGGACTATCTTCCATCAGGGATCCCTGTAGGCAATGTTGTAGAAGCACTGACTGTGAGGAGCTCATGGATATTCTAGTCCCAGCCTCTCCCAGATGGAGTCCTGGTAGGTAATCCTGTAGGAGCATTGACTGTAGAGAAGCCCACAGATACTCTAGTCTCAGCCTCTTCCAACAGGAGTCTTGTTAGATAATAGTGAAGGAGCACTGACTATGGGGGTGCTTGCAACTACTTCAATCCCAGCCTCTCCCAGCAGAAGTCACTGTAGATAATGGTGTAGGAGCACTGGCTGTGGAGGAGCTCACAGTTACTCCTGTTTCAGCCTCTCCCAGTAGGAGTCACTATAGGTAATGGTGTAGGAGCACTGGCTATGGGGGAGCTCACAGTTACTCTGTTCCAACCTCTCCCAGCAGGAGTCACTGTAGGTAATAGTGTAGGAGCATTGGCAGTGAGGGAGCTCACAGTTATTCCTGTTCTAGTCTGTCTCAGCAGGAGTCACTGTAGGTAATGGTGTAGGAGCATTGGCAGTGAGGGAAATTAATAAAAGGTCATACAAATGAATGGAATAAAAGCATGAATGACCACCTTGTGTGCTACCCCCCAAGTCAGTAACTAAGATACTCTGCAGCTTTAAGGGCCTCCCCCTCCTCCTCCCCCTGCTCAAATGTGGAGACACAGCAGGCCCCTACTGTGGCAGTCAAGACTGGAGCCAGTTACTGCTGTTTGTGCAAATCTAGGACGCTGAGGGATCGTGGGAACAAAACCTAACCCTGTTGTTCTCTGTTCAACACCTTTTCCAGACTTTTCCACATCCTCTCCATTCAGCCACAGGCTCACGTCGGTTGCTGGTTCTGGCCTTTTTGCACAAATTTGCAAGGCCTTTACAAAATGAAGGAGCCTGCAGGAGTCAATGTTAGCTCAGGGCTGTACCTCCCTGCCCTTACCCCCATAGTGGAGACAGGGACAGGAAGTGAAGGCTTCTTTATGTTAACAGATGAGCACAGTTTTGTTAACTGTCTTAAACTTTAGCTCATGTTTTGAAATACGCAATGATATACCACACTGCAGGACCATTCCATGCCTGATGTGGTGTGGTGCAAGTAGTAAACCACAGGAGGAACGGGTAAATCTAACAACACATGCCCTGGAGTGTATTATTGCAATTATTAAATTAACCCAAAGAAGAAAAGCCAACATTAGATTTAAAGTTACAGCTGAGACTTTACCCATATGTGGATTGTGAGATTTTTCTCATGGGTAAAGACACAGGCTGACTAATCATGCGTCAGGATTTTTCTTATCCATTTTATAAAGTGGAGCAACACTCGCCAAGGGAATGAGGAGTTTATTTTTGTCATTCTTTCTGTTTTCCCACAGGGCCCTTGGCCTCTGTTGATGGGTCACCAGCACTGCAGCTGCACCCTTCCTTTGTTCTGTAGGGTGGACAAGCAGCTGTGCACCCCTCCTCTGGTCCAGAGGGAATGCAAGCAGCTGTGCACCCTTTCTATTGTCCGGAGGATGGATGAGCAGGTGTGCACCCTCCCTCTGGTCCAGCGGGCAGGCAAGCAGCTGCTGCACCCATCCTCTGGTCTGGAGGGCAGATGAGCAACTGTCTTCACAGCCAACAATGACACCCATCCTGAGTCAACCTGGAGGAAGTACGCAAATACTGGGCTGCCCATGTCCTCCCTTCCTGAAAGCCAGGCACCACACATCTGCAATGTGCCCTGTCCCAAGCTGGCTCTCTGCGGCTGTCCCAGGATCACACATGAATCCTGGTGCACCAGGTGGCAGTGTGCCATACCTGAACCAAAGAGGCAATTTATTTTTGTTGGTAATTTGTTTACCCCCCCCCCCCAGTTGTACCTCTTTACTACCTCCTCCTGCACGCCTCATATTGGCTGGGCTGGGCTGGCCATGGCAGACCTCTGCCTGTCAGCACTTCTTGACATGGACCCTTCAGCTCTCTGTTTGGTCAACAACCTCCTGACCAGTCAATGCAAGAGGGACTTCCCCGTCCCATGAAACCATGACTTACACACAGTGTTCGGCTAGCAGGAGGAGGGGAGCTAAGGCTGTTGACAAAAGTCATGGTGATGTGGGTGCTAGGTGCAGACATCATGTACACCATGCTGGATGATTTGTTCCCCTGTAATCCACCCACCTCCCCCATGTAAACTCACCCACGCCTGACCTCTGAGAAAAGGGCAGGCATCACCCGGTCATGATGTTAAGGCCCTCCACTAAGCCCGCTATCTAGTTTGGTGAGTGGATCCCTCCCATGGGTGTCCTGCTGTGCTGCCTTCACAGCATCTCTATGACCCCACCAGCCCAAGGAAGGGACTCAGGTATGCAGTACAGTCCCGTGTCTCCAGCATGGGAGTACACTGCAGACCTGCATCTCCAGCATGGAAGTGCAGTGTAAACACGTGTCTCTAGCATGGGAGTCCAGTGCAAACCCACATCTCCAGTATGGGAGTGCAGTGTAAACCTGCATCTCCAGCATGGGAATGCAGTGTAAACCTGCATCTCCAGCATGGGAGTGCAGTGCAAACCCATGTCTCCAGGGTGGGAGTGCATTGCAATCCCAACATCTTCAGTATGGGAGTGTAGTGCAAACCCACATCTCCAGTATGGGAGTGCAGTGCAAACCCATGTTTCCAGGGTGGGAGCGCAGTGCAAACCCACATATCCAGTATGGGAGTGCAGTGCAAACCCATGTCTCCAGGGCGAGAGTGCTGTGCAAACCCACATCTCCAGTATGGGGGTGCAGTGCAAACCCATGTCTCCAGGGTGGGAGTGCAGTGCAATCCTGAATCTCCAGCATGAGAGTGTGGTGCAAACCCGTGTCTGTAGCATGGGAGTGCAGTGCAAACCCATGTCTTCAGCACAGGAGTGGGTGATTTAATACTTTTTATTGGACCAACAAGAGAGTTACAAAACACAAGCATTCAGGCTAAGTTCTTTTAATAAGGGGGTATGTAGAGACAAAAAAAAAAAAAAAGTATTTGAAATACTAGGTGGTTGTAAATCAGATTAGTGATGTAGACTTCTCTCCTGAAATGGAATGTGACAGCAGGAGGTCTATAAACTGTAAGATGTTTGTGTAGAAATATATGCATAGCAAATGTATATGTATCTGAACCTAGAAGAAGACAGTTGTCAATTAAAAGAGTGGGCAAGCGAGGGGGTGGCTGTGCTGTCTACTTCATGGACTCACTCTCTGGCCACCTACTCCCTCTGCCCATACTAACATCCAAGGCTCAGGCCCTCACCCTAAAATTAACCCTAGGAAAGTCAACATCCCCTCTTCTCCTCACCACGGCCTATGTCCCTCCCAAGGACCAGAAGCCAGCCTTCCAAGCCATCATGTTCTACCTCTCCACCCTACCCCCAAAGCATGAAAAAATACTACTGGGGGATTTCAACATAAATTAGCTGGCCAAAACAGCTGCCCCATACATTAATGAGGCGTCAGTCCTCAATCTCACTCAGATCATCAAAACCCCCACCCGGTTACATGCCTGCACAGGGTCATCCTCCCTACTAGATCTAGTTTTCACAAACTGCCCCCACAAAATAACCAGCACCCAAGTCCTCCCTGACACCTTAAGTGACCACTCTCCAGTTCTCTGCAACTGGTTTTGGTACCCAAAACCTCGCCTAAAATTATTGCAAAACACAAACTAGGGGCCTGTAAACTAGCCCACTCAAAGGCCCACCTCAGAGAATGGAACTGGACACCCTAACTAACACCCTTGACCCGGACCATGCCCTTGAACTATTTACCAACACCTTTAACGCAGCCTGTGACAAGTTCGCCCCCCTCACCAAAACAATGACCAAAGGGAATCATGCACCATGGTTCTCGGACCACCTCCAAGTCCTACTTCATCAGCGTGACGCACTATGGCACCTTGCCAACGGGACCCAATGGCCTCTGGACAGGCAATGTTATCGGTACTCCCGAAACAAGTGCACCTGGGCCATACGCACCACCAAAGTGAACTATTACAAAGCCACCTTAACCTCCACCTGGGGCTTTGGTCGCAAGTTCTGGGAAAACATTAAGGAACTCTGTGGCAAAGCCCCAAACCTGCCACTGGACCAAATTCTAAAAGATGGCTGCCTCTCCTCCGACCCCCTCAGAATAGCCTTGGCCCTTAACACTGCTTTCACTGATCTCTCCCATGTGCTGCCCCCTAATTTCTTTGATTCCCCGCCTGCCCATAACGCCTCGCATCCTCCCCTTGCTCCACCCTTCTACCTGCGAGTCCTTACCCCAGACACTGCCAAACCCTACCTAACCAAAGCTATTAGCCAAAATCACTATAGTCACGACTCCCTGGACCTCAGACTTCTCCGTCTCACCCTCCAGGAAGTCCTAGCCCCACTCACCCACATTCTAAACCACTCCCTCTGTCAAGGGAAATTCCATACCCACTGGAAATCGGCCTACATCACACCCATCCATAAAAGTGGTGACCGCACATCCACAAACAACTAGCGCCCCATCTCTAGCCTACCCCCCCCCCGTCTAAGGCACTGGAACGCATAGTTGCCGACCAACTTACTGACCACCTTAACAAATATAACCTTCTATCCAGACAGCAGCACGGTTTCCGTAAGGGCCACAGTACCACCACCGCCCTCCTTGAATTTACCTCCCATGTCCACTCAGCCCTAGACCATGGCCACCTCACAGGTGCCATCTTCATGGACATATCTAAGGCATTCAGTACCGTAAACCATGCCCTCTTGCTTAACACCCTGGCTTTCATGGGTTTCTCCAATGACACCCTAAACTGGTTCACCAGCTATCTGTCTGACAGAACGCAGATAGTCAAGGTACGCCCTGTCCTCTGCCCCCACCTCCCTATCCGCTCCGGTATCCCACAGGGCTCCATACTTGGCCCCCTACTTTTCAGCCTATACCTCAACTCCCTCCCAGCGTCGTGCCTTGGAAGTCTACTCCTATACGCAGATGATGCGGTCTTGTTCACCTCTGACACGTCACCCCCCAAGCTCCGCCAAACTCTCCAACACTTGTTCCGTGAAGTCAAAGACTGGCTCACCACCCAATGTCTTATTATTAACCACGATAAGACAAAAGTCATGCTCTTCGCCCACCCCCAGAACCCACTCAAGAACCTCTGCCCCCAGTTCCTCACTGCCAATCAGACCCCATTAGAACAAGTAAGCAGCTTTAAATACTTAGGGATCACTCTAGACCCTGCCCTCAGCTTTAATCAACATATCCTACACCTATCAACAGCCCTTAGCTCCAGACTAGGGGTACTATACCGGTACAAACACTGCCTCACCCCTGAAACATTACAACTCACCATAAACTCCTCAATCCTCTCCCTGCTAGACTACAGCATCCTAATCTACAGTGCCACTCCATCCAGCACCCTAAACAGACTCCCGACTCATTTTAAACAAAGCCTGCCGTCTCATCCTTGGATGTGATCATTTTACACACTCCTGCTCCCTTTACAGTAGCACAAACTGGCTAAACCTAGATAGCAGAATCAGGTACCACACCTGCCTTATGACCTAAAAGGTACTACTAGGCCTCACCCTACCTACCCTAAACCAAATCATTCGCCCAATTCTCCCAGTCAAAACAACCCGCAGCTCAAAGAAGCTGCTGCTAAGGGTACCACGTGGCTGGACTTCCCAATTCCAGAGAACCTTCACTTACAGGGCCCCCTCCTGGACTAACACCCTCCCAAGTCATATAACAAATGAATTAAGGCTTGGCCCTTAGAAATCCAAGGTACGGAAATACCTTCATGTCTCTAGCCAATGTGACTACCCTTGACACCAGATTGACATATGCAGCTATCAAACTAACTATTGTCGGACTCCCCGTACCAAATTGTAACTATGAAACCCTATGACCATCAGCCTCTAGAGAACCTCTGTAACTATTATGGCTGTACTAAGAAACAAAACTTGCTGTTATTCAACAACTGCACAACTATGTAACCTCACTGACTGTTATTTGTAATTGTACTGTAATCTGTATTCCAAGTTCTGTCCGTGTATCCTTTTTATGTATGACGTGGAACCTTTGTAAATGAGTCACTGACTCAAAGGTCTTTCTGAATATTTCAATAAATAAATAAACAAATAAATAAATAAAAATTTGTAATAGGTCATGAAACCAAGATCTATATTCAGTCCATGATTTCTAGTATCAAGAAGGGGAATAAGTTTGAGCTCATAAGCTCACCTTTCTTGTGTGTTTCTGAAGTGTCCTTTGAGAAACAGGACAGAAAGGTCAGAGATGGAGTGATCAGACAGAAATGTTGTCCCACTGGTTTTTCAGTCTTTTTCTGCTTTATGTTGTACCTGTATGAGTTCATTCAGGTTCAAAGGGGTTGCCTGGTTTCCCCCACGTAGCCTGTATGTGGACACGTCTTGCACTGGATGTAATAGACAACATTCTGGGATCCACATATGTAACTCCCCTGTATCTTGAAATGCTTGTTTTGTGGGTGCTGCTAAAGTATGAAGTGGAAATGTGCCTACATGTTTTACATTTAGGAAAACTGCAGGATTTCGTGCCTCCTGGTGTTCTGTTGTTTTGGTCAGGCACACATGTGTTCCTGGCAGTCAGGTTGAATAAGTTAAGTGAGTAAGTTAGGTTATATTTTGAAAGACAATAAAGGTGATTCCTGGAAAATACATTTCAAGGTGTCATCCTCACTGAATATTGGCTGTAGGTCCTTAGTTTTTTATACGGGCTCCAGATCAGGGTTGTATGTAACAAACCAAGGGTATCCGGTTATTGGTGGTCTTTATATTGTAGTAGTTATTCTCTTGGCATAAGTGTTGCACCTTCCACAGTTCTGTCAATTTCTCTAGAGGAGTGTCCCCTGTTAAGTAAATGTTTTTTCCAGTGTGACAAAGTGTTTATCTCTGTCCTCCTCACTCAGACAGATTCGGTTGTATCAAAGCACTTGGAAGTACATTATGGATTTTTTAGTGTGCCTAGGGCAGTTTCTGTTTTTGTGTAGTTATCTCTGTCTGTCTGTTGGTTTCCTGTAGATACGGGTCTGTAAAGTTCATCTTTGATGCTAACTGTGGTGTCAAGGAAATTGATGCTGATGTTGGAGTATTCAAGGGAATGGGTGGAGGATGTTAAGTTCCTGATGAAATTCTTTTAGTGTGAATACCTTCTGTCCAAATTATAAATATATCATCCGTATATCAGAAGCATGCGAGTGGTTTAATTTTATTTTGTTTCAGGAAATCCTCTTCCAAACTGGCCATGAAAAAGTTGGCATATTGTGGAGCCATCCTGGTGCCTATTGCTGTTCCCATAGTTTAAACATAATGTTTGCTGTTGAAACTAAAGTTGTGGGTCAGAATAAATTCAAAGAGTCTGGCAGTGAATTTTGAGTGGACATCATGGTGCTGTCCTGTCTGTTGTACATGTTTAAGACTAGCTGAAATACCATCAGTAGGTACTGCTTATAACACTGGTGACCCGGGTTTGGGAATGGACTTGGGTCATCAAGGCCGGCAGATGGGACGGTTGAGCATCTCAGAGGACACTCTCCTCCTCCTCCTCCTCCGGGGAGAGGCAGGGTTGTCATCCTTGCTGCTATATTGCCACCTGGGTGACCACTGGTTGAAGTGCAGCTTAGGGATGTTGTAACTAAGGGGAGACATTGATCAGGTTCCAGAGCAGTTTGGACATGCCTCCATGTGCCCACACTTCCTTGAACTGCTTGCGGGCTGATGTCTAGGAGGGCTTACAGAAAAATTGAAAATATGGCTCCACAGCAAAGTTAGATGATGAGCCCCTCGCGCCTTAGCAAGGAGCCAACCCAGGACCCATGGACACTGATCCAACATGGCTAGCTCTGGGAGTGAGATGGGGTCTTCCTCTCTCCCTGGATGGGAGTAAACTGAGGCAATATGGGGTGCTGGCCGCCGGTACCTGGGATCAGGCAGAGCTGTAGGATGCCTTAGGGAGATTCAAAAGGGAAGACTAGCTAGGGAGATAAAAAAGGTGGCATAAAAAGAAAGTTAAAAAAAAAAATTCCATCAGCATGTGGGGTACTAGTGTAGAGGGAGTTCACATTCATTGTGGCTAAAATGGTATTAGGCAGTAAATCTCTAAAAGCAGAATGTGTACGCAAGAAGTGTGTAGTCTCCTTAATATAGCTTTCTCTTTCTGCAACAAGTGGGTTTAAGATGGTTTATAAATCCAGAGATCCCTTCTGTCAGAGTACCACTACCAGATATTATTGGTATTCCCAGATTCTCAGAATTATGGGTGTTGGGCAGCAGATGGGGAGGGGATTGGGGTAGTTGCAATCTGGGGGGCTAGCTGCACACTCGGGCAGACATTGATAGACCAGGTGGTCTATTTCTGCTGGCAGATTCGTATGTATAATGTATCTGGCTTAGGTTCACCTGGGATGAGATTGGTTATTTTGTCTTGGACATTCTTAGGAAATGATTTAATAATGTCCCACGGTTCTTTGGTGTATTGTGCAGTCTGATCACTAGCCAGAAAACCAGTGGGACTAAACTTCTTTCTGTATGACCACTCCATGTCTGATCTCTCCCTGGTTCTCAAAGGACACTTCAGAAATACACAAGACAGGTGAGCTTATGAGCTCAAACTTATTCCCCTTCTTGATACAAGAAATCATGGACTGAATATAGATCTTGGTTTCATGACCTATTACAAAATTTTAACTGACAACCATCTTCTTCTAGGTTCAGGTGCATATACATTTCCTGTGCATATATTTATATATATTATATTGTAGTGTCACACACACACACACACACACACACACTGTATTTAGGGAAGCTAAAGGAAGCTGTATTTAAGGAATATAAACATCTCATAATTAATATGCCTCTTGCTGTCACATTCTATTTCAGGTGAAGTGTCTACTACATCACTAATCTGATTTACAACTACCTAATATTTCAAAGTCAGTTTTTTTGTCCCTACGTAGCCATGTGTAAAAGGATATACCCATGTGTAAAAGGATTTACCCTGTGTAAAAGGATATACCATGTGTAAAAGGATATACCATGTGTAAAAGGATATACCCATGTGTAAAAGTGTATACCCGTGTATAGAAAAGATATACCCAAGTGTAAAAGGATATACCCATGTGTAAAAGGATATACTCATGTGTAAAAGTGTATACCCGTGTATAGAAACGATATACCCATGTGTAAAAGGATATACCCATGTGTAAAAGGATATACCCATGTGTAAAAAGATATACTCACGTGCAAAAGGATATACCCATGTGTAAAAGGATATGCCCATGTGTAAAATAATAGGATATACCCATGTGTAAAAGGATATACCCATGTGTAAAAGGATATACCCGTGTGTAAAAGTATATACCTGTGTGTAAAAGGATACGCCCTGGTGTAAAAGCTTATTTACCAGTAAATTTCTCTATCCTAAGAATCTTGTTTTCTGTAGAAGCTAGCTGCCACAACTGTTGAAGGGCCCTCTGAAGCCTGAATGTTTGTGTTTCGTAAATCTCTTGTTGGTCCAATGAAAGGAATCAAATCACCCACTTTGTTCATCTTTTTGAACAAGGACCAGTATGGCTACAAACACATCTGTACCTTGCAGAGCTGGTACAGTTTAGGATCCAAAAATAATATCAACTCATTGTGTACAGAATAGAAGGTACTGTAGAGTATCGGGTTAAGTATGGAACTTAAGAATAGCTGCCAGCCTGCTGCCCCTTTAACCTGAGAACAGAATGTTTCAGCTAATGCTATGGTCACATGTTATGCTAATTATTTCCAGCACGGGTTTTGGAAACCCCAATTTCCTGTTCCTCTAGTCAGTCTGTGTCTGTACCTCATGCTGATGAGATGTTACTGAATAAAATTAATTCTGTTTATTATTTTCTGCGTCCGACTCAGTTTGTTCGGTACCAGCAGTTGATTATTGCAGAAGCACCAGATGGGAAAGCAGAATGTTGGAGAATGTAAGGTGTCCCATGGCAGATCAAATACCAAAACGCCACAGTACCTAGACATGTAGATTTAATAGGCATGCTAATAATTTTATTAATAGTAGCTGAAACTAGCTTTTTGGAAAACATTTTTTTCTGCTGTGTCATTTTGGTTTGGTCTGCCACTAAAAGATCTTTACCTTCTCTCTGGTCTGCCAGACCCATCTGTTGCTCCTGGTGAGCACCCGTTTAGACTGTGCGAATAAACTGGTGGATGCAGAAAATAATGAAATAAAGTATTTATTCTGTACTGCAGACATGTTCTCTTCCTGAGGTCTAGTCCCAGACTGAATAATTCTGACTGACAGGCATACATGGCACTGACAGGCAGTACAACAAATTGTTACATGCAGGTTCTAAGTGCTCTTAAAGGGGCAGCAGCTAGCATTAAGCCCCATGCTTAATGTGTGCTCCACATCACCACCGGGACAGTGAATGTGAGCACCACTCGAAAAAGCAATAACTATTATAACAGTTTCTAAGAGTTTTTTAAAGCAAAAAATATTTTTAAGCATTTCAAGGTATTACATTTATTTATTTGAACATATCAGAATTAATCTTTGAGTCAGAGACTCATTTGCAAAGGTTCCATGTCAGGGTATCAAAGACAATATAAAAGATAATACAGCAGAGGATTAAAACAATACATTGAATACTACTGCTGCTACTACTAATTCTTTATTTATATGGTGCCTTTCAACAACCAAGGCACCTAATAAACAATTAAAACAAAAGAAAATAAATCATACATTCACATATTATAAATATTATAAAATGCAGATAAAACCAATAAACAGTATTTGAGTCATTCACCATATGCTTGATTCCATAAATACGTTTTAAGAGCCTGTTTAAATCCCTTCACAGTTGCGCACTCCCGTAACTAATGGGGTAGAGAATTCCAGAGGGTAGGGGCTGCATGCACAAATGCCCAGGCACCAGAAGATTTTAAACAAACCCTTGGAATCTCTAGCAACCCCTCATCAGCTGTAAGGAACCAGAAGCTCTTTCAGGTAGTCCGGGCCCTGTCTGTATAGGGCTTTATAAGTCAAAAGTCCGACTTTAAAGGTGATCTGCCACTGTACCAACAACCAGTGCAGTCAAGTAACAGAGTTATAATACAGGTTAGTCATAGTATGGCCACACCGGGTACAACTGTCAAAATACAGTAGTAGTCAGCAGTAAAGTATACACAGGAATATACAGTGTAGTTAGGTTTTATTTGTTTGTTTATTTATTTATGTATGTCTTTGGTAACCAGGTGAGTGCACTGATCCAAAGGACCGCTTTCAGCCACCACGCGGGCTACAAAGTGGCAACAGCTCAGGAAGCAACAATTACATCCATGGCATGGCAATGCACAACCCAACATGGGGTGGTGTGGAAAATAAGAAATAGATGTGCAGTTTATACTATGCTGGATTACGCAAAACATTTGAGATTATGTGATAGATGGTAAAAGATAGACAATGTACAATATCATAGTGGTAAAAAATAGATAATGTGCAGGTGGGCCAGAACCAAATAGAGCGAGATTACATACACCAACAGCAGATGGTATTCTGTGATATCATGGAACTATACAGACAAGCTACTAATGTAATGCAGGTTCAGACAGTCAAATATTTCCATAGTTACATAGGTGTAAGAGGTTTATAGGGGGATAGGGTCAGTTTTGAGAAAAGAAAAGGCTGGGTAGGCAGAGGCAAAAATGCTGTCTGTGCATGCACTATAGAACAGGATGATATGTGGGCTCTAGATATTAATGTTGGGTGCAGTGACAGCTTGCAGCAGTGTGGAGCCAGGTTTTTAGATTCTGCTTAAAAGCCAGGTGGGTAGAGGATGAGCAGATAGAGAGTGGGAGCTTGTTCCATAGGGAGGGTGTTGACATGGAGAAAGCACGAATTCCCATGGTAGGGGAGAAGCGGGGTACTTCTAGTTGGGGGGGACTAAGGATACCCTAAGGGCCCTTGAGATGACTCTATCTGACAGGAGGTGAGAGAAGGGGGACAGATGTTGGTTTCTAAGCAAGTTGTTCACCAGGCAGCCCATTGCGTAATCGAAGTGATCATGTAGTGGGAGCAGCCCTAAGGACTGAAAGAGAGAGAGAGCAGTGGTGGGTGCAGTGTGGGGCTTGGAGGATGAACCAACAGATTGCGTTGTATGTGGAGCTTAGTCATGTGTGTGAAGTGGAAGTTAATTGGGAGTAGACTAGGGAGCAATAATCTAGAAGGCGGAGAAGATTACCATGAGCGATGGCAAGGTAGGCATCGGCAGACAGGAAATTATTGCACCGGTGAGCAGCGCCTAGTTTCTGGTGGATTCTCCACACTGTGTTGCTACTATGTTCAGAGAAAGAGAGGGAGGGGTCAAGGGTAACACCTAGGTATTTAAATGACTGGACAATCTCAAGGGGGAGCCCCGCTGGGGTGAGTACTATGAGGGAGGAGTTTTGGTGTTTTGGCAGGGAGAGAGCTTGGGCAGGCGCATGGCTTTGGTCTTTTTTTCATTGACCAGGAGCTTATGTGAAAGAAACCGCTGATAGGTGGAGCTGAAGTTTTGGTTGTTCAGGACCAGACTGAGCAAGATGTAAAAAACAAAGATCAATATAATTTAATTTGTCAGAGTAGGTCTCACCAATTTCTAGATAAAATAATAGGGAGTGCTAGGAGAGAGGGGGTTACAGTTCGGAGGCACAGTCAAAGTAGTCATTGTTCTAAGGGAGGAGGGTGGACTAGGTTGTTGGAGGGCAGTGTCATGTGCAGTTGCAGACAGAGTAGGTGAGGAGTAATTCTTTTAGCTTGGCTTTGAAGGGGCCAAGTCTAGGTTCAGCTGAGATGTCAGTGGGCATTTCATTTAGCCATAGTGGGGCCCTATAGTAGAAGACACACTGACCCAACAATGTCCTGCAGTGAGGTACTAACACAGGGGCTTTGGTGGATCTTCGTGTGGCACAGGGCCTTAGGGCAGGTTGCATAGGGCTATTGAGGCCAGAAGGTAGGAGGCCACAGGTGAACTTTTTGTCTGTGAGGCAGGTGTGATATTTGAGCCTCCTATCAAAGTTCAGTGAGTTGGCGATCTGATAGAGGTCACACGTGTGGATCCATCTGTCACACCCTGACACAAGCTGGCAGGCTCTATTCATGGCAACTTTAACCCCGCTGAGGACAGTATAGCCAGCAGACCCATAACAGATAATCCCGTAATCTACCAAGGAAAGGATGGAGGAGGTTACTGCCAGGCAGAGTGCCTCAGGAGGCAAGCACCATTTGTGCCTATAGAAAAGGCCTAGTCTGCTATTTATGGCCAAGCTAAGGAAGTGAATGTGATCATGTAAGTAAATCAGGAATCAAGGGTGACCCCCAGGTATTTAAAGGAGGTCACTTGTTCCAGGGGGGAGTACTGGCAGTTCAAGATGCGGAGGGGGTGTTATGAAACAGTACTCCACTGCATGGAGGGGGGGAGAATCTGGACTACACTGGTGACCAGTAAGAGTAGTGCCAGGGAAAGGGGGAACACCATAGTAACTTGAAGCTTGGTCATGCAACAAGTGCTAAAGTTCAGGGAAAGGGAAGAGATTGAATGGGAGCAACAGGAGGATAAACAGCGCAATTAACAAATGCAGCAAATTAGAGAAAAAAACAATAGCAGAACAGGCATTTTATAGACTGCAGATATGAAATATCATAAGTGTGGTTAGTATTTAAAATCAGCACTGAGTCCAGTTCACAAAAGTTCAGGTCCTCTGTCGATTTTTCTGGTCAGTGGGAATGGAGGCATAAATGGATTGCACTAATTTCTGACAGGAAAATCTCTTCTCAAGATATACAGTGGGTTTGAGATTCTTTGAAACAATATACAAGCTCTGGCCCTGATAATATAAGTTCCAGATTTCTTCTTGGGACAAAGGATGCAATTATTTTGCCCCTAACAATCATTTTTAATAAGTCGCTTCATGAATCTTTAGTTCCAGTAGACTGGCCTACTGCCATTGTTACACTTATTTTTAAACAGGGTTCACATTCCAAAATTGAAAATGATCTGCCTAGTAGCCTTACGTCAGTACTATGTAAACTAATTGAAAAAATAATCAAACAACAACTAGAAAATGAAATGTCAACTTTAAATATTAATGATGTGTATCAACATGGTTTCAAAACAGGATTTTCATGCACTACTAACTTGGTCTCCTTTTATAACCATATCAGTTCTAGCCTTGACTGTAACATGCCTATAGATGTTATTCTCTTGGATTACAGCAATGCATTCAATAATGTATCACATGGCATCTTGATAAATAAACTCAACCAGCTAGGTTTTTCATTACCCATTATATCTTGGATAAATAACCGGTTGAGTAAGAGAACACAAAGAGTAAGGGTTAACGGTGCAATGTCAGACATGGGTATAGTGACTAGTGGTGTCCCTCAGGGAACTGACCTGGGTCCAGTGCTGTTCAATTTGTTCATCAGTGATATGTACATCTCAGCTGATAACATTATGGTTAAATTTGCAGATGACACCAAACTTGGAGGTAAGGTCAACACCCTTGCTAATTGTCATAATTTAAAATCTGATCTTGTCTTAATTGAGTTATGGGCATATATCAATAAAATGCATTATAATATTTCAAAATGTGCAGTACTTTACTTGGGGATAAATAACCCCAAACAAAAATATAATTTAAATAATACTATCATTAGGGCCTCCTGTGTTGAAAAAGACCTGGGAATTTTGGTAAATGATGAATTATCTTCTACTTCTCATTGTTCCAGACTTGCAAATCAAACAAATGCACTACTATGCAGGATAAACAAAACATTTATCTCTAAATCTGAACAATGCCTTATAACTGTATAGATCTCGTATTAGGCCTTACTGAGATTTTGGATCTCCATTCTGGAGTCCTTATCTGAAGTCTGATATAAATAAAATTTAACAAGTTCAATGCAGAGCCACTAAACTAGTACCCCATCTCGCCGACCTAGAATATGACACCAGACTTAAAAAAAAGGGATCACGTTCCCTTAAGCGAAGACGAACTAGAGGTGACCTTCTACAGCTGTTTAAAATTCTTAAATTCCCAGTTCAAATGGCTCAATGTGGCTTTGCTTATTCCATAAGGAAGATTACGCCTAGACGTCATAATAAACAATTAGAAGTTAAAAAAGCTAATTATAACAAAACGTTAAATTTATTTACCATTAGAACACTCGGGATATGGAATACACTACCCCAGGATATTGTTGACTCACCAACTATCACAATTTTCAAGAATAAATTAGATAAATGGATGGATGGACAGGATTTGGCTTAATGTTCCATTTATATGGAGGACAATCTGGGTGGGCAAACTGCCTCCTTTTGTTCTACAAACCAAGTAACCAAGTAATCAAGGTATATTAAAGTGACCCAGAAGTTCTGCGTGCTTTCAAATCCTCACCACTTGACTCTGTAAGTCCAGGATCTGTTGGTGAACTTCTTCCTTAAAATCTTCTCAATCTGGTGTAGAAGAGAGTCCTGAAAAGAAGAAGAAGGCTGAGAAGAAGAAGTTCCAGAGTGGTTATCTTGCAAATCAGACAAAATGGAATCCATCTGGAGAGTGTCAGGAGTGGGAAGATCTGTAGGAACTGGTTGCAAATTGTCTGAAGGGATCTTAGCTTCAGAGAGGATGGCAGGTTCAAGTGCATCTTCAATGGGAACAAAACGGTCCCAGGTGTTGTTAGTTTCATCCAGATACTTGGAGGCAGTATAATGCAGTGGGTTAAGGCTCTGAGCTGTAGATCTGGGAAACCTGGGTTTGAATCCCACAGCCACTTAGGTGCATACTGTGTGATCCTGAGCAAGTCACTTAACTTCTTGTGCTCCCAGGCAGCACCTGGAAACAAGCTTCGGTTTAGTGTGCTACTCCTGGTTTAACAATGTTCCCTTTCCCTTCCCTTTCCCATTGTTAGGTGGACTGGGGTCGTCTGGAAGGGTGTTACATAGGTAGCCATGTTTTAGTTGGTTGATGTGGACTTTGTTGTGCATCAGCTTTCCATTGGACTTGTGGCGTACTGTAGATGAACATGCACAGGAGGAAGCTTTTCTACAATGTTGAAGGGACCAGTCTAGGGGTGAAGCAGTTTCTTGGTGGCACCTGCAACAAGGACACAATGTCCCCAACAGAGAATGAAGGCTTATGCAACTTGGCTGTTGACATTTTCTGCATTGCAGATTTTCTCTGGCCCAGTGTGATGATTGCAACACGTCTGGCAAGTTCAAGCTGTTCCAACATTGGAATGGTGAAAGAAGATGCTGATTTTGAAACTTCTAGCAGCAAGAGATCCCTGCCCAGTGGAGTTCTTGGGTGGCGTCCATGGACTAAGGAAAATGGAGTATACTCTGTACTGTTGACACAAGGGCTGGTATTGTATGCAAATTGCACAAAGGGAACAAAACGCTCCCAGGTGTCGTTAGTTTCATCCAGGTACTTGGAGAGTGTGTTGAGAATGGTAGACATTATTCTTTCACTTTGTCCATTGCATTGTGTATGATAACTTGTTGTGTGAGTCTTTCTGATGTCGAGAGGTTTGTAAGTTTCTCGAACAATGGTTGAAAGGTAGTTAGTGCCTCTGTCTGAATGCAGGTACGATGGGGTACCATGACGACAAATGACTGTGTTGGGGAAGGCACTTGCCACTGTGGCAGCCTTGATGTCTTTTAGGTGGATTTGTTTCAAATACTTATTTAGGTAGTCCACAAAAACAAGGATGTATTTGTTACCAGAGTCAGAGCATGTAGGTAAAGGCCCAAGAATGTCTGCGCTGACTCTTTGGAATGGTTCAGTGGCTACAGGCATTGGAATGATGTGTACCTTTGTCAGTTTGGCAGGAGGCTTTCTTTGGGAGCAGGGCTGGCAGGATTTGACAAATCGGACAATTTCCTTGTTTATGTGAGGCCAAAAGAAGTGAAGCTTTGTCTTTCCGAGAGTTCTGTGAATCCCCATATGATCTCTAGAAAGTGGAGAGGCGTGAGTGGAAAGAAGAACTTGATTGATTAGAGCGTCTGGCACAACTAGCTGTATATGAGTTCTATCCATCCAATGGTCCTTGTCTTCCTTGGTCCAAATATGGAAAAGTACACCGTCATTGAGGAAGTATTGCAAAGCAAAGAAAAGTACATATGGCTATGTTTCTTTTGTTGTGGTAAGGTTCCAGACTCTAAGTATGTGATTATGTCCGTGAATTGAGTATCAGTTCTTTGTTGTGTTTTGACTGTTGCCAGGGAAAGGTCAGATGTAGAGAAGGTGAGAAGCTCTTCAGCTGCTTGTAGTAGATGAGAATTTGGGTGTCTTTCTGAAGAAGCAGTTGGTAGCAACAAAGCAACTTGAGGTGCTGTAAGAGTGTTCACAGGAAGCACATCTGTGGTATGGAAGGGAAGAGCTTGTAAATAGGATTCTTCGTCTGTTGACGATGATGCGGAGGGATATCATCTCTGGCTTACACCATCGACATTTGAGTGAACACAATCTGGTCTGTGCTAAATTTCAAAGTTGTAACTTTGCAGCATGGCAATCCATCGAGTGAACTTGCCTACAGGCTCCTTCATTTTTGAATAACCATCTGAGAGCAGAGCGATTAATGATAGCTGTAAAGGAGGAATAGAAACATAGAAACATAGAATTTGATGGCAGATAAGGACCGCTTGGTCCACCCAGTCTGCCCATATCTCTACTTAATGGATAAGCTGCAGATCCTAGTTAACCAACAGCCTACTTCCTTCTACCCCAACCCCCTAGAATTGCCTTATGGCTGTCCCATGCATTCTTGAATTCCACCACTGTTTTTGACTCCACAACCTCCTCAGGAAGGCTGTTCCATGCATCTACAACACTCTCCATGAAAAAATACTTCCTCACATTACCTGTGAGCCGTCCCCCCTCTATCTTCAAATTGTGTCCCCTTGTTCTTGTACACCTCTTCTTCTGAAAGATGCTACCCTCTTGGACTTCGTTGGTTCCCTTGAGGTACTTGAAAGTTTCTATCATGTCCCCCCTTTCCCTCCTTTCCTCGAAGGCATACATATTAAGCTCCTTAAGTCTCTCTCTTCATATGTCTTCTGGTGCAGACCCTGCACCATTTTAGTTGCCCTCCTCTGGACTGCTTCCATTCTCATCTATGTCTTTGCAGAGACTGGGTCTCCAGAACTGGACGCAGTACTCCAGATGGGGTCTCACCAGCTGTCTGTACAGAGGGATATTTTCTACTGGTGATGCCCCTCCCTATGCATCCCAGTGTCCCCCCAGCCCTCCTTACTGCCCTCTCACATTGCTTGCTCACCTTTAGGTCATCTGATATGACTACCCCAGGTCTCCCCCCCAATGTGTACTCTTGCCCTGTGTTTTTGTTTCCCAGGTGCATTACTTTGCACTTCTTAGCATTGAATCTAAGCTGCCATACATTTGACCATTCCTCCAACCTTGCCAAGCCCCTTCTCATCCTTTCCACTCCACCTTGTGTATCAACTGTGTTACAGATCTTTGTGTCATCTGCAAAGAGACATACTTTTCCTTCCAGTCCCTCTGCAATGTCACTTATAAAGACATTGAAGAGGATTGGTCCTAGTACTGAACACTGTGATACCCCACTAGTAACCCCCCTTTCTTCAGAGTGGACTCCATTTACTATTACCCTCTGTGTCCTGTTCTCCAGCCAATTCTTTACCCAGGCTACCATCTTGGCACCCACTCCAAGGCTGGCTAACTTGTATATTAATCTTTTGTGTGGGACTGTGTCACATGCCTTGCTAAAGTCTAGGTAGGCCATGTCCACAGCCCCTCCCTGATCTACTACTTTGGTCACCCAGTCAAAGAAATCTATTAGATTTGTCTGGCATGACCTTCTCACTGTGAATCCATGCTGCATTGGGTCCTGTGCCCCTCTGGCCTCTAGGTACTCAACAATTCTTTCCTTCAGAAGTGACTCCATCATTTTCCCTATCACTGAAGTTAAACTAACAGGTTTGTAGTTTCCTGCTTCTGCCCTGCTCCCACTTTTGTGAAGTGGAATAACATCTGCCCTCCTCCAGTCTTCAGGTACCACCCAATCCTCCCACGATTTGTTAAAGAGGGTAGTCAGTGGTGTCACTAGTTCTTCTATTAGTTCTTTTAGAATTCTGAGATGAATCCCATCAGGCCCCATTGCTTTGTCCACCTTCAGTTTTAAGAGTTCTTTCAGAACTCTTTCTACTGTGAATGGGCTGGTATCAACCCCCATATCCAGAGTGTTTCTACTGTTTGGTTTAGGTACCTTCCCCTCTTCATTTGTGAATACTGAGCAAAATATTTGTTTAGTATCTCTGCCTTTTCACAGTCACCCTCTGACCACCCTCCTCCCTCCCTTTATTAAGCCTCACTATCCCTCCCTTGGTCTTTCTTGCGCTCCTGATGTACCTATAAAAGGTGTTATCCCCCTTCTTAACAGTTGGCTATCTTTTCCTCAGTTTGGGCCTTTGCTGTTCTGACTGCCTTCCCTGCTTCTTTTTGCTTTAACAGATACGGTTCTCTGTCCTGCTCCTTCTGTGATTCCTTGTACTTCCTGAATGCTTTCTTTTTCTCCCTAACCTTCCCTGCCACCTCCTTTGAGAACCATGGTGGTTTCTTAAATCATTTTGTTTTGTTAATTTGCTTCACACAAAGGCCTGTTGCCTCTGTGATGGCAGTTTTGATTATTCCCCATTGTTCTTCCACCCCTCCTTCCTGCCCATTTGCTAGTGCATTCCTTAGGCACTCTCCCATTTTATTTTATTTATTTATTTATTAAATTTTGTTAACCGGGTAAGCCCACTGGGCCCCGAAGGTCCCTTTTTCAGGGGCGACCTGGAGTTAGTTACATATAATTTTGTACATAGAGTCAGGTAGTACTGTGTCAGACATATTGTACAGGATTACAAGGACAGTATACAGTTTCACAGTTTTTGTGGACAAGGGCAAGAGGTACATGACATTAGTAAATACAGCAGTACGTCTATTACAGTAGTACATCTAATACAGCAGTACAGTACATCTAATACAGGAGGTACATTACATTAATGAGTACAGCAGAACAGTGTAGTACATATAATACGGAGTTATAAGGACAGTATACAGTTTCTGTAGAAGAAGGCAGTAAATATGTCACTATACAGAGTACAGCAATGATGGCAGATAGATAGAGGTGAGGGTGATAAGTGCTTTAAATGCAAACAGGAAGTTCCATATAGGATAGAGTACCAGGGTGGGATTTGGAAGTGAAGCGAGCGATTTTGTGGTGTAAGGCCATTAATCTGCTGTGGTCCATTTTAGCGATGCCGAGTATGATGGGAGTGGCATAGGTTAAAGTTGGGAGAAGGATGCTTTGTGAGATTGTGAGTCTAGTCTCTGGTATCAAGTTGTGGCTTAGGCAATAGAGAGGGCCCAGTTTTTGGTGGATGTTTTTTATTACTATGTCCACATGGGGCTTCAGAGTGAGCCCCTGATCTAATGTGAGGCCAAGGTATTTGACTGATTGTACTACCTCTATTTTGGAGCCAGATATGGTAGTGAGTGGCAGAAGATGGGCCCTGGAGGGACCCAGGGATTTTGGCCTGAACAGCATTGCCTTCGTCTTGGTGGGGTTAAGGACCAAGCGATTCCCAATTAAAGTCTCTCTGCCTTAGTGAAGTCAGCTTGGGCCAGGGTCCCTGGAGTCGAATGGCGGTCCCCGTTCTGTACAGTACTGCATCGTCAGCATACTGTACTATGGAGCTGCCCCAACAATGACCATAGAGGTCATTTGTGAATAGGGAGAACATAAGCGGGCCTAAGACTGAGTCTTTTGGGATCCCCTCAGTTAAAGGTAGGGGTTCAGAGGTGACCCCTTTCCACTTGACCTGTTGAGAGCGGTCAGTGAGGTAATTACGGAACCAGCTGAGGGAGTGCTGATCCAGCCCCAGTTGGCTAAGCTTGGTTAATAGGACCAGGTGATCCACCAGGTCGAAGGCCTTAGAGACGTCAATGAATACGGCCCCTGTGGGGTACCCTTGTCCCAGGCAGCCAGGACATCAGAGGTGAATTTGATGAGGGAGGTGTCGGTCCCATGCTTTGGTCTAAAGCTGTGTTGTGAGGGGGTCAGAAGCCTGTTGGCTTCCATGTAGTCTCTGAGTTGGCTGTACACTAGCCACTCCTGAATCTTAGCCAGGTGACATAGGATGGAGATGGGTCTATAGTGGCCTATGGGTTCCATTGCTCCACCCTTGTGGATTGGGACAACATGGGCCCATTTCCATGTTAGTGGGACTGTTCCTTCCTGCAGGGATCTGTTTATTAACAGGGTTACAGGTAATGCAATGGCTGGGGCAGCAGCCCTTAGCAGCCTAGGGTCCAGTCCGTCAGGTCCTAGTGATCCGCTGGGTTTTAAAGATTGTAGGAGAGGCAACACTTCTTTTGTTTGCACTGTCTGCAGGTGGGAGTGGGCAGTCAGAGGGTCCTGGGATTCAGTGGCCAAAGGGCTCAGGGAGCTGTGTGGGGGGTTGGATCTGAGCGTCCCCAGGTCAGTGAAAAAGCAATTGAAGGCTGATGTAGCCTCCTCTCCGTCCATGAGTGTAGTGTCATTACAGATTATGTTACCCTGCTGGGGTGTTTTTGTACCTTTTAGCAGGGAGTTGATGCTTGTCCAGAAGGACTTTGGGTCAGATAATGTTTGCCGCTGAAGGGATTTTATATAGTCCCTTTTGGCAGTTTTGGAGTTCTTTTGGCACTGGTTCCACAGTGATCTATAGGCAGTGAAGTCAGCAGGGCTAGCAGATCTCCTTGCCTTTTTCCAGGCCTTGTCTCTGGCAATCATCAGTGATTTCAGCTCACACAAAATCGATTTGTGGCAATGGACTTTAGCTCATCTGGTCCTAATTGGGGCTTGTATGTTGGCCAGCGCAGAGAACATGTGCTGGAAGTACTGAACTGCATCGTCCGTGCTCCCTAGGAGTCTTAACTGTGACTAGTCTGTATTTCTTAAGGAGCTCTGGAATGCTCAGCCAAAAATCCAGAGAAATCCCTGGCCACTATGAGCTTGGGTGGAATCCTGGGAGGCCGATTTTTCCAGATGCAGAAAGTGGGTGAGTGATTGCTTAGGATGTCCGACATCACGCCAGTCACTTGCATGTTGGTAGGTTTAGAGGCAAGGATCCAGTCAAGGATGGAGTGGTTTCCTGTTTTTGGTTATACCTTGTGACCTCAGTGATGATCTGGGTCAAGTTTGCGTCAATAAGTGTGGCCTTGTAGTTTTGCACGGTGGTGGGTTCCCACTTTAAGTTGAATTCCCCAAGAACCAGCAGCTCTGTGAGCCGTGCCCCCACTATTGAGCGGACAAGGTTCTGGAGTGCTGCAGTGCCACCGGTGGGAGGGTTGTAGATACAGCCTATAGTTAGATGCTTAGCACGATCCAGTACGATTTGGCAAAGTCAGCCCTCCTAAAGTCCAGTACCTTTGCCTTTGTATGGCTTGACTCTACTGCTGTGTTTATCGTGAACCATACTGTTTGATGGTAACAGTCAAATTTCTTTATAGCAAATACCATGGCTAGACATTCTTTTTCTGTGGTACCATATTTCTGTTCAACTGAGGAAAGAGAGTGCCCAGTGTAGGAGACAACTCATTCTGTTCCGTCTTGAATTTGACAGAACACAGTGCCCCTGCAATGGAACTAGCGTCTGAGTAGAGTTTGAAGGGTTGATTGAACCTTGGGTAGGCCAATACTGGAGAAGAGATTAGGTTTTGTTTCAAGGTTTCAAAGGCCTCTTTGCATTCAGAAGTCCATGTAAAGTCACATCCCTTTTTGGTGAGCTGCAATTTTGGCATAGTTGCAAATGAACTTTCGGTAGTAGCCAGACAAGCCCAGGAAAGCTCGAAGGTCTTTGAGATTAGTAGGTTCTGGATAGTCTTTGACTGCTGAGACCTTGTCTGGATCTGGAGAGATGCTTTGAGAACTAACAGCATGTCCTAGGTAATGAATTTGATGCTGTGCAAAACAACACTTCTCAGGGCGAAGCTTGAGATTGGCTTGTCTGAGACGTTCGAACACTTCTTTGAGATGTTGGAGGTGCTCTAGCAAGACTCTGTTGAAGACAGTGACATCGTCTAGTAGACAAGGCAAGATTTCAGAGACAACCCACATAGTACGGCTTCCATAACATGTTGGAATGTAGCTGGACTATTCCGAAGTCCCATAGGCAGAAGTCTGAATTAAAAAAGTCCCAAGTGGCAGCGCCATGCTCTGTATGGATGAGAAGTTGGATCAATGAAAACTTTGTAGAACCCACTCTGAAGGTCTAGAGTGGTGAAGAAAGCAGGACTGGCTGCACCATGACTCTCTAAGGCATCTTCGGTTGTAGGCAAGGGATGAGCATCCTGCACCATGTAGGCACTGAGTTTTCTGTAGTCTACCATGAAGTGATACCCTTTGTCCTTTTTTACCACCAGCAGGCAAGGTGCGCCCCAGGGTATTGTTGACTCTTCAACAATGTCTTGTTCCAGCATGTCTTTGATTATGTCCTCAAGGACTTGTTTCTGCTTGTGTCCCACTTTGTAGGCTCACTCACGGATTGGTTTCTGGTTGGGCTGCACTTCGACGGTGTGCTGCAAGATATCACATCTGAGCTTGTTATCTGGATCCACAAAGACATCAGGGTAATTCTCCAGGAATTTCAAAAGTTGTTGCTTTTCTGTTGGAGGTGCTGGAAGTTTTGAAGAGGATAGTCGCTTACTGAGGGGTAACTCTGTTGAAGCTGGAGTGGCTGTGATAGTACTGACAGGACTAGAGTTGGTGGAACCAGGCTGAGGTTCTTGCATGAGATGGAGCTGGTCCCCTGTAGACAAGCAGACAAACTTTCTGATGTTGGCACCCTTTGAGATGACCACTGGCTCATCAGTGAAGTTGCAGCATTTTTGGAAGACTACGCTGCCATGCACAGCTGATAAGGTGTTTCCTGGAAGGAGACCTGACAAAGGCAACTCGAGGATCCCATGATGATGCCAACAACACCTTGTGGAAGTGGTTCACCTCGAATCTTGGCAATCAAAACCATCTCTGACTGAGGAGGCACAGTAACTGAGTCTATAGCTGCAAGTTGCCTCCGAGGATCTAGTGACAGTTTGTTTGAGGCAAAGTGTAGGGTGGCTTTGTGAGCTTTGCGGAAGTATAGGCCAAGAGTCACTGCTGGTTGTAGGTCAGGCTCTAGGTAAAACTTGACAGTAGCTTGCTGTGAGCCAAAGTGGAGCTTGAGATGGACCATGTCTGTCATAGGTACTGTAGCTGTACTTGCTGTGATAATGTACTTTAGGTCAGCTGGAGAGACAGTTGGTACATGACGAATAGCTTGGTTGTTCAGAATACTGCTGTTAATAACTGATATTTCTGCTTTAGTGTCGACCAAGGCGTGTGTGGATCAATTTCCAATGGTTAGAGGGACATAGTTGGTTAGGAGAGGTGACCTGATGACAGGTACCTTTGCCCCTGGAAGAGAGAGAGTGTGCCTGAATTTGCAGTTGGAGGGTACACTTTGTTTAGAATTGTGGGAGTCAGAGGGGTGGTCAGTTGCTTTGTTTTCCTGATCCTGGTAGTAGTTGTGGTTATCTTGCTGATTGTGCTGTGGTGGGCGACTTTGGTTCTCTAGATTTCTATCATGGTACGTCAGCTTTTGGCCAACAGCAGCAGTGTGTTCTCTGAATCCACACCACTGGGAGGACACAGGATCACATGAAGGTGGAGGCAGATCAGGTGGTTGTCAAGATGGTCAGAGAACATTGACAGAGGTAGCAGAAGAAGTGGTTGAGTTGTGGTGCAGACTATTGACAGTTGTGGTGAGCATCTCTATCATTGATTGCTGCTGCTCAACTCATGTTGCAAGTGTGGCTAACTGTGACAACTGAGGTGCTTGTACACTGGTAGCCTGGGACAGTAATATGGACTCTTGTGCAAGTCATGCAGCTTGGATTGTGTCCATCCAGGTTATTGGTTTCTGTTGGATTACATAAAGACGGAGTTGAGGAAACAGTCCCAGGACAAAGGTTGTGATTTGCTCTTTCTCAGTTTTCTGCAGACATTTTCAGTGAGACTCAATGTCCACTATGAAGGTTTCAAGAGATTCAGAGAGTTGCATGGTATATTCCCACAACTGTTGTTCCAATAACCAGGGCAGATGTGCCTGGAGAAAGTTATCTTTGGAGGTGGTATACAGGGTGGCAGTATCTCCTTTGACTTGCTCTGGAAGTGCGTTGAACCAGGAAATGGCAGTCCATCTCAGAAACAAGCACAAGGCATTGGAAATACACAAAGGATCAGTCCAACCATGTAAGGAAATCCAGGCTTGGAATTGTCTGAGCCAGTTGACAGCGTCTTTGTGAGGCAAGGCTGAGAAAGGTACTGGCCGTGGGCTGGTATGGACCGTGGACTGTGGTGAAATAGCTTTAATGTAGACTAGGTCACCTTGAATGGCTTGCATAGCTGGTGCTCCTTGAGACTGGATGTCGTGCAGGATGGTTTCTATTTTGTAGCCCCATGCCCTTGAGGTGGGTGAAGATAGAACTCAGGATGCTCCAGTGCCCATATCTGCATTCTCTCCTTTCATCATGGTTGATGACGACCATAGGTGCACCAATTGAATGTCATGTGGGTGAGAAGAAGTTGCTGTCATGCAGGAGACGGGATGTTGTGGAGTAGATGAAGTGCCGAGCAGAAAATATTTTTGTAGACAAACGTACTATCATTTGTAGCAAAGTTCATCAAATGATGTCTTAATAAATAAACAATTCCCACTCAGTTCTGTGTTGTCTGTTATTTGAATACAGTTTCTGTTGCAAAAATCAGCTATTTGTTGCAGTGTCCATTCATTTTAATAGGATTGCCATTGACTTCTATGGAGTAAGGTTATTTAGTGCCCTTCACAAGATGGCCGTTGAACTTTGACATACAGTTTCTGTGTTTTTGACTGGTATGACTGTAGCAAGATGGCCACCAGCAGTGGGGTTAAGGGTCACATCCTTTCTTGTACAATAAACAAAGATGGCTGCTTCATGCCATGAGGCTGCTGTGCTGCAAGCATCATGATGGCAAAATGGCAAGTGCCGCACTGCTGTCCTTCTTCCCCAACCCTGACAGAGAAAAATGGTGGGCTTCCTGTTTTATGGTGAATGGCAAGGGGGGGAATTACTGTATTTGCTCTCCGTTTAATTGATTTAGCTTGTGTTGTATTTTTATTTTTTTTTCTGTTGTCCCCCAGGCTTGTGCATTTTTTATTTCACTTTCTGATTTTCTTCTTTGCCCTGTTTTATTGTATTGCCCTGCTGTGCTTTAATTTTGTTTATTTGCTGATTCATTTATTTGTTTGTATGGCTGCCTTGTAGTGTTGCTGAGGAGGAGCGAAGGCTCAGTGCTGCTTACTTTGTAGCTTGGAGAGTCGGGGAGCTTATTAGATACTCCCCCATATGTTTATTGTGCTGCTCTGTTGTTTTTTTTTCTTTTTAGCTTTCTTTTTTTTCATTTTCTGTCTCTGCCCCAGTTTTTGTATTTATTTCTGTGTGGCCTCTTTTTTTGTTGTTGGAGCATGGCCTCACAGGGAGTGGATCACTCTGCTGCAGTCTTAGTTTTATTTATGTTGTTCTTTCACTGTGCTGTGGCATTTTATAGCATGTTCGAGGGAATGTAGAGGCTCCAGTTTTGAAGGAGCAGCTGACGGGGCGAAAGGGAAGCTGTGGTAGCTGTCCATGCGGCTTCAGAGGAGGGCAGAGTAACTGGCTGAGCCGCGTTCGTTGTGTGTGGAGCGGCAGAGCAGGCTGGAAGCAGCATGTGCAAGTCCTGGGTGTCTTTATTTTTATTGTATTCATTTATTTGTGGAAGGGCCATTGTAGCGTGGCTGAGAGGAAACGGAGAAAGGCTCCCTGAGTTGGGAGCAGCTAGACAGACTGCAGTGCAGCCCTTTGCCGTGATGTTCGTTTGGGCAGGGAGGCTGATGCTGTGGTCTGGAAGAGACTGTCCTGCAGTCCCGTGGAGCGGAGCTTCAAAGAATTCAGGGAGAGCAGTGTGTTTCACAGCTTCTGGATGTTGCATTGATGATCAGCATAATAGGAGATAGAAGGGCTGAGCAATTAGTGGAGCAGAATGCACGGTGGAGGTACTTTACTTTTGTGTTTGTGTGTGTAACCCCCCTGCAAATGGGGGTTCCCAAAAGACTTCCAGGAGCTTGCTTGAATGCTCCAAGCCTGAATGGTGTTTGGCATTTAAGCCATTTATCAGTGAGTGTTTTTAGAGCCTCTGGTACTGTCTCTTTAAGAGCTGTCTGCTTGCAGACATAATTAGTTTGTATGGGGGGACTGTGTGCTTCTCTGAGTACCACTCGAGCTGCTGCCAATTCACTTCATTTTGCAGTCACTAGAGTGCAAAGGAACCTATCTGAAAGATGTAACTGTTTGCCAGAAATTATTTAGAGTAATAATGAAATTACAGTTTGTCTAACCTGCTTTCTTTGCAGTCAGAACTGTGTCTGCTAGTTCCCCATTCTAGTTTTGAACTGCTGAACTGGACCAATCAGTGTGGGTAAGCTAGCTCTAAATGATGCCTTGGACGAATCAGAACTTGGACTCATAATCTGAGCCAGCCACAAGAGGATTGTATGGGCAGTGACTCTGGGAGATGTAGTTTAGACTTCAGTGCCTTTTGGACCAACAGCAGCAGTCTATTGTGAGTGACAGCCAATCCAGTCAAGAACTGGGAGGAACTCAAAGAAGTGCCCAGTTTTGTCGGTTGGAGCTTCAGTTGAGCTTTGGCAGTGAAGAAGGAAGGAGCCCTGTGCTTTTTCAGTGTGCAGTTTTAGTCAAAAAGCGTGTAAGGCCCAGAGTTCCGGTCTGCAGCTTGTGTAACAGCTTGTTAGGACTGAATCAAATCCTGTGAAAAGAATCAAAGGATCTCTGAAGAGTAGAAACCAGGCTCACCCTGTAGAAGACTGGAAGAATTGCTGAAAATTGCACTCGGTCTGTCAGGAACTGAATCTGCTGTGTGTTCTCCCGGGTATTGTGCAGTAATTGCGATCGGGATACAGATGCAGCCTGCCTGGTATAGTACTTTCTTTTATATGGATGTGTGAAGAGGTTTGTGTACCTCAAGTGAGCCCTGCTGACATCGAAGGACCCTATCTTATTTGGAGGTCGTGAGTACTAATTCAGGGTTGCTCCCTGTTGAATTGCCACATTAAATCCAAATGGAATTACTGTACTGCTGACTGTTTAATTCTCCTTTTCTCTGTGTGAAAGGGCCCCTACCAGCTGCCACGGTTTGGACTAGCCACTAGGGCTTGGGTACCCAGGGACAGTAACTGATAGGGATAGGCCTGTGCACAGAGCCATAGGTAGATTATTAGAGTGATAAGCTAATTAACCTGATTTCCCCTGTCCTTGTTATATCCCCTAAATAAATCAGAGCTGCTTGTTTCAGCAAAGTTATACTGCCTGAGGTATTTGTCTATGTTAAAGTACTGTACTGTGATTGTTGCACTGTATCTCATTTCACAGGAGGTCCCAGTGCCGAACCAGACCTGGGGGTAAGTGTATACTGTGAAGGTAATTCTGATATATTGTGTGGGCCACTAGTGGGAAGAAAGAGGGGTTGCAGTGTCCCAGAGGGCTGTGACCAAGTTAGTTTAACTATTGCAAACCCTGACCTCTGGGTGGAGGCACCGCCATTGGATCAGGCCCCTCAACCTGTTAGTGGCAAATCAGGCAGGGGTAGTAGCCCCTGGGATAAGCGCCATCTAGGGGTTACATCTTGGAGGCTCACCGCTGGGATTGTGTGTCCTCTAGTGGCCATATTCGAACCACTGTTAAGAAAAAATGGGTACCCGACAGAAGTGGCTGTGCACCGGCTGGTGGAGTGTGTACTGGGGAGGAGATCGACCCCCAAATGCTATGCTTATCCTGGACATCCCCTAGGTATCAATACGGACACTGTGCAGGAGTACTTTCCAAGGTGGAAGGTTTACAAAACCCTGTGGTGGTGGGTCGGCATGCTAATCTGCTCACCCACACTTTCCTGGCCCTAGTAGAGTTTAAGGATCCCATAGATAGCTCCAAAGTGCCACAGACCATTACCCCAGAGGGAGCCCTCACTGCTTGGAAGTGATAACTAAGGACAGTAAAGACCGGAGAATCAGCCCCACCACTATCTGAAACTTTTGAGGAGAAATTTGCTGAATGGTTGCTGGAGAGGGGAAAACTGTGGAGGACTTGAAGAAACTATTCTGCCACCTGGGTGTTCCTCCCCAACACCCTCTCCTGCTCCAGTGCCCGTAATGGTGTCTGAACCAATGCAGACTCCTATTTCTGCACCTGCCATTAGTCACCGACTCTTACCAGGTTGAAGATCTTCTCTGGCACCTCCCACCCCCAAGGGAGGATGACTGGGAGACCTGGATAGACTATGTTGCCCCAAGTGCTAGAATGGCAATGCTCGGAAGGTGGCGAAAGAGGGTTAGTGAGAGCCTCAGGTCCTGCCCTGGCTACCATCCGTGCTAAGCGGGCCAGTAACCCTGAGGCGACTGCACAGGCCTATCTTGAGGCCTTGGAGAATGTATATGGGAGCCCAGATTCTGATGAGGACCTATGGTGGAGAGTAAGAGATGCACAACAGTACCAAGGAGTTGTTGTCGTGTATGTATCTCGCTGGAAAAATTGTTGCAAGAATGCCCTCAGAAAGGTAGTTTGCCAGCGATTGAACTGGACCGAACCAGGCTGGACAGGATCCTTAAGTCTGCCCTTCTCAGAACTGCTGTTGCTTCAGTTACACCTGGCAGATCGACTGGAATCCCCACCCTCCTATGATGAGTTAATGAGAGAAATTGAGGAGTTGAGAAAGACGCACCGGGAGGGACCTGCACCAATAGCTGCGGCTACGACCCGAGTGACTGAGGGTGACCCATCAAGTGAAGTTCAGGGCAGAGGTTGGCAGTCAATGAGTGCTCTGACAAGGAAAAGATATGTCACAATGGGGCGTAACTGTTGAGAGAGAGATCCGGGAATTCAAAAACAGTCCCTTTATGAAGGCCACGCCTGCAAATCTGGCCCCTGACCATATCCGACTGCATCTGCTATGGGGTGGGGGTACCCACCCATGTATCTCCTGCTGATAACAGCTCCGAACTCGATTCCTTGACCATGGAAGTGGAGAAACTGACGAGATGTCTCCAAATGCTTATCACGCCCGCAGACAGAGATGGCACCAAGGTTTCCAGTTAGTAATACCCCCCCTGGCTCCCAGTGTGGCGCCTCGGCCAGCTCAAACTCCAGAAAGTATGTTTTGCTATAATTGTGGGAAAGATAAGCACATGAAAAGGGAATGCCAGTCCCCAAAAGACACTGACAAAGCTGCATTATAGGCTACAAGGAGAGCTTCTCGGGAGAAGAAATCAGTGGTTAAGAGGTGCACGACATGATCCCAGTGAGGGCACCAAAATGCTAATTCACGTCCTTTTGTGGCAAGGTCAGTTGCCCAGGCCCCCACTACACGCCTCTCAGACTGGTCCAGAATAGTGGGTCCTCCATGGAGACCACTGTAAAGGTGAACAGAGTGTCTACAAGAACTATATTAGACAGTGGCTCCCAAGTGACAATTATGTTCCAAGATTGGTATCAGAAGCATTTGTCAGACGTGCCACTTACAACCATTAGAAGGACTGCATGTATGGGGTTAAGTGAGAAGGCCTACCCTATTCCGGGTATATCAATTTGGCTGTCTTTCCCCACCTCCGTGGCTGGAGTGGCGAACAAGTAGAGACCCTAGCCTTAGTGTGTCCCCCACTGGACTGTATGATGGTGTCCCTTTGTTGATTGGAACAAATGCTCATATGTTCGGAAGGCTGGCACAATTGTGTTATGAAAAACAGGGTCAAAGACTAGTAGAGCTTTAAGAGTTCGGCTTTAATTAAGAAGGCCTATGAGGCACAGAGAGATGCTGAAAAAACAGAACCAGAGGAACCGGTCGGAATTGTATGGAAGAAGGATCCTGAGTCTCTGATCCTGCGCCAAATGCCCAGTGTACCTTACAGGAGAGGTCCGTATCAGAAAGGATGTTAAGAATAAAATATTAATGTTGGATGCACCAGGCGATGGAAATTGCCAGAGGGACTGCTGGTCAAGCCTAGTATTTTGCCCGCTAGAGCCCATGCTTATGCCAGAAGGGTAATGGTCCAAGTTCATAATGTGTCTGAAAGAGACATTCGAGTAAACAGAGGTTGCATCCTGGCTAATGTGCATTGTGCAGACACTGCAGTGCTACCCAGCAGCAAGAGTTCAAGGAAGAATGACAGAGTAACGCCTGACTTTGATTTCGCGACTCCGCTGCCAGCTGAATGGAAAGTGAAGATCAGTGAGAAGCTTGCCCAGAGAGACCAGGTGTTTTCTTTAAAGGAATGGGATGTAGGATGCGTGCAGGAGCTGAGCACAATATCCGGCTGCAGCGAAAGACCATTTCGTGAGAGGTCTCGGCGCCTGGCACCTGCCAACATAGATGATGTGAGGGCGGCATCTGCAAGAGATGTTAGCTGCTGGTGTAATACAAGAATCCAGAAGCCCTTATGCTTCCCCATTGTGGTAGTGAGGGAAAAAGAATGGAACAATAAGGATGTGTGTGGATTATCGCACCTTAAACCGCGGACTATCCCTGATCAGTACACAATGCCCCGTATTCAGGATGCTTTGGACTGCCTAAGCAGGGAGCAAGTGGTTCTCTGTGCTGGATCTCCGCAGTGGGTACTATCAGATCCGATGGCCGCAGAGGACCGTGAAAAGACAGCCTTTATCTGTCCGCTTGGCTTCTATGAATTCATGAGGATGCCTCAAAGGATTTCAGGTGCCCCAGCCACTTTTCAACGATTGATGGCGTGCAGTGGGGACATGAACTTACTAGAGTGCCTGGTATACCTAGATGATGTTATTGTGTTTGGCAGCTCACTGGAGGAACATGAGAGCAGATTATTTAAGGTATTGGACCGACTGGAGGACTTTGGCCTTAAACTGTCCATTGATAAGTGTCAATTTTCAAACATCAGTAAAGTATGTGGGACACATAGTATCCACCGAGGGAATAGAGACCGACCCAAGTAAAGTTGAGGCCTTGACCACCTGGCCACAGCCCAAAATCTAAAAAGAACTGCAAAGATTCCTGGGATTCTGTGGTTATTATCGGAGCTTCATCAAGGACTATTCAAGAGTGATCCGCCTTTACTTAACCTTACTCAAGGGTATCCCCAACCACAAAAAATACCAAAAGTCAGCATCCCTCAAGACTGAAGAGTGTATATTTCATCCGAGTGAAGTATTTCGGGCCCGCTGGACTCCTGATTGTGAGACTGCTTTTCATGAGATCATATATCAACTACCCATGCTCCAGTGCTGGCCTATGCCGATCCAAGAAAACCTTACGTCCTGCACACTGATGCTAGCTTGCAAGGGTTGGGGCTGTGTTGTACCAAGAGCACGAGAATGGCCTGAGACCAGTGGCCTTTGCCAGTAGAAGCCTGACCCCATCCAAAAGAACTATCCTGTACATAAGTTAGAGTTCCTAGCTTTGAAGTGGGCTATTGTTGACCAATTCCATGAGTACTTGTATGGGGCTAAAATACTAGTAAAACTGACAATAATCCTTTGACCTATGTGCAGACCTCAGCTAAGTTGGATGCCACTGGCCATAGGTGGCTTTCTGCATTATCTACATATGACTATGCTCTCGAATACCGAGCAGGTCTGAACCACATAGATGCTGATGCTCTCTCCGGAGGCCTGTTCCCCAGAATGATTGGGTCCGATTGGCAGAACCTGACATTCGGGCACTCTCCGGAAGTTTGACAGGGAGGAACAAATGTCCACGGACGCAGTGGACTGCATGGTGGATTGCTTGGAGCCTCTGAGAAGTTGCATACCTGCTGCTTATTGCCACTTTTCTGCAATAGACATTGGTGCACTGCCTCAGCTGGACAATGACGTATTATTGAGGCTCAATCCCAGATCCCATGATCAAAGCAGCTTTAGAAGCCCTCTATGCAGGAAAAGATGTGTCCAAATTCGCTCCACTGATTTGAGAACTGCACTGTTATACAAAGAAGGTCCTAAGTTGAAACTGATCAATAAACTGTTATACAGAGAAACAGTAGACAGAGGGGACAAGTAGACAAACAACAACTAGTGCTGCCCACTGCCTTCGAGACTCAGTACTGAGGTCCTTGCACAACCACATGGGGCACCTTGGTATAGACAGAACACTTGACTTGGTGAGATCCAGATTCTATTGGCCTAAGATGGGGCTGATGTGGAGCAACACATTCGAACTTGTAGTCGCTGCTTACAGAGAAAGCTTTGCCCCAGAGGGCTGCTCCTTGTTAACATCACCACCAGTGCACCCATGGAGCTGGTCTGTATTGATTTTCTAAGTTTGGAGTCAGATCAAAGAAATATCAGTAATGTGCTGGTGGTCACTGACCATTTCACGAGATATGCCCAAGCTTTCCCCACCAAAGACCAGAAAGCATCCACTGTGGCCAAAGTACTTGTAGAAAACTTTTTGTTCACTATGGGGCTCCACAAAGAATCCATTCTGATCAAGGAGAGACTTTGAGTCGTCTGATCAAAGAGATGCTTTCTCTGTGGGGAGTGCGAAAGTCCAGAACCACTCCTTACTACCCCCAGGGGACCCACAGCCTGAACGCTTCAAACCCCACTTTGCTAGATATGCTTAGGCACCTGCACCCAAAGGACAAGCTTAGATGGAGCCAACAAATTAGCACCCTGGTACATGCTTATAACTGCACCAAAAGTGATGCCACTGGATTCTCCCCCTACGCCTGATGTTTGGAAGAGAAGCTCGACTACCAGTAGATGTGTGTTTTGGGGTCTCTCCTGATGGGGTTCAGGCTGACAACTATTTACAGTATGTGCAAAAGTTAAAGGCCCAGCTAACTCATGTCACTAACTGGCTCAAACCATGGCTGCCAAAAGAAATCTGGCCAACAAAGAAAGGTATGATAAAAGGTGAAAGCACAGGAACTCCAGGAGGGAGATCGGGTATTGCTAAGAAATCTGGGATTGCATGGCAAGCACAAGATTGCTGACAGATGGCACCATCTCCCTCACATTGTAGTGGGCAAACTAGATGATCTGCCAGTGTACAAAGTAAGGCCTGAGAATAATTCAAAGATGTAAAACAATGCATAGAAATCATTTACTGCCCATTGGACAAATCTTAATTGAGTCTGAGCCCCTAGAAGATGCCCTCTGGACCAGTGACTAGAGCTGCTGCTAAGAAAAGATCAAGAAAGTCTGCACCTACAGAAGCAAAGTTAAAGTGTTCCCTCCACAAGTCCCAGTTGAGCATGACTGTCAGTCCATATCGGAAGAAAGTGAGAGTGACTTTGAATACTATCCTTCTTCTGAACTGAGTCAATTGTTTGGGCAATCCCTAGTCAATACTGGAGACAAAGCTGGGCCTTCTGGACTGTTTAAGCCCCAGCTTCATCCTGGAGCCAATGCTCCCAGAAAGTGAAGTGCAAAGCATCAGATCAGATGAAATGGAATCATTGTGCATGGTTGAACTGTTTGAGCTTTCAGGGAGGAAAATGATAGATTGGGCAGACTGGTGATACACCGAACAAGAAGAGTATTTTGAGTGCCCTGACAGTCCACTGCCAGTGTCAAGCTCTCCACTGAGAGCAAGTGTTGTGGACTCAGAAACTGTAACTCCTGGAGCTGAAAGTGCCCCAAGTTCTAGCCTCTACCCCATGGAGACTCCCTGACAAGTGTGGACAATGCTGAAAATGAGGCTCAGAGTGCAGAGACTGTAACAGTTCCCCTAGAAAGACTGGTCGAGCTGTAAAGCCTGTGGTGCACCTCAGTTATGATTCCCTTGGAGGCCTGTGGATTTGCCTCTCAATGTTGTCCATAAAGGAGTGTATGTGTCCCGAGCTCATTGCCCAAACTGGCGTCAGTGCTAACTCCAAGTTACTTGTGTTGCCCTCTAAGTATGGTGCCCTTGCCCGTCCAGCCCCAAGGTAACTGATAGGGAAGGGCCCCTCTCTTCAGGTTTCATGTACAAGAGGTAATAACTTGAGTTATGGTACAATGTGTATGTAATACTGTGTAAAGAGTGCGTACTGCAATGTTTCAGAAATGTGTTCTTGGTAAAATGATATATTGACTGATGATTACGTATGCGAGCCTAATGCAAATATATATGGTTGCAGTTGAAACTTATAGAAGTACTTGCTTGTGGCGGACGTCAAGCTTTCCCAAGCCAGGAAGGGTGTAACCCCCTGCAAATGGGGTTCCCAAAAGACTTCCAGGAGCTTGCTTGAATGCTCCAAGCCTGAATGGTGTTTGGCATTTAAGCCATTTATCAGTGAGTGTTTTAGAGCCTCTGGTACTGTCTCTTTAAGAGCTGTCTGCTTGCAGACATAATTAGTTGTATGGGGGACTGTGTGCTTCTCTGAGTACCACTCGAGCTGCTGCCAATTCACTTCATTTTGCAGTCACTAGAGTGCAAAGGAACCTATCTGAAAGATGTAACTGTTTGCCAGAAATTATTTAGAGTAATAATGAAATTACAGTTTGTCTAACCTGCTTTCTTTGCAGTCAGAACTGTGTCTGCTAGTTCCCATTCTAGTTTTGAACTGCTGAACTGGACCAATCAGTGTGGGGTAAGCTAGCTCTAAAATGATGCCTTGAGCCGAATCAGAACTTGGACTCATAATCTGAGCCAGCCACAAGAGGATTGTATGGGCAGTGACTCTGGGAGATGTAGTTTAGACTTCAGTGCCTTTTTGGACCAACAGCAGCAGTCTATTGTGAGTGACAGCCAATCCAGTCAAGAACTGGGAGGAACTCAAAGGAAGTGCCCAGTTTTGTCGGTTGGAGCTTCAGTTGAGCTTGGCAGTGAAGAAGGAAGGAGCCCTGTGCTTTTTCAGTGTGCAGTTTTAGTCAAAAACGTGTGTAAGGCCCAGAGTTCGGTCTGCAGCTTGTGTAACAGCTTGTTAGGACTGAATCCGTCCTGTGAAAAGAATCAAAGGATCTCTGAAGAGTAGAAACCAGGCTCACCCTGTAGAAGACTGGAAGAATTGCTGAAAATTGCACTCGGTCTGTCAGAACTGAATCTGCTGTGTGTTCTCCGGGTATTGTGCAGTAATTGCGATCGGGATACAGATGCAGCCTGCCTGGTATAGTACTTTCTTTATATGGATGTGTGAAGAGGTTTGTGTACCTCAAGTGAGCCCTGCTGACATCGAAGGACCCTATCTTATTTGGAGGTCGTGAGTACTAATTCAGGTTGCTCCTGTTGAATTGCCACATTAAATCCAAATGGAATTACTGTACTGCTGACTGTTTAATTCTCCTTTCTCTGTGTGAAAGGGCCCCTACCAGCTGCCACAGTTTGGACTAGCCACTAGGGCTTGGGTACCCAGGGACAGTAACTGATAGGGATAGGCCTGTGCACAGAGCCATAAATAGATTATTAGAGTGATAAGCTAATTAACCTGATTTCCCCCTGTCCTTGTTATATCCCCCTAAATAAATCAGAGCTGCTTGTTTCAGCAAAGTTATACTGCCTGAGGTATTTGTCTATGTTAAAGTACTGTACTGTGATTGTTGCACTGTATCTCATTTCACAGGAGGTCCCAGTGCGGAACCAGACCTGGGGGTAAGTGTATACTGTGAAGGTAATTCTGATATATTGTGTGGGCCACTAGTGGGAAGAAAGGGGGGTTGCAGTGTCCCAGAGGGCTGTGACCAAGTTAGTTTAACTATTGCAAACCCTGACCTCTGGGTGGAGGCACCCGCCATTGGATCCAGGCCCCTCAACCTGTTAGTGGCAAATCAGGCAGGGGTAGTAGCCCCTGGGATAGCGCCATCTAGGGGTTACATGTGTGTGTGTGAATGTGTGTAACAGTCTTGGAGGAGTGCCTGTCTGAGCTGCGTAGTAAGGATCCTGTTTGAATGGAGCAGTCTGAATAAGATGTGAAACACAGCACTTACTGCAATTCATTGGTTTAAGTATATTTATTTGTATTCCTTTTGAGCTGCAATCCTCACTAGTAGAGGCCCTGGGGTTGAGAGGGAGTTTGCTTGGCACCTGCCACAAGATGAGAGCTGGGGGTTGGTGAGTTACAGTTTGCAGCTTCTTGGTGCACAAGGCTTGAGGATTTAACTTCTTGCATTGCAGTTCCTTCATTCAGCAACTGTATACAAATGTCCCACTTTTCTTAGAGGAGTGCTGCACGCTGGCTGTATACTATACCCAGGAAGCAGTTCAATGTTTTCCTGCAGCAAAAGCTATAGTATAGTAGCATTCATACTGTCGAGGCATGCTGGGGTGATGAGTTAGGTACCCAACAATGCAAACAAGCAAAATAGGGTCTGGACAGAAGAAGGGCTGCATTCTCCACCATGTGTGGCATTTTGGTTTGGTATGCCACTAAAAGACCCTTACCTTCTTTCTGGTCTGCCAGACCCATCTGTCGCTGCTGGTGAGGACCACTTGCTGGACCAAGTGAATAAACTGGCGGATGCAGAAAATAATGAAATAAGGTATTTATTCTGTACTGCAGACATGTTCTCTTCCTGAGGTCTAGCTCCCGATTGAATAATTCTCTGACTGACAGGCATACATAGTACTGCCAGGCAGTGCAACAAATTGTTACATGCAGGTTCTAAGTACTCTTAAAGCTAGCACTAAGCCCCATGCTTAAATGTGTGCTTCACACTGCACTGCTGGTTTAAATCAATTAAAACTGGGAAATCTTTTTAACCATTGTGTTATAATGGTAATAGGGCAATTGGTTGTATCACACTCTATTTCAGATTCCCCTTTGTCCTTCCTTGGTTGCATGCTTTTGGGTCAAAGTGTAAGTGCATGTGGAGAAACAGGAGTTCACCACAGTACCAAAAATGGTTCCTGGATATCCACCTCATCATGAACCAAAGGATCCAGCAGGTTCAGTCCTATAAATACTTAGGTCTATGGCTGGATGAGTCCCTAAATTGGGGAGTTCATATAAATAATTTAATTAAAAATGTATCACGGTGGCACTGAGGGTTGAGGTGCTGGATACCACACCTCGCTCCACGCCAGTGAACTGGGTTCGGGAGCGGACTCGGGTCGCTGGTGGGTCGGCCGGGGGGAAGTTAGGCTTGAGGGTCTCATGACGGCTCGCCTACTCTGGGGAGGGTTGAGGCCATAGCCTGAATACTTGCCTGACTCCAAGTGGAGGCTCAGAGTACTGCAAGCCCCTAACATCAGGGGCATGGGCGGCTGCTATACAACGTGATGTCGGCACTTGATGCCTTGACGTTGCAGGTCCTATGCTGTAAAGGTTTGGGGAGAAAACAGAGAAAATGCCTGCCATCACTGGGAAGATGGAGCCCCCAGAGATGTGCCCTCGATGTGCCTTCACCTGCCCAACGGCCCCCGGACTGACGAAAGTTGATTGATGGGGTAAGGGGCCTGCCCCATCCCGCCGGGGTAAGCCAAAGCTCCATGGGATCCAGTTGGGTCGCTCAGGTGGGTGGAAGGTAGAGGATGTCTGCCTTGGGACTCCTGAAGGGTGGGATGGCAGGCTGGGAAAGGCGGATAAATAGCGATTTCAAAAAAAAAAAAAAAATGTAGGGAAAAAACATGGATCCCTGTATAGGGTGAGACACTGTATGAGCCCTGAGGTAAGAGGGAGGATTGTTAATTTATTTATTTATTCATTCAATTTTGATAACTGGGTAGGCCCTCTGAGCCCCGAAGGTCCCTTTTTCAGGGGTGACAAGGAATTAGTTACAGAGAAGGAGACAAGTACAGGAATATACAAAGAACACAATGCACTAATACAGGAGTGCACTTAATACATAATACAAAGTGTTGACATAAGGCCAGTTGGGCCCAAAGTTCTATGTTACAATCTGGCAAGACCAGCAGTTAGATTAATTACAATATACTGGGAGGGATAACAGTCTGGCAGGAGCTTGTGCACCACCAGGTGAGCAGGGCAATTCATGAGCAGGGGGTAGTAAGTAGAGATAGTTTAGGCAGGTGATAGAAACATAGAAACATAGAATTTGATGGCAGATAAGGACCGCTTGGCCCACCCAGTCTCCCATTTCCCTACCTACTGGATAAGCTGCAGATCCTAGTTAACCAGCAGTCTACTTCTTCCTACCTCCACCCCCTAGAATGGCCTTATGACTGTCCCATGCATGCTTGAATTCCACCACTGATTTTGACTCCGCACCTTCCTCCGGAAGGCCGTTCCATGCATCCACAACCCTCTCTGTGAAAAATACTTCCTTAAATTACCTCTGAGCACCCCCCATCTTCAAATTGTGCCCTCTTGTTCTTGCACCTCTTTTTTTTGAAAGATGCTACCCTCTTGGACTTTGTTGATTCCCTTGAGGTACTTGAACGTTTCTATCATATCCCCCTCCTCCTTTCCTCGAGGCTATACATATTAAAGCTCCCTTTCGTCTCTCTTCATATGTCTTCGGTGCAGACCCTGCACCATTTTAGTTCCCTCCTCTGGACAGCTTCCATCCTGTCTATGTCTTTGCAGAGATTGGGTCTCCAGAACTGCACACAGTACTCCAAATGAGTCTCACCAGCTGTCTGTACAGAGGATAATAACTTCCTGTTTTCTACTGGTGATGCCTCTCCCTATGCATCCCAGTATCCCCAACCCTCCTTGCTGCCTCTCATTGCTTGCCCACCTTTAGGTCATCTGATATGGCTACCCCAGGTCCCTTTCCATTTTTGTTGTTGTTAGTATCTCACCCCCCATTGTGTACTCTTCCCCTGGGTTTTTGTTTCCCAGGTGCATTACCTTGCATTTCTTAGCATTGAATCTAAGCTGCCATACATTTGACCATTCCTCTAACCTTGTCAAGTCCCTTCTCATCCTTTCCACCCCACCCTATGCATCAACTCTGTTGCAGATCTTTGTGTCATCTGCAAAGAGACATACTTTTCCTTCCAGTCCCTCTGCAATGTCGCTTATAAAGACATTGAAGAGGACCGTCCTAATACTGAACCTCATGTACCCACTAGTAACCCTCCTTTCTTCTGAGTGGACTCCATTTACTATTACTCTCTGTGTCCTATTCTCCAGCCAATTCTTTACCCAGGCTGTCATCTTGGGACCCACTCCCAGGCTGGCTGACTTGTATATTAATCTTTTGTGTGGGACTGTGTCAAATGCATTGTTAAAGTCTAGGTAGGCCATGTCCACAGCCCCTCCCTGATCTACTACTTTGGTCACCCAGTCAAAGAAATCTATCAGATTCGTCTGACATGACCTTCCCACTGTGAATCCATGCTGCCTAGGGTCCTGTGCCCCTCTGGCCTCTAGATACTTGACAATTCTTTCCTTCAGAAGTGATTCCATCATTTTCCCTATCACTGAGGTTAAACTAACAGGTCTGTAGTTTCCTGCTTCTGCCTTGCTCCCACTTTTGTGAAGTGGAATCACATCTGCCCTCCTCCAGTCCTCGGGTACCACCCCATCCTCCCATGATTTGTTAAAAAGGGTAGTCAGTGGTGTCACTAGTTCTACCCTTAGTTCTTTTAGAATTCTGGGATGAATCCCATCAGGCCCCATTGCTTTGTCCACCTTCAGTTTTAAGAGTTCTTTCAGAACCCTTTCTTCTGTAAATGGGCTGATATCAACTTCTGTATCCAGAGTGTTTCTACCGTTTGTTTTAGGTACCTCCCCCTCCTCATTTGTAAATACTGAGCAAAAATATTTGTTTAGTATCTCTAAACATGATGGAAAGGGTGGGGAGATTAGTAGAGCTAGGAGGGCAGCTAGGGGAGTGAGGGGGTATAGGTAAGGACAACATGCTAAGTACTAGGGGATAATTGCTCAGATGCATGGGAAAAGTGGATTTTTTTTTCTTTTTGCACTCCATGCCAGGAGCAAGCACTGATGTCAAGTAAATGGACTCAGAGCCCTGTCCAGAATTTTCCAAGGGAGGGAACCTCCTGTAGGTGGGGAGGGAGCTTGTTCCACAGGATAGGGCAGAAGTGGCAAAGGATTTACAGCCGGCTGTGGTCCGCACCCTAGGCTCAGCCAGGAAGTTTTGCCTGGTGGTGCAGAGAGTCCTCACAGAGCGCTTGGGAACCAGGAGACCGGCCAGGCTGTCCGGTGGATGTCAGGAGAGGAGCTTGTATGCATTGCAGAGCAATGGGTACTGAAGGCAAACATCTAGGGAAGGCCAGTGTAGGGCACCAGGGGCTTCACAGTGGTGTCACCTTTTGTGGGACCATGAGGCAGATCGGGCTACTTTATAGTAGAGAATTTGCAGCCAGCTCAGCTCCTGTTTAGCCATGCCCTGCAGTATAGGGGCGGCATAGGTCAGAGTGGGGAGTAGGAGGCTATTGGCAGTGGTTATCCTGGACTCAGGGATCAGCTGGTTGTTTAGGTGGTACAGTAGGCCAAGTTTGCAGTGCACCATTTTGGTTACCTGGTCTATGTGAGACTTAAGGGTAAACCCCTGATACAGAGTAAGCCCCAGGTATTTGAAGGAATTCACCACCTCAATGCGGCTGGCAGATGAGGAGGTCAGAGGGAGTAAAGCACTCCTGTTGAGGCTTAGAGTTCTTTGTCCAAATACCATTGCCTTAGTTTTACTAGTGTTTAAGACCAGCTGGTTCTCCATAAGTCAGGCTTCCAGCTTAGCGAAGTCAGCTTGAAGCTGGGGCCCCAAGTCAGCTGGGTTGCACAGAGACTTGTAGATTACAGCATCATCTGCATATTGGATGACCAAACTGCACCTGCAGTGGGTACTTATGTCATTGACGAATAGTGAGAAGAGAAGGGGGCCCAGTATGGAACCCTCGGGTACCCCTTCCCTTAGGAGTAGCAGATCAGAGGTCACAGTTTTCCACCTGACTCGCTGGGAGCAGCCAGGCATGTAGATACTGAACCAGGTTAGGGAGTCCTGGTTAAGGCCAATTGTGACCAGTTTGGATAGCAGGAGTTTGTGGTCCACTAGGTCAAAGGTCTTGGACAGAGCAAAAAAAACAGCTCCTGTGGGGGATCCTTTGTCCATTGCACCTAGGACGTCGACCGAGAATTTCATGAGGGCAGTATCAGTACCGTGGTTCTGCCTAAAGCCATGTTGAGTGGAGACTAACAGCTGGTTAGTCTCAAGGTAGTCATGGAGTTGGCAGTAGATTAACCTTTCCTGTATCTTGGCCAGAGCACAGAGCAGCGAGATTGGTCTGTAGTTGCTAGTGGGCTCCCTGGAACCTCCTTTGTGGATAGGGACCACGAAGGCTTGCTTCCGGATTTTGGGCATGGTTTCTTCAAGCAGGGATCTGTTGATTAGCCATGTGATAGACAGCATGATAGCAGGTGCCGCAGCCTCTAGCAGCCTTGGGCTGATGCCATCAGGTCCTCCAGGTCCTTTGGCTTTAATGGACTTTAGGAGAGGGAGCACCTCCTTGGCCTTAACTAACCTCAGGTGGAAGAGTGGCTGTGTGTGGCATGATGCCTCCGGGCATGGGGGCTCGGTGGGTGTGGGTGGGAGATTGGCCTTATAGCTCTCGACGTTAGTGAAATGTTCATTAAAGGCAGCAGCGATATCATGCCAGTTATTTGTCATCTGGCCATTGACCTCTATCAGGCCAAGGGAAGGCTTACCATTGCCCTTTATCAGGTCATTGATGTGGGACCAAAATGACCGAGGGTCAGCCAGATTAGCTTGCTGGAGATGCTTGACATACTCCCTTTTTGCCATCTTAGCAGTACGTTTGCATTTGTTCCTTAGGGTTTTATAGGAGAAAAGATCAGCATGCAAGGCAGAATTTTTGTATTGCTTCCATGCTTTGTCTCGGCTCACCAACAAAGATTTGCGCTCTGGGGTAATCCATCTGTGGCAGCTGCCTTTGGCCCGGAGTTTCCTAAGTGGGGCAAACAGGTTGGCCGCAGAGATGAAGGAGTTCTGGAAGTACTCCAGTACTTCATCTAGGGTTGGGAGGAGCCAAATAGGGCTCCAGTCAAGGTTTCTAAGGTACACATTGAAGGCACCCACAGAGGATTTGGAGTAGTCTCTGGTGGTGAGTATTCTAGGTGGAACCCGGGGGGGGGGATCTATTTTTCCAAATACAGAAGATAGGTGAGTGGTCACTTAGCACATCTGCCATGATGCCAGCCACCTGTATATTAGAGGGGTTAGACACCAGTGCCCAGTCAAGGGTAGCGTGGGTCCCAGTGTTGTAGTTAGCCCTAGTCTTTTCAGTGATGATTCGCTCCAGGTTAGCATCTAGGAGAGAGGCAATGATAATGCCCATGTTGTATTGTGGAGATTGTATCTATGCTAGTGGTAAAAAAAAAAAAAATGATTTGGAGAGATTGGAGGTGTGCCGTGGTAGACTGGCTAGATTTATCTTGAATGTCCCCCATACTACCCATAAGTGTTTTTTGTTCAATCAATTGGAATGGTTGAGACTCTCAGAATATAGACAGGAACACCTACTTGCATTTATGCATGTGCTGGTTGGGTGATATATCCTCGTATATAGTCACAGGGGTGACAAAATGGGATAAATTGAATTAATTAAGAACAGCAAATGCCCCAGATTTTGAAATTCCAAAATGTAAATTAGAAATTGGTCGACAATCAGTTTTTTATAGGGGCTCTCTTGAGTGGAATAAATTACCGGCAAACATTAAGAGTAACAAGGGTAGAAGCTTGTGGTTAGGTATTAGGTCTTGGTTTAGGAAGTCTGTTATCAGTTCTAGATTATGCTCCTCTATTTATTTATTTATTTAACAGACTTTAGGATTACAGCCTTTGAGTCAGGGGCTCATTTACAAAAGCTCCACGTTAGGAAAAACAAATACAAACACTTAATACATATAGACATAGAATGGCAGCTAAAGGTTACAGTTTTTTCAATTATACAATATTGCAGAATCAAGATCAGCTATATATTGCATTGAATGTGTCACCGAGAGCTGTATTTTAAAGTTTTCAAGAGAACAATAAGTTTACTGATAGAGGAAGGGAGTAACAGGTTTGATATTTACAGCGAAGTAGAGAATTAGACTGATATAGTGCATGGTGAGACCTTATTGTAGGCTGTTTTCAGTAAAAAGACACAGCTGTTGTACCATCGTGGGGACGTCAGGATGGTGTTGTACCATCCTGAGTTCATCATCACAATGGTACAACAGAAAAGAATGCCATTGCGTGCCACATCTTCGCAAGGCGGCAGCAAATGTTCGATCCTCTCAGACAGCCGTTTAACCTTAGTATTTTAAGAAAAAGAAAAAGTTTCTAACTGACGCAGTTTATTCCCCCCCCCATTGCAAAGACCTTTCATATCACAGCATCCAGCTCTGACCTCTTCAAAACAGCAGAAGCAATTTAAACTGCTAAACTTTGACCCGCTATGACTTGTGACCTGTAATGATGAGTAACGTTGCACACTTCCTCATTGCATGTTTGGGACCTTAGTAGGTTTTTTTCTTTTGATCAGAAAATCAAATATCTGCTTGCTCACCTGTGTTTGTTAAAATTTAAGTAAAGAAAGTATGTTTCATCAACTGTCGCTCCGAAGTCACTTCATGTTCGGGTAAGCTGCCTGCTGCTTGTGTGTGTGTGTGTGTGTGTGTGTGTGTGTGTGTGTGGGGGCGGGCGGCATCAGGCGGCACACAGCACAAGGGTCACATCCAGTTAGCGTCCTTTAGGTACTGTATTATTTTTGTGCCAAAACTTGTCACGTTTTCACCATACGCTATACAAGATAAAGTATGGGCAAACAGTTAACAACAGCACTGTATGCTTCTCGAGGTTGCCACGGCAACCACAGACCTCTCGAGCTGCACTCTCGAGGTCTATTAGGTTGCTGTGGCAACCTCTCGAAGCATACACAGTGCTGTTGTTAACTGTTGCCCATACTTTATCCTCTATGTCTTGTGAGTGCAGCCAAAGGAGTCATTGTTGATAAGTAATGTTTGGTAGCCCTATCGGTAGGAGCACTACTTGAAACTGTAGGATATGTTTATGCCCCATTATGCTATTATATGCCTGAAACCCTGACTTGAGTGATTTCATTCAATCTGCATTTATAATGCATTGAATGTGTGTATGTATTTGTTTATTGTACTATGTTTTTTGTGTAGTGTTTGACTGTTCTCATAATTTCTAGGACCTTGTTGTAAATGAGCAACAGCTCAATCGAGATAATCCTAATTTATATAATTTGTATGAATAAAAATATGAAAAATAAAAAAAACAACAAAAATTATAAAAGAAAAAATGAAAACAGTGTCCACGTTGTTCAGCACCAGGAATTGGCTCAGCTCTACCATCCCCACTCTGACTTTACGCATCTCAGACGGATCCTGTCTAGACTCAGTTTCCTCCTACAAATACCTTGGTTTCCACCTGGACCAGCACCTGGACTACTATGGGCATGTCTCCCAGGTAGTAACAAAGCCATATGCCAAGCTAGGTGCCCTATATAGAATAAAGGGATGCCTCCAACAAAATATCAGAAAACAGATTATGTAACAATCAATCCTTCCCCTTATAGACTATGGGGACATAGTCTACTCAGGTGCTGCCTCCATCTCCCTTGATAAAATGAACACCCTGTCCAATGCACTGTGTATATTTGCCCAAGGCTGCCTCCGTCCCACTGATACAGTATGTACAATGAGCTAGAGTGGTCCCTCCCTGTGAGACAAGTAATGTATATTGTCCCCCTGGGTACCAAGTATTGGTCTGGCAAGCTATATGGATATCTGTCCGACCTCTTCTCCCCTTCGGTGAACCCTTCCTATCTGTTCAGATCCGAGGCAGGACGCCACACATTCAGTCACTTCACTACCAGTCTAGCATTGCTTGTAAAGCGCTTTGGGATACTGTGTATGAAAAGTGCTATATAAATGCTGATTCTTTCTTCTTCTTCTTCTTCTTCACCTCCACATCCCAAAGTACAAGCACAACCTAGGCCAAGCCTCCATTAGCTACAGGCTCCCTAACACGTACTGCAGCCTCCTAGTCAATTTTACTGCCCCTTCCCCCAAATCAAGCAAGGCTCTGATCATGTTCCCCTACAAATCCCAATTGTCCCGTCTCCAGTGCCAAGCTCCACCCTGAGCCTATCTAACTCATCAAGCTAATGCATATCATATTAACCGAGTGATGTATATTGTGCTAACTGCTGTGATCCTCTGCATGACAGCTGTGGTTCTGCCCTTTATTTTCTTTCCCTGGGGCTACCCTGTCACGTTACTATAATTGACTGCACCAGGACAAGCTGTGTGCCTTGTACGTGTTTCATTTGTTTTTGGAATGTGTACAGTATGTAATGTACGTAATGTATGAGCGCTGCAAGATTCCTCCCTGTCCCATTCCTCCCTTCCCCTCCCTCAGGTCACAACTGGAAATGAGCTCCGGGCTCATTATGCTCACCTGGTAAAACAAGTTCAGAAAAAAACATGTTTTAAATAAAATAAAAAAATAAACATGTCATACCTCTGGAGGGGTGTATGCACGAATCCTTTGTAAGCAAATGTTTTGTTGAATATATTATCTGCTACCCTCTTGTGAAGGCTGTGTTTGTAAGTTTTGCTTGCAAAATCTAATAAACATAAATTTTAAAAACCAATGAACCTCCAGGTAAACAGTAGTGTTCAGAAACAAACTGTTCCCCACTCAGGAAGCCCCTCTCACGTCAACCAACAAAACATGTGTCAGTGAGTCAGTAGAACCATGTACCAGTCGGGTTAGATTTTTTTAATTGTAAGGCACACCCAAGGGTATGCTTGGGGTTTGGTGGGGATGGGGAAGACATAGGATACTTACCTCTGAGTGCTGTTTATCGTGCATGCCCCAAGCTTCCAGTGGATGCTTGTTTTTCTTGGCCACACCATCCACCCACCCTCCTCCTCCTCCTTTGGTGACTCGCCTCTCTCGTTCTGGGGTTCTTACCTAATGTACGATTAGACAAAGGACTTGCCATCCTGTGGCACCTCTAATGGTGAAACCGTCTAGCACATCCCTGTGTCCTTCATACCCTGCAAGGGTGGTAGTTCCTCAGAAACGGAGAGGGTGACAGGCCACAGAGACTTTTAAATCCAATCATGCTACTAGCAGTACCAAACTACCATGTACAAATGAGCTTGAGTCATCAGTGGCCAGCCTGTGGGGGTGGATTGAGCATCCCAGAGGACGCTCTCCTCCTCTCAGAAGGGAGGGATGTAGCAGCCCCCTCATGACTACCACCTCAGTGGCCACAGGTGGTGGTGGTGCAAGTGGCACTCAAGCTAGGAAGGGGAAGACACCGACAGAGCTTGACGCACGATGCACACTCATGTGCATGCGCATCAGTTAGCTCCAGCCGGTTGGTGTCTCAGTGCAGTGGGAGCCAGAACACGGGAAATGACCCTCAACCACAGCAGAATGACCTTGGCACCCACCTCTGGACCGTGCATGAACCTCTGATGGGACTTAGTCTACCCTGCTGTTCCCGCCCTCTGTGGTAAGCCAGGTAGGAACATGGAGGCAGGGGTAAATCCAGGTGAAGCAGGTGACAGAGGAAAGGGGGGGCAGCGGAGGGCAGGCTGGGGAGTGGGGGAAAAACAGAAAGTCAAGAAAATAAAGGTACCGAGCTACCAGCAGCTCTCAGTAAGCCAGTCTTGTAGTTGTACAAGAACCACATTATGTTACACAAACATGCATCACAATATAAGCCAATCAAGTAATCGCACCAGCTGTCCCTACATAGTTGCCTGCTGAGCCAGTGAGCTTCCTTCTTCCTTCCTATCTATCTATTCATCTATCTATCTATCTATCTATCTATCTATCTATCTATCTATCTATCTATCAGGGGTCAGCCTTAACTTTTTTTTGCACTAGCCAGCCAGACAAGTTGCTTAAAAATTGCACTAGCCCGCAGATGGTTGCACTAGCCTACAGTAATAATGGTCAATTTGGATTGGTTATACAAGAAAAATGCAAGCCAAGAAATACTCTGATTATTGCATATTTATCCTGCTCCCACATTGCTTCCTGCCCCAGCAAAAAAAAAAAGACTGCAGTCCAATCACATGCAGTGTGTACTCCATTGTTTTTTTACCATGTGCCCCTTGCTTCCTCTTGCTTCACCTCCTTCCCGCCAAACCAGAGAATACCATAATAGCAAATGTTTGATCAGGCAGTTCCAGCTCTGCACACACAATAGCCAACATCATCATGCATGTCACCACAGTCCCACCCTGATCTGCAGGGCAATGTACAGAATCAGGCAGAGAAAGACACTGTCATTCCCCACCCTGTGATTAACCAGAACTGCACTTCTGAAAGTTTTCTTACACTGCGAAGTGAGCCAGGGGAAGTTCTAGGATTTCTTTGGAGAGAGTTAAACAAACACAGGGGGCTTGGGATGTAAGAAACTTTGACACATCTGTTTATATATACTAGGCACAAAAATATTGATTTAACATGCTCGGCCCTAACAAAAACAGATTTTTCATAACAGTGTGCTTTCTTTAGTCAAAGGGGAGCAGTATACATGCATGATGCTTTACTGCCTCTCTTTCTATATTGGATGATCTATGCACACCAGGAATACCTTTTATAACCTTTCAAATTATATATTTTACTAAGGTTTTGCTTTGTACCATGCATGCTCCAAAGCATTGTTTTCAGGATGAAATGACATGCTGGGTGGTACTACATCAATGGCATTGACTGGTGTGATGCATTAAGAGGAGCTGTGGACCCCTACACCAGTCAGTAATGGCAGCTATGGGTCTATGGATGGCCACTTTAGAGTCTAGTCTACAGTGGTGTCAAGGGAAAGTATAGAGTGGAGAGACCACTTGGCTGATAGCATTCTGTCACTGCAGTGTTGGATACAAACACTTAAAAGGTTGGGAAATGAAGCACACTGGTCTTAATATTGTGGGACAAAATTCAGGAGTGTAGCCAGAAATTTCCGTTTTGTACACAGTCTCCAACAGTTACACCCCCCCCATTAAAAAATGTACACATCCTTTCCAAATGGCACCCCTTTCCAAACAAGTCAGATTGTTGTCAGCTGATTCCTCTAATCTCTAAAGAGGTTATACATGCATCTGTTTTCTAAACAACAGAAGTTTAAACAGAGACACTCCTCAGTGGCCTACATTAACCCAAATACTACAGATTAGAATGAAAATGTAAACAGAAAGGCATGTGGTTTGTGACAGGCACTCAACAAAACTGTACACAAATGTGTACAGTGAGTATGCCTGTCTACACCCTTGGGACAAATCAAAGACAAGTTCAGCAAACTGAAAGCTAGTGACTTAGTCACTCTACCCTTGATCACAGTATGCACACTAGTTGAATGTCCCAACAATTGAGTGATAATGACTCACATTGAGTCTTTTGTTGGATCCTACTCTTGAACTCCAGATAATTGCAGCTCTTAATGAGCTGTTAATCACACCAGACCACCTGGAACACTGAGGGAGATCAGCAAAAGGACTACAGCCTGCTAAAGCAGGAACTTTTTCAACTTCATTAACAGCCATGAAAAACCTGCACTAGTCAAGACGGACAAGTAGAGGGTTAGCTGCACTAGCCATGGCCAGTTTGCACTAGGTGCAGGGCTAGTAAAACAATGTTAAGGTCGAACCCTGCTATCTATCTATCTGAACTTTGCATTGTCCCTATAACAAGCTAACCCTATCAGATATCTCTGACAAATGAAACTTTGAGATTCAGGAATACATTTGATGGCATTCATCTTCTTAATTTCCCCCCCAACAATGCATGTAGTGGTGTTATGACCGTAAGTACTAGCCTGCCTGTCCCTAAACCTTTTTTTTTAAATACCTCTCATTCAGTGCTAGCTAGGCATCTCCTTGCTTCACTGGATAATAACTATGATACTCAAGCACTTCCCTGTCTTTTAAAGTGGCAGTTTTATGGGCCATAATAGAGAAATCTCAGCTTCAAGTTAAAGTGTCAAGCCTCCATCCACACACCTGTATCTCTCTGATCAAATAAGGACATATATGAATATTTTCCTTTGTTTCTGTCTCTTTCAGAATATCGACATCACGAACTTCAGCAGCAGCTGGGGTGATGGCCTGGCTCTCTGTGCGCTGCTGCACACTTATCTTCCTGCACATATTCCTTACGAAGAGCTCAGCAGTCAGGACAAGGTGGGCAAACGCCCCGATTTCTTGTTTTGTTTTGGTGCTGTCTTTTTCAGACATGAAGGAATGGTGTGGTTAGATTTCAGAATGTCATTGTACAGGTCTCTAATCAATATTGGTTCTGTTTTTCAGAAGCGGAATCTCATGCTAGCATTCCAGGCTGCGGAGAGTGTTGGTATCAAGACTGCGCTGGTGAGTGCTCCTTGAGGTGGGATATGGAATGTTTACCTTGGGGAGGTGGGGGTGTCCCTCATAGAGCTTACATGCTGTAAAGCAACTGCTTGACACAATCAATTTCATGTGGGAGTTACCAGACGTGAAATACAAAGTCCTTGTTACTAAGGTTACTATGGATTTCTAAGAATAGGAATAGACCTGTAATGGTCCTTCAAGCCTATTCTGCTACTACACAGTGGATGTCCATGTATTATTCTATGTGCCCATCATTTTTTTAGCTCAGTTCAAAAGTATTGATACTCATTACATTTACAACCGTTTCTGGTAATCTGTCACAGAGTTGGATAGCTCTCCAAGTATCATTCACACTTGTTGCATCTGTTCTAGAGTTCCTCCATTCCAGCTGTTTATTATGACCGCTGATGTTATGGCTATTATGTCTGTGTATGAGTGCCATTTCTGCACACGCATGCTTATCTTCTATTATATTATATTATATTATATTATATTATACAGTAGAATGAAGTCCCCCTAGTCCTCTGTCTCTCTAGACTATGTAATTCCAAGGATCTTAATCTTGATTCATAGTCTAAACCAGAAAGGCCACAAATACATTTTGTAAATCTCCTCTGTACTTTTTTTTAATTTACACTTTTTCCAGAGCCGACAGGCAGCTCCGGCCCTTCTATGAGGGCTCATTCTCCAGTCCCGGGTGCCCGGGCCATCATGGAGCTTGCCAGCTCCATTCTTTGCATTTTGATCCCCCGGGCTCCAAGAGCATGCAATGGGAGGATCGACTGGTCTCCACCCCCGTGGAGGCAGCCTTGCGCCCTGGACATGGGACCCTCCGCATTCTGGCGGCGAGTATGCACTGACACCCAGCCGCCACTATGTGTCAGTCAAACAGTGCGCCGCACTGTTCCACCTCCCCGAGGAAGGAGAGCTGTCTACGGATGCTCGACCCTTCTTCACCCTTGCCAGCCCCCCGAGTGACCCGAGTCCATTCCCAAACCTGGGTCGCTGGCATGGCGCGAGGTCTGACATCCAGCACCTCAACCCTCAGCACCACTGGGCCGTCTCTCTGTACTTTTTCAATAGACTTTATTTCCCTTTTTTTGGTATGGAGACTAGAACTGAGAGTAGTAATCCATGTACATTCTTGTCAGTGCTCCATACAATGGAATCATTACTTTCCTGTGTCTGCTATTGAAATGCTTTTCTGATATTTCCTAGTATTCTCAGAGCCTTAGCATTGTTGTAGCTCATGTTGTTTGTGAAACACAAATCTTCTTGTACTAATACACCCAAGTCCCTTTCCTCACTTACGCTTCTAAGCTGCTCAGTACCCAGTCTGTACTACCTTCTTGAGTTATTTTTCCTCAAGTGCCTGACTACACATCTTTTGTATTAAACTGCATACCCCAGTGTGTGGCCCGGTTGTAAATTTTATCTAAATCATCCTGTATTTTTGAAGTATCTGAATCAGTTAATGTGGGTCTCTCCAGGTTTGTGTCATCTGCGAATTTTGTCATATTTTTTGTAATTCTGTTGTTTGTGCATGCCAGCTATAAATATAATACACAGTACCCGGCCCAACACAGAGCCCCCGTGGCACTCCACTACTTAACAGTGTCAGATAGTCATTCCCCTATCCTCACCCCCTGATGTCCAGCCGATATCCAGTTCTTTACCCAGGTAATGATTCATAGAACATAGAAACATAGACTTTGACGGCAGATAAGGACCGCTAGGCCCATCTAGTCTGCCCATTTCCCTACCTACAGGATAGGCCGCAGATCCTATTTAACCAACAGCCTATATCTTCCTGCCTTCCACAAGAATTGCCTTATGTCTGTCCCATGCATTCTTGAATTCTCCCACAGTTTTAGACTCCACAACTTCCTCAGGAAGGCTGTTCCATGCATCCACTCACCCTCTCTGTGAAATAATACTCTCACATTGCCCCTGAACCGCCCCTTCTATCTTTTAAATTGTGTCCCTTGTTCTTGCAAGTCTCTTTTCTGAAAGATGCTACCCTCTTGGACTTTGTTGATTCCTTGAGGTACTTGAAAGTTTCTATCATGTCCCCCTCTCCTTCTTTCCTCAAGGGTATACATATTAAGCTCCTTTAGTCTCTCCTCATACGGCTTCTCTTGCAGACCCTGCACCATTTTAGTTGCCTCCTCTGGACTGCCTCTATCCTGTCTATGTCCTTGCAGATGGGGTCTCCAGAACTGGACACAGTATTCCAGATGGGGTCTCACCAACTGTCTGTACAGAGGATAACAACTTCCTGTTTTCTGCTGCTGATGCCTCTCCTATACATCCCAGTATACCCCGGCCCTCCCTACTGCCTTCTCACATTGCTTGCTAACCTTAAGGTCATCTGATATGATTACCCCAGGTCCCTTTCCTGTTTTGTTGTTGTTACTACCTCCCCACCCATTGTGTATTCTTCCTCTGGGTTCTTGTTTCCCAGGTGCATTATTTTGCACTTTTTGCATTGAATCCTAGCTGCCATACGCCTGACCATTCCTCCAACCTTGCCAAGTCCTTTTCATCCTTTCCATGCCTCCTTGTGTATCAACCCTGTTGCAGATCTTTGTGTCATCTGCAAAAGGCATACTTTTCCTTCCAGTCCCTCTGCAATGCCACTGATGAAGATTACTAAAAGGACTGGACCCAATACTGAACTCTGCGGTACCCCACTAGTAACCAATTCTTTCTTCAGAGTGGACTCCATTTACAATTACCTTCTGTGTCCTGTTGTCCAGCCAATGTTTTATTTAGGCTACCACCCTTGGGACCCACTCCCAGGCTGGTTAATTTGACTATTAATCTTTGTGGGACTGTGTCAAATGCCTTGCTAAAGTCTAGGTAGGCCATGTCCACAGCCCTCCCTGGTCTACTACTTTGGTCACCCAGTCAAAGAAATCTATTAGATTGGCCTGACATGACCTTCCACTGTGAACCCATGCTGCCTTGGATCCTGTGCTCCACTGACCTTCTAGGTACTCAACTATTCTTTCCTTCAGAAGTGACTCCATCACTTTCCCTACCACAGAGGTCAGACTGACAGGTCTGTAGTTTCCTGCCTCTGTCTTGGTCCCACTTTTGTGAAGGGAATCACATCCACCTTCCTCCAGTCCTCGGGTACCACACCATCCTCCCATGATTTATTAAAAGAGTAGCCAGTGGTTTCACTAGTTCCTTCCTTAATTCTTTTAGAATTCTGGGGTGAATTCCATCAGGACCCATTGCTTTGTCCACCTTCAGTTGTAGGAGTTCTTGCAGAACCCTTTCTTCTGATGAAAGGACTGGGATCGACCCCCTATCAAGAGTGCTTCTGTTAATTGGATTAGGCACTTCCCCTCCTCTTGTGAATACTGAGCAGAAATATTCGTTCAGTATTCCTGCTTTTCACTGTCCCTCTGCCCACCCACCGCTTATTCTATTCAGCCTCACTATCCCTCCCTTTGTCTTTCTACGCTCGCTGATGTACCTATAAAAGGTTTTATCCCCCTTCTTAACTGAGTTGGCTATCTTTTCCTCAGTTTGGGCCTTTGCTATTCTGACTTCCCTCCCTGCTTCTTTCTGCCTTAACTGGTACAGCTCTCTGTCCTGCTCCTTCTGTGTTTCCTTATACTTCTGGAATGCTATCTTTTTCTTCTTGACTTTCACAGCCACCTCTCTTGAGAACCATAGTGGCTTTTTCTTTCGTTTTGATTTGTTTATTTGCTTCACACAAAGGCTTGTTGCCTCTGTGATGGCAGTTTTGATAATTCCCCATTGTTGCTCCACACCTCCTTCTAGCCTGTTTGCTAGTGCTTTTCTGAGGCACTCTCCCATCTTGCCAAAGTCAGCCCTCCTAAAGTCCAGTACCTCACGCTTGTATGGCTTGACTCTGTAGCTGAGTTTAACGTGAACCACACTGTTTGATGGTCACTTGTCCCCAGATGGCAACCCACTTCAGATCTGAGATCCTCTCACTGCCCCGCTTGAGAGTACGAGGTCTAAGATTGCTCCCTCACGAGTGGGTTCCAAAACTAGCTGTCTAATGCCTGCCACCTGTAGGGCCAAGAATGGCTCCTGCTCTTGGATGTCACTGCAGCAAATGTGCTCCAGTTAACATCTGGCATATTCAGGTCTCCCATCAACAGTATCTCCCTTCTCTGCCATTCTAAGAATGCCTTCCATCATATCCTTGTCCATTCCTTCCCCTGACATGGGTGTCTGTACACAACCCTCTGCGGATTGTGGTGCCCTTTCCAGTCTCCAAGGTGACCCACAGTGCCTCCTCTCCTCCCTGTTTACTCTTTTGTTCAGTTGCTTTATCCTTCCTTTACATAGAGAGCTACCCTCCCTCTTCTCCTGCCTGTCTCTCCTGTAGGTTATGTACCTGGTATGTTAACATCCCAGTCGGTGGTTCTCTGTGTACCATGTTTCTGTGACTGCTACGATATCCAGGCATCCCTCTTCCATTAAGGCCACCAGCTCAGGGAGCTTGTTGCCCAGACTACGGGCATTGGTACTCATAACCCTCCATTTCCTGATGGCCTCACCCCCTTTTGCCCCATCCCTGTCCTTCTTGCCTTTGTCACTTTCTCCATTTACCCCTGCCCTTCTCCCTATCGACACCTCCATGTTGGTGTTTGCCACACTTACTACCATGATTGTTTGGGGGCTAGGATTTTCCTGCTCCTTTCCAGTGCCTCCCCCCTTGGCTAGTTTAAAAGCTTGCCAATGAAGCATTTAAACCTATCACCTAGGATCCTGGTTCCCCTCCCGGACAGATGCAGCCCATCATGCCAGTATAGGCTTGCATCACTCCAAGTGGACCCCAGTCCCCAATGAAGCCAAATCCCTGAGCTCCACACCAGTTTTCAACCACTGATTGAATCCCATGGCACGGAACACCTAGCCTCTCTATGCCATAGATGGGTAGCACCTCCAGAAGGTTACCGTCGTGCTGTCTTGACTAAGGCCCCTCCTCAATTCCACAAACTCTTCTTGCACTTCTCTAATCCCTTTCTTAGCCAGGTCATTTGTCCCTAAGTGGACAATGACATCCAGCTCCCTCCCCTGTGCAGTTGCTCCAGCAATCCTGAGAATTCGCTCCCTGTCCCTCCAAGCCATGGCGCCAGGCAGGCACCTTACCTCCCTCTCCCCTTCCTTGCCCAGTTCTACCTTCCTAACAATGGAGTCCCCCACTAGGAGTTGTTTCCTTCCTGCAGGGTCCTCTGCCACCCTGTGGGTCTCCTTTGTGGAGGTTCCCACCATCCTCCTTGGTCTCCACTGTAGGTGCCGCCATAGAGGAACACACTTTGCCAGAATGGCATAGGAATTGTGGAGAGGTACAACTGGAGGGATGTGCTCTGTTCCACCACCCCACCCTCCCTGAGCCCACTGTGGTCCAACCGCCTCCCTTCTTGGCAACCTCTGAGGCAACGGCAGTGGCACTGGTGGTCCCTGGATGGAAGAGGAGGTCCCACAAATCCTGGCCAACTCAGCCTGGAGATGAGCAACCTCCTCCCTCAACCCAGAGAGGTGCCTGTAGATGGGACAACACTGCATCCTCCAGAACATCTCCCGGAAGACTGCTGCTCCACAGCCACTGCACTGCACCACTCCAATCATGTCTTATTTCTGACCCCTTAACTGTTTGCAATCCTTACTCTTTCCTCTTTTTTTTTTTTCTCTCTCTCCTTACTTTCTGCTTTCTTTGGTCCAATCCCATACTAGTTATTTTGTAAATGATTTTATCGTGTGGAATGTTATCAAATGCCTTTGGGTATATTCAGGACTAATAGCTCATTTATAGGTTCATAGAAGACAATTAAATTTGTAACACAGGTGAACCCATAATGTGTATGATCTGATTAGCTACTTAAAGAAACTGTATCTGTTATGTGATCTTTAATTATTGCATGATTTTCCCTATGACTGGGGTTAAGATAGCTAGCATCTAATCTGACGGAGATTAACTATCACTTAAAAAAAATTGGAACAACAATTGCATTTTTCCAAGCTAAACGGACGTCTATGATGGTAAATGAGTGTCTAAAGATGTTGCAGATTGGCCTATATGTGTATTCAGCTACATTTTGCAATACATTTGGGCTTAGATCATCCCCTCTAGGAGATTTATGTTAGTTTAATGTCTTTAGTTCTATCATAATTCTCTGTTCAGTAAATATTTCTAAGTCCTATTTGTCATAGTCATTTGTTATGTCATCAGAATTGATGGTTGCACTGCTAAATACTGATCCAAAATATGTATTTAAGGAATTTGCTATATCTTGGGGGTCCGTGAGTATTTAGCTGTTCTCTGATATTGGTCCTATATTAGGGACATTACCTTTCAAAGAATTTATATACCCATTAAACTCTTTGATGTTTTTTGGACTTAGTACTATAGCTAGGGGCCAGATATTCAAAACTTAGCCCAGGCGCTAAAGGGTGTTTGCCCATGCTAACCGTGTTTTGTACCCCATTTGTGGGTCGGGTCTATATTCAGACACCCCCACAGTGTGGGCAAAACTGTTAGTGCCCTTGCACTAATTTACTACTGTGCCCATGCAAATGAGGGGGTCGTCCCCTGCATATGGGTGCAGTGGCAAATTCAGAGGTTTGCACAGGTGGTAAATGCCACCCAAATGGGTGCAAGTTACCACCTTTGCAAACTCTGACTTAATGGGGCACTAGGCCCTGGTGGCAGGTAGCGGTACTGAAGTTGCCCATCCCCCCACCTCCCAAATCCTGACCAGGAAAATCAAGGGATGCCCTGGTGTCTAGTGGCAGCCCCTGCTCTCTGATCACCCATCACCAAAATTGAATGGTATTCCCTGGTGGGCAGTGGCACCCCAACTCTCTGATCACCAGCCACCGTAGTTTTAATTTAGTCGCTGGTGTCTAGGGACAACCCCCACCCTCCAATCGCCTGCTGCCATATTATGAATGATGTCTCTGGTGCCCAGTGGTACCTCTCCACCTGCTGATCACCTGTTCCTGCTGTAGCAGCAATGTTCTTGATGTGTAGTGGGACACCTGCCTGCTGATCACCTGTTCCTGCTGTAGCAGCAATGTTCTTGATGTGTAGTGGGACCCCCGCCTGCTGATCACCTGTTCCTGCTGTAGCAGCAATGTTCTTGATGTGTAGTGGGACCCCCACCTGCTGATCACCTGTTCCTGCTGTAGCACCACTTATCCTGGTGTCTAGTGGTACCCCACCCCACTGATCACCTGTTCCGGCATGCTCTTTGATGCCCAGCTGACTAGAACCCCCCGCACTCCTGGAACCAAACACACCACCCAGCCATACCTCCGAGGAAGGGGCTGTGTGGCAATTCTGATACGACGACCGGCACAACCCTCCTCTCACCTCCCTGGCTGGTGCATGTGATGACGGGGAGCGCATGTACTTAGTTTACAGCAAGGAAAAATAGTTATATAAAAGACACAATTCTTACAATAAGTTACAACGATGCAAAAAGAAAAAAGTAGGTTGTAGTACCTTTCATTTGACAAGCAGACACTTACTGTACAAGCTCTTGAAGTCACATAGGCCTCTGTATCAGGCACTGTGATAGAATAATTACCTGGAGAGGGCTTTATACAGAGAACTCGATGCTCATTAGAATAATACATTCAGACACTTCAGATTGTCTTGTGAACTGACTCCTGATGGCAAATGAGCTCTGCTCAATGGGGTTTAACCCTGAATAAAAATGAAACTGAATGTAAATAAACATCTCCATCTGAGTGTGACAGTTCTGTTGAGGAAGAATCATAGCAAGAGAACTACTGCATAATTACTTGGATGTTTGCACGCTCTGGTCAGAGCCACAATGGCTGCTAGTGCATTAATCTGACAAGGCATAGAGTATTAATATAGTATTCAGTATTATATAAACACAGCACACTAACATATCAATCAGGATCAGGCTAGGGTACAGAGAGCCCATCTGGGAAGAGAGTACTGGGGCCCACCTGGAAAATCAGTAGAGGAGGGCCCAGCGTGACACACCTATCTCAGTATCCCACTTAAATTTGATACACTAGCTCTGTGCTTGCATCTTACATTTACCTACAGTGTTCCAAATACCCCCATTTAATTAGAAAAAAAAGATGATAAATACAACGATGTTCAGAGTTTAAAAGGTGGCCAGGTATCCAGGTTGGGGAGGGGGAGGGAATTTCTAGGTATCCTGGTGGGCCATTCTGACTCTAATATCAATGCTATTTTTTAAAGTATTGATAAGTTAGTGTGTTGTGTCCTGACTGCCGGCACTTGTGATCTCACAATGCATGACTGCTGCCCAATCAGGATCCAGTGATTTCCCAAGCCAAATTACAAGTAACTAGGGAGGGTGGTGTCAAAATACAGACAATGCCATAGGAGACGACTGAGATCCAGTGTTAGGCTAGGTGTGGTTGCAGGCAGGTACTGGGCAGACTCGGGAGTGGAGGCAATCAGGCAACTGTCCTGTAGTTAAAGACTTGTATACTAAGGGACGCTTAGCCACAGAAATATCATGTGTCACCAAAAACACAATCTGAAATAATCTAGAAAATGTACAATTGTCAAGCACTGTGGTAAAGCAGTTGAGAAGTCAGTGCCATGTAGAATCAGCTCAGATATAAATAAATCTCGCGTATGTGTGTTGCTGTTCGGTGGATAAGGAAGTATCGTAGCTAGAGAAGCATAAATAACTGGATGTTTGCATAGACAAAAAGGGCAGTCTTTGAAAACCTGATTTATATCAGTTTGAAGTTGCAGGCCCATTTCCAGAGTAAATAAACTTTTATGCAGGAGTGTGACAGCAGGAGACCTACAAACTATTAGGTGTGTGACTGGCTCTGATCATACTGTAGCTAAATTCTGTATAATTTCTTGGAATTGGAAATCTCCATTAGCTTTGTCTGCTTTGCTCCACAGGTTCCTGGGAGATTTCCTAAGGGCCTGGGGAGGGGATGTCTGGTTTGTTGGTAGGGTAGATTGACATCTTAATTACTCTGAATGGGTTGTGGAGGATTGCTAGGATCAGCTGGAGATAGTGGAGAGGTAGAACTGGCAGCAGAAAAGAAACGGAGGGAGTGGAGGGATTCAATGCATGCTAATGAGGTGATCCAATTCCACTTCAGATGCAGAAAGTAGTATGCACTGGTTCCACTTACGCCCTCTCATTTTCTCTTCCTCCTGCATTATGTCATGCATAGTTACATTATGCAGCCATAAAAAGGGCAGTCATTAAAATACTGACTAAATCAGCTTGGAGATGGACCCTTTCCCAATGTGACACCTGCATAAAAGTTGTAATCTGGAAAACGGTTTCCAACTTCCAGCTGATTAATTTTTGTTTTGCTGATTGATTTTCTTTTATTGACAATTTTTTGTCCTACACTTGGTTGGCAACCCTTCCAACCAACCCTCTCAGCTGGCTTCTCCCTGGACTTACTTCTCCCGGGTCCCCCACATCTTGCCCTCTGTGGCAGGTAGACAGAGAGTCCCTTGACCCACTGATCAATAGATACAGATGTCTGGGGGATGTCTGGGTCACTGGTTTGGAACCTGCAGAGGGTTGTGATCATCCTGCCAGTCAGGGTGCTTTCCGCCTTTCTTTCCCCTTGCTTGTTGTCGCGTAGCTCTCTGCATAGGGATGCCAGCATTGGGATGTTGTCCCTGGTGTGAGCGTGCATCGACATGCTCACATGATAAGCAGCGCAACATGTCCCTCCCTCCCTATGTCCCACATGCCCTACCACCCAAGCAGGTGGCAGTGCTGCAGCAGAATGCACCCCTCCAGGGGGAGGCAAGCATCCTCTAGGATGCTCAATCCTCCTCCTTACCAGCCAGCCCCCAATGACCCAGGTTTGTACTGAACCCATGTCACTGGCGTTGCAAGTGGAAGCACTACCACTGCACCAGCGGGCCAGCAACTTCAAGCTGATTTATAACTCAGTTGGTGTAAACATCTAATTATTTAGAGTTTTCTTGCTAGAATAGTTCCTTACCAACAGAACTGTCACACTCATGTGTACAGGTTTGTTTGCATCTGAAGTGCTTTACTTTATTATTCTAATGATATTATATATAGGAGGCAGTATAGCATAGTGGTTAAGCTCAGTCAATCAACTCTTTTCTGTCCAAAGATGCCGAACTACACAAGGGCAACGATTGTTTGCATATAGAGCACCACTATGGTTTAATGCGTTACCCAGAGATATCTCTTCCTTAATAAAATTGGGACCAGTTAAAGGCACTCTTAATCAGCATCTTATAGCTAACAGTTCCTGTGACTGTTTCAACTGATGTGGTACTACCTCAGCATTGACACATCCTTGTGTATCTACTTCTCCCCTTTTCTCTGTGAATGACCAGTTTCACCCTAATGGCTCTACCCTATTTCCTGCCTCCTTCCCCAATCCTTCTTTCACCTCACCCCTCTCATCCTCCACCTTCTTTCCACAGTTTATCTTCACTTATCTGAACTTTTGTTCACCCAAATCTAACTATACCTATTTGACAAAGCACCTTGGGCTGCCTCCTTTTATTAGGTTATTTTTGATTTCCTACCAGTTCATAGTTTTAATTTTAGTTACAATATTAATGTCATCTAGTCATTTTAAATGCTTTCTTGTCAATATTTTATGTAATACAATCTGTTGTATGTCTATCACCCTTCCCACTGATGTGGAACCTTTGTAAAAGAGCTGTTATGTGCTCGAAGGTATTGTAATCCAAGAATTAATAAATAAACATAGGTGCCGGAATGGGGGGGGGGCCACTAGGGCCATGGCCCTACCACTTTCATAAGTGGCCCTATCACTTTTTGCTATCATGGTAATATATTTAATAGGGGAAAATGTACCCCTTACATCCTTGGTCCTACCACTTTTCAAACAGTTCTGGCACCACTGTAAATAAATAAATAAATAGATAAGGCTACTGAGTTACAAACCTGGAGACCTGGGTTTGAATCCCACAACCCCCACTTGCATGTTGTGTGACCCTAAGCAAGTCACTTAACTTCCTTGTGCTCCCAGGTCATACGTGGAAACAAGTTTCAGCTTAGTGTACCTTCTCTGGTTAAACAATTTCCCCTTTCCCTAATTAGCATTGAGTTCCCTGCATCAAGTCCTCTATATGTGATAGTTTTGTCACAGTGTCTAACGAAAAGGCCTATGTGGCTGCGAAAGCTTATAAGTTTCTGTAAGTCAAATAAAAGCTATTACACTCCATTTTTTTCTCTTTTCACATTAGGTCTACTCCAGTGCTGCAGTACAGTTCATCTTTGTAATAGGGTACATGAAATGGTACAAGCACATAGCAGCTAAGGGCACATTTCTAGCTGACTGCAGTTGCTAGTCATCTGGCAGAGCAAGGTATATTCAGGATCATTAACACAGCAGATTTAAACTGATTCTGGTCTGCACTATTATGGGCTTCACTTGGTAGCCTGTTCCAACCAGTTGGTGCAGAAAATGCAGAGGCTTTCTCCCTGACTGACCTTAGCCTTACAGTAGGAATGTGAATCACTCCTTGTATTTTTGATCCCAGTCTGCAAATGCTAAAGGACCTGACCAGCAAAGAGGAGAGGTAGCTGGAGTATTTAACCTGAATGCATTTATAGATAGAGGTGGCCCAGCAGAGCTCCCATCTGTCAGGTAGCGAGAGTAGACCCAGATTCCTATCGTGGTCACAGTAGTGTGTTCATTGCCTCGTCATAGGCAAGCACAAGCATGCTCATCCAGAGTCTGCTGTCGCCTCTGCCACACTGTGCTGCCTGCCACACAATACACCCAGGGCTAGATATTCAAACTGCGCCATTCTGAGGCGCAAGCCCTTGCGCTGCACAAAATAGTTGCGCAGGGGTGTGGCCGGGGCGATATTCAAAGGAGTTGCGCTATTGAGCAACTCCTTGAATATCACCCCCAGCCACAGCCACTGTGCATGGCGCAGTGGAACGTGCACCACCGCAACTGCCCGCCGCCGCCGGGGAGCGGTGGGGCCTGTGGGTGGGTGGGGGACACTCAGCCACCAGGGAGATGTTTCGGGGTTCAATTACATTCTGCCCGCGATCGGGCATTTCGTCCACTGACCACCAGGAGATGTTCGGGTGGGGGGTTACTTACTTACTCGCCCGACTGGCACAAGCGGACATGTTCGGGGTTCAATTTACTTTCTGCCCACGATCGGCATTTTGGGTCCACTGACCACCAGGGAATATGAACGGGGTGTTTTTTAAACATACCGCGCATGATCGGGCAATCGGTCCACTGACCACCAGGGAATATGAACGGAGGGGTGTTACATTGATGCCCGCGAATCGGCTGGTGGGGGACACTATGCTCGCGATCAGGCTGGGGCATAGGGATTGGTTAGGGGGCCAGCCATCGGTGGCAGCTGCTGTGTTGCGCCCCTGCACACAGCAGCTCACTGTCCCAGGCTCCCACTTGCTTCTGCTCAAGGTCCCGAGGCTCAGGTTAGTTGCGCTGCACAACTCTGCATAGCCCGGCTGAATATCGGGCTGTGCAGTTTATGCATGGTTCCTCCCCCTCCAGCTGAGCATGCATTCATTTGCATTGCGCTGTTGCTCAGCCTGTTTTCAGTGGCGCAACTGCCTCCTGCTGAATATCGCAGAATGGCACAATTTAGGACTTGAACATGCGCAACCCTGTTGCGCATGGCGCAACCCTTTTGAATATCTGGCCCCAAATGTATCTGTTCAAGGGCTGCAAGCAAGAACTACCTCAGTCGTAATTTTCTTGACAAAGCAGTAATACAATGAAAAATGTTCTTCCAAAAAGCTGATTTCAGCTACAGTTAGCAAACATATTAGCATACCTGTCATATCCGCTTTTTGAGGTACCCCCTGTGCTGTGCACCATTAGCTTGTTTTATTTTTGCGATACCAACCCTTGCCAGCTTTATAGTGGTATTTCTAAGCCAAATGTGGAGGCCATCTTTTTTTCTTGAGAGAAAAAAAAATACATTAAAACATTTATAAAATATTCAAATTTTGGTGGAGCAAGAACATTTTATCACCAAATAAAATGGGAAGACGATGGGAATCTTTTATAGCAGGTAGGGTCAAATTTGTTGTCCAATGTTATTGCACTGCTGCTTTAAGGAGCTGCTGACACCTTAAAAGTAACTTTGAAAAACATAATAATCCGGTGCAGTTCAGCTTCCATTCCATATATATTCTAAAGATTCCTCCTCCCCAGTATTTATTACTAAGAACTTTTGCATGAATACATGGTCTTTATCCCTCAGGGTTCATCTACCTCTACAGCTGACTCCCTACTTCAAGTCATAATCCTCTGTTGTGACATCACAGCCTGTTGCTAAGGGACTAACTATGATGTCACAAGCAGTGCATTATGACCTCCGATTGGGAGACAGCAGCAGGAATAGATGAACTCTTCAGGAGCAAAGATCCTGTTTTCATGCAAGTGACCTTAGTAATAAATGATGGGGAGGTGGAATGCAGAACTAAAGTGAAATACAAGCTAGACTGTGTCTAAATATTAAGTTTTGGTAAAGTTGCCCTGAAGGTGTCAACTGCTCTTTAAGGATTGCAACAATACCTGTGTGGCTGTGCTTATACTGCATTCCAAGCTTCTTGTGCATCTGTGTGTGGATTCAAGTGAGGCACACTCCACGCTGCAGCACCCTGAGAGACAAAACTAAAAAGTAAGGAAATCAATTTCCAGATGAACTGACTGCTCTTAGCCTTGCTAACTGATCTAGGGTTCCTTGGCTCTCAAACATTGGTTTGTGTCTGCCGCACAGCGCAAGGTGAGCATGTTGGGAAAATGACTGGGCAGACATATGGGTCAAATACATGGCACAAATATATAGTGCAAATACAGGGGGCAAACATATGGGGCAGATACATAGGGAAGAAAATGGGGCAAATATATGCGGCAGACACATGGAGGCAAATGCAGGGAGCAGATATTAGAGCTGTTGCTATTATTTAATAAAAGGACATAAAACCGGTGTGCTGGGGTGTTCTGTCCATGGGGATGACTGACCTCACAGTGAATTAGTGTGATGGTGGTGTTCTCTGCATGGGACAACATACCTCACAATGAACTGGTGTAACGGTTTTGTCGTTCTGTTTGTGAGATGCCAAAGCTCACAGCAAACTGCTGTGATGGTGTTGCTCTGTGTATGGGGTAACAGAAGGCTGTCTTCTCGGTGACTGAATCTGAGAAACTGTAACGGTCGTCCATGTAAGAGGGTTTTAGAAGTGCGTAAAGATGATAGTAACAAGTGATCGTCTAAGTCCCTTAATCTCAAATAATACACCGGCAGATGGCAAAATACATCAGTATGTGGGCAGAAATGAAACATGCCACCTCAGATGTGCAACGTTAAATATAGAAAAAGCTTTATTCAAATTCTCCAAGGACTTATCAGTGGGAAGTGTACAGCGGTCTAGCATCACCCAACAGTTCATATTTCATAAATAACAAAATGTTCCATTACGAATGGGGAAAACCTCCTATCTGACCCTGTCATGTGCCTGCAGCACCAAAGAGGCATGGGTTCGTACGCCAGTTCAAGAATGGCATGCCGGGCCCAGCACCTTTGGTGTTGATCTGCACAGTCTTCATGTCTTGGCTTCTAACTGGGTGACACAGGGCCTTATTCACAAGGATAACTAGGCCACTGAGCCCTGTACCCACAGAGTGCCACACAAGAGGCAGTATTTAAGACCCCCAAGGGATGGAGCATTGCAGGACAGACTGCATCCAGTTGAATACCTGGGATGGCGCTTGAGTGGATCCTCTGCTCCATGTGGTGCAGGGGATTGTGGAAACACCATATCCAGGTCTTAAAGGACTTTTTTAAGTTAAGATTTTTAAAAACCGCCAGCCTTCCCTGCCAGCTCAAAGGGGCTGTGTAGTACATGTAGCAGGATCACCAAGGTCCTAGGATAGTCCAGAGAACTTGGGAGGTCACTTACATAGAGAGCAGACATCTGTTACTACTTGATCCTACAGTACCTTGCATAATGCCATCACCCTCTGCACCCCCTGCCCAGTGCACAAATACTCATATGTGTTGAGTGGATCCACATCCTTCCCCTCAAAACCCATTCCCACCTGACCGCCTATGTAGTAGCATAGATTTGGTGCAGGCAGGTGTGTGTGTGTGTGTGTGTGTGTGTGTGTGTGTGTGTGTGTGTGTGTGTGTATATGCACACATCAGGGGCTGTGAATGTATGGAGATTGCTGCACGTGTGAAGCAGGACCTCTGCACATCTGCAGCCTCTCTGTGCATCCCAATACAGATGCAGAGGGTCTCCTGAGATCTTTTGTGGGTTGGGCCCACAGTGTGTAAGCAGCAGTTGTGGGATTCAGACTCAGGTCTCTAGGTTAACATCTCTGAGCTCTAACCAATAAAATATAAAGTGATTTAAGACCAATTAACATAGGTGCTGGCCTCTTAGCGCAGTGGCACAGCATCATTTGTGACACCTGCAACCCAGATAAACGCCCCAAGCCCAGATTGCTGTAGGTTGTGAGGAAAGAGAAGGATCAAGCATCCTGGAGGAGTTTACAAGCACCCTCCTATTTCCCTCAAAAAACAGGTTAGGAGCACCCTTCCTTTCCCTGTTGCTTTTATGTCTCTCTTACCAATGCTTTTGCTTTCTTTTCCTCTTCCCCAAACAGGAGGTCAGCGAGATGCTGTGCACAGACCGTCCGGACTGGCAGAGTGTGATGCAGTACGTGGCACAAATTTACAAATACTTTGAGACCTGATGCCATGAAGGTGGGCAAGGGATGGTGAGGAACCATGGACGCACTTAGTCACTTTAAGGAGAACACTATTCCCTTCCCAGATGGAGGTCTACATTTTGCTTCCAGGATTAAAAACTCCCAACAGCTTTCACTACAGCTCCACGGAAACACACAGTTCCAGGACCACGATATGCTACACATTGGGCTGCTTGGGTACTTCAGCACTGAAGTGGGGTTTTTAACCACCCACTTCAATTTTGGAGAAAGTAGCAGAGCAAATGGTGATATCTATTCAAGAAGAAAATCCTGCTTCTTTGGGGCATAATGTTAGAATGACTGTCGCCACAAAAACATTCTGTTTGGCTCCTTTGACTAACTGTATGCCTTGATTGTACTCTGCACGTACTATACTGGACATCCCAAAGAGTAGCACTGACATCATCCCATGGCTGCTATCCTAATATACCTGCAGCAAAGGTCTGATGACATCACATAGTCCCATGATGATATCAGAGTCATTCTGTCGTGGGAACACTCACACTCTTAGACATCGTATGTAGGACTGATGTGGAAAGGTGGCTCCTAATAATTTGAAATCCACTGGTGCCATGTTTCAAACAGCAACATCCCTATAGATACCAGCCTCTCTAGGACGCTCTATACAAAACAAAAAAAAAAAAACCTGAACATGTAAAAATGATAGAAAGTGCATAAGACTGATATAAACCGTTGGCTGGAGGTAGCCTAATTTTTTATTCCAGGTACTGTTTTATACATCAGTTTAGGATTCTGGTTAGACTGGTTGTCAAGCAATAACATGGTAATACAGTTTGTTTCTTTAGTGGCAGGCTCATGCAAATTTTTTTTTTAACTTGTATTTCATTACACTTCTGTAAAACAGCAGCAGAAAACAACAGCTTTCATGTTACATAAAGCAAAGGCTGGTACCAGGGCGCTGCGAGTAACAAATAATAATTCTTACATTTTTATTTGGATTCCAAATAAGGAACATTAGCCCTGTTTGGCAGGATTCACTGGGAGATGCTAGGCTGCCTGTAATATAGTGCACAACAGCACCCACCAGTATTATTTTTAATGAGGCTCGGGAGGGGGCGAGCCAGCAGCAGTTGGCACTGGCTGAAAAACACTAAACTCAGATGAGTAGCTGGAACACCCAGAAGCCACTCCTCTGCTGAATTTAATTAAGTTATTTATTTATTTATTTTAAATTTCCGTACTAGAATTGCTTTGTTAAGTATACAAGACTGTACGTGGGAAGGAATAGGAACAGAGCAGCAGTCGCATTTTCAAGGTTATCAAGTTTATTTGTAGGTTATTAATTTACATGTTTCACCAGGAAAGGCATGCTAAGCTGAGAAACATCTCATTTCCAGATAAGTCTGGGGACAGTGGAAGGAGAACGAAAGGGCACATTAATACCACATAACTAAACTGTGCGGAAGCCTACATAAAATGGAGTTCAGAATGAAACTGTCCAAGTAAATAAAGTACACAGCACCAGTTTCAAGACTTACACATCACATCAAAATACAGCCATAAATAACAGCAAATTTTGAAAATGGGCCGGTATTCCCAGAAAGAGAAGCAGAAATGGAAAACATTAGATGTAACAAAGCATTGCAAATAACAGATCTAGGAAAAGTGCATGTAAGGCAGTGCCAGAGGGAGCATTTCGCCCCGAGTCTGGGAGACTCTTCACCAGACTGGGAAGTCTAAGAAAGAAGATGGCTAGGCCAATGACCTTAGAGCACCTAGTAGTTGAAAGGAGTGGAGATACTTATTTTGTTAGACATAGGTAGATGGGGTAAAAGAAGCTGCTGGATTGGAGGTAGTAGGGGACATTTCCAGACCAGTATATGAAAGGAAATGTTGACATCCTTTAAACAGTGGCCAACCAAGGTTGCTGTACAGGGTGCAACAGTGATGAGGGGAGGTGCAGTCAAGATCAAAATAGAAGAAGGTGTTTTAGACAGTGAGCAGTCTTATCAGAGTCGAACATTTGGAGAATGATTTCTTGTCTGTCACATAAAGGGATACAGACTTTTTTCCTTTATACAATTTGTTAACTCTTGCTGCTTAGCCCCCCTTTGGCCCTTGGCTTCCCCAACCCTATCACCCACCACCCAGAGCAAGGACTTACCTGGAGTCGAAGTTCCCCATGGATTTCCTCTATGGCATGACCAGGGAGTGGACCATCCTCCCCCCACCCTCACCTCGATCACAATCCAGATGAGCTGGGGCCCTGTCAGTGGTGCAGGACTTGCAGCGAGTGGAGCTGCATCACCCTGTGGGCAGACCTTTCCATTTTGTCCTCGCTCACCTCCCCTGGCATCAGACATAGTCCTGACAGGTCTTGTCATGCTTCTGATGTCCCCTGCAGCGGCGCAGGCCCTCTGCCCAACCATGGGGTTGCCAGAACAGCAGAACCCAACACCATCCCTCTCCTGGCTAGGAGCACTGCCATGCAGCAGTGCCTCCCCAGCTCCCAGACTGCCCACTCAGCTCCCCAAGCTTGTTCCTGAACTCAGGTCCCCGCATGGAAGCACACAGCGCTACCCACTGAGCCACTGGGCAGCTGAAGGATGCAGAGTTTGCTGCAGTACAGGGCACCCAGTCTGAGGTGAAATTTATGAAAGAGGACATCAGTGTTCTGTGTGAAGTCCGGGCACTGGTCAAGCCATATGGCCACATATTTTAATGGTTTACCAGCTCAGTTCTTGAACCATCAAGGGTGGTGGGGTGGGAGGTTGAAGAGTGCTTGGAGAAGATATGCTCAATAATAGAAAGCAATACCACAGTTGTTTTCACATTTAATGAAAGGTTGTCGGAGCAGAACCAACATTAGACCTCATCAAACTCCCGTATTACAGGAGTTAAAAGTTCAAGGGCAATGGGGCCTCTTAAAAAAAATCACTACATAATATGCATGCATGTGAATGTATGAGGAAGTTACGGGGAGGGGTGGCATTTAGAAAAGATTATATGATGGGCCAAAAGATGGAGACTTGGGTGATTCCAATCTCAGAAGGGAGAAGGGTCGAGATAGCATCACCAATGTGACCTGCCTGGAGTTGCCACAGAATAGTAAAGAACAATGGTTCATGGCAGGGAAGTAATGTCATACTAACCTGACAGTGTTCTTTGACTGGGTTACAGGGACCATGGGTGAAGAGCAGGGGACAGATTTACTCTAATCCACTTTCAGCAAAGCCTTCGACTCAGTGCTGCACAGGAGGCTGTTGAACGTGTTAGAGGACTTGGGAGTTTGCAAGGAGCTAGTAAGGTGGGTGGAGAATTGGCTGGGGGAGGCAGCGGGGGGGTGGTTAACAGGGTCAAATCAGGGGACAGAGAGGTCACAAGTGGGATGCCACAGGGGCCAGTCTTAGGACCTGTCCTCTTCAATATGTTTATTAGTGACACAGGGGAATGTATACAGGGCAAAATGTATCTCTTTGTAGGTAGAACAAAGCTTTGTGGCAGGGTGAATAGTGAAGAGGGGCTAAATGAGTTGCAAAGGGACCTGAAAAGACTGGAGAGAGATGGTCAAAAGTATGGCAGCTTAGACACAATGCCAAGAAGTGCAAGGTAATACACATGGAGAAGAGGAACCCTAGGACTGATTATGGGATGGAGGGGTTAAGCTGACCACTACAACCAAGGAAAGGCACCTCGGAGTCATTACTAGTGACTCACTCAGATAAAATAGTCAGTATCATAAGACCTATAGTAAGGCAGCCAGAATGTTGAGGTGCCCTGGGAGAGGTTTTGACAGTAGGCGAAAGGAGGTGATATTCTCCTATGTAGGTTATTGGGTGAGGCTCCATCAGGTGTACTGGGCCCATTTCTGGAGTCTACATCTGAGGAAGGACAGGGATAGACTAGAGTCAGTGCAGTGAAAGGTCACCAGTATTATTCAGGGCCAACAGAAACAGATCCTGTGAAGAGTGACTGGAAGCCCTGAACACCTACTTACTGGAGGCCAGAAGAAAGAGGGGTGACATGATAGAGACCTACCAGTTCGTAGGAGGATCTGTTCAACAGAAATAGGGGACAGACATAAGGGGGAGAAATGTAGGTGGTCAGGAGGAAAGTTCACTTAAATATAGATATATACTTACATACTACACATAAGTATAGGTCACCTCAACTAAATTGGGGTAGTTGTGGAGATGGAAAGTATAATACTTCCAGGTCAGTTGATGTAAAATAAAGTTGGGTAGCGTGACATGCCACACTGCTACCTCACAGTGCACATTCATGATGCAGACTCACAACTCCTGCTGGGTGGCCTTGTGCTGGGGGACATGTGAAGGGTGAGTTAATACAAAGTTTACAGGTCAGCAATGTTGATCACTTCAGTTACATTTCCAGCTGATCAAGACTGTTACATAATTAGGTAGGTCAGCAAAATTCATTGATGAGAGGTTGGGCAATTTAACAGGTTGAGTGCCTACATGTTATACAGAGCTTGAATAAGTATGACAATAGCAACTCCAGTTGAGTGCAGACAGGTAGGTGTCAGCATGATTAAGAACTGCATACAAAGATTAATGTGGTTAAGGGACATGATAGAGGTCTTCAGGTACATGAAGGGGATAAATAGGAGAGGAGCAGTCAGGGTGCTTCGAAGGAAGGAGGAGGGGGCAACTAGAGGGCATGTGTGGAAGCTGGAGGGAGGAAGATTCAGGGGAGAAGGGAGGAGGTGCTACTTCACTGAGAGGGTGGTGGAGCCATGGAATGCGCTGCCCAGGGGGCTGGTGGAGGCAGAGATGGTGGAGGGTTCAAGAGGGGGGGACGGGTGCAGGGAAAGTGTTCTGGAAGCAAATACAATGTAGCTGGAATATCCAGAACTGGGAAGGAGAAGCCAGAGAAGGCAGAAGGTCAGCTCCAGGTGGGGGCTGACCAAACGAGCAGACGCGAAAGACCGTTAGGCCTATTCTGCTGGCATTTTAGTATGTTAGTATGAACAGTGGACTAAGGTCAACAGTGCAATGGCATATCCAAGGTGGGATGGGAAGGTGAGTGAAATGGAATGGTTGTGATAAGACATACGTGAGGATACCAGTAAAGGAACAAAGGGAGGGAGATATAGCAGGGATCAGGAAGGGTGCACCCAAAGCAAGTGCAGAGTTTCTTCATGTGGTTCAGTAGTGCTGATGGATGTCTGTTAGGTCTTTCATGAAAGCAAGGAGCATGTTGGGGTTATAAATGAAGGGGGGGTTGATGCCCTTGATGCCACACCTTATGCCACACTGGTGACCCAGGTTCAGGAACGGACTTGGGTCACTTGGGAGTTGGCAGGAGGAGGAAGGATTGAGCGTCCATAGACAGCGCTCCTCCCTCAGACACTGACACCTGGAGGTGGCTGAGTGTTGGCACAGGCGCGTCACTCAGACGAGGGGAAGGCACCCATTGAGGGCATCTGGCTGCGGAGGCAGCTACCTCGCCCATTGCACAGCTCTGGTGCTGGGAAGATAGCAGGTGGAAAATGGATGGGAGCCAGCAGGGTCCATGATGACTAACGGATTTGGGTCAGGGGGCACGATCCCTCAAAGGTAGGCTAGAGCAACCTCTCGACTCTGCGAAGAAGCTATAAAAAGCATAAATAAAACAAAAAATGAATGAAATGGTGAAGTTGAAAAGAAAGCATGAGGAGGGCAGGCAGACATATTATACTGTACAAAAGCTTTGGTCTTGGAATAACTGGGTCAGAAAGTAACCTAGTTGTCTAGTCCAATAAAGTTTCTTTATTGAGCACCACCGACTCAAAGTGCTATACATAAAATTGGCACAGAATGATGAAAACAACAGCTGGTAACATGGATATCAAGATAGTGAGCATACAATACAAACACAAATGGTTCATAGGGTTTCAAAAAAGGCAGAGAGAACACATATTTTTTTTCTTTTTTAGCAGTGATGTTTGTCCTGGAAAGGCACAATGAGCTGGAGCTCAATTCTAGGTTTGACCTCAAAGAGGGATCAAGAATGGAAGCAGTGTGGCCACCCAATGGTGCAGGGGAAGCGCAATCGCTCATGATGCAAGTGACCTGGGTTAGGGAATGAGCCCAGAGGGTCAGCGGGTCAGCTGGGGGAGGTTGGATGAGCATGCTAAGGGACAGCTCTCTTCCACTCTGGGGGGGCAGTGGAGAGCTCCTAGTGTGTGGGTGTACACTGTCTGGGACCATGTACTGCGGGGGGGGTGCTGCAGGCATCTGTGGGATGTATGTGGGAGCATGCACATTCACATGCTGATATAATTGCATGCCTGAGCCCCCAGGAGAAAATACAAGCAGAAAAAACCCTCAGGGACAGGAGCTGGATGATGCTGCCAGGGCTCCCTCCTGAGTGACGCTACAGGTGTAAGCCTCAGCTGGAGCCTCTGGTTGATCTCAGGTTCTCCCCTACCCCCTGGGAGCACCACTGTAGGGGGCAAACTGTGGGCCACCCAGTCTGGGTGGCTTGGGGAGGATGTGGTCCAGGGGGGCCGAACAAGGGTACATCCTCACCTGAACCGGAGAGATAAACAGAATAGAAAAAAAAGTATGGAAGTAATGAAAACAAACAAAAAACATGTACATTATTGCAAAGGAAACACTAACACAAAGGCAGCAATTATATAAAAACATTAAATATGCAATATTAAATACAGAAAGAAAATAAACATAGGCCGGGGAGGGAGGCAATATACACAATGGACTGGGGTAATGAAAGGGCAAATATATACAAATTGGGACCACTGAAGTATGGGCAGAGAGACAGCATGCCAGTAAATAGCCTGGTGGGGGCTGCTGGGGAGTGGTTGGGTGAGTTGCAGGACTAAGAGGGTGGTGGAGTGGTCCTGGAGGAAAGCTTTGAAAGAGAAGGAGGAAAAGGAGTTTATTATTTATTTATTTATTTAAAATGTGGTGGCCAAGACAGCCACACTGAGTGGGAGCCTGTTTCCATGTGCAAGCCAGTGGAAGGGGTACAGCAGGGAGTAAAACAGCAGTAACAAATAAGTGACAGCAACAGGTGCAGGTACATGAGCAATACAAGCAAGGAACACGCAATACATTCCATAAAAAGAAATAAAATATATGTAAAAAGTGTACAAAGCACATCAATTGGGGGGGTCAGGATTAGAGCTAGGGAAGTATGCTGCCAATGTAGGGCAATATATTTGTAACAGAATCATGGTGGCATAAAAACTCAATTATACAATGGGGGTATGAAAATCCTTTAACCTCACTGGTCAAAACACATCACATGACCGTGATAAATCCTCCAGTATACCCACTGTAAAAGTTTTATATCACTATAAAAACAAAAACAAGTTGAACATTATATGTAGCAATATACCATGACAGAGTGAAGAGATGGGTGGATCACGCCTTTGGGTGCGTTGTCACCAAGGCGCTTGTGACCAAACCACACCAGATGGTAAATCCACCAATATACCCACACTCTGTTATAGTATATTGCTTAAATAACAGAGTACACAGAGTTTTAAGCTGTATGGTAGGATAAGAGGCAACATGGGTAAATAGTGGGGGTTAGAGAGGGCATGAGTTGTTGTAATGTGAAGAGGAAGATGGCTAGCTGAAGGTGCATTCTTTTGAGAAGTGTGCTTGTAGGAGTGGTTTGAGAGCACGCAAGGAGGATGAGAGACAGATGGGAAGAGGGAGGTTGTTCAATAGTGGTGGAAGATGGATAGAGAAAGCAGATGGGCCTGCTGCAGATTAACTACAAGGGATATGAAAGGAATGAGTGCTGGAGTGGATAAGGTGTAGGTGAGTAGTAGATAAGGCATGGATGAGAAATGGTTAAGGAGAGGATGAGCAGTTTAAAAGGAGTGGATGAGAAGTAGATAAAAAGTGGATGAGGAGTGGGCAAAGAGGAGGTGAGTAGTAGATAAGGAGCGGATAAGTAGTGGACAAGGAGTGGATGAGGAGCTGATAAAGAGCAGGTGAGCAGTATATAAGGAGTAGTTCAATAGTAGATAAGGAGTGGATAAGGACTGGATGAGGAGCAGGTAAAAAAGTGGTTGAGGAGTAGATAAGGTGTGGATGAGGAGTGGGTGAAGAGCAGATAAGGAGTGGGTGAGAAGTAGATAAGAGTGAATGAGGAGCAGATAAGTAGTAGATGAAGAGTGGATCAGGAGTGGGCAAACAGTAGGTGAGTAGTGGATAAGGAGCTGATAAAGAGTAGGTGAGCAGTATATAAGGAGTAGTTCAATAGTAGATAAGGAGTAGATAAGAAGTGGATAAGGAGTAGATGAGTAGTGGATGAGGAATGGATGAGGAGCAGGTAAAGAGTGGTTGAGGAGTGGATAAGGTATGGATGAGGAGTGGGTGAAGGGCAGATAAGGAGTGGGTGAGAAGTAGATAAGGAGTGAATGAGGAGCAGATAAGTAGTAGATAAAGAGTGGATGAGGAGCAAATAAGGAGTTAAGTACTGAAAAAGGAGCAGATAAGGAGTGGGTGAGAAGTTGACAAGGAGTGTATGGAGAGTAGAAGGCTGTTCCAGATAGAGAGAGAGAGGAGCCAGGAGAAAAAGTCTGGTTGCTCTGCAGCAGTCTTGCAGCATGGTGCAGAGAAGGTGCCGGTGCTGAGTAAAAGGATGGAGTAGGAGTCGGGGAGAAAGAAGATATCTTTCACTCAAGAACTGGTCCTTTTAAAGGTTGTTTGTTCAGATACCAGTCATTTGACCATGTAGATTTTTGGGTTGATACATTTTACTGTTATCAGTCCTCTGCATGCCTTACGTTTAGCAGCACATATGCTATCTCAGTGGGTAATTCTGTCATATATAAGGTTAGCAGTGTGTAAGACCAAGCTAACGATGTCAGCAATACTAATATTCCACTAGTGTATAAATGCTATTATTTAAATATTGACCTTTGTCCCCATTACAGGCTTTATTAAGCATATTAACAATAAAATAAAGAAAAATATACCGACTGCTATTTCTAATTTCAGTTTCTTTTTCTAATACAGTTACTATTACCTGTTTCAATTTGTTTTTCCAAAAAGTGTCACTCATACCTCTCAACTCCCGAACATGGGACACTGTACTTTAAAATGTGGAACAAATAGGCAAACTGTGGAACACCTTATCAAATCCCGGAACTAGAAGCTCAGCACACGGTGTAAATGTGTGTTTTCATGTTCACAACGTTTTCTGTCTATTGAGCAACACATTTTTCATATTTATTGTTTGGATTTCTGCTTTAAAATTTCAGAGAAACGCGGGACAGTACCCATTCAATGTAGAACAGAGGGCTTTTCTGAAATGAAATGGGGAACTGTTCCTCCAGTTCCTTGGTAATGTGGAACAGGTGAGAGGCATGGTGACACTTTCACAGTTCTTGTACAACTGTGTCAGTGATGCTACTTGCATTCCCATGATCTCTTTAGGAAAGTTGCCTCCCACCTGAGAGTCTGAGGTTTGCGTATTATTCCCATAATACTATGCTGGAGTCTGCAGGGGGCAGGGGGCATCATTGAGATGAGGCGCCCTGTTGCTGGGGAGGATAGGAGCAAGCCCCCCCCTCCAGAATTAGCATGTCCTCTGTGTTCCTCATTCCAGTCTCATTTCCTGATCACCTGCTGGGGCTAAGTCTTGCTAATTCCTTCAGTAGCTTACTATTTTTAAAAACAGAGCAAACACATCCTCAGTGAAGGATCCACCCCCCCAACCCCACCCACACACACACACACACACACACACTGTCCCCAGTGTTCTTCATTCCAGTGTTGTTTCATGAACACCTGCAGGAAAGGATTTATGCAAACTCCAACAGCATCTTGCTATTTTTAAAAAGAAAAACAGAAACAAACACCAGAAGGAAGATCCGCCCTCACAAGAGAAAGAATATTTTTTTTATAGTAAATGGCATTTTCTCCATTTTTAAAAGCTCAGAAAGTTACAGAAACACCTTTTACTTGTGAAATGTGTAAGGAATGGGCTGGCCCTGTGGGGCATTGACCTGAGAATCTCAGGTTCACATTCAGGCTCTACGAACTGTACGCTGCAGGCGGTTGAATGTGCTGAAGAAGTGAATGTCACTAGGCACTCGTGTACCCTTCGAATGCCAGCATAGAGAAACAGTATTTGCTGGCCTGGTGGTGCTGAGGGTTAAGGCGCAGGACACCACAACTCACATCACGCCAATGACTGAAGTTTGGATGTGGTCTCAGGTCACTGGGGGTTGGCTGGGGAGGGAGAGAATTGATATGGGCTGGGACTGCATGCATTGCGGGAGTGGCGACAGCTGACGCTCCACACACATGTAAGCATGCGTGGAGGCATCTGGGCGGCATTGCTTGCCACCCCTTGAGGGGGACAACACAAGAAAAAAAATCCATGGCCAGTGAGCTGCCACTGACCCTGACTGCCAGAGTCCTGCCCCCCATCGAGCACCCAAACCATGCTGCCTCTTGCACAAAGGTAAGTCCTGAAGGAAAGGGGGGCTGGGGCAGTTGACGTCTGAAGGGCAGTTTGGATGCCATGGAAGAAAAATGAGTGACGGCACAAAAAATAAAGCAGCAGTATTGGTTACTCATATAGTTTTTTTAGCAAAAATATATTATTTGACCTAAGTAGATTCATCTTCAGTATATTATTACTGATGGCAGATGTTTTTAAAACAGCTTTTATTAATCATTTTACAATTAACGACTTACATCATTAAAGAGGCTGCAAGTAACAACTTTTACAAATCCTTTCCCTCAAGGTTACTTTTTGATGTTGCATTCTGGATTTATACTGTGGCCATATCAGGAGGGAGTTAGCACATGTATCCCCTTGTTCCTAGGGGTTACTAGAATTCTAATTAGAATCAGTGGCAGGCAGGGAAGGCAGCTTGTGAAATGCCATTTAAATGGGTTTCACACTGTCACACTCTGTTTTCAGTTTCAGCAGAGCTGGGGTGATGATGTAATCTTAGAACTCTCGCAGCAGCATAAGCCACACTCTGGCAAGCAGTTGTCAGCTAGAGTAGAATGTTCAGGAGTCTTGGAGTGTGAGTTCTAGGAGGGGGCTGCAGCTTGCTGTGCAGCACCTCATTTTAGCTCTGACATAAAGCTACCTCTTTAGGTTGGGGTAGTTTTTTCTCACCCTAGAAGAACATAGAAGACAGTGTCTGAAGTGGTAGAGACCTTGCTAAGAGGGTTTTCTTTTGCCCCATCCCAGGATGGATGGGGCGATCTTCAGGGTTCAGGGGCAATCCCCTCAATCCATTCTGTCTGGTGAAGCTGCCTTGGACATCTTCATTTGTTGTGAGTACAACTTTCCTTCTGAGTAAGCCCAGGAGGGGCACCTGCAATACTTAGGGGTGAATTTCTCTGTCAAAGGGACTATCGCCTAGACTTTCTGTGTTTTAAGTGTCTGCCTACGTTGGAGTCCAGTATGTGACCGTCCAAGTACAGAACTTTTAATTTTTTGACACCTTAGAGGTGTGTGAAAGTAGTATGTTAAGTGTGAAATATATTTCAAGATAGCATCTACAGGTGGGCGTGGCTAGCCGGCAAGCATGGAGGATGCTTGCTAACTTGGCTCCCTGGGTGGCGGCTCAAAATTTGCTAATCTCAGCTGTTAAATTAACTCTTGTTTATCTTCTTGGTGAAAGTTCTGTTCCTTGGGCAGATGGCATCTAATAAATCAAAAAACCACCAGACAATGCTACAGTCTGGAACCAGGGCATCGACTAATAGAGGCGAGAACACTCTCCATGGATCTGGGCCTTCCTCACCGAGTGCCTGCTTAGACAACACGCAGAACAAAGCTAGTGCAATGGAGCTTACCAAGACTCTGGCATGAGTTCCTGACACTGGCGTAAATGCAGAGGAACATGAAGGCAGAATTTCACAATCTTAATACACAGTTTACCCATCTGCAGTCCGTGGTCATCTCCATGACTGAAACCACGGCCACACATACATCGCAAATTTGCAAATTGAAACGGAGAGTTAGCGATGTGGAGGATACATATGCAAGTGCCTCGGCTGAAAGAAATGGCTTACTATCAACAATTGCTGATCTATGAGAGCACTTGGATGACCAGGAGAATCGTTCTCAGAGATCTAACATCCAAATCATTGGGCTGCCTTAGGGCCTGGAAGGTCAGAACCCCAATGTGGGGATTCATCTCTGGCTGATTAAGCAATTAGGCCTCCTGGAGGAGGCCGCGGGGTATGAAATAGAGCAGGCACGTCGGGTGGGCCCTCCTTCTAATCCCAGGGACCATCCCCGTCACTGCCTCATTAAATATTTGAGATTCAGGGACAAGGAGACAGTATTACAAAAGGCCAGGGAATCAGGCCCCTTAAAGGCTGATAATGCGAAAGTGTATGTGTATCAGGACTATAGCCGAGATCTTCAGATGAGGAGACAAAATTTTAACCCGGTGAAGTCTAAGCTGTACAAGCTGGGCTGGAAATTTTCCTTAGCATATCTGGCGCAGTTATAGGTGGATAGGCCGGGCCAGAGTCCTCGATTCTTTACTTGCCACAAGCTCGCGGAGAAATGGCTCGAGGAAAACGAGACCAGGAGAGACCGAGTGAAGCCCAATGACCAGTGAGCTAAGTAGAGGAAAGCATAGCATTTATGTCTGTTTTTTTTTTTTTCTTGATACAGTTGGTGATTCCATGTGTCTGGTTGGCCTCTCTGTGTTACTATTCCCTGGGGCTCTTATTTCTGCCTCGTGTACATAAATATGCCTGAATCAGAGCTAGGTGCCCTGCTCTAATGGGCCTGGGTAAAGGGAAGTGCAGTCCCCATATTGACACCCCCAACCGGATCTGGGGATTTGGGTACCAGTGGGGGGGCTCTTTATCCAATCTGAAATCCTGTCCCTGGAATCTCAACATTAGGGCCAATACCACAGGAATTTTTTTGAGCAACAGGACCGAAGGCTGAGGCTATGGGTGCTTTAACAAGGATGGGAGGAGCTGTATTCGTTAAGACCCAGGGAACTGTAGCTGTCCAAGGCCATTTAGAATACCTCGTTGGGCCCTGTGGGACTATGGACTATGACCCTTGATGTAAACTGTGGTTCCTCTTTTATCTTGGCTTCTCTGCCCAACCGTGTCTGGGGGCACGGGTACCAGAGGGCCGAGGGAGTCTGATCCATGGAACTCTGCTGGAGCACATGCTCTGAAGTGCTGACCTGCCTCATAAATTTGCTACATGATGTCCCGCCTTGATCCCATGGAACACTTGAGCTAATCGTTGCTGGTCAGGCATATTGTTACCACTCTGGTTGTTATATTCTTTCTAGGCTTACTGGGGCCATGTCTTGTTTATGGGCAAACCCAAAGTTTAATGCTCTTCTTATTTTATGACATACAGCTGTTTTGATACTTTATACAGTGGCCTGGGAGCTGCCACCCCCCTTTCCAACACAACGGCTAGCAGTAAGGGCAGGATTAGTTATTCCTGCCTAATGTTTCGCAATGGAATGCTGGCAGGTTTATTTCAATAAGGAGGGGGGCTTCAGTCCCAGTTGAGGAAGCAGGGTCTGTTTTCTGTATACAGGGGAGCAGGAGGAAGGAGGTTCTTTAAGAGGAAGGGGGGGGATAACTTTGGTACTAGGGGACCAGAATTTGCTGCCCTTTTCACTTGTGAGAGAAGGGAGGCATCACTGGAGGCGCCATAATTTGCTGTCATGGGTGCAACTGAACTGAAGTCTCCTTATAAGGACACCAGTATTGGCACAAGTACTTGGCATAAGCAAGAGAGGAAATTGGGGTACCTGGGTTGGCTTTTGGGGAGGGGGAGGAGGTTGGATAGATTGGGGAAAAGAGTGTGCAGGCTTACTTGTTACGTACCAGAGTGCAATACTGTTATAGACTGATCTGTAATGATGGGGAACGATGTTAATTGTATCTCCTGGAATATTAATGGTCTTAAGTCTATAGTGAAATGTAAGATGGTAATTGCGGAGATCCGCGGACGAAAAGGGGTACTGGTCCTATTACAAGAGACCCATTTCTCTGTATCAGAAGCACAAAAAACTACTGATTTTATGGGTGGCAATTGGGTGTCCTCGACATTTTCAACAAAAGCCTGTGGCACTTCCATCTGGCTTCCTAGGGGTTCCCCATTGCAAATTTTGGACAAAATGATAGATCCTTGTGGCCGGTATGTTCTGGCGAAGACAGAGGTCCTGGGTAAGGGGATTGTTCTGGTTGGCTCCATATATGCTCCAAATATAGAGAATCCAGGCTTTTTTCAGAAACTAGCCTTAGATATGTCTAGTTGGGAGGGTCCCTGGACATTGGGCGGTGACTACAACTGTGTCCTCGACACGGTACTGGATTGTTCCAATACTACCCTGGTCCCTTCAGGGCGAGAGTACAGTTTTTATTCTCATGCACACAACTCTTATGCCCGCATTGATAGGTTATTAATCTCTAGTGTCCTGGTGACCTTGGTGGGGGAAGCAGGGTATCTACCCATTTTAATTTCTGACCACGCTCCCTACTATATTAAAATCAGTGGATTGGGTCCATCTGCAGGAGCTAGGCCTGGAAGCTGGACCCGCTACTTCTGCGAAATCAGGATTATCTGACATTCATGGGGTCTGCATTACAGGAATTTTTGAAATTCAGTCGTAGAGGGGATACCTTGCATTCTGCGCAGTGGGAAGCATTAAAGGCCTACACAAGAGGGCAGACCATTGCCTTTGTGATACAAATGAAGCAGACTGCCACTAGTGAATTAGAAATCCTCAGGAGTAAAATTGCGGTATGTGAGAGGGCACACATGCTTAATCCTACAGCAGCCTTATATAATATTGTCCAGAAGTTGAAGTGGAAATTCAGTTCCCTTTCCAGTGTTCAATTGGAGCGTAATAATCTGTTAGCCAATGCGGGGCAATACTTCGATGGGGTTAGGGCTGGCAAATACCTGGCCTGGCAGCTTAAGAGGAAGGAATCTGCCAAAGTAATAACTCAGATACAGGATCCCCAAGGAAATATGGTAAGGGGCACCAGAGATATAGGGGATACGTTTGGTACTTATTACAAATTGCTTTACACCTCAGAGTGTACCCCTAAGCAAGAGGAATACAACCAGTTCTTTGCAGGGGCACCTCTTAACATGATTGGTGAGGAGGAAGCTAAGAAGCTGGATGCCCCCTTAACTGTACAAGAAATAAAAACTGCCCTGAGAACCCTAAAAAGTGGGAAGACCCCAGGGCCTGATGACTTGCCTATTGATTTTTATAAAACTTTCGAGGGGTATCTCCTGGAGCCTATGTTTGATGCCCTTGAGGAGGGTCTACAGAGGGGAGAGCTGCCCCCCTCCACACAGTTGGCTACCATAACAGTGTTACCCAAACTGGGTAAAGACCCCGCACTTTGTCCATCGTACAGGCCCATTTCACTGCTCATGGCAGATTATAAAATACTTGCGAAAGCTATGGCAACCAGACTGGAGTTGATGCCTCCAGGGGTAGTGCACCTGGACCAGTCTGGGTTTGTTAAAGGGCATATGGGCAAACATAACATTCGGCGCACTCTCAATATTGTACTCAGATGGGCATGTACTAAGAACACTCATGGGGCAGCGGTGGTGGCCCTCGATGCAGAAATGGCTTTCGACCGTGTGGAGTGGGGGTACCTGTTTTATACCCTGAATAGATTCAGGGTGGGTCCTGTTTTTGGGTCATGGGTTTGGGCGTTATATCAGGGCACCTTAGCTCAGGTTAATACTGGGGGCGTCTTGTCCAGCCCATTCTATCTTGGTAGGGGTACGAGACAGGGATGCCCACTATCACCTCTACTGTACGTGTTATCGTTGGAACCCTTGGGGGCAGCTTTGAGAGCACATGTAGTGATTAGGGGGTTCTGGGGAGGGGGAAGGGAATATAAGATTGCAATGTACGCTGATGATCAGTTATTATACCTACAGAACCCAGCCGAGGACCTGCCGGCTGTACATCAATTAATGCACTCTTTTGGAACCATATCAGGCCACAAGGTTAACTGGTCCAAGAGTGAGCTTATGCCAGTGGATGTCCTGAACCAAGCACAGTTGATTACACAATTGGGAGGACTTCAGCTGGTCCAGACCTTAAAATACTTAGGGGTGTGAATCTCTGTATTAGCAGGGGATCTATATAAGCTGAATTTAAAGCCCCTCTTGACTGATATTGCTGAGGATTGCCTGAGGTGGACGGCTCTGCCTATTTCGTTGTTGGGTAGAGTGGAGGTCATTAAAATGTCGATATTACCTAGATTATTATACTTTTATCAAACCCTCCCCATTAAGATTCTTAAAATCCACTTTAAATACCTTGACTCGATTGTGCACAAATTTCTGTGGCAAAAGGGGCGGGCCAAAATCCCGAGGGCTCTGCTCCAAAGGAAGCCCGAGGAGGGAGGAATGGGACTCCCTTGCTTTAAATTTTACTACTGGGCTGCTCAATTGGCCTTTATTTCAATGGGAGAGTCAGGATTTGACTGCTCTTGGGTCGGATTGGAGGAGGATATGTTGAATGGTAACTATAAGAATGACCTGCTGGTTGGGAATTTGTGGAGAGTGGAGAAAGGGCAAGTCAGTAACTCATTTACTGCCACAACCTTGGATATCTGGACCCTGGCCCAGAAAAGAATAGGGTTTTTGGGGGGTAATTCTCCTAATCTCAGCATACTTGACTTTATGCGTCAGGGAGGTCAATATACGACTGGGATGCTGCAGAGACTGTGGGCTTGGTGGAAGAAGGGCCTTGTGGTAATTAATCAGTTATATGAAGGAGGGTTGATAAAGAGCTTTGCTCAGATCTGTGCACAATGGAACATATCAGCAGGAGACTTTTTTCTATACTTACAAGTTAGACATAGATGTGGAGATAATCTTAGTGCTGCAAATAGTTGGTCCGATCGTTCCTCGTTTGAGGAAGAATTGTTTCATCCGCAGCCAGTTGGGAAACCCCTGACTATTTATTATCAGCTGCTTACTGGCTCCAGACCCCAATTGCATAATCCCAGTTTGAAGAAGTGGAGTGAAGACCTCTTCCTCCCTTTGAATCAAAAAACATGGGACCTGGCACGTGCACATTATACTCACTGCTCTCACAGCAATGAGTTGCGGAAAATTCAGCTCTTCTTCCTGCATAGGGCATATGCAACTCCAAAATGTCTGCACAGGATCGATGACACCAGATCATCTATATGCCCCAAATGTAGGGTGGATGAAGCTGACTTCTGGCATCCGGCCCTCACTTGTCCCAGGGTGGCTCCTTTCTGGCACCAAATTCACAATATAATGTCACAGGTTTTAGGGTATTCTCCCTCTAAGTCACCTTTGGAGCTGCTTCTGGGTGCAGACCCATCCCACCTGAATCAGAAACTATCCAATGCCCTGTGGTCCTTTGCTTTGATCAATGCCAGGAGAACAATTGCACAGGTGTGGATGTCTGCTAATGCTGTGACGGCGGCTAGATGGGTACAAAAAGTGAAATCCTACATGATACTTGAACAGCCCCAGCTGGGCACCCAGGGCAGGGCACCTCACTTACATGATACGTGGGAACCCTGGTTGACAGTGGTGGATGCCAGTATAATTCCAGAATAGACTGGCCTGGTGTACATGACTATACCCTTCTCGAACGCCCATTAGATCCTTGTCATAGGGTGATTAGTTGATTTATTGTGACTTGTTGTACACTACAAAAACTAGATACATTTTAGTGCAGGTGTGGTACGTGTGCCTTGGGATGATTAATTGCATGATTAATGCTGGGTTGATATAGCACCCTTAATGCTGTGTACTTTTAGTGCCTACATTTATCATGTATGTAAGACCATATGATGTGTCAGTTTTTCTGTTCAATAGTCTGGATGTACTGTAAGCTGTACCACACTCAAAATAAAAAGGTTTTTCAAAAAAAAAAGATAGCATCTACGGTTTTCTGTAGTTGTGTGGTGTTATTAACCAGATGAATGGCCGAGAATAAACTTGGAAGGAAAAGGTGGGAGACCCCCCCCACACACATCTGGAGTGACCCTGTTTACCTCTCCGGGTTCAGTTCGGGCACCAGTACTTTTTCATTTAGCACATCTGGCCAATGCCTAAAGAAAGTAGTTACTCCTGGGTGTGGGTTGTTTTCTTTCAGTTTACTCCAGTATAGTGGATTCTGAAAGTTCCTAAGCCTGGATGTGCTCCTTTGTGGTCATGTGTACCACCTTCATTCCTCAAGAAATATGGGAAAGTGTCCTAGTACTGGCTGTGTGTGCCTAGTCGATGGAAGTGTACCAGTTCTGGCCATGTGTGCCAATCTCCATTTCAGAACCAGAGAGTTTGCTATGTTGTGTTACTTCAGCCTATGCTAAATGGGAGTTCAGGAATGTCTGTACCTCAGTAATCTGCAGTACCAGTATGTGTAGGCCTGTGGGGGTCCATCTTCGCTTTGTGATTATTCCTATTTTGTTACGTGAATAAAAGCCACACTCTAGAATCCCAACCTAGTTTCGACAGTATTCTTATTGCTTCCTTGTCTGGATTTACTTGGGTGCCCCTGTCCAGAAGTGCAAACCTAGCATAATTGTGAGCAAACGTTTTCTCTCAGGGACCTGGGTTGCTGGCTATGATAATTGGTCCCTCCAGGTGTGTGCCATGTAGCCACACTTGGGTTTGACTGTTCTAGTGTAACAGTCGGGTCACCTAGCCTAATGGTGGCCATTTCTCTGTTTTCCAAATCGGTATTCACTTATGTAAACCCCCACCCCTCTGGTTTGCCCCTAGATGTCTGTGGTGAGAGGAACAGCTCTGCTAGTTAAAGAAGGGGGGCCCGTGAAGGAGGGGGTTACAAACATATTTCTGATAGTAAACAGCGCAGCAACAACTCAAAATGATTTTTTTATTCATAGTGGGAGAGGCCAGAGAACAGGGACATTTAAAAAAAAAAAATCAAACCTCATATCTCAGTTCAGGAGTGAATTTCAGTGAAAAGAAAAATGAGCATATTGATGTTTTTGCCTGAAACACACACACACATATATATATATATATATATATATATTTTAATTAGTATGCATTGTTAGCATTTGTAAAGATGTATACACATATATGTTACATTGCAGACAATGTAACACAACACGTAACTGACCCCCTTCCCCGCATGAGACACCAAAACGATTAAGTTTCTGTTGTGAAAATGGCAGTCCCGCTTTGAGCTCTCTATGCCCATGGACAGTTAAGTATGTATTGCCTTAAACGTTATTTCCACGCAAAATAAGCTATGAAAATAAGCATAAATGTAAAAATGAGAAATAAAGCACCCATCAATATGGACTAAAGAATGGCACCAAAAATATACAAAGTGCCCAAAAATGTCTTTATTTAACAGGCACCCGTGGCTCATCAACCAACGGCGAAATAAGCATTTGCAGTTTTTCCCCACTTTTTCCTATACATATGAAACTTGTTATTTACACTGCAATAATTGTTTCTATATGCAGTGCTACTAAAACCTTGTTGTGCCATAATTTGTGAGATGGTACCTCTGAGTCCACCTGGAGTGCTTCTCTTGGCCATCATTGACATCAAGGCCATACTGTATTTCTGATCTCCCAGCAATTGTTCTCCAAACTCCACCAAGAGACAAATTTCAGATCTGAACGCTTCTTAATGTCTCAGTAGTGGTTCTAGTCAATCTCCACTCTGGTCTCATAGGATCTGTGCTTTATGACATCCCAAATTATGTGGAATAGGTCACCCTCTCGTTCACTGCATCTTGCCTCTTCCTTAGTGCTTTGTTCATTTTGTTTTTTTTCCATAATCATTTTTATTGGTTTAAAATTAGCAGCAGTAGCACAGCAATATTGAAACAACCAACAAGAAAGTACAGTCATTAGATAGTATACTTAGAAGTCATAAATCTTATATCTTGAATAACATTTCACTAGGCGTGGACATTGTCTATTCATTTTGAACAGTTTGACTAGGGTAAAGTATAGGCTTTCTAAAATTTTAAACTACATTAACCTTAGGTTTTCAGTTTTGACCAGGGGAACTAGAACATGGGGAAAAGCTGGGGTGCTAAAACTTGTACAAGCAAAGGGGCACTCTGAATGCTCATGGGCAAACGTGGGGGTGCTACAGTCTCCCGTGCCCACAGGTTCCAGTACCTATTGTTTTGACATATTTACATGTATTAGTCCATATTTGTTCACAGTCCCTGTTTCCCTTCTCTAGGGGCAGTTTTTGATTCCAATAATGCCCCATTTCCAGACCCTTTGGAAGGGTAAGGTCAGTAATTACTTTATGTAATTTCAGTATGGCATTGGGGTTATTAGCCAGTGCTAACATTTTTTTCCCACTAACAAATACTGCTGCTTTAACAAAGAGTGGCCTTGGTGTTGACTATGAAGACAGGGGTGCACCCTCCTGGCTGCAGGAAGAGAATATAGGCAGGTGGGCCCCCAACATCAGAGTGGGTCTGGGTGAGAGGGATCCTAGTGGGAAAAAACAAGACAAAACACAATAATAAGCAAAAAGATGTGCAGGGCAGATTCACCCAGCTGTCTCAAACATAGCAGCTATGGCAAGTTCCCTATTCCAGTTTTCATTTTGTTTGATAGCCACCTGCAGAGGACGATTTATGCAAATTCCTTCTGTGCTTTAATATTTTTAAAACTAACCCAAACCATCACAGAAGTGGCTTCTAACCACAAAGGGGTTTCTTTTTCAGTTATAAAAACTAAAAAATCTGCCCACAGTATCTTTACTTGTAAAATGTTTGAGGGAAGTCGATCACAATTTATTTGGTGTTGTGCTTAAAGAAATGGGTGTAGTCTGTTAGCAGTTCTTGTGATCAGTAGGTCTAGAGTGAGCAGTAGGTTTGGAGTGAGAAATGTTCCCACAGAGGGTGTTCCAATCCAATGCACTGGAATACTGTGTGTGTTTGGAACCAGCTGCAGGTCACACTCTGTTTTTGATATCAGCTACAGGTCTCACGTTGACTTGTTGGTTGGAACTGACTGCAGGTTGTATGCTATGTTTTTCGAACCAGCTGCAGATCACACTCTGTTTTTGACATCGGCTACAGATCACACATTGTGTGTGTTTGGAACTGGTTGCAGGTCGTATGCTGTGTGTTTGGAACTGACTGTATGTTGCACACTGTGCCTTGTTCCAGCTGCAGATCCCATGTTTTATGTTTGGAACCAGTTGCAGGGCTTAAGTTACCTGCTGAATGTTTGCAACCAGTTGCAGGTCACACTCTGTGTATCTGTAAGTGGCTGCAGGTCCCATGCTGTGTTTGTTTGGAATCAGCTGTGGGTCGCGTGCTGTGTGTGTTTGGAACCAGTTACAGGTTGTATGTTGAAATACAGAAACAGACTTTGACAACAGTTAAGGACCACTTGGTCCACCCAGTCTGCCCATTTCTGCACCTATTGGATAAGCTGCCGATCCTAGTTTGAATAGCCTACTTCCTCCTACCCCCCACTAGAATTGCCTTATGTTTGTCCCATGCATTCTTGAATTCCCCCACTGTTTGATACTGCAGGTCACACTCTGTGTATCTGTAACTGGCTCCAGGTTCCATGCTCTGTGGAATTAGTTGCAGGTTGTATGTTGCACTCTGTACGTATGGAACCAGCTGCAGGTCGCACTCTGTATCTATAAGTGGCTGCAGGTACCATGTTGTGTGTGTATGGAACCAGCTGCAGGTCGTACGCTGTCTGTGTTTGGAACCAGCTGCAGGTCATACGCTGTCTGTGTTTGGAGTGAGCTGCAGGTCATATGCTGTGTGTGTTTGGAATGAGTTGCAGGTCGTATTATGCACTCTGTACGTTTGAAACCACCTGTAGGTCACACTCTGTGTGTCTGTAACTGACTGCAGGTCCCATGCTGTGTGTGTTTTGAACTAGCTGCAGGTCACACTTTGTTTTTGGTATCGACTACAGTTCACACATTGTGCGTATCTGTAACTGGCTACAGGTTGCATGCTGTGTGTTTGGAACCAGCTGTGGGTCACGTGCTGTGTGTTTGGAGCCAGTTGCAGGTCACATGCTTTGTGTCTGGAACTGGCTACTTGTCCCATGCTGTGCATTTAGAACCAGCTGCACATCACATACTGTCTGTTTGGAACCAGCTGCAGGTCCCATGCTGTGAGTGTCTGGAATTGGCTGCATGTTGCATGTTGTATGTTTGGAACCAGTTGCAGGTCATATGCTGTGTGTTTGGAACCAGCTGCAACTCCCATGCTGTGTGTGTTTAGAAGTGGCTGCAGGTCCCCTGCTGTGTGTTTGGAACCAGCTGCAGGTCACATGATGTATGTGTTTGGAACCAGTTGCAGGTCATATTATGCACTTTTGGAACCAGCTTCAGGTTGCACTGTGTGTCTGTAACTGGCTACAGGTCCTATGCTGTATGTGTTTGGAGCCAGCTGCAGAGCAGATGCTGTTCATTTGGAACCAGCTACAGGTTGCCTGCTACTCTCTCTGTGTTTGCACCAGCTGCAGGTTGAATGTTGTAGTCTGTGTTTGGATCTGGCTGCAGATTACTGTGTGTGTGTTCAAAAGTGGCTGCAAGTGGCACTTTGTTTTAGAGCTGGCTGTAGAGTACAGCTGACATGTGGTGCAGAAGGCACTAAAGAAACCAACTCCTGTTTATTACTGAATGAAAAATAGCTGTTTTGGAACTACCCAGAACTTTCCAAGTGATCACCGGGGTCTCACACCAGTGAGACAAACTGCTACTAAAAGCAGACGAACATAGTCCACTGCCAGTGAATATGGATGGGATAAACATTGTGTATTGCTAGCCGGTCCTACGTTTTTCAACCAGACAAAGGAGAACCTTTGATGGGGTGCAGGACTACGAGAATTTGGTATTACCTACTCTCTGCAGCTACCAGCCAGCCAGAAAATATCATATACAGGGAAACAATACCTTTTCAGTGACCCAGCCGAGGCACAAAAGAAGTTTGAGAAAATTAAACAAGATCTGCTCTCAGCCGAGACTGCAGCAACAGACAGGCTCTGAAAAGTGAGGTGAAGTAGGGTAACATGCTTAAATGTGTAGCTGAAACAATATACAATGACTACAATTGTATAATATGATTATGAACTTCAATAAGGTCTATCCAGTTCACGTCTATTAATGTTTACAGGTGGACTGTAAGGTGTTTCATTCTGAGGGTCAAAACATTGGCTTTGGACATAGTAATCACTGGTGCACTGACAGACCAAGGCCTTTTACAGTACGTCATAAAATGGCAATGGCCTTGTGGTCCTCTTCATGCCTTCCTAGATCAAGAAGGGTGGAGGGCTCACCTGCTGCTCAGGGAGCTTCGCCATGGAGCCAACCTGCAGTCCCCCAGTTTTGATATTGAAATTACTGTCTGGGGGTAAACTGCCTCTATTGCCCATTTCTTTGATAAGTAAAGAGCATAATATTAATACCATATTCTTATACTGAGATAGTTTGTTTCACTCTAGTTAAGTTCTGTGTTTTAAAGTTTTGGTGCTGTCGCGGTGCAGTTTTATGCTCACCATGACCAGATGAAGGTAATTCAATGCCATGTGTGTTACCATATTTACGGACCTACAGGCTAACAGAAATGTAGCTGCAGTATCCAAGGGCCAATATCTATACCACGTTTTATCTTTAATTTGGTCCAGTGTCATGCCAGAGTGGTTCATTTAATGGACTCAATTAAAGACAATATTACTTGGACAATAGCACATTATAACATCTCCCAACAATACAGTAACAATATGCTGTTTAAACTGGTCTCTTACATGTCGATTAATTGCTTATGATGTAATATCCCACAGCTGTGTGCCTTGTGTAATTTGGTATGTGTGTACGACAAAATGAATACAAAATAAAGTTAAAAAAGTAGCTTTTCAGAAAGCCAACCAGCAGAATCAGTTTGACAAGAACTCCTGGAGTTTCTCAGAAACAAGCTAAAATGTAAAAACACACAGCTACCATTTGCCACTTTATCCAGTGCTCCCATTGAGCACCCAGTCCATGCTGCCTCTTGCACAAAGGTAAGCCCTGAAGGAAAGGGGGGCTGGGGCAGTTGACGTCTGAAGGGAAGCTTGGATGCCATGGGAGAAAAATGAGTGACTGCAAAAAAATAAAGCAGCAGTATTGGTTACTCATATAGTTTTTTTAGCAAAAATATATTATTTGACCTAAGTAGATTCATCTTCAGTATATTATTACTGATGGCAGATGTTTTTAAAACAGCTTTTATTAATCATTTTACAATTAATGACTTACATCATTAAAGAGACTGCAAGTAACAACTTTTACAAATCCTTTCCCTCAAGGTTACTTTTTTATGTTGCATTCTGGATTTATACTGTGGCTGTATCAGGAGGGAGTTAGCACATGTATCCCCTTGTTCCTAGGGGTTACTAGAATTCCAATTAGAATCAGTGGCAGGCAGGGAAGGCAGCTTGTGAAATGCCATTTAAATGGGTTTCACACTGTCACACTCTGTTTTCAGTTTCAGCTGAGCTAGGGTGATGATGTAATCTTAGTACTCTCGCAGCAGCATAAGCCACACTCTGGCAAGCAGTTGTCAGCTAGATTGCAATGGTCAGTAGTCTTGGAGTGTGAGTTCTAGGAGGAGGCTGCAACTGCTGTGCAGCTCCTCACTTTAACTCTGACATAGAGTTACCCCTTTAGTTTTGGGTAGTTTGTTCTTACCCTAGAAGAAGAACATAGAAGACAGTGTCTGAAGTGGTGGAGACCTTGCTAAGTGGATTTTCCTTTGCCCCATCCCAGGATGGATGGGGGCAATCTTCAGGGTTCAGGGTCAATCCCCTCAATCCATTTTGTCTGGTGAAGCTGCCTTGGACATCTTCATTTGTTGTGAGTACAACTTTTCTTCTGAGTAAGCCCAGGAAGAGCACCTGCAATACCTAGGGGTGAATTTCTCTGTCAAAGGGACTATCGCCTAGACTTTCTGTGTTTTAAAAGTGTCTGTCTATGTTAGAGTCCAGTATGTGACTGTCCAAGTACAGAACTTTTAATTTTCTGACACCTTAGAGGTGTGTGAAAGTTGTATGTTAAGTGTGAACTACATGTTATTAACCAGATGAATGGCTGAGTATAAACTTGGAAGCAAAAGGTGGGATCCCCCCCATCTGGAGTGACCCTGTTTACCTCTTCGGGTTCAGTTTGGGCACCAGTACTTTTTCATTTAGTGCATCTGGCCAATGCCTAAGGGAAGTAGTTACCCCTGGACATGGGTTGTTTTCTCTCAGTTTACTCCAGTATACTGGGTTCTGAAAGTTCCTGAGCCTGGATGTGCTCTTTTATGGTCATGTGTATCACCTTCATTCCTCATGAAATATGGGAAAGTGCCCTAGTACTGGCCATGTGTGCCAAGTCGATGGGAAGTGTACCAGTCCTGGCTGTGTGTGCCAATCTCCATTTCAGAACCAGAGAGTTTGCTATGTTGTGTTACTTCAGCCTATGCTAAATGGGAATTCAGGAATGTCCGTACTTCAGTAATCTGCAATACCAGTATGTATAGCCCTGTGGGGGTCCATTTTTGCTTTGTGATTATTCCTACTTTGTTACGTGAATAAAAGACACACTCTAGAATCCCAGCCTGGTTTGGACAGTATTGTTATTGCTTCCTTGTGTCTGAATTTACTTGGGTGCCCCTGTCCAGAAGTGCAAATCTAGCATAATTGTGAGCAAATGTTTTCTCTCAGGGTCCTGGGTTGCTGGTCATGGTAACTGGTCCCTCCATGTGGGCACCATGTAGCCACACTTGGGTTTGACTGTTCTAGTGTAACAGTCAGGTCACCTAGCCTAATGGCGGCCATTTCTCTGTTTTCCAAATCTGTATTCACATATATAAACCCCCAACCCTCTGGTTTGCCCCTAGACATCTGTGGTGAGAGGAGGAGGAGGAGCAGCCCTGCTTGTTAAAGAAGAGGAGCTGGTGTGGGGGGGGTACACACATATTTCTGATTGTAAATGGCACAGCAACAACCCAAAATGATTTATTTATTCATAGTGGGAGCAGCCAGAGAGCAGGGACATTTAAAAAAACAAACTTCAAACCCACATCTCAGTTCAGGAGTGAATTTCAATGAAAAGAAAAATGAGTATATGTTTTTGCCTGAAACACATACATATTTTTTAACTAGCATACATTCTAACATTTTTAAAGATGTATACACATATCCATTACATTGCAGACAATGTAACACTTAAAACATAACTGACCCCCTTCCTCGCATGAGACAGCAAAACGATTCAGCTTCTGTTGTGAAAATGGCGGTCCAGCTTTGAGCTCTGTATGCCCATGGACAGTTAAATATGTATTGCCTTAAATGTCATTTCCACACAAAAATCAGCTATGGAGATAAGCGTTTGCAGTTTTTCCCACTTTTTTCGATACATATAAAACTTATTTACACTGGCAATAATTTGTTTCTGTATGCAGTGCTACTAAAACCTCGTTGTGCCATTCTTTGTGAGATGGTACCTCGGAGTCCATCCGGAGTGCTTCTCTTGGCTCTCATTGACATCAAGGCCATACTGTATTTCTGATCTCCCAGCAATTGTTCTCCAAACTCCACCAAGTGACACATTTCAGATCTGAACGCTTCTTCATGTCCCAGTAGTGGGTCTAGTTGATCTCCAGTCTGGTCTCATAGGAGCCGTGCTTTACGACATCCCAAATTATGCGGAATAGGTCACCCTCTCGTTCACTGCATCTTGTCTCTTCCTTGGTGCTTTGTCTGTTCATTTTTTTTTCCATAATAATTTTTATTGGTTTAAAATTAGCAGCAGTAGAGCAGCAATACTGAAACAACCAACAAGAAAGTAGTCATTAGGTAGTATACTTAGAAGTCATAAATCTTATATCTTGAATAACATTTCACTAGGCGTGGACATTGTCTATTCATTTTGCACAGTTTGACTGGGGTAAGGTATAGGCTTTCTAAAATTTTAAACTACATTAACCTTAGGTTTTCAGTTTTGACCAGGGGAACTAGAACATGGGGAAAAGCTGGGGTGCTAAAACTTGTACAAGCAAAGGGGCACTCTGAATGCTCATGGGCAAACGTGGGGGTGCTACAGTCTCCCGTGCCCACAGGTTCCTGTACCTATTGTTTTGACATATTTACATGTATTAGTCCATATTTGTTCACAGTCCCGGTTTCCTTTCTCTAGGGGCAGTTTTCGATTCCAATAATGCCCCATTTCCAGACCCTTTGGAAGGGTAATGTCATTAATTACTTTATATAATTTCAGTATGGCATTGGAGTTATTAGCCAGTGCTAACAGTTTTTCCCCACTAAAAAAATACTGCTGCTTTAACAAAGAGTGGCCTTGGTGTTGACTATGAAGACAGGGGTGCACCCTCCTGGTTGCAGGAAGAGAATATATTCAGGCGGGCCCCCAACATCAGAGTGGGTCAGGGTGAGAGGGATGCTAGTGGGGGAAAAAACAGGACAAAACAAAATAGTAAGCAAAAAGATGTGCAGGGCAGATTCACCCAGCTGTCTCAAACATAGCAGCTATGGCAAGTTCCCTATTCCAGTTTTCATTTTGTTTGATAGCCACCTGCAGAGGACGATTTATGCAAATTCCTTCTGTGGTTTAACATTTTTAAAACTAACCCAAACCATCACGGAAGTGGCTCCTAACCACAAAGGGTTTTCTTTTTCAGTTATAAAAACTAAAAAATCTGCCAACAGTATATTTGCTTGTAAAATGTTTGAGGGAAGTTACTCACAATTTATTTGGTGTTGTGCTTAAAGAAATGGGTGTGGTCTGTTAGCAGTTCTTGTGAGTAGTGGGTTTGGAATGAGAAATGTTCCCACAGAGCGTGTTCCAATCCAATGCACTGGAATACTGTGTGGATATGGAACCGGCTGCAGGCCACACACCATGTATGTTTGGAATTGGCTGCAGATCGCATTCTGTGTATTTGGAAAAGGCTGCAGGTCACATGCTATGTGTGCTTGGAACCAGCTGCAGGTCACGCTCTGTTTTTGATATCAGCTACAGGTCTCACATTGACTTGTTGGTTGGAACTGACTGCAGGTTATATGCTATGTGTTTGGAACCAGCTGCAGGTCACACTCTGTTTTTGACATTGGCAACAGGTCACACATTGTGTGTGTTTGGAACCAGTTGCAGGTCGTATGCTGTGTGTTTGGAACTGGCTGGATGTTGCACACTGTGTCTTTGAACCAACTGCAGATCCCATGTTGTGTGTTTGGAACCAGTTGCAGGTCGTAAGTTATGCACTGTATGTTTAGAACCAGCTGCAGGTCGCACTCTGTGTATCTGTAAGTGGCTACATGTCCCATGCTGTGTCTGTTCGGAGCCAGTTGTGGGTTGCATGCTGTGTGTTTGGAACCAGTTACAGGTCACATGTTGAAACACAGAAACATAGACTTTGACAGCAGTTAAGGACCACTTGGCCCACCCAATCTGCCTATTTCTGTACCTATTGGATAAGCTGCAGAACTGGCTGCAGGTCCCCTGCTGTGTGTTTGGAACCAGCTGCAGGTCACATGATGTATGTGTTTGGAACCAGTTGCAGGTCATATTATGCACTTTTGGAACCAGCTTCAGGTCACACTGTGTATCTGTAACTGGCTACATGTCCTATACTGTGTGTGTTTGGAACCAGCTGCAGAGCAGATGCTGTTCGTTTGGAACCAGCTACAGGTTGCCTGCTGCACTCTCTGTGTTTGAACCAGCTGCAGGTTGCCTGCTGCACTCCCTGTGTTTGGAATCAGCTGCAGGTTGCCTGCTGCACTCTCTGTGTTTGAACCAGCTGTAGGTTGCCTGCTGCACTCTCTGTGTTTGAACCAGCTTCAGGTTGCCTGCTGCACTCCCTGTGTTTGGAATCAGCTGCAGGTTGCCTGCTGCACTCTCTGTGTTTGAACCAGCTTCAGGTTGCCTGCTGCACTCCCTGTGTTTGGAATCAGCTGCAGGTTGCCTGCTGAACTCTCTGTGTTTGAACCAGCTGCAGATTGCCTGCTGCACTCTCTGTGTTTGAACCAGCTGCAGGTTGCCTGCTACACTCCCTGTGTTTGGAACCAGCTGCAGGTTGTCTGCTGCACTCTGTGTTTGAATCAGCTGCAGATTGCCTGCTGCACTCTCTGTGTTTGGAACCAGCTGCAGATTGCCTGCTGCACTCTCTGTGTTTGGAACCAGCTGCAGGTTGCCTGCTGCACTCTCTGTGTTTGGAACCAGCTGCAGGTTGCCTGCTGCACTCTTTGTGTTTGAACCAGCTGCAGGTTGCCTGCTGCACTCTCTGTGTTTGCACCAGCTGCAGGTTGAATGTTGTAGTCTGTGTTTGGTCTGGCTGCAGATTACTCTGTGTGTGTTTGAAAGTGACTGCAAGTGGCACTTTGTTTTAGAGCTGGCTGTAGAGTACAGCTGTCATGTGGTACCGAAGACACTAAAGAAACCGACTCCTGTTTATTACTGAATGAAAAATTGCTCCTTTGGAACTACCCAGAACTTTCCTAGTGATCACCGGGGTCTCACACCACTGAGACAAACTGCTTCTAAAAGCAAACGAACATAGTCCACTGCCTATAGATGGAATAAACATTGTGTATTGCTATCCGGTCCTACGTTTTTCAACCAGACAAAGGAGAGCCTTTGATGTGGTGCAGGACTAAGAGAACTTGGTATTACCTACTCCCTGCAGCTACCAGCCAGAAAATATCATATACAGGGAAACAATACCTTTTCAGTGACCCAGCCAAAGCACACAAGAAGTTTAAGAAAATTAAACAAGATCTGCTCTCAGCCGAGACTGTGCAGCAACAGACGGACTCTGAAGAGTGAGGTAAAGTAGGGTACATGCTTAAATGTGTAGTTGAAACAATATACAATGACTACAATTGTATAATATGATTATGAACTTCAATTAGGTCTATCCAGTTCACGTCTGTTAATGTTTACAGGTGGACTGCAAGGGGTTTCATTCTGAGGGTCAAAACATTGGCTTTGGACATAGTAATCACTGGTGCACTGACAGACCAAGGCCTTTTACAGTACGTCATAAAATGGCAATGGCCTTGTGGTCCTCTTCATGCCTTCCTAGATCAAGAAGGGTGGGAGGGCTCACTCAAGCGTTCAGGGAGCCTTCGCCATGGAGCCAACCTGCAGTCCCCCAGTTTTGATATTGAAATTACTGTCTGGGGGTAAACCGCCTCTATTGCCCATTTCTTTGATAAGTAAAGAGCATAATATTAATACCATATTCTTATACTGAGATAGTTTGTTTCACTCTAGTTAAGTTCTGTGTTTTAAAGTTTTGGTGCTGTCGCGGTGCAGTTTTATGCTCACCATGACCAGATGAAGATAATTCAATGCCATGTGTGTTACCGTATTTACGGACCTACAGGCTAACAGAAATGTAGCTGCAGTATCCTAGGGCCAATATCTATACTATGTTTTATCTTTTAATTTGGTCCAGTGTCATGCCAGAGTGGTTCATTTAATGGACTCAATTATGGACAATATTTATTTATTTATTTATTTGCTTTTGTTTACCAGGTAAGCACACTAGACAGCCAAGTGCCTATTTTCAGGTGCTACCCGGGAGGTTTCAAGGTACAAACAAGCATATAAGGTAGAGTAAAAGGTAAACATACCAGAACTACAGGTATCACAAAAACAATGTGGTAGAGAACTGCATTATACATGCAAAGGTAGCGTGGTAAACACGTATAGGGCCAACCAGACCCTCAGGTGCAAGCACTGGGACAGCAGGACATTAGAACATCTCCCAACAATATAGGAACAATATGCTGTTTGAACTGGTCTCTAATATGTCGATTAATTGCTTATGATGTAATATCCCTCAGCTGTGTGCCTTGTGTTATTTGGTATGTGTGTACGACAAAATGAATACAAAATAAAGTTAAAAAAAGTAGCTTTTCAGAAAGCCAACCGGCTGAAACAGTTTGACAAGAACTCCTGGAGTTTCTCAGAAACAAGCTAAAATATAAAAACACAAAGCTACTGTTTGACACTTCATCCAGTTTTATGAGACTGTACCTACCAGAACTGAAACCACAGAGTACTGATATCGTCACCTTAAGCTTCAAAGATCTCACCACATCACAGGGCTTTAGCAGAATGTTTTCAGTCTCACCCCAGTGCCACTGAGTGAGGACCTGCCTTGACACACCAGACAGATTTGTTCTGCAGTAAAGTCAGCTTACAGCAGAGTAAGCAAAAAGCAATGCAGAGCTTCGTCACACTGGAAACCAGAAGAATGAACTGATGGCCATTTTCTGATTTTTACAACTAAAAAAGCACCAGAGGTGAAATTAAAAAACTGCAGATGAGGACAGTCTTGACCATCTCACCAGCAGGGTAGGGTCTGAATCATTGGACCCAGTTTCATATTGTGGAACCTCACACAGTGGAAATCATTGAATTTAAGGGTCCCGGTTAACTAGGGATCACAGGGCTACTAGAAGTTCTCCATTTGGAACTCATCAGGTTATTTTTTTTGTGGGGGTGGCCAGCAGGGACTGAAGAATTTGCTTCCTAGGTAGAGATGCAGTAAATCTAAACTTTGTTCAGCTAAGTTGCTAAACTTTGACTTTGCGCAGCTTCGCAAAGTTCCTATTGGCATCACCAACTTCAAACTCTGCTGCTTTTGCAAAGTTTTCCCTTTGAAGTGGCACTTTTTTCCCGTGAAGTTTGTTCAAGCCATGGGGAAAAAAGTGGCAGTCTGCCTGGCAAACATTTCTCCCAGGTGGCATTTCGAACTTTATGAAGTATTGGCGAATCCAGGTTTTCTTAACTTCTCAAATCTCTGTCCCTTGGTTGGGACAGAAGTGAGTGCATGGAACTGCTGCCACAGAGGCTGTACGCTGCAGGCTATGTGAATGAGCTGAGATGATGTAACAAGGGAAGGAAATGAAAACCAGGCTAAAGTGTATTGGGATTTTCTGCTAGTTTAGCTGGGAGTCATTTCTGTGGCCTGGCGTTTGAGTCCTGGGTTGGAGCCAGAAGGCTAAAAGTTCAAATCCCTAGGCTGATTGATTTTATTTATGCTGGTCTGTTTTCATGGATGGCCAGGGAGGAAAATACAAAATCGACAAAGAGCATAAACAACAATACACAACAACACAAAAACATCAACAGACTCAATAAATAAAGAAAGCATTGACAGCTTTCACTTGCTGACAAATGGGTTCTCAAACCAATTTTAAATCCATGAGGTGATGAATGATTAATCAAATCTGTAGGCAATGCAGTGACAAGGGATGGGGTTAAAAAACCCAAAGATCTCTGTCTCTGATTAGTACACATGAATAGTATTTCAAAGAATGCTACATTTAAGAAACAGGTGAATACAGAAGGTTGGGCTAAGGGACTCAGTTTGGAAACATGAGGCCATTGTTTTACAGCGTGCTTAACATATGACAGAACCTTTACAGTAGAATCTCCATAGTGCAACAGAAGCAGAGCTCCACCAAGGGTGACATCCTGTTCCTGGTCCTTATGGAGAGGCAAGCAGCATGGGAAACATGAGGCTCGAGTTGAAATTCTACTAGAGCCATTTACTCACTGTGTGACCCTGAGCAAGTCACTTACCTTCCAGCGCTCTGGTGCACCTAGTTGCAGAAATGGGTAGAATGCAGGACCCCACTGGAAACAAGATGTTGCCTCTCAACTGTGCTATCCTGGGTAGATAAAAAACAATATGTAAGCAGTGCATGTGTTGTGGTTAAAGCACAAGCCTATGAACCATTGAATGTAGGTTTAAATCCCACCAGAGCCACTTACTTGCTGTGCGACCCTAAGCAAATTACCTTAACTTCTCAGTGCTTTAGTCCTCCGAGCTGTAATATTAGGTGACAAATAGTAACCCCACTGAAATTGAGATGTTGTATCCCCATTGGGCTATCCTAGTAAATAAACAACAGAATAAGTAAACTCACTGGAGATGTCCTTATAGGTTGCTGTCTGATGGAAGAGGGGGAGGGACTGTGAAGGTTTTGACAGAGGAGAGTGTATGCAGCCTGTTGAGGTGCATCTTATATTATGCATTGCAGGTAGATAGTTACCAAAATGTATGAGGGGAGCAGAGGGGCATTCTCCAAATGAGACTTCAGCAAAGTGGTTGTGCCTTCTAGACTTTGAGACAAGAATTACAAGGCACTGTGAGAGAGCAGCATCATATTAAACAATGATGCACTGAGAAGTTTAGGACTTCAGAGTAAAATATGGAGAAAGGGGAGGAGTGACTGTTGGAGTGCTATCTGTAGTGCTGTCACTGGTTTGCTATGTACTTTAATTACCTGGAGGGGGCTTTCACCTGCTAGCCCCTCTCCCCCACTGACCTGATCTGACTAGTTTAGAATCATTTCCATGTTACATGGTACCTAAGTCACAGTTACTGCATTTACCCAGGACAACTGTTATAGCTGACTGTCTTGAGTACAGTATGCTACGGTGCACAGGATACATTCTCTCTCTCTCTCTCTCTCTCTCTGTATTATTGCCCCCAGCCCCCCGCCCTATTCACAAGCATTTTTTTTCCAGCAGGCACAAAGTGAGATAAATTGTTTGGAGGATACAGCCCCAAATATGACACTTCTGAAATGGAGCTGGGTCTGATACTTTGCTTTTACTGAACATTCTCAGGAGGCAAAGCCACGTGGAATGTACTTGTCAAAGTTTCACAGCTCTGTCTAGGCACTGAGGTGGGAAAGCAACCCTAGAGTAACAAATCCAGACTGCTGTGGCAGAATGCAGTGCTAAACATCTGTTGTTCAGGGGCATAGCTACAAGGGTGCAGGGGGTGCAGTGGCACCTGGGCCCACAAGGTTTGAGGGGCCCAAATCATAATTTTGATGTTTATTTAAAACTGGGGAGGGGCCCTGTAACATCGCCTTGCACCCAGGCCTTCTGGGAATTTGCTATGCTACTGCTGTTGTTCCCTGGAATCTTCATTGGCATTGCTGGCTAACGGCTGAGGCAGACTTGGCTTAGGTTACCCAGCAGATCTACAGAGAAACTGCGGCAGGGATAAAGGCAATGTTAACCAAATAATTAATACCGACACCAGGGGAGGTGCAACTATGGAGATGCCTGAATCTATCTGCAACCCAAAACAGTTCTGACCGTGATTTGCCCACAGTTGGCTGATTGGTGTTTCTTCTGTTATCAAAAGAGAGAGAGGATCTATGAAGTCTCTATAGGCTCTGCTCCCTTGACAGCACAGGGCAACTGAGGTGGGATGGAGGGGCATCAGGAAATCTCAGTGTGCAGTCTCCTCTGGGTATTTATAGAACTAGATAGACAGACTGATACTGACATTCTGTCTTGGTGAAGCACATCCTTATTAGCAAAGCTCCAGGGATACATTTACTCATTTGGCTTGTATTTTTCCCTCCCTTGCAGGCCCCCTATTCTCCATGACCCAGCCCCATCACCCGATGTCTCCCTGACTTACCCCCGCGGCTTACCGCCCCATGGCAGGGTGGCAGAGAGCCTTGCTCAATCCATCCCTTCAAGGATCCAGTGGAGCTGCACCAAGGTCACCAGTGCAGAGCTTGCGAGGGGTTGGGGGGAGGTCATCCTGCCAGATAGGGTGATTTTCTCACAATTTCCTCCCTTGCAACACAGCAGTGTGCAGTGCTTTCAGTGGTATCACTATGCATGCTACCATATGTAGTACACATTGGGGGGTAGAGGAGTGGCAGTTGTCTGGACTGCTGCTCCTCTGCCCCCCCCAAGTTGTGGTCCTGGCTTTCTGTCCTCCATCCACCTCTAAGGGCCAGACTAATGCAAGGCACTGCACCCACCCACCCTGGAAGAGGAGAGCAGTCCATTAAATGCTCAATCCTCCTCCATCCTGCTGACCCAGGCTTGGGGGGTGAACACGTGTCACTGGTGTGGTGGGTAGCAGTGCTACAGCTGCGTCACTGGGACAGCCTTAAAATGTTATTAATTTTTAAACAATTACAATCATATAACATTGGTGTAATAATCATTAACTATTTACAATGTAGATAAAGTGCAAAATACTTAGGGAAAACAACGTGAAACGGTATAAGCTGGTGAACAAAAACTAGTAAACATATGCTCTAATAAATAAAGAGTTTCTTGTCTTAACTATGCCAGCAAACTAGAACAAAAGTAGTTGTGATGGTGTACAACTCAATTGGCTGTGTTGCATGTGGTTGCCCATAGTTCATTTTATGTAGAATATGGGTTTGTGTACACAGGAGTCACAGAAGCGTCCCCCTCCCCAAAGTAGAAACAAAAGAACTTGCTATTTCCTTGTTCCGGTCTATGATCAATATTAAATTTACATATGTTTACAAGTTAAAAGATACAGCTTTAGATGCTGGGGTTAGTAAGCAGCTGGGCGTGGGGCGAATGAGGAACCTAAAATCTTATGACCTGCTGAACTACTTTTCTGAATGCCCACAACAGTTTAGAATGAGCACACGGATTTAAAGCAGGCTGATTTTTATAGAGATCAAAGGTTAACCATATAATATACAGAGAGAAATGCACAGGCATCTGTAAGTTTTGAGTTTTTTTAACACACTCGAGCAAAGTTCAAGAGGTTTAAGAGGTCACCTCTTGCGCACACTAAGGGCGTGTAAAAAAAACAAACTCATAATCACACAGATTTCCTGTGTGAATGTCACACTTTATAAAATGGCAAAGGAAAATCCTGACACCTCATTGGCTGAGAGACATCACCTGATCGCACAAGAAAAAGCTAGCAATGTATGGTCAAGTGCTGGCTCTCATTATCACAGCAAAGATGCTTCATCGCCTATAAAGTCAGGGGCTACTTCATGTAGATAATTTTGCCATTTAAAATTTATTTAACCAAATGATTTTATGTAAAAAAAATGTCTAAAAGACGTTTTTCACTTTACATGTAATACACAGGAGCAGTGAACCACTTTATAAGCATAGTGAGCCACTCCAGGGTGTGTATTAAAGGATCTGAATACACTTCCTAGGGTAGTAAGGACACTCGCCCTTCAGCCTCATGCCTCACTCCCCTGAGGTGTGCATTAAAATCTTTTAATAACTGGGCTCCATTTTTTTCCCAAAGGGAAAGCCAGTTATAATTTCCCATTATAACTAGCTGGCTATAACAGCAAACATGCGCTGGTTTTCACTGTGAGAAATGCACGAGCCCCAGTTCCCTTACACACATTGACAGCTTGGCAGCTTTCTGAGAACCGCAGTAAACACCACTCGCTTCTAGCTCTCCTGCAGATACAGTCGCTCTCTCTCTCTCTCCCCCCCACACACCTCTGTGACTGAAACAGAACTCAGATCTAAAAAAAAAAGAAATGAAAAAGACAATATATAATCAGTTTTCTGAGCTTTAACAAGGCTGCCACTTTTGGCAGTTTACCAATATTTATACGAGTTAGACACTGTTGTTCTGCCTGTCACGAAGTTCAGTGCTATTCGTGCTGTTCTGTGAGTCATGCTAACTTTCAAATTCAAAATGTTTTGCAGCTAACAAAGAAATCAGTTAAACCAAAATGAGTTAAAATGTTGGCAGATGCCAAAAAATAAAGTTTTCGCAAATGTGCAAAAACCTGTACAGTTTCAGTAATTTTGCAGTAATCCAGACAGCATTACTATTTGTGGTCCTAGAGGGCAAAAAAATGGAGCCTAACAATTATTTATTTATTTAGATTTTGGTGAACAGGTAAGCCCACTGAGATCAGAGATCCCTTTTTCAGGGGTAACCCGGGGTTGAGTACACCAACCACTTTACATTAGGTGAGGATACAGTAACACAGTTTCAGAGTACATTCATAGTCAGTAGGGTACATTTAGACAATGTTGGTAAATACAGTTTCATTGCAACAGGTCAACAATATCATTGGTATTTGCTTATAGGCAGTCCAAGGTGAGAAAAATATTAGTCAGTTGTCATTGAGAGGGGTTAAGTTTAGGACATGATCTAGCGGTTTTCATTTCTTTTTTTTTTAGATCTGAGTTCTGTTTCAGTCACGGGGGGGGGGTGGAGACTGTATCTGCAGGAGAGCTAGAATTATATAAAATGATGCCTGAATAGATGTGCAAAACTTTAATTTTACATACACCGTCAGTGTGGGATGCCTGTATAAACCCCTTGAGCTTTGCTCTTGGGGTTTATGTAACATCCCACACCGCGTGTGTGTGTAAAATTCTCATTATGTACACCTACCCAAACATTATTCTATATGCAATGCAGACCCTGTCATAGCTTATTGCTTACTTAAACAGCCCTTGGTCAACAGCAAATAAACTGTAGTTGATAGCAGAACTCAGTTAAAAAGAATTCCAAATAGAGTTTCATTTGGAGCAGTTCTTTCTTCTATTTGTATTGGGCATTTGCATGAAAACTGGATCTTTGTCACTTACAGTTCATTCCAAGCAGAGGCTTATTACGGAGCTGAAGTCATAATCCACAGCATTTTACATCACAGCCTGTTGCTGGGGGAATAATTGTGATGTCAAAAGCAGGGCATTATGACTTCAGTGCCTGAATCCCCATCCGCTGTAGAGGAACTGCAAGGGATAGACCTCTTGTCCTCATAATACCATCAGTAATGAATAGTGGAATGCCTAAACATCTAAGTTTTGGGGCCTCTGAATGCCTCCCCATTACCCACCAGACTCACCCCTTGTTGCCTTCATTAGAGTCCTCATCGAGACCGGAGTTGCTGCATTCTGAGGCCAGCTTGTCCCTGTTGGGGGCCCCTCCCATTGTTGTCAAGGAACGTTACCTGGAACTCCATTTCCTTCCTTGTTGTTGGCCAGCTTGTCCATGCCTGAGGTCTGCCCACAACCTGCAGATGAAACTGTTGTCAGTGGACTATGGCTGAGGGCCTCCATTGATGGTGTGCTCGGGGCCATTATAGCATGGAGGGGCCACAAGGCCATCATCTGGCATACTGATGTGGCATTTTTGCCTTTTCTTCCTGCTTTCTCACAATCTTGCACATGCTGTGGCTGCTCTGGGGGGGGTGCACAATGGCATATGGTCATCCATACTATCACAGGTACCTCTACAATGCCATAACCAGGAGCTGCTGTAGAGCGATGCAACAAGCATCCCCCCCCACCCCTGGGAGAAGAGCATCCAAGGGTTGATTTGACCATCCCTGCTGGCCTCTGCTCCTGAACTCCAGGCTTTGAGAGTAAACCTAGGTTGCCAGTGTGCCATAGCAATCCCTCATCGCTTGGCATTATGTGGCTAGTGAACCCCCTCTTTAATGGTCTGATAGCAACCAAGGCAATATATTTAGTAGCCACCCCTTGATATTACTCTGGACATTAAAGAGGGAGGCAGTATAGTGCAGTGGTTTAAGGCTCTGAGCTAAACATCTGGTGACATCCAGCAAACCAGACCTGGGTTTGAATCCCACAGCTTCCACTTGCATACTGTGTGACCCTGAGCAAGTCACTTAACTTCCCTGTGCTCCCAGGTTGCTCCTGTAAAAAAGCTTTCAGCTTAGTGTGCTACTCCTGGTTAAACAAATAAATAAATAAAAAAAAATGTAAATGTGAAAGAACTAAGCACACGAACACTTGAGTTTATCTGGTCACATTGTGGTAGCAATTGGCTATTAGTATGATTTCAGGGAGTAGTGAGGCTGTAGGCCAAGGACTTCAATTGGATTCAAAAATTTTGACTAAATAGAGCTTTACTCAATTGATCATGGATACCATCCTGCCCTCTATAGCATGTACTATGTTTGGGACTTCCTTTTTTAAGTCCTGGCTAGTCTCTTGGTTCTCCTACTAACTGGGTACATATCAGTAATGACACCAGTACTAGTTATAAGTCTAATTAACTAGTCATGAGCCCAGCTAGGTTCATGACTGGCTACTAGATTGGTCATTAACATCTTAGAAATGACCAATCCAGTTGCCAATTGACGCTGTGCAGTACGCACAGTTCGCGCCACTCTACTTAAAACCTTAAATAATGGGGGAAAAAGAACATTGATATTATGGTTAGACTAATAATCCTAATAACAACCTCAAAGCTGGTCATTTCCTTAGATTAATGACCGACTGGAGGAAGGTAGCACTTGGCTGAGCTTCGGGCCACCCATCCCCCCAACCGGTCCTTAATGCCTCAGAAATGATGAGCTTCTCAGTCATTATTGCTTAAATAATGCACTTTCTAAAGACTTGAATCACAAAGAGAAAAATTATGTGTCTTTTCCCAACCCCCAAAGACCTTTGAGGATCAGAGCAGGAAATAATAATCAGTCTACTGTTTGACTGGTCCTGCGGTCATTATCCTACTGACAGATAACTTACAGAATGTATAGCTTTCAGACTTTGACACTAGTGTAGCATACCATAGGCACAGAGTATCCTGCAACTCACAATGTGTGGGCTGAAACCCAGACCTTACTAGAAGGAAACGCCAATGCAAAAATTAAAATGGGGTTGTAAGCCATCCTCATTCAGCCTGTACTGCATCAACTTTATTTTGGCAACAGGTGAACCTGAACTGGTGTCACTGAAGTAAACAGGTTCATTTGGTATCAAACACTGGTCACAGGTTTTTTTGTCACCAATCACTTGTCTGCACAGCTAGTAATACAAAACCAGGAGGCCATTTCCTAGTCGATCAGCAGCTGGCGGGGGTGGGGTGGGGGTGTAACAGTCAGTTTTGATTCACCAGGGTATTTCATTCATTCTCACTCTCTCTCACTTTCACTCTCACTCTCTCTCTCTCTCCCTCCCCATCTGTAAACCAGAGGCTCAGACGACCTACAGTAACAGCAGTAAACACCTTAATGTGGTTCCATGTCAGTTGGTTTCCATCTGTATCTTGCCCCCCCCCCAGGGATGAGGCTGAAAAACAGGTGGAATTGTCTAGCCCACCTTTTCTATTCAACAAAAACTAAAATAAATAAACCAATCATGGAGAGTGTCAGAAACCATTCTCATACTCCATGGATGGGTGGCCACAAGGGCAGAGTATTTGGTGGCTGAAGGCAACCCCAACACATGCAATGTCTGGATGAGAAGCAGCCTAAAACTGGAGGCTGATCTCTGCAGTATAACAAAGATTATTTCTACTGTATCTGTGAAATGTCACTAGCATCTGCTCATTTCTCGATGATTCTAATGCTGTAGCTCACGTTAATGTCTCAATAGTTTCAAAATGAGATGGACTGTAGCACACTTTCACACAATGATCTTTCTATTTATATGTACAGTTGCTGTGTTGCTTATGGTTATAACAGTGCATTCTCGAGTTCTTCAGATGAGAGACCTGTGAAGCAAAGCTAAGCAGCACTGGCGCACAGAGGACTTGAGAAGAAACTCTTATAACCATAAGAGACACAGGAACTGTACATATAAATCTATTACAAATCATGTTAAATACTTTGTTTAAAAAGGTGAAATCTGAATTTAAAATCAAAATGTTTCACTTTACAGAATATTATAGATCAAGGGAATGCTCCTGGCCAATCGGAACACTCCTTTCCTCTGTGCATGAGACACTCTTATTCTGCGAAGAGCGTCTCACCCACAAGTGCCCTGGAAACAGGCAGGTCCTGGGACAGTTTAAAAAAAAATTATGTATACTATATATTTTTCTATTATTATTGATTCGGAGATACACCTTTCAGCAATGCTAATTTTCAAAGGTTCCACGTCAATTGTATGTTGCATTGGCATTGTAGATACACAGACACATTAAACAACAATTTTACAGGGAAACAGTGAAAGGATACTAAGTACAACCCTAGCGAAGGTACAAATAAACTATGAGAGGGTACAAGTAAGACCTATTGGAATAAAGTATGAGTTACTAACAATTGTGACAGATGTAGTCAGTTGCTTAGAGGAGCACTGTCAAGTTAACAAGTGCATAGGAGATAGTTGCAAGGGTAGAGTGTGGGTTTTGTAGAAGGGTGAGGGTGAGGGAGGGGTAGGGTGGGGCTGGTGCCATTCTAGTGGTATCAATGTGAAGGTAGATGCAGATGCATGCTAATTTAGTGAAGAGGTATTTATAAGGCAGTTTTAAAGTGCCCGGGGGAAGTTAGGTCCTGTATAGCTGTTGGGAGATTGTTTAACCATGCTGGTGCTCTTGCTAGAAAGGAGCATTTGGCCTGATAGGTCCTGCAGAAGGGTATTGCTAGGAGGTGCCTGGATGCGCTGCGGGTGGCATGTTTGTTTTGTTTTGGGCCGATCGATGAATTCAGGGCAGTGGAGGCAAGGTGAAGGGTTGCCTTTTTTCAGAGAAGGCACACTTGGTATTTTCCTCTGAAGATGAGTGATAGCAACCTGAGTTGGTATAGAGGTCACAAGTGTGAATCATCCTATCGTTCCTAGGACCAGGCGACAAGCCTTGTTTATGTCAACCTTTACCCTATGTAAGCCTGACTCCAGGACTACACTGTAGACCACTAATCCATAGTCTATGACCGGAAGGACTGAGGAAGAGACTGCCAACCGCCTAGCCTCCTCAGTCATGTAGGCTTTATGTCTATGGAGGGCACCCAGTTTCTGATTCACTGTTTTTGTGATTTGGTCAATGTAGTGTGCAAATGCAAGATTTTTGTCCAGGTGTACACCAAGGTATTTGAACACGCTAACTTGTTCCAGAGCTGAGCCCTTCTTGTTCTGGATATGAGGGATTAGATCTTCTTATCTTGGTAGCAGCAGGTCAGCATAGCCTTAGTTTTCTTATAGTTGAGGAACCGTTTGTTATCTAAGAACCATTCTTCCACTGCTGAGAAACTATTCTGGAGGCTGTGGGTTAGTACATTTTGAGTGTTGTTGCATGAATAGATAACCGCATCATCAGCATAGAGGAGGATTTGAGATTCTGGACACGCATGAGGTAGATCATTAATAAATAAGCTGAAGAGTAGGAGTCCTAGGATTGAGCCCTGTGGAACCCCTATAGTGACAAGCAAGAGTCAGACACCAGTTTGTTGATTTTTACCTTTTATGAGCACCCAGTCAGGTAGTCCTTGAACCACATGACAGATTCGGGTGAAAGTCCTAAGCTGGCAAGTTTGCTGATAACAAGGAAATGATTTACAAGTTCGAAGGCCTTTGTTAAATCAATAAAAACGGACCCTACCAGATGACTGTGGTCTAAGGCTTGATGTATATAACTAGTGTATTCTGTAATAGCAGAGATGGTGCTATGTCATTTCCTGAAGCTATGCTATTGCTGGCATTATAGGTTGTACTGGCTCAGGTGGCTTACCAGTTGCTCTGCAACTATTTTTGCTAGTTCTTTGGAGAGTGGGGAGAGTATTGAAATTGGGTAATAGTTAGAGATTGTTTCTTTGTTTCCCTCCTTTTATACAGGGGTTATAGAACAGGAGCCAGGTGCATTTATCTATGTGTCTGGGTTTGAAAGGTTTGATGACTGTTTCTCATGTAAAAAAGTGTATAGAATTCAGATTTACAACTCTTATTCATCCACAGTTGGACGCTTTCTTGGAAAATGCACTTTCTTAACAGTAACTAGAAGCTTTACATTTTTGTAATAGACTCAGTTTACTTAGTTATTTATTTATCTAATTTATTTAATAGACTCGGTTTGCTTAGTTATTAATGTAATTTATTTAATGTTTCAGATACGACTAGCAAGAGTGCTCACAAACCGCAGAGGCGATGCATCCTACACACTGATCCAGGACTTAGCACAGAACATGGAGACCCGTTACCTTTTGATGATGCTCATTGGGAGAAAGTAGTTGATGCAAAGGAAAGGCATTCTAGTCAAACACTGTCAAAATACAACATAGTGTGTCTTGAATTGCCTGAACATTACTCCAGCAGCCGTGGGTATCATTATATCTGCTACAAGAACTTCAGTGCATACAAGAGTTCTGGTAAACTTGCAGCTGATAAAACTTTAAAAAAAAGACATCGTAAAGAGCCATCCAGCAAAATTGTTTTGCTCCCAAGTTCATAGTGCTCTATCTGAATCTGCAGCATCTACATCAGGCATATTCCCAAATGAATGTATATTTTGCAAATCATACAAGAAAAGGAATCCTAAGGGGTCAAATGAGACTTTTGAATATCCTACAACATGTGTAACTTATGGAGCAACAGACAGCATAAAAAATGCAGCAAAAGAAATGGACGATTGACAAATGGATATGATGGTAGGCAGTAGTGATCTCATAGCCAAAGAAGTGAAGTACCACAACAGCTGTAGAATAAGTATGTAAAAAAGGCAGAATGAATAAAGGGCACAGGTACAAAATGTGAATACAGTCAGTTGAGGGACAGTCACCAGGTTCCTTTTCCAGACTTGTTAAGTATGTGCAGTGCATCATTGTTAATGGAATGCAAGAAGAATCATTGCTATCTCTACACAAAAGGTACATGAACATTCTTATGGAGTGTAGTGGGCATGAAACAAATCATGACCCACAGAGCTTGCAGTCAAAACTGGTGGATCACTTCAACAATGGTATCATATTTGATATCAAAAGTAGAAAAGCGGGTACAATCATCAGGTCTGCTAAGAAACAGGCTGACTGGAGGGAAGCACAAGCAGCACAAGCAGCTCAGCACTTAAGAGAACAGTTGTTGGAACTCCTAAAGGTACAGCTCATAATAAACCAAAAGTTAAAGCTGAAGACTTAATAGAAGAAAATGTAAAACTGCAACCCGTTCTTCAGACATTCTTATGTACTGTATCCTTGGGTTCATCAGACGTGGGCAGTAAATGACAGGAGAGGGTAGTTCAATCTATTGCAGATGACATAGTGTTTGCAGTGTCAAGGGGAATAATCAAACCACAAAAACACCTCTTGTTGGACATGGGTATTAAATCCATGACAGGCAGTAAGAAAGTTTTAACTATTTTGAACAGGTTTGGTCACTGTGTCAGCTACCATGTTGTGGAGGAACTCAAAACTGCAGTTGCAACCAATACAATGGAGAAGAATATGGCTACACCAGATGGATTGCTCATACAGCCAGGTTTAGCCACTGCTTTGGCTTTCAACAATTATGATGAGATGACAGAGGCACTTGACAGTCATGACACTTTGCATGACACTGTGGGTATAGGATACCAAAAAAAACCATCCAGTATTGAGGAGACAGCTGTACCCAAATAAAGGTCTGAAGAAGCTATGACAAGAACACACTGATGACCAAGTGCCAGCAAGAAATGAAATACACACAATAGAAACAAACACAGATAAGCAAAGATCAGAAGTTGATGCCCATGACCAGGCAGGGCCATCTTTAACATCAAAGAGCAAACAATGCATAACATCAAAGACAAAGGCTGAAGATTTTGATGAAGACCATTTGCCAAGTGTAAAGAAGCAGATATTGCAGCCAATGGCACAACAGAAGCAAGACATTGTACCCAGGTGCATTCAAATGTTTCAAAGGAAAAGAACTCTAGATACTGGTGAGAAATACATTTGACCATATACATCTGGAAAACCAAAAATAAGACAGTGTCATTATAAGGCGACAGAAAGCTCTGAACCAAAAAACCTTATGCAAGCTAAGAAGGGACATTGCCTGGATGATATCTTGTGCAAGTGAAGATGTTACTCCAATGTGGCATGATTGGAATGCCCTTGTTTCTGTAGATGACCTGCCACAGCAGATCATATCATACATGGACCCTATAGAAAAGCCTCCTACAAGACTTGATGTAGTGCAAGACACCATGAATATTGCTATCAAGGTTATGGATGAACACCAGGGGGACTATATGCCTATTACTTATGACTTGGCCATAGCAAAACCTGCGCTACAAATTCAGTCCACAAAGTTCCCAGAATATGACATACTTTTCATATGTTTTGGACCATTCCATAACATTAGCATATTTGAAAGGTCTTGGATACCTCCTGAATGGTTCTGGTGGAGACACATTCTTGTTGAAAGTGGTGTATTGGCATTGGGATCCCTGAATGGACTTCTTCCAGGAACATTTTTCAGTTGGGCAAAGAGGCTTCACCTGATGCTATCAGCGGCATTCAGAGTTAAACATTTGCAGTGCTTTATTCAGTATAAAGGTTTGTCAGACTTTCCAATCTCAAAGCATCTGCAGCAGCTACTTAATGACCCATCGCCGTCCTCAGTGGTGGGCCTAGAGAATACAGCTGAGTTCAAGACATTCATGGAAACATATGAAATGTTCTCAGATTCTACACACCATGGTGAGCATGGTGCAACTGCCCAATTTTGGCTGCAGCACTGTAGTTTGATAGAGTTGTACCAACTCTTCTGCTGTTTCATCAGGACAAATGATTTGCCTCTCTTTGTATGTAGCTTGGAGAAGATGATACCTCTTTACTTCACAACTGGGCACCATAACTATGCCGAGTGGATGACCCTGTATCATATGAATTTGATAAACATGGATGAGACCCACCCTGGACTAAGGAAAAAAATTGAGAATGGAGCATTAACCATTGCAAGGTCAAAGAGAGGGTTTAGCAGAAATGGCATAGACTTGACCTTGGAACAGACAATTAATGCCGATGCTGCATCAAGACTAACCATGATTTCTTCTTTGATGCAGAATATCAACACAAGGAGGAGGTGGAACATTCTGTGGTCAGCTCAAAGTAAAATTGTTGGAAGTCTTATGGAAAACGTTGGTCTTGTCAGCCATGAAGAAGCCAGCCAAGAGCTGAAGAGTTTTAGAGTTAAACAAGATTTGAAGGATCTAAACAAGCTGTTGAACACAATAGACTCCTCCATGAATCCATTCCGGGATGCATTTGAGGACAGCAATCTTTAGTCAATAGGTAGTGGAAAAGCAGTATCACAAGAGGTAGGAAATGAAGTGCTACAGGTTACTGAGATAAGTACTCGGATGGATCACGTGTTTAGAGACAAAGGCATTACCAAAGGCAGTAGGTTTGAGGAATCCATCAAAAGATTTAAGTTGAAGAACTTTGCACATGATGCAATGAAGGTGAAGATTAAGAATACGGACAAGAAAATTGTCGAGTTGAAAGGAACTCAAGACCTCTTTGGATGCTTGCTATAGCTATCTGTGATTTCAACAGTTGAACTTATTATGGTGTTTGCCTACCTGCTAACCCAGGTACCCCTCTCCTCAGAAAACATTGATGGATCCATGAACAGAGCAATGAAGTCAACACTGCTGAAGAAACTTGAGTCCAGAGTCCAAAGTAGCCACCTCGCTGCTGTAAATGCCACTGTGGTTGAGGCCATGTTCTTGATCAGAAGTCTTACAAACCTACCACCAACATTCTACGGTGTGGCAAAAACCATCCTGTCTCTTGTTTGCTGTACTTCCACAAATGAAGTCCACCTTGTCAGCAGCTGTTACAAGTCACCATCGATCAAAGGTCTTGAACAAGAGAAGAGAGGAAAGCATAGCATTGCTCCACTCTCCTATCACATTACTGGTCCTGATCAAAGCCGACCAAGAGACTTTGCTGGATACCTGTCTTCATCTTCATTCAAGATGGCACTCCTAGGTTTTCCAGCAACAGCATGGAATTCTGGTGTGTACTGTGACGTTCTAGGTAATAAAAAGCTCATGTATGCAGTAGGAGAAACTTGTTACTCATACCAAGTGGAAGCTGGACATATGCTCAAACTAGCGTGCAAGGCCCTAAAAAGCAAACACATAGAAGCAGACACAAGAATCATGCAACACATACACTATATTTGCAGTCAAAATGAGGGTGAAGATGTGCATGTAGTGGTCAGGGCAGATGATACTGTTATTCTGGTCATTCTGCTGTATCACACAAGTCTAAACGATAATCTCAAACTACACATGGACATTGGTCATTCAGGGAATAACACAAGAGGATTCATTGATGTATCCTCCTCATCAGCAGAGTTAGGCAGACCTGTGTGTGCAGCTCTACCAGGTCTCCAAGCACTGACAGGGTGCAACTATTCACCAGCGTTCAAAGGCAAGGGGAAGGTGCGACCTTTAACAATTATGGAAAAGAATACAGAGTACACACAGGTATTTGCAAAACTGGGATGTCCACACTTGTCTAAAGAAACTGAGGATACAACTGAGAGCTTTGTGAGTACCTTGTATGGACAGAAAGTAAAGAGTGTCAACACAGTCTGCTACAGTATGTTCAATGTCAAGTATCGGCCGAGTGACAAAGACGCACCCTTAGAAAAGATCAAAGCAACAGATGCAAGCTCACTGCCACCATGCAAATCAACTCTGACACAACTCATCTGCATGCAAATTACATTTCATTGTTATGGAAAAATGCAGACAAACCAGAAATGACACTACTGAAGCCAGAGGACAATGGCTGGACCTATGAGGATGACAAATACAAGCCGACATGTTTCACATGTGAAGTTGTACCACCAGCCTTAACTGAACAATTGAATGAACACGGCAACAATCTAAATGAAGAAGATAACGACAGTGACTGTGATGTCGATATTGATGAGACAGATTTGCTTAATGTGTCAGATAACGACAACAGTGAACAAGAATATTGATTGTTATACTTAGGTTCATAAAACGTCATCAAAAGTTGATTGATTCAAGTTAAATATAGAATAAAATAAATAATAACATTAATATTAAGCCTTTGATACATATGTTGCTGTTTGTTACAATATCTGTAGTATTTCAATAAAAGCTTCTAGAATTGAAATTAAAGAAGTGACCATTAATTAAAATATACACAATTTTCTCCAGCAGTTCATTTTTTCATTGAAGAAGTGCATTTTCCAAGAAAACATTCAACTTTGAGTGAATAAGAGTTGTAAATCTGGATTCTACACACTTTTTTACGTAAGAAACAGTCATCAAACTTTTGGACCTAGACACATAGATAAATGCACCTAGCTCCTGGACTGTTACGAGTGCAATTTTCCAGATGCTCAGGACTTGACCAAACCCTAGCAAGTGATTAAAAATGTTGACGTGTGAGTAGGCTAGTACATCAAGAGTGGAGGCCAGTAACTTCATGTCTATTAAGTCACTGCCCACTCTTATTTAACCTAGTACTCGTTTAACATAGCAATGGGTTTCTGCCACTAAAACCATTTAAAGTAGAATTTGGGTATTGTAGACGTTGTTGGCTTGGGCACCTCCCTGACAGTATCGTGTGGGTTAGTGGGGGATAGGTTGGCTAATTTGTGACTCACATCTGTGAAAGTCTCCTTGAAGAGCTGTGCTGTTTTGCAGGGGTCTGTTCTATCCGAGCTGTTATGTGAGCTAATCGTTGGTGTAGTCTTTTCTTTATCTCCTAACACTTCTATTAATGAGGCCTAAAATGTTCTACTGTTACCCCAGCTCTGTGTCTGTTGCAATTTGTAGTACATGGCCTTGGCAATTCTTATTTCTTTTGTACAGGCATTCTGGGCAGCTTTGCATTGCTGAGTGTCAAGTGTGGTCATTGTGACTCTGGCTGTGGACCATAGCTGGTCTCTTTGCCACATTAGGTCTCTCACCTTGGGCGTGATCCATGGTGAGGTGTTGCCACAGATCATTTGCTTTTTGTGTGGAGAAAATGTGTTGGCAGCTGAATTAAATTCACTAATGAAAAAGTCTAGAGCTAGGTCTATGTCAGGAATCATATCGAGGTAGCACCAGTCAACAGAGGTAAGTTGTTGCTTGCAAGCCTCAATTCTGCTTTTGTGAAGGATGCAACTGTTTATGAGCTTGGGGGGGTTGGCAAATTTGGTGCAGCATTCACATAGGACCAGTGAGTGGTCACTCAATGAGTCCGGGAGAACTTTTACTATTTGACTCTTTCTGGATGGGTGGCTAGGACCCAGTCTATGAGGGTACTTGTACCAGAACACTAGTTTGTCCTGGTGCCTTCTTTTACAACCTGGGTCAGGTATAGACTACTGATTTGGTCCTTTTGTGCAAAGGTGATTGAATCTTTTCACTCTATATTAAAATCTCCTGTGATCAGTTAGGGAAGGGCTTATGTCTTGGAAATATCTACAGAAAGAATCTAGACATGTCTGTATGTTATGTGGTGGAGTATAAACTGTCATTATCTGCAGGCTTTTACGATTGTTGCCCAGGGATATTTTTGTGGTGAGACATTCACAGTTGCTTGTTGCTTTATTTAGGGGGATTAATTGAAGAAGATATTATTGATCGGTTCGTGGTTGTCATACCCAAAGAATGCACATGAGACCACACTTACAACCAGAAGAGTGGTGTCCACGACAGTACGTTAGAGAATCCCCATTTGTGGGAAATGGACTATGTCAACTGAATGTAGAATTTCAGAATTTATGTGCATGAGATACCCTATTATGGTTATGAGTGCCTGGAATGTTTAGAAATAAACAATTATGATTGGCTAAGAATGATTCCATGATTTATAATAAATTATCTTTTGGCAGGAAATAAAGCTTTACTCTGATTGGCTACTGCCCATGGTAGATGGCATTACTACAAAAGGGCGATAACTAGTACCAGTCTATCAGCCCAGTCACTGAAGCAATCGATCCCTGTGCCCACATTCCAAAGCAGTTACTAATATTTTATTTCTTCATGTAAATAAGCTCCCCAGCCATTTCTAACAAAGGAAAATGTGCCACATAATAATATTCTGTTCTGCTGTCCACCCCCCCATTTTGAGACTATTTTCTTCAATGTAATGATACATAGACAAAAATAAACTGATTTGACATTTAAATTGCATATTTAATGTCTGAAAATGTATTTCTATTACAAAATGCCATATGATCAGTGCAATAAAACACTTAGAGTGTGAATAGTAGTGTGATCAATGCACTTCTAGGGGCAATAAGGCACTTGGCCTACAGCCTCAAGCCTCATTACAACCATGGGCATGTGGTGATCACACTACTACCCATACCTTGTCATGTTGTATTTTTACATAAACTGCAGGCTGAATTAGATTGCGTAATGTGACCATGCTTTATTCAGAGAAGCTGCCAGCAACTTGCTACTCCTCACCCCAAGCACAGGCTAGTGTAATTGAAGCTTGGTTAGTCAGCTTCCCAGAATCCTCTTTTGCCAAACTTCTATTAAAGTGGAGCTCCAGTCATCAGACCCCCCCATAAAAAAATCACAGTTGGCATCCGCAGAACTAAAGCAGAAAACATCCTAATTTTTTTTTTAATTTCTAGCCATGTTTGTCTTTACAAGTAAGGACATTTACATGGGATCCACAATAGTCTGAAATGGATTATGCCATTTATCTTTATGAGGGAGGGAAGCAACACCATAACTCATGTATAGCAGAGCCAGAAGTGAGTTATAAAAATAGTTGCATTTACTTGCACAGTAGTTACACTGCAGTTACAGTGTAGTTAGACAGTAATTGCAGTGTAGTTAGTGACACTTAAGGTGTTACCAAAACAAGACATGGGTGGGTGTAACCAGAATTTTACGCACACCCTTCAGTGTGGGTTTCTTTTATATACCCCTCGAGCTTCACTCTCAGGGTTTATACAACATCCCGCAACTCAGTGTGTGTAAAATTCTGGGTCCTGATATTTAAAGGTTTGCATGGGCGCTAATGGGTCTTTGCCTATGCAAACTAAGGTTTGCACCAGATCCCCATGTTCAAAAGGGTCTGTTGCACAGGCAAAAAGGGTTAGTGCCTGCACAAAACATAATGTATGCAGGTGGGCAAGAGAAGGGGCGTGGCTACGAATAGCCAGCTACACCACATTCAGTAGCATTGTACTGCGTAAAAGAATTTAGCTCAGTCTTTTTGTGCAGCGCAAATACCACAAAACAAAACCCCAACTTACTCCAGCCAAGCCTAGTGGCTGTTGGAGGTAATGCAGCCACCTAGCCAGTTGCCACTGGAGAAGCACACCCAACCTTTGTGGTCCTGGCACCCTCCAACCATCTGCCAGCCCATACAGTAAGAAAATAATATCCCTGGTGCTAGGGGTCCCCCCCTCCTCGATCCACCCCATAGGAAGAAAATATTCTTATTTATTATTTTTCTACTGTACAGACTGGCAATCAGAGGAGGTGGGAAGGGGAACCAATAGCACCAGGGACATCTACACCATTTATGGGACTGGATAATTGGGGGGGCAGCTTCATGCTAACTTGCCTCACAAACCATGCAAATGAACCCATAATGGGCATGCAAATGGCCCCTTAGCACCATGTATGCCCAATGGGCTCATCTGCATGGGTCTCACAGAATATTGTGGATGGTGCTCCAGCGCTATCCACTCTGGTGGCGTACTTTGGGATCCATGTCGGGGCAGTGCTACATGACTTAGCGCTGCACTGCCATGGCCCTATAATCAGTTGAATAGTGTCGGTGTGCTGTTGGACTGAACATAATATTTTGGGCTTCCAGGCAATCAAAAGGCACAGCACAAGTTTCTGTGCTGCACTTTGCACTCTTTTGAATATTGGGCCCCCTTGTTACAAACACCCACCCATGAATTATTCTCTGTGTTGTGCACATTCTAAACGGTTGTGTACATCCCAAAGTGCTGTGTGCATCCCAAACAGTTGTTCAGCACAGTGCAAAGGTCATAAAATGTTATATTCCTCATTCACCCCACACCCAGCTGCTTACTAGCCACCCATTGCCTAAAATTGTATCTTTTTGTAAAAGGATGTAAATGTAATTTTGATCATAGAACATGATAAAGAAATGGCAATTTTTTTTTTATTCATATTATTGACTGGTTGCACACAAATATACACTGAAATCAGTACCTTGATTTTTCATTGATATACCCCTCATTACACATGTAAGTATGTAATGGAGAATAGTCTTGCTCTCACACACAGCACAGAGTATGAGCCACAATGGCAACACATACAATCTACTTTATTTTTTCTGTGAGTCCCACTACTACCTGATGACTGCTACTCTCTAAACTACTTATTATATAAAATAAACTGTGGCAACAGTTAAACTCATATTTTTTTCCCCACAATGTGCTTTATTGAGTTTCCAATTAATATTGTACATTATAAATTAACAATCAATTCTAACAACCATGTAAAGCATAACAACATTATAAAGTTTTTCAAGTCCATAAGCATAAATGCTAACAAACAAACAGAAAACCAATACAAATTGTTTCATTCCTCAGGTCAAGGAGGAAATAAATAGGAATTAAAACATAACAATAACCAGGAACTGTATATCTGATCCTAAACATAAATAAAATGCAACATAACAAAGAGCAGTTTAATGTCTTAAGTGTAACATAAATTAAACAAAGTATACCTGCACATTTGAAATGGCCCTTGTGGATGAAGTTAATTGGAGAAAAGGTCCCCAGATATCAACAAATCTATTTAATCTATCAGCAATTAAATACAAGATTTTTTCATTGTTAGCAGTAGAGCCTATCATATTTAGCCATTCAGCTAGAGAGGGCACCTGTGGGGATTCTCCAATATTTAAGAATTAATCTTTTGGCACAAATAGAGGTGACAGAAATCCACACTTTCTGCTTATAGGCAATGTCTGTCTTGAATGTGAAAATTCCCAAAATAAAAATAAGTGGAGAGTGTGGTAGATCCATAGAAAGGGAAGCTTCACAATCCGCTTTTAGTTACTGCCAGAAATGTTTAAGTTTGGGGCATTCCCACAACATGTGCAACATGTTAGCATCAAGGGAATTACATTTCCAGCAGCATGCATCTGAAGAGAACCCCATTTCAAAAAGTTTTACTGGTGTTCTATAAAAATGATGTAAAACTTTGTATTGAGTGAGCTTTCCTTGGATGTCCTTATAGCTGTGGTATGCATGGTCCCAGGTAGAACTCCAATCATGGTCATCAAGTTCAATTCCCAACTCCTCATCCCACTTCAGTTTGGCAGAGTAAGTGAGAGCTGGTGAGGTGAGAGAGAATGTGAGAGATTTATAAATTAAACTAGTGCCCCTTTTGAGTGGACCTATTTTAACCAGTTGATCCCATACCTTATTGCTGGGTAAGGAAAGTTCTACCTCAGAGAGATGATCTACTAGAGTATATCTTAACTGTAGGTAGTAATGAAAATGGAACCATGGAAGGCCAAATTTCTCTTTAAGTTCAGAGAAGGACATAAGTGCAGCCGACTCTTTATGTAGAAGGTTACCTATATAGTTGATGCCCATTTGTGACCAGGTAATATTGGACAAAGTTACTCCACCTCGTGTTAGAGAGGGATTGGGCCAAAGAGGCATCGATACCAGTGGTACAGAGGAAGAATTAACTACTTTATTAACCTTTTTAATAACATGAAAAGTGTTATTTAAACATGGATTGCCCTTGAGAGTTATGGGAATTGGTAAATATAGGAAGTCAATAAACTTATTAGGCTTTATCAGCAAAGATTCCAACAACATCCATAAAGGAAGTTGGGGGGTAATCTTAAACTCGGGAAGCAGAAGGGTTGAGGATTGTTTAAGCATGAAAGCCCATTGGTACCAATCCCAGTGTGGAAGACCTAGGCCGCCCAATTCATAAATAGCTTGGAGTTTTCCCAGACTCAGTCTAGGAGGTTTAGTACCCTAAAAGAAAGTTCTTATCATAGAATTAAATTTATCCATAATTTATTTAGATAGTAAAACAGGTATATTTTGAAAAAGGTAGAAGACTTTTGGGGCAATGATCATTTTGACTGAGTTTACCTCACCCCAAAGTGAAAGGTTAAGACTCTCCCACCTTCTCAGGTCTTGCTCAATACTACAGAATATAGGAAGGCAATGTATGCCAATCAATGAGTCCAGATTAGTTGCAATTTGTAATCCTAAATAAGTTATCTGATTCTTTACCCATTTGTTGTCAAAGATTTCCTTGAGATTTCTTAGAATGAAAGGTGTAGGGTTCAGACATAAAGCCTGGGATTTGTCCCAGTTAACTTCAAGACCTGATAAGGAACCAAATTCTCTGAGAAGAAGTTTGAGGGCATTATATGACTGCACTGGCTTAGAAAGAGTTAACAACAAATCATCTGCAAAAGCAAATGATTTATGCATATAATTATTTATTTTAAATCCAGATATTTCAGGATGATCATCAATAGCTCTGATCAAGGGTTCTATAGCCAAGATAAAAAGATAAAGGGATAAGGGACATCCTTGCCTGGTTCCACAGGCCAAAGGGATTGTTTCAGATATTATTCCATTCGACAGAATTTGAGCCGAAGAATTTTTATATAATAATGACATCCAAGATTGGAAATTATTACCACAACCAAAATGTTGCTGAGCTAGAAACATATAGTCCCAAGACAATTAATGAAATGCTTTGAATAAATCTAAAGAAAAAACTAAGTAAGGTCCTTTAGATTTGTTAGCCAGCCACAGCACATTTATTAACCTTCTCACACAGTCAGCTCCTGACCTACCATGAATAAAACCCACCTGTTCCTTCCCAATAACTTCACAAAGTATAACTTGAATTCGAGCAGTTAATACCTTGGCCAATATTTTGAAGTCAGAATTCGTCAATGAAATGTGACGATAACTATCACAAAGCAAGGGGTCTTTACTTTTTTGTGTATGAGGGTGACCAGGGCCTGGGTAAGAGTTTGTGGAAGGAAATCCTGGTCCAAAGCTTCTAGATACATATTAAGCAGGTGCTTAGATAACTTTGGATTTAATAATTAATAAAATTCCCCTGGGAGCCTATCTAATCCTGGGGTTTTACTATTGGAAAGGGAGTCAATGGCCTGAGAAATTTATTCTAGGGATAAGTCTTTATTAAGCTGCCTTTGCATATCTTTTGATAGCTTGGGGGTATTGATGTCTGCAAGAAAGCAGGATATTTTACCAGTATTGACCTGCTTCTGGGTATAGATTTTTGAGCAGAATTCTCTGAACACCTGATTTATTTCAATACTTTTGTTCACCACCCTGCCAGTTGAGTCTCGAATACCCGGGATGATATTTTGATCTTGCAGCTTTTTAAGTCGGTGTGCAAGTAATTTCCCTGCTTTTTCTCCCATTTTCCAATATCCTTGCATAACCCAAAACAATGCATACTTGGCTTGTGCTGAAAGCATCCTGTTAATATCATACTTAACCAGTGCAATTTCACATGGGAGAGATTTGTCAATTAAGCCTGATGCAATTGCACAACATTCAATATTTTTGAATTTGATCTGCTTAGCTTCTAACAGTTCAGCTTTCTCTTTTTTCTGAGAAGCAGAGAAGCTAATAATTCTGCCTCGAATAAATGCCTTGTAGGCTTCCCAGAGGCAGGCATTGCTAACCTCTCCATTGTCATTTATTAGAAAGTACTCATTTGTTTCATTAATAAGCCAGTCAGAAAATTTCTTGTCAGGTAAGAGGGAAGTATTCATTCTCCATCTGAGCTCATTTGGTCATCCCGAACCCAAAACCAAATTCATGGAAATGAAGGCATGATCTGAGATGACTATATTATCAATCTCAGCATTCAGGATTAAATTAACTAAATCAGCCGATACACAAAAAAATCTAAGTGACTATAAGTAGAGTGGCTGTTAGAAAAAAAAGTAAAATCTTTATCATGGGGTGGATCAACCTCCAAATATCAGATAGAGATAGAGAATTTAATACGTTATGCAAGGCCTGCCATGATTTAGAGGGTGTTAAAGAAGGCTTAGGAGGATTCCTGTCTAACAGTGGATCCATAACTTTGTTAAAATCACCTCCTAAAATTAAATTGTAGGTGGACAAGTTAGAAATTATTTTGGAAATCAAATCAAAAAACCCAGACTGACCTGAATTAGGGGCATAAATGTTACATAACACCACCTGCTTTCCATCAAGTAAACCAGTCAGAACCTGAAATCTGCCATCAGGGTCAGCAATGTGTGAAGTTTTAACAAAATGTATCCCTTTTCTGATAAGAATAGCAGTACCTCTTTTTTTGCAGCTATAAGAACTAAATTCCACTTGGGAAACCCAGGATCTTACGAGTTTACTCGATTCAGCAACATCTAGATGGGTTTCCTGTAACATAGCAATATCTGCTTTTTTTTGTTGAGATAAGATAGCACTTTTTTTCCTTTTAATAATGGTCCCTAAACCATAAACATTCCATGAAACAATCTTATATGGGTGCATGTTTAATTCCTTAAATATAGATCATAGTGAGAATAACAGCAGTATCTCTAGGGTTGGAAGTTGTGGAGCAAGTTACTTAAAGGTAGACTGTTATTTTGTAACAGTCAATAAAAACTTGTAAAAGAAACAGAATAAATAAAAGAATACTATCTAATACAAAGTGCAATGACAGTAAGAGCAAAACTTTACGATGGTAAAATAATTTACCTACAAATTAACCAAGCTGCAAGATGAGAGATACTAATAAAATGTCAAACTGATTCAACTTAAGGTCCAACTGATAGCTGAATATGTTACTAGATAAATTATGCCCTGAAATTTAACAGAACCAGAAAATGACTTAAGATTAATCAAACTAACAATACTAGCAGTAGTCTAATTTGAACAGGAGAATAGTAGGGTGTAGTCTACTGCATATCCAGATAAGTCCACTGAACAACAGTCCAAGGCAACACTGGCTCAGGTAGATCAAAGCTGTCTTTGATCTTGTCTGTAAGAAGAGGTGATCCTTCCCAAAAATTTGTATCAGGTGAAGATGCCCTTCATTAAGTTATTAAGTTTAGTAAAAAAAAAAAAAGTTAAATTGCAATGAGAGGGACTACCAGAAATATAACTTTACTAAATATTAATGCAATCAAGCAGAGAAATCAGTCAAAATAAATAAATAACACACATAAAAAAACAAACAAAAAAACCCACACAACACATTAACAGCAACCACTTACAGAAATAAGCAGAAAAGTAGAGTTATCTGGAACACCACTTAGCTAAGTCTATAAGAAGGAGTAACATTGTCTCCGGCTGCATAATGACACCCCGACGTCCCGACTGCCCCTTTAAAACTGCTATAAAAATGGTCATAAGAACAAATCCAAGCAATTATCAACCCCAATATATCTTGTTATGCTGACATGCTGTGTTCAGACCATTCACGGATTTATACTCATGTGGTTTGGCAATCCGGACAGCAGAGGTATCATAAGCCTGTAAACAAATATAATAAGCCTTCTTTGCATTAGATGCACATACAATAGACAAAAGCCAGCACAGTAGAATCAGATAATTTGAAAGAGAGACAGACCTTTTTAAAAATCAGACACAGTAAAAATAGGGGGGGGATTAGGCACAAACAATATGGGGACTGAATAGACACTATGCACATTTTTACCTAGACACTTAGTTACACCAACTAATGTAGAACTATTTAAGAAACATATAATTTCTTTCCTCTGTACTTTCTCCATGCAATAAGTTGACTAAAATCATAAACTTTATGACGGAACCAAAGAAATCTTCTGAATAACAACCCCACCTGAGAGCAATCATTGCAAGGAATGACCATGACGCTCATTAATAAAGGTGGTTACAGCTTCTTTAACACTTTTAATCTACATAAGCTGAAACAGGATCTTCATCTTGATCATTTACCAACCATTGGCGCATAGCTCCTAGTTGGATCAATGTTAGATTTGGGTGAAGATGATAACCCTTCAGCTCCTTGCCAAAACGCAGCCATTCAACCCCAAAAGCACAAGGAAGTTCCTCTGGTGTAGCAACTAACTTGCTCCCATACTTCCTGTAAAATTAGAGCCATGCAAGGGAGTAGATGACCTTGTTGCACTAGGGTCCTGCACATCCATTTCCTGGCCCATAAACAGATCCGGCGAGTTCCAGCTCAAGGAATGATTGCTCTCTCTACTATGGGATCATTTTTTGAGGTTAGTCTGCAAGTTGGCAAACCGAGAGATATTAGAAGGGCGATTCAAGGGTCTGGTTTTCCTTTGGATCTCTTGGTCACAAGAAGAGTAACTTACAGTGCGAACAGCCTCCAAAAATGGGTGAGGGGTTGTAGATTCATAAATCTCAGGGGAAGGAGACTTGTTTAACCCACCAGCTTGGTGCAGGTCCGGAGATCTGGAACTTCTAAATCCTGCGCGAGGGCCAGGTCGCGAGGACTCTGACCCATGGAGCCCTCACGCATCCTTTGAATACTGACGGTTGTGAGAATTTACAGGAGGGACATGGAAGTGAGATTCTTTGTAGGCCTGAATAAAACCCCATACTTCTTGTACTGAGGAGCATTTAATTAAATTCCCTTTCAGGTCCTGAATAACTAACACTGCAGGATGTTTAAAGTGGTACTGCAAGCCCAAGTCCCTCAGGTACTGTTTAGACTCATAAAACTCCTTCCTTTTGGACACAATCCCTGTAGAAAAATCCTGAAATAAAAGTATGCGCTCGTCTCTTCATTTCAGCATCCCTCGCTCTCTAGCAAGCCTCAGCACCTCCTCTTTGTCAATAAACTTTAGAAAGCAAATAATGATGGGTCTGTGTTGCTGATTCTGTAATTTGGGACCCAAAGATCTGTGAGCCCTTTGAATGTCAAGGGGTTTGAGCCATTGAAAACTTAACAAGTTAGGGAGAAAATCTTGAATGAAAGCAATGGTGTTTTTCCCCCTCAGCTCCTTCAGGAAAACCAAGTATTCTAATATTATTTCTACGACTTCTGTTTTCTAGGTCATCAACTTTTTGGGTCAGGAAAGATATTTGTTCTGACTGACGCTGTGTTAACTGTTCTAAGTAACATACTGAGGAGATTAATTCTGTTATTTTATTACTGTTCATACCAATATGTGCGCCCATTTCCACACTTTGTTTAGATAACGTGGCTGTGGATTGCATGATATCTGTTAATCCGATCTTGGCTTCGGATAGAACATCTTTTAACTGTTCAATATCTCCTTTGGTGGCAAAGTTCTCACTAGGACTGTTTAAAATATCTTTATTGCACTGCACTGTCCCAGGAGAGTGGGGTGACCGGGGCCTACCATTCGGCATGCTTGGTAACTGACCTTAAATCAACTAATGTGGCAAAAGTAGAATAAAAAAATTGATCGATCGTAGCAGGGTAATAAGAAGAGCGACAACCGGGGGTGTTTACTAATGCCCGACTGTTAAAATAATGGCAGAAATAACTAAAACAGCAAGGATCACCGCGAAGCTTACAGACTTGTGACCATCTTCGTCAAGCGCCGGCGCACGCCAAACTCATATTTGTTACATACCCTCGATTTGTGATACTATAGTGAACTCCTTGATCTTTGGGCTCATGGTTTATGTGGAATCCCACACCGTGGGGTTATAAGAAATACTTGTTGCTCACTGTTGCCTATATAATTTATTGTCTATATTGGTGACAATGATCCAGTTTTAATGATGCAGATGTCATTAATAATAAAATAATTACTCCATCGGGAGTAACATTTATTGAGAAACATAGTTCTGTTTCTTTTTTGACCCATGTTTGAAAGTCCAAAGAGGCAGCCAATAGTGAGTCTAGTCTCCATCTAGAGGATTTTTAACTAATACCCAGATTTGTAAAAAAAACAAGAGATAGGGGCATGATCGGAGATTACAATGACCCCATATGGTTACTCTCTATGCCTGGAAGTGCTTGTTTATTGGCTAAAAAATAGTCCATACAACTGTAAGACTCATGTGGCAAAGAATAAAATGTGTAGTCTCTACCTGATGGATGTTCTATCCTCCATGGATCTGTTAAGTTCCATTTCTGCATCAATGATTTTAAACTTCACCTTGCTCTTAACATAGAAGCAGAATTTGATGGCAGATAAGGACCACTTGGCCCACGCAGTCTGCCTGTTTCCCTACCTAATGGATACACTGCAGATCCTAGCTAACCAACAGCTTACTTCCTCCTACCCCCTACTAGAATTGCCTTATGTCTGTCCCATGCATTCTTGAATTCCCCCACTGTTTCTGACTCCAAGGCAGAGGCTGTTCCATGCATCCACAACCCTCTCCATGAAAAAATACTTCCTCACATTACCTCTGACCTGTCCCCCCTCTATCTTCAAATTGTGCCCTCTTGTTCTTGCACATCTCTTTTCCCGAAAGATGCTACCCTCTTGGACTTTGTTGATTCCCTTGAGGTATTTGAAAGTTTCTATCACGCCCCCCCTTTACTCAAGGGTATACATATTAAGCTTCTTTAGCCTCTCTTCATGTGTCTTTTGGTGCAGACCATGCACCATTTTGGTTTCCCTTCTCTGGACAGCCTCCACCCTGTCTATGTCTTTGCAGAGATGGGGTCTCCAGAACTGGACGCAGTACTCCAGATGGGGTCTCACCAACTGTCTGTACAGAGGGATAACAACTTCTTGTTTTCTACTGGTGATGCCTCTCCCTATACATCCCAGTATCCCCCAGCCCTCCTTACTGCCTTCTCACATTGCTTGCCTACCTTTAGGTCATCTGCTATAACTACCCCCCAGGTCCTTTCCATTTTTGTTGTTGTCAGTATCTTAACCCCCATTGTGTACTCTTCCCCTGGATTTTTTGTTTCCCAGGTGCATTACTTTGCACTTTATTGCATTGAAGCTAAGCTGCCATACATTTGACCATTCCTCCAACCTTGCCAAATCCCTTCTCATCCTTTCCACCCCACCTTGTGTATCAACCCTGTTGCAGATCATTGTGTCATCTGCTAAGAGACATACTTTTCCTTCCAGTCCCTCTGCAATGTCACTTGTAAAGACATTAAAAAGGACTGGTCCCAGTACTGAACCCTGTGGTACCCCACTAGTAATCCTGCTTTCTTCACTGTGGACTCTGTTTACTATTACTCTTTGTGTCCTGTTGTCCAGCCAATGTTTTACCCAGGCTACCACCCTGGGACCCACTCCCAGGCTTGCTAATTTGTTTATTAATCTTTTTGTGCGGGACTGTGTCAAATGCCTTGCAAATGTCTAGGTAGGCCATGTCCACAGCCCCTCCCTGGTCTACTACTTTGGTCACACAGTCAAAGAAATTGATTAGATTCATCTGACATGACCTTCCCACTGTGAATCCATGCTGCCTTAGGTCCTGTGATCCACTGGCCTCTAGGTACTCAACAGTTCTTTCCTTCAGAAGTGATTCCATCATTTTCCCTACCACTGAGTTCAAACTGACAGGTCTGTAGTTTCCTGCCTCTGTCTTGCTCCCACTTTTGTGAAGGGGAATCACATCCACCCTCCTCCAATCCTCAGGTACAACACCATCCTCCCACGATTTGTTAAAAATGGTAGTCAGTGGTGTTGCTAGTTCACCCCTTAGTTCTTTTAGAATTCTGGGGTGAATCCCATCAGGTTACATTGCTTTGTCCACCTTCAGTTTTAGGAGTTCTTTCAGAACCCTTTCTTCTGTGAAAGGACTGATATCAACCCCCCACCATCCAGAGTGTTTCTATTGACTGGATTAGGTACCTCTCCCTCCTCTTCCTTTGTGAATACTGAGCAGAAGTATTCATTCAATATCCATGCTTTTTTCACTGTCCCTCTCTGTCCAACCACCCTCCTCTTTATTCAGTTTCAGTATCCCTCCCTCTTTCTTTCTTTCTTTCTTCACTCCCTAATCTACCTATAAAAGGCTTTATCCCCTTCTTAATTGAATTGGCTATCTTTTCCTTGGTTTGGGCCTTTGCTATTCTGACTGCCTTCCCTGCTTCCTTCTGCTTTAACTGGTACAGTTCTCTGTCCTGCTCCTTCTGTGTTTCCTTATACTTCCTGAATGCTATCTTTTTCTCCCTAACCTTCCCCGCCACCTCTTTTGAGAACCATAGTGTTTTTTTCTTTCATTTTGATTTGTTTATTTGCTTCACACAAAGGCTTGTTGCCACTGTGATAGCAGTTTTGTTGTTTCCCCATTGTTGCTCCGCCCCTTCTTCTTGCCTGTTTGCTAGTACTTTTCTGAGGCACTCTCCCATTTTGACAAAATCAGCCCTCCTGAAGTCCAGTACCTTCCCTTTTGTATGGCTTGACTCTACAGCTGAGTTTATCATGAACCACACTGTTTGGTGGTCACTTGTTCCCAGATGGCTACCCACTTCTAGATCTGAGATCCTCTCTCTGTCCCCATTTGAGAGTACCAGGTCTAAGATTGTTCCCTCCTGAGTGGGTTCCAACACTAGCTGTCTGAGGCATTCCCCCTGTAGGGCATCGAGAATAGTCCTGGTCTTGGAAGTGCCTGCAGCAAAGGTGCTGCAGTTAACATCTGGCATATTCAGGTCCCCCATCAACAATATCTCCCTTTTCTCTGCCATCCTAAGGATGCCTTCTATCATTTCCTTGTCCATTTCCTCCCCCAGAGATGGGGGTCTGTATACAACCCCTGTGCAGATTGTGGTGCCATTTCCAGTCTCCAGGGTGACCAACAGTGCCTCCTCTCCTCCCTGTTTACCCTTTAGTTCTGTTGCTTTGATCCCTTCCCTTACATAGAGAGCTACTCCTCCTCTTCTACCCTCCCTGTCCCTCCTGTAGATTGTGTACCCTGATATGTTGACATCCCAGTCATGGTTCTCTGTGTACCATGTTTCTGTGACTGCCATGATATCCAGGCATCCCCCTTCCATCAAGACCACCAGTTCAGGGAACTTGTTACCAAGACTATGGGCATTGGTACTAATTACCCTCCATTTTTTTGATGGCCTTACCCCATTTTGCCCCATCCCTGTCCTTACTGCCTTGCACCAGTTTTTCAACCACTGATTGAATCCCATGGTGTGGCGCACTCTAGTCTTACCCATACCATAGACAGGCAGCACCTCTGAGAAGGTTACCATGCGTGATACTTATCTAAGGCCCCTCCCCAACTCCACAAACCCCTCCTGCACTGCTCTGATCCCTTTCCCAGCCAGACCATTTGTCCCTAGGTGGACAATGACATCCAGCTCCCTCCCCTGTGCAGCTGCGTCCACAATCCTGAGGATTCGCTCCTTGTTCCTCCAAACCATGGCACCAGGCAGGCACTTTACCTCCCTCCCTCTCCCCTTCATCCCTCCCTCCCCCAGTTCTACCCTTCTAACAATGGAGTCCCCCACCAGGAGTTGTTTCCTTCCCCTGTGGGGTCCCATGCCACCCTTCTGTGGGTCTCGTTTATGGAGGTTCCCAGCATCCTCCTTGGTCTCCACTGCAGATGCCTCCATAGAGGAACCACACTCTGCCAGAATGGCATATGAATTGTGGAAAGGTACAACTGGAGGGATGCACTTTTGTTCCACCACCCTCACCCTCCCTGAGTCCACTTTGGTCCAACTGCTCCTCTTTCTTGGCAACCTCTGAGGCAGCGGCGGTGGCCATGGTGGTCCCTGGGTGGGAAAGGAGGTTCCCTGAATCCTGGCCAACTCAGGCTGGAGATGAGCAACCTCCTCCCTCAGCCCAGAGAGGTGCCTGCAGATGGGACAACACCGCATCCTGCAGAATGTCTCCCAAAAGACTGGTGCTCCACAGCCATTGCACTGCACCACTACCATCATATCTTATTTGTAGCCCCTTAACTGTTGTTTTATATATCTTTCTTTCTCTCTTTTTTTTTATATATATATATATTTTTTTTCCTCCCTACTTTCCTACTACCTCCGTGTCCTTAAAGCTCCCAATCTTCCTGTTCTGGGACAGTAAGTTCCTATATTCCTCAGTAGTCTCCTGCTTACTTGCTCAGAGTCAGACCTCCAGCAGCTGGGGGGGGAGGAGCTACTCTTTTCCTTTTCCTCTTGCATGGGTTTCCCCTCTAGGGCTACTTCTGTCAAAATGTTCATCTAGAACGAGACTGAAATGTCCACCAATAAGCAATGTTGCATTTTCATTAATGTTTTCGTGCATAGCTTGATTAAAAAATGTCAAAAAATTCAGGGTCATCACAATTTGGGCCATACACATTACCTGTCCAAATGGATTTGGCATCTATTTCTGCTTGAATTAAAATCCACCTGCTCTCCTTGTCCTTGCAAGATGCTGCAATTAAGTTTTTTATTGCATAGAATAGCCATGCCTTTTTGTTTGTAGCAGAGCTATGTAAAAATACCTGCTTCACTATTTGGGAAGCTTTTAAAGCTTACATACGAGGAAGGATTATAGGTTATGTGGCAGCACAATGTAAAAAAAGAGAAGGACATAGACTAGAATTGGAAACCGAAATACAAACTCTTGAAGCTTGAAAACAGGAAGAAATAAAACTGAGGATCCCAAATCCAAAATTAGGGAGAAGAAATATGAATTAAATAGCATATAAAAAAACAGAGTGGCTTATTAATAAAATCAAACACCTTTACTGGGAATCAGGGGACAAGTGAGGGAAGTTACTGTCACCCTAACTTAGAAAACAAAAAGCAGCTTCTAATATTTTGGCTCTTCAGGATAGATGTGATAAAGCACAAACTATTCCTCAGAAAATTATGATATCATGAAAACATTTTATAAAAAGCTATACATCTCCAAAGTTACTTTTAATAAAAACACCAGAAATGACTTTCTGAAAGGAGTTAATATCCCTCAACTGAATACTCAACAAAATAGAATATTGGAAGCACCGATTTTAGCTGTGGAACTCCAAACAGCTGTTACAAAGTTGAATAGGGGCAAAGCCCCAGGCAGAGATGGATTCATGCTGGAGTTCTATGTGCCCTTAATGCCAATAATTACACTGCACTTATGTAACATGTATCATGAATCCCTAGTTAATAAAACTTTCCACACAACTCTTCAAGAAGCTATTATTGTATTACTACAAAAGAAACACAAAGATCTGCTAAAATGTGAAAATTACTGGCCCATTTCTTTGATGAATACAGATGCTAAACCTTGTAGCAAAAATGTTAGCGTTACACCTAGGAAATGTGTTACCAGAGTTGTTGCACAAATCGCAGATAGGATTAATTAAAGGATGAACAGGAGCAAGTAATGTTAGGACTCTTATTAACTTAAGCCAGTACTCTCAGCTAGCTAAATTAGATACATCAGCAATTTTAATTGACTTTGAGAAAGCATTTGATTCAGTGGAATTATCTTATTTAAAACACATTTTGGCAGCTTTTAACTTTGGTAATAATTTTTTGAAATGGATAGACATCCTTTATAATGAACCCAAAGCCCCAGTAATTTATTTATTTATTAAATTTTGTTGACCCAGTAAGCCCACTGGGCCTAGAAGTCCCTCTTTCAGGGGCGACCTGTGGGGACGATACAGATGGTGAGTAACTGAAATTGAACCAGATTAAGCTGTTGGTGGTATTTTTTTTTTTTAGTGAATGGGAGAAATTTGGCCAGGACACCGGGGAAATTCCCCTACTCTTTTTCGTTAAGTGCTATAGGATCTTTGGCATCCACCTGAACTACCACCAATCCAGGCAAGTGAGACCTCGGTTTAATGTCTCTCCAAAAGACTGCACCTCAGAAGTGCAGCACCCCCTTCATGCTGCACTACAGTGTCAGTATTGGTATATTAACCCAAGTGCCAGATGTGGGAACTGAACCCACAGCCCTCTGATCTCCCAGCCTCAGAAGCGAGTGTGCTACTTACTGAGCCACTCACACATAGATGACTAACCAAATTATATCCTCCACATTTACTTTAGAAAGAGGTACTCGCTAAGGCTGTCCTCTATCCCACCTTCTTCTCTTATTAGCAATTGAACCTCTATTAATTAAATCAGATCTGACCCAAGCATATGAGGAATTAAAATAAATAATTCACATTATAAAACCTTAGCTTATGCTGATGATCTATTGGTTATAGTATCAAATCCTAAACAATCACTCCCACAGTTAATGTCAACTCTCCACTCTTTTGCTTTACATTCTGGACTACAGGTTAACACAGACAAAATAGAGGTATTACCCCTGAGTACATTTAGTAATAATTTGCCTTATCTACAAGCGGGACTAAAATGGAAACAAAATATTACCTACTTAGGAATTATTATCACCACACAGATTTCAAGTATGCCTAAAATGAATATACTCCCAGTTCTACAGGACATCAAACAAGATTGCATCAGATGATCTAAAATTAATGTATCTATTTAGAGGAAAGATCTTGGCCATTAAAATGATGACTGTGCATAAAATTGCATACCCCCTATCCTATATCTCACTAAAAATAACAAAAAACTACTTCAATAAATACAATAAAATCATTTCCAAATTTATATGGGAAAATAAAATTCCACGTGTTAACCATAAAAAACTATTTATGCACTGGAAACAAGGAGGATGGAGTTTACCGTGGATCGAATGGACTGGGCATATCTGACCAAACATGCTCTACAATGGTTATACTGGGATCCAGTACACTCCCCCATATGGGTAAATCTGGAAAAAGATCTGTCCAAAACATTCCACCCTGCCAATCTTCTATATAACACCCTAACTCCTCCACAACTATGTTTTAAGACTATTAGTATCACCAGAAAAGCATGGCAGCACTGTTTGTCTCAATGATTAGGAAGCAATAAGATACTACCATCTCTAGAACTAATGCCAATATGGGACAATAATCATACTTCAGTTAATGGTTCCCCACTAAACTGGCACCCGAGGGGGCATGACTTGGCTTCAGAAGGGAACAGACGCTCCTCAGATGAGCTCCCAGGAGAGACTTAACTCTTTGTTGATTAAAGTCATTTTTCATAGATTTTTCTGGCATTTCAGTAGCCTATCCAATAAATAATATTGTGGTGTGCAAGATGGGCAAATCTTGCAACTCTGCCCTACCGGGTGACTTTTTCACACCAAAAAGTACAAAGAAGAATGGTAGGCCTGCTACTCACAAGGCAGTATCGGAATCAAGTGCAAGTGTCAACAAAGAGGTAACCCTTCTTACCATCATTGCCACACTGAGCCAGCTTATTAAAGCAGTCCAAGACATGGATCATAAACTGGACACATTAACTCCTAGAATGACTACACTGGAAACTTGCCTAGACGTTGTTGATGCAATGGTCCAATGAGCGGAGACAACTGCTCTCAAGTTGCAAGATACAGCTGCTGATTTAATCAAGGAAAACCAACAGCTTAAGCAAAGCATGAAGACTTTAGAAAATCAGGCTGGAGAGCAGAACCTATGAGTTCTTGATCTTCCTGAAGCGGCTGAAGGAGAATCATAGTATCATAGTATTCACAAAGAAATAAATTAGACTTTTGTCCTTATCTACTGTAGCTTGCCATGAGTTAAAAAAAAGAGAAAACCCCATTTAATAATCTCTAACCCTGAATTTACTGTATATACCCAGCCTTGTTTTAAAAATTTCCAAAGTGGTTCTATCGACTATCTTTTGAGGGAGGGAGTTCCAGTGAGGGACCACTCATTGACTGAACCAGTATTTTTTTTTTTAATAACTTCCACCTCTGTTGTTTTAACTGTTTACAATGAAATCTAGTATTGTATGCTTTTTCACACAGTTCTAGTCCTAGGTCTAATCTAAGGTTCCTATCTTGAAATGATCTATAAACCAAAATCATATCACCCCTCCATCTTCTGTATGCAAGAGAATATAGATTTAGGTCCTTCAGTCTGTCTCCATATGGTTTGTTTCTCAGCCCCACCACTGATCTTATTGCCCTTTTCCACATTCTCTCCACTCTATCTATCTCCCTTCTTGGGTTCCAGACTTGGGAACAATACTCCAACTGGGTTCTCATCATTGAGCCATACAGGGGGATCAACACCTCCCTACTTCTGCTAGATGTATGCCTTAGAATACAGTTTAGGGCTCTATTTGTGTTTTTAACAGTCGGGTCACATTGGGCAGTAAAGACAAGGTCATTATTTATAATAACACCCAAATCCCTTTCTTTTGCAGATTATTTTAAATGTTTATTATTAATAGTGTAGTTAAATTCCAAGTTTTTTTTTACCCATAAGCAAGACTATACATTTGTCTTCATTTAATTTAAGCTTATGTCCTGTTGTCCATTTCTCAATATATCTGAGGGTTTCCTGAAGTCTAATATTGTCCAGATCTGAGTTAATTACTGCCCCCACTCTGCAGTCATCTGCAAACTTAGTCAGCCATACGTTTTCTGAATTGTATTGTAAGGAATATATATATACACATATATATGTATATTAAACAGACAGGGTCATAATAACGACCCCTGCAGGACCCGCTTTTCACAGTAAGCCAATCAGATAGTTCTCCATTTATCACCATGCTCTGCTTAATTCCCTGTAACCAGTCTGCTATCCAATTGACCTGTTTTTTTATTTATAGTAACAGAAAGAAGGAATTTGATTAACTCATCATATGGCAGTTTATCGAATGCCTTTGAAAAATCCAGTTATATTACATCAGCTGACTTCCCTAAATCCAGATGTTTGCTAACTTTCTCATAAAACTGTAACAGAGTGGTCTGGCAAGATCTTGACTTAGTAAACCCATGTTGACTATGATCAAGCAACTCATTTTCAGTCAGGTGAACATGAATATCTTCCTTAATAATATTTTCCAGTACTTTACCCATTGTTGATGTTAAACTCACTGGTCTGTAATTCTCAGGGGAATCCTTCTTGCTCTTCTTAAAGATTGGGACCACATGTGCTTCCTGCCACTTTTTTACCTCTTCCCCTTATCTAATGACCTTAGAAAGATAAAGGCTACTGGTTGGGCTATCTCAGCTGCTATTTCTGCAATGAGTCTAGAATGGATGTTATCCGTTCCCTGATGATTTATTTTATTATAATATATGGAGATGGCCAAATAATAGTATCCTATCTCATATAAAAAATTCCTGGTAATACAACAGTACCCAAAGTGATAATGGCATCATTGACAAATGATAATACTATCGTTCAGAACTCATAATACTATCGTTCAAGCTCTGAATGATAGTATTATCACCAAACCTGAAGGGCGCAACCTCCAAACACTTAAACGCCATAGGCCTGTTCAAGACATCCCCATGGCAACCTCTTATCATGCATCGTGACATTTAGAAAACCGCACCTCTTGATTCAACGTGGTTTCTCTGTGGGCGGGCAAAACCGTTGGAAAAACATGGCGGCCGTCTCTTGCTTAGCGAGAGAAAATCATCCCTTCACTCCAGTACCACTGCTTTGCAACACAATTATCTAGCTAATCCTACGTACATCAATGGAAAACATCAAGTAAAGGTAGGACTGTGTACCAAACAAAACTCGCTCAAGAGAGACATCGAGCGAGTGAGCGTGCAGGCGTGACAGAACGGGATGGAGGTGGAGACGGAAACAGTCAGTGTCTGAGTTCTCACTGTGAGGGAGCCTACCCTCACAGTACCGCATAAATAAAACTCGCATCCATACATTATAAAAAAAAAAATAAATAGGTGAGTGTCCATTACTCAGGAGGAATACCATCTCGAGTTTCTGGGGACAAGGGAACCTCTTGAGCTTCGCTCTCGAGGTTCCTTTGTCCCCAGAACCTCTCAATGGTATTACTCCCTTTTAATAGACACTCACATATCTATTATTCTATTTTTAATCTTCTTTAATCTATCCAAAACATCTTTTGTGTTAGTTTTGATTCTCTTTTCATCAGATGCTTTAAGATTTATGAAAATGCTGCTGAATGATATCCTGGGGCTTTCGGAAGAAGATAGAAGAGCAAGGTTATCATTCCTCTCTACAGGTCCTTGGTGAGGCCACATTTAGAGTACTGCAGTCAGTTTTGGAGACCCCACCTCAAAAAAGACATAGACCACCTAGAGACAGCATAGGAAAGGGCTACAATAATGGTGTATGGACTGCATCACGAGCCATATGAGGCAAGACTCAGGAAACTAAATCTGTACACCCTTGAGCAGAGAAGAAGCAGAGGGGACATGATTGAAACTTTTAAGTACGTTAAGGGAATCAGCACAACACAAGCAGGAAACCTCTTCCAGCAAAACAGGGATGCGTGTATAAGGGGCATCACTTGCATCTGGTGGGAGGCAGGTTCAAAAGCAACCTCAGGAACTACTTCTTTACAGAAAGGGCCATAGACCCATGGAACAGCCTACCTCAGGACGTGGTGGAATCCAAGACAGACATTGTGGACACATCAGAGTGCAGTCTAAATAGGGAGGAAGGCAGAAACACAGGCAGACTAGATGATCTTGCGGTCCCCATCTGCTGATACAATTCCTGTGTTCCTATGTTCGTTTAGCCCCTTGAACCTTCATCATCATATGTACCGGAGTCATAAATAGAGACAAGTGCACTGGCGATGACAAGGAAAAAATTAACCCTGTTCTATGGAGAGGTGGAAATATCTATTTTTCTTGATTTATCATACAGCACCTGTTTATGAAGGAAGTCCTTTGATCGTACACGACGCAGTCTGCGTCCTCTTAAAATACAGCACCAACTGCTCCTGCCAGCTCATCTTCTTATCCAGTGGAACGGATGTGTCTACCTTTTTAATGATCCGAAAGAAGCAAATAAACTAACCCAGAGGATAAAAAAATTAACTTTCTCCTACGGCTGCCATTGAATCAAACTCTTCCACGGAGACCTAAAATTTGCAACAGGTTGTTGTCACAGATGGCTCTCTTTCCACTTCTCTGGGCACTTCAGTGGAATATGGGACTATTTAAAAGTTTCTGATTTACTGTTGAAGTGATTCATTTATAACTGTTTAGACTCATAGCTTTGTTGGGGCTTGGTAGATCAGGGCTGAGTGGAGGGGATTGGAGGGAGGGGTGGCATGTAGGAAACATGTTTTAATATTGCAAGCAGTCATCCCTTCTGTGCTAATTGTGAGATCCTGGACATGTACTATGTTTCTTCCATTATTTGTTAATCAAGATTTATTTATTTATTTGTTTTTTGTTTCCTGGATAGGTACAGTAGACAAAAGCATTGCCTATATTCAGGCACGACCCAGGAGAGTACAATCAGGAGAGAGCAAGTTACAAAGAAGGTACAAACATTAATGACAATTATTGTTCATGGCGCAGCATGAAGTGGGAACAAAACAGATTCGCAGATTGCTGACAAAAGCAAGACATATTTCTGTGGAAATTGAGAGTAAACAAACACCCTTACATTAGCTACTTGCACTGGATGAAACAACAATAATAATTAAAGACATACGACAACCGCTAAAGAATAAATAACCGTTTTAACTAGCGATTTTGTGGAGGGAGTGGGAACATGCAGAGTTTATACAGTGGAGGGAAACAGTAAGTGCCATGTAGGTAAGGAATGCTACTGGGAGTCGGTCTCAAGTTACAGCACAGGAGCAGCCATCAGAGTCAGTCAGGTGGGTGCGGAGACCCGGTTTAAAGGCTAGGTGGGATTTACAGAGTTTAATGTGAGGGGGGAAGGAGTTCCAGATATTGGGAGCTGATATAGTGAAGGATAGTTCCCCCTTTTTTGTGCGGTATCTGGGAATTTCAAGTTGAGTTTGTACAGACGACCTAAAGAGATATGCTTGGGAGGGTTGAGATAGCAGCCTTGAGAGATACTCAGGTGTCCCCATTCTGATGATATTGTCAATCAAGCATCCAGTAGAGTAGAGTAGAGTCTGTATGAAGTCAGGGACAGCCAATTTAGTTTGGAGTAGAGTTCACAGCGATGAGTCAATCTGTGTGCAGAGAGGGCAAATAGGCATATGCTGTTATAACATGTGTTCCATTTATGGAGGGATCCTTTGTTAGCATTAAGGTATACCTATGAACAGTATGTAAGGGAGGGAAGGAGGAAACCTTGTGCAATAGCAAGCTGGGCATCATCATTCAGAGAGGACCTAATTCTATAGGCAATACCCAGTTTGGAGTTAACCGCCTTGCAAGTAGCCGTGAGGTGGAGGTTAAAATCCAGAGACAGGTCAAGTGTGACTCCTAGGTACCTAAAGAAGTTAGCAGATACCAACGGGGAGCCATCAAGACATAGTACTGAAAGACCGGGAGCACAGGATTTGATTCTAGAGGGGGAGCCAAAAAAAGCATAGCCATAGTTTTCTTAGCATTAAGTATGAGTTTGTTTTGTAGAAACCAGACTTGTAAGCAGTCAAAGTCAGCTTGAAGATTTGCCTTTACTGATGTGGGGTCTTTACCACTAGCGAGAAGCACCATGTCATCGGCATAAAGGATCAGCGAGGAGACACAGGGAAGTGAGGGCAGGTTGTTAATAAAGAGGGAGAAAAGGAGAGGGTGAAGTATAGATCCCTTGGGAACCCCAACAGAGGTTAAGGAGGGTTCGAGACAGCAGTTGCAATTTGAACAAATTGTCTCCTCCCAGTGATGTAGCTATCAAACCAGGAGATGGCAGACTGGGAAAAACCAAGAACGGACAGTTTGGAGAGTAGAAGGGGTGATTCAAAAGATCAAAAGCCTTAGTGAGGTCAATAAAAATGGCCCCCATGAGCAGGCCCTTATCCATTGCTGTGAGGACTTTGTTTGATACCTGAAGTAGTGCAGTTGTGGTGCTGTGCCCCATTCAGAATCCATGTTGAGCACGGGATAGAAGGTTGTGAAGGTGCAGATATTCTGAGACCTGGGTGGCAACAGCCTTCTCAAGTAGTTTATTTAAGGTAGCGAGAATGACAATCGATCTGTAGTTAGCCATGTTTTTAGTGTCCCCTTTTTTGTGTACAGGGACAACTTGAGCCGTTTTCCATAGTGTAGGCACTTTCTGGGTTAGTATAGATAGGTTGAAAATTCTTGCAATTGGGGTAGCAAGAGCTGGAGCTGCCATTTTGATGAAATAGGGCAGTAATCCATCTGGACCGGCAGATCCATGAGGGGAGAGAGATTTAAGAAGAAGCAGCACCTCGGTAGTGGAGAGTGATCTGAGCAGAAAAGAGGGTCCTCAAGGATGGTGGATATCAGGAGGGGGTAGAGGGGACTGGTTAAATTTTGCAAGGTATTCAGAGAGATCAGAGAATTGCGCATTCAGGGCATTTGCAGTCGTAGGTAGATTGTTACAGTTGGCGTCATTTAGCATCATTTCAGTTATGGATGTCTTGGGCCTTTGGCCTATGAAATTTTTGATGTGGTTCCAAAAACTCTGGGAGTCACCCACTGAAGCTTAAGGCAATAGTTCCTTTTTGCCCTCTGAATATCTTTTTTGCAGGCATTCCTCATTTTTCTATAATTAGCCCAGTCATCTGTCCGTTGGGATTTCTTGGCCAGGGCCCAGGCCTTATCCCTTCTTCTCATAGTCTGAAGGAGGTCTTTATGTAGCCATCTGTTTGCAGAGCCCCTAAGATCCTTTTTTTCAATAGGACGTGCAGATCCTGTAGGACTAGTAGCTGAGAGTTTAGGTAGTCAAGTGCTGTATTTACATCCTCAGTGATATAAATAGGCAACCAGTCGATGTTATTAATACATCATCAAGGAGTGTGCTTGGATTCAGTTTGGCAAAATCCCGAAACTGAATAATTCTGGGCAGGGGATGGGGCAGTGACTATTCCAAATGCAGAAGGAAGGTAGGTAGGTGATCACTGATAGAATCAGAAAAGGTACCTGCAGCAATAATTTTATTTGCTCTGCTTGTGGCTATCCAGTCCAGGAGAGATTGATGCCCGCTATTTGCCGAGAGTTGAGTGGGGCTAGTTATCAGTTGCGATAGGTGAAGTCAGGCGAGATCCTCCGTGTACAAACCAGAGTGGGTACCTCATAGGTCAAGGTTGAAGTTGCCCATTAATATTACGTCAGATTTACCCTTTAGAGTACAGAGATAGTCCAAGAGCCCATTTAGGCCAGGGAGTGCTCCCTTTGGAGGATTATAAGCACATATCAGGTTTAGCCTTTTTTCTCCACCTAAGAGCAGAACAGTGTGCAGAGTTTCACAGATACTTGATAACCCTGAGTGTTGGACAGAGATATTGAGATGTTCTTTAATATAAAGAGCTACCCCTCCACCTCCTGTTTAGAGGGCTGATCAAATCTCATAAGGTAGTAGCCATTTATTTTGTATACTGTGTCAGGTATGTCTGGTCTAAGCCATGTTTCAGTCAATCCTAGAATATCCAGGCAATAGTGGGCTACCCAGGCTTCCAGTTCAGGGAAATTAACAGGTACGCTTCTAATATTCATATGAGCAATTTTGATGCCCTTTGCGGTGAACCAGGAGGAGTCATTTGTTGATCTAGCATTGTTGGGAGGGGGCCAGGATTTGTTTCAATATCCCCCGATAGGGATAAACGCAAGAGAGTCACCCAAGTTTCTCTGGTGAGGCGATAGATGAGTTTGAGGCATTTGGGCATGACAGGGGAGTGACGGAGAAGAAAGTTACCAAGTTTGGCAGGACATGTTAGATACAGGGCCAGGTTAAGGAATGGATGTGATTTCCTATAGGGAAGCAGATTCGAGCAGACAAAAGAGTTTTCTTCACTCGAGTGGAACCCAGAGTCACCAGCAGGTATATTAAGCGAGCGGTGGGAGAGGGAAATTAGGGAGACTACCAGTCCTGCAATAATCAAAAGTGCTCTAGGCCTCATAAAAGAAAACATCTTATAATGAGAGAGAGAAAGAGCACTTCAAACAATCAACCCAGCAGGAGTGGGAAGTGGAAGCTAGTAAAAATATTAGGGGTCCTAAACTAGGAAGAACAAGAGGTGGAAGGGGAACCCCTAGATCAAAGAGCTGGAGTCCAAGGCAGAAACGGTGCCTTTTTGATAGTGCCTATCATTAAGGTCGGGGCAGTTGAAAGGTACCTAAAGTATCCAGTGACTGAATGTAAGATGGCGCTTGGCCTCGCCCACGGAGCTCCCTCACGAACTAGTGAAGCAAGGGAATGCCTCTTTCTGTTTGCTCTCTCTCCAGATCATTATCACTCTGCCAGTTATGGTACTGAAATATCAGTACATTATGAAATGGGCAGAAAGAATGCTGAATTCTGATTTGCCAAGAGCTGCTTTCAGCTAGGCTGTTATCCCAGCACAATGGCCCAGCTGAAAGTATTATGTTTAAAAATGCATAACATTTACTAAAAATTACCCATTTCATAATCACAATAAGGCACTCCAGGGGGTGTGTTATGGTGGGCTAACGGCCCTTCTCAGGTGGTGGAAGCCCTCGGCTATACCTCTTGCTTCAACCCACCCCGAGGTGGGCCGTTATCCCACCATAACACACCCCCTGTCATGCCTTATTGCTTAAATGCAGGACTGAAAGTTTTGATTTTTGGATCCAACAACAGATATGTTTGTTCTATTTCCCATCTAGTTTAATGCCTGTAAGACTCGTGTCTTTATTTACTGTTGGCTAGGCATAAGTTCATTGATGAATCATTTTAATTATGACGGCTTATACTGCATTCATATGTATTCTGTCTTGGGTATGACCTGTAGTAACAGGACTGTTTCACAGAATTCGAATGGGGGAAAAAAGGGGTACTACCCCATATGGTAAAAGGGAATATGAGAACCTATCTTTGAACATTTCCCCTTAAAGTTCCTTTGAAGCATGCTATACTGTAATCACATGAAGCATTGATCAACCTTGTAATTCCTCTTATGTGTATTTCTCTAGGAAGATGTTATTTACATCCTGTATTTAGTATTCTTCACTAAAAATGTAATATGGTATGCTTCCATATTTGTATCAATTATAAGTACTGGTTTTGCTAGCAAAATGATAAATACAAAAGTTAAAAAAAAACTGTTACCCATGGGTTAAGAAGAAAATCTGGCTAATCAAACACCTCTTGAATCCAGTCACTGGCATATTTAATTCCTTTGATCAGATAAAGCAGGAATGTTTAGTTTCCAGTGTGGATTTCTTGTGCTATTTATAAATCAGAAGTTCCTTATCTCCATTATTAGACTCCTCAGTGAAAGTACCATATAATCCTATCATGAATATTATAAACATTTGGAATTCCAAAATTAAGGGAAAAGGAGGCCTTATATACCACAACTTGCTATCTTCCCAACAGGATGAATTGGCAGAAACATGTAGAACTTGGTTTCATGAAATAAGGGATGGCATTACACTACAAGAGTGGTCTACTGTGTTTATTCATACAAATACAGCAAGTAGGGACATGAAAAGTAAAGTGACACAAAAGACAATTGTTTATAGGTGGTATCAAACCCTGAAAGTGTTACACGACAAAGGACTATTATCAGTACCTCTTTGTTGGCGTTGTAACCTCCAGGAAGTATCCTAACTCTTATACTATGGTCCTGTCCCAAATTAACTTTTTTATTGGGAAAAAGTTTCATCCACCTGCTCCAAAGTAACTTTCTGTTCCATCCCAAATACACCCAAACTAGTACTGCTAGGTATTTTCCCACTACTTGTGAACTTAACAATTCTCATCAGGACTGGAACTTTATTCGAAGCAAAGAGACTGAAGAGACTTATCCTAATGGACTGGAGATCCACTGATCTTCCCACTCTGGGCTCGTGGGTGGGGGAGCATCTACCTAAAAGTGGTAAAAAGAATTGCTCCAATGCCCTAGCTCGACATATCTGTTTACAAGAAAATCCTAGATCCCATGTATTTTCCTTTTGTGGTAGTGAAAGAGTCAGGACAGGAAAAAGGGGTGGGGAATTAAATAATCTCACCCTAAATTGGGAGGCCCTATGGATCATATAGCTAGGAGTACTATTCAAACCAGGCTTAAATGACAGGATAGAATCTATCAGTATCAACCAGAGTAGACTGAAGAAATAAGTGAAGGCTATAGAAAATCTTTTTCAGTTGTATGTATAGCAATGGATCCTTTCTCTTTTTCTTTATCCCTAGATTTACTAGGTGTCCACATCTACATCTGGAAGCCGTATGGATGTGCAGAAAATAAATCAAAGAATATACTGTAGAGGAAACTTGGAGCTTTTTTTACCAAATGAGCCCATTTTCCTGTCACATTTTTGTTCTGCCTATTCCATAAATGTGCCCCAGAGTAGTTCAAGTTCTTTAAATGAATTAATGTGTTTTAGTCACTATTTTGGTGCTTTTAAATATAGAAACATAGAAAATGTCAGCAAATAAGGACCGCTTGGCCCATCCAGTCTGCCCGTAAGCCTTGTACTTGATTACGGCTTCTGACCCTCCCTCCTTCTACATTACCTCTATGGCTCCTCTATGCCTGACCCATGCATGTTTAAATCCAGCCACAGTGCTTGCTCCCACCACCTCTTGTGGCAGACCATTCTATGTGTCCACCACCCTCTCTGTGAAGAAAACCTTCCTCACATTCCCTCTTAACCTGCCACCTTCCAATTTCATGTCATGCCCTCTTGTTCTTGTACTTCTCCTGTATTGGAAGATGTCTCCCACTGCACCTTGTTTATGCCCTTGAGGTATTGAATGTTTCAATCTTGTCCCCTCTCTCCCTCCTCTCCTCCAGCGAGCACATATTGAGGTCCCCTAATCTCTCCTCATATGTTTTGTGGTATAAGCTCTGTACCATCTTAGTTGCCCTTCTCTGGACCATCTCCAGCCTGTTAATGTCCTTTTGAAGGTGTGGCCTTCAGAGCTGCACACAGTACTCCATGTGAGGCCTGACCAGGGTTTTATATAACTGTATCACTACCTCCCATCTTCTGCTGGTGATACCCCTACCTATGCACCACAGCATGCCACTGGCCTTTCCTGCTGCCCCTGTACTCTGCTTTGACTTATTCAGGTCATCTGAAATAATAACTCCCAGGTCCCTTTCTTCCTTGGTGACTATCAGCAACTCCCCTCCCACCTCTCCCAAGGGTTTCTATGCCCCAGGTGCATAATTTTGCACTTCTTTGAATTAAACCTCAGTTGCCACTCCTCAGACCATTTCTTAAGCTTCCCCAGGTCCTTCCTCATTTTCTCCACCCCTTCTGGAGTATCCACCCTGTTACAGGTCTTGGTGTCATCTGCAAACAGGCAGACCTTTCCTTCCAGGTCCTCTACAATGTTACTGATGAAGACATTGAACAGAACTGGCCCAAGGACAGATCCTTGAGGTACCCCACTGGTCACCCCCCTCTCCCCAGATTGTACCCCATTTACCACCACCCTCCACCTCCTGTCCAATAGCCAGTTCCTAATCAAGTTTACCACCTTGTCTCCCATGCCCAGACTACCCATCTTGTTAACCAGCCTCTTATGTGGGATGGTGTCAAAGGTTTTGCCAAAATTGAGGTAGGTGACATCCACTACCCCCCTCCAATTTATTTCCTTCATCACCCAGTCAAAGAAATCTATCATATTCATCTGACATGACCTACAAGCTGTGAAACCATACTGAATAGGTTCCTGGGCACTGATGGCTTCTAGATGTCCCACTATCTTTTCTTTAAGCAGTGCCTCCACGATCTTCCTCACTACTGAGGTGAGACTGACCAGCCTATAGTTTCCCGCCTTCTCCCTACTGCTGGATTTGTGTAGAGGGACCACATGTGCCCACCTCCAACCTTTTGGTACCACTCCTGTGTTGAGTGACTCTGTGAACAAGGTTGCCAGAGGTTCTGCTAGCTCTCTTCACAGCTCCCTTAATATTCTTGGATGTATGCCATCTGGCCCCATGGCTTTGTCCACCTTAAATTTAGTGAGCTCCTGCAGGACTCTCTCTCTCCTGTGGATGGACTGTTGTCCACCTGTCCCCCCCCCTTGGCATCTGTTGCTCGGCCGTGGTTCCTGTCTCTCCCCCTGTTCCATGAATACTGAACAGAAGTATTTATTCTGTATTTCTGCCTTATCCATGTCTCCCTCCTTACACTTCCCTTCCTTCCCTTTGAGCCTAACAACCTCCTCCCCACTCCAGTTTTCCTTCTTTCACTGATATTCCTGTAGAATATCCTGTCCCCTTTCTTTACTGTCTGCACTAATCCTTCCTCAGTCTGCACCTTTGCTCTCCTTATCACCCTCCCCAATTCTCTTAGACACTCTAGGTACACCTCCCTGTCCTCTTCTCTTTGGGTCTCCTTATGTTTCCTGAACCCTAGCTTTTTTAGTGCTTACTTTGTCTGCCATCTCTTTCAAGAACCATAGTGGCTTTCTCCTTCTCTTGCCTTTGGATACCAATCTGATGCATTGGTTTGTCACTTCCACTATGGCTTCTTTTAGGTGCTCCCACTGCTCTTCCACCCAACCTCATATTCCCTATTTCTCCAGGGCTATTTTGATAGCTCTCCCCATTTCAGTGAAGTCTGCCTCTTTGAAATTCAAAACCTTTGACCTACAGTGACATGACTGAGTCCCTGTCCTCATGCTGGCCCACACTATGTGGTGATCAGTAGATCCCAGTTGCCCTTCTACCTAGACATCTGCAATTCTATCCCCATTGGTCATCACTAGATCCAGAATTGCCGTGTCCCTGGTGAGATCAATCACAAGCTGCCTGAGTCCTGCCTCCTGTAGGGAATTTAAGGTATTATTTATAGATAATCTATATAAGTATATGTCATTAACTTACATTTAGTATGTGTAATAGTATATAATTGGGTGTACTGTCACATTAAATGTTGATCTTATTTAATGGAGCACCAGCAGTGGGTAGACCCCCGAGGAAGCCTAGTGCGAAACCTGTCAGGGGAGCTCCATCCCCACTATCTGCTGTGCTGTGCCGTGCATTTATGGACTTGTGAGTTTACAATTTAATAAACTGTTTATGCATTTGTTACTGGTGCCCAGCTCCTGTAGGTTTAAAGTTTGTCTAAAAAGTGGAATCCAAGTGTTTAACACAGCAGAGGCAGTTGAACAATAACTAGCCAGATGCTTCCCAAACACATTTCTGTACAAAAGATCTGCTCGGCCAGTCACAGAACTTATGGGACTGAAATGACAAAGGCAGTGCAACCCAGCACCTTAAAGGATTGCAATTGAAAATGAAGAGAGTGGTGCAAATGTCATCTAAACCCCGGAAGGGTACAGAAAGTTTACATGCTTCGTTCATTAAACACCCCTTGTAATCTAAACATAATGGCAATCCCAATCTCTTTCTCAAGCCTCGTACTATGTTATTGGATGGGAAAATCCACATCACATGATCATGAGGACTCAGTCACCAGAACTGTTTGCTCAAGCTACAGGAAAGGAACAATGAGGAAAGCTGCTCCTGTAGACATGATGCCATTTTATAGTGATGACAGCTCTTGTGCACGTTCATGCAGAAGCAGGTGTGACTCCGAGAAACGTGCATGATAGTGTGAGAGGGCTGAGGCACTGACTTGAGTGCCATGGACTCCTTAATCTAGACCAGCACCACATGATAACTGCTCAGTGAGACTGAGACATCATAGGACTGAACCAGGTGGGATACTAATATTAAGGTAACTGAAAAGGTTAATGGTGCTGGAACAACAGTGGGCAATGAATGGTGCTGGGGCAGTAGAGATTTATGTTTTCGGCAAAGACCAAGGCTCATAACTGCTAAGGATAAAAGTTCCAAGTGGGCTGAAATAAGCCAGATTTAGACACACACACACACACACACACATGTGACTGAACTGCATACAGACCCCAAAGACTGGAATTGAATACAGTTACTAAAGTCAAATGGGAACAGAAAAACAATTCCATATCCTGAACTAAGCAATGTATATGAACCTGATCTCAAAGACTTTATGGTAACATTGTGTATTAAAATGGAGTTCTGGGTCAAATATTAAGACTGATTTTAATAAATGTTTGAGATACCATGTCGGCTGAGGGGTTCGGAGAATGAGGGTAAGAAACTAAAAATGATGTGAAAATGCTAAATCAGACAAGAGTATATTGCACTTGAGGAGAAAATTTGCCTTGAATTAAGGAGGATAAAAGAAATAGGAGAGGTTACAGGCTTTACAGAAAGACCACCTAGAATCAAAATGTACCCTCATAGGGGTATTACTATTGAAGTTCTAAGCAGAATGACCATAAAGCACAGGAAAGATGTTTAGTACTTCTATTCTCATAGACCCAAACTGAATGAAAATAGAGGAAAAAGGGGATTCTGAGCAGTGGTATCTGAAAGATTGCCCAGTGAAGTTTTAAAACCACACTGTGGTTGTAACATTTAGCTTCTCAATACAGGTTGCAAAAGTATGACAGTTGTTTTATTTATTTATTTTTTTTTGTGAGAATCAGTTTACAACCTTTGAGCCAGGGGCTCGTTTCCAAAGGTACCTCAACACATTGAGGACATACATAGCATTTTAGATTACACAGTACAGGTTTTTTCTCAAATAGGCGTTCATCAGAGGCACCACGTCGCACTGTGGTCAAACAAAAATACATTTGAGTTACAGGGTACAGGTATTTGAGATAGTTCTTATACAAGTTGGTTACATATGTTGAGCAGTCTACTGGCATTACCGTAAGACTGCAGGCACTGGCCAGGTTATACTTAGGTATGGTGTGCTGGGAAGGGGTGGAGGGGTGGGCTAGGTGGAGAGCCGCCCGGCGAGTGTTGTCACATGTGAAGAGTTTTAAAGGGACACTGTCAACTGTTATATGAAATAATTATGTTGCGGGGATTAAATGTGTTGTGTAGCATAGTAATCTCTTCTGTTTTCAAATATGAGTATCAATTTGCCTGGGCTAAATCCGTTTTTCAAGGTGGCAATGTAGACAATGTGTTTGGCACATGGCGTCGTGCTGCGCATTTCAGATGCTGTACTGTGGTTTTGTTTACATTGTGGAGTCATGCTGCAAGCACGTAAGTAATGAGGTCTTGTCATGAACACTTGTTCAGGATTCATGACTGCGTATTGCTCTTGTGTGTGTGCTCACAGCATGTGAGGTGCAGTTTCATTGTGACAGAAGTTGGCCCCTGACAGAATCTCTGTAATGGATTTTAGTGAGGTATTCTTTTAGATTGGTCAAGTACTATTGTTAGCATAATTTGTGCACTAGTTTAAAAAAAGAAACTAATGCAAACATACTTGATGCTATCATCAGTTTGAAATCCAGCTCTCATAAACACAGTGTTACAGAAAGAGCTGATGGGTGTGTTCATCGAAAGGTTGAGTAGAGCAGTGTTGGTTCAGCAGCACGCTGTACTCCCTCCTCAGAGATTGTGGTTGAGTGATTTGTTCTGGCGCTTTGATAGGGTATTTCACTTGGGAAATGTCTGGTGCAAATGTTTATCAATATTTATATTGTTCCTATACCTATTGTGGCTTTGGCTTGTTATTTGTGAATATTTGGTTAGAAAGTAACAATTCTACGTTTAGGGGTGAGCGAAAGTGGGAGTGGTTGCTGTTAGCAGTCAGCGTGACCAGGTACTGACATGTGTTTTTGAAACATCTGTAAATATAACCACAATCTTCCGAGGTCCCTCACATATCGTGACAGTGTTCCTCTGCATGTTGACAGGCGGGAAATCAGCAGAGTAATTGATGGGGCAAACGGGTGGCACACATGTTGGTAAAGCACTGAAAGGACTGCTTTTATTATGACTTGGCCTCCGTCATGCTGTTAGCATTTTGGATGGTGTGATGGTAATGAAGGACAGAATAGAGACAGTGACAGGCATTGGTACTGTCTCTTGATGTCTGCCTCTCATTTGCACATAGTGATAGAGAGAGAATGATTGTGGTGCCAGTGATAGGGAGCATTGGGGCAATTGTGTCAGGTAGTAGAAAAATAAAAGATGCATATTCACATCGAATGCTGTGAAGTGTGTATATACATTTTAGTATGCAGCTAGTATGATCTCAGAGGTATGTAGTTTTCTTATTTTTATTTTTTTTTTTTTTGTTGGGTTCCTCGCACCCCTTCAACCTTTCACCTGTATACCTCCCTGCCACCAGTGTCATGTGTGATGCCAGATAAAGGGACATTGTAATATGCATAGGCATGGTGGGTGAGTGTTTGATTGAGAACCTTCAGTTTCCATGCTGGTTGTGAATGCTACTGCATCGTGTCTTGCAAACTGTAATTTCTCATACTGTTACAGCAGTGTGTGTGTGTGTGTGTGTGTGTGTGTGTTGATCCTAGGGCATAGTTAGCATGTATTATGAACTGTTTGTATTGGAAATGTAAGAATCTGCTGACCTTCTTGTTTCAAATAACTGTGTACTTTACAGCCCACTCAACAAGTCCAACAATAATTTAACAAGTTTGGAATGGGACCTCAAAGAGAGACAGTCCTTTAGCATCATCCATTGGCTGTGCTGATTGCCTATCATAATCCTGGACCGTGAACGATCTAGCTCTAACCTTCTCCTTTTTCTCTTTCTTTCAGAATCTGTTAATTTAATTTTTGTCTTGCAAAACTTCTGTGTGACACTATCCATTGCAAACAGCACCTGCATATACATAACACAATTGTTACCCATGCAATCACAGTTTAGGACAAAAATATCAACATTTGACTCATAAGCAAACTGATTCAATGTGTCCTAGAATCCAACACTAACAACACTACAGTGGGGAGATATACCTGAATAACATAATAGCACTATTTGCCAAAACAATGCACTACATACCCCACCCCCCATCCCCAACCACACACACACACCAAGTGCCACCGGATCCATTTTCACAATTGCACATCACGTCTCCCATACAGACTTTCGAGACAGTCTGCAAGTTCAAAAACTGTTGAAGTGTGTCATACTTCAGCCACTCATTACATAACTTGCACTAAAATTCTAACTATATTTAATTCTTAGAGCAACAAACTGAGTTTTTCCTAACAAGTCAGTGCACTCCATCTATAAATACTCAGAGCATGTGCAACTCAACTGTAAATCAATCTGCTCACACGACCTCACCTGTTACATCCACTTTGTGAAACCATGAGCAAATCAGGCAGAGATAATACAGTACATTCAGGAGACTCAACTAGAATGCTATGATTCTGCAACCCCAGTACATGCGTGTCACAATATAACACCTACTAACTGTTCGGTGTCTCACAGGTTGACTCTCACAGCCCCCATGTACTACTGTTGCAAACTTGAAAATAAGTCAAAAGACATTTACATTACCATGGTAACATTTGTTCTTTATTTCTAACAGAATACCTAAACAAAAAAAATATACACCATATATATATATATATATGTATATATATATATATATATATATATATATATATATATATATATATCAACACCATACATCTCTGACATAAGAGAGGTATCAGGAGTGAGATGAGTCTCTTTATGGATGACTCAAAACTGGGGGGGTGGTAGATGGGGAGGAGGGGAGGGTGGCCCTACAGGGTGACCTGGAGGCTCTGGAAAGATGGTCTAGAAAGTGGAAGCTGAGGTTCAGTGCAGGAAAATGCAAGGCACTGCACCTGGGGGCCAGAAACTCGGACCAAGTGTACACCCTGGGGGGGGGATGCTACAAGTCTCGATGGCTGACAGGGACCTGGGGGTGGTGGTGGATGTCAAGATGAACAACTCGGAGACTTGTAGGAGGGCAGTAGCCAAGACCAACAGGATGCTGGGATGCATCGCTAGGGGGATCACCTCCAGAAGGAGGGAAGTGATACTCCCTCTGTATAACTGCTTGGTGAGGCCGCACCTCGAGTACTGCATGCAGTTTTGGAGGCCACACTTAAAGAGGGACATGAAACTCCTGGAGAGGGTCCAGAGGAGGGCAACCAAAATGATTTGGGGCTTGGGGGACAGGACCTATGAGGAGAGGCTCGAAGAGCTAAATATGTACACACTGGAAGAGAGAAGGGACCAGGGGGACATGATAGTGGTCTTCAGGTACATGAAGGGGATAAATAGGGGAGGAACAGTCAGGGTGCTTCGAAGAAAGGAGGAAGGGGCCACTAGAGGGCATGGGTGGAAGCTGGAGGGGGAAGATTCAGGGTAGAAGGAGTAGGTGCTACTTCACTGGGAGGTGGTGCAGCCATGAAATGCGCTGCCTAGGGGGCTGGTGGAGGCAGAGATGGTGGAGGGGTTCAAGAGAGGTGGGACAGGTACAGGGAAGGTTCTGGAAGTAAAATCCAATGCAGCGAGAATATCTGGAACTGGGAAGGGAGAAGCCAGAGAAAGGCGAGGGGCATGAGTCAGCTCAGGGTGGGGACTGACCAAACGAGCAGACGCGAAAGACCGTTAGGCCTATTCTGGCATTTTAGTATGTTAGTATATATATACACCTGTTAATAGGGACCCAATTAGTCGATAGATCGCCTTGATATAATAAAATCCCAACACTAAAGGGTATAAGTATATTAGAAAATACCAGCTTCATAGAACAGAGTGGGACACGCTCATGCAGCCTTCATTCTCTGACATCACAAAACAGTGCTGTGTGGGCCGACGTAGGGGCGTGTATTTCTAACCGGGAAGTCTGTCTTTTTTTCGGCAGCATTACAATTTCCAAAATTATGAGGGATATAACTTTGCGAACCGATGGACTTTTTGTGCCAAATGTCAGTAGCTCGATTCCGGTCAGGTAAGTAATCAAATGGGCTGGGGCAGGTAGCTACTAGGAAGCTGCTCTTCAAATGGGTTTCTTAGTGGCCTGCTGGTGGGTGGGTGGGGAGTGCAAGGCTAAGGAACACAAAGGTCAATCAAACTGTTCACATTACAGTGAACTGGAAACAACTACCTGTACGTTGACCTGAGCAGACACTGCCCTGTTAACATAGCAAAAAAAAAACAACTTTCAGCCCATTCCTCTACTCTCCTCCAACAATCACAATAATCACATACTGATGGTTCCATTCACTCTGGCTCACCTCATCATTGCACCCTACTGTATTTATATGTCACAGGATGTCCAAGGGAGAACTCGCACCTACCAATGATGTAACACTGCAGCCTGTTGCATTGCAAATGGAAGTAACTATACTCTTCAACTTTACTGACGTCTCATTCAGAAAATAAAACCAAAACGTTTCACAGACATAACATACATAAACTACTTAAAAACAAGCATCCCCTCGGCGTTCCATCACAATACCTACCTGTGGTGCTTTTCTGATCTTCCTTTTCTGACATTCACATTTCTGACATGGGTACTTTCTAACTACCTTACATAACAGAACATCTTCAACCACAGCGATGTTTCACACCACAGTATTAACAGTAACACATTCAAATATGTATCTTGTACACAGGATGTCCCATATGTACACAATGCACCTCATGACTTGACATTTCAGTAGCAGCATAAGTTACGATATGTAGTGGTAAAGTAGCTGTCAGTACACCGACAACATTCCTTCAATGTCTGCAAAGCACAGGAGATGACAGGACAATCACTTCACCTAGTTATCTGACAAGCACAATGGGAGTTGGAGACTGGGAACAGCAACACTAAACTGGCAAGAGCATTACAAATATAAATAAAAAAATGCTTTCTCTGGCAAGTAACAGTGACTGTAAAAAAAACAAGATACCCACACGAACACTGACAACTGACGTGACACACACACGAACTGACAGACAGCACTGTCCTCTGCTAGCAAATACTATTCGCAAAACTAGGCGATGAAAAAAGGACCTTGCCAGCAAAATTATAACATAGTAAATAAAAGGTTTGCAGTACCCAGGAAAGGCGACTCCCCCCCCACCATCACCACCACCACTTACAACATTTACATTTACCTCACTGTCACCTATTTCTGCAACTCAATGTTTTACAGCTTGTGCTTGAGATCCCGGCAGGCGCAAACAACAAGACAGCAAGCATTGCTGAGAATGAGCATGTACCTGACAGCAGGTACACATTCACTGACTACAAAACGTAAACAGCGGCCACAGAGCGGTGTGGTAACACCGCAAGTGAACTGGAATAGTTTTTTGAACACAGAAAAAAAAAATACATATTGTTCCTTCAAAATAACCACACACAAGTCTTTAGGATGCTAAACCATGACACACTCTTCATTAAAAACGTAACAATCCAGATTTACACAAACCCAGGTTGACAGTGTCCCTTCAACAATTAGCTTCTTAATGCTGTTATTCAAATTATACAGCTGGATTAACTTTTAGCTACTAACAGTTCAAAAATGTGGGTTTAACATTTAGCTTCTCAATACTGGTTACAAAAGTATTGCAGTTGTTTCAACATTTAGCTACTTAAAGTAAATGGTTCAGAATATTTTCCTCTCTTATAAAATGACAGCAATAATTGGTTTCTGAGCAATAGAAAAAATGTATCATCGGGGAGCAGTTGCAGAGTATATTCACAGTCTAGGAGATCATGGATGGAATAGAGTCAGTTTGGGTTTGAATTAAATGGAGAGGAAATTTGTGTAATAAAATACCCAACTAAAAGGGAAGAGCAAACACTATGGAAAGAGTTGTATGAGGAGCGAGAGGGATCGAAGGTGGAAGCCAAGCAAGAGTGGCTATGGATGACTCCAAAATTTCATGTTTAACCTGGAATATTAAAGGGATGTCAACAGGACAAAAGAGACAAGAAGTACAGCAACATATCAAAAGAAATAAAGTACAAGTGGCCTTTATGTAGGAAATGCACATGAAAAGATCAGAGGAGTTGATGAGAAGAATATGGGTGGGGAAGGCATATGGAGCTGGAGAAAGTAGAGGAAGGGGTGGCACTCAAAAACTTCTTCACAGGAATCTGAACTTTAGTGAAGAATATATATGGAAGAATCCTGAAAGAAGGCTTCCAAGTGTCGCAGGAACCCTAGGTTGAGTAAAAATAGCACTGATAATTATATAAACGATGACAGCTCATTCTTCAACAACATCACTGAACACTTAATAAGGTGACAGATTGTAAGTGGATAATTAGAGGAGACACGAAACTTATACTAGAGCAGGTTATGGATGGTACAGACCCTAAAAGGTTGCTGACACACAGCACAAAAGTAGTATCGGCCATCCTAGAAGAAAACAATTTGATTGATGCCTGCAGGATAGCTCACCCCAATGACAAAGAATATACCTTCAGATCGAATACATACAGGATGGCCTCCAGAATAGACTACTGGTTTGCACCGAATGAAATGGCATCAAGCACTGTGGAGGTGGAAATACTGTCTACAACTATTTCATACCATGCATCGGTCTCTCCTTGGGCACACGGGGACCAACAACTCCCAGTTGGAAATGTAATAACTACCGCCCCTGCCTCTTCCCTCACCAGACTCAACACTCTCCTAAATTCCTTTGCCATTTTGCCACAGACTCTGCTTTCCACTCACCACTGCTCCCTCTGTTCATCACTTTCTATCCCCCACTGCTAGATGCACTCCTTAGTTTTTATTGCTAAATACTGGTTTGGATTACTACCTGCCTATCTCTCCTCACTTCTATCCCCGGCCCGCCTCTCCCCTTTCCCACTCTGCTCTGGGGAGAACTGTTCTTTCTTACTTTCTTGACTTCACTCCACAGCAGGTTAGTCTGCTTTCTCCTTCAGTCTACCCTCTCTTTGGAACAAACTCTCACCTACTTTCCAACTAGCCACTTCACTCCTGGCATTCAAGCGCCTGCTCTGTAGTGATCCGACAGCTCCATGCCACTGCACTAGCCTCTCCCCATATTAGCTCTAGCTATTATGCGCCTTGACCCTCTTTCTATTCTGCTCTTCACTACATCAACTGTATTTTCACATTCGTATTTATGAACTGTACTCCTAAATTTGTACACTGGTTGTATTTTTGTTGGTCCTTTATTGTGTAAATTTCTATTGTTTTTGCACATTTATACTTATGAACTGCACTCCTGAATATGTACTCTGACTGTATTATTCAGATATTTAATGATAATTATGCATCATTCATTTTGTATATTGTTCCTACTATTTTCCCCTTTCCCCGGGTCGCACCTGTAAATGAGCCCTGGCTCGGTGTGCCTTTCCCAGTTACCAAAGTTTAAATAAATAAATCCTACAAAGTGAGAAATGCAAGGAAGCAGTCAAAACTGCTATACCAGACTTCCTAAATCATAACTCGCCAACAGACACTAACTGGGCAACAATCTGGGAGGCCTTAAAGCACTGTGTAAGAGGGAAATACATAGTCATTTGCACAAAAAGGAAGAAAGAAAAAAAAGGGTGCAGAGAAAACTCAACTACTGGAAGAAATTAAAAAGACAGAGGTAGCTATCACAACTGACAACTCAGATGAGACCTGGAATAACTGGGTAAAGGCCCAGAAAAAATATAATGAAAATGTACACAAAGCCACTGAACTAGCATATAGGAAAGCACAAATAAGTTATATTTCAAATAGCCCCAAAGCAACAAAAGTTATTAGCCAGATAGGGAAGGAGGGTAACTGAGGGGGGAGGACAGATCAGAGAGAGAGGGGGCGAGGAGAGGGAAAAAGATCGCAGATGGGGGAAGGAGATGGGGGTCCTGGTTCAGAGGACAAACGAGGGCGAGAAAGAGGAGGAATGGAAGGTTGGGAGGGAAGAAGGAATCTAACAGTTGCAGAGCCAGCAGCAGTGGGATGGTGAGCAGAAGAAAGGAGTAAATCAGTGGTAGTGAAGGGACACTGAAAAATTGGTTCGCAGTACTGGCAGGATTGGGGGATGTGTTAGGGGGAGTGCTGGGCGGAGGAGCTGATGACAGATCAGGTGAGAGGGGAATGGGAGGGGGGCCAGGGGGTTGAAGAGATATGGTATGGGGATAGATCGAGTAAGGGTGGTTGTGGGGACAGCAGGAAGGGGAGGTATGAGAAGAAAGGGGTAGGGGGAGGAGGTAGGTGGAGCTTGGTAGAGAGGAGAGGTAAAATCAGAGGAGAAGGAGGGCAGAGCAGAGACAGGGGACATTACAACAGGAGTGGAAGGGGGGGAACAACTGCGCTGGAGGAGGAGCAGGAGTGGAGAGGAAGGAAACAGGATAAAGGAAGGACAAGGCAAGTAGAACATGAAAACGAGGGGGTGGGATCCTAGTACTGGGAGACTCAATTCTGAAAGGGATCAGATGAGGAAGCAAGGGGGAGAGGCATAGTCACATATGGGTGGAGGCTATGCCAGGCATGACAGCAGAAAGGGTGGGTCAATCTGTTCTGAAGTATGCTAGGAGGGGTAGGGAGAAACCTCACATAGTTCTGCATTTGGGAACAAATGACCTGGCGGGAAATACAGTAGATGTAGTCCAGAGGAGGTTTGAGGAGCGTGGGCTGATTTGTGAGGAGGCAAGAAGCTCAGTAACTTTCTCGGAGGTGCTTCCAGTACCCAGGGTGAGCGCAGCAAGGAAGCTGAGGATAGAGGAATTTAACACATGGATAAGAGAATAGTGTCAATCCAAAGGGTATGGGCTGATGGGGGGTGGGGAAGGACCTGGGAGGGCAGTGATCTCTACGCTAAGGACAGGCTACACCTAAGTGAGGAGGGAAGGAGGGTATTGAAACAGAAACTGGGGTAATACTTAGCAAACAATGAGAATTTAAACTAGAAGAGGGGTGTGGCACATAGTCAGGAGTCCAGCAGGATCCACAGGTAGGGAAGTCAAACGTGCTTACCCCCCCCATACCAGCAGCAAGGTATTTAGGGGGAGGTCAGGAGGGGATGCTAGAAAGGGATAGCAAGTAGGGAGATGGGGAAGAAAGCGGGGTGGATGGTGATAACCTTGAATGCTAGGAGTCGAGGGAACAAAACAGCTGAGTTACAGGCTCTCATAGCAGATGGGGAGGTGGACTTTGCAACTATCACCGAGACATGGGCCACCCAGTATCATGACTGGGACCTGGCAGTACCAGGGTATAGGATATTTTGGAGGGACAGCATGTAAGGAAAAGTAGGGGGGTGGTGCTGTACATAAGGAAAGGACTGATGTGTGTCAGGGAGGAAGGGGAGGGAGGGCAGCATGGAGTCATTATGGGTACAGCTCCAGGACTTCAAAAAATAGGACCCTTGGGATGGGAGTGGTGTACAGGCCACCCTCTCAGACTGAAGAGTTAGACATGGAACTAGCGGGGCAGAGCAGAAGGACCTGTGGGGGGGGGCAGCACGGTGATTGTGGGGGATTTCATCCTGCTGGGAGTGGATTGCAGTACCCCAGCCACCATGAATAGGAGGTAGCTGGTACTTCTGGATGCCTTCCAGGACAGCTTCCTATTGCAGATGGTCAATGAGCCAACCAGGTTAGGGAACACCCTAGATCTGGTGTGGCGAAAGGTGAGTTTGTCAGGGAGCTGGGGGTGAAGGAACTGGTGGCAGGCAATGACCACCACTCGGTGTGGTTTGCAATAAACATGGGGAAAGGGGGAGTAGGAACAGGCACAAGAGTGCTGGACTTCAGGAGGGTCAACATCGGGAGGATGAGGGAAATAGTACAGGGTTATCTGGCCAGGATTCATCAAAACATGGACAATAACCAGAAGCGGGAGGTCATTAAACTGGGAATTGAGGAGGCAACCATAACATGTACAAGGGTCCAGAGTAAGAGGGCTAGGGCCAAGAAGCCTAGCTGGGTGAGCAGGGGGTCATGGAAAAAGTAAGGAAGAGCAGAGATTCCATTAGAAGGTACAAAAAAACAGGGAGAGGGGACGACAGAGAGTAATACCTAAAGGAGACAAGGGAGGTGACAAGGGCAGTCAGGTCAGCCAAGGTGTCCAGGGAACTCAAGCTAGCTCAGGGCATCAAAGAGGGGGAGAAGGACTTCTTCTGGTACATCGGAGAAAAGGAGTAGTAAGGACCAAATAGTAAGGATAAAGAAGGATGGGAGTGAGTGGAAACAGGGGCAGAACAGGCAGAAGCATTAAACAAGTATTTCTGCTCAGTATTTACTAAAGAGAAAGGGGAGCTGTACCCAAGGGGGGTTGGAAGGTGGGCACGAGGGGGAGCAGGTGACAGATGGGGAAATCCCAGTGGGCAGTGTAGTGGAGGGCTTGAGGGCACTGAGGGTGGACAAGGCACCAGGGCCAGATGGCTTACACCCCCAGGGTGCTGTAGAAGCTGGCAGAAGTCCTGGCAGAACCCTTGGCAGACTTGTTCAATGCCTCCCTGAACTCGGGGAGTGTACCTCAGGACTGAAGGATGGCGCACGTGGTATCCCTCCACAACAGCAGCCCCAAGGATGAGTCAGGGAACTACAAACCGGTGAGCCTCAAATCCATCATGGGAAAGCTAATGATGGCAATCCTGAAGGAGAGGCTTGTTTCCCTCCTAGAGGCTAATGGGTTGTAGGACAGCTGACAGCATGTGTTTGTTTCAGACAGATCCTGTCAGACCAACTTAGTGGAGTACTATGACTGGCTAACTAGTATCAGTGGCTCAGCAGGTAGCACACTCACCTCTGAGGCCGGAAGATCAGAAGATGGTGGGTTCTAGCCCCACACAGGGAATGTGGGATAAATCACAATACTGACACTAGTGCATCAAGAGGGGGGTGCTGCACTCCAGAGGTGCTGTCTTTCAGATGAGATGTTAAACTGAGGTCCCATCTGCCTGTTCTGGTGGTTGTACAGGTGGATATTAAAGATCCCATGGCACTTTTCAATAAGAGTAGAGGAATTTCCCCAGTGTCCTGACCAAATTCCCCCCATTCACTAAAAATACCACCAGGTTCTGTAAGTCAGTCTACATCTGTACACATACTCCCCTTCCCTTGCCTCTGGGTCACACCTGGAAACAAACCCAGCTTAGTTTGCTTCTCCCGGTCACAAACTTTCAAATAAAATAAATAAATAAATTAGACATGTGCCATGCAGTGGATGTCCTGTGCCTGGACTTCAGTAAGGCATTCAATTCGGTGCCGCATGGGAGGCTAGGTAGTAAGCTGGAAGGCACAAGAGCTGGGGCGAAGATGGTGGGATAGGTAGTGAACTGGCTGCAAGGGAGACACCAGAGGGTGCTGGTGGGTGGGGAGTTCTCATCTCCCAGGGTGGTGACAAGTGGGGTGCCACAGGACTCTGCACTGGGGCTGGTGTTGTTTGGGATCTTCATAGCAGACATCTCAATAGGCATCAAGAGCAATATCAGTCTGGTTGCAGATGATATCAAGATGAGAGCAGTAGTGGTGGCAAGGGTTGCAAGACGATCTGGCAAAATTGGAAGCCTGGTCAGACACTTGGAAGCTGGGGTTCAATGCCAAGAAATGCAAGGTGCTACATTTCGGCACAAAAAGCCCAAGGAGGAGCTACCAGCTAGGGAGAATTCAACTAGTCAAGACAGAAGAGGAGAAGGATCTGGGGGTGACCATAATGGGAGCAATCAACAACTCAGGACAGTGTAGAAAGGCAGCTGCAAAGGTCAACAGGATGCTGGGTTGTATTGCCAGAGGCATATCCTCCAGGAGGGGGGAGGTGTTCCTGTCACTATACAGGTAACTGGTTAGACCACACCTGAAGTGCTGCATGCAGTTCTGGTGACCGTACCTGAAGAAGGACATTAGGTTACTGGAGAGGGTGCAGCGCAAGGCAACAAAAATGATCCAGGGGCTAGGGGACTTAACCTACAAGAGCATTGTTGGGGGAGCTGAACATGTACTCCCTGCAGGAGAGGAGGGATGGGGAGACATTACTGAAACCTTCAATTACATGAAGGGAATAAATAAGACGGGCATGGAGGGGCTTTTCAAATTAAGGAGGGGGAAGGATACTCGAGGACATGATCTGAAATTGGAAGGGGGAAGGTTCAGGAGGGAAATGAGGAGACACTTTTTATGGAGTGGGTGGTGTCTGGGTGGAATGCATTGCCAGAGGAAGTGGTATCCTGTAGAACAGTGGACTGCTACAAAGGGGATAGGACAGGGTAAGGTTGAAGGTCACTGGAGGGAGGGGCAGCTGCAGTATAAGGGCTGCTAGCTGCACAATCAAGCAGACTTGCTAGACCATAAGGCCTTTATCTGCTGGCAATTTCATATGTTCGTATTAGCACTGTGGCTCAGATAGGAAATAACAAGAACCCAAATCATTTCATTTCATTTTTATTTTATATTGGAAAGGCATGTGGGCAAATTGCCCATTTTTTTTTAGTTATCTCTTTCTGCTTGACCTACATGGTCTGCTCCCATTCCTGGCAACTCCTTGGGACTCCAGCTGCTGTACGACAACCCCCGCACTCTTTTAGGGTCCTTACCTGTTTCCCCTACAGCTCCCCCCCCATAGCAGGGTGGTGGGGAGCCCCCATCTCACCCACCCTGTCTGGATCCAGATTCGGCAACTTTCCCCAGAGTCGGTGTTCTGTTGGACGGCCATCAAGCCACCCTTACCTTTTTCCTCGTTTTTCTCCCTGTAGCTGAGGGTGTGCCATGACGCCGGTGGAGGGGAGCGTGCACGCATCTATACGCGCTCCCTCCTGGCATCTGCCCTCAACTCCTCCCCTGAAGTACAGCACAACACCTTGCCCTCCAGCCTCCACCAAGGGATAATCAGGCACCAACTGTTGTGGACCCCCCTCCCTGGAGAAGGAGAGCAGTCCAATGGATGCTCAATCCTTTTCCTCCCCTGCCAACCCCCAGCAACCCATGCTCGTTCCTGAACATGGGTCACTGGTATGGCGCGAGGTAAGGTGACCAGTGCCTCAGTCCTCAGCACCACCTGGCCAGCCTGCAAATTACCCATTTACACAAGTGTCAAGTTGTCCAGGTTGTAACAAAGGTGGATAGATACAATTTGCAACAAACACATGGCTATAAATATATATACAGTTAGAGACAAATTTATGAAACAGGACAATTTGGTACAAGCACTGGGTGAAACATATACAATGAACAAACACAATTTCATACAAATGGGTAAAATTTCGAACCAGATTATGTACAGCAAACATAGCATCTACAGCAAAACTATACCATATGTACAGATGTACTAAGGTGGGACTTATGAGGGAGGTAAGGAGAAGTAATCCAGAGTGTGCTTAGGAGCAATGGAGATTACCCAAAGATCAGTAACCAACCTTGTGCAATATTAGCTTATTCTGATGACTTGGTCTTGTTCTCACTATCTATAAAGAGCCTCCAAAGAAAATTGAATCTCCTTAATGAAAAATCAAGAGAATTACATCTTAAAACAAACTTGAATAAAACTAAAATTTTAGACTTTGGTCAAAATAAGAAAAACATAGGAAGCTTTACACTTGAAAATAAAAAAATAGAGACAGTTAATACTGTGGAAGTGTAGTGGGAAACAACAACTCAGACACAGAGATGGTTCAATTCAAATCACACTAGAACGTCAGTGAGTATTTTTATTGCTCAAACGGCATTTCCAAGCATAGAGATAGAGCAATATAAAAATAAGTAAAGAAAAAATAAACTGGAATTTACAAAATAAACAAAAGAAATTGACTAAATAATTCAAATTAAAGCCATACAGCTCTGACACAACTCCCAGATCTTAGTTGTGTTGCCACAGCGTGGAAGATAACATTTAAAAAAAAAAAACTTCAGTGTTTCCACTATCTTCTTTGCTAATAGGAAGCAGAACGTTCCCTACTGCTACCTAAGACTCATCTGTTCTACTGCAGTTGCATAGGGAATATATACCCCTCAGTAGTGATGTCATATGATCAGCTGATCCAATCCCTTATACTACAAAACATCTGTATCTCCCTTCTAATACATAGAATTGGTGGATCAGACAGATCAACATATACTAGAGAGTTAAAGTAATAACAATACATCATGATTACCGTCATATAGATTTAAATATTAAGGTTTTATCATGTAAAATACTTAATGGTCCTCTGGGTGTCATGGCTACGCCCCCTGGACAGTATTATGGACTGTTCATGACCACCACAGGGTATTGAAATAAGCCTCAGTTTGGCCCCGATTTCCCCTAAGATACACTCCCATATTGCAGTCATCCAGGTAAGAGGTACTACGTTATCTCTTTATTGAAATAACTCTTTATTCCAAGAAAAGCCCTTAAGCTTTCAGGACATATATGTTTTATAACTCTACATCATAAACTAGTCTTTCAGTAGGTGAGACCCGTATTTATGCTTAGCTGGCGGCGCTACATATCATTTGGCCTAAATAATACTTTAGCTCATTTTTTTTTTCGTTTTATACAAGGTCTGTTTCCCTTACTCATACCTTAAACAGCCATCTTTCCCCTCCCTAACGGTACAGGACTGAGCCTGTTGTAATCATCCTCCACCCTAATTTTATATCACTGGAAGAGCTTTGCCCATGCGCTACCCAGTGGGACGTAAAATTCCCTTTTAGTGCTACCGCTCCTTTCCTATGCACATTCACTGGTTGTACTCGCTATTTTAAACAACCGCGAGGTGCATTCAGGAGCGGCCGGCATGGCTTAAATGAACCGTTTGCTCAAATACAGCAGATACCCTTATTTTTGAACAAGAAACCTTCTTGCTTACATACACTCACAGTACACTTTACTTTAGACCAAATAGAAGGTGTCACTATAAACAAAGGATACTTGCAAGAAGGAATGTTTCTTTTTTTGGATTGTTAGGCTACAAGATGTCTTTTATTCCCAAACAAAACATCTTACTTGAAAAGCGACCTTTTATACAGGCATCCCTGTATTCTGGTATTCCTCTAACTTTTTCTGCAAAAACAAAGAGATACATACAAGTACAATATACCCCCTTTGAGGTATTATCGACAATGTAACATAAAACCTTTGTCAAGGACACAGAAAGGGATATAAACAGCGGGTAAAGATTTTATAAAGGAGATTATGAGGGGAGGCGACCCCCTCATAATGGTAGGTGTGAAATAGGTCAAGAGGGACATTAAAAGGGTTTGTAGAAATGCTACTGCAGTAGACTTTAAACAGCGAAGATGGGGATAGATCAAGTGGATTGTCCTGACATAGGAAAACAAAAAAAAAAGGGGGGTGTACTTCTGCCAGAAATATGTATACCTATTTGGATGAGCTCTTTAACAGGAATGGGACCTGGCATTGTCATGTCACTCAGCTGCTAGATGCCCTTAAAAAAGCTATGATAGCCTTAACCAGATTTAACTGCAAATTCATGGGCTCTACTGTCAGACCTTTAGTAAGAGTCATTGAGGCTAAATTCCGGGTCCAACTCCTCTATGGAGCTAAGTCTGGGACTCACAATTCAGGGAGAAATTGACAGTACCTCTATTTAAAATGCTAAGGAAAATGCTAGGTCTCGGACCTGCCTGTCCAGCCTCCTATATCAGAGCTGAGCGTGGCATTCCCTACATTAATGCATGACTGAGTCACAAAGTAAACTTTTGGCTAAGACTACAGTATTAAGACTACCCCAGTCCAGAATATCAGTACAATGTTTAATAGAAAAAAAGAAATGGTATTATCTTGGATATACAGTTAACTTCTTGTATCCCATAATATTATCTTTACTGAAAAAGCACAATCTAGAATCACTTAAAAAAACACACAATAAAAAAGGGATTCTGATTGATCGGTCAGGAGAAGTGGACCGAGAGGTCAGTAAGGAGGGGATAAAAAGAAAGTGCAAAAAATAAAGGGATTCTGTTTAGCCTAAAATATAAAAAATATATCACCAAAAGAAAAACTAACTACTGGAAAAACAAAGACTTAATGCTCATTAAGAATTCAACATATTCTAAATGGTTTTCCGCCAGTAATTATTATTTTGGATTCAAGGCATATCTAGAGATCTTGACAGATCCCAAACAAAGAAGATTGTTTATAAAATACAAATTTGAAAGATTTGACAGTAATGTCCCGAACCACCGGCACAAGGCACTGTACCCATCAAAAAATTGCACATGTACAGTTGGGGGCACGGAGGACTGATACCACGTGCTGTGGTACTGCTCTTGGTTCACATTGGAACGCATGTATTGACTGGGACTCTTTTTAAATACACCCTATATTACAGACCAACAAACTTCAACTTCCATTTTACTGCATACTCATGATCAATGGTCTATAGCGAGACTAGCAAAATATTTCTTAGCAATAGACAAGACGACAAAGAAAGCATTTAAATCCACAGTTCACAATTCATTTTATTTAGAGCTGCTTGCACTTTTCCTCTCAACTTATTTTATAACTTATCTCTGACAGAATGTTTTATACTTGTATAAACTTTGAGTAGATCTGTCTTGCACTTTATACAATTTGTATTTTTCATATACTGATATTTGCTAAATGACTGTATTGTTTTTATCCATGTGTATTTTGTATTCTTGTTGACAACTTTTTAGTCTAACAATAATGTGATTGATTGATAGGAGGGACGGAAATCAGGGAAAACAGTTAAGTGGCCAGGAATTGATAGAAAAAGGAAAGCTAGGAGAGATTTAATAAGTCAAATTGTGGGAGTCCATTAGGTTAATCCTGGCAGAGATAAAAACATTGAGGAATACTATGAAAGACAGTTGCAGGCAGGTTCATTGAGCAGCTGTTCCTCACGTTTGACCTAAAAAGTGCTGAGAGAGGGGCTGCTCACAAAGTTAGGACAAAGGGTGTTAAAAAGGTTGGGACCCCTGTAGGTAAGCGATCTCTGCCCCAAAGAGGTGTTGCCGCGGGGGACCAAAAAAAGGGAATGTGGTAGCACTCCTAGTGAGCCAAGCCTTCTTGAGGAGGCACTGTGGGGAAGGTGGTTATGGAGGATTTTGTAGAGGAACGTGAAAGCCTTCCAAGACATCCTGTCCTCTAGGGATCACATCAATAGCAGGTAAGGCAAGGCAAATTTTATTTGTATAGCACCCATTCCTGGAGGCTCTGCATGCCTAACAATACAACAATACAAATAACAACAATAATAAAGAAATAAATAAGGAATAAAATTCAGATCACAGTTTCTTAAAATATATTTATAAGTTGCGAATCATATGGTTGGGAGCAGTTAATCTGAATAGGCCAGGCAGAAGAGGTGGGCCTTGAGCCTCAGTTTGAACACCCTAATCGAGGGGGCCTCCCAGACTGCAGGTGGTAGTGAGTTCCATAGGGTAGGCCCAGCGACACTAAATGCTCGATCACCCGATGTCTTGAGCCGAACCATGGGAACATCGAGGAGGCCCCTCGAAGAGGAGTGGAGGGAGCAGACAGAAGTTGCAGGTGTCAAGAGCTCTGACAGGTAGCCAGAACCCAGTCCATATAGGGCCTTAAAGGTGAGCAAGCCCAGCTTGAAAAGGACCCTCCACTGGACAGGCAGCCAGTGCAGGGCACGCAGGACCAGAGTCACATGATTAGACCTGGACAGGCCCGTCAGTGACCAAGCCACCGTGTTCTGCACCAGCTGGAGCCTGCGGAGGGTCCCTCCCATGACCCCAAAGTATAGAGACTTACAGTAGTCAAGCAAAGAGGTAACAAAAGCATGCACTAGAGTCGGCAGATCTTTGGGTGGAATGAGGGGCTTGATCCTGGCAATGTTCCTCAAGTGGAACAAAACACTTTTGACTATAGACATACCTGATCTTCAAAGGTCAGTCTGCTATCCAGGATCATACCAAGATAGCGCACCCTTGGGGAAGCCACCAATGGAGCAGACCCCAGGAAAAGACCTATGTTCACTTCAGGCGGTGATCCATCATGCCTGAGACCTGGCTCGGTCACCAGTACCTCCATCTTATCTGGGTTAAGTCACAGCCAGCTGGAAGACATCCAGTCATTGATTTTAGCCAGACAGATGTTAAGCATGTCTACAACATCAGGTGTTCCGGGCGCAAATGACAGGTACAGCTGGGTGACGTCTACATAGCAGTGAAACTCCACGCTGAACTGCTGAATGATCTTACCCATGGGCAACATATACACTGTGAACAATGTCATCAATAATATCAAGTCCTTTGGAACTCCACATGACAGGGGCATTGGGGTGGAGGAGAAATTCCCCATCACCACCCGCTGCACCCTATCAGAGAGATAGGACTTAAACCACTTGATGACAATACTGGTGAGTCCACAATACTCACAGAGCCAATCAAGGAGCACAAAGTGATCCACAGTGTCAAAGGCTCAAGAGAGATCAAGGAGCACAAGAATTGACTTGTCTCCTCTATCTCTAGCCCTGAGCAGATCATTATGTACCCTAACTAATGCTGTTTCCATGCTGTGTCTGGCCCAAAAACCCAACTGAAATGGCTCATAGATGTCAAAGGACGTGAGGTGCACTTTGAGCTGTTGTGCCATCAGTTTCTCAACAACCTTGCTCAAAAATGGCAGGTTGGAGATGGGACAGTAATTCGCCAGGACGTCTGGGTCGAGGGAAGGTTTCTTAAGGAGGGGTCTCACCAGTGCTTCTGTTAAAGCTTCTGGGGACATACTCTCTGCCATCAAACACTTGGTAATCCTGGCAAACACCGAGCCAACAGACTCGGCACATCTCATTAAGAAATGTGTCAGGGATGGGTCCAGTTCACAATAGGTGTGCTTCGGGTCTAAGATCACTCTAGTGACCTCCATCACTTTCACTGGCCTAAACCCCTCCCAGATCGGGGCGGAGTGCTTCTGTTCCCCCTGGTTTGATCACTATGAGACATCAGTGACCTCACTGACAGAATCCCCGACCGGATAGCCAACACTCTGTCAGAGAAAAACAGAGCAAAATCTTCACATAAAGTGGATGAAAAGGACTTTCTCAGCTGTAGACAGGCAGGATGAAGTAGCCTATCCACAGCCGAAAAAGCTGATAAGGTCTGTGTTTCCCTGTAGCAATTTCCCTGGACAGGAATTCTGCCTTCTTATGGGAAACTGCCTCCTGATACTCGCCATAGTGAGCATGCAGGGCCAGTTTGTCGGCCTCCAAACGGGTCTTCCGCAAGCAATGCTCCAACTTCCAACCCTTGATCTTCTTCGCCTTGAAGTAGAGAAGAGCACTGATGAAATCACAACAGATCCTTAGAGAATTAATGAAGGCTTTAAGGACTTTTAAAAATGGAATTGTAAAAAGCAGAAAGCACTGGGTCGCAAGAGGCTCTCAATGAATTTCCGGATAACATAAAACTATCATGACTGTCTAATAAACAAGAGGAAATGGGAAAAACTGAAGATACGACAACATGGTGGAACAAGGCATTAGATGAAGACACAACTCAATTGAAATGGAAAGAACTTTGATCCTTCTCTTGACAGGCCTCATCAATAAAGGACTTGAAAATACAACAGTTTAAAATGATCAATAACATATGTTACATGCCTTACAAAATTTACAAGATGGAAAGCATCCCGTCTCCACTATGCTGTAAATGTGGCAAGGAAGAAGGCCCCCTAATGCATGTGCTATGGGACTGCACAGAAACAAGGACATTCAGGAATGAAATCAAAAGTAAATTAAACTATATGCTGGGTCTACAAGATTTATTCACGCCGGAGATATGCAGTCTAGGTACTGTTGTCACCAAGCAGGTAGCAGTAAGCAGAAGGCATAGCATTTATCTTACAGCTAATGTGTCCAAAAGACAAATACTAAAATTGTGGTTAGATAAAGGGAGGCCAACATACACCAAATGGTTACACGATGCTCTAGAAACTTTAAAAACAGAGAAAACAATTCATGGCACTAGGAAAGCAATCAACGCTTATCTCAGGAAATCTGGACAACTAGATGCCCTGATTTGACATACCTGAAGAACCATAGTATGCCAGAAATTTCAGGAGCTGAAGAATTCATCCATAAACTGATTCCCCTCACAAACAGTTAAGTCATAGCCCCCTAAAAACTGAGCACAGTTCCTCCTCCTACCTAGAATAAACTACCTTGGTAGTACTCAGTAGTTAATAACTGATACCCAAGGCTTTTTATCTCCTGAGATATGATATTCTGGTTATAAGTATATCACAGGCTTTTCTGAAGAGTAATGACCAAATAAGTTACACAAAACATGGATTATATGGACGAGTTTGGTGCTATGTTGCTTTATTTCTCATGTTATATATTCTTTTTTTTTTTATTTCTCTCCTTTCTTTGCATGGACATTTAAATACACACCCTTATCTGTAAGCCTGGAGAACTAACCAAACAACTAACATGAAGACTTCACAGTTTCTATATTTAGAAATGGCTCATGGTTCCTCCTACAACCAAATGACTAATAGTTTAGTGTTACATGTGTAACTATTATTACTGTCAATATACAATGTTTGTAATCCCATAGTTGGTGTAGGTATTGTATGTTTACATAAAATAATTAAAATATGAATTATAAAAAAGAAAAAAATTGTAGCATAATCCAGGTGAGTATGGGGGGTTGTGCCCCACACTTTTCTTCATAAGTTATGGCTCCCCTGCCCTTCAAATCTGAATTTAGAGCTAACCCTTAATTTATAGGGTTGTCGATATTAGCACAGCCCTTCTATAATCTATGGTACAGAGCCCTTTCTTTTAGTTACAATGTGCAGAAGCTAGGCAGTCAACAAGTTTTGACATTTTGGAAGCTGGTTTCTGAGATGATGAGATCGAAGGTAAGTTTTTTTCATTCTGTATATGCTTATGATGATATTCTCCCACTGAACTATAGTGGGTGGTGTGGGCTTGCTCACATAAAGGTAAATGTCACTATAAGTAAATTTTAAGAGAAAACTCAACATAGTGCTTCCTTATTAGAAGGTAATTGTTCCCTAGTGCCTATAATTGGGATAACACATGCAAAAAAAAATTCAAACATTTGAAAATACATCTACCATTTTGTAAAAATTGAGCTTTGCATCTAGTTGGCACCTACCCCCTCCTCCATCTCTCCACTTGAAACAAGAAGCACACCCACATTTAGGAAAAAGGAAATAGGTAACAAAACTTATGGGAGCTGCTACCCTGTTTCGGCTCCTGTTGTTGCCCCCAGGTCTAACAGTGAGTGTCCTCTGACACTAATTCACAAGTGATCCGCAGGCAATGATGGCAGATTCCCGAGTGGACCTAGTGGCCGTCACGGAGACTTGGGCCTCAGAGAAAAATGACTAGGACATTTAGGTCCTGGGCTATGCCCTATTCAGACAGGATAGAAGGGAGGGCAGCGAGGGGTAGCATTATATGTAAGGGTTGGGACAAACGCTATCTCAGTAGATAGCGTCAATAAGGAGGGCATGGAATCCATGTGGATGCAACTCAGCTTGGCAACAGGTGAGAGGATCTATATATGTGTGGTATACCGGCCTCCTGGGCAGGCTGACGGTAGGGAAGAGGAGCTCCTAGGGGAAATCAGAGGTGTAACACAAAAAAGGAATACAGTGGTGGTAGGAGACCTGTATATGCTTGAAGTTAACTGGAGCATCCCAGTGGTGGGTTCTACTAGAAGTCAAAAGGTGGTTGATGCCCTACAAGACTGCCTACTCACACAACTAGTTAATGCCCTGACTAGGCTAGAACCCATCCTGGATGTGGTCCTCACAAATTCTGAGGTAGTAAGTGTGACAGGGGTTGGGGAGCCACTGGCCAACAGCGACCACAACTCTGTGTGATTTGAGTTAGCCTTAGGGGTAGAACGATCTCAATCCAAGGCAGAGGTTTTAAACTTTAGAGGAGCTAATTTTGACAAAATGAGGGAAGTAGTCAGGAGGAAACTGTCAAGAATCCAGGAGCATTCAGAGGTAGAAGACATATGGGGGCTGGTTAAGCAAGCCATACTGGAGGCTACCAAGACATGCGTAAGGACAGTGACCAAAAAGAGCAAACATAAAAAACCCATATGGTTCACTAAACAGGTAAAGACAACAATTAGGACCAAAAGGGTGGCCTTCAGTAACTATAAAAGAACCCAGGGAGACATCGAATGGGAAGCTTATATTCAGAAGAACAAAGAAGTTAAGAATATGGTGAAATCAGCTAAAGCTGCAGTGGAGCTTCAGCTGGTGGAGGGGTTAAAACAGGGAACAAACACTTTTTTCAATATATACAAGAAAAAAGAAAGAAAAGGGGAGGAATAGTTAGACTCAAAGAGGGTGACAGATTCGTGGAGGGGGACAGACAGAAGGCCGCTGTTCTGAATAACTTTTTCTGCTCAGTGTTTACTAAGGAACACATTGGCCCTATACCAGACAGTGGCATCAAGGCTGCTGACAAAGGTGTCCCACAAATGGAATCACTGTCAATCACCACCAGTAGGGTTAGAAAGGCCCTGTAACAACTCAGAGAAGACAAATCACCAAGGCCTAATGGAATACATCCGAGGGTGTTAAAGGAGCTGGCGGGTGAATTGGCAGATCCCTTGGCACATTTATTCAACAGTTCACTTATGTTGGGGGTGGTGCCTGGAGACTGGAGAAGAGCAGATGTGGTACCTCTCCACAAGGGAGGGAGCTGGGAGGAAGCAGGCAGCTATCGACCTTTTAGCCTTATGTCAGTGGTGGGGAAACTAATGGAAACCTTAATAAAGCAGGATCTTGGTACAGTACCTAGATAAGAATGGTCTTCAGGATGACAGGCAACATGGGTTTGTTGCAGGAAGATCATACCAAAGAAATCTAATCACATTTTTCAACTGGCTGACTAGAAAATTAGATGGAGGCCACCCAGTGGACCTTCTCTAGTCTGATTTCAGTAAGACCTTTGATTCGGTGCCACACAACCACCTGCTGAAAAATTTGGAGGACCTGGGTGCAGCCAAAAGCATAGTCAGGTGGGTAGGTGATTGTTTTAGGGTCAGATAAAGGAGTGTGTTGGTCAACGGGGGGGTCAGATGAAGGTGTGGTCACTAGTGGTGTGTCCCTAGGCTCAGTGTTATGGTCAGTCCTGTTTAATACATTTATCAGTGACATCAGCATAGGTATGTGTTTGTGAGACTTGGGAACTTTATTGGTGGGGTTGAAATTGAATTCGTAAATAACTGCAGTCAGTATAGAGAGAGACTGTATTCCAGGGGGAAGAGACTGAGAAAAGGGGTGTGTGCCATTATGAACAGAGAGGGACAAACAGGGTGGCCACATTCCACCATGGCAGGCATCTTCGGAAGGGCTGTAGGCTGCACAGGCTGTGGGATGGCAATAATTCTCAATTGGGCCTGGAGAGGGAGGCTGCCCACCTGTAGACAGCTATCTTGTATCAGGAGTGAAGTATATCTGTTAAGGAGTAAGCTGGGGAGTTGGGGGGTGTCCAAGATAAAGGGTGTGGATATGGGCGGCAGAAGGGTGGGGTTGAGGGAGGCTGGGGCAACGCTCAGAAATTACAGGACGTTATGTTACAGCAAGCGGGGGAGGGATATTAGGGACAGAGGACCCTTAGATAGGGATGTTGACGCTAAGGGGAAAACGTACGGGGTAAACATTCTGAATATAAAGAGAGTGGAGGGTGAAGAGCCAGGAGGGGCTGTTGTGGGGAAGCCTAAAAGAGCAGACTGTAGGAAGGGAGCTCCTAAGGAGAACAGGGCAAGAAGGGGGGAGGAAGAGGGGCAGTTTAGAAGGGCAGTCGGGGGAAACTCAGGTTACTTGATGGAGGCTGGCATAGGGTGTTACAATAAATTTGAGCTACTAAGCAACCTAGAGGGGGAGGAAGGGGTTGGTGGAAATGAGGAAACTGATACAGAGGCCGGGGGGAGGGAGTTGGATACCCATAGGGCTTCACAGACTGGCAATGGAAAGGATAGAAATAGTCCCAGAGGGAGAAGGGGAAACATAAATGTTAAGCAGATGGGGGAGATGCAACATATTGCAGACATGAGGGAGGAGAGCACGACTGGAAAGAAACTGGGAGACAAGGAGGCGGGGGAGGGGGCCCCCCTTCAGCAGGGGGAGTCTGTACCAAGGATCAGGCCCTAGGTAAAGGGGACCCACAGAGGGCCTCTGGAGGTAAGGATACTATTACAAGGAGGGAGGATGGTGGTGTGGGGGGAAGGGAAACCATCAGGGCCAGGATAAATGGTTCGGATAAGAGAGGGTTAAAGGGGACACCTATTCAGGGGGGTCTGAGTTAAGTGGGCAAAATAACAAGGGAGGCAGAAAGGGGAGGGTGACAAGGGGGTCTCTAATAAGGCAGGAAGACTCCCATGGAATTGAGATCATGAATAAAGGGGGGTATGGGGGGTTGAGAGTGCATAGTGGAGGTAATCATAAGGATGATGGCGGTGTTAAGGTTCTGTTATTGGGAGACTCGATGATTAGGGGTATCCAGTGGGAGGAACAGGGGGGTGGATGCCATAGCCAGGTGAAGGTAGTGAGTATCTCTGGGCTGACAGTGCACAGAGCAAAGTTCATAGTGTATGAACTGGTTAGGGATTGTGGAGGGAAACTGGATTTCCTGGTGCATTTGGGAACTAACGATCTAGAGGGAAATAACATTTTGGAAATCCAAGCAAGGTTCCAAGAACTTGCCAGAGTCTGTCGGGATAATGGAGGCAACATTTCCTTTTCGGAGATATTGCCAGTACCAAAGGCCTCTGTGGAGAAAAAATGAAGATCACAGAGGTTAATGACTAGCTCAGGAAGTGGGGTGAAGAGAGTGGGTTGGAGGTGTTAGGGAACTGGAAAGGAGTTTGGGAGGATAAGGGACTGTATGCCAAGGACAGGCTTCAACTTACCCCATTAGGGAAGGAAGTCCTTAAACAGGGGGGTGGCTGACTACATTCAAGAAAGATGGGGTTTAAACTTTTTGGGGGAGGGATAAGGGAGGGGTTGACCAGAGGCTCTCTCTCCAGATGAGGGAGTAGCCTTCAAACCCAAGGGGGAGGGGGAAACAGACTGGGGAGGAGGTTTCAGGAGGAGCAGAGGAAGGATGGAAGTATAAGGAACCTGGGTGGGGTTCGACAAGGGGATCAGGGATAAGGAGTGGGGGTGGTGTTACTAAATGCCAGGAGCTTGGGAAACAAGTTGCCAGAATTCCAGGCCATGCTGTTCGGGAGGGGAGTATGGATGTGGCGGTGGTCACGGAAACGTGGGCCAACAAAAACCATGACTGGGACCTAAACATGCGGGGGTACACTATGCTTAGGAAGGATAGAAAGGAGGGAAGAGGGGGCGGAGTGGCTATGTTCATTAGAGATGACATAGAAATTGCTAGGGCAGAAGAGGCAGAGGGAAACGTGGAGGCCTTATGGGTCACCTTATGAACCCCAGCAGGAGATAAGGTCAAGCTGGGTGTAGCATATAGGCCCCCCGGGATGGGTGATGTTCTGGAGGATGGTTTGCTGGACAAAGTTATTGCCCAGTGTGGACCAAAAGGGGAAGGAGTGGTGTTGATGGGGGACCTTAATATGCCAGGTACAAACTGGGGAACCATGTCCTCTAAGGTGGCCACAGAGCAGAGGCTGCTGGACAGCTTCCAGGATGTGTTCTTAACACAGCATTTGATGGAGCCCACAAGGGAGGGGCATGTCCTGGACGTGGTTCTGGCAGATGGGGATCTGGTAAGGGACCTGGTTGTAGAGGATCCCCTGACTGGGAGCGACCACAATACTGTTTGGTTTCAAATAAGCATGGGGGAGTGGGGGAGAGATCTAGGACACTGGCAGTGGACTTCAAGGGAAGACTTTGTGGGCATGGGAAATATTCTTAAGGATCACTTGAAGGGGATTACATCAATGACAAATGTGGAAAAGAGATGGGACGTCATAAAATGGGTACTTCATGAGGCAGTCAGGACTTGCGCTAAGGTGAAACGTAAGGGAGCAAGGTCACATAAACCATGCTGGTGGTCCAGTGAGGTTCAGGTAGCGGTCAGAGAAAAGGAGGCGGCCCACAAAAATTATAAAACAACAAAAGGGGATGGGGAAAAGGAAATGTACCATCTTGCATCTAGAAAAGTCACCCGGATGGTGAGGGGGGCAAAGTCCAGTAAAGAGCAGCGGCTGGCACAGGGGATACATGGAGGGGAAAAAGGGGTTCTTCGGTACATTGGGGAGCAGAGAAAACTAAGGGCCATCTCGGCAGATTGAGATCAGAAGGAGGGTGGGTGGAAGAGATGAGGACCAGGCAGAGGTATTAACAGTACTTCGCCTCTGTGTTCACTAGGGAGGGATGGGATATCTACAAAGCAAGGCAATGGGGATAGAAGCAGTAGTGAGTGGGATCAGGGAGCAACAGAAATGGAGCAAGAGGGAGGAGAGGTACCCCAGAGGTGTCACATCAGGATAAGGATAAAAAGGCCAGTAAGGTGGAGGGGCGGATGATGCTATCTCCACCAAAAGGGTGTGGTTAGCCCTAAGGCCCTAAAAAGCTAAATCTCCTGGGCGGATGGCATTCATCCGAGAGTACTATGGGAATTGGCAGACATACTGGCTGCACCCGGTGGAGCTCTTCAACAGGTCGCTTGAGACAGGGAGGGTACCTAGGGATTGGCGAGAGGCACATGTGGTGCCAATCCATAAAGGGGGGGTCCTAGGGAAGTACCAGGTAACTATAGACCCATCAGTTTGACATCGGTGGTGGGAAAATTAATGGAGAGTATACTAAAGGAACGATTGGGGGTGTACTTGGAGGAGGAGGAGGTGGGAGGTCTGGATATTCTGCAACATGGGTTTGTGCCAGGTAGATCATGTCAAACCAATCTTGTGGAGTTCTACGAATGGGTAACATCAGAACTGGACAGGGGAAAGCCTGTGGATGTATTATTCTTGGACTTCAGCAAGGCGTTTGACTCTGTTCCCCACAATGATCTGGTGGAGAAACTGATGGGGTTGGGAGTAGGCCCTTTGATGGTCAGATGGATTGAAAACTGGCTAGCTGGACGCACCCAGAGAGTACTGGTCAGAGGGGAGCTCTTGAACCCTAGAGAGGTCAGTAGTGGGGTACCGCAGAGCTTGGTTCTGGGTCCAATCCTGTTTAATGCATACATATCGGACATCAGGGAGGGTATAGGGTGTGAAATTAGTCTCTTCGCTGATGACTCCAAGATGGGAGCAGTAGTTGAGGGGGAAGAGGGGAGGTTGGCCCTGCAAGGGAACCTGGACACCCAGGAAAGCTGGGCTCACACATGGAAATTAAATTTCAATATCACCAAGTGCAAGGTGTTACATCTTGGGCGGGGAAACCCTAAACACAGGTACACCCTGGGAGGGGAGGGGAGGTGCTAGACTCGAGGCCTCAACAGGGGGAAAAAGACCTTGGGGCCATGGTGGATGCATGTATGAATAACTCTGAGCAGTGCAGGAGAGCGGCTAGCAAAGCAAACAGGATGTTGGGATGCATCGTAAGGGGGATCACCTCTAGGAGCAGGGAAGTGATTCTGCCGCTGTACAATGGACTGGTTAGACCACACCTTGAGTACTGTGTACAGTACTGGAGACCACACTTGAAGAGGGACATACAGCTCCTGGAGAGGGTACAGAGGAGGGCAACTAAGATGATACGAGGACTAGGGGATTTGACGTATGAGGACAGACTTGAGGAGCTCTGCCTGTTTTCATTGGAGGAGAGGAGAGACGGGGGACATGATTGAGGTCTTCAAGTACCTCAAGGGAATAAATAGGGTAAACATGGAGGGGATCTTTAGACTAAAGCAGGGAGGTATCGCCAGAGGGCATGGTTTGAAGTTGGAAGGTGGAAGGGTGAGGGGGGAAAAGAGGAGGAGGTTTTTCACTGAGAGGGTGGTGGACCCTTGGAATGCTCTGCCTGGCGAGCTGGTTCAGAGATCCACAGTGGAGGGCTTCAAGATAGGGTGGGACAGACACAGAAAGCGGATGTATCAGATGATGGCCTGGCCCAGGGGGGTTGGGATGGATGATAGGGGGTTCTGGAACACAAGGGGGGGGCCTCAGCACCCAACTAGGGATCTGAGGTTCAAGCAGACTTGATAGACCGTAAGGCCTAATCTGCTGGCAATTAGTATGTTAGTAGTCAGGGCAAAATTGCCCTGTTCACGGACGATACAAAGCTAGGAGTAAGGGTTGACTGCGAGGAGGTGGTTAGGGATCTACAAAAAGAGCTACAGAGGCTGGAAAGACAGTCTAATGTCTGGCAGCTGAGGTTCAACCCAAAACATTGCAAGGTGATGCATTTGGGTAAAGTTAACCCAAGGACAGAATACTGGCTTAATGGAGTCAAGTTCAGTGCCTCGGAGGAAGAAAGGGACCTAGGTGTCATCATAAGCAATACCCTTAGATAGATCAGCCAATGCAACACAGCTTACAGCAAAGCCAACAGAATGCTGGGATGCATCGGGAACGGTTTTGACAGCAGAAAAAGGGAAGTAATACTGCCACTCCACTGGTCCCTGGTAAGGCCCCATCTGGAGTACTGTGCCCAGTTTTGGAGTCCACATCTGAAAAAGGATAAAAACAGGTTGGAGGCCATCCATAGATGGGTGACTAAGATGATTCAGGGCCTACAAGGTCACTCATACGAGGAACGTCTGGAAGCGTTGAATATGTTCTCACTGGAGACAAGGAGGGAGAGGGGAGATATGATTGATACATACATGTTCCTGAGAGGAATTAATAAGGTGACATCCTAAGATCTATTCAACTGAGTCACTAACTCCAACACTATAGGGCACGAGTGGGAGCTGGGGGGGGCTTCAAGAGGGAGCTTAGGAAACACTATGTTACAAAAAGAGTCGTGGAACCATGGATAAGACTGCCAGCTGAGGTGATGGAAGCAAAGATCATGACATCATTCAAGCTGGGGTGGAACAGGGCTAAGGCACAATCTAAAGCAACAGGAGCAGTAGGGGGCATAAAGCAGTAAGAGGGTTAGGTCCTGGGATCTGAGAAGGTCTCAGGAACATGTGGGCAGACTAGATGGACCCTTGGTCTCCTTCTGCCATCATTTGTTTCTCTGTTTATATGTTTCTATAATATGCACTAGGTGTATGCAATAATGTTCAGTCCAGCATCAATAGCACACAATGACCAGAGAAAGGAATCAGAATACATAAGCAAGTAATGAGATACTTTTCTCGGTGAGTGCACCCTGAACTTGATTCATAACTTTTACTACATGAAATCTACATGGACAGGGCCTGGACTACCTGAAAGAGCTTCTGGTACCTTATTTCCCTGGGCGATCGCTCAGCTCGGCTGACAAGGGGTTGCTATAGAGTCCAAGGGTGTGTTTAAAATCTTCTGGGGCCCGGACATTTATGCATGTGGCCCCATCCCTTTGGAATTCTCCACCCCATCAGTTACGGGTGTGAGAAACCGTGGAGGGATTCAAACAAGCTTTAAAAACATACCTCTGGCATTAAGCATTCGGTGACTGATGGATTTAATTTTAGTTGTATTTTCTGTTTTATAATATTTATGCTGCTGTAAATTTTGATATGTTTTAATTATTTGTAAGGTGCCTTGGTTTTGAAAGGCGCCATAAAAATAAAGTGTTATTATTATTATTATTTTACTATGGGAAGGCTTTAAGCCTGAGGTTCAATGGGCTGAGCAACAACATCACTCCCCCAGCAGGCCTTAAAAGGCTACTCCTCCTGGACTGTTCCAGGATTCATTTGTCATTGCCCCACCATCCACCCCTCCTCCTCCAGTGGCTCGTCTCTCTTTTCCGTGGGCTTCTTTCTAAACTACCTTTAGCCAAGGGAATAATTCCTATGGCACCTGTAGGGGGGAACCCTCTCTAGGGTTCCTTGCATCGTACCCTTACAGGGTGGTATATCCCACAGATAGAGAGGCAAACAGCCACAATGTATCAGTCACACAAGCATACATCTCATCCAGTTGTGTAAGCACAATTGAACTGGGCTTTTAGCAGAAGAGTACCTATATGGAATTTGTTACCTGAAGACATGTGTAGGAGTCTTCTTCCATTCAGAGATCACAACTGAAATCATTTTTGTTGCTTTGTGATTCTGCTGCAATTGATTCTTGTTTGTGTGTTTTTCTAATTGTATCTCTTTTTTTAATTTACTATACAGTACATTACACTCCTATACACGCACCCTACCCTTATCAGCTGTCGTTCCCTCCAGCCCTGTTACCCGCTGTCCCCAGGACTTAGAGCTTGCCACCCTCAGTGTTCCACAATTTTCTGCTCATGGTGGAGTCCCTTGGTTCTCCACACCTGGGGGGAGTTCAGCTTGGGTGTTGTGGCAGGTGGCCCAGTGACTGGTGCAGGGCCTGAGAGAGAATGCAGCATCACTCTGCTGCAGCTAAGGTTTATTCATTTATTTGTTTTTTTTTAATTTTTCTTGGTCCCCTCCTCTGAGTACCTCATGGAAAATGACTGATCAAATGCATGCATGAATGCAAGGGCACATACATCCCAGACCCACACCCACACTCCCCATCATGTCTGCAGCCTGCACTACCACCTGTGCTCACCCAGGTGGCAGTAGTGCAGTGGAGCATGCGGAACTCCCTCCCTAGAGGACAGCTTCCTCTGGGATGCTCAACCCTCCCCCCTTACAGAAATACAAGTGTGCAGCATGCATGCTTAATAAGCATGCTGCACGCATGCTGCACACTTTTATTTCTGTAAGGTCCCCCCACCTCTGGCCCCCATGACTGGGACTCACTTTCAAACTCAGGTCACCAGCATTTCAAATGGCAGTGTTACCACCATGCCAACAAGCCGGCCTTATATTTGCTCTTCTAGTGCATGGTATTTTGGGATGGTTCTTCATGAGAAATGTTTTATAAGCTATCATTTTGTTTATCATCAACAAACAGAGATAATAATTTAGGTGGGACATCATTATGAAGCTTAGGCTGTCTGCAGTATCATATTACTGAAATACAGGAACATAGAATCTGTCGGCAAATAAGGATCGCTTGGCCCACCCAGCCTGCCCATTTTTTTCCCTGTCTATTCTGTCACCACAGACTGTACCTGATCCCTGGCTACTACCCCTCCCGTCTCACTTTCCTACCAATATTTCTTTGTGGCTAACCGATGCATGCTTGAAGTCTACCACTGTTTTCATCCCCACCACCTCTGCTGGAAGACTATTCTGAGTGTCTACCACAGTAAAGACATACCTCCTTTCACCCCTTCTGAATGCCCCCCTTCCACTTTCATTGCATGCCCGCTTGTTCTCGTGCACCTTCTTTTCTCTTCTGAAAAATATACCCATCCTGTACTTTATTTATCCCCATGAGGTATTTATAGGTCTCTATCTTGTCCCCCTTTCCCTCCTCTCTTCCAGGGTGTAAATGTTGAGATCCCTCTGTCTCTCCTCATAGGACTTCTGATGCAAACCATGCACCAATTAAGTTGCCTTGTCTAGTCAGCCTCTGCTTGGTCTATGTACTTGCTAAGATGTGTTCTCCAGAACTGGACACAATACTCCAGGTGGGGTCTTACCAATGGTTGATATAGTGGTAACACCACCTCTCTCCTTCTGCTGGTGATACCCTTTACTGTGCACCCCCAGCATCCAGCTGGTCCTGCCTACTGCCTTGTTGCACTACCTCACCACCCTGAGGTCATCAGATATGATTACACCAAGTCCCCTTTCCTGTTTAGTGACCATCAATACCTCTTCCACCATTCTATACATCCCCTTTTTGGTTTCTGTGCCCTTGGTGTATGACGTTGCACTTGTTCGCATTGATACCCGGGTAGAGAAAATAATTATGTCATAAATGTTTCTGTTCTCAAAGGGATCCTTGTGAATGCACCTCCTTCGTGAAGCAGTCCTTACCTTGAGTTCCCATAATGGTGCATTCAAGTCTTGTGAGCCTCAATATTTATTTTTTAATCTTGTTAATGAAAGTCCCTTAAGTAGTTACCAGAAAAGTCCCACATTTTCTGGTATTTTTATCTGCAGTTGGTAGACAAGCAGCTCCATTATTCTCTGAGGAAAGGTGACCTTCTTATTCATTTAAAAAGGAGACCTTCCTGTCTCCCGCCACATCCTGTTTCTATTTTTAAAGTGCTGTTTTCAATTTTAAACATCTGCTAAGTGATTTTGAGCATACAGAGTCTAGAACACGTGTAAAACCACTGTAGCATGACATCACTATTCCTCTCAAAGTGCTGGGTTAGAGGGACGTACTGTAAACGCTGTGGTTTACCGTATATATTCCATTGTTAGGATGGTCAGCCTTCCTCTTCCATTGTCACAGAAACAGGAGGACTGCAGCTCTGACTAAACTGTGGTTAACAAACTTGTTACTAATTTTAGCTTTGAAGTTCCTTTTTTTGCCACTTACTGTGTACCCAGGAGCCTTCCTCCCTCCCAGCCCATAGCCTTCTGTCCAAAGCACAAGGTACAGCTCCAAGCCAGTGCCTCATAGTGATACACTCTTCAGAGGTAGAGAAGCATGGCTCACCATGTGCTGCCAAGAGAATAAGTCGTAGAACTCTTTCAGGCCCTCAAATCATGTCACTCCTCTGCCTGCCAGACTCACTCCCATTGATGCTGTCCATTGCAGTTTCCAGTATGTCCCTCTGGTGTCTGATCAGTTTTATCCTTCCCTCCCTGGAGGTCCCTTTCCCATGGGGCATAGGACAAGAGGGAGAGGCATGTTGCCAAACCCAATGTCCAGGCACCAAGGGCTGGGTAACTGATACACTGCCAATGAGGGTCAGGTAGCGTGAGGGAGTGCACAAGGAGGCCATCACCCAAGGCTGCACTGGTTGGGTATTTTCCTTTGTTCTCCCTGCACATCCTAGCTTGGAGCATTTACCAAATCAGTGCCCAAGGGGCAAGGCCCACTTGCACATGGTCACCAAAGCCAGCAATGGCCCCTTACCACCTCAAGGTTCTGCTCTCCAAGTGGTACAAGTCTCTTCCCTCCCCACCCCCATCCCCTGGAGGAGAATTTCCACATGGATGCCTTTTGCCCTTCATTGCCAGACTCCGCTCCTGATGTCCTGGACACAGGGTGTGAACCCAGGTTGCTGGCATGCCAGGGAAGTCCCATACTGCTCAGCACCACCCACAGCTGGCTGAAGTTTCCTTTTCAAATGGCTAGAAAGAGATCTGTGAGCTATAAAGGTAGTCCAGAATCAGGAGGCCCATAGTCAGTTTAAACATTGACATGTTGCACACTTTAACACACATTGCAATAAAAGCAGCAGTTTACTATTAAGCTGTTTTGACCTATCAATTTTTTATTATGTTACATAGTATTTTGTATATCTCTGCTTCACTTTGCTGGCATATTACATCTGTTCTATGCTGAATAATTGTCTTTAATTTACTATACTGAAGAAGTCATTCTCCCTTCTTTTTTAAACTTTATTTATTACATTTTGTGAAAAACACAAGCAGAAGTGATGCAGACACAATACTGATCACAGGTCACATACAGAGCACATACGAGTAGAATCTAGGATGCTTACAGATACTGTGTATTTGCCACCTCACTAGAAGGGGATTACCACATTAGCAATATTCTCAGTGGATTTTTGGATGGGTTATGCTTTGTCAAAGAAGTATGAATGACAGTTTCCATTAATAAAATCTCAAAGTATGCCTATAGACAGGCTTACGTCATGCATATGGCTTGGGTGGATAAAACAGAAGCAAGTTCAATTTATGCGGCTGCTGCTCCAGGCAGGCTACGTCTTCACAATTGAAACCTACATTGCCCATACTGATTTCACAGTTGTAATATGTGTAACAACCCTCTTTGGCCACTAGAGGATTGGGGGTTTGGGGGGGTTGGTTACTAGAACTTATTGATAGGTACTGCCTCCACCTAGAGAGTCCAGTGGGCAGAGTTTAGTGTGTACTGCCTCCACCTAGAGAGTCCAGTGGGCAGAGTTTAGTGTGCTTGTGAGAATGGTGCCAGGATGCTTTTGAAGTCACTTGCCTCTAGTCGCTTGCCAGATTACTTGAGGTGGCTAGTACCTCACACATCTTAACTTTCAGTGGATCCAGTCTTTGAGGCCAACTCATCTCGACACCCAGTCAGCAGGTAGTCTCTAGGGACAGACCCATGACAGCAATGGAAATCCTAGGGAAACTATTAGGGCATGTAGTCAAGCCTGCTGTTAAACCCTGGAAGTATGTAGGGGGCATACTGGGAGGATGTGGGACCCTGAGGGGCTTCCCCTGAAGGGAAGTCCCTGGCAGCCTTGTGGTGCAGGTAGGGGTAGGGTCCCACAGAAGAGGAGTGTTCACCTTTTGGGAGACATCTGCAGTCCTGTACCCAAGATGCTGCCAGCCAAGCTGCTGATGGAGAGAAAGCACTGTTGAAAGTGAGCTACAGACTAAGTCAGAGATATGCCTATGTGGAGTACAGGAGATCAGAAATAGGGAAGGGGTACTAGAGATATTACATCAGGCAGAGGGCAAGCTGGTGTGTACACTGCTGCACTGTGCCCAGCACACCTGCCGGTGAGTGCAGAGACACTGATGTGAAGCGTTCAGTGCATGGATGGTCTCTGGGCTCGAGCAGAAAGACTAGCCTGGCACAGTGTGGTGGCCCTCAGGACTAGGTACCCCTGGATGCCATCAGCAAACCAAAGTCTAAGTGAGAGAGAAGTCCTGGCAGTGATTATGCCTTCTGCACCACCTGCTGACCAGACACTAAAGTGTCACCATACATCTCAACTGTCCATGATTTTCAGAGGTTTCCCTGATGTTGCCACAAAAATGTTCTTTGTTCCTCCTAAATATGATGCTTCTTTCACTGAAGAGTAAGGATTTGAAGCATATTGACAGCTTTCAGTGTTACAGTTCATGTATGTATCTGGAAATGCTTTTCATACTAAAAACACAATGTAGGTAGCTTCTTGACCTGATATTACCATATAAGGTTTGTCCCTGATTCTGGTCATTTGTCTCTGATTATTCTAAGTCCAGTCCTTGATTTCAAAGACAGGAGTTTGAGAGGTATAGGTGTCACTATGTAGGAAAAATTCGCAAACCCAAAACGTATAGCCCAGTGAGAGACACTGGTAAAGTTATGCAGAGTAGAACAGGCTCTGTCAAGATGTATAACCACACTCACTGGTGTGAAAAGAGGGGTTGTGTGGCCCCAGATGTGAGTGGAGGGAGATTAACGTTCTGACTCAAGTCCAGGGGTCAGGATTGAACCTGTCTGTACAATGCTAACCAGGAGAGCTTTCAAGGACTGGGTTTCCATGTGTGTACTGTAAATAGTTCAATATAGCGTGACTACTGCTTAAACCACCCTTAAAGTGTGATATTTCCTGTCAGAACAGATACCTGAGTTAAGCCCAATCTGTGGTTGGGAAAGAGGTGCATGGTACGTGTAGTGCAAGGAACTCTTCTGGCGAACAATCCACCTTACCCCTAGAAGGAGGGGTCTCCCCGAGCTATGCTAGCCCCTTTTACACCAAGAGGAGCCCTTCATACTGTATAGTCCTAGCCTCAGCTGAAACAATACAGCCATAGCTGAGTGGGTTGCAAGAGATATGTAAAGGATTTTCTTATTTATTTTTGCAGCTAAGCAGAAACTAAGCAAATATTGCTTATAAAAGCAAACCAGTCGATAAAGCATTATTACTCATGTGGCCCCACAAGGGAATATACCGCCGTGCAGAAGCAGCGGAAGAATCTGGTCTGTTCAGTTACTTAAGCAATAAGGCATGACCAAGGGTTATGTTAATGGTCTGTTAATCACCTTCTAGGGGTGTACCGTGGCACGAGGTGTAGCTGAGTGCCACATGCCCCTAGATGGTGATTAACTGACCATTAACATAATGCCTGGGAGTGCCTTATTGCTATTATAAAAAAACATGTTTTAAAACAGTGTTAAATCTTATTCAGTATATGGTTAAGCTCTACATGTATGTTAATAAAAGATTAACATAAGGCTGTTAGAATGTTTATAGCCAATCAGAAAGCTCCATTTCTCAGCCCTTTTTATAATAAGCTTTAATAGGAGGTCAGTTTTGTGAGCAAAGCTGCTTTCACTGGCAAACTCACCACCCCGGCCCCTCCACTTCTTCAGTAAGCTGGTCTCTGATATTCCATTGCCTTGTTAAGATGGAAGTGCGTTTAGTACCTTGACAGAGTACTCAGCTGACTAGCATTGTTACTGTTCCACATGTAAAGACCAATTAAGCATCAGAAGGTCTACTAATAGATGGGATGGGTGTCTAAAAAATTGTGAGGCTTGACAAATGGAACAGTTTGAAACAAGTATAACAGGGGTGTGCACTTGGTCCACTGCTGCTCAGTCGTTGTTGAAATGTGCCAAGGAAACCCTGCAATCACTCGGTGTTAAAATACAATGGCTCATCAACTTAGACCCTGTACAGAAAACAGCACTGCAGGCAGTAACGTTTTTAAAATTGGATTTAAGACTTGCCATGCTGTAGCATCAGCACTACCAGGAGTGTGTTTCAAGTCCATTTTTGAAAACAGTTCCCATCATCCACACTACAGGTAAAACCTGACTAATCTCAGTAACGTTTTACAAACAATGCTAAAACCTAACTCACAGCAGGGTTTTGGCACAGTTTTTAAAATCAGACTAAATTCCATTTGTAAAGCAGCCACTAAGTGTGCTACATAGACTTAAAAGGACACCATCAACCCTTTTTACAACATACTATTTATAGTTGGAAGTCCACATTTTATGACTGCATACCTTCTATAAAATTCATTAATGTTGCTGGTTGCTTTAATGCTTCCTTTCTTTGTTGAACTGGAATGCATGCTAATGGTGTATTTATACCCACCTTGCTTTGTTTCAAATCCTTGATCTACTCTTATTGCAAACTTCCTAAATATTAGGAACTGATTGAAACAATTCAGCTACTCACGATACACCAGTCTCATCTCCTTCCCCTGCATCATGAGTAGTTCAACTGTATTGGGGGTGTTCCTCTGTCCAAAAAAGATGCAGTGGGAGCTGATTAAAAACAGTAAAACATATTTTTGTGTTTTATCACCAATACAGTGGATAGTCTGTTATTCAGTTCATAGTAACAGTGGAAGATAATTCCTTGTACAGCAGGTGAGGATCAATACCTTCTGAATGGAAAAAGGTACCTACTCCTCGTGATACCCAAAGGTGACTAAAGGAATGAATAAACCTCTGCCCAGTTTCTATGCTGTCTACAATACACAGCCTGACTAAGATGTATCAACATAGACAGCTGACAAGGTTTATAGACCATCATCAACATCATTATAGCCTATCACCTTTTCAGTTTGGTTGAGAAAAGCCCACTCCATTGACATGATATTGGTAGAAACATGGTGATTTGGTCAATAAAGTATATTTGCTTTAAAAAAAGGAACACAGCGATTTACAGGCAGAAAAATAATAATATAATAATAATAATCTTTATTATGTGCCTTTCAAATGTCAAGGTGCATTACAAAACTTAAAACAACGGATAAAACAGCAATAATAAATACTCAATAAAATCCAGGAATTAACCTTATTGGTCACAGTATACCCTGCTCCATAAATAGGTCTTCAGTGTCTATTTAAACCCCCCCATCATGGTTGCACACTCCCAAAGTCGACGGGGTAGAGAATTCCAAAGGGCTGGGTCCACGTGCATAAATGCACGGCCCCTGAAGATTTTAAAACTACCCTTGAAATCTCTAGCAACCCCTCATCTGCCAAACGGAGCAATCACTCGGGGCAGTAAGGAGACAGGAGCTCTTTCAGGTAGTCTGGACCAAGTCCACGTAGGGCTTTATAAGTCAGTAATCCGACTTTGAAGGTGATCCACCACTGAACTGGCAGCCAGTGCAGTTCACGCAGCACCGGGTGTAATATGAGAAGTCCGAGGAGTCCCCGTCAACAACCGGGCCGCAGCGTTCTGCACCAGCTGCAAGCGGCGGATATCAATCCCCGGAAGCCCAAAGTAAAGGGAGTTGCAATAATCAAGGTGCGAGGTCACAAAGGCGTGGATCAGTGTGGGAAGATCACAGGACGGAACAAGGTGCTTAATCCTAGCAATGTTCCTCAGATAGTAAAAGGATAACTTAACGACAGCCGACACCTGAGATTGTAATGTCAGCCCATCGTCAGGTATCACCCCTAGGTCCCACACCAGTTCAGAGGCCAGGAGCTGGGAACCCCCAGGAAAAGCCCCGTGGCTTGACCAGCCCCCGACCCACCATCTGGCGACCTGGATCCACAACCATCACCTCAGTCTTCCCCTGGGTTCAACCTCAGCCAGCTGGAATTCATCCAATCCTAGATTTCAGTGAGGCAGTTATTAAATACTGAGAGTGCTCCATCCTGGTCAGGTGCAAAAGACAGGTAGAGCTGGGTATTATCAGCATAGCAGTGAAACCTCAGCCCATATCATCTTACAATGTCTCCGAGGGGCAGCATATACACTGCAAACAACATGGGGGACAACACTGAGCTCTGAGGGACCCCACATGACAGGGAGAGTGGGTCAGAGGAATAAATCCCTGACACCACCATCTGAGTTCTGCCAGTGAGGAAATACCTAAACCATCTGAGGACTGAACAAGTCAGGCCACAGATGAACCTCTGGTGCTCGAGCAGTACCCCATGGTCCACGGTGTCAAAAGCTGATGAGAGATCAAGAAGCACCAAGATGGACCAGTTTTTCCGATCTCTTGCCATCAGAAGATCATTGAACACCCAAACCAGTGCAGTCTCGGTACTGTGCCTCTTTCGAAAACTGGATTGGAGAGGTTCGTAGATGTTATGGATGGTCAAATGGTTCTCCAGCTGTACAGCCACTACTTTCTCAATTACCTTCCCCACAAAGGGGAGGTTAGAGATAGGTCTGTAGTTTGCCAGACAGTCTGGGTCTACAGAAGTTTTCTTCAAGAGGGGTGTCACCACTGTCTCCTTCAGGGAGCTAGGAAACTCACCCGACTCAAGGGAGCACCAGACTCTCCGTGCCAAGACTGGGCCGATAATATCACAACAACCCATAACCAGGGAAGTTGGGTCCGGATCTAAACTACAGCACATAGGGCGCATACCCTGGATAATCCGCATAACATCCACGATCTCCAGCCGGTTGAAGGTACTCCAGGAGAAGTGAGGGACAGTGGCCAAGCACCGATCATCAGCAACTCCCACAGAGTGTGCCGATCGGATCTCCGCCCTGATGTCGGCCACCTTATCGCAAAAAAACGAGCAAGCTCCTCACACTCCAATTGTGAAAAGACTCTTCGAACCTGCAGGTAAGCTGGGTTGCACAGCCTGTCTACTGTTCAAAAGAGCTGAGCTGGTCAGTTATGAGTGGCAGCAATCGCCCCGGACAGGAACTCTGCCTTCTTATGGGAGATTGCTGACTGGTAGAGTCAATAATGATCTAGCAGTCTAAGATGGTCAACCTCCAGGGCTGATTTCCACCAGCAATGCTCTAACCTTTGTCCTAGTCACCGCAGCTCCCTCAAGGTCCCGTCAAACCACAGAGACCAAGGGAGGAGGGAGAGAGGACGAACACAGATGGGAGCAACAGAGCCCAGTGCTGTGGTAATGGCCTTGTTATAGGCCAGAACCAAAGCCTCTGGGTCCTTGCTTGCCATAGGAAATTCCAATAGATCAAGCACCACCACTAGGCCATCAGAGCTCAAATCCCATAAAGGGTGGTACCTGACCATCTCCACAGGGGTAGGCCTACGAAGGGGAGTGCAAAAATTGAATCTCACAGTGTAGTGATCAGACCATCTGACTGGTTCCACCCCCACATCAGAGGCTTCAATCCCCAGGAGGAAAACCAAGTCAAGTGAGTGGCCGTGTTTATGAGTAGCAGAGGTAACAATCTGTGTAAGGCCCAGTGATATCATCAACTGGAGGAAGTGTTGTCCAAATTGCTAGAGTTCGTCATCGATCCAGGCATTTAAGTCACCCAGGACCATCAGCCTAGGTGACTCAAATGCCAGATGCACCACGAAGTCTGCTACTTCCTGAAGGAATAGATTCTCATCCCTGGGTCGATGGTAGATGAGTGCTATCCTAAAACCTACACCTGCTACTACGACACACTCAAAAGACCCAGGATCCTCAACTGGTACGCTGGTGAGGCCCAATTCGGTCTTGAAACAGACTGCAACCCCCCACCCCTGCGGTCCAATCTTGGGCGGTGTATCACTGAATACCCAGTCGGAATCGTAGCCTCAAGTATGGAGCCCGTATTTTCATCCTGCCAGGTTTCTGTGATGCATGCCAGATCTGTTGTCCCGACAAGATCTGCAATAATTGCAGTCTTGTTCTTAATAGATCTGGCATTGCATAACACCACTTGAGTTGGACAGGACTCCTGGGCCGCCCTAACCACCTGCCCACCAATAATGGTGGAGCCCTTGGGTATGGAGACTAGACATGGAGGACCATGTTCCAGACTCCATTTCGTCCCAGGGTGTCTTCTGGGCTTAATGACCCGATGCGAGTGCCCCACTATCCAACCTCCGCTGTTCGCACCCCACCCGCCCCCACCCCTACGGGCAATGCCCAGTACTATACAGTGCTGATAGAAAATAATAAAGGTGGGGGGGAAGGGTGGAGCGTGCAGAGAGCGGAGGCTGAATAACGCATGACCTGGGGGGTAGATCTATAACACATATCACAGGCCCAAAGACACAGAGCAAGGGAAAATCCCAACAGATAATATTGAAAATGTAAATAGTATACACAACTTCCACAACTCTCTCACAGAAAAAAAAGAACTAAACATAAAATAATCAAACGAATCAAATTATACCCCCTTTTTCCGAAACTCCCCACTCTCTCTCACCAAGAGGGGAGATTCAGATAAAATGAGCAAATCAATCTAAACTTCCACCCAACCTAATGACACTATATTATAACAAATACAGAAGTAAATTAAAGTAAAATACAAAAAACATACTCCATAATCTCTAAATAAATACTGTAGATAATATACCAAAAAGGATGTTAAATCACCATAGGAAGTCACTTTCAGGAAGTCCAGGTTACAAAATAAGACTGCACCAGCGTACTTAAGTACACCTCCTCTCACAAGGAGTGCCAATTAACATAAAATAAAATGAATGTTGCAATTTCAGCGTCCAACATAAAATAAGTAAACAGTAGAGTTTATTAAACCCCCAGGTCCTCTCACTACTGGGGGTCCAAAATAACCAGGCACTCTCACTGCTTGGAACACAAAAGAATGAATTTTAAACTGCTTGTTTCCCAAGAGTTATTCTTCAAATGGCAAGAAGCATCCAAAGTTAGACTAAATCTTCTTGCAGTCCATGGTAAAGGACAAAGTATTTGTTACTGAAGCACCGTTTTAGGACTAGCTGATGCATTTGACGATGTAATTCATGTGATGTCATTAAGCAGATTAGTCACTATTGATTTCTCTGGTCGTGCTATGCCTCGGTTTAGAGAATATTTATCTGTCAGACAGCACCTGGTTAGTCAAGAAAAGGGGAGACCAGATACTTTTCAAATAACAAGGTTGGATCCACAGGGGTCTATGCTTTGCCCCCTCATTAACATTACATAGAAACGTAGAAATTGTCAGCAGATAAGGACCACCAGGCCCATCCAGTCTGCCCATAAGCCCTATACTTAGATTGTGGCCTCTGACCCTATCTGGTCAGTGGCTTTTTGTCCTTCTTTCCCACCTCTAAGGTTCCCTTATGCCTGTCCCAGGCATGTTTGGATCCCTCCACTGTGCTTGCCATTCCATTTGTCCACCACACTCTCTGTGAAAATGAACTTTCTCACATTTCCTCTTAACCTGCCTCCCTCCAGTTTCATATTGTGGCCCCTCATTCTAGTATTCCCTCTGACTTGGAAGATGTCTCCCCCTTTCACCTTGTTTATGCCCTTGAGGTATGTGAATGTTTCTATAATGTCCTCCCGTTCCCTCCTCTTTTCCAGTGAGTACATATTGAGGTCCTTCAATTTCTTCTCATATGTTTTGTGATGCAAGCCCTGAACCATCTTGGTTGCCCTCCTCTGGACCGCTTCCATCCTGTTATTGTCCTTGCGAAGATGCAGCCTCCAGAACTGCACACAGTACTCCAGGTGAGGCCTCACTAGTGTTTTATACAATGGCATCCCTCTGTCTGCTAGTAATACCTCTGCCTACGCACCCCAGCTTGCCACTGACCCTCCCTGCAGCCTTTGTACACTGCTTTGATACCTTTAGGTCATCAGAAATGATAACCACCAGGTCCCTTTCTTCTTTGGTATTAGCCAGCTCCCCCTCCCACCCTGTATGTTTCTTCAGGATTTCCTCTTCCCGGGTGCGTTCTTTTGCACGTCTTTGCTTTGGACCCCAATTGCCACACCTCAGACCGTTTTTCAAGCTGCCCCAGGTCCCTCTTCATTCTCTCCACCCTGTCTGGAGTATCCACCCTGTTGCAGGTCTTGGTGTCATCTGCGAGCAGGCAGACTTTTCCCTCCAGCCCTTCTGCAATGTCACTAATAAAGACATTGAACAGGACTGGCCCAAGGACCAATCCCTGAGGTACCCTGCTGGTCACCCCCCCTTCCTGGATTGGACCCCATTTACCACTACCCTCTGCCTCCTGTCTGTTAGCCAGTTCTTGACCCAGTTAACCACCTTGTGCCCCATGCCCAGACTACCCATCTTGTTAACCAGCCTCTTATGTGGGACGATGTCAAAGGCCTTACTGAAATCAAGGTATGCGACGTCCACTGCCCCCCCCAATACACTTCCTTCGTCATCCAGTCAAAAAATGTATCATATTTGTTTGACACGGCCTTCCTGCTGTGAATCCGTGTTGCCTAGGATCCTGGGCACCGTTGGATTCCGGGTGTGCCACTATTCTTTCTTTCAGTAGTGCTTCCACCACTGAAGTGAGACTGACTAGCCTATAATTCCCCGCTTCCTCCCTACTACCGCTTTTGTGCAGAGGGACTACATGTGCCCTCCACCAGTCTTCTGGAACCACTCCTATGTTGAGTGACTCGGTGAAAATGGCTGCCAGAGGTGTCACTAGTTCCATTCACAGCTCCCTTAATATCCTTGGGTGTATGCCATCTGGCCCCACTGCTTTGTTCACCTTTAGTTTTGTGAACTCCTCTAGGACTCTCTCCACTGTGAATGGACTGGTGTCCACTTCCCCCTACCCCATTACATCTGTCGCCCATCTGTGGTTCCTAACCTTCCCCTTCCTCTGTGAATACTGAACAAAAGTATTTATTCAGTATTTCTGCCTTGTCTAGGTCTCCCTCCTTACACTCTCCTTAGTCCCCTTGAAGTCTTACAACCCCCCCCCCATTTTCCTACTTTCACTGAGGTACCTATAGAATGTCTTGTCTCTTTTTTTCACTGACTGAGCTGATCCCTCCTCAGTCTGCACCTTAGCTCTCCTAACAGCCTACCCTGCTTCCCTTAGACACTCCAGGTACGCCTCCCTGTCTTCCTCACTTTGGGTCCCTTTATATTTTGTGAAATTTGTTCTTTTAGCTCTGACCTTGTCTGCCACCTCTTTTGAGAACCATAGTGGCTTCCTCCTTTTCTTCCCTTTGGATACCACCCTGATGCATTGGTTCGTCGCCTCCACTATAGCTCCTTTTAGTTTATCCCACTGCTCTTCAAACCCTCCCTTGCCTCCTCCTTTTTCAGGGCTACTCTAATGCATCTTCCCATTTCAGCGGAAGTCTGCCCTCCTAAAATCTAAAACCCTCGTCTTTGTGTGACTTGACTGAGTCCCTGTCTCCATGTTAAACCACACTATGTTGTGGTCGCTAGATTCCAGTTGTCCCTCTACGCTGACTTTCTTGACTCTGTTCCCATTGATCAGTATTAGGTCCAGAATCACTCTGTCTCTGGTGGGATCAATCACTAGTTGCCTGAGAACAACCCCCTGTAGGAAATTTAGGATGCCTCTGCTTCTTGTTGAAGCAGCGGCATGTGTAGGTCCAATCCACGTCTGGCATATTGAAATCCCCCAGCAGCAGAACTGTACTTTTCATTGCCATCTCATGTATTTCCTCCACTAGCTCCTTGTCCACTTTCTGCCCCTGTACTGGAGGCCTGAATATCACTCCTGGGCATATTGCCATGCCATTACCAGGTTCTAGGGTGACCCACAGTGCCTTGGCTTCCCCATCTACCTTACACCTGTGTTGCCTTTACATCGTCTCTGACATACAGGGCAACTCCCCCATCTTTTTTACCCATTCTATCCCTCTTGAACAGAGCGTACCTTAACATCACATCTGTAAGCAGAATGAACAAATTGGTACGCAGGTAACAGTCCATACAGAGAGACAAAGAACTGCTGTGCCTCACTAACCGCATTGCAATTTGCATTCATTAAAATGTGGAGTGGCTGATTATATTTCAATACTACAAAATAAAAGCTATGCTTTTTGTTGTTGTTTATCAGTGTTCAGTTTGATGACCTGTCGGGGTGGAAACTTTAAGGGGAACAGACACCCTGCAGCATTGCCAACTGGTTTCTCCTTACCCCTGTTCTCTTTCTGCACACCTCTCATTTTTTGTTTCCAGTCTCCCTCATCTGTAAAATTAGCTCTGTATAAAGCTGTCTCATCGGCACAGTGGTAGGGTCACCACTTGAGACTTCACCCACTTGGGTTAAGGAACAAGCCTGGATTGCTGGACACCAGCCAAGGGGAGGAGAATCAAGCACCCGGAGGGCACTCTCCTCCTCCAGAGAGAAAGAGCAGTTAGATCTGTTGGGAGAGCTAGCTGGGTGACCGCAGGTAGCAGTGCAGTAACAGCCACTTTGTGGGTGGGAGGATGCTGACTGCCCAGCATCTTCAGGGATGGGACCAAACAAGAGAAAAGCACCCGATCAGGTAAGATGAAAACCCAGCATCCGTCAGACCCCACACCAGCGACCCAGGTACTGCCTCCAACTGGATCCTGTTTCAACAGTGGGTAAAGGTGCTCCCAACCAACCCTGCCATTGGGGGTAAGCCATGGATGAATGGAAGGTGGGTATGTCTGGGAGAAGCCAGTTAACAAGTCTGGGGAGGCCAGCATGAAGGAGACCTGATCAGCAGAAGGAGCACAGATAAATTTTAAAAAGAAAAAAAAAAACTAGCTCTGTACGAAGCCAGAATAATGTGACATTGTACATGCTCCAACCAGTGATATCATCAGAGTCAAGCAGTGGCTTCTGACACAGGTACCACTACTTGCATGCACTGCTACAATGAAAATGGAGCAGCTCACCAATATACCCAGTTTGTATCATTGTAGCAAATCATGCAAGCAGCGGTATCAGCATAGGAGTCACATACTGATTCTAACCGATGATGTGACTAGTAGAAACACCTCTAATGGTGCAGTGGGAAGGGCTACATACAGAGCTAAGGAAACACAAAGCAAAAAAGAGAGGTATGTACAGAAAGAGAATGTTGGCGGGGGGGGGCAAATCTAAATTAGGAATGCTGTAGAGTTTCAATTCCCCTTAAAGAACACTGTCAACCCTTTTTGCATCAAATTATTGCTTGTTGAAAACTCACATTTTACAGTTACTTACCTTCTCTAAAATGCATTGATGTTGCTGGCTGTTTTATCTGCTTCCTTTGTTAGTGGAACTGTAATGCATGCTAATGGTGTAGTTACACCCAACCATGTTTTGCTTCAAATCCTTAATCTATTCTTGCTGTATACTTCCTGAACATTAGGAACATCGCCAAACAGTGCAGACACTCATGATGCAACAGTCTTCCTGCCTCCCACTGCATCATGGGTGGTTAGACTGTGCTGGTGGTGTTCCCAAGTCCAGAAAAGATGCAATGGGAGTTGGTCAAGGACTGTAAACAAACATGTTTTTGTGTGGTAACACCAGTATGGTGGGCAGTCTGTTTTCACTCTTAAAACAAAACAAGGAATCAGAATCAAACTATCAACGACATCACAAACCTCCACAGAATCTGAGCAATCATAAAATGTTTTTTTTATTTTTAAATTAAAGACACTTTAAAGCCTAGGGGGGTTGACAGTGCCCCTTTAATGATAAGACTGGAACTCCATTACAATCACCAAGCAAACAGTTAAATTAATGATGCCAAACTGACTTATAAACCAGATCAAGTCTTGGCAACCTGGGTCGCCCGAGAGGTTCTGGTCCAGTGACTTCACAGAAACTGCAGCAAGCGAGTTCCACTGGCAGCAGTTGCCAGCGATAACTGGACAGGGATTGAGAGCCTGCCATGCAAGCAATTCTAAAACAGTTTCTGCTATGGATTCTGCTCCAGTTACAAACACATTCGGCCCATATGGATGGCATACAGGAGAAGGCAGAAGGAGCAGATGATAATGCCATTAAAGCCTTTTTTTTGCCCTCCTTCATGCCAGCTTTCCCCAACCATGTCACTCAGCTTCTTGTGGGCTTACCTTCCAGCTCCATCCTCCACTTGTCACTCCCTCTTGGCAGGGGGTGGCAGGCCAGGACCCATGCCTTCCAGCCCATGCCCCAGACCAGCGGAGAGCCACATTGCCAGTGCAGGGCCTACGGGAAGCCAGCATTCGTCCTGCCTTTTTTCCTGGGCATTTCCACTTTTTGGTCCTATCCCTTAGGATGCAGGTTGCATGGGTGTGCATGTGCACGCACGTGACTCTGCTTAGGATGGCACCAGCATGCGTCCACCCTCCTCTGCACCACTCTGACTACACTTCTACTTGTGGTCACTCAGGTGGACACAGAGCAGTGGAGCTGGCAGCCCGCCCTCCCCAGAGGTGGAGAGTGTTCTCTGGAATGCTTAATCCTCCTCCTCCTCCCAGCCAGGCCCAACAACTCAGGCTCATTCCTGAACATGGATCACCGACATCACAACCAGTACTGCTACTGCTGTGCGACAGGCCAGCTAGCCATTAAAACCTTCAATGGCATTATCTTCTGCTCCTTCTACCTTCTTCTGTATGCTAGCCACACACAGGCCAAATCTGTTTGCAATTAAAGTAGACTTGTCTCAATCTTCAGATCCACAGCACAAAACTTTGAGTACTACTGCAGCTATTGTTCAAGAGAATGTGGCACAATTCTGAGTGAGAACTTTAGAAAACCAGATGAGGGCACCAAACTATGGACTTGCAGGCTTCCTGAACAAACAGAAGGAGCGGTCATTATAAAGTCTTTATCACAAACTAATAGCCCCCACTAATAGCCACAGCATCTACAATTTGGCATGAATTTGCCAGGAAATGTCACATTTAGTACTTTTGTACACCCTAGGATTCAAGCCAAATATAAGGGAGATAATTCTGGACAATGCTTGCAAAGGTGTGGAGAGGCCAATGCTGGCCATACCATATGTTCTGGACAAGCCCTGTTCTTCCAGAGTTCTGGGAAAATCTAAAACAAGCAATTATTACTTCTTTCCATGGACCCCCAACTTATAAATCCTGCCATGGTACTGTTATAGATCCCACCAGAGGGAAAGAGGATGGGACCTAGATCATTGATTCATGTGTTTGTTTTAGCAGTGAGCAAGGCCATCACAAGGCTATGGTTCGAGGCCTCCCCTTCAGACAACATATGAATAAAATGGGAACAGGAAAGTGGTACCCAGATTATCTCAGCCCAATGCTCGAAGTGCCTTCACTTCAGTTGGCAGGTCATCGCATCATCTTCCTGGCGGGAGCTTAACTGGAAAGTGCTAGTTCGATTTTTTTTAGAACACCAGTAATCACTAAACACTCTCACTCCAGCGATACAGAGCTATGCTGGTGTAACTGTGGAGGTGCCCAGGGAACCCATTAACATATTGTTGGGACTGCCCCAGGCTTTTCAGCTTTTGGGAGTCTATTCATTTAGAATTTCAAAGACTAACTGGGCTAAACTTCCCGTTTGCCTTTATAGAGTTGGTTCTGGGCTTCCCTACCTTGTTTTCCTGTCATAGCACTGCTCAAAAACTGGATCAGATTCTATAGGCAGGCGCTTAAATGTATCACTTCTAACTAGTATTTCCTCGGCCTCCTTCTCTGGTACAATGGAGGTTGAGAGTGGCTGATATAGAATGAATGGAGAGAATAACTAGTGCCATTCATATAGGATGGATAATGATACATTTTTAGAAATATGTTACCCTTGGCATCAGACGGAAGTGACTGATTTATAGTAATGGGCCTAGTTGATGGGCTTCTGTGGCAACTACTTGACTCTGCATATTATTACATTTTGTCCTGGAGTGGGGGGATGGGGAGGTGCACCACTACCAAGTTGTTCTTGAATGGTTTTAGTTTTCTTTTCTAAAGGAATTGTTCTGTGTTTTTGCTATTAACAATATTTCATTTACACATTTTCTGTTAATAATAATTATTTACTGCCATTTGGGGATTAGTATTTACTAGGCCTAAAGCCCAGTTGCTTTGCTGCATTACAACTAAATCGTTGACAGGGTGACTTTCTTATTTTTTTTTCCTTTTTTCCTTTTTCAATTGTCAACTTGCAGATTTTATAAATGGTGAACCATGATATAAGACTTTATCTGTTTTAAGTTGTATACCAGAATATCTGGCTCTTGGTGAAATTCCTGGCAACAATTCTCTCCTATATAAGTTATCCTTATTATATAACCTCCAGTAGTTTTATATGTTATGTTTATGTAAATGACAATGTTTATAATTTGATTAATAAACTTTTACTGAGTTAAAACAAGGCTATGGCTATAAGCCACTATGCCTACTGTTCACTAGTAGCACCAAATAGTAGCTAATTCCTGTATCTATGAGAAACATACTTAATCAATTATGGGAGTGGCTCTCTCTCTCTTTCAAGCGACGAAAGGTAAATAAAATTTGCATTGTTTTCCTGTCTGCCTGTTGTGGCATATCTGCTCATCCAGAATTCTCTATTTGTAACCTCCAGTAGTTTTATATGTTATGTTTATGTAAATGACAATGTAGATACTATGATTAATAAACGTTTACTGAGTTAAAACAAGGCTATTGCTATAAGCCACTACACCTACTTTCAAATGCCCATCCTGGACAAATCAAGGGGACTGCTCAACTATTTTGGCTCTATAGAGCCACGCTGATCCCTTTCACTTCCTTGTACCTGCTCTAACTCTGACCCGCCCCGATCTGTCTCTGCGCTATCACATTTAGTTGAGCAGTCCCCTTGATTTGTCCAGGATAGTCATCTGAAATACCAAAAACTGATTTTTAAAACTGGCCCCATTCATTCCTATGTAACACACCCCCTTGCTGTCCATATAATGACATCAGCAAATGTGATAGTGCGGGGGTGGATCGGGGGTGGATCAGACTCAGAGCAGGTAAAAGGAAGTGGAAGGGATCGGCACGGCTCCATGGAGCCAAAATATAATCTCTTCCCTTCTCAAACAGGGACACTGAAACATTAAAATTCTGGCAACATAAAAAAAGGGGCCAGGAAAGGCTTCTTTACTGTTGTTGTGGGCAAATATTTGAAATATCGAGAGAGTGGCTCTTTAAATGGCTACTATGACAATCAATTATTTATCTTCATTTGAAATGCTTCAGTTCCTAAAATAAATCACTTATCAGTAAGGTGTGACTCTCACCTATATTGTATAAACTGATTTAAGTTCTGAATTACACAGGCGCCTTACAAAGTGTACTGTACTGTACTGAACGGACTGTATAATTAATGGGTCTCCCCTTTTGCCATTGAGAGACCGTGGCATAATTTGCCATTATAAAGTAGCATTTATAACTGCAAACATGCACTCGGTTCTCCTCCCTCTGCGCATGTGCTTACAGCAGTGTCTCCCTTCCTGGCTCGCGCTGCCTTCTAACTCACAATGGAGCCACCAAAGAAACACGGCGTTGAGTAAATTTATAAAAAAAAAAACAAAATCAGAACAAGTGTTACAGATGGGGGACTGTGAACTTTTTTTTTTAAAATACAAGAAGCCGCCGGAAATCAAAATCCGACCGGTGGTAAAATAAAGTGAAGTATACTCGTAGCCACACCAAAACTGCTGATATTTTATATAATTGCTGTGGCCAAAAGGGGAGACCAAGCAATTATATAAATAAATAGTAGTGAGGTTAAACTCGAGTTTACATACACCCCGGGTTAGATGCTTTGCACAAACCCCTCGGGTGTGTGTAAACTCTCGTTAAACACACCACCCCGTACTTTAGTCTATATATTGTAAATAGAATCACAGATTAGAATCCATCAATGACAAGGCTGTAATTCCATCAAAGGAATTCTGGTAACAGCAAAAATCAAGTGGTTTGTGATGTCGCAAGATTTCCGAGGTGGAATTACAGACCTTGTTACTGATGGTTAATAATATAGCCCGCCCAATATCGTACTATTGCTCTGCTGCCCCTCCTAGGTAAGCTCCTCCAAAAAATAGTCGCCTCCCAACTCATAGACTATCTACACTCCTACAACCTACTCGCCCCTTGCCTACATAGCTTCCTCAAGGGCCACAGCATGTCAACTGCCCTCATTTAAATTCTCAAATGATGTCAAAATCACCATGGATAAGGGCACACTCACGGGGACATTTTCATTGATCTAGCCAAGGCCTTCAACCTCATAGACCACTCCCTTCTCACTCATAAATTGGCTGACATGGGTTTATCCCCCCATGCCACCTCTTGGTTCACAAACTACCTGTCCAAATGAAGACAGTTTGTCAAATTCAGCTCAGCTTCCTCCCACAAGCTACCCATCATCACCCAGTGTGTTCCCCAGGGGTCTATCCTCAGACCGCTCCTTTTTTCCATCTTCATAAATAATCTCCCTACTGTCACCATCTCTTCCTCTAATGTAATTAATGCAGACAATATAATCCTCTATTACAGCACCCAAAGCACCCAACACATCAACTCACAGCTGAACAAAGACATGTCCCTCATACAAAAATGGCTTGTGGAAAACAACCTGGTTCTCAACACCGCAAAATCCCAAGTGATGTTATTTGGATCCTGGATCCATAGTGCTTCCTGCCTTCTCCCCCTAGATATCAAATGCATAAATAACTCCCCCCCCCCTCCTCAGTCTAAGAAATCAAATACCTAGGTATTACCCTAGACCCTAGCCTAGACTTTCATCTCCACGTCACAAACCAATGTAAGCCACTAACACTCACATTGGTATGGTCTACCGCCTTAAGCATCTTCTCACACCTCTTGCCTGGAAGACCACTGCACAGAGCTTACTCCTCCCATGCCTACAATATGGGTCACTACTCATCTCCAATGCCCCCTTGGGGTCATTGCACAAGTGGGACGTCACTTATAATAACGTTTGCCACTTCACCCTCTTGCCCCCTCACCTCACTCACCACTGCTCACTATACAGCTCTCTAGGGTGACTATCCCCCTTGCTTGGAGATCTTTCACTCTAGGCTACTTCATACATAAGCAACTTCAGTCCCCCTTCCCTGCTATTGCCATCCTGCCCCCTTCTAGTGCCAATACTGACTGCTCCCTCAGGTCTCACGATCCCACCCAACTTGCCATGCCTAGGTCTGCTACCAAAATGAGTGAACAGGCCTTCTCATCATTTGTGCCTAGACTCTGGAACTCTCTTCCTCAATCAATACGTGGCTCCACCTCCACGCTGTCTTTCAAATCGGCCCTTAAAGCCCATCTTTTTCAATCCATGACCTGCAAATGCTTCCAACCCCCATGACATCTTTCCTCCCAAATCCAAATACTGGCCACACCTAATTTCTCTATCACACAGCTCTATGTTCCCCAAACTCTATGTCTCAACAGAAAATGCTCTACCACTTACCATGCGGCCACTAATGCCCTGTTGATTGGTTGCCATTAATTTAACTCAAAAACCAAATAAAAATAAAATAAATAAACTCCAGCCATGGCACTTATCTATTTATAATACAGTACAACCAGACTATACACCCTCACTGACTCACTTACTCACTGCCATACCGCCTGTAAGGATAGTCCAGATGTGCACGGATACTCTCAGGGTATCCTCTAATTCCCACCCTGCTCTACTCAGTGTAATCCACTGTATCTAAGGTCTGTCCCCACAGCTATTGTACAACTGTTTACAAAAATCAGAGCTACCTGCATAATTCACCTGTTTCCTGCACTTAACTGTTATAATGTACCACTATCACTATGTTGTGATTCTCAGAACTGTACTCTGCCCTCATGGACATAATTATGTAAACTATTATTTGTTATTGTGCTTGTGTAATGCTGTATTTTCAGAACTGTAATCTGCCCTTGTGGAAACGTTTTGTAAACTATTATTTGTCAAATGTTATCTGCCGGGTCATATCTGAAAATAGGCACGCTGCTACCTAGTGTACTTACCTGGTTACCAAAAACTAAATAAATAAATAAATGGTTTCTGCACTGTTCAATTTTTTTTCCATATAATTTTTTATCTTGATAACAATGCCACCCCTGTCCCCACCTCCCCCCTTCCCAGCTGGCACACACCACCCCCTGAGCTTACCCATAAACCAGTCCCCCAGAGTTCCCCCCATGCCAAGATTAGAGGGGGAAGGCTGTCCTCTCCCCAGACAATAATTCAGAGTCACTTCAGGTGCTCCGGGTGATGATGCAGGACCGGAGAGGTGCAAGGAGCAGTGGTCCACCATCGTGTCCCTTTTTCCATTTTCTGCCCATAACTCCCTCACCATTGTGGCATGTCAGAACGTGTGCATGGAGGCACGCATGCACTGCAAAACCACAGCCTCTCCCTTCAAGTCACTCATCTGCTTGCTCTGCCAGTGGACCTTCACCCCGTGGCAGTCAAAGGTCGATATGACTGACCACCCCTTCCTGGGAAAGGAGAGCAGTCCCTGAGATGCTCAAGCCTATCCTGCCCCGCTGACCCCCAGCAACCTGTGCTCATTCCTGAATGTGGGTTGTTGGCATGGCAGGAGGTAGGGCATTGAATACTTCAGCCCTCCACGCCACTGGGCTGGCTCTAGCTGTTCAATTTTCAACGTCATGTGTTATGGCCTTGCATGTCACTCCTTATGGGAAAATGAACATCCATACAGGAGTTAAATTGGGCAGGAGCCCACAGAAACTCAGTTCCACCACCTCTGGAAAAAAATGTATGACAGCTCCACCACCTTTGTCATCTTTCCTTGTTGACTTCTATAGGAGAGCCCCACTACCTAGAAATGACAGTTCCACCACCTAGATGTGAATGTTACTCCCACCTAAACATTTCTAGTTTAACCACTGCGATCCATATAAATACTGAATAAATGCAACTGCGGTGTGTCATGGAGGCACAGGTCAGGAAGCATAAGGAGAACCAGGAGCAGTTGTAGAATTCACCAAAAATATTTATTTACAGTAGCAGTAACATAAAAAAAATAACCTTGTTCATAATAACTATGTACAGAGGAGAAATGAATAGTAGTTTTCCTTGAGTCTCTGTGTCCCTTTTTCTTCTAATTTTTCTTGCAGTTGCAGCTTAGCTCTTATAAGTCCTTTCAACCCCCATCCTTAGCAAGCATCCTGTTCCTGTAAATATCAGGCAGGAGCTGCTAGAACACAGTGTTCTTCTTGAGTTGAGCCCCCCCTTCTGTACAGCTTTTGTAAAAGGCTTAAAAATTGAACTCTGGTAACCTCTAACTTCCAACAGCTTTTTGCAGTCATCTCAAATTATAACTATATACATTTCAACAGTAATGCTATATATTTTCCAAACACAAGGGATCCCAATATCAGTTACATTTCCATACAATGATTTGCACATATTTTTATATCAGCAGATCTAGATATGAAAGGGAGAAAAACAGATAGCAAGAGAAAACTGAGAGGCAGTGAGAGACAAAGAACTGCGAGCCTGTCTGTTGAACAAGTCCGAAGTCTCACAGGAAAATTTGGTTGTGCAACCAGAGAAGAGACAGAAAAGGAAAGATCCTTGCATTTAAACACTTTCTTCATAACAAATGGGGCAGGGTCCTATTCTACCCTGTCACATACACCCCCATCCTTAAGAGGGAACCTGTTTTATTAAAGAGGTTTCCAAAACTTTTTGTTCTCTAATAACATTTGCTGCTTTCAGACATTAAGCGCATATACATCATCATCTCTCTCTATCTCTCTCTTTTTGTTTAATAACAGTACAGCAAACAGTACAGTTCATACCCATGCATTTGTTTTTCAACCTCCAGAATCCTCAATTCCTGAGCCATATCGTCACAGAAAATTAGCATTACTATTCCTTTACCAGATTTGTGCATCATTGTGAATTTAAATGGTTGAAGCGCCAGGTACCACCTTGTAATTCTGGATTTTTTATCTTTCACCTGGTTAAGCCAACAGAGAGGATTGTGATCAGTTACAAGAACAAAGTCAGTTCCTAGCAAATAAAACTTAAGGGACTCCATGGTCCACTTTGCTGCTAAACATTCCTTTTCGATAGTGGAGTACTTTTTCTTTCTGTCATGCAACTTCCTACTTATGTACAGAATAGGATGTTCTGTCCCATCTACATTTTGACTTACGACTGCACCTAGGCCTACCTCAGATGCAACTGTTTGTAACAAAAATGGTTTCTCAAAGGATGGGCTTCTTAAAACAGGGGCTGAACATAATGCAGCCTTAATGGCCTGAAAAGCTTCATCACAGTCTGGGGTCCATTTCATATTATTTAGGTACCATTTTTTCGTGAGTTCAGTGAGGGGAGTAGCTAACTCAGCAAAGTTGGGAACAAATCTCCGATGATAACTGGCCAGCCCGAAAAATGACCTGACATGTTTCTTTGTTTTAGGTTCAGGGCTGTTAGCTACAGCTTCTGTCTTACAAACCTCTGGATTGACTTCTCCATTTCCCAACACATAGCCCAAATATCTGGTTTCCTGCATGCCCAATGCACATTTGGTAGGATTAATAGTCAGACCTGAATTTTTGATAGCTTGGATAACTGCTCTTAGGTGTTCCAGGTGTTTTTTCCAGTCTGGACTGTACACCATGACATCATCCAGGTATGCAGCACAATAACCAGTGTGAGGGGATAAAATTACATCCATGAACTGCTGGAATGTAGCTGGGGTGCACCATGTAAACCAAACGGCATGGTGGTGAACTGATAGAATCCTATAGGGGTGGCAAATTCAGTTTTATCTCTGGATTCTTTAGCTAAAGATATTTGCCGGTAACCCCTGGTGAGTTCGAGGGTACTGATATACTTTGCCCTCCCCAGTCTGTCCACCAAATCATCTATTCTGGGCATGGGATTACTGTCAAATTCTGACACTTGATTAAGTTTCCTAAAATCAAGGCAGAGTCTAACACCCCCTTCTTTTTTGTTTACAATTACCATGGGAGATGACCAAGCACTCCTTGATTCCTCCATGACACCCAATTCTTTCATTTTTTGTATTTCCTTAACCATGTCAGCTCTTAACCTCTCTGGCAACCTGTATGTCTTTTGTCTAATAGGACAAGCATTCCTTGTCACTATTACATGCTCAACCCCTTTTGCTTGGCCTGGTACTGTGGTAAAAGTACTGTTAAATGTCTTTAGCACATTACGAATGTCTGCAGTTTGTTCTAAGGTTAAGAAAACATTCACCTTTACAGCATCAGCATTTACAGTTTGTTCCAGTCTATCATAAGCCACATCAATATCTTCCTTATCAGTTTCTGGCAAAACCAGCAATGCAGCTTTTGGCATTGTTTCAACCCATTTCTTGAGGAGGTTAGCATGGTATATCTTAATGGGATTTTTACTGTCAGGGGTCTCAATCTCATAGTTAATGGTGCCAATACATCTAAGAACGTTATAAGGCCCTTGCCACTTCATGAACAACTTATTTTCTGTTGTGGGTAACAGTAGCAAAACCTTTTCACCTGGCTCGAAAACCTTTTACCCCATGGTCATAATATACCTTCTGCTGGTTTTGAGCCTCTTCCTGATTACTACGGGCAGTTTCAACATATTTTGTCAGCTTCTTTCTTAGGGCACACATATAAGAAGATATAGATTGTTTCTGAGTGGGCTTATCTTCCTACATTTCTTTTATCACATCCAGTGGCCCTATTGGCTGCCTACCATTCAACATTTCAAATTATGAAAACCCTGTTGATGCCTGTGGCACTTCTCTGTAAGAAAAAAGTAGGTAAGGCAAGTATTCATCCCAATCTTTCCCTTCCCCGTTTATAAACCTTTTTAACATGTATTTTAGGGTCTGGTTAAAACACTCAAGAAGACCGTCTGTCTGAGGGTGATAGAGGAGGTTATTATGGCAGTGATACCTTGCAGTCTGTACAGCTCCTTAAGCAATGCAGCACCAAAATTACTACCCTGATCAGTAATAATTTCTTTAGGTATGCCCACTCTGCTGAAAATTTTGGCAAGCTCTGCTGCAACTTTTGGGGCTGTAACAGTACACATTGGAACCGCTTCTGGGTATCGAGTAGCATAGTCGCATACTACCAGAATAAATCTATTACCCTTTTTTACTTTTGTCTAAAGAACCAACCACATCCATTGCAATTCTCTCAAAAGGCACACCTATCAAGGGTAGGGGCACCAGGGGGCACCTTGTCTTTTCTAGTGACTGGGGCTACTTTCTGACACTCAGCACAGGAATTACAATAGGTAGCAACATCTTCATGAATTCCAGGCCAGTAAAATCTACACAGCAATCTGGCAAGGGTGGATCCCTCCCCGAGTGACCAGCCATAGGATTACCATGTGCTATCTGTAATAACTCTGTTATATACCTCTGTGGTATAACCAATTGTTCTGTCTGTTCCTGTGTTTGAGGGTTAATCTATACTCTGTACAGTAACCCATTACATTTTTTAAACATTGGTCCACCCTGTTTTGGTTTCACCCCCAGCTGCTTAAAATAACCCTGGAGAGAAACATTCTTAGCTTCTTCTGAAAGAAAATCACAATCAGTAATCAATTAATTTCAGCATTTTCATATTTTAACCCTTTATGTCCATCAGCCATTTGTTGCCACAGTTTCTTCAGGCTTCGTCTTTCTTTCCTGGATTTCTGGATCTTGGAGCTGTGCTCAAACAAGTCCGAATCAAAATCACTGAAAGGAAAAGTGTCCCCACCACCTGAAATTTTCTTTGCCTGAGCTCTTGTCACCACAGCTGCTGAAACATCAGGATTTACTGCCTCTTTGATCTGTTCAGTAAATCCTGGAAGGTCATTTCCAATAATCACAGGTACAGGTAACTTAGGTACTACCCCCACTTTCATTTGGTGCGACACACCCCTGAAGGTCAGAGTCTCTTGGGTGGTGGGATAGTATTGGGTGTCCCTGTGGATACAAATGACACCAGTACCTGGTTCCTTTATAGAGTGTTTTCCCAGCACTTTAACATGCACTAAGGTCTGTCTGCTTCCCGAATCAGTGAGTCCCTTCACAGTCTTATTCCCCACCTTCACATCTGTTAAGTACTTGTCCCAATTTACCAAGGACAAATCTGCTCCAGTGCCACTCTTCTTACTACAGCAGTTTCTTGCAAAATGGCCTGGCTTATTACAGTTATAGCAGATAACGTCTTTGGGCACAGATTTGTTACCCCTACCAGAGTTCTTATCAGGCTTGGAGTTTAAATGGGAAAAAGAGTGTCTTACTGGTGCTTGACTGTTACCTTGCTGCTGTGGTGTCTGTCTGGCCATTTGGTAGTCCTTGGCCAAAGAAACAGCCTTTTTCCCACTCTCTGGTCGGTGTTCCTTTACCCAGAACTGTCCATCTGTAGGCAGGATGTTGATGAATTGCTCCATTGCAAATGTGTCGATGATCTGTGGGACTGTTTTGCTCTCTGGTTGGATCCATTTTATCAGGAGTTCTCTGAGTTAGGTGAAGGGTTCTCGAGGATTATTGACTGAGTTGTACTTCAGAGACTGAAATCTCTGCCTATAGGTCTCTCCGGAGATGTCATACCTTTTCAGGATTTCACTTTTCTCCGGGTCATAGTTTTCTGACTGTGCAGTGTCCATACTGCTGTAGGCAAGTTGGGCTTTCCCTGTCAGGTAGGGTACCAGTTTGATTGTTCATTGCTGCTTTGGCCACTGGCAGGCTGTGGCAACTCTTTCAAAAGTTGTCAGGTATGCATCAATATCATCTGAGAGACACAACTTTGTAAGTTTAATGGCTTTTAAGTTGCTTGCATTTTGTTGCTTGTCTGGATCTTTGCCGGATCCTCTGCCTGTGATAGCTTGCAAGGCATCCAGCCATCGCTGCTCCTGTCACTACATCTCTTCTCTCCTCTGCTTCTCAGTCTCTTTTTGTTGTATAGCCCACCATTTGAAGAAGTTCATCAGGCTTTTAGGTTCTGTCACTGCCTGTTCTTTTTCCATAACTTGTGCTGGCTGTACAGCCTCAGACTGGACTTCAGTTTCTGCTAGTTTGGTTGCCATTCTCCTGGCAACCACTCCTGGACTTGCTGCTGCAGAATCCATACCTTCCTCTGTGCTTCCCTGGTACTAGGTCCAGTACCCATGCACAGATCTCCTGTCTTAGGGTATGCATGGCTTAAATCCCACTTAGGTTGACACCATCTGTTGTCGAGGCACAGGTCAGGAAGCATAGGGAAAACCAGGAGCAGTTGTAGAATTCACCAGAAATATTTATTTACAGTAGCAGTAACATAAAAAAAAGAAACTTGTTCATAATAACTATGTACAGAGGAGAAATGAAATAGTAGTTTTCCATGAGCCTCTGTGTCCCTTTTTCTTCTAATCTTTCTTGCAGTTGCAGCTTAGCTCTTATAAGTCCTTTCAACCCCCATCCTTAGCAAGCATCCTGTTTCTGTAAATATCAGGCAGAAGCTGCTAGAACACAGTGTGCTTCTTGAGTTGAGGCCCCCTTTTGCACAGCTTTTGCAAAAGGCTTAAAAATTGAACTCTGGTAACCTCTAGCTTCCAACAGCTTTTTGCAGTCATCTCAAATTATAAGTATATACATTTCAACAGTAATGCTATATATTTTCCAAACACAAGGGATCCCAATATCAGTTACATTTCCATACAGTGATTTGCACATATTTTTATATCAGCAGATCTAGATATGAAAGGGAGAAAAACAGACAGCAAAAGAAAACTGAGAGACAGTGAGAAGCAAAGAACTGCGAGCCTGTCTGTTGATCAAGTCCGAAGTCTCACAGGAAAATTTGGTTGTGCAACCAGACAGAGAAGAGACAGAAAAGGAAAGATCCTTGCATTTAAACACTTTCTCCATAACAAATGGGACAGGGTCCTATTCTACCCTGTCACATGGTGTACAAGGGAATATACCATCAAGGTGAGATCATGCTGTAATTAAAAATACCAGAATCCAGTGTGGCCTGACTCCTGTGAAGAGAATCAGCAGGGAGGCGTCTGCTGCAGACAAAGCCTGCCTGTGTCCAAACCACCACTGGAGATAATGACTCACTCAGCAAACAATGCACTCGGCTTTTATCAAATTTTATTATGCCCAACTGGTGACAGTACTGTTAAAGTTGCCTTGCCAATGTTTCAAAGGAAAAACCTTCTTCCTCAGGGCAATAGTTACTTCTTCAAAGACTTTTGTTCTTCAGGCTCTCATACAATTCTCTATTACAAAAGGACCCTTGTCAGTTGGCAGGCAAGAGGCACCAGCTTGTTCACCCAGCACAGACTGGGAAATGGCACAGTAGAGACTTGGTCTATGGGAAATGACAACAAGGCTCTATTTGCTTACCCCAAAAGGAAACCAATGAATTTAAAAAGAATTGCAACAGAGCCTGAAGAATGGAAGCCTTTGACTGTTTGCCCTGAGGAAGAATGTTGGCAAGGCAGATTTTAACAGTACTGTCACCAATTGGGGTATAATAAAATACGATAAAAGCAGACTACTTTGTTTGCTGAGTGAGTCATTATCTCCACAGCCAGTTTGAGCATGTGGTAATTAGGCAGGAGACTGAAGGCCAAGGGGCACTAATTACCTTCTTAGCTCCCCTCATTAGTATATTTCCTTGTACACCACAGTTGCCTATTATTTAGTAATAGGCTACTGTGGTGTACAAGGAAATATGCCACAGTTGCCTATTGTTTGTTTTCTATAATACGTTTGGATGATTACTGTTAGTTTTTATCACAAATGCGTATAAAGGTAACAGGTGTACAGGGGACTAGCTGCTAACTACTTCTATGGGGAAAAGTCCCATCCATGTAGTATATATTGCAATAAAAGCATAGGCCAATACGCAAATTATTTTAATGCTGATCTTGTGCAAAACTTTGATTTTTTAAAATTATTTATTTGTTATGTTTCGCCTACCAGGATGTGAACCCCTGAGATGTAACATTCCATTCAGCAGCAAGAGTAACAGAAGCAAGGATCTGGAGGGGCTGTACATATTTTTATTATGATTATTTAGGATTTTTCTCACTTGCATTTGGTACAGAGTGGCAAATAATTACTTATTGAGTGTCACAGGCTTATAAAGTTTAGGTAAGTAAACTCACATAAATGTGTTAGGTATTGTACAAGGATGAAGGAAGCATATAGTAGATAGAGATATGATGTGGTCTGACATAAGATATTCTTATGTTCATGAGATGGTATTGAGCTTTTGGTATCTCACCAGTGGCAATGCCATGGGTGAGATAACAAGAGACCAATAGCCTCAAATGAAGATAAGAATACTATCTTAAGTCAGAGCATGCCATAGTTGATGCATACAAGAGGTGTTTTGGTGGTTTTATTTATTTATTATTGGTTCAGATTTCAAGTACCTTTGAACTGAGCGCTCTTTTACAAAGGTTCCACGTCAGAGGGTAATGAAGACAAATCCAGACAAAAAGTTAAAACTAGGACAGCGCAGAAATTACAGTAGGAGGGAATTGCATAATTTTGAATTACAAAAGGAAGGAGCTACATCATATAGACTACAGGTGGTACAAGAAGACAGAGTATAAATATTGAAGTAAAAACACCAAGAGCAATACACAGTCCATTAGGAGTCCAAAAGGCAAGTAAGTTTGAAGGTGTACAAGATACTTGGCATGAAGTCTGTCAGTAGGGCAGATCAGCCAAAGGAGGCATCATTAAGTGAAGGGGTAAGGAGGGTAGCAGGACAAGAAAGGGACATGCATGGTGGGACGCAGAGAAAAGAGGAAGAGAGGAAGGCAGGCTCTGGGTGGTAGAGATAGACAAAGTGATTATGGCAAGGATTCAAGTGTGAAGATCAAGTCTAGAGTAATGGAATAGTGGAGTCTATTTAGTTACAGAAATGATAGAAAGTTACAAAAATGAACAAAATCACAACATGTACAACTGTGGGCCAACTAAAGGTCCACTGGTACAGTCAAAAAATAAATGGCACCTCACATGTGAGAATAAATATCTGAGCATGCTCAGTGTGGCCAAAATGAGTAAGATGAGTTTCTGAGCACGCTCAGTAACCAGCTTCATTCATTTTGCTCATGTTGCCAAACTAACATATTTATCTAGGCAAATTTATTTTGATACCCATTGTATAAAAAGGGATTTTTTATAACAGTAAATATTTAAAGAATGGGGTACAGTCAGAAAGGCTGATTTTACAAGTTCAGTATATTTTATATTTTGTAGTAGGCTAACCAGAGAGACTGCATCCTGTGTTAGAATATGGGATCAGTTAAGCAGTTCAATGGCTCAGTGCTGCCATGCAGGTGACCTCCCTTTCAGAAATGCAAGTGTGCAGCATGTATGCCGCATGCTTATTAAGCATGTGGCATGCATGCTGCATACATGCTCTGCACTTGTATTTCTGTAAGGGCTGAGTTCAAAAGCAGACTCGGGGAGCCACGGCGGGGGCAGGCCATGGCTGAGACATCAGTCCCTCTTCACTGCATCTTAGCCAGATAGGGTGGGCAGTGGGTTCCAGTACCACAGCAATGTCTGCAGGAGATAGCTCACTCCCCTTGCCGATGTTGTGCATGCATAGGCCAATAGATGGCAAATGCTCATGCCGTGGAGAGGTAGGAGGGAAACAGGGGAAAAAAATGGAAAGATAAACTCTGCTACTGTTGTGATGATGGCCGGCAGTTCATTCAGGCCCCATGCCATGGACCCCACCAGAGGAACAATGGGGATAGCAGAGGATTGGGCAGAGGGCCTGCCACAGGGGCACACCCTCAGGCCTGAGGACTGGGTGGATGGTAGCAGTGACAAAATAGGGGATATGCAATAGATTGACTCAAAATATGCAGTTTATCTTCATATGTAACAGGGCAGGTTTATACCTCACAAGTGACGGAGTCACGAGTGAATTATTAAAGTCCTGCCCCATCACAAGTGTGGATAAACTGCATATTTTTAGTCAGACCACTGAATATTTGAGTTGTACAACATTAGTGTACTAATTCTAGCTTTTAAAGAGCAACTCTTCGTTATAATAAAATGCACAAAAACACTAGCTGTACACCAATTATGTTTTGCTTTACTATTTGCCCAAGTATTTGTCATTTTCTTTATTTTCCCCTGCTGTTCATTTACTAAATATTATAGATAATGCAGCAGTTATTTCACCGAGTCTTTCAACATGTGTCTGTCTCTCCCCTGCTCTCCTCACAACTGTTGCTTGTGACATCACAGTCTGTTGTCATGGTGAGGGCTATGTTGTCATAAAACCAAGCTACTGTGAGGTCAACAGGGAAAAGGCAGACGTTTTCAAATATTTTCTATACAGGCTTTTTAGCTGGACTACCAAGTTGTGCTATAAATCTTGGAAAGAAACACTGCAAATGAAAAAAAAAGTATTCTCTAGTAAATTGTAACAGCTGAAGCATCTTAGTTATGAAAGCACATCCTGAAGGGCAGAGTTACTCTTTAAACCAGATGTTTATAGTTAACTGTTTCTCTTTGATTTCAGCCACTGGCTTCCGTGCTGTACATGGCTATTGTGATGTTATCAGCATTGTGAAATCTGTTCTCTGATTGGTTTAGTATTCCACTGTGATGAAACCAGCGGAGCAAGATATCATCTGTAACATACCCCGCTCACAAAATAGCATGATATCTTGTGAGTTGGTTATAAGAGTTCCCTTTTTATCCTGTCATTTCTATCTCCACTGGTGTTGTATAGAAAAGCTACATGAAAAAATTTGGGGTCAGTGAGATCAGTATATCAGTAGCATAAATTACTAGATAATAATCATGTACACAGTTACTTAGCACTAAGACAGCTTTCAGGTTCCTTTTTTTGTTATTTTATTGCTTTCAAGATGAAACAATAAGATACAGCATTCATGTCAGACATGATCATTGTACAGATAGGAACTATTACATGGAAGAAAGGTTTTCTAGACAATCTAAACAATCTTGCTTGCGAATATCGGGGTATTTCATACCTTACTACAGTACTCCTTAATATACTATTATGAACAGCTGCACCTTGCATGAGCGAGAGAGCAGTCCTAAATTAAAATCCAAATATTGAGCATACTCCCAAATCAGGCTGAGATATGCTCTCAGTCCAGCGTTGCAGTGCTGACAGTCATTGCATGGCGTTCAAGAAAGATGAGTGTAAAAAAAGGGAGCCTAGCTGGAGAACTTTTCAAAATATGTGAGGAAAATGTGACTAAAGTGGATTGTCTCCTGTGCAAGAGCAGTATTTCGAGAAGCAGCCAGACCTCGGGGTATACAACCACGGCCATGATGAACCACATTCAGGTTAAGCATGCCAAAGTTTTCAAGGAGGTCAAATAGAGTCTGAACAGCTGGTCTCAACCTGAAAATGATGCCACACTTAGAAGGACAAAGCAGCCTACTCTCGAGGACTGTACTACCAAGTAAATGTTGGTCTGTGAATCTCCCCACCTATCTTTCCTCTCTTATCTCTGTCTCTTCACTGAGCCCCTGTTCCCCTTCGGAATGTTGACTCTCATTCATTCATCATCCCCCACCGCTCCACTACTGTTGGCCAGTCTGCCTTTTCTTACTGCTGCCCTAAAAATTGGAATGCCCTCCCCTCTGCCATCCACAATGCGCTTTTGCCCAATGCTCTCTCTCCCCTCCTTCGAGTGCATTCATCCCATGCCTGCTCATGCCAATCTTTCTGACCGTATTCAAGTTCTGTACCATTTAAAGCTTCTGGTCCTTCTCTGTGCCCCCAGTGCTCAATTAGCTATGCCCAGCTTAGCACTTGATATTATCTCCTAAATACTCACCAAGACTATTTCCCTCTACTCTCCTGTTTTAACTGATAATTCACTACCCAGGCTGCATCGTGTTTTTTTTTTTTTTTTGTAACATATTTCCTTTGTCTCCTTATTTTGTAACCATACATCACTGCTTCTCTGTAACCCCTCATGTTCTCTTGTTCCTGCTTCTGGTCTCTGTAAATTGTACTATTTGTACTTTACTGTTCGTATTGCACTTATGTTCACAATTTTGTATCTTGTATTATCTAAATTATGTTTTACCACATTTTTAAAAATAATTCATTTGTAATTTTGCACTGCTGTACCTCTACCTCCAATTTACCCTATCCCCAGGACGTATCTGGAAATGAACAATTTTATTTATTCTTTTATTTTATTTATTCATTCTGGGATTACAAATACCTTTGAGCGCCAGGCAGCTCATTTACAAAGGTTTCACATCAGTAGGGAGGGTTACAAACAGTTGCAGGGAAACAGACAAGTCATACAGAATATTTCAGAACAGAAGTACATGCGTTTACATTATAGTATAGGACAATTAAGCTTCAGTCATATACACATTAAGCAAAACCTGATCAGAGGCAGAGAGAAGAAAAGTAGAGGGGGGAGGAAGAACCAAGAGGAAGAGGAGCAGCCAGGCAGTCTTGTAAAGTTGCAACTATGATGGGGGGAGGAAAGAGTCTTAGAAAGGGAGGGGGAGGGGCAAAGGCAGGAAGGAGGGTGGTAAGATGGGGGTGATAGAGGTGTCAGTGAGGGGAGGTCCAAGGGGGGGGTGGACTAGTGGAGGTCCTGAAAGGGACCTGGAAATTAGGTGGAGCAGTCACAGGAGTTTTCAGTTAGGAGGTGAGTTTGGAGCTTATGTTTGAACTCTCCAAGTTTAGGAAGGGTAGTTAGACCACTGGGGAGTCCATTGAACCAGAAAGACACTCTGCTACCAAAGGTGCATTGGGATTGCGTGGTCTGGCACTGTGGGACTAGTAGGAGTTCAGTGGATGATGTGCGTGTATGTTGGGTCTATGGAGATTTGCAAAGCAGACAACACAGACCCTTCGGCATGAACCCAAGTAGAATCTTTTTATTGAGAAGGCAGGTGTGGTATTTAATTCTCCCAGATAAACTGAGCCATCCAGTCTGTTTATAGAGATCGCAGGTGTGGGTGAGGTGGGATGCCCCCATTTGGAGTCTACAAGCCTTGTTTAATGCAACAGTGAGCCTTTTGAGAGCAGTAACGGTAACAGTTCCGTAAATGACAAGGCCATAGTTGATAATAGAGAGCACTGAACTGTGAATCACCAGATTGAGAGCTTCAGGTGTTAGACACTTCCTGAGTCGATAGAGAAGACCAATCCTAGCATTGATGGCTCTGGCTACATTTTCGATGTGGGGTGTATAGGTGAGGTGACTATCTAGGGTGACTCCAAGGCACTTGAAGTACTGTATTTGTCCAAGGAGGTCATCTTGGCTATTTCTGATAGTGAGAGCATGTCCGTTGTATCTACTGTGGGCAGAGGAGAACAACAGGACTTTTGTCTTCTTGTAGTTTAGCACTAGTTTCTGTTTGGAGAACCAGTGCTCGACATCCAGGAAACCATTCTGTAGGTTGCTTTCGAGCACGTGCGGGTCAGGGTGGCTTGCAAAAATGACAGCGTCATCCACATAGAGCAGTGTGCACTGGTGGCAGGCAGATGGTAAATTGTTAATGAAGATGCCAAATGGTAGGGGACCCAGAATTGAGCCCTGGGTACACCAGACCGAACTGGTTTTTGGTCTGAGATAGCGTTGGAAATCTTCACGCATTGTGATCTGTCTCCAAGACAGCTGGTAAACCAGGACAGTGAATCAGGGGAGAGGCCAGTTAGAGAGAGTTTATTAAGGAGGAGCTGGTGATTAACCATGTAGAAGGCCTTGGTTACATCTATAAAGACTGCCCCCACAAGACTGCCTTGGTCAATAGATTGGTGGATGGAGCTGGTGAGTTCTAGGAGAGCAGTGGTGGTGCTGTGGCCTTTTCTAAAACCATGTTGTTGTTCACACTGCAGGGAGTATTTACTGAGGTAGTCCACTAGTTGGTTGGCAGCAATACGCTCGAGTATTTTTGAAAGGGGAGGGAGGATTGATATAGTCCTATAGTTGCTATGTAGCACACGATCCCCAGCTTTATGAACTGGCGTAACAATGGCTGTTTTCCAAACCTGTGGGAACTGAGACAATGATAGAGAGAGGTTAAGGATCTTAGTGATAGGTGGGAGTACTTCCTCAGCGGTAAGTGCGATTAGTTTGAGGTCTAGGGAATCCCCACTATGCTGTGACTTACCCAGCACTTTGCTCAGTAGTTTCCTGACTTGGGCAACAGAGACGTGTTTAAAGTAGAAAACAGGGTGATCATTTGTCTTGTTCTCCTGCTGGTGCACAGACTTTAAGGTGGTATCATCAAAGAAATCTTGTGGTAGGACATTGCTAAGATCAGTAAAGGAATCATTGAAAGTATTTGCAATTTGGAGTGGATCCAGTATGCGGGAGCCATCGAGGTGTATCATAGTTGGTGCCTTTTTTGGGTCTTTTCCAGTTATATCTTTAATATTTGACCAGAATTTCCTGCTATCACCCCAACTGCTGGTAAGCTGCTCCCTGTGGTGGTTGCTTTTCACTTTGCGGATGGCCTGAGTGCAGGAATTTCCTGCAGCTTTATTGGCTTGCCAGTCTTGAGGTTTGCCCGATGATTTAGCACAGTACCAGAGGTGGTCCCTCATTTTGATGGTAGCAAGAAGATCAGGGGTAATCCAGGAATCTGTAGTGCCGCACACCTTTATTTTCTTGAGGGGTGCATGTACATCACAGGCAGTGTTGAAAGTACTGATAAAGTGCTGAAGGGCTTCGTTAGTGTTGGCAGAGGAGTCCAGTAGAGACCAGTCCTGACAGCGAAGGTGTTGCTTTAGGTGGTCCAGGTGGCCACATATAAGCACTCTGTTTAATATAGTCAGAGGCGGTGGGGATTGAAATTTGTTGGTCCAGCTACAGGTGACAGGGGAGTGGTTACTTAGAGAGTCAGGGTGCACAGTTACATTGGAGATCTGCTCAGGGCGGTTTGAGATTACCCAGTCGAGAGTGGTGCTTGTCCCAGTTTTGTAGTTAATTCTTGTGGGAGAGTTGACAAGTTGAGAAAGATGTAGCACCGATCGTGCATCCTTTATGGGGCCTGAGGAAGCTGACAGCCAATTTATATCGAAGTCACCAAATATAATTGCCTTGGCAATGTGTTTTGGGGCTTTTAAGTAATCCAAGAATTTATAAAGGCCAATGTTAATTTATTGCTCTGTATACTTTCCTGGTGAAATGCTTGAATAAATAAATAAAAATAAAAGGCTATGGGCTGGCCCGCAGGTGCAACGGTAGAGCTACCGCTTGCCACGTCAACAACCTGTATTCAGAAGTGAGCCCAGGATGTTGGAGGGCTGGCCAGGGGGAGGAGGACTGAGCATCCCAAGGCCTGCTCTCCTCCTTCGGGGGGAGGCTGGGACAGCCTGACTGGCCCCTGGTGGAAGTCAGGGGTCCGACAGTCGGTGATCACAAGCTAGGGGAGGCAGGGCAGACGTTGGCATGAGTGCCACAATGTCATTGCACACCTAAGAGCCAAAGTAAGTCCTCGAGAAGGCGAGTGATGCATGGGGTTTGAACAGATGGGACCAGTCAGGTAGGGATGCAGAAAGTACACAAAAAAAAAGAAAAAGCTATGGACATGTCAAACTCCTGAGGTATCAAAAATAAATGATGCCATCGCTGAAATGTTGGCCCTAGACATGCAGCCATTCTCAGTAACGGAGGATTCAGGCTCCATAAGATTAATCAAAGTGCTGGGGACATGGTACAAATTGCTGTCATGCAAGTATCTCTCTCAAACTGTTACTTCTGATATATATATATTTAGTTTTTGTTAACCAGGTAAGGTGTCATAACCATAATTATGACTATTTTCAGACATGAACCAGGAGGTTACAGACATTTTAGACAGTCAAACAATTTACAGACATTCATACAGAAGATGAACAACAACATGAAAGAGAATCTACAAGACATTTCAGGTAATGACAGTGATGATACGATGCTAGAAAACAGGTAGGAAAAAAATGTACATAGTAAAGGGTACACCAGCAGATTGTGCTGCTCTTAAAAAATGCAATGTCCCTGTTATTCACTGCTGACATGTGGAGACAGGAAAACACAACTCAATCATTCTTAGGCCTGGCAGTACGCTGGACTGATAACGTTTTAATAGAAAGTCTGCTGTTTTGCACTGTGAGGAGTTTCAGGGCAAACAAACAGGAGCAGCTATTTCTGATGCCCTGTTTGAAATGCTAGCGAAATGGGACATAACAAACACATAGAATTCATGACAATGGTGTTAACGTGAAAAAAAGCTTTTAATGACTGTGATATTTACAGCTTGGGGATGTTTTGCTCACACCCTTCAGCTGTGCTTTCACAATGCCTTGCTTAGCCAACGCTCTGTGTCTGATCATATAACAAATAACAGGAAACTTGTGCAACTGTTTAAATATTCTACATCTGCTGTGTAAATGTTTACTTTATTTATTTTTATTTAGTTTTTGTTGACCAGGAAAACAGGGCTAGACAATTTTGCCTATTTTTAGCCTCGTCACAGGGGAAGGGTGGGGGTTACAGAGGTAATCAGCGGAAACTGAACCAGATTAAGCTGTTAATGGTATTTTTAGTGAATGTGGGAAATTAGACCAGGATACCAGGGACATTCCCCTACTCTTTTTTTGAGAACTGCCATGGGAACTTTAATGTCCACCTGAACAACCACCAGAACAGACAGACGGGACCTTGATTTAATGTCTCATCTGAAAGATGGCACCTCAGGAGTGCAGCACTCCCCTCATGATGCACTACAGTGTCAGTATTGGGATTTTACCCTAAGTGCCTGGTGTGACCAAATGTGACCATTAAGTATTTTAAAGACCAAAGTTTGAATTTTAGGAGAGCAATGCTGTTTTTGCACATTTAACCACAGTCTGCTACTTGATGTATGTTGCTAAGTAAAGGTGCCATGCTGTTGTTGTACAGTTAACCACAAGCTGCTATATACAGAAGAAATACATTTCCAATGATGTCAACTGCAATCTATGGTGCAGGGTCAGTGCCAGTGGAGTCAGTTAGCTAGCCCGTAGTATGAACACAGTTGGAAGAGAAATAACATCGCACCCAAAGGACACAAATACCTCAGAGGAGTGATGTGGTTCAAAACAGCTTTATTACTCAAATGCCCCCCTGTCGAAGGGATTGTTTCCTGAAGTGCTGGGCTTGTGAATGATATACAGTTTGGCTGTGTAACTTCCCACTATTGAAGTCAAAAAGAGGAAATAAAGCTGTCTGGAACCACATCACTCCTCTGAGGTATTTGTGTCCTTTGGGTAAAGTGTTATTTCTCTTCAAACTGTATTTACAGAGGGAGCGCTGTGGAGCCCGAGCTGAATGGAAGCACCTTTTACAGCTCCTGCAATGGTCCTTTTAAATCTCTCAAAATCAGCGATTTAAATGGCAGATCTGTGCAATTTTGAGCTTCCCAGCAGAAAGAGGACCTCTAATTTGGTCAGAATGGGAAATCCTAAGAGGGATAAAGCTTCAGGTGGATCCGATAAAGGCAAAGGATCAGGTGGAGCACAAACCACATGTTTGGCTGCTGAGGCCTTGCCCTCATCTGAACATGGCTCGGAAGAAACCCTAGCATCATTGGGACTGAAGCTTTCAGAAATTAATCTTATCAGTCTTGGACTTATCTCAAAAAGTAGATGGCTTTAATGGCAGAGTGCTAATTTTGGAGAATGCAGTGGATACGCTGAAGGGAAACCTCACGGAGGTTCATAAATAACACGCTGATGCTACTATGGTAGCAACTGCACTTATGGTGACAGATTCCCAGTACCTGAAGACCCGCATAGAGACACTTAAAAATCAGGTTCGTTCTGCCAATTTAAGGCTGTTGGGATTACCAGAAGGGTCTGAAGGGCATCATCCTGTGCTCTTCACTCGGGAATGGCTCACTGAAAAACTTGTGCCAGAAGGATCTTAGCCAATTATTGAAATTCAAAAAAGCCTACCGTATCACACAGAGAAGAAGACTGCAGGGACTGGAGGAACCTTGAATTTTCCTAGTGGTAACAACGGGCGTTAGTGTGCAGGATCACGTCTTGCAACTGGCGTGATGTGCAGGTCCTACTATGCAGCATGAAAAACAGGTCTACATCTTCCCGGATATCAGCTATGTGACACGCCAACACCACAAGAAGTTCGATGGGGTTTGTTGGACCCTATGAGAACCCAGGATTCCACATGCAATGATTTTTCTGGCCCAAATGAATATCATTTTTGAGGGAAAAGTCTACCTTTTTACAGGCCCTGTGGATGCTGGTAAATTCGCAGCTCATCTTGAAGTTCTTTAAGCCCATTTTGGGGGAAGAGGCCTCCAGTGAGGATGGGAGAGAAACTTGAACTTGACCAAGTTATGTACACTTGACTCTCAGTGACTTTAATATTTAGCTTTGACTTATTCCCTTGTCTGCTAAATAGCTAATACTGCTCCTTTATTAGGAGACCTGGGTTAACTTTGTGTTTATAGATTAAAAATTTAAGAGCACCTCTTTACTGGGTTTAGCTGTTCTTAACTATGTTAATACATATTTATTTTATTTATTTAGCTTTTGTTAACCGGTTAAGTGCACTAGCCATAAAATGACTGTTTTCAGGCATGACCCGGGAGAGTACAGACATGCAGAAACTTAACAGGATAACAATTTATAAGTGCTTTACATACAATGAGTTAAAGAGGATACAATATATCAGAACATACAAAGTAAAGTGCTTTACATACAATGAGTTAAAGTGGATACAATATATCAGAGACATACAGAGTAGACCATTCATAATTTCATAGGTGCCTACCTATGCAATGAATAGAGAGGACCTTGGACAATAAATTATCAGGTGACATATCATATGAACAGAACAAGGTATACAAAAACAAATAAAGGTAATACAAAAGGAAGAAATAACCATTGAGAGCAGGGAGTGTCATTAAGGAAAAGGCTGGTAAGTGAGGAAGAGGGGAGCAAGCCATGAAATTAGATTATATGAGTGTATGTAAGTGTAAGGGAGATGCCTGCAGTGCAAGATTGTATATGGGCAGGGAAAAGGAGCTGGGACAGGCTGAGGCAGTAAGAGGGTTATATAGAGGTGAGGAAATACTATTGTATGGCCAGAGACATCAGTCATTAGGTAGGGTGAAAGCAGGAACAGGTATCAGCAATCAGCAGTTTCGAGCGCAATTTTCTCCTAAAGCATGTGTGGGAGCAAGAAAGTCTATTGTCGAGGGAAAGGGAATTCCACAGCTGTGGAGCCGCATGCTCAAATGCAACAGTTCCTTTCCTAGTGTGGCACCTCGGCAAATTCAGAAAGGATTTATCAGCTGATCGTAGACCATGGAGTGTGTCCTGAGGAACAAGCATAGCTGCCAGACACCTAGGGGTTTGATTTTGAATTATCGAATCAATAAGAGAGCCAAGGTAGTATTTCCTACTCGCTAACGGAGAGGGCCAACCAAGATCATTATAAAGTTGACAGTGGTGTTTAAGCTGAGGAGCAGAAGAGGTGTAGTGACATATGTTGTTATATGTAATATCCCATCTGAGTAGGTCAGTTTTATGAACAGCCCCAAATAAGGGAGCCCCATAGGTTAGGATGGGGAGCAGAATCCCCCTCGTAATGGCCATTTTAGCCGATGGCATGAGCATATAACTAGTCTTATATGTAACACCCAATTTGGAGTTGACAGCTCTGCAAACAGACTGTACATGAAGATTAAGATCAAGAGATTGATCCAGCAGGATGCCCAAGTACTTAAAAGAGGTCACACATTCCAGTAATTGACCTTCTAAGTCCTGCACCATCAGTGCTGTTGTGCAAGCCCGGAGCTTTGGGGACGATCCAAGCAGCATGGCTTTAGTTTTGCTAGTGTTGACAGCCAGTTTGTGGTCATATAGCCAGTTTTGGATATTGTTAAAGTCAGAGGAAAGAGTTGTATTGATAGTGTCTATATTAGTAGAACTTGTATAGATGACAAGATCATCAGCATATAGAATAGCAGAGCAGGATTTTAGAGCAGCTCCAATGTTATTTATATAAAGAGAGAATAGGAGGGGCCCTAGGATGGAACCCTGAGGTACACCAGTGTTAATGGTGGTACTGTTCGATAGAGAGGAATTAAATTTCACCGCTTGAGTTCTATTTGTCAGCTAGCTTTCATACCAGTCAACAACAGAGGAGGAGAAATGCAGGTGTCGAAGTGAGGAGAGAAGCAAAGTGTGATCAACAAGGTCAAAAGCCTTTGTGAGGTCAATAAAGGTCAATAAAGACAGCCCCAGTCAGATTGCCAGTATCCATTTTTGAAAGATTGTCTGTGGTGAATTTAAGGAGTGCAGTCATTGTGCTATGTTCTTTCCTGAAGTCATGTTGGGTATCCAGGAGCAGACTGTGCTTAAGTAGATAGTCAGTTGTCTGAGTTGCGACAATTTTCTCCAGGATTTTGCTCAGTACTGAGAGTATGGCAATTGGTCTGTAGTTCATGACAACCTTGACATAGACAGGATAGAGGTGGTCCAGTGGAGGGCAACTAAAATGGTGCAGGGTCTACAAGAGAAGCCGTATGAGGAGAGACTAAAGAAGCTTAATATGTATACCCTTGAGGAAAGAAGGGAGAGGGGGGACATGATAGAAACTTATAAGTACCTCAGTGGAATCAACAAAGTCCAAGAGGGTAGCATCTTTCAGAAAAAGAGACTTGCAAGAACAAGGGGACACAATTTAAAGATAGAAGGAGGGTGGTTCAGGGGCAATGTGAGGAAGTATTATTTCACAGAGAGGGTAGTGGATGCATGCAACAGCCTTCCTGAGGAGGTTGTGGGGTCTAAAACTGTGGGAGAATTCAAGAATGCATGGGACAGACATAAGGCAATTCTTGTGGGGGTAGGAAGAAATAGGCTGTTGGTTAACTAGGATCTGCGGCCTATCCTGTAGGTAGGGAAATGGGCAGACTAGATGGGCCAAGCGGTCCTTATCTGCCGTCAAAGTCTATGTTTCTATGTTTCATGTTTCTATGTTTCTTAGGATCTCCTTTTTTAAGTACAGGCGTGATCTGAGCAGCTTTCCAGTGGTCAGGGACTGTTCCACCTGAAAGTGATAACGTATAAATTTTGGCCAGCGGTAATGCAATAAGGGGAGTTGCAAGTTTCAAGAGGCGGGGGTTCCACGGAGTCTGAACCAGAGCTGGTATTATCAGAGATGGACCTCAGGAGCTTCAGGACTTCCTTTCTAGACACAGCCTTAACACAGAATGGAGGAGTATAAGGAGGCACAGAGGACAACACTTCCAGCTTATCCAGATAGGTTCCTGATGAGGAGTGGGAGGACACTGCAGTGGGATCAAAGGAAGAGGTATATTGGAAGAGATCAGAGAAATGCAGGTTGAAAGAATTAGCTACGGTTTGTGAGTCATTGCAATGCATATCATTTATCAGCATATCACCAGCGGTAGTTGACTGTGAGGATCTTAGGAAGGATTTGATGTGTGACCAGAATTTTCTGGGGTCTTTGGCCAAGTTAATCAGTAGGTCTTTAAGGTATTTGCTCTTAGCAGCTCTGACTTGTCTTTTACATGAATTCCATAGTGTATGGTAAGCATTGAAATCTGTTTGCTGTCCTGATGTTTTGTAGCGCTTTCAGAGTTTATCTCTAAGGCGCAAACTTTTGAGCAAGTCTTTGTTTACCCCTCACACTCCAGGTGATCTTTGGGGCATGTGTACATTGAACCATAAGGAATTTAGTGATGAAGAGGTTAAGAGTGTCCTGAGAACAGTGTGATAGATAGATCTCCGACCAATCAATTCTGGAGACGTCATACAGAAACACCTCTTGGTCTAGGTGAGCAAAGTTTGTGAGAGTGATGAGATGTAGTGGAGGAGGTGGAGGTGTCCCCAAGGACAGGTTGCAGAAAGTAGGAGAGTGGTCAGTTAAGGCATCAGCAAGAGTACCAGTGGCTGAGATGTGTTCGATCCAGTTTACCAGCACCCAATCCAATAGTGTGCCTAGTGGTGATGAAGACAGACTTCTAGTCGGCACTGTTACCATCTGATGCAGGTTGTAGCTATGAGTCAGAGACTAAAGAGAACCGAGAGCTGCCCCAAGCCAGTTTAAGTTTAGGTCTCCTAAGATGACAACCTCATTATGGTTAAAATTCTGAGAGGTATTTTCCAACGGTACTCTAGACCAGCAATCCCTCCCGCTGGGGGGTTATATGCACAGATAACATGCAGTTTCTTGGCTCCCAACGCAAGGGTAGCATGCAAGTATTCACGTACCGATTGAGCATCCGGGATAGCGAGAAGAGAGACAGTCAGATTATTTTAGTAATACCGAGCAACTCCACCACCACGTTTGTTCGCTATCCTATCCCTTCGAATAATAGAGTAATTTGGAGCAGAGGGAGTCAGTAACCAATGGTTTTAGCCAGGTCTCAGTGAGACAGAGGATATCAGGATTATACAGTTTGACCCATGACTTCAGTTCTCCACGAAGTGAGACATCAAACTTCTTATATTCAAGTGTGCAATTAACAGCCCATGTTTGGACATACCATGTATGTCATCTGCTGAGAAGTAAGCATCTAGTGGCCCAGGATTTGTCTCTATATCCTCAGATAGCAGAATGGCAATGATGACAAGGAACCACAGCCCCACGTTTAGAAAAGGAAGGGATAATGCAGACTTGTTCCGTAGTTTCCTAAACATATAGAGAAAACAGTAGGGACAGCCCTTTTGGTACAGAAGAAGATTAGTTTGTAGTATCCTTGTATTATAAACCATAAGGTTGGAGAAAGTAAAATCATAGTGCTCGGTCCTAGATTTATTTGAGCCATCCTCGTTCCATAAGGATAGTGTAATTCTGTCAAGGGCAAAGTAGGACAAGAAAAGTTACGAGAGCAACCCCCAGACAGCTATTGGACATGGTGTGACTGTTGGTACAACATTGGTTCAACTCATGACAGAGGTCACCCAGGGTCACAGCTAGGCAGGGATTGACAAGAGGCTTTGGCTATGCAAGACCTTGCAGGCATACACTCCCCTTCCCCATTACATTGGTAGCCTGGGGCACACCTACTCAAGTACAAGTGCAGGATGTGAAATCATTCTGTCATTGTGCTTCCTTTGTTATTTAAAGAGGTTGTTTAAAAGCCCACAAATAGATCCCTTAGGAGCAAGCCAGATGAAAATGTGGATTCAAGCAGGACCCAGAGTCATTGGCGTTTGTCAGACCTAGTTGCTTGATTTCTGTTTTGCTTGGGATAGCTTCCAAAAAGTTGATTTTAAACTGAAAATGCAAATACCTTGTGGTGATGTTTTGCAGAAAATCCAGTCCAGGAGACCTTCACAGATGTAGTGAGCAAGAATGGTGCAGTTACTCCAAGCAGAAGATCTTGTAAATCTCAAAAAACTTAGCTACAGACACAGACAAACACAAACAGCCTCCCATACAGACCTCAGTTTTTTGCAAAAAATAATGCTGGGTTCACTCTATTTAGTTCAAAATCTCACTGTGTGTTAATTATAGTGAGAGATGTATACATCATTGATATCGAATTGACTTTATATTACTTTACTGTGCTTCCAGGTTTTCTTATTGGGTTCAATAATCTTTCTGGTAAACACATGCATTGCAGGTCTCTAGTGGGCCAGGCTATTTCTAAAAAGTGACATTGCTGGGCAATCAATAATTTAGGATACTGCCATGCCACTCCTGGGCATATGTGTGTTATATATATATATATATATATATATATAGGTGTGTGTGTATATATATATATATATATATATATACACACACACAGCTTAAAATGTGTTGTTTGTACTTTGGAATGTAACATTACTAGCCCCTCCAATGTGGTATTTCAATATAGTGGATGCACTTGTTCCGTATATTAAGGGGCTTTGTTCCCAATATGTTTATATTTTTATGGACTGTTCACTATAGGTGCTGGCCAGTGCTTTTGTATATAGATTTCTTTTTATAAAAATAAAGTTTAAAAAAACTGTATTTACAGAACAAAAAGTGCAATAATGAATTACTTCAAAACTGCCAATATGCACAAGAAATGTATCTACCTGATTTGTTTTTTTATTTAAAGAACACAAAAAATGCAAGTACGTGAAATAAACTGAATGAAATAAATTTATGAAAAATAACAATCATTATAATAATACAACTATTTGTAACTATATTCCTTATTCGAAAATACCAATAGTAACTATTCAGCATTCAGTCAGATAATAACAGGCACTATACGTCCCATCCCTTATCCAAATATCTGGTATTATATAAAAACGTTTAGCTCCTCACTACACTACCTCAACAGAAGGCCCAAAAAATTAAATAGTAAAAATAGTGTTTAACCCTGGAGATGCTAGATTACTGATTACCATTAGCAGACCTTATTAAACTCTGATAAACTGGCAAACATGAACTGTTGCTAAGACAGAATCATAATTAATTATTTTTTTAATCTCGTGTGCCTGCCGGCACCCGCCTCCTTCGGGCCACTGATGCTACCCTTCTACCTGCCAAACTCACCCTTGCATCTCTAGCCCCACTGAAATCCACCTTCAGCCATCCATCCCCTTGGCTGGTTTGTCCCTGCCAGGGGCCTACTCTGATGGGCATGGAGGGGAAAGAGACCTGGAGTGTCCCTCCTTCTCTCCTATTGGCTGGCTTGTCCCTGCCAGGGGCCTCCCCACAGATCAGAGGAGGAACATACATGCTTGGGCAGAGGCTGAGGGGCATCATGTTGCTGGTGCACTGGGAGTCAGTTGGCATGGCAGGGCCCATATGGTCATCACCCAATGTACTGGTGTAGCAATTTCCACCAGTTTTCACTGCAAGGTTGCCCATGCTGTCAATGGCACCCCCACATGCCTCCACCAGGGGCCACTGCACAGCAATGTAGTGTCAACACTCCCCCTCCACGGGAGAAGAGCATCCATTGGATGCTCTGGATCCTCCCTACTAGTCTCTGCTCCTGACATCCTGGGCTCAGAGCATGAACACGGGTTACCACCATGGCAGAGCAATCTCCCATCACTCAGTGCCATGGAGCCTGCACGTTTTTACACTTTTGAGTAGAAATAATACTGTATTAGGGTTGTAGGTATAAAAATATTGAAACACAAAGCCAGCCCGGTGGCATGGATGGCTGAGGTGCTTTGTGCCTTACCTCCTGCCACACCGGCACCCAAGTTCAAGAATGGGCTTGGGTCACTGGGGCTTGGCTGACGAGGGAAAGAACTGAGCACCCAGAGGGTTGTTCTCTTCTCCTGGGGAGGGGAGGACTGGTTTCTCCACCCTTGGCTGCCCCAGGTGGAGGTCAGGGGACAGTGCAGTGTCCAAGCACCAACAAAGGGAGGGGGCTGCGGTACCCTGATGCGCATGCACCGCCACATGGAACATGAAAAAGAATGGGGATTCAGGCTGTATGACATCCCACCTGCTTCATCCTGGCCCGTGCCTCCACCCAAAAACAAGTCGATCCACTAATGGATAATGTTCCAAGTGGAGGGAGAATGGCCCTTCCCTTCCCTTCCTGCACTTGTCACTGGGGGGAATCCATGGGGGTCCTGAGTCAGACAAGTGCCAGGGCAGGTGGTAGCTGGTCAGGAGAAGTTGGGACTGAACCAAGAAGCCCTGCCCAGAAGCCCCAAGAGAAAAAAGCAATATGGAAAAAAAGCACTGTATACACATACTGTATACACACTGTATACACATATTGAAGCCCAGCTACCAGGGTAAACTCACACTATGCATACAGTATGGAGAACAGAAGGCCAACATAAAAGTCTGAAGTATTGCCATGTGGCATCCTTCATTCATTAATAAGTTTACACCAGGTAGCATCTTTTTAGTGGTTTGTACCAGATAATGGTGCAAGTATTCCCATTGTCATCCCTGGAGCCAGTAAAATTAAACATTACCCCCAACCAACACAGCACAGATGTTCATAAAAGTCTCAAGAGTGTCTGTTCCTCTTATAGAGGGATGTTATCTAAACTGCAAACAGCCATCTTTCAGGCTTCCTTGTCTGATGCAGCAGACTCCCGTGTCCTAGCCACTGCACATTCTCTTTTTTTTTTTTAAACTCAGCTTTATTTCAGAGCAGATGTATGAAATGCAGACAGTTCATACTGTTTCACTCTGTGGTTGGCAGAACAGTTAAAACATTCTAAAGTCTATAAGTCTAGTGATTTATAATACTAGGAGGACTCAGTTCTATTTATGAATAAATATCATGCTATACCTGAATATTACCAAATGCATTCCAACACGACTAGTTCTGTCACGCTTCTGAAGCAGCTTGGTCAGTTTTGCTCTCAACTGTATAATGAAGAACAGTAACCAATTAAAGAGAAAATAACTGGTCTGGTGTGTGTCTCTCTCTGGAAGTTCCTCAGACACTTTAACCAGTGGGTCTGTAGCTTAATGGTTAGAGTGCTGGAATGGCATACCAGAGATCTGAGGTTCAAATCCTGATGGGCCACATTTTCCTTTCTCATTTCCATCCTTGATTTAAACAAATATATACCTTGCAGGGGTTAAACTGCACTGAGAGAAGTGGTATTTCTAAATTGATTCAGATGTAATGCATTCTTTGGCTGAGCTGTTTGGGCATGTCCCCTCCCCCTTCATGTTTATCTATCTGCATGTGTGCCTCTGTGGTATTTTACTTCTCCTTGATAGAGTCCATTGTTCCCCAACCTTGGTGCTCCCACCCATCCATATGATTACTCTAAGGATCCAAGGTTGCAAAGCTTCCCTAAACTTTTCCCTGAGTCTACGGCTAGCTGTCATTTGCGCCATACTGAATATCAGTGAAACCCTTTCCCTCCATTCTGCCACATCTGGAGATTTTAGTCTAATCCAGCGTGATGTCAAGGTTTTGAATGTTGTTAAGGCCATACAGTTGAATAACTCCACTTCCTTACTATTGGTTATCCCCCTAATCAGAGCCCCAAGCAGGTAATGCTGGAATGTGTCTGGAGCCCCTATGCCCACAGATCCTGGAGAGCTCTGCGTGGACCTGTGCTAGAAGTATGCCAGTTTAAAACATGCCCACAGGATGTGACGGTGTGTGTCTTTTTCACCACACCCTCTCCAACAGTGGTCAGTGTTAGTCGAGGTGAAATGTCTGGTGATTGTAGGAACATAAAAAAATGGCATTAGAATCTTCCAGTGGAATTCTCTCCAGTTCTGCAAGGCCGAGACCTTCCACCCCTCTCTAACTATTTACTCCACTGTTCCTCTATTATCTGTATCTCTGCCTCATCCTGCCATTTGTCTTTGACCCCTAGCAGGTTTATTTTCCTTTCTTTCAACAGTAATCTGTTCGCCTCTGATACATACTGAAGCCTGTCTTTCAAGGTCGCTGACCAGCACATGAACGATTCCCATTTTGTTTTGTTTCTTTTTAAATGGGGTAACTCGTGACCTTCCAGTATATAACTCCTCACCTGCTGGAATCTATAAAAGTCTACACTAGTCAAAGGATACTTGTCTTTATGAGATTGGTAGGGGACACAGTGGTTCCTCTGTACTAACTGGTCGAACCTAGTTAGTGAGTGTGCTGACCCTGAATCCTGGGTCTGTATGCCCTGGAGTAAAACCTGGGTCTCCAATTGTCAGGGTAACAGGTCCAGTTTCATTAGGGATATATGAACAGGCTTGTATCTTCTGCAAAATATTTGGGAAATGTTTGACCCATGGATTGCTCACTTTTGTTTGTAAATATCTAGTATTATTTGGCAGTGCACAAAGCATAGAGGGGAATGGACAACGTATCATTGTTTTCCACACCTGGACTACAAGTGCTGTTTTGCCCATGCTACCAAATGCATGGCTTGTGGTGCCAGGTAACATAGTTTGAGATTTGAGGAGCTCAGTCCTCTATTCTCTCTGGGTAACGAGAGGTTCCTATACTCGACTCCCACTTTGTTACCCCACCAACAAAAACTTATGTCACACTGTTTTTCTAATTTGCCCCAGTAGCTATTAAGGATTGGGACTGGTAATGTCTGAAACAAAAACAGTAACCTGGGTAGGAAATTCATTTTAAGTACCCCGACCCTACCCACCAGTGATAAGGGCAACAAGGTCCACCTTTTCAAGTCTGCAATCATTTCTACATATAATTTCTTATAACTAGGTCTAAACAGTTCCCCACCTTAGGTGTAATCCTTATGCCAATATAGCTTATTGTGTTGTTCGACGACGGTGTTTAGGGAATGTCTGCTTTGAATGTGGCTACGTGTCCACTGAGTCGTACAGCTTAAAATTCCTTCTTAATAAGAGTCACATGTTTACCAGCTTCTGATACATTGGAAAATTCATACGTTTGTCCCCCATAATAGATGTAAACCCATGCTGGCACTGGAGGGATTGAGTGATCCCTTAACTCTTTAACTATGCTCTTACAGCATCAAATTTCTTCACCAGGACCGTGTCGCATAAGCAAGGTCTGGGCATAAATGTAAGGCTAATCCATTGTAGTTTAAAGCTTGTGAATCACTTGAAGCGTTCAGGAAGAGATTTCTAATGACCATGTAACCCCCTTACAAATAGGGGTTCCTGAAAAGTCTTCCTTGAGCTTGCCTAAATGCTCACTGCCAGGCTGGTGTTCTGTGTTTTAGCAGTTTAAATATATTGCCAGAGAGTGCCTGTATAGCCTCTGTGTACTGTCTCTTTAAGAGCTGCCTGGATTGCAGTCATAATTAATCTGAGAGGGAGCTCACCGTTTTCCTACCCGGGCACCCAGAGTGTGTGACGGTGTAGGGACTCTGAACTGCATGCATGACTGTCTGATTAATGTAGCTTTTAAGCAAATCAACCTGATTATGCCCCTCTCTTGTTCAAGGCCCCTGAATAAATCAGATTTAACTTTGTTTGCATTTAACCTAATTGTGGTTCCAGTTTGTGCCAAAAGTATTGTACTGTTGCTATTTGCTGTGCTTAACCTTGTTTTACAGGGGGTCCCCAGGGTCAAGCTAGAGGAACCAGCCCTGGTGGTAAGTGCAAACAGTGTGGGTAATTGCCTGGTGAATAAGGGTAATTGTGAAATTAATTATAGTATATTGTTCAGGCCACTAGAAGAGAAAGAGGGGGGTTACAATGTCCCAGAGGGCTGTGCCCAGGTTAGCTTGACCACTAACAATCCTGACCTCAGGGTGGAGGCACCGTTTCATTACCCAGGTTCCTTAACCTGCTACTAGCCAAGCAGGCAGGGGTAGTAGCCCTTGGGATAGTGCCACCTAGGGGTTACAACCATATTTGCAGTCACCAATAAGAATTAGTGTGTGGCTGGTCCCCCTGTTGATCCGCCGAGCGGGAAGAAATCCTACAGTCCTTAGTAAACTGGTGAATTACAACTCCTGGAGATGGTCCCAAATCATCTGGCAGCTAGTCTTTTAAAAACTAAGGACTTGCTCACCCTAACTCCCCTCATGAAGTTTGACCAGTCTTACATTGAAGGCCCTGTTGGAGTTCTCAAGGTTTTCCAAATGATATCCTAATTGGATATTTTTTGAGCCATCTTGCTAGTGGCTGCCAAGGTTTGCGTGGCTTGCTTTTCAGCTGAGGTCACCGTTTTCATGGGAACCTCGATTTTCACATCTTGCTCCCCTAGCAATGGATGACTGGGACTGGTGTTGCAGGATGGTCTCAGCTTTTGTATCTATGACCTGCTTCAAAACCATGAGCGAGTGCCATGACAGCTCAGATACTGAACTTTATGCCAGCACTGTGGCTGCAACGACTTGCTGGCCACCCGACTGCTGCTGGTTCTTCAGTCCTCCTGTTCCTTCTTTTGGTCACACCATGGAAAATTCACTATTTGCTGGTTCCTGAAGGTGAGCTCTGTCTGATTCTCTAACGTTTAAGAAGGTTTAGGTTACCAGTTTTTAAAAGTATTGTATTTTGTGTAAAATCTTCCAAATGCAGAGCTGCAGAAAGGCACGTCCTATCAGTAAGCAAGCGCAACATCATCCCCCTGGTTTCAGGTTCCTTTTTAAAGGAGATTATGGGATTGGGCAGAAATTCAAAAGAGTTCAGTCCCTCTTACAAAACTGTATGAGAGTTCCTACTCCTCCAATACCTTTCTCCATAGAATACTATAGGACAGCTCCACATCCTAGAGGTAACAGTGAATCCTCCTGCAAATCTAAAGACAAGAGTTCCTCTTCTTAACATTTCTGATTAAACCACTGAGCAACAGGTTATTCGAGTCATGTACTGTATACTTCTTTAGCCAAAAGCATGCCTTCCCTCATTCTGTTTTTAATTTTGGCATTGCAAAAATTTACGAAATCAGTGTAGCATAGACCATAGAAACTAAGGAATGGTGTGAAGTATTCTGAGAAGTAGGTAGGTACAGTAGGTAGGTAGTCATACAGGTAGGTATAGAGGTAGGTAAGTATGTACATACATATGTAGGGGTAATGTAGTTGATGTATCTGTAGAATAGGTTGAACCAAAGTTGTTTTTGCCTCCTATAGTTCCGTCAAGGTCAGCAACATGTCGAATTCTGTTGCTTTTTCCCTGATGCAGCACTGCCACGGATGCTGCAGCAATCAATTAAAGGGGAACAGCCAGCACTAGGAATTCCACATTAGTCCCAATGTGCACTTTGTGTGCTAAAACTTTTTTTTTTTGCTCACTGTTTACTACAGTATAGTAGATTGTATCAGGCTGATTCTGTTGACTTCTAAGCTGGCATTTGCCTTTACCAGAAATCCCAGAAACCCCTGCAGCTGATGTCAGAGCAGGGCTGCGGCAGTGGGAGATTCAATAGCCTGCAGTGCATGTTAGAGCTTTTATAACCTTCAGTCAGATGTCTCGCTGTTCTCCCATGCCTAAGTACAGTCTTCTGTGACTCTGTAACCCTAGGGGCATCCGACACTCAGCTATGCCTCATGCCCCACTCTGCCAGGGTTACAGTAACAGACAGTAAACTAAATCCTGGTCATGCCTTAGTGCTTAAGATCTGCCTTAATAATAAAGAGCAGAATGACTTGAAAGTCAAATTTTGGAGGAATGGCTGTCCGATGGCCCAGCGGGCAACATGTTGCACCCCTGCACTGGTGACCCGGGTTCGGGAGTGAGTGTGAGGGACTGGGTAGGGCAGCAGGGAGCTGGGGTTGTGCTTCTCCATGGCAGCACATCCAGCTGAGGAGGGTAGGTGCTTTGGTTTGGCCAGCCGCGAGGACCCCTGTGCTGGGCCACAAAACTTGCCTCCTCTGCAAGGATGTCGCTGCTCACAGAGGACATCAACCCTGCATCGGGGAAGTGGGAGGGGCTTTGGGGACAAGGGAGTAAAGCTAGAATAATCCTGCATCTCCCATAGTGCAGGAGTGCAGCCTCTGGCACTCTTGGACCCACACTGTGGATCCCCACTGGCCTCGACAGTGGGTGAGAGCAGCAGAAGAGGCTGGGAGGTTGACAGTAACAAGGTCTGAATGAAAAGAGTAGGCAGCAATAAGGGGACAAAAATCTGAAAAGAAATTGGAGGAATGCAGTGTAACTGAAGTCTGATGATACCAACTATGATATTTTATTTTATTTATTTAGTTTTTGGTGACCAGGTCAGTGCAGTAGACACAAAACTGTATATTTTCAAGCACAACCTGAAATTTTTTATGATGACCAGACATGCTTTTTATGGACTTTTACAAAATGTGCAGGATTGGGGGTGCAAAATCTGCATCTGGTGGGGGTACCGTAGGGTGTGGAGGGTACAGACTTGCTACAATATATCAAAACTTGGCTACAAGAAACCCTGACATTATCCTTGGACTTTACAAGGAACACTCTTAAAAATACTCGCTAAATACTGGTGATAGATCTGCCATACAATAGGCTTTATTGCTGCGAAGTACCTATAGGTATTGGATACAAATACTTCTAGCTGGACCAATTTACTGTTTGTATGTTTGTTCTTTCTTTCTTTCTTTCTTTCTTTCTTTCTTTCTTTCTTTCTTTCTTTCTTAGCTTTGGTTTCTTTATGAATTAAATGGACATAAGCAAATGTTACAGGTAGTTAAAGATACAGGGCAGGATTCACAAAGAAGGCCAAAAATCTGCGGGGAAAAAGCCTGCAGCGCTGCGGAAACTCAGTTGCGTGATATTCTGAAAGAAAACTTGCACAGGTGTGGAATTCCACAAAAATCCCCACAGCTGTGGAAATTCAGCAGCTGCGGAAATTGAGCAAGTGCTGAAAATCCGCAACTGCGGATTCGCAGCTGTGGAAATGGCTTAGAAGGCACAGTAACAGTGAACCTAATTAGCTGGAGCAGCAGACTTTAACATTTCTGCCATAGCATGAAGCTGAAGGCACCCAGAGAGAGACCAGCAACCAGTCCCTCAACTGGGACCACTGCAGCACCACAGGTACCAGCAATACCGCGGCACCACAGTGGCTGTCTGTCACAGCTGGTTGTCCCTCCCTGGAATGTTCCTGTTGCCTGCAAGAGTAACACTCACTGCAGGTTGTTCAGGATCTACTGCCTGTGGAGCTCCTTCATGGGCTGCACTGGGTCTGGTGGTTGTTGTTTGTTGCAATTAAATGGCGATGTGTGCTAATGTTGCTGTAACTTCAGCCACTGATATACCCACTGGGATGCTATTACCTGTGCATGACCTCCACTTTAATTGTAGTTCAATTGTTAGGGCACTACTGCAGTTTGCTGAGGGAGTGTTACACCTCACTCCAATGTGTGTAACATTTTTTCCGTAACTGTGGACAAAATCTGGCTGAGAATAGCCTTTGAGGGGCTGTGCCCTACCTATCAATTACCTTTTTTCCTCAGGAACTTCCGCAGTTGCACTTTTTTCCACAGTCCGTAGTGTATTTTTTTCTGCAGCTGTGGAGGTTTTTGAGACTAGCACTCAGAGAAATTTGCCCCTTTTTCCCGTAGCTACGGAAGTTTTGGGAACTTAGGGAAGGTTTTGCACCTTCAGAAAGCTTTGTGAATCTTGCCCACAGTCTGGTGATGGCCTTTTTATAATTCCCAGAAGGGCCCTGTTAGCTGTTTTTATTCATATCAAATGTGATAGTCCTGATATGTCCTGTTTTTTTCCGCGATACTGTATCTGTATGGCTTTATAAATCTAATAAAAAGAATGATACAAAAAAAAGCTTACTGAGTGAATCCTCGCACGGTGTCAGAGTGAACTTTAGGATCGGTTGTTATAGACCTGCTCCTTGTAGCTGCCTGGGTAGCTTACCCAATTTCAATAAATACATTGGATGTACAGGTGTTTCCAGATTTAACATTCCATACCAGGTACCGGAGGAAGATGCTCGATCCAATGTGCCCATGCCTCCAGGCTCTGGGCATTAATTATTCACTTGTTTTTTGTCCTAGGCCTGCTCCGCATCACATATGGTGGTAAGAGCCGGCAGTTTTTGGATCAGAAGGATGCAGACCACTGGATGGAACAATCAGAATCTGAGTTCACAGCCAGAAACAGTGCAGATTTGGAGGACAAAGAGGAAGAATCTGGGGTGGAATGAGAGAAGGTTTGAACTTTGTTTCTTTAATTGATTCACACTTTTGAGACTTTAACTTGGTTTGGAATGCCTTATTCCTCACTGTTTGAGGAGTGAGGATTCCTTTTGAGTTTATAGTTGAGGAGAAAACTGTTGAGAAACCATTTACTTCTATACAGACATTTTAGAACATCTACTAATTGAGTCTCTGCAGTTCGTTGGCCTCCATGTGGCAATATCAGTCACCGATAGAGGTGCGGTCACACCCCTATAGTTAGGGTTAACTCTTCACTTCTATCTGAAACTGAAAGTTTTGCACTTTAATAACTTTGCAACCATTCAAGTGATTCACATGAAATTTAGCATGCACCATCAGGAACCAAATATCTCTTGACTTGACAAGTTTCGTTCTGGTTGGATGTGTGGATGCAGAGCTACAGAGTGTGGAAAAAAGTGTAAATTATCATCGCTGTCAAATTCTTCATCACCACATTGCACAAAAACTGTGGGAGTTTTGGTCTGAAATATTCAGGGTATATAGGTCTTGGGTCACAGTGGTGCCTTTTGAAGGTTTGGTGACACAATATTAATCTGTTCCAAAATTGTTAAATTTGAAAGTTTCCCTTTATTTCCTATGGGAAAAGTTAGATGTGAGGCTCAAAATAGGATCTTTGATCGCAAATGAGGAATCCTCGTTCGCAAATCTGGAATCCTGTTCCACAAATGCGGAATCCTAGTTCGTGATACCACCATCTTGTTTTCGGTTAGTGAGGGAAACAAACTTAAATTACAAAAATAATACAGGGGTTCGGTAAACACCAACAGTTGTGTTTACCTAATTGGGGGCCTGGGGAATCAGATTCTGGGGTTAGCTTTTTGATAACTTATACAGAACTTTGTTTTTTAATCTGCAGAAATCCTTTGCTGCAAATCGCAGAAAACGTTTCCTGCAAACAGGATTTCTTTTATTGCAAAATTGTGAAAAAAGATTTCTGGAACACGATTCTTCATGATTTGCGAAAAAGGATTTTCTTTTTCTGCAAATTGTGAAAAAGGAAGCATAGAAAAGGATTTTTTTTTTGCAATTTGTGAAAAAAATTATTTTATATGGCTGTTTCTTTGTCACTTCATAGCAAACAGTTGGGAATTATGGGCTGAAAGTTTCAGGGTACAAAGGGCTTGCCCCACAGATGTGCTTTTCCTGGTTTGGTAAAAATATATTACTTTGGTTTGGACTTCTGCAGATTTCAATTTTGCTTGATTTCCCATAGGGTAACATTGTAATGGAAGGTTTACGAAGTTGTTTCTTTGTCACTACACTGTTAAGACGTGGTTTGCAATTTTGCTCTGAAATTTCCAGGGTACAAGGAGGTTTGTGCCACTGATGGACTTCTGCAGATTTCAATTTTGCTTGATTTCCCATAGGGTAACATTGTAATGGGAGGTTTACGATGTTGTTTCTTTGTCACTACACTGTTAAGATGTGGTTTGCAATTTTGCTCTGAAATTTCCAGGGTACAAGGAGGTTTGTGCCACTGATGTGTCTTTTGGTTGTTTCGAGAAAAAATATTAATTTGGCATCAAGTTATACCACTTTCCAGTTTTGCTGTGTTTTCTGTAGGATAAGACTGCAATTTGAGGTGTGTTTTGATGCTGTACACTATGGGATGGGAGCACAGGGCCCAAAGGGCCTTGCACTCCCACAGACAAATAAGGATACCACTACAGATCCAGTTCAAGTAGGGTGGAGGACAAGGTCCTAATAGTTGGGGACTCCATTATTAGAAGCATTAGCTGGGGGGGAGCAAGGTCTGGGTAAGCTGCTTGCCAGTTATGACAGCAGCTGAAGTGATTCACCACATCCTGTCCTGGGGGAAAATGCAAAATGAGAGAACCCACCTAGTGTTCCACTTGGGAACAAATGATCTTGTGGGGCACAGCTTGATGGAGGTGCAGGCATGGCATACCTCTCAACCTCTCGGAATTAAAATTCATAGCACTGGCCTTCAAAAATCAGAGCAAATGGCTAGAATGTGGAGCACTTTCTTCTTTTAAAGAATAACATGTCTTTAAATAATGGGCCCCATATATTTAGTGTCAATAAATGTTTCTATCAAGTTATTTCTATGATTTAATGATTGTGTGTCCAGAAATAGCTCTAATATTGTCAAAAACATTAGTAAACCTTTGCGGAGCACGGGTACATTTGAGTGTAAAAATCATAGCACTATGCTAAATTCATAGCAGCTTGGAGGTATGAGGCATGGTTTGAAGCACTAGCAAGGTTCTGCAGCAGCCTCAGTTTTAGATCAGTAGCATTCTCCAAGGTGCTGCCTGTTCAGAGAGCTAGCTCAGTGAGGAAGCAGAGGATAACAGAGTTTAATAGCTGGCTTTCTGGATGGTGTGTTAGGAAAGGCTTTGGGATAATGGGCAATTGGGGGACCACTTGGCAAGATGAAAGCATATTCGTCCCAGATAGGTTACTTTTAAACAGGGAGGGTAAGGAAGTGCTGAAAGGGAAAACGGAGCACTTCATAGAAAAATACTACAATTTAAACTAAATTGGGGGGTGGGTTTCAAGCTAATACCAAAGACAGCGCAGATGACATGGCCCCCCCAACAATTAGATGCCTAGTTGGGGCTGTAGGAGTGAGGTTCAGGTTGGTGGGAAGTGTTAGGATGGGGAGGGAATTAGGGTGGCTGGAGTTTGGAAGGCCATGTGCACAAATGACAGGAGCCTGGGCAACAAGGTCTTGGATCTGGCAGCAGTCATGGCCAAAGCACACTTGGACTTGGTGGGAATTATGGAGTCTTGGTGCCATGGAGGGCAGGATTGGGACATGAACATACCAGGATATACACTGTTTAGGAGGGAGAGGGACAGGATCAGAAGAAGGGGGGTGTGGCCCTTTATGTGAGGGAGAGGATTCAGGCAACAGAAATACAGGGCAGGTGGGTGGACACAGAGGCATTATAGGTCTCATTAGACACAGGGAGGGGTGAGGTGGTGTTCACCGGAGTGGTTTACAGGCCACCAGAGTAGCTGGAGGGGATGGACAACCAAATGATGGAAGAGATACTAAGGATGGCGATAAGGGGAGAGGCGCTGCTGATGGGGGATCTCAACCTCCCTGATGTGTAATGGGATTCGCTGTCAGCAGCAACACCCAGAAGCACGGCGATTCTATACTCCATTCAAGTTGCTTTACTCAGACAGATGGTCAGGGAGCCAACTAGGGAAGGGGTGGTGTTGAATGTGGTGCTAACAAATGGGGACAGGGTAGGGGACGTATCGGTGAGAGACAACCTTGGTATAAGTGACCATAGTACCATGTGGTTCATGCTACGCACATTGGCCACCATAAATCGGACCAAGGTGAAGGTGCTCGACTTCAGATGAGTGGATTTTAGTAGGATGGGGGAATGTGCTTGAAAGGCACTAGGAGGAGTGGGGGAACTCAAGGTGAAGGAGAAAATGTGGGACTCAATAAAGGGTGCCATAGTGGGAGCCACAGATCTCTGTGTGAGGAGGGTGAACAAAAATAGGAGGAAGAGGAAGCCACTGTGATTCAACAGGGAAGTGAAGTGCAGCATCAGAGCTAAAAAAAGAGCCTTCAAGAGGTTTAAAATGACACAGGGGGAGGAGGTTTGGGAAGAATATCAGGCTAGGCAGAGGGCGGTGGGAAGGGAGATCAGAAGAGCAAAGGCAAGGACAGAGGAGAATATTGCTAAGGTGATAAAGATGGGGGACAAGACCTTCTATAGGTATATAGGTGAAAGGAGAAAAACAGAGAAGGGGATACCTAGTCTAAATAAATGGGTCAGGTGAGAGGGTGGTGGGGGACTAGGAGAAAGCTGAACTGCTGAACAGTTAGTTCTGTTCAGCATTCACAAAGGAAGAGGAATGGAAGGGGATAGCTCTAGGAAAGCACAGGCTACAGTGGAAGGGGTGGACGTGAGACTTTTTTGGGAGGAGGAGATTCTGAGGCAGCTTAAGGAGTTGAAGGTAGACAAGGTTATGGGGCCAGATGGGGTGCATCCAAGGGTTTTGAGGGAACTGAAGGAGGTACTGGCTGCTCCCTTGACCACCCTATTCAACAACTCCTTTAAATTGGGGGTGGTACCTAATGACTGGAAATGGGTGGATGTGGTATCCCTTCACAAGGGGGGGGGTGAAGGATGAGGTGGGTAACTACAGGCCAGTGAGCTTGACATCTGTGGTGGGTAAACTCATGGAAAAATTGCTCAAGGACAGAATCAACAGTTACCTGGAGACAAATGGACTTCGGGATCCAAGACAACATGGGTTCACTGAGGGCAGATCCTGTCAAATGAACTTGATAGAGTTTTTTGACTGGGTCACCAAGGCAGTGGATCAGGGGGGTTTGGTGGATGTGGCCTACCTTGATTTCAGAAAAGCATCTGACTCAGTGTTTGCAATCGACGCAAAGGTCTGCAATAGGTTAGACATGCAAGAGTGGGTGGAGATGATGTGTAGAGATCTGGAGAGGTTAGAGGAATGGTCAAAAAATAGCAATTGTCATTCAGTATGGCAAAGTGTAAGATCATGCAGTTAGGCAGAAAAAAAAGGAAAGCTGAATACCAGATGGGGGGTAGATCCCCGCAAGTTACAGAAGAAGAAAAGGACCTAGGCATCATAATTTCACGGGACCTGAAAGTGGGAAAGCAGTGTGGAAAGGCAGTGCCCTGAGCCAGCAGGATATTAGGTTGCATAGGGAGGGGAATATCCAGCAGAAGGAGAGAGGTCATATTCCCCATATACACCCAGCTGGTTAGGCACACCTGGAGTATGGAGTCCAGTTCCGGAGTCCGTACCTCAGGAAAGATGTGGAGAGGGTAAAACAAATTCAGAGGAGGGCAACAAAGATGGTGAGAGGGCTCAATCATGTACCATATGAGGGGAGACTGAATGACCTAGGCATGTATTCACTGGAGCAGAGGAGGGAGAGGAGTGACATGATTGAGACATTTAAATGCATCAAGGGTATCAATAAGGTGCCTGTGGAGGGCCTTTTCCAGCTAAAGGAGTGGCCCAGGGTGAGGGGACAGGAATTCCAAATCAAGAGGTGAAATTTAGAGGTAACCCAAGGAAATAATTCTTCACTGAGAGGGTGGTTGAAAATTGCAGTGGGCACTGAGGGAGGTGGTGAGTAAGAAGACAGTCAGAGGGTTCAAGAGGCCATGGGATAAACACAAGGGGATGTTGGGAAGGGGGAAAGCTATCGTAAAAACCTAAGGGGATACCTAGGCAAACTGGGCAGACTGGGTGGGCCTGGTGGGCCTTTTCTGCTGTCACATTCCTATATTCCTATGTACTACTCTATCTGCAGAATTATGCATGGATGGGAGCGCAGGACCAGCAGGCCCTGCACTCCCACATGTATATACAGATACCATTATGGAATGACGGGAGCACAGGGCCCATAGGGCCCTATGCTCCTACAGGCAAATAAGGATACAATTGCAAGGTCTCTACACTTATGGATGAATGGGAGCACAGGGCCCAGAGGGCCCTGTACTCCCACAAGCAAATAAGGCTACGATTATACTTTCTCAAAAACTAAGGAAATTCTTTGCAACAAAATTAGTTAATGCATCAGTTAGGGTTACAGCAACAAAAGTTTGGAAATGTGGTGTTAGGGTTTCCCACCCTAACAACCCACCCTACCCCCACCCTCCATGCACCAACAGGTGTCGGGGGATGCCTTGGGGTTGTCAGACCTAATGCTCACCCCATTCCCCTATACTCTACCAATCTCAGCTTATTTACTCATGGAATGGGGTGAGCATTAGAGCTGACAACCCCAAGATACACTCCCCTGACACCTGTTGGTGCATGGAGGGTGGGGGTAGGGTTGGTTGTTAGGGTTGGAAACCCTAACATCACATTTCCAAACTTTTGTTGCTGTAACTCTAACTGAGGCATTAATGACATTTTTTGCAAAGAATACCTCAGAAAGATTACAGTCTTGACAGTTTACAGTGAGTCTTTGTCAGACTGTATATTTCTATACAGGGTTGTGAGAACTTCCCTGGCTATGGGGATTTCCAGGGTGGCTACCTGGCTCCTGAGCTCCTTCTTCCACCACAGCTAAACCCAATTTAAACAACTCTTTTTGCAAAATATTGATCTTACCAGCAGTGAGGAGGAGGTACCTTTATATCAGGTCATGCCAAACTGACCAGAGGGACCGGGGCAGGTGATGGATGCCGAAGGATCCCAACCCGAATTGTTAGATTCAAAACTCTCTCAAGTCTAAGAAGCAGCACAGCCTTGTAAGGACTCTCCTATGAAATCAAAATGGGCATCGGCAAAATAAGAAATCAAAGTTGACGTGATCTATCGGGCAATACAGGAGTTCAGGGCTGAATGTAAAGATGTCCTCAAAGAAGTAAAACAAGATGTGGCCAGCCCTGGAGCAACAACCAGACATGGTGGCGTATCAGGTGGTGGTGTCCGATACCCGAGTAGACCGCTTAGAGGAACATATTGATGAGCTACTTAAAACCCAAGCACAGATCATGACTCACCAGGAGGATTTGAAGAACTGAGCAAGGTGAAGGAACATCAGGCTCTATGGGCTCCCTGAGGGATCAGAAGGCTCAAACTTGGCAAGCATTTTAGAGAATTTTCTTCATACAGCTCTCGAGCTAGATCTTAACCTACAGCTGGAGTTTGAACACATACATAGAGCTTTGGGCCCCAACTCCCATTCACCTGAGGCTCGCCTGTGATCAGTTACTGTTTTGCCTGCTATGCAGTAAAGAAAATAATTCTGCAGAAAGCCTGGTAGAAGAAATTGGTCTTCTATGGCCTATCCAGGATTTTTTCTGACAATAATTATGTGGCTGCAACTATGAAGGTATGCAGGGAGTACCTACTCTTGTTCCTGGTGTGCCGTCAGAAACCAGCAAACTTGGTTATTCAGTATCCTGTTGGTCAGCAAACGTATATCTCTGCTGCTCAGCTTGAGAGGATCTGCAGACTTGAGGTTATCACACCTCAACTACCGGCACTGCAGTGGCTATGAAATCTACTCCTCTCCTTCTGAGATGGCAGTCCACATTGGCAGTAAAACAGCACAGGAAGCAGATGGAATCGACCATGCCTGAAGTCCTTCACCATCTTAATTTTTATTTATTTATTTCAATCTAGGATTGCAAAACCTTTGAGCCGAGGCTCTTTTACAAAGGTTACACGTCAGCGTGTGCAACAGTCATCATTTTTAGTTACAAACATAAGGTCATTGACTTACAGACATGTAATAACCAGTACAAAGACTTGAGCTATGAGCAAGACAAGGGAAGGGATGGGTGGGTGGTGGGGGAAGTGAGGGTAGGAGATCGAGGGGGGGGAAGGAGGTGCAGGAGGTAAGGGGGAGTAGGGGAGGTAGTTGGGGTGGGGGCAGGAGTGGAGATACAGGGGGAGGTGGGCGAGGGTGGGAGACAGTGCAGCCAGGGGGCCTTGTCGAGGGAATATGACAGGTAAGGTGCTAGGGGTGCAAAGACTGATTGTAAGTGCTGGGTGCTGGGGCATTTGCAGCTAGAACGGTGGAAATGCTAAGATGGGCCTTTCACAAGGGCTCTTCTATGGGAGCAGCTGTTTAATAGTATTTTAGTACACCCATATTGCTTGGCTCACTGCAGAGGTGAGTGGTGGTGGTGGGGAGCTGTGTGGGGGTGATAGGCTGGATTAGGGGTGGCTGGAGCAGCTGATCCTGGGGTCTAATGCCTCCTCTCCTGCACTGTCCTTGCTGTGAGCCCTAGCCTGGTTTAACAGGGGTTTGGATGGCAATAACACTGTTTTACCCTTGAGTCTGGGCTGCTTTGATGGGTCAGGACCTTTTCTACAGGTGTACCTTCTCCTCCCCCAGCGTGGCTGGTTAGTAGTCCCTGGTATAGCTGGGCTGAGGTAAATCCACTACAATGGGCTTGAGGCTGGGTTTCTGGTTCTGCTCCTCTTCCCCAGCTGCCTCTGGAAGTTTACTGTTCTCAGTAAAGATTTTGTTTGCTGGGATTTTATTGGTAAATTTTAGCTTTGTGCTCAAATATTGAGGTCCTGCAAACCGCCTTCACTATACCTTCTGCCCCTCCCTGTGGTTTCCTGGACATATTGCAGCTAATCAAGTGGCTGTATTAAGGCACTGCAAAGACACAGGCAGTCTTTTCCTTGTACAGTTTGGCTTGCAACTGTCCAGTATGCCAGATCATATTGGTTCCTCCACCCCCCCCATCCCCGTGTGAAGGTTATTTTTTATATGCAGTGGGGACATTACTGGGTTATATTGACATCTGAAGCATTTGTTTTGACACTACTTTTCTCCACCTTTCTGAACTCTGGACCATTATGGAGGTGGGGGTTCCTCTGTGGGCAGGTTAATGTCCCGCACTAATGTCTTCAGCCCTATGAATTGTTCCAGGAATTTTGCTCCCTTACTAAAGAATAATGGTTGATGAACATTTGGCTTATGCTTAGCTGTTGTTTGTAACTACTCACTGCTAGGGCTTATGTTTAGCTGTTGTTCGTAACTACTCACTGCTGGGGCTTACGTTTAGCTGTTATTGGTAACTGCTCGCTGCTGGGGCTTACGTTTAGCTGTTATTGGTAACTGCTCGCTGCTGGGGTTTACGTTTAGCTGTTATTGGTAACTGCTCGCTGCTGGGGCTTACGTTTAGCTGTTATTGGTAACTGCTCGCTGCTGGGGCTTACGTTTAGCTGTTATTGGTAACTACTTGCTGCTGGGGCTTACGTTTAGCTGTTATTGGTAACTACTCACTGCTGGGGCTACGTTTAGCTGTTATTGGTAACTACTCACTGCTGGGGCTTATGTTTAGCTGTTATTTGTAACTACTCGCTGCTGAGGCTTATGTTTCGCTGTTATTCGTAACTACTCACTGCTGAGGCTTATGTTTTTTCAGGGTTTTGTTTTCTTTAGTGGACTGCTGCCATTTCCCCACCAGCAGCAGCACACCTGGGGGCCTGCTACATACATGCAGGTTATTTTCTGATCCTCAGTATTGTCTTCACTCCCTGGTGGGACCCCTTGCTTTCTTTGCCCATTTTGACCTCATCCTTGTTGAGCTGTTTGCAGCAAAAGGTGGAGCTGAGGGACGCCTCATGTCTGGGATCTCAGGCAGTGATGTTTTATTCTTTACCCTTTTCCCATCACATGCTGGGGCTATTTTGCATCTGGCTAGCCGCTCTCTTCCTCAGTTCCCTTTTTACTGGAAACCGTCTGGTTTTCTTGGAGGCCCGGTACCTTCTGTTTCCCGGCTTTCCCTCCATTGCATCTGCCCCTTTTCTAGGTCTCTTTTTCATTGCCCATGGGAAGTATGTCCTGTCATTGTGATGTTCTGTATGTATGTTTTTTTCATGACCCTGATGTCGCAATAAAAAAAATTTAAATATAAAAAAAAGAACTTCCCTGACTACAAATTATTAAACACAGTTGTGACCAGTTCTGTGTTAATATATCAGAAGTTTTTTCCTTAATGGGGTACAAGAGGAACTGTCGGTTTAAAAGGATTTCTTCCTGCTTTACTACCTTGCAACTGAGGTTTACGTAAGTACTGTAACAATACATGAAAGGGTATGCAGTTTCTGGGTAATTACTGCATTAACCCCCCCCAGGTTGGAGACTCGAGGCTTCAGCACCGCTCTGGACAGCTAATGACCAATCAGCATCCAGGATGTAACTTGACCATTTTATTATTTTTTTTTTTCTAGTGCTTTTTCCATTTTTTTGCACCCCAGTCCCTATTCCCTGCCTCAGACACATGCGCGCATGTGGAGGCATGCACACACCACGTCTCAAGGTGCCCTTCCTATGTGTCACCCCCTCCACCTACGATAGCCACTGGACCTCCACCTGGCAACAGTGGGACTATGGAGGGCAGCGACCACCCCAGGAGAGGAGAGGAGAGCTGCCTTCCAGCTGCTCAATCCTGCTCCTACCCCCCCCCATGCCGGCACCCCGACGACCTGAGTCCATTTACAAACCTGGGTCACCGGGGTAATGCGAGGTAAAGCATCCAGTGCCTCAGCCTTCAGTACCACCAGGCAATACTACTTGCCCATTTTATACAGCAAACTTAGTATTTGCCTACGATAACTTTCCTTGAAATTCTCCTTAATGGACTAATACCTAGCCTTTGAAGTGGCTAGCATTTCCTAATTTTTGTTGGACTACATGATTTTGTTAAACCCCCGCCACTATAAATGAATACAGCGACATGGATTTTCATATATCAGTTTTATTGGTTAACAGTCTGCAAGATATGTATATACTGTGTACTGTATTCCTTCTAGTTCATTGAATCAGGATGTGAATTGGTTTTCTGTTCACTGAAAAATAATAAACACAAAGCTTAGAAAATGTGCAGGTTTTAGAGCACCCATCACAAAGCCTGACAGATTTATAACTGCTGGTCAAGGTATGAATGTTCAAAACTGTGAATTTACACAGTAGTTGAAGTGCCTTCCTAAGAAGCACATTTACGCATGGCTGCAGCTCCACTGTAAACTGCTGTTCGACAGTAGTGCCCTACAGCAGGAAGTAAACTGATCTCTTGATCTCTAAAAATAGAGTATCTGTCTAAATGGGATAAGCACAGCAGCACTCAGGGGCAACTTTTCATATGTTTGTTCACTGTCCAAACATTCTCGCTTCTACAGTTTCCAGTTTTTACATAACTATCTCAACATCTGTTTCTTTTTTCTTTTTTTTTTTAGCTTTTAGTGTGCTGGCCAAGACCTCCTTCCTGCAACTACCAATGTCCTTCTGCCTGTCCCCGAGACCCTGCAGCCTGCACTCCTGTGGCTCCTAGGCCCACCCATGACACATCTCTGTGCTGTCCCCCCTTACCCCCTGGCCTGGAGTTGTCATTAGAACATTGGCTACTTTGCCTCTCTATCTGCCCACCAATGGTGGAAGTGAAGGCCAGGAGCATCCCCAGGAGTCAGCTGCTAGAGACCAAGCTGACAGATGAAAGGGGAAAGGGAAAGGAAAGGGGAAACTGTTTAACCAGGAAAGGCACACTAAGCCAAAGCTTGTTTCCAGGTGCGACCCGGGAGCACAAGGAAGTTAAGTGACTTGCTTAGGGTCACACAGTATGCAAGTGGGGGCTCATGGGATTCAAACAGTAGGAGGCAGTATAGAGCAGTGGTTTAAGGCTCTGAACTGTAAATCTGAAACCTGGGTTTGAATCCCACAGCCTTTGACTCCCCATTAGCCAGGTCATTAGTACCTAGGTGGATAATGACATCCAGCTCACCCTCCCGTCTTTCCTTCCCAGCTATCCCCAGGATCTTCCTTCTATTCCTCCATGCTGTGGCACCTGGTAGGCACCTCACCTCCCTGTCCTCCCCCTCCTGTGTTCTTAGCTGGATCCCTCTTATGATGGAGTCCCCCACCAGGATTCACTTCCTCCTCCTCTGGGGTTCACTGCTCTCCCCGCTGAGGTCACCTCTTTGGCTAACCTCCACATCCTTTCCTTCCACTTCTCTGGCAACCTCTATTTGGTTGCAACCATTTGGCGTATCTCTGATCATGTGACAGACCATACTGCCATTGGATAAAGTATCCCTTATCATGTGGTACAGCCCATTCCACTGTCAGTTTTGAAACATCTTATCATGTGACACAGCCTGTACCATCATTTATAGTATCTGTCATCATGTGAGAGCATCTACCACCACTAGTTACAGTACTTCTCATCACGTGAGAACCCATATCACCATTGATTACAGTACCAATTATCATGTGACAGCTCATATCATCACTGGTTAAAGTATCCCTCATCATGAGATACAGCCCATTTCATTGTCAGTCATGATACCTTCTGTCATGAGGCACAGCCTCTACCATCATTTGTTTGTATTTGACATCATGTGACAGCCCATACCAACATTGGTTACAGTACCTCTCATCATGTCACAGGTCATACAACCACTGGTTACAGCTAATCTGATCAGACCACTTTCACAGTGAGTGAGAACCGTACTGCAATTGGTTACAGCACCCCTCATCATGTGACAGCCCATACTGCCATTGGTTGCAGTACCTCTCATCATGTGACAGCCCATACTGCCATTGGTTACAGTACCTGTTATCATGTGATAGCCCATACTACCATTAGTATAGCCTAGAGCACCAAGCTGCGAACCTCCAGACCCAGAAGACCTCGGTTTGCATCTTCATTTTTTTGTTTCCTTATCTTTTTCTCTGAGATGAAGAAACATCCAGACATCCTGCATCCCATATTCTACCAGTAGCCTCTTCAGGGTTTTGCATGCTGTTTTTAAGGCTCCTGGTTAGAAACCGCCTCCCCCTGTTTTGTCTACAGGTGAGTCATGCATAGAAAGTCCCCACCAATCAGGCACAAGTCGTAGGCCTTAACTGCTATCTGGCTGAAAAGATCCTGGAAAAAAAACACATGGGAGGCTTAACCAGATGCATGTAAATTTTATTATAATTATTACTTGTTTATAAAGCACAATTTACAGAGTATCAAAGTGTTACACCGTCATGAAATTCAGTAAACTCAAGAAATACGAAAGATGAAATCCCCCACCCACATTCTATGTAGTTTCCAGTGTTCCGTTTCTGGCAGTTGAGATTCTTGAATTAATGCACTCTCATATTGCATCAGCTTAATCTGGTTTCGAATTCTTATCCTCTTAATTGGCTTCCCTTACATTGTAAATTATCACTTTAAGACTTGTCATGTCCCCCAACACCATATGGGAACAGGACAGTTTACTATTTAAAACATACGGGGCATATCGTTTTCCCCAAAAGACCCTCTTGAAAGAAGAACCAACTTAAACCTTGTGATGAGTACAGTGTGTTGGAATGGACAAGCTTCTGAACTGGTCTATCAGTGCTTACACAATCAGTGTAAATAATCAGAAAGAACAGTTACGTAAGAACTTACTGTAACAGCAGATCTTCGAGGGGATCTCAGTCATCAGGTAACACTGTAGGAACCTTTGCCGTCAGTGAAGGGGGAATCCACGTGGAAAGATTTCAGCAGTACAACTGGAGCCTCCCATGCCATTGACATCCGTCAACATCACCAACCCTATAAATGGGTGGGCAGCCCCTGCTCCCTGCTCACTTCTTTCCCCCAGAGACTAAGGGAGCAAGACTCTCACCATGAGGAACTGAGGAGAGAAAGAGGTACCCAGACCTAAGCAAAAAGCTGGATACACCAGATAGCCATTTCCTAGACAGGAGCCTCAAGAAGGAGGGTGGTGGGAGGGAAAATATACCTGATGATTGAGATCCCCTTGAAGATCTACTGTTATGGTAAGTTCTTACATAACTGTTCTATCTTCTTTGAGGGTATCTCAGTCATCAGGTAACACCGTAGGAATGAGTACCAAGTAGTGACAAGTGTAAGCAGACAGTCTGTGAGGCTGGATCTCCATAAACTTAAGACAGGAGTCTTTGTAACACAGCCCCACCAAATCCTGCATGGACTCTTCAGGTAATGTCCAGACTGTAATGCTTGGTGAAAGTGTGGACTGTACTCCAGGTGGCAGCCACACAAATGTCAGCGTCTGAGACCCCTTTGAAACAAACCACCAAGGTAGCCATGCATCTGGTGGAATGAGCTTTGTCAGCATCAGGCAATTCTTTGCTGTACTTGTTGTAGCAGAACACAATGCAATTCGCCAACCACTTGGATAAACATTGCTTAGAAACTGTAATGCCCTCTCTACCAGGAGTGAAGGAAACAAATAACTACTTAGACTTTCTGGACTCTTACGTACAAAGCAGGTAGTACTTCAAAGTTCTGTGCACATCTGACATATGTAGCAGTGCTTCCCCTGGATTGGCACGCTCTGGAAAACAAACAGGAAGGTGGATAGACTGATTTAGTGTGAACTCAGAAACCACCTTAGGCAGAAACTTAGGATTTGTGTGCAAAGACATCCTGTCTTTGTGAAAAATCAAATAAGGCTCTTCGCACCAGAGGGCCTGAAGCTCTGACATTTTTCAAGCAGAAGTAATTGCAACTAGAAATAGTGCTTTCCAAGACAGAAACCACAGGCAGGGTCAACTTCTCCAAAACAAAATTCAAGTCCCAAACCAGGACAGGGGAACGGATTGGAGGTTTCAGATGCAGGAAGCCGCTAAGAAAGAGATGGGAGACATCCAGCTGAGCAATTGTGCAGTCACCCACGGGCTCATGAAAAGCAGAAATAGCCGAAAGGTAGACCTTGAGGGAAGAATACTGGAAGCCTGAGTCAGACAATGAGATCAGGTAGTCCGGGATATGATTCACCGAACAGGTGAAAGGGTCCAAATCATGTCTGGTAGCCCAAATGTCAAACCATTTTCACTTCATGGCATAAGTGGCTCAAGTGCAAGGCTTCCAGGTGGCCATTAGAACATCCGTTGCCCTGTAAGACACCCCAAACCTTGCAAATGGCTACATTCTCAGGAACCAGACAAGCAGATGAAGGGACCTAAGGTTGGAATGGACCAGGGTCCCCTGAGCCTGGGTCAGCAGATTCCTGCAGAAAGGAAGAGGGGATTGGAGGTTCCTCTGCCAGCTGCGGAAGTAGAAGGAACCATAGCTGGTGAGGTCTGATCCCATCTGTCGAACAAGTCTTCTGTGATGGATGAGACAAGCTCCCTTTCATGCACGCTGGACTGAGTCCTGCTGAGACTTCCGCCAGGATGTTTAGGACGCCTGGCATGTGGACCCCATAGAGTGTCAGACTGTGATCGAGTGCCAAGTGCCACACTCTCTTGGCCTCCGGGCAAAGAGGGTACAAGTGAGTTCTGCCCTGCTTTTTGATGTAGTATACTACACTCAAAATTGTCGGACTGCACCAGCAGCTGACCCAGAGCAAAATGCTCCTGAAAAGCCTGCATGGCACAGAGCACCACTCTCTCATCTCCAGGACACTGATATGCAGGGAGGCTTCCCATTGGGACCAGGGACCCTGGGTTTGGAAGGGACCCAAGTGTGCTCCCCAGCCCAGACCTGATGTATCTGTGGTTAGGATTTGATGCGGGGAAGAAATCTGGAATGAAACGCCTTGAAGCAGATTCAAGGGGTCCATCCATCACTGCAGTATCTTGTGTACTGGGGCAGAGACCAGGACTGGATGGTCTAACTTGTCCATGTGCTGGTCTAACTGTACCCTGAGGGTCCACTGAAGGGTACGCATATGAAACCTGGACAGCAGAATGGTGGGTATGGCCGCTGCCATTAGGCCCAACAATCTGAGGTACACCCTGGCAGGAATGTACCAACTCTGAGCAATTTCCTGAGCTTGGGCTATGAGGCAATCTGCCCTGTTCTGGAGCAGGAAGGCCTTCCCCTGTGCTGAGTCCAGAACCGCCCCTATATACTGCAGACTTTGGGACACTACTAGAACCAACTTAGGCAGGTTGACCATAATGCCCAGGGAGTAGAAGAGCTGAAAAATGCACTCCAGAGTCAGCAAAACCTGTTCCCTGGACAGGGCCTTTAGGAGCCAATCGTCCAGGCAATGGAAGACGTACAGTCCCTCTTTTCTGAGACCTGCTGCGATTGCTACCAAGCACTTGGTAAAGACTCATGGCACAGCGAATAAGCTAAAGGGCAGCATTTTGAAGTGATAATGCTCGCCCTGAAAGGCAAAACAAAGAAACTTCCCATGTGGAGGAACAACTGAAATGTGCAGGTAGACATCCTTGATGTTCAGTGAACAGAGCCAGTTCCCAGTCTTGAGGAGGGGCACTAGGCCTGGCAATGTTACCATCCAGAATTTTTTGTACTAAATAAACCGATTGAGGTCCTTTAGATCTAAAATGGGCTTCAGATTTCTGGTCTTTTTTGGGACCAGGAAAAACCTGGAATAAAACCCCTGCTGCTGGTTCGATGGCCTGCTTGCTCAGAAGAGACTGCACTTCCTCCTGGAGAATGTACAAGTAAGCCAGAGGGTAACTGGAGAGTGGAGGTGAGGTATCTGGAGGCTGCTGTATGAGCTGCAAGGTGTGACCCTTTTCTATGATCTGCAGAATACATGCATCTGAAGTTATGGTTCTCCATTGCTTCAGATGGAGGAAGAACCGACCTCCGACCTCCAACCACCACCTCCTGGTCTGGACCATGAGAGAGGGGGCTGGCAAGGAGTCAAGCTAAGGTGAAGCCAGCCACAGAGATTGGTCCCTCACTTCTAGGGAGCTTGGCCGCCACTCCAGAACCAGAGGGGGTGGGCAAGGGAGCCTGGGCTCTGTGCCTTCGCTGGGTACAGGGAGCTTTTCTGTTTATGAAAAGCAGGCCACCCTCTGCCCCTTGGCTCGGTGTGGTAGAGGGAATGGACTGATTTGATGGCCGTGCCCAAGGCCTGCAGATCATTTATGAAGTCCTGGACATCAGGGCCAAACAGCTTAGTGCCACTGAAAGGGGCATTAAGCACTTTATGCTGCACGTCAGCTGCAAATCCTGAAACTCTGAGCCAGGAGTGCCTGTGGAGGCATATACCCATGGCAATGGCTCGGGCAATGGTATCAGCCATGTCATACAATGGTCTGAGGAGATGTTTGCTAACATCCTCAGTCTTCTGGAAACACTGAAGCAGCTCCTGCTTTTGTGTGCCATCAGGAAGAGCCTGGGCCGCAGCCTTGCCCTTCTTTCAGATGGCATTCTGGTGTGACAGATAGTTTACAATCCTCAAGCCTAAGGTGGAGGAGGCATAAACCCTTTTTCCCCATAGGTCAATCCTATGGGATTCCTTGTCTGGGGAAGGGATCTAAGGTGCTTAGGTACCTTAGATCTGTCATGAGCTGCCTTAATAACTACTGAGTCAATTTTTTCCTGGGCAGCAAAAGAGGGGCATGATAAAGCTTGTCCACCCCATGTGGCATAGCTGGCACCATGTCTGGTCTGTGCCAGGCTACTGTGGTGGCATTCTTTAATGATGGGAGCATTGGAGGAATGAGCTTTGGGGGAGATTCTAGAATCTCCAGGAAATCCACCAGATCTTTCCTGGTGGCATCCTCTTCTTCAGTGTGGAAGCCCATGGCTAACGACAGCTGTTTCATCACATTAAAAAATGTGAGGATGCTGGCCGTCAGTGCAGTGGTTGGATTTCCGCTTGTGATGCCAGTGACCTGGGTTCAGGAATGGACTCAGGTGCTGGAGGGCCGGCCAGGGCGAGAAGGCTTAAGCATCGACTGATGGCTTGCCTTTTCTCGAGTGGAGGGTGGGGATGCGACCCGGCGATCACTGACCCCTAGCGGAGGCTGGGGGAATGGCAATGCATGGGGTACCATTCACAAAGGGGGCATTGTTAACGTTGGCATCAGTCTTATGTTAGTGGCACACCATGCCACCCAGGGAGCAAATGGGAAAAAGATCCCCGGAGCCGACCGGATGATGGCTGCCAGCTCCCATTGCCGCAAGTCCTAGGACAGTGCATGCTCCATCCCAGCAGCACCCAGGGCAATATTGCACAGGGTGCCCCACCGGTGCCTTCCCCCTCGGAGGTGAGGGACCCACCTGCTGAAGGATTACGTCTGGGGGATACCCGGGAGGCTGCAATATGGGGTGAAGAAGTGGCTGGTCTGAGGCAGTGCAGCATGGAGGGCATAGATGGCCTGAAGGAGAGGCAGGTCCGGAGCTGGGAGGGAGCAAAAAAAAAAAGTGAGGTCCTTAGGAGGAGACCTGGGAGTATGCTTCACAGATTCCTCACTGACAGAGGAGGCTGTAGACCTGTCAGAGATCAGGACCTCTTCCTCTTCATCCTTGGGAAGAATGAGGTCTGGATGGTACTCCTCCTCCTCAACGTCAACCTCTTCAGTCTCTGGGTCTGGCATTGGATGTGCCATCGATGGCCCATGGGGAGCTTCCTGGGGCCAACGAGTTGGTGTCATCGATGGCATTGGGGAAGAGGGCCTGCTTAAGGCACCCAGTTGCTGCACAAGAACATTGGTGAACTTGAGCAGGACTTCATTGAGGTCAACAGTAGACATCAATGGAGGGGGGGGTTTGATGGCACAGATATCGACGACCCACCTGCTGTGTCCTGAAGACCCGACAAGCCTGTAGCCCTGGTGAGAGAAGGGGGCAGGCCTCAACAGGAGGGCTGTCAATCATGAGCCTGTCAACGGCGAAGGGGCCAACGACCCAGAGGTTGATGACCAGGCTCCCTGTGAATCAGGCAGAGGTGCTGTTGGTATGGGTCTGGTGGGCACAGAGACCTGGACAGCAGTTCTCTTCATTGGAGTAGCTGCAGCCAACAAAAATACCCCAGAAGGACAGGCTGCTGGGAAGCGAAACTAACACCCGGAGGAAGTGGTCATGATCTCAGTCTTTCTTATGACTTTTCCTTGAGGACTTGTCTTGGGCCTTGGAGGCATGGGAGCTTAAAGAACTGGCCAGCGACTGGTGAGCTGGGGCCCTGGAGGACCCCTGCCCAGAGCTGGCTACCTGTTGTTCCATCAGGAATTTCTTTAAAACCTTTTTGCTTCACCAAAGGATTGCTTGATTAAACTTCTGGCAGAGCTTATAGTCAGAAACTTTGTGGTCAGGCCCAAGACAGCAGACACAAATGGAGTGTTCATCTGTAGAGGCAAACTTCTTTCAGCAGCGATAGAAGAGAGAGGCAGAAGGATTAACTCCTGACATAAGCAAAAAAGAAGAAATCTCTTGAAAAATATTTTTTTTACAAGGTGAGTAAAAAAGCCGTAGGCTGAAAAAATGGTGCTAATATTGTGACGGATCTTCCATGGAGACCCATGCACTTGAGTCAATGGCAGGAAACAACTGAGGAGGCAGCGGGGCCACCCACACCTATATATGGTTGGTGATGTCGATGGACATCAATGGCATGGGCAGCCACAGTTGTACTGTTGAAAATCTTCCGTGTGGATACCCCTTTACCGATGGCAAAGGCTCCTTCGGTATTACCTGATGACCAAGATACCCTCAGAGAAGATCTTGACTACAAGAACACCCCGCACCCCACCTTCTGTAAGCATGCTGTAGTCATTCTGCCTCATTTGTTAAGACAGATTAGCAGTGGATTTAAGTGCCTTTGTGGATGTACTGAAGGGTCCCAGATAATCACCACCTCTTCTCCCTTCTTGCTTTGGGGACTGCAGCATTTAGAGACACTCACTGATTCTTGTGACAGGAAAAGCGATGGGGGCAGAGCAGCAAGATGTCCATGATGCTGCTCCGCTTCACACTGAATGACTTTTTGCTCTTCGCCTGCTGATTTTAATTCAAGATTTTTAGCAGGCTCTATGAATGAAGTTTACCTTATTTTTGTGTAAAAACCCAGAAAATGTCTTATTGCAGTCATGTAAGCTACAGAGCGGCTCCCCATGTCGTTTAATCATTTTTGGCTATCAGTTAGCTCTGGCGTTCTGCTGGTTATTTGTTGCATCGAGCAAGCGCTGCTGGAGTGCTGAAAGGCACTGAGAGTTTTTCTTGAATGAAACTTATAGTATTTTTATTAATACTTTTTAGAGAAGTGCCTTTGGTGAAATTGTAAAAAAATACTCTTTGTCTCCATGTGGCTGAATCGCCAGCCATTTTGTGCTCACCTAGTGCTTGACGTCTCAGTGTCTGGGCAGCGTTTTTTGGATTGCTGGAACCCGCACTATGAGAAGTATCGGTTGAATGAGAGGTGCATGACTCTGGAGGACTGGAAAGATGATGCCTGCAAATATGGTTGCACAATTTGTGCAGATAGGCTTATAAAGCCTTTTGTAAGGTAGGCCATTGTTGCCTGGGGATGCTGTAAAATGTGCCTAATTCCTATCTTGTTTTACTGCGCTTAGTGGAGTGCTTTCTGTTTTATTTTGATTTTTCAGGTAGAACATGTTGCTGAAACTGCCAAAATTGGAGGAGTTTGGAGGAGAGAGGTAAATATAAGTAAAACTCAGGGCATGCTCTTCGGATCTGCAACCAGACTTAGAACAAACCGCAACCTTTTCAACCTCTCCTGTGCAAATGGCTCCCCCCTTACGAAAGTAACCTCATTCAAGTATTTAGGTGTTCTGCTTGATGAAACTCTCAACTTTGAGCAACACGTCATCGACACCTGCAAGTCAGTAAACTCCAAACTTGGACTAGCTTACTGGACTAGTCGGATGTTTACCCCCTGAGCTAGACTGGCTATTTCTAGGGGTATCCTACTTCCATTCCTTGCATATGGTGCTGTCACCTACACAAATGCTTTGAAAAACACCCTAAGTAAGTGGGATACAATGTACAATAGTATCTGTCGTTATGCCTTGGCTGCCCCATGCTTGAAGCACCCTTGCTTGCTATATGCAGACCTTAGATGGCCTTCTCCATCTGTCAATCGACTCCTTGCCCTTGGTAATCTGCTGGACAACATCATCAGAACTAATCTACCTACCTCTCTTGCAGGCATGCTGGTGCCTCTGTCCCCCACCTATGGCCTCCGCTCTACTGGACTCTCTCTGCTATACACCCCTAGGTGCAGAACCCTAAAAGGAACCTCAGCTTTCTTCTGCCTGGCCCCAAAATATTGGAAATTCCTACCTCTTAATGTTCGCTCTACATCTAGTCATATTGCTTTTAAAAAGATGCATCACACTCTCCTCGTCAAACATGCCCTATGTTCCTGTTTTAAACCCCCATAGGGTGCTTGACATTCCCTTCCTCAGCTCTCAAAATGTTCAATTTTGCTCTGACCCCTTGTTACTGTTATATGTAGCACTTACCATGGATTATGTGTTAAAACTCTACTGCACTATGCTTGTGTGCTTATTATGTTTTGTATTATTGTGTATTTTCCTGCCATTGTCTCTATCATATTAGCAATACTGTTTACGTCACAGAACATCGTGCAGAAATTTCCTTGTATGATTGATTACCTCTAAACTATACCTGTTATTTGTTTTGTCTGCCAATTTTGTATTGTAACCTCCCAGGTCATGTCTGAAAATAGTCATATTTTGTGGCTACGGCACCTTACCCAGTAAACAAAAACTAAATAAAATAATAAATAAAATGTCAGAGACCTCTGGAGGGTATAACTCTTGTGAGCTTTAAACGCCTAGGGCTCCCAATGGATGCTATAAACTCCTAGTTCAGGAGAGCGAAGATAAGTCTGACGACGTTTGCCATGTAACTAAGTTGGATATTTCTCCCCTTATTGGACATTGGAATTTGTTGGTCCCGATTAATGGTAAGTTGAAAAGCAGAAATATAAATGTTCTGCGGATTTGGCCATTAAAGGCTCCACGCTGATTGTTCACAATAATAGAAATGCTATAAGAGCGTATTTGTGGATACTGTTGTCTATGGACTCTCGATTGTGGAGCTGAGTGCTATGTTTTTAAAACCTTTCGAAGATGATAAATTTACTTTTCTGAGCAATGTTTGAATTCTCTCCCCCCTAAAGTTCATTATTTTGGGAGCAAAGTAAATTACTGCGGACTACATTCATGACAAGCAAAGCAAAAACATTTACTTGTGTGGAGCATAAACGCTCCTTTTGTCCAGCTGAAAGTTTCCTTTAGATTTCTTCAAGGAGATATTAGCACTGGCTTTGGCTTTAAAGGACCCTACTATTAATGTTTAGTACCCTTTACCTGTGTTTTGAAATCTATTAACAATTTTATAAATGTTTAAATGTTATTAATAAGTCTAATCATTGATTTATCTGCATTGCTGGCTATATTTTTTTGATAGTCTTATAAGTCCACTATATTGTAGGGTGAGGCAGGTTTTCATTAAGGGACATTTCTTCTAACTGCTAGGACATTCTGAAACGAACAATGGTAGATTTGTGGTAAATTGAGTGCCCACTTGGAATGTCTTTGGAAATTTACTCTGGGACAGCTGTTGATTTCTCAAGTAAGTGCCTATTGCAGGCCTATCAGTAGTGAGATGTGACTATGTTGTAGTGTCTGTGATTAAACTTTGGATTTGTGCACTTAACGAAATGACCTGATCCGTAATTATGGATTCAATTCTCTTTCCCAGTAGTTGTGACCCAGATTACAGGCCTGCAGAAATTCCTAACCCAAGACTCATATAAGTGGAATACGGGAAGCATGTGCTGTGGGGTATCTCCCTTGAGATGCAGGGATGGGAATGGCTGGCAGTATAGGTGGGTTCAATCTGAGATATAAGAGAGAGAAACCCGCTAATAGATGTTTGTGACAGAGTAGACTGGTGCTCTAGCCAACAGTTTAGGCACATGGCCTAATTCTCATGGCGTGAGTTTCTCTCCAACTGGGCTAGCAAATGGACATCTGAAAAAGAAATAAGCCAGCTAGTTCAGTGCGTAACTTCATGAAAGAGTCAGGGTAGGCTGCCCGTTAAAATACTGCAATCATTCAATGAGCATTTAAGTAAAGTAAATTAGGAACTTAAATTAGAGAGAAAGGGGCAACGAAAGAAGTGTATAATAATTAATATAATGAAATAGAGATACATGTATAAATGTATTATTTATGAGTATTTGTTTTTTAGAGCATGGAAAATTGAAAGAAAGCTTGTACCTGCTGTGGATAGTTCTCGAGGATATTTATGTAATCATCAGAGATGTGGAAAATTGTATTGTATTTTATTCCTTTTAATTATATGTTGTAATGTTTTTTTTATAACCGATCAACAATAAGTGAATTCATTCATTCATTCACTGATTCTTGCGTATTGTTTCCCTGTTGTGGCATGAGCTTGCAGTGCAGTCCCCACCTGCTTTAAGGTCTGATGCCTTTTTTTCCTATGTAACATCAAGGGAATTTAACGTAGTAAAGGCTGCTCCTATCACTGGGGTTAATTTATTGAAGTAAAAAGAGGACAAGAAAATGTTCCATTAGTCTCATAACATTAAGCACTCTCTGGTAGGTTATGATACGTCCACCTCTTGTTACTGCTAAGCTGCAGTATATCTTGTTGCATATGGGTGTGCAGACCACAAGAAAACATTACTTACCATAGTAATCTTGTTTCTTCCAAGGGAATCTTACTGTATTCTGACAAATGCAGTATGGTCTCATCATAAGACTGTCTCAGAGCTGAATGGTTAATAGAACCTATGCTAATAGTGGAATGTTAGGCTCGAGCTTGGTTTTTAAACCATTGTCCATGGTTGCACTTCCTGCAACCCTTAGATTCTTACGAAGCATGCAGAGGCTAACAAACTAGCTAACTAATCAAAAAATAAATCACTCCCCCTTTTGGGGGCAAACACCTCTTAAATAACAGAGGGCATCTCCTAAGACTCAAGTCAACAGATGCCCACAAAACTAGAAGGCACCCACAAGTTTCCAACATCAGTTGTACAGACAGTATGCAGTGCCCTGTAGGTCCTAGCAGGGGAGGAAGGGTGGGAGCTCGGAGCACAGTAAGATTCCCTTGGAAGAAACAAGATTATTATGGTAAGTAATGTTTTCTTCAAACCCCAGGAAATCTTACTGTATTCTGACAAATGCAGACTAGCTAAGCAGTGCCTCTGGAGGTGGGCAGAGGACCTATTTAGGAAACAGGTCCTGCAGGACTGCTGTGCCAAACCTGGTATCACTTCTAGCCTGGGTATCCAGGCAATAATGTTTGGTAAATGTGCGGAATGTTTTCCAGGTAGCTGCTTTACAGATTTCCAGCAGAGGAATGTCTCTTGAAGCTGCTATTGATGCAGCTGTCCCTCTGGTAGAGTGAGCCCTAAGCCCCTGTGGCACCTGCTTGCCCACCTTAACATAACAGAATTGGATACAAGCCTCAATCCACCTGGCAATGGATCTTTTTGTGGCTGGTTTACCTTTACCTACTTCCCCATAGGTCAAGAGGAGTTGGGATCTGTCCCCTCTGTGGCCCTTTGTATGCTCCAAATAGTAGCTGATAGCTCTTTTTACATCCAGGCTACGCAGTCTACATTCCCCTGAGGAGGAATGGCCAGTCAAAAAGACTGGTGGTGTAATGGACTCATTGATGTGGAAGTCTGAAACCACCTTAGACAGACATTTGTTATTGGTCCTAAGGACCATCTTATCCCTATAGAATGCAATATAGTCAGTCTCCATGGACAAGACCTGTAACTCACTGATCCTCCTCGCCAAAGTAATAGCAACTAGGAACACAGTTTTCCAAGTTACATACTTAAGATCAGCTGAAGCCATAGGTTCAGAAGGTGTCTGCATGAGCTGTGCAATACATATGTTCAGATCCCACACTGAAGGGGGAGTTCTATGTGGAGGGTGCAAGTGTGGCAACCCTTTAAATAATTTCCTGAACACTGGATTCAAGGCCATGGAATCTGCCTTACCTACTGACAGATAAGCTGAAACAGCCACCAAATGCACTTTCAGGGTGGGTGGTCTCAGGCCAAGGAAATGAAGGTGAGTTAAATAATCCAGGACTACTGGTAAACCCACCTGAGTATGGTCCAGGCTCTTGTTCTGGCACCAGATAGAAAATCTTTTCCACTTGGATGTGTAGGTTTTCCTTGTAGAGGGCTTCCTAGAAACCCTAAGGACCTCCATAACCCCCTTCTGAGAGGTGCAGGTTGGCATACTCTAGGTCCTCAAAAGCCAAGCCTTGAGCCTGAGAGACCGAAGGTTGGGGTACAGGATTCTGCCTTGGGAGAAAGTCAGCAATTTGTGCCTCCTGGGGAGGCTGATTGGCTTGGCAACTGATAGTGCTAGCACCAGGAAATACCATGGCTGCCTGCCCCAGTCTGGAGCAATGAGCATCATTGTAGCTGGCTGAGATTTGAGCTTGTTCAGAACCCTCAACAGCAAAGGGAATGGAGGGAAAGTGTACATGAATGTCCCTGTCCAATCCAGGATCAGTGCAACCAGTGGGACTAAGCCCTTCACTGGAGGCCTGCAGCAAAATTACGGGAGCTGGTAATTGTCTGGGGCTGCAAAGGGGTCTATCTCTGGAGTGCTCCACCTTTTGAACAATACCTGCAACACCTGTATGTTCAGTGACCATTCATTATGGTTCTGATTTATCCTGCTCAATGCATCTGCCAGCACATTGTCCTTTCCTGGCAGGTGAACTGCTGACAAGACAATACCCAGGGAATAAGTCAGGTTCCAAATTTTCATGGCTTCTGTGCACAGGGGTGTTGACCTTGTACCTCCCTGTTTGTTGATGTAGTACATTGTGGTTGTGTGGTCTTTCCTGACCTGTACCACCTTTCCCCGCAGCATGCTGGTGAATGCCTGAAGAGCTAGGAAGACTGCTCTGAGCTCCAGCAGATTGATGTGAGGTAATGACTCTTGTTTGAGCCATGTGCAGTGAGCAGTGTGCTCCTCTAGGTGTGCTCCACCCTAGTAGGGAAGCATCTGTGGTTAGCACCAGGGAGGGTTGTTCCTGTAGGAATGGCACTCCCCGTCCGAGATTGTCCAGTTCAACCACCACTGAAGTGCTTGCAAGAGCGTTTGTGTGACTGGGACCAGCTTTGATAGTGAATCTCTTTTCTGGTGCCAGTAAAGTCTGAGATGATACTAGACATTTCTCAGCTGAAGCCTTGCCCATGACACTGTAGCTGTTGAAGCTGCGATATGGCCTAACAACTGCAGGAAATGCCTGGTTGACCTTAGACTGTGGAGCCTGAAGGCACTTGCTAACTGTACCAGGCTGTCTACTCTTGTATGGGGAAGAAAAGCCTTTCTTCTCACTGAATCCAGCTTGGATCCTATGAACTCTAGGAGTTGTACTGGCTGTAGCACTGACTTTTTCAGGTTGACCAGGAACTCCAGTGACTGTAGTAGTTCCTGTGTTAGTGCCAAAGACTCCCTTACCTGTAGAGGAGATTGCCCCATGACTAGCCAGTCATCCAGATAAGAGAAGACTGCTACTCCTTGTCTCCTGACGTGTACCACAACCACAGCCAAGCATTTTGTGAACACCCTTGGAGCAGAAGTAAGTCTGAAAGGCATTGCCTTGAACTGGTAATAACCTGATGGCAGCCTGAATCTGAGGAGTTTTTTGTGGACTGCCTTATGGGAATGTGGAAGTATGCATCTTTTAGATCTAGGGATGCCAATCAATCCCCTTGTCTTAGGGTTGGAAGGATTGTAGTCAGGGTCACCATTTTGAACTTTGGCTTCAGTAGATGCCTGTTTAGGTGCCTGAGATCCAGTATGGGTTTGCCACTCCCCTGATTTCTTTAGTGTGAGGAAGTACCTTGAGTAGAGACCTTTTCCTCTCAGTGCCAGAGGAGCTGGCTGTATTGCCCTCAGAGATAGGAGGTTTAATACTTCCCTTTCCAATAATTCTGTTTCTGAGGGGCAGGATGGTCTGAAGACCCTTGCTCTCAGCTGTGGCCTGAACTTGAAACTGAGAGCCAGGCCTTTGCCCACTACCTCAAGGGCCCACCTGCTTGGTGATCGATTGCCATTCCTGGAGGTAGTGGGCCAGCCTGCCCCCTGTCTGGGTTGGGAAGGCGACCTGAGCAGACACCTCAGGGAGCCTGCTTAGGTTGAGATGATGTTTGAGTGCTGGGGCTAGTTTGGTTGCCACCTCTTCTGCCCCTGCCCCTAAAATAACATCTCTGCTGTTGGTATTGGGGGTAGGCCTGAGGCTAGAAGAATGGCCTATACTGACCCCTGTCTCTGGCTCCCCTGGCCTGTTGCTTCTGGGGAGTAGAAGCCTTCTCTTTAGCTGCAGTACTTTTATATGCTATCTTATAATCATTCATCTTTTTCATGTAGGCCTCTGTCTGTTCACCAGACAGAGAGGTAGGCTCACATGAAATGTCCAAAGCCTTGGACTGTGTGCCCTGGGTCAGGTTAGTAGTCCTGAACCAAGCAAACCTCCTGAGTGACACAGAAGAAGCCATTTGTCTGGCTGCAGTGTCATTGTTGTCCACAGTCAGCCTAAACTGGGCTTTTGAAGCCTCTATACCCCTTTTTGCAGCCCTCTTCAGATCAGCTGCCATAGAGGCTGGGACAGATTTAGTGATCTCCATTGCAGTGCTCCACAATGTTCTCTGATATCTGGCTATATAGACCATGTATGAGGCCTGCTTGATGATCAGAGAGTATCCCAAATACACTTTCTTAGCAATGGAATTCATTTCCTTGAATCTTTGTCTGTGGGGTGAGATGCCAAGGGGATGCCTGCCTTATCACAGGCAGCAGCCTGCACCACTCCCTCATGGCTAGGGTGCCCAAACAGGAACTCTGCTCTGCCCTTAGCCACTCAATACTTCATATCCACCTTTCTGTCACCCAGTGGCACAGAAGTAGGGGTCTGCAGGATCTTGTTAACCTGCTTCTTCAGGGATTTATGGATGGGCAGTAGCAGTATTTTAGCAACTGGCACATTCATCATTTCCATGTAGTCCTGCTCTTCTTCCTCGTCAGTTGACTCCTGATCAGGAAGATCGAGGGACTGGGCTACTTGTTTAATAAAGGCAAAGTGAGAGGTATAATCCTCACTCCCCTTGTCAGGGGAGTCAGCATGATGAGGGTCTGGGGATATATCTGGTTCAATCGGTTCCCTGTACTCCTCCTCCTTATCATCATCATCTTCTTCCTCCTCGCCAAAAGGCTCCTCTTCGCATTCCGAAGAACTGGGAACCAAAGTAGTGCCAGAGGTAAGGAGGCGTGGCCGCTTCTCATCCAGAACTGGAGTACCCAGTTCGAGTGCCTGGATAATCCTGATAGCATTTGCTATCTCTTCAACAGTCAGAACCGATATAGTCTTCTGTTGCGGTTCGACCATTGTATGCTTTTCTTTCTTTTTTCTCTTTGCTGTAGTTGCCGGATTAGCGGCAGTATCAGCAGGACGTTTCTTAGATGAGGAACTGTCACCCTGGTCAGAGGGTTGTTTCCCTGGTTCATTCTGGCCGGTAGCCGGTTTGTCCTTAGCTGGGTCAACTGCCTTATTGGGCATCTTCTCCTGCAGTCATTTAAGTCACCTCTCAAGCGTCTACTGAGGGACATTCTTACAGATTTCACAGTCCTCCATGAAGTGGTTAAACCCCAAACAAAATACACAAATTAAATGAGGATCTGCTTTAGCGAATGGTTCCCCGTACTCTGTACAATGCTGGAAACCTGTGGGGCCCGTTCATTTCTTGGTCTGTGACATTTATTGGTCTATTAAACCGATGAAATGAGAATTAACCCGGTAACTTAGTTCAATTTTAAATTTTAAAAGTATACCGCTTTACTGGACAGTAAAAATACTGTTTAAAGACCTAAAATAAAGTAAACAGTAACGGTTCCTTCTTGGTTAAAAGAACTGATAAGGAACCGAAAAACTCACAGAAAATCCACTAAATCTAAACTAAATCTACCTGTGAACCAAGGACAGTGCTTTAAAAAATTGAAATAAATAAACAGACTTCGAAAAAACTGAGACAAATAAATTTCTTCAGTCAAAGTGAAGGGGGGCTCTCTGGAGACATCTTACTGAGGCAAGCGGAGTAATGAATCTGATGGTTGCAGGAAGTGCAGCCAGGGACAGTGGTTTCAACACCGAGCTTGAGCCTAACATTCCACTATTAGCATAGGTTCTATTAACCATTTCGGCTCTGGGGCAGTCCTATGGTGAGATCATACTGCATTTGTCAGAATACAGTAAGATTTCCTGGGGTTTGAGGGGGGTTATGTAACCTAAATCATATTAAGTTATTCCCCTCCATACCCTCAAATTCCTCTTATTGTTATTGCCTCTTTTACATAGGTATTTGGCCTTATCACATACCTTGGCCTTAACACATACCTTAGCCTTATCACATACCTTAGCCTTATTACATACATTGGCCTTATTACACACTGGCAGGAGTCAAACATGCATGGGACAGGTATAAGGGAACCCTAGAGGGAGGAAGGAGAAGCTAAAGCCACTGACCAAGTAGGGACAGCGACCGCTGATACAGGTAGGGAATAAGGGCAGACTGGATGGGCCTAGCGGTCCTTATCTGCCATCAACTTCTATGTTTCTATGTTACCTGTCAATAACCGAGTGTAACAACAAATTTCCCTGAAGAAAGGGAGCAGTGGTTGTCACTAGCTGTGCCTGTTTAGGAATGTTGCCTTGGCATCATGTCTCCACTGGGCAGTGGGGGTAAATGGAGTTGAGTGGGTATAAAAGGGCACACATGACAAGAGCAGGTGGTTTGGGTGATGGGAGAACCAAGTGAACAATTCAAGGGGCTAAGCAGCCCAGATGATATGGGTGGGCATCACAGGTTGGGAGCTTTGCCTGACGGCGAGGCACCAGATCAGCAGCTTATGGTGAGATGCTGGACGGAGGGATGCTCAGCAGTACTCATGTCCTTATATCAGGGTATGCAGGGGATTGTTATGATCATTGGGAGGGTGGATAAGCTTGCTCAACTGGCTGGATCCGGCTCTGGATCCAGGCATAGCAGTTCCTATATGGGTTCCCACCTGGGACCCGAGGATTGGCCAATCAAAAATGGAAAATGGCATTAGGCCCATACCCCAGAGTTACAGAAGGGATAGCCCAGTACACCAAGTGCCCGGCATGGCCAGGACTGGGACCAAATCCCTAAGATGCCCATATAACAAGGAGGATGAGAGAGAGATGTACTATGCCCAAAGGAGACAGTGAAAGGGTCCCTGAGGGGGTGCAGGGGTTCCAGGAGGCACACCCTCAAAGTCTGTGGCCTGGAGTCCTCTGAAGCCTGAGTGGGATGCCTGAGAAGAGGGCGGTTGGAGGTGTGGATCAAGGCAAAGAAAAGGCCTGAGAAACTGAAACAGAGCTGGAAGAAGCCTGGGGTGAATAGAGATTGGAAGTGATTTGGTCAGTAAGGAGAATGTCTGAGAGATACAGGTAGGAGAGGTCTTGTTTAATGCACTGGGGATGGGGAGGGTCACCAAAGACAAAGTGACACTGTGCAGTCAATGCTGCAAGAGCGGGAGAGCCCCAGGAAGGAGTGCTGTGATATGCCACAGCGGAAGTGAAGCTTTGGCAGATGTCTTTATTGCCATGTGTGCATGTGGCATTAGAAACTGCTGCATGAGTCAGGATTCTAAGAGGATAGCCAGATGCTGGTAGAGTGTTTGGCTACCCAAAACTACTTTTGGGCATCTCGCTCAGTATACTGAATCTGTAAGCATATTATTAGCAGAGTGATTATTTGAAAGTTTGACTGAGGAACTGCGAGTTCAGTACTCAATCAATCAATCAAATCTTTATTTATTCAGGCGATCATCATTGAGCAAGGCTCATTTACAAGATGGACCTGATAAGGTCAAGGCTCGAGTTGGTGCACAGCAATTATATCACATACTTATGAGACAGTTATACATACAGAAACAAGAAAATGTTATTTATAACACAATAATATACAGAGAATTCACATGTTAAAGCTTGGCAAGAGAAAGTTAAACTAACATCTACAATATGTACAATACATATATAATAGTACTGTGGTGAAGCCGGGACCAGAGAAGTGTCCAGCTTGTTGGTTACTATACAGAAACTAAGAGAGTCCAGGAAATGTGTTAAAGGTCAAGTCACAACTGTAGTAGTGCATTCATTGAATGCTCATTGGAGTCATGTAATTAACTGTGTAGAAGATGAACTGATTTGTGTCTCTGCGTCCATTTCTGGTGGAAGAGAGGTTACAACCCAGGGCAGCCAAAATGTTCAGAAAGATGGAAAGGGGAAATTGTTAAACCAGGAGAGGCACACTAAGCCAGAGCTTGTTTCCAGGTGTGACCTGGGAGCACAGGGAAGTTAAATGACTTGCTCAGGGTCACATAATATGCAAGTGGGGGCTGATGGGATTCAAATTCAGGTCTCCGGGTTTGCAGCTCAGTGCCTCTTACCACTATACTATACTGCCTCCCTATTTAAGTATGGGAGACAAAAGCTATTAGGAGAGGTTGGAGGCCCTTAGCATGTTCACCCTGGAGAAAAAGAGCCTGAGAGGGGATGTGATCTCCACCTTCTGAATACTCAAAGGTATTGACAACATCAAACAGAGTTGTTTGATCTGGTGTGCTTCAGCTTAGAGGTGATAAATACAGCCTTACAGAAATACAAGTTGGCAGCATGTGTGCAGCATGCATGCCGCATGCTTAATAAGCATGTGACATGCATGTTGCACACTTGTATTTCTGTAAGGGAAGGGATCCAGAAGCAAATGATTTGATACCTTTTAATGGACCAACATAGATGTAACAACAAGAACAAAGTGCTCTAGCTTTCGGACCAACCAGTCCTTCTTCAGAAGCTCATGGCAGTTGTTTAGAAAATACAATACTTATAACAGCTAGATAATGCGGAGAAAAACAGAAAAAAATCCCCATTGGTTTAAAATACTAATTTAAAAAACAGAAGATGATGTCAGAGAAGTTTAACAGTACAATACTGCCTCAGTCCGAATGAACCTTGGGTTCAGATGTTTATAACACACATACAAAGAATCCTACTGCACATAAATTTAATTGACATAAGATAACACTGCTGAAGCAGATAACTCCCAAATCAAGCCATGAGTGTCACAGTCAGTATAAGGACGTGATTACTGAAAGGCAAGCCCACCCAGCTTAAAGACAAACTAAGATAGTTATAGGGCTCATGAAATTACAATGTATGCATTAAAGACAAGAATTACCAGTAAAGTTGTCTAAAACATCAGTGCACACTGTGTGAAGTGTAAACCTAGCTGACATGCCACCCAGCTGTATTCTCAAGCTAAATAAAAGGCCCAAGAAATTACAAAAACTCAGGACTATACAAATGATAATTTAAACATAAATTGATAATATTAGTGTTAAACAAAAACTCTAGTCGAGGAACCTCAAGGAATTCAGACCATGCAGCCTGTTATGTACTGATGTCAATATATACTGAGAATGTAGCAACTTCATGTACCACAAGTGTCTAGGAATCTGAAAAAGAGATAAAATGTAATTTATCTCCTCCTGTTCATACAAACAATACAACCTAACCCCACCCCACATCACAATAATGTGGGTGGGGAGATATAGCTTAAACGAGATGTTGTCTCTCTCTCTCTCTCCCCTCCTTTTTCTCTCTCTCTCTCTCTCTCTCACACACACACACACACACACACACTCTCAATCTCTCTCTAGTGAACCTATATTAACTTCAGTCACTGTAATTGTTCCCCAAAGGAATACAACTTGTCATGAAATCCTGAGTAAATTACTACAATATTAGCCTAATGTAAAAGATATGTGCAGGACCCCAAGCAAATGAGATCACACATCCCAATATGTACAGAGTTACAAAAATTATATGTAACAGTATAAGATAACACTCCTGTATGTACACTAGCAGGCTGGGTAATCTGAATATGGTGCAATGGAATCAATCCCCCCCCCACACACAGGCAAAGATAAAAAGTAAGGAGAAATTCTTTATGTGTGTGAAATAAAAATAGTAACACATTATAACTCCATATAGCTAAATAGAGTCTTACCTCAATGTGACAGCAAGCCCCACATCTGTTATATCACATACCTCACAGCACATACCCACACACATACATACACACACGCATCCACATCTCACACATGCTGAAGTCCTATAATATGTCAGTTTGAAGAAGAAAAGGTCTGTGGATGTTAGTTTCTGTAGTGTCCCATAAAGCCAATATCCAAGTTCATCCCATCTGCTACCATATTGAGATGTAATAAGTTTAATCTCAAAAGCTCGTCTCTGTTGTGTGTTTTTGAGATTTCTTTAAGACCATTACTGACATATCTGAGACTGAGTGGTCAGGCTGGGAGAAGTGATGCCCCACTGGTTTTTCAGACTTCCTTGCTGTAATAGTATGTCTGTGTGAGTTCATCCTAGTGCGGAGCTGTTGGCGTGTCTCTCCTACATAACCTGTTTGTGGACATCTCTTGCACTGAATGAAATAAACAACATGTCGTGACATGCATGTATAACTCCCATGCACCTGGAATTGTCTGTTTTGTGATGTAACCACACAGTCTGAGGTAGAAATGAGCCCACAAGTCTAAGGGAAGTGTTAATGTTACAAGGCCTGTCTTCTCCCAGGGGCTGATGAACCATGGAACACTTTACCGGTGGAGAGGGGATATGAACATAAAACATGCCTTAAACACAAGTCTGGAAAATTTTCTGATTACTAAGGGAATTACAGGGTACCCTGGGTCACAGAGTGGGTGGGGTACCCCTATAAATGAGAGCAAGTTTCCATAGTATACTTATTATTTATTTATGAAGTGTGGGGGGTGCTAATGGACCTAGAGTCCTTTCCGACCTTAATTTTTTATTATGAGTGCATCACAGGAAACCGCCCCTCCCCCTTATTAATCTTTTTTTTAAATCAAGGTATTTATGCTCTGGAAGGTCTGGCCCCTTTTACCATGGTCTCCCAACCCCATCACCAGCCTTTCTAAGGACTTACCTGGACCTGGCAGTCTCTTACAGATTTCTCTCTGTGGTGAGGTGATGTGGGAGGGCTCTCCCCCGCCCTGCACAGCACAGTCCAGAAGGATCCAGCACCTTGTTGGTGGTATGTGACCTGCAGAGAACAAGCATCATCCTGTCAGCCCCTGTTTTCCACTTTTTCTCCCTTCCCACCTCCCTTGACATTGGGCGGAGCCCCATTAGGACTCACACACATCTGGCATCTTCTCTGCAGAGGTGCAGGCTCCCGGGCCACCTGTAGAGATTGCCAGAGTTGCGGAACTCAATGTCATCCCTCCCTATGCTGGGAGCACTGCTGCTCAACCAGCTACAGGCTCCCCAGCTGGCTACCCAAGTGTGCTCCCGAACTCAGGTTGCCAGCACGGGAGCATGACACGCTACCCGCTGCGACATTGGGTGGCCATTTATCAGCTTTTTAACACCTTTACATCTAGTCCTCATTCCTCTGTGTGCTTCAAAAGAATCAGATTATCAATCACTCAACTCATAGTTCCTGTTTTTTGACATCACAGTCTGTTGTACTGGAAAGTAATGATGACAAATAGATAACCGCCTCACCCCCACCCGAGGTCAGGAAATGCTGGGTAAATGTTTGTATATAGATTTTATGGCTATGTTGGCAAATTAACTTTCTAAATCCTGTGAAAAATAACTCATTACAAAAACAAACTGATAGCTATGTCGAACAAAGCAAATTAATGATACAAACAGAAGTTGAAAACTGCTCTTTAAAGGGTAATAGTCATCACTACAAGCCCCGTATCCAATTGTGGGTCTGGTTCTAATGCGTACTTTGTGTGCAAAAACATGTTTTTTTAGAGAAAGCCCTCACAGGGAGGTACCCTCTCCGCTGCAACCTAATGCTAAACATATGGTAACTGTACCCCTGCAAACCAATGCTGAAAGTACGACAGATGTCACTACTTAACTGTGAAATGTACCAAATCCTGTAACAAAAGAAAATGAACTCATACATGTTTGTGTTATTGTCTTTAACCCTGTATGTGTAATGCAAATTGTTTACCTATGCAATGTATTGTTTGTTGTGCATCTACTGAAAACCAATAAAAATATTATAAATTGTTTTACTGTTTACTGCAATATAGTAGATTACATACTAACATACTAAAATGCCAGCAGAATAGGCCTAATGGTCTTTCGTGTCTGCTCGTTTGGTCAGCCCCCACCCTGGGTGCTGACCTTGCTGTCTCCCTCGCCTTCTCTGGCTTCTCCCTTCCCAGTTCCGGATATTCTTGCTGCATTGGATTTTGCTTCCTGAACCCTTCCCCTGTACCTGTCCCACCCCCTCTTGAACCCTCCACTGTCTCTGCCTCCACCAGCCCCCAGGTAGTGCATTCCATGGCTCTACCACCCTCTCAGTGAAGTAGCACCTCCTCCTCCTTTCTCCCTGAATCTTCCCCTCCAGCTTCCACCCATGCCCTTTAGTGGCCCCTCCTCCTTCCTTCAAGCACCCTCAGTTCCTCCCTATTTACCCTCTTCACGTACCTGAAGACCTCTATCATGTCCCCTCGGTCCCTTCTCTCTCTTCCAAAGTGTACATATTTAGCTCTTGAGTCTCTCCTCATAGGTCCTGTCCCCAAGCCCCAAATCATTTTGGTTGCCCTCCTCTGGACCGTCTCCAGGAGGTTAATGTCCCTCTTTAAGTCGGCCTCCAAAACTGCACGCAGTACTCCAGGTCTGCCTCACCAAGCAGTTATACAGAGGAGTATCACTTCCTCCTTCTGGAGGTGATCCCCCTAGCGATGCATCCCAGCATCCTGTTGGCCTTGGCTGCTGCCCTCCTACAAGTCTCAGAGTTGTTCATCTTGACATCCACCACCACCCCCAGGTCCCTCTCAGCCATTGAGACTTGTAGTATTTCCCCCCCCCAGGGTGTACACTTGGCCTGGGTTTCTGGCCCCCAGGTGGAGTACCTTGCATTTCCCTGCATTAAACCTCAGCTTCCACTTTCTAGACCATCTTTCCAGAGCCTCCAGGTCCCCTGCAGGGCCACCTCCCTCCTCCCCATCCACCACCGCCCCAGTTTGAGTCATCTGCAAAGAGCTCATCTCACTCCTGATTCCTGTCCTTATGTCAGATACGTGGGCATTGAACAGAAGGGGCCCAAGGACTGATCCTGTGGGACCCACTAATGACCCTCCTTGGGAAGAGACTATCCCACCAACTCGACCCTCTGGGTCCGGTCCTGGAGCCAATTGCCTATCCATTGGATCATCTGGTTTCCACCCCATTTCTCCTAGTTTATCCAACAGGCCCACGTGAGGAACAGAGTCAAATGCCTTGCTGAAGTCTAGAAAGAGGACATCCATTGGTCTACCCAGGTCCAAGGCACTTGTCACCCAGTCATAGAACTCCACCAGGTTTGTCTGACACGATTTCCGGGATGAATCCATGCTGTCTATCGTCCAGGCACCCTGACTTATCCAGGTCCCCCCCTAGCCTCTCCTTGACAATGCCCTCCATCACCTTGCCCACCACTGATGTCAGGCTGACAGGCCTGTAGTTCCCTGCCACCTCCCTTGATCCCCCCTTGTGGATAGGCACTACATGCGCCACCTTCCAGTCTTGGGGCACCCACCCTGTCCTCAGAGAGATGGTGAAAAGCTCTGCCAGGGTTTTCGCCAGGACATCTGCAAGTTCCTTCAGCACTCTAGGATGTAATTTATCCGGCCCCGGTGCTTTCTCCGTCTTAAGGGAGCTGAGGGCTTCCCTCACTCTCTCTGCTGTGATTTCCACTTCCGGTACCTCTTCTCCCGCTTAGCCCTCCCCACCTGCCAGTGATGCCCCCTCCCAGACCTGCCATTGGTAAGGGGCCCCCCCTCCTCATTATCTCTGTCTCCTCCCATGTATGATGCAGCATCCCCATTTTCCCTGGTGAAAACTGAGGTGAAGTACTCATTTAGTACCTCAGCCTGCTCCTCTGGGTCTTGTGCCCATCTCTTCCCTGATTTAATCCTGCTAATCTGCCCCTTCACCCTTCGTCTTTCCCCAATGTATCTAAAGAACACCTTTTTCCCTCTCCTAATTTCCCTGGCCAGGTTCTGCTCCTTCCTTGCCTTAGCCACCCTCACCACTCTAGTGGTCCTTCTAGCCATCAGCTCATACTCCCCATCCCTTCTACCCTTGAGCACTTGAATTTCTTATAGGCTGCTTTCTTTCCGCACCACCTCCTGGACCTCCCTGGTCCACCAACAGGTTTTTGGGCCCTACCGCATTTTCGTCTTACTCTTGCACAGGTGCTGGTAGCATCCTGCACCCCTCTCCTGATGATTTCCCACCTACTATCAGTGTCCATGTCTGACCCAATCCCATCCAAATGCTCCTTAATGATCCTTCCCATTTCCTTAAAATCCACCCCTGAAGTCGGTTACTTCCGTCTTTGTGCAGCCTTCTACCCCTCCTAGGTCCAGGCAGAACCAGACCGTGGCATGGTCACTCCCCGCCAATGGGTCCCCTACCTCCAGGCCCCCAATCTGGTCACTGTCTGCCAGGACCACATCCAGTACCCGTGCCTCCCTGGTCGGTTCCCTCACCTGCTGAGTTAGGAACACATCTTGAAAGACATCCAACAACCTCTGTTCCCTGGTCACAGAGGATGTCATAGTCTCCCAGTCTGTTCCTGGCATGTTTAAGTCCCCCAACACCACCACCTTTCCTCTGCCCAGTCTGCAGTGTCTCCCAACATCTGCCACCAGACTGTCCTCCAGCCCTCCGCCAGGGCAGGGGGTCTATACACCACTCCTATTTTACCTCTTGCCCCCTTGTTATCAAGGGTGACCCAACGTCTCCACGGTTCCCTCCGCCTCCTCTACTCCCCTATGCCAATGCAGTTTTTTACTATCATTGCTACCCCTCCTCCCTTCCCTCCCCTGTCCTTCCTGAACATAGTGTAACCTCAGGTTCAGGTCCCAGTCATGTCTTGTAGTGGCCAAGTCTCAGTGACCACTGCCACATCCACTGCTCCCTCAGTTAACATCGCCTGGAGCTCAGGCATTTTATTGCCAAGCTCTGGCATTTGCAGACTACTCCACCCTTTCCTATAGTTCCATTTCCCTGCCTCGTGTTCCCTGGGGATTCTGTTTTCTCCTGGTCTGCACTTTGCCAGTTGGTCTTTTCCTGCAATCCTCCTGGTCCCCAGGGGTGGAGACAGAGTCCCTCCTTTATCGGCATCCCCTTGACTGCCTTTTCTCCCATCCACCCCCTTCACAAGTTTAACCCCACTTTTCACCAATGAACTCCTCTATTTTCAACTAGGATTCCCCTCCCTCCAAATTGAGATGTAGTCTATCTCTAGCATACAGCTCTTATCCTCCAGGTCTCCCCAATCCCCATCAATCCATACCTCTGGCCTCACACCACTCCCTGAGCCACTGGTTTATCTCCTAATTTTTCTTTTGTGTTCCCCACTAGCCCTTGGCACTGGCAGGATTTCTGAGAAGGAAACTGTGCATCCTATGTCATGACAGACCCTGGCGAGCTCCTCTGAATCTTGCCTGTATCTCTAGCTTGCTATTTCCTCAATGTCATTTGTGCCCAGGTGGACCAGTATGTCTGGGGAACCCCACAGTCCTTTGCCAGCTGATATATACCTCGCTTAGCCCTGTGCAACTGCTAGTCCAGGGAAGCATCTTGTTCTAACTGGCCAGGCTTCTCCCTCCCTATCCCATTTGATACCCTGATCATAGAATCCCCAGCAGGAGCACTCTGACCACTCCTTTCCTCCATTCCCCCTTCCATGTCCCTCATCCTTTCTACGGCCCTTCCACCCAGCTGGCTCCTTGTTCCTCCCCTCATCTGTGTGCACATGCCACCCACTCTTATTTACCATGGCCACCCCTGCCCTCCAATCCTATGCTCTCCTCCTCCTGAGTATCCTTCTGTACCTTGTTAATTCCCTCACTGCTCACAACTGGTCCTTCTCCCCATCTGCTAAACTAGCCTGGCTCATCCTCCCTTCCTTCCTGTCTCCATTTAGCTCCTCCTTGCTCGTCGTGCTCCCCTGGCCTACCCCCTCAGCTCTCTTTACTGAATCCTCCTTGTACTTCTGGTCCTTCTTTACCTTTCCTCCCAACTGGTCCTTCTCCTTGCGCTTTCCTCCCTCTTCCTCCTGCCCCTCCTGCTCCGATTCACTGCTCCCCCATTCTCCTGCATTCAGGTCCCCCCTGTTCTTCCTGCTATCTGGCCCCTGCCTCCTGCCCCCACTCCCACACCCTTTCCATCTCTAACCACCTCTGTCTGGCTACATCCCCCTCATCCTTGAGCAGAAGAAGAGAATTGAAGCGGTTACTAAGTATAAGGTCTGATCCACCTCCTGCCTTGCTTCCTTCTGTCCAGCACTGGCTATCGCCTACTTCCCTGAGAATGTTGTCCCTCCGTCCCCCTTTGTGAGGTCCCCAGTTACCTGCCTGCTTCCTTGGTAGTGTCCTTTTGGGCCCCTCTGCCAGGGTCCCTATGTGACCCTGAGTATTCTCACTCCTTTCCTATACCCACCCCAGTGCTTGGTGCAACCCTGTGGGAGATTTCCAGCCCCTTCCCCAACCATACCACCCCTTCCCCAGCTTTCTCCTCATCCTGCAACCTCCTCCCTGAGCTGTGCTAGCTGGTAGCACACTGGGCAACCACCAAACTTCCAAGCCCAGTCCAGTATCATGGCTGCCCCACACCCTGTGCACCCCACCACCCTCCCAAAGATGCCGCCCTAATGATGTGTGGTTCCATCCCCTTCAAATAGGTTTCTTGGGTGAGCCACCAGGTTCCCCTATTCCAAGATACCCCTACTGCCTAATCAGGTCACCCACTAATCCTAGAGACAGTCCCACTGTACACCAGTAACTCTGTTACTAGGTGCAGTACAACACATTAAACATGTAAGGAAAATAAACAACTCCCTAAGCTCCTCTCTCCCGGCCTTTAAATTCAACCCCCAGTGGCTAGAACTACCTGAGCTGCACCAGCAGCCTTTTCCTCCAATTGCAGGGCAGGTCTTCCCCTATAAATTTGCAGACTTCTGGGGAGGGTGGGTCTTGGGCAGACACCTGACAAGAGAGAGTGTATCAGCCCTGTGTCTCCCCTCCAAGCCCTGCAGCTAAAGAACCAGGCCCAAGCAAATCCCACCAAACAGGTTTTAAATCAGAAGAAATAGGCCTCTACCAGCACAGCCTGTTACAAAGTGAAACATCCACAAAAAGAGCCCCACTTACAGCCACTAAATCAGTTTACAAACATCCAGGATCCCCCAGAACAATACCCTGTTAGCCCCTTAGAAGCAAGAAAGAAAAGAACTAACCTACCAAGTAAAATCCACAAGAACACTGTGAAAACAGCAGCAGCTACTGTCCTGGAACACAACTGATCCTGCCCCCTTCCAGTTCTTTCTGATTGTGTCAGACTGATTCTGCTGACTTGCAATCTGACATTTTCTGTAACTACAGATCCCAGAATACCCTGCAGTTGACACCAGAGGAGGGTTATAGCAGTGGGGGATTCAATAGCCTGCAGTGCACATTAGCGATTTTGTAAGCTCAGATCAGATGTCTGCCAGCCCCGCAGCTCTCTCGGGGCTACGTACAATCCTCTGTGACTGTACTTTGCTCAGGGAGAGCAGCTGGACAGGAAAACAAAAGATCAGAGCTTATAAAAACTCTAACATGCACTGCAGGCTATTGAATCTCTCGCTGCTGCAGCCCTCCTGTGATGTCAGCTGCAGGGTGTCATCAAGGCACAGGTCAGGAAGCACAGGAAAACCAGGAGCGGTTGTAGAATTCACCAAGAAGATTTATTTACACTAGCAGTAACAAAAAAATAAACTTGTTCAGTATAACTATTTACAAAGGCCAAATAAACAGAAAAAGTCCATCTGAGTTTCTTTTCAATCTCTGTGTCCATTCTTCTCTTCAGCAGTTGCAGCTCAGCTCTAAGTCCTTCCAACCCCAATTCTTAACAAGCATCCTGTTCTTGTATATTTCAGGCAGGTGCAAGGCAGGAACATAGTGTGACTGAGCTGAGGCCCTTTTTCCACAGCTCTTCTGCAAAAAGCTTAAAAATTTGCACTAAGGTAACCTCTCGAGTTTCCAATAGTTTTTTGCAATCATCTCAAACCACAATTAAATACATTTCAAAAATTAACACTGTATAATTTCTAAACAAAAGGGATCCCAATATCAGCTACATTTCCATACAATGACTTGCATATATTTTTGTATCAGTACATATGCAAGGGAGAAAAAGACAGACAGCAATGGAGACTAAGGGACAGCGAGAGGCAAAGAATTGCGAGACTGTCGGGGTTGTCAAATAAAAGGTCTCACGAGAAAATCTGGTTGCGCAACCAGACAGACAAGAGACAGGAAAAGGAGAGAATAGCTCCTTGCACTTAAACACTTTCTCCAACTGGGACAGGGTCCAATTCCACCCTGTCATATACACCCACCTCCTTAACAGGGAACCTGTTTTATCAAACAGGTTTCCAAAACTTTCTATTAATTCTTTACTAATATTTTCTGCTAACTTTCAGAAATTAAGCACATGTGTGATATCCATTTTTTTCTATAACAGAAACATAGAAACATAGAATTTGATGGCAGATAAGGACCTCTTGGTCCACCTAGTCTGCCCATTTCCCTACCTAACGGTTAAGCTGCAAATCCTAGTTAACCAACAGCCTACTTCCTCCTACCCCCCCACTAGAACTGACTTATGCCTGTCCCATGCATTCTTGAATTCCTCCACTGTTTTTGACTCTATGACCTCCTCAGGAAGGCTGTTCCATGCATCTACAACCCTCTCTGTGAAGAAATACTTCCTAACATTACCTCTGAGCCGTCCCCTCTGTCTTCACAAATTATGCCCCTTGTTCTTGCACATCTCTTTTCTGAAAGATGCTACCTCTTGACCTTGTTGAGTCCTTGAGGTATTTGAAAGTTTCTTTGATGTCCCTCCTCTCCTCCTTTCCTCGAGGTATACATATTAAGCTCCTTTAGTCTTTTTTCATGTCTTCTGGTGCAGACCTGCACCATTTTGCTGCCTTCCTCTGGACAGCCTCCACCCTGTCTATGTCTTTGTGGAGATGGGGTTCCAGAACTGTACACAGTACTCAGATGTGGTCTACCAACTGTCTGTACAGAGGGCCAACAACTTCCAGTTTTCTACTGGTGATGCCTCTCCCTATGCATCCCAGTATCCGCCCAGCCCTCCTTACTGCCTTCTCACATTGCTGGCCCACCTTCAGGTCATCTGATATGACTACCTCCAGGTCCCTTTCCATTTTTGCTGTTGTCAGTATCTCACCCCCCATTGTGTACTCTTGCCCTGGGTTTTTGTTTCTCAGATGCATTACTTTGCACATCTTTGCATTGAATCTAAGCTGCCATACATTTGACCATTCCTCCAACCTTGCCAAGTCCCTTTTCATCCTTTCTGCCCCACCTTGCATATCAACCCTGTTGCAGACCTTTGTGTCATCTGCAAAGAGACATACTTTCTCTTTCAGTCCCTCTGCAATGTCACTTATAAAGACATTAAAAAGGACCGGTCCCAGTACTGAACCCTGCGGTACCCCACTAGTAACCCTCCTTTCTTCACTGTGGACTCCATTTACTACTACCCGCTGTGTCCTGTTGTCTAGCCAGTGTTTTACCCAGGCTACCACCCTGGGACCCACTCCCAGGCTGGCTAATTTGTTTATTAATCTTTTGTGCGGGACTGTGTCAAATGCCTTGCTAAAGTCTAGGTAGGCCATGTCCACAGCCCCTCCCTGGTCTACTACTTTGGTCACCCAGTCAAAGAAATCAATTAGATTTGTCTGACATGACCTTCCTGCTGTGAATCCATGCTGCCTTGGGTCCTGTGCCCCACTGGCCTCTAGGTACTCAACAGTTCTTTCCTTCAGAAGTGATTCCATCATTTTCCCTACCACTGAGGTCAAACTGACAGGTCTGTAGTTTCCTGCCTCTGTCTTGCTCCCACTTTTATGAAGGGGAATCACATCCGCCCTTCTCCAGTCCTCAGGTACCACACCATCCTCCCATGATTTATTAAAAAGGGTAGTCAGTGGTGTTACTAGTTCTTCCCTTAGTTCTTTTAGAATTCTGGGGTGAATTCCATCAGGCCCCATTGCTTTATCCACCTTCAGTTTTGCAGAGTTCTTTCAGAACCCTTTCTTCTGTGAAAGGACTAATCTCAACCCCCCTATCCAGAGTGCTTCTATTGACTGGATTAGGTATCTTCCCCTGCTTTTCCATTGTGAATACTGATCAGAAATATTCATTCAGTATCCCTGCTTTTTCACTGTCGCTCTCTGCCCAACCACCTTCCTCTTTATTCAGCCTCATTATCCCTGCCTTCATCTTTCTTTGCTCCCTAATGTACCTATAAAAGCTTTTATCCCCCTTCTTAACCTAGTTGGCTATCTTTTCCTCAGTTTGGGCATTTGCTATTTTGACTGCCTTCCCCGCTTTCTTCTGCTCTAACTGGTACAGTTCTCTGTCCTGCTCCTTCTGTTTCCTTATACTTCCTGAATGCTATCTTTTTCTACCTTACCTTCCCCGCCACTTCTTTTGAGAACCATAGTGTTTTTTTCTTTCATTTTGATTTGTTTATTTGCTTCACACAAAGGCTTGTTGCCTCTGTGATGGCAGTTTTGATGTTTCCACATTGTTGCCCCACCCCACCTTCTTACCTGTTTGCTAGTGCTTTTCTGAGGCACTCTCCCGTTTTGAGAAAATCAACCCACCTGAAGTCCAGTACCTTCACTTTTCTGTGGCTTGACTCTACAGCTAAGTTTATTGTGAACCACACTGTTTGGTGGTCGCTTGTTCCTAGATGGCTACCCACTTCAAGATCAGAGATCCTCTCTCCATCCCCATTTGAGAGTACCAGGTCTAAGATTGCTCTCTCCCGAGTGGGTTCCAAAACTAGCTGTCTGAGGCATGCCCCCTGTAGGGCATTGAGAATGGCCCTGCTTTTGGATGTAGCTGCAGCAAAGATGCTCCAGTCAACATTTGGCATATTCAGATCCCCCATCAGCAATATCTCCCCTTTCTCTGCCATCCCAAAGATGCCTTCTATCATTTCCTTGTCCATTTCCTCCCCCTGAGATGGGGGTCTGTATACAACCCCTGTGCGGATTGTGGAGCCATTTCCAGTCTCCAGGGTGACCCACAGTGCCTCCTCTCCTCCCTGTTTACCCTTTAGTTCTGTTGCTCTGATCCCTTCCCTTACATAGAGAGCTACTCCTCCTCTTCTTCCCCTCCTGTCCCTCCTGTAGATTGTGTACCCTGGTATGTTGAAATCCCAGTCATGGTTCTCTGTGTACCATGTTTCAGTGACTGCCATGATATCCAGGCATCCCTCTTCCATCAAGACCACCATTTCGAGGAGCTTTTTACCTAGACTACGGGCATTGGTACTCATTATCTTCCATTTTTTTTATGGCTTTATTTCTTTTTGCCCCATCCCTGTCCTTATTGCCTTTGCCTTTTTCTCAATTTACCCCTGCCCTTTTCCCTATCGACTGCTCTATCTTGGTGTTTACCTCACTAACTACCCTGATTTTTTTTGGGGGGGGGCGCTAAGTTCCTTCTCCTTTTCAGTGCCTTCTCCCTTGGCTAGTTTAAATGCTTGCCAATAAAGCATTTATTTATTTATTTATTTGCTTTTGTTAACCGGGTAAGCACACTAGACAGCCACGTGCCTATTTTCAGGTGTGACCCAGGAGATTACGAGGTACATACATGAACATCAGGCAAATACAAGTGAAGGATTACATTAAAGAGAATTAGCACACAGGGACATCACAAGCAACAGTACCATCAGGCAAATACAAGTGAAGGATTACTTTAAAGAGAATTAGCAAAACCTATCACCGAGGATCCTGGTTCCCCTCCTGGATAGATGCAGACCATCGTGCCTGTATAGGCCTGCATCCCTCCAGGTGGAGCCCCAGTCCCCAATGAAGCCAAATCCCTGAGCTCTGCACCAGTTTTTCAACCAGTCATTGAATCCCATGATGCGGAGTACCCTAGCCTCATCCATGCCATAGACAGGTAGCACTTCCAAGAAAGTTAACATGTATGCTACTTGTCTAAGGCCCCTCCCTAACTCCACAAACTCCTGTTGCACTGCTCTGATCCCATTCTCAGCCAGGTCATTCATCCCTAGGTGGATAATGACATCCAGGTTATTCCCCATTGCAGCTGCTCCCACGATACTGAGGATTAATTTCCTGTCCCTCCAAGCCATTGCGCGAGCAGGCACCTTACCTCCCTTTCCCCTCCCTCCCCCAATTCTACCCCCTAACAATTGAGTCCCCCACCAGGAGTTGTTTCCCCTCCCCTGTGGGGTCCTGTGCCACCCTCCTGTGGGTTTCCATTGTGGAGGTTCCCAGCATCCTCCTTGGTCTCCACTGTGGGTGCCTCCATAGAAGAACCATGCTCCACCAGAGTTGTGAATGAATTGTGGAGAGGCACAACTGGAGGGATGTGCCTCTGTTCCACCACCCTCACCCTCCCTGAGCCCACTGTGGTCCAACCACTCCCTCTTTCTTGGCATCCTCTGAGGTAGTGGCGGTGGTCTGGGTGGGGAGCAGATTTTCTGAATCATTGCCAGGTCAGCATGGAGATGAGCAACCTCCTCCCTCAGACCAGAGAGGTGCCTGCAAATAGGGCAGCAATGCAGTTTCCAGAATGTCTCCCAGAAGACAGCTGCTCCACAGCGAGTGCATTGCACCACTCCCCACATGTCTGTGTCCCTTCCTGTTGCAGATGCTTTTTTTTGTTTTTATTTTTTTTGTTCTTGTTTCAGTGTGTGCAAGCTTGTGAGTGTCTCTACCACCTGTTCAGTGTGCTGTGCCTTTAAGGATATGAACAGGTGTATGTTGTTAGCAGTTTTGGGGAAGTGATATCAGAACCCCTGCTATGAAGGAAGTTATGTGCTTGGGGCAGTTGGGGTGAGGGGAAGGGTGGGAGGGAGTTAAACCTATGCCATCCAGAAACAATCAATTACAACTCTGACCCTTCACCCCAGGGAGTGCCTTCCTTCCTTTCAGACACCTATTTCACAGAGGTTAAGTAACAGGTCTAGTCACAAATGACTGCAAATATCTCCCAGCTACAGTTCCTCCCCGGTAAATTAAAGTTAAAACTAAGACAAGTAAACCCCCAAAACAGAATCAATACTAGTTACTTACACAGGTCCAAAAAGTAATAATTCAGTTCAGTGTAGTCTAGAAAATAACCTCCTTGATTTAAGGAAGTTCTGACTGCTTTCTATCTCTCTGTGCCTCAGCCAACAGTACAGCAAACAGTAAAGTTCAAACCCATGCATTTGTTTTTCAACCTTCAGAACCCTCAATTCTTGAACCATATCTTGACAGAAAATCAGCATTGCTATTCTCTTTACCAGATGTGCTTGTCACTGTGAATTTAAAAGGCTGTAGTGCCAGGTACCACCTTGTGATGCTGGAATTTTTATCTTTCATTTAGTTAAGCCAACAGAGAGGATGGTGATCTGTTATAAGTACTAAGTCAGCTCCTAGTGAATAAAACTTAAGGGACTCCAGGGCCCACTTTGCTGCTAAACATTCCTTTTCAATGGTGGAGCACCTTTTCTCTCTGTCATGCAACGTCCTACTTATGTACAGAATAGGATGTTCCATCCCATCTACATTTTGACTCAGTAATGCACCTAGGCCTACCTCTGATGCATCTGTTTGTAACAAAAATGGTTTTTCAAAGTCTGGGCTTCTTAAAACAGGGGCTGAACATAACGCAGCCTTAATGGCTTGAAAAGCTTCATCACACTCTGAGGTTCATTTCACATTATTTGGGTACCATTTTTTCATGAGTTCAGTGAGGGGAATAGCTAACTCAGCAAAGTTGGAAACAAATCTCTAATAATAACCAGCCAGCCCTAAAAATGACCTGACATGTTTGTTTGTTTCAGGGACAGGGCTGTTACCTACAGCTTCTATTTTAGAAATGTCTGGCTTAATGTCTCCATTTCCCAACACATATCACAAATATCTGGTTTCCTGCATGCCCAATGCACATTTGGTATGATTAAGTGTCAGACCTGCATTTCTGATAGCTTGGATAACTGCTTGTAGGTGTTCCAGGTGGCTTTTCCAGTCTGGACTATACACCACAACATCATCCAGGTATGCAGCACAATAACCTGTGTGAGGTGATAATATTACATCCATGTACCTCTGGAATGTAGCTGGTGCACAATGTAAACCAAATAGCATGGTGGTGAACTGAGAGAATCCAACAGGAGTGGCAAATGCAGTTTTATCTCTGGATTCTTTAGCTAAAGGTATTTGTCAGTAACCCTTGGTAAGGGCGAGGGTACTGATATACTTTGCATTCCCCAGTCTGTCCACCAAATTATCTATTCTGGACATAGGATAACTGTCAAATTCTGATACTTGACTAAGTTTCCTAAAATCAAGGCAGATTCTAACAGTTCCTCCTGTTTTGTTTAGAATTACCATTGGAGAAGACCAAGCACTTCTCGACTCCTCTATGATACCCAATGCTTTCATTTTTTTGTATTTCCTTAACCACGTCAGTTCTTAATCGCTCTGATAACCTGTATGTTTTTTTGCCTAAGTACTTCCAAGCCCCATTCTTAACAAGCATCCTGTTCTTGTATATTTCAGGCAGGTGCAAGGCAGAAACATATTGTGCCTGAGCTGAGGCCCCTTTCCCACAGCTCTTCTGCAAAAGGCTTAAAACTTTGCACTCAGGTAGCCTCTCGAGTTTCCAGTAGCTTTTTGGAATCATCTCAAACCACAATTATATACATTTCAAAAGTTAACACTATATAATTTCTAAACAAAAGGGATCCCAATATCAGTTACATTTCCATACAATGATTTGCATATATTTATATATTAGCAGATATGCAAGGGAGAAAAAGACAGACAGCAAGGGAGACTGAGGGACAGCGAGAGGCAAAGAATTGCTAAACTGTTGGGGTGATCAAATCCTAGGTCTCACGAGAAAATCTGGTTGCACAACCGGACAGACAAGAGACAGGAAAAGGAGAGGATAGATCCTTGCATTTAAACATTTTCTCCAACTGGGACAGGTTCCTATTCTACTCTGTCACACAGGGGATGCTGGGATTTTTGGGACCTGTTTCAGAAATTTAAAGGAAAGTATTTGTTAGAGTCAACTCTTTTTCTTCAGTCAGTTTTATTTTTGAGATTTCTATACTTTTTGTAACCTTTAAGTCAGGTCTTTCAGTTATACAGTTTTATTTTATTTTGCATATAGATGTAGTTTGTAAAATACTGCACGATTTGTTAATATTTCATTATGTTAATTACATCTTTCTGTTCATTGTTGTATATCTCTTTGTTTAATTGTTAAATAAAACTATATTAGAAAAAAGGATACGAATATACATTAAAACATGACTGAAAGTCCATGGGGATCAGGGCCTGCTTGATAACAGGACCTTGCTGTGCTAGTCTTTCCTATGCCAGCATGTGGGAGCACCTCAGGGCCTGTACTCAGCAAGTGCTTCACAGGATTTGAAATTAGGTTGTCCTTCACAAAGTCCCAGTGTCGCAGAAGGGCTGCTTTGTGTTCCTGGCAACAGGTACAGTGGAAACATTATTCGCTTCATAAACAGTACTGTTAGATCCAGGTAAAGTATTACTAGCAGAATTTGAATTGTTAATAATGAAAAGAGAATGCAAGCAGGTCCATCCTGTGCACTGGGGGACCTCTAGGTGATCAGTAACTTATAAACTAAAATTGCCTAACGGCAGTACCTTAGAGGCTTAGCTGTCTGCAGTTTACAAATAGTGCTCAATTGCTGTTTATCCTATAAACCCCTTACCTCCTGATCTGTGCCACCTTAATGATATGGTTTCACCCAAGAGACCAAACAGGTTTTCCCTGTGATATAATTTGGCCACAGACCCTCGGTTTGTCCTACCTAATGACATGGTTTGACCCCAGACCCTAATCAGGCCTCCCCAGTGATATGATTTTGTCTCAGACCCCGTTTCAGGCATTCTTAGTGACATGGTTTGACCCAGGACCCTGAATCAGACCTCTCTAAAGATAAGGTGAGGTACCGGAGCCAGAGTTCGCCACCCTAGGAACATTTGTCAGTGGCTCAGTAGGTAGCACACTCGCCTCTGAGGCCGAGAGATCAGAGGGCCATGGGGTTCAGTTCCCACACCTGGCACTTGGGTTAATATCCCAGTACTGACACTATAGTGCAGCATGAGAGGGGTGCTGCACTTCTGAGGTGCCGCTCCTTCGATGAGATGTTAAACCGAGGTCCCATCTGCCTGGATTGGTGGTAGTTCAGGTGGATGTTAAAGATCCCATGACACTTATCGAGAGAGTAGGGAATTTCCCGTGTCCTTGCCAATTTCCTCATTCACTAAAAATACCACCAACAGCTTAATCTGGTTCAAGGTCAGTTGGCATTCATCTGTATCCCCCTCCCCCTGGTCGTGCCTGAAAATAGGCAGGATTTGTCTAGTGCACTTACCCAGTCAACAAAAACTAAATAAAAAAAAAGTAAATGGTTTAGCCCCAAACCCAGGGTCAGACTGCCATAGTGACATGGTTTATTGGTTAGGTCTGATCAGGGATCATTTGCTTACTGAATGATGGATGCTTTGCTTATTGTATATTGATAAGTTATTGCATATCTGTGATCTGCTGCCTCTTGCCCTGGGACCCCACTGTATATGAGATGTTGTCTCACGGGCTTTTAGCCCAGATCCCATATCGGACAGATAGGTAAATAAAAAAACAGCCAGTTCTCATCCTGTCAGCTTACAACAGTGATTCCTGACTCAGGATACAAATCTGGGTCACTAGCGTAGCAAGCAACTACTGAGTCAGCCCAATCAGTATCTTACTGCAAACAGGCTAGAACGCACAAGTTTAAATTTAGCTCAGTTGTTTTTGGGGGGGAGAGGTTATATGGTGGCTGAGCATGGATCCAGCATCATAGTATTGCTACTACTAAGAGACAAGTCACTGCTTAAAATACTAGCGTTATTTCAAGTGTAACCTACATATTTTCACAGAGAAACACAGAGAGTGCACTGCACATCTTTAGCTACAATTACTGTGATCTCCCCTGATCTTGCTATGTCTCTGATGCATGGCCGCTTGCATATTGGCCATCAGTCTCTGGCAGAACACCCCCTGACTATTATAGGAAATCCTCTAACGTTTCAGTCATCAGGTGAGTCGAAGAAAAGTAAAAATACTGGGGGCACTGTCCAAGCACTTGGGTGCCGGTACACAAAGAGAAGCAATGGAGGACAGCACAGGCAAAATCTGCAATGACTGGGCCTAAAGAGCCACAATTTAAAAAGTTATTATACTGCCTGCAATTAATGTTAATGTTTAAAAGTAATCAATTATTACATCTTACTGTATATCTACAGTATTTTTTTTCTTTTTCCTTGTGCTAATTAGAGGATTTTCTACCTAACAGCACTTGGTGTGATGTGTGGAAGATTATTCTACCTGGAGGCTGACATACTAGTTCTATTCCTCTTCATATATCATCAACCCTATGACCTCACTGTCTGTGACATCACAATTGACCAGGAAGTGCCAGTTATCTTCTGCCAGATATGTTTGGCCCCAAAAATAGGATATCACAATGCTGATGAGTTATGAAGAGGAACCGAATTAGATACATCAGTCTCCAGGTGCAGTGCTGCTCTTTATACCACACCCAATGCTACCAGATAGAAAAACCTCTGTGACATAAATGTATACTAACGTTTTAATACAATGAATTGGCAGACTGGTTGAAGTGTCCCAGAAAATACATAGAGGTCAGCCAGGTCAAATTCTATTAGTTTGTACGTGTGGCCAAATGGTCCTGCTGTTTATCTCAGAGTTTTTCATTTGTGTGATAAACCTTTTCTGTTCCTAGGGGTCTACGGGCAGGTTACCTCCTTAGGATGGTGAAACTGTTGACAAACCTTTGATACCAAAAGTATAGAAAATTGGAGGGCAAGCTGAGTATATTTGCTTATTGATAAAACATGGGAACATAGATGCTCCTAATGATGGGAACACAGTGAGGGTCTGGTTTCCAGCAAAAGCCTGTATAATCCTGTTTACAAACAAAATGTATTTTATTTGCAAGAAACAAGTCCTAATAAGAAACATAAAGAACAGATATGTACTGAGAAACATTGGAGTTTTCTCTGAGTAAAGAGGCAGCCCACACACCTATTGGTGTATTTATATTGGTGTAACTGGATAGAAGCTCAAAATAAGAATGAATCCCCACATATTCACAGTCACTCACAAAGATAAAAATATACCAGTAGGGGAACATTCCTTAAGACCAGGCCACCCCATCAGTGATTTTACTGTTTGTTAAAAGGCAATTTCAAAAACAGTCAGGAACAGCAAACATTTGAACTAAAAATTATTCCTTTTTTTACACTAAAGAAAAAGGACTTAATAAAGATGTTTTTTTAGCACATAACCAGGGGATAAAGCCCAAAACAATACATCAGAGGGTTCTTTCCATCACATCAGCACCCTCCCCAGATTAAAATGTAACTATCACTCACTTTGATCATAAGTTTGGCTCTTTTAACAAGCACCATCTAATGACAATGGATTCTTCCTGTTTTTTTTTTTTTTTTTTTTACAAATTTGAATTGATGGTCCAGACTAAAATGTAACTGCCCTTTGATCTTATAAGGAGTCTAGTATGATTTCCTGACTTGTGGTTGCCCAACATTGTTTTACCCAGCACCTATTTCCCGAAATGCAGCTTCCCATTGTGGCTTTAATACCGAAAATCAAAATCCCAACATGAACATGCATGCATGATGCGGCTTTCTACACCTCATGTTGAAGGGTAGCAAGAGTTCAAAGGAGTCAAGTGGAAGTCAACAGGATATACTCTGGCAGTACCACTGTGTCTCTCTGTGTCTCTCCATACTGCAACACAGACAATGAAACACAGAGAGTGCACTGCACATCTTTAGCTGCAATTACTGGGATCTCTCCTGATCTCGCTATGTCTCTGATACATGGCTGCTTGCATATTGGCCATATTGGACATGTGCTGTCACACAGCCAAACCGGCAACCTCCTGATGGCATTTCTTGCCTGGCTCAGTGGGGAAATCTGACAGCCTGTCATGTCTGTGTCTCTCTCATGCTGGCTCCCTCTGGGTGTCCGCTGTGCTAACAAAAAGCTGCAACACAGACAAGGAGAGAGAGAGACTACGCCACAGATATTTACCTTCATTAACTGTGCATCTCTTTATCTCTCAAACTTACTGTCGCTCTTTGATGCCATGGCCGCTTGCAAGTAACTGAAAGGGCAAGTAAGTACAAAGTGAGCGAGTGGGTAGTCAGCCAGCGAGTGGGTGGGCAGGGAGAGCAAACATCCTGGTCAAGCTACTTCTGTCTTGGAGGGTTCGGTTGAGGCGCTCGGTGACTCGGGACTGACAGCAGGTGAGAGCTCTGTACTCATCAGCATTTTGCTGACCCACTGTCACTAGCTTCTATGCATGTGTCTTTCTCTCCCTCACTCCTTTAGTTCGATTAATTTAAACTGTGCCGAGATTTAGAAAACTGGTTACATAGCTACAAAAGTATTTATGCACATATGGGAAGCAATTGTGGGTGTGATGTTGTAATTCTGTAGCCGGCAATGTTGGGCACTGTCGGGTAAATGACTGGTGGTAATATTTTCACCGGGAAGTTATACTAGCCTGGCAATTGGAGTTGGGAAATTAATCATCGGGCGAATGTATGTCAGCATAACATACAGATCCCCTTATAAGGTGGGCTGTTCAACAGACACAGTCCATTGACAATGGGATTCTTCTTGCCTGTTTGTTAGGAATGTGAATTGACTGTAATGCTTTGATGTGTAAACTGCTATTCCATGTCTTGAATCCACATCCAACCTGTATATGTGTCATGCGATCCAGTTCTGTTTTTTACTGGCCTAAAGAAGAGAGTATTATTTCTTGGAAGCTAGTCTCAGAAATAATTTTGTTAGTACAATAAACAATACCACCTGCAACATATTTGTTTTTTTCCTCTCTGCATTGTTGACTGGACTAACATGGCTAACACATTTCCTTTTTTCAACCCTAGCTATAGAAAAACTACATTTGTGTCATTATGGTTTATCTCCTATTAGTGTCAATGTTTTCTCCTGTAAGCACTTTTGTTCTATTTTTTTTTTCAATTGTTTAACCAGGTGAGACACACTAAGCTGAAAGCTTTTTTACAGGTGCAACCTGGGAGCACAGGGAAGTTAAGTGACTTGCTCAGGATCACACAGTATATGCAAGTGGGGGCTGTGGGAGTCAAACCCAGGTCTCCAGATTTGCAGCTCAGAGCCTTAAACCACTGTGCTATACTGCCTCACTATTATGGCCAGTGTGTAAAAATAGTGCGTAAATGAAGTAGTTCTTATTTAGCACAATATACGGATTGATTGTGCATTTTAATAAAAGTGGTAGAGTTTGTGAATATCTGGGGTAACTGTGATTCCAGAGAGGCATGCTAAAGCTAGTTTAAGCAATTTGAAAAACACATTCTTTCCTGATACAAGGAAAGGAGTGGCGTGAAGCTTGATAAGACAGAACCCACACTTCATCTGGGATTCGAGCATTCAGCCTTGGCTTAATCCAGGAGGACCAGTGACTGGGCTCAGAGAGTCCAGGTGTCTAGGAGGCACCACCTTTGCACAGGGTCGAGCATGGGTGCAAGGACATGGTATGGGGTGAACACAGGTGAAGGTCTGTGGCAGTTGGCTGCAAGGAGGCACTGGTTGGGGCATGGATGGGTGGGTCTGTCACACCTTCTAATATGCAAATGGAAAAACAGAAAATACTTCAGAAATAAAAAGTAATAACTGACTACTTCCAAAAACATGAATAACATCTGACTGCTATTTTTGGCCTTTCTAGCTCTTGTTTTAAATACATTTTTATTAAAGGAATTTTATAAGGTACAAAGAGTACAACAAATAGTACAGCAGTCACTACAATACATTGGCACCTACAATATAAAGGAAAGTCCAAATATGATAGGAGTGTGGAATCCCATAAAGTCCAGATGTTCTTAGGAATGGAAATCCAGCAGACAAACCATGGTTTGAATTATTCAAAATATGATACTTCATTATAAAATCTATCATAACAATCAGTGTATCTACTTTGCTATTATGTTCAGCTGTTAAAAAGCCATCTCAATGTTTGTATCATACCTGTAACTAGTGTTTCGTACTATTGTCTTGGGTCTTGACCCCCAGGTCGCATCTGGAATCGAGCATCACTGCTCAGTATGCCTTCCTGGTTAAACTCGTAAATAAATAAATAAATAAAATCAAGGTTAATATCCAATTGAAATAATACCCATCGGTGCCAAAGTTTCTCCCCCTCCCCATCTCTGCGGTCATGGATATTAGAAGTGAACATTTCCATTTTATAAATTTCATTCACCACAGAAAACCATGCTTCACTGGAAGGAATTTTATCTGTTAACCAGCTATGCATGATTACTTTCTTAGCAGCCGAGATTACAATGGATAGGAGTTTTAAGGACATCCCCCTAATCCCCTTCCTCAGAATGGACAATACCACCAAAGATGGGGTGTGGAGGTCTTGATCTGTAATGTGCCCCTAGCATTTCTAGTTCTTTAACAGTATTGGAAGCAAATAGTAACATGAAATAGAGTACAAATATTGACCAGACGCGGTTCTGGGATACAGTGGGAAAATATTGACCCTGAGGGATGAACCACTGACTGACAATACTTACATTGCCTGAAGCCAAAGGCTTCACAAGAATGGGCTGCAGTTCTTCATCATGGAAAATATCCTTCAGAAGTCATAATAGCGACTGGTGTAACTCAATCTTACCTCTGCTATTAGAATTGCTAGATATACCCTTCCCTGCGGTGTCAGCGTGGCTCAGTTGGCAGCACATCTGCCTCTGGACCAGAAGGTCATGGGTTCTCGTCCCACGCCGGGATTGGACTTGCACCTAAAAATCGCTGGCATCCGAGTGCAGTATTGGGGGGTACTGTACTGCTGGGGTGTGCCGTCCTTCGGATGAGATGTTAAACCGAGGTCCCTTCTGCCCATCCTGGTGTTGTCCTGGTGGGTGTCCAGGTGGAAGTAAAAGAACCCAGGGCACTCTTCGCAAAGAGTAGGGAACATTCCCGGTGTCCTGGCCAACATTCCCCTTCCCATAAACCAGTTCATGCAATTATCCAGGCTGTGTGTGGGTGATGATGTGCGATATGGCTGCCACCACACATTCAGTCACTTCACTACCAGTCTAGCATTGCTTGTAAAGCGCTTTGGATGTATGAAAAGCGCTATATAAATGCTGATTCTTCTTCTTCTTCCTGCAACACCAGAGGTCTGGATACTGGGGGCCGTAAATGCTATGATTTATTGACTAGCACAGAAAGGGCAGAATGAGCCATGGGGAGAATGTCTCAGTGTTCTGAGGCAGGCCTTGTATTGTTTATAAGAAAACGGTCCGTGAAACATCATGGAGTGAATGGAAAAATGAAATGCGACAGAAAACATAACATATATTTATATCCACTAGTTTTCTCAGACTATGCCCACATAAGAAATCTGAGCGAGAAGAGAAGTTGCACTACATGATTGTTGTTAGTGTAGCCTCCACGCAAGCCCTTAGATGAGGGCACTGATGTCGAAAGATTTGAATTGCAAAGAAAAAACAACTTAAAAGCCCATTAAACCTGAGACAGCCTCCAGCATGAAGAAAAGGAGTCTGTGTACGTGCATTGCTGCCATCACACAACTAATTTGGATGATGTGGGAGTGATCCACGTGCATGCTCCTGCAACCGCCTAGGTGGCCCAGCACTGCACATGGATGAGGCACTCGCACTCTACCGTTGGAAGGAGCACGAAATCGGAATTCTCACGACCAATGGCTGGAGTGAGAGAAAGTAAACAAAACACACAAAAAAAACCTACAGTTTTCCTGAAAACACTCCCAAAAGAACTGCTAAGGCCCTACATGAGAAAACTGAGCAGACAAACAATGTGTGGGGGGGGGGGCTATCTAAAACACAGAAAGGAATTCCTAACGTGCAGTACCTGAAGTACCCCATAGAACAAAGGCACAGGCCAAGTACAGGAATGTATCTTTTTGTTAAAAAATACACATCCTTGTTATTTATCATAGAATATTGGCAGTGCACCTTCGCAGATGCAGTAAATGAGGAAAAAGCAGGTTTGCCAATTTAAAACTACTTTAGATAGGCATGATTGAATTTAAAGAGTGCCTGCAGAAAAAAGAGTCCCTATGTACAGTACCTGCTAGAGTTACTCAAATAGGCAGACAAAAACAATCAAAGTGGCAAGGAAGATGAGTTTGTGTATGCGCACTTCATTGCTGACATCGCCCAACTAATTTGGATGATGTGGCTAAGTTAACAAGTCAGATTAGGGACTCCTCACATGTACTGCTGGCCCTAACACACTGGTACAAAAGACATCCTGAGATGAGGAATTGTAACACTCACAACACCAGCATTCCATGCTGCAGAATTCTGTTCTTAAAGCTATAGCTGAAACAGTGAGTTCCTGGTTGGGGTGCACATTATCCATGTTGCAAGTGATTCCCACTGACAATGTGGAGTGAAACAGAAATAGGATTCCAATTGCTCCGCCATTTGGCCACAATAGAAATCTGAAGGCAGAAGGAGACCAAAGTCCACTGAGTCTGCCCTTACTATATTGCCTCACCGCACTAACCTACTGTCCGGGTGGGCTGTTACCCACCAACCCCCACCCCTCACTCAGAACCATGCTGCCCCCCTTCCTTGGGGACTATAAGTCCCTTTGCTCTGTCAAAACTGTGTTTAAACCTGTTAAGGGTAGCTGACCCATTACTTCCACCAGCAGTCTGTTCCATGGTTCCAACACCCTCTCAGTGAAGTAGAACATTCTCATGTTCTTCTTTAACTTGCCCCCACCAACCTCCAGTCATGCCCCTTAGTGACTGCATCCCTGTTTGTTACAAATGGGTCCTTGCTGTTCACTCTGTTTATACCACTGGGAAACTGACATGTTTCAGTCAAGTCCCCCCACTCTCACCTGACCTCCAGTGAGTACATATTGAGGGCCACCAGCTGATCCTCACAGGATCTGCCCTGCTCACCCTGGATCATCTTGGTGACCTTTCACTGCACCAACTCTGGTCTGTCACTGTCCTTCCTAAGGTGAGGCCTCCAGAACTGGGCACAGTACCCCAGCTGAGGCCTCACAAGGGATCTGTACATGGCAGAATCTCCTACTGTCAAAATCCTTCCCTATATACCTCAGTGTCCTCAACGTCTTGCTATATGCTTTGTTGCATTGACTCGTTGGCTTGAGGGAGTCACTGATTTTGACCCCCAGATCTCTCTCCTCTATCAAAGCAGCCAGTCTAACCACCTCCCATCCATTATTCTGTGCGTGGATTCTGTCTCCAAAGTATGATATAATTTTACAAATTAAGGTCCTAAACAATCAAAAGGGCAGCTCTGCACAGCAGCACTAGTGGGTCTCAGACTCTGGTTGGACAGATAGACCACTTGTTATTTTGGCTACTAATAAACCATGAAAGACTGCGTATGTCTGATATACCATAACCTTATGCCTCCATGAGTCCAGTTTCTGGATGCAGGGGGTGCAGCAGGAATACCATTGAAGAATCATTCACTCCAACCCCAGTCACGTTGGCCAGCTCTGCGTGTTAATTTTTGACCTGACAGAAGCTTTCTAACATTGTGCCCTGGCAGGATTCCACATACAGGAATTAAACTGTAAAACTGGGTGGAAAGGAGAACACTGAGCTCCACTAACAGAGCAGGTGGTGCGTGCCTAAATAACCTGTTCATAACGTCAGTTTGGTGGCAGGCATCCTTACAAGTCTTACTGAGATGTGAAAGCAGGGATGTTGTTTTGTTATCCATGTCCTTAGCAGCTTTAATAATTAAAATCTAGAAATTGGGGAATGGATTCTTTTTGTGTGCCATTACCATATGGTTTAATAATTTATCATTATAATCAGTACAGAGTTTTGTGCAGCTCCAGCCCTGCAGACATATCAGGGCCCCTACTGTAGTGGTTGCAACACACAATATAGACGACAGGCTGCACATGCACTGCAAAGGTGCTATAAAACTTACAATGCCCACCAAAGAGGGACAAGTGACCAGATACATTGAAAATGCAGTTAATATTTAAAAATATAGATTAGCACAGATACTAAACAAATGGATCTTAAGATGGGACCTGAAGACAGGACACTTTATTCCACTACGGAACAACCCAGAATTGAATCTTGAATCACTAAATGTTCGAGTTCCTCTGTGGAAGAAAGCTAAGATTATCAATGTAAGGATTTACTTGACCCAGTTACAAAAACATTACTATCATTCACTGAAATCAAAAATAAATACAGCCTTTATGGATTCTTACTTTGTGAATCCCTCCAATTTAGGACAAACCAAGCTCTAATCCATAAATAATGACCTCTCTTCCAGTGGTCAGTGATAATTAACCTTAAGAAAGGAGTCAGCCTTATGCTTAAACTTCTCTCCTCCCCCCAGACTCCTCAATATTTAATGAACCCACACTTAAGTGCGAAAGTGAACTAAATGTGAATTTAACTGAGGGAACATGGAGAACCCTTTCGACTAATGCCTACAAACTAAGTGAGGACGTTCAGGGAAGGCTCATTCAATTTAAAACATTACATCATCATCACATTTGTTCTTCTAAATGACAAAAAACTGGCCTCCATCAAGACGATACTTGTTGGAGATGCAGTCACCATCACACCCCCCTTTCCAACATGTGGTTGTGTCAAGTTATAAATATAGCATGGAAAGAACTCAGAGCTTTATGTAAGGAGGTTATAAAAATAAAACTCCCATTTGACCTGAAGTTTTAGATTCTAGGTATTTTTCTCTCAGCATATTATATTAAAGTGATTTTGTTTTGAGACTTTAAGGTACCACTTTCAATATATGGTACCTTAGGTCGGTGATAGTCTATTTCTGCTTTTTTTCCATATGAGCAAATTCAAGAGAGCTTGGGATGACTACATGTGGCTAAATAAAGGCATAAAATGGCATGGCGGTGAGGGGGCAAGATAAAAGGACAGAGGGGTGTTTGGGCAGACTGGATGGACCATTGGGTCCTTTTCTGCCAGCAAGTTTCTATGTTTCTATATTGCTTTTTCTCCTCGGGCCAGCTAGCAGGCATGGCTTCGGCTTTCTCATTGAGAGGGCAAGTTCCTCACAGATTTCTCCCAAGGCAAGGCCAGAGAGGGAAGGACTGTCCCCCCCACTGCCCGGTGAATAATCCAGACTCCCGGGGGAGGGGGCATGAGTTGGGAGCATGGCCAGGGCTTCATGAAGCCTTCTGGTGTCCCCTTTTTCAGTTTTCTCCTTTCCCCATTGCTGGGGCACACATGTCAGCGTGCACACGTGGAGGCATGCACATGCTCCCGTCTTTTGGTACCCTGGTCCCAATACCCTCAGGCCTCCACCTGGTGGCAGTCATTCATCAAGAATGCCAATCCACCCTTCCCAGGACAGGACAGAACAGCTGTCCTCTGGATGCTTGATCCTCTCCCTCCCTGGCCAACCCCCAGCAACCAGTGCTCGCCACCAAACATGGGTCGCTGGTGTGGCAGGAGATAAGGTGCCAGCACCTCAGCCTTCCATGCCACTGGGCTGAATCGTTTTTACCTTTTTTAATATTTTCTTGTCAGCCTATATTTATCTGGAAGGGATTGTAGTTTGGCCCTGACATGGTGGCCAACAGATTCCTTCCACTTCCTTAGTCATGTACACGGCCCCCACGCTCAGGCACATTATGACGTGCAGCAAGGGAGAGCATGGGGGCATGCCCCATTGAAATGAATGGAATTCAGTTTTCATTACTATTTACTACATTACGATGGCATGTTGGAGATTAATGAAGGTCACTGCTCGAGTAGCAAGGCCCTTGTTTGTCGAGTGGTAGCCTTCATTAATTGCCAACATACCATCATAATGCATTAAATACAGAAGAGAGGGAGCAAACTGAGTTGTAGGCACAAAAGAAAGTCTTTTAGAAAGGATTTTTACGTGTGCATCTGTTAGTGGTGTGCTGGAAATATTTACCACTCATCGGGTTTGTTCAGATTCTTTTTTTTGCTCCTTCCTTAGGCTTCTCAGCCCAGCTCTCCTTCTGACCAGCCATGGATCCCACCAACACCCTCGCCCCAACCCCCTCTACCTACCTTATATTGCAGCCGTCCCTGGGGTAGCCCAGTGTATCCCTTCACCAGAACAGACCCTCTCCTCTGAGGGGGAAGAAGCCAGGGAGGACAACCAGCACACTATCTGTTCAGTCCCTGGGAGCTCCTGAGGTGGCTTCTGTGCCTCAGAGCACTCACAGTGGCAGGAGCCGGGGGCCATCATCCGGCCGGCCAAGAAGCAGTTTTCCAGTTTGCTCCCCTGGGGGGGCGTGGTGTGCCACAGACATCAAGGCACATGCCGACTTCCTTATGTTCAGCGGGGCTTGCCATGTTGTCGTGCTCCCAGTGTCCACCAGGAGGTGGCACACAGCGAGTTGCATCCCCTCCCTCCCCCCTTGGAGAAGGCAAGCAGTTGTTGGACACTGAGCCTTCTCCTTCCGGCCAGCCCTCCAGTGATCTGGGTCTGTTCCCGAACCCGGGTCTCCAGCATTGCAAGTGGAAAATCCAACCGCTGTGCTGACAGGCCAGCACAGTTTCTATTTGTGATGGTTGCCGGAACTTCTCAACTCCATATCTGTTCCATTTTCTCTTCTGTCCCCTGTGCATTTTCCTATGCCTTTTCCTTTGGCTGGTGCACTGGGTACTGTTTTGGCAGGCTGCTGACTTGTTGATGCTAGCTCTTGTTCTTTTTCCTTCTCTAAAAAGCACATGTTGTGAAGGAGATCGTTTTTTTTTTTTATATAGATTTGTATTAGTTTTTATCACCGTTTTCTCCCCACCCTATGCCCCAGGCATCCGCATGCAAGTGGAGACACATGCACGCCATGCCCTCCCGGTACACTGCCGCCCCCTCCCGCATATGCTACCCATCAGGCCTCCACCCAATGGGAGTGGAACTACTGGTGGGCAACAACCACCACCCAGGGATAGGAGAGCTACCTTTCAGTTGCTCAATCCTGCTCCCTCCCTCCCCTCCCATGCCGGCTGTCAGATGACCCGAGGTCATTCCCGAACTCAGGTTGCCAGCATGACATGAGGTAAGGTGTCCAACACCTCAGCCCTCAGCACCACCAGGCCAGCCAAGGAGATCTGTTTTCACAATAATTAATTCTACTACATGATCAACCTCAGCTCTTCACGCAAGGCTTGTGAATCCAATTAAACACACTACCTGCTGCATAGTCTCTGCGATCGCTCTCTAATTTGTTCTTTTTACTCTGCACAGTCTGTGTTTCAAGCATACGGAGTTTATTTTGGAGCTGTTTATATGTGAGTGCATTAGGTAACTTGAGTTGGGTTACTTGATTGGGTTATTTAGAAGGGTTACTGAAAATACTATTTTAAGTTACATTGTAATTGTAAATGTTATTAAGTATGTTTGTATGCACTACCTTTACCCTATAACATGTATTGGATTTGTACTTGGTGATGTATTTAAATGTTGTAGTTATACAGGTACGCCTTGTGAACAGAGCAATATATAGCCCTAATGGTGTTATACTACATAAATAAATGTTACTACTACTTATCAAATGCCTTAAATTCAGTACTTTCTCAATGCAGCTACATTTCCGCTCTCACACTCTTTTAATTCCTCTTTACTTCTTGCATGGTGTTACTGGTCTTGCTGAATTAAAATCTCTACCAATGTTTTAGAGCATAATGCACGTTAATTTTCCCAGTGGACAGTTAGGTCATCATCTTAGCTGCCTGAGGCTGATGCCTTATATGCTCGTAGTCCTCTTGGGTCCCTCTCAACTTCTTTATACTGCTCAAGTGTCTCTTGATTAACACTCACATTTACCTCTTGTACTGAAAACTTTTCAATTCTGGCAAATGCTGATTGTAGGTCACTGTTAATAGGCAGTTCAGACATACCTTCAGTGCATAATCTCCCCTTAATATATCAGCATCTGGCACTCTCCTCGGCATTAGCCATGCAAAATGGGCTTCATTCAGATTCCGTCCCCTCTTTGTGAATCAGTTAATTTCCTGAATCCTGGTTTCTACTGGTCGCCATGAGAGCCAACGTTCTCTTCCAGCTGTGAAACCTGTGGCTAGGTCCAGGACTTCGATGAATTCACCTCTGTAGGAGATCAGAAGTTGAATTAACAACTTCAAGTGCTACTTTGAAAGGGAACAAGTTAAATGGACAGAATAGAATGAAGCACACACCAGTCTCCTCGAAGGTGCTCCAGCGAAAAACAGTGAACTACAAAAAAGGAAAACAGCTGGGCACACACCATGAATATAAAGATGGAAGGAAATTATTTTATTTTATACCACGCAAAGCATGGCCAAAAAAATAGGCTAACATTGCTATGCATTGACTCGGGGTAGCGAGTCTTCCTCAGGGGGTGGAGTTACCCAACAACTCAATCACCATTAAATACCCCTTCATTATATACAACCACATCTGTTGTCAATTACAATCATAGCAATCAATTTGTCAGAAAATGTTCAAATCCCCATCCAAAGCGATGTTTCATTAAAACATACAAAAGTGCAGCAGGGTTAAATATTGAAAATGTTATTAAAAACAATATAAAATGGGCAAAGAAATCCCTGTGTCCTGATTGGCTGAGGCTTGGTTCTAGCCATTGCAGTAAGAGAGTGCCACCACTGGCTAAAACAAGTCCCTACCAACCAGGGCAACTCACAGAATTCATAAGCCACCTAGTTCCTAGTTTCCATCACAAACATGGCTACAGCCTTTACTCATATATAAAAAACCTTCAACTAGGCCCTAAAAATAAAAGTCCATTAAATTAAATAAAGTAAGTAAATAATTTAATGTTATTTACACTCATACATACATAAACAAATTTAAAAAATCAAATACTATTCAGAGTTTCCATTGCTGGTGTTTCTTTGATGACCATGAAAAATCCCCCACCTATCTCTACCACTTTGCCAGAAAACTCCCTGCTCCTTACCTGGCAACAGATAAAATTGATGTTCTGGCTCCACTTCAGCGCGCGCGTGTGTGTGTGTGTGTGTGTGTGCGTGTGTGTGTGTGTGTGTGTGTCTTTGTTTGTATGTCAGTTGAGGTCTGAAGAATGTTGAATTCATGTATTCCACGTTACCATTCTGTGTGTGTGGTGGGGGGAGGCATAAAACTACTGGAACAATGCAGAGCTTTGAATTCTTCTATTCCATAGTAAACAATCACACAATGTATTGAGTGTGAAGTAAGACAGATGACTGACAGGTGAAAAACATCTGTGGAAGGACTATTTTATATTATTTAGCAACATTTTAGTATATTTTTTGTGACTTTGAAAACTTTTAGAATGTTCTTTTTTTCAGCAGTTACCTATGAGCCCATTTTATATAAGCAATAAGACATGGGATACCCGCACATCCAGAGGCTGAAGGCACTCGACCTGCAGTCTCATGCCTAACTACGCCTCTAGGTGTGCAGGTGTCTCAGTACTACCAACACCCAGCCATGTCTTACTGCTAACCTATTCAATAGCTGCAAAGCTATGCCACACAAAGGATTTACAAAAACATTTTTTACCATAAGTTTGCAAAAGATTTGTACTTAAGATACTGGATACCGATAAGGAAAAAGAGATAAAGGGGGGAGGGAAAAAGGGGGTACAGCATGCAGCAGTGCCAGTCTGCACCAGCCAGTAAGACTATGAAGTACTACGCGACAAGTAAATGTTAGAAATAGGTTAGAAGAAGCCTGTGGGTTTTCCACCCAAGCTGCAGGGGTGAGGGACTCTATGAGTGCTATGGCACCCTCAGGTCCATGCAGTATGAAAAATAAAGTACCCCACCAGGATTGAAGCCAAAACTGAAGAAAGGAAGCAGTTAATAGTCTATCTGTAGTGATGTGGAAACAAGACTGTGCCAGCTAGAGGAAGTGCCATGTTTAACTGCGCTCAACAGGAACAATAAAGGATCCTGTTTTGTTTTAATAACCCCTGTTTGGACATTCATTGTGTTTATGCATCCAAGTTCAGGCTCTGGAGGTTAAGTAAGGTACGTGGTGCTGTTGTTTTCTGCGAGGGCTACCCTACCCGGTAACCATACTATCCAAAACCCCTAGACAACTGGGAGGGTGGGTTTACATTGGTGGATCAGCATCCGGGATTCTGAGGTGCAGCTGGGGTCCCTGGTGCATTGGAGATGATGAGTTGTGGTTTTGTAATGTTAAAGATAGTTAAAGTGTGCCACTAAAGATAAAAAAAAGATGGCCCTGAAGAGTTAACCGAAACTGAACACTGGTGGGAGAGGGAGATGTGAGCTGCGTGCCTGGGGTAAGAGGAATTGCCAGCTCCAGGACTAGTGGCAGCAGCATGTGAGTTCCAAATAAATATGTAAATTAGAAAGGAGAGGCATCATCTGATTGGTGAAGCGTCATTGCTGGGGGAGTGGCTTAGGCAGCTGGAGGGACAACGTGCCACTTGTGTGCTGGACGAAGTGAGTGTGAGAAGTGCACAATCAAGGAGCACAGCGGAAGCCAGAAAGGTTGAAAATAACCTCCTGGTTTTAGGGGAAAAAAAAGAATATTCTTACTAGTGCCTGGGCACTGCTCTTTCAGCCGGGCTCCCTCCCCTTCGCTACCTGCCTGATTTTTGGTCTCACTATGCTGCTTCAAATACATGCTTGCCTGGGGAAGACTGGTATTGCCCAACTCCTTCTGACCTGCTACAGTCAATGCCTTCAAATTGTTCAAGGAATTAGGCACAAAAAATGCCATTTTAGACTATTTTAACCTGCAAGTTCTGCAGAGTCTCAGAGTTGCTGCTCCACACTCAACAGTTGGCCACAACCCCCTCTATTATAGCATTTTATTATACTGAATTTTATTATTAATGTAGAGTATTTTAAATGTTATGAATCTGTACCAAAATGTTACCTGTTTATTGCTGTATTTTAAAGGGAAATTTTCAATAAAAAGAATAATTGGAAAAAGGATTCCCCCATTCCTCCAGGTAGGCAATGTCACAAACCCACACTGTAGGTCAGACCCTCTGCTCCTACAGTGCCAACTCCAGAGCGCAATAGTGTGAACAGGTAACAGACGGGGTAACCCTCCCATTTGCTTTTGGGTCCGAATCACCTTTTGTCTCAAGTTCTGGGGGGATTCAAGCTGTGAACCTTATGCTAGTGTACCCAATGTACAGGCTCAGATACGTACCCTCTTTGGGGATTTGCGGTACAATCTTTCACCAGGAGCACCAAGCCAGGCTTCAAAAATTAACCCTTAAAACTATGTAAGAGACCTTAGGTATATTCTTACCTTTTTCCAGTTTGGTAACAACATCAAGCCTTTCAGAACAGCTGTCAGACTTAACCATGTATACATCATATGCAAAAAGAACTTGGAAGACACACACCCAGGCAGTATCTTTCAGATAAAGATTTTACTAAAAGATGATAAAAATATGAAACATGTAAACACAGAACAATGTATCAAAGAGCATCACAATCACATAAAAGAAAAACAAGGAAAACCACAGAACAAACTCCTACCAACATACAGTTAGATATTTTCTATCTAATGTATTATTACCTCTGTAACTGCCTAAGTTAAATCAGAGAGCTGTGTCTTTGAGTCCCAAAATAATAGGACATGTTCCCCAGTTACAAGGATACATTTCAACCCCATCTCCCCACCTCCTTGGTGAGTCATCTAGCTCCTCATTTTAGAATATTAAAAAAAATACAAAACATGATGTCCTATCATGAGGTATATTAAATAATGTGACATCAGCAAAAACTCATTTCCAAAATTATGAGTCTTTGATCAGCCAGTTACTTGGAGGATTTACAACCCTGCAATCCATCACCTACGTGCGATATAGCCAATAGGAATCAGCTAAATGATGTCCTGTCCTGTAATAAAATGCATATTTAGTTTCCCAACTTTAAAGCAGCAACAGGTCATAAAAAGGCCATAAAATGCAGTTTCTCAAGAAAGTCAATTACATTACAAAGATCTCCTGGTCTGTGTAATATATCCTGTAGCTTCACTGAAACCTGGGGGCACCCAGGGAAACCCAGGCTGTCTTATGTGAGGCAATCACATACTATAATTTTATATTATAAATATCATACATTATACCATGTACCTCGGACACCGACCAATCAGATAGGCAGGCTGGCACCTTACCTGCATTGATTATCTACCGATAATCACCGCAAAAGGTGCCAGCCAGCCATATGTTCAAAAACAAGCAATCCGACGGCAAAAATCATGGAACTCCATCCGCCATCTTGTTTCCTGGCTAAGCGGAGACTGTGAAACAGCAGCTCTGTACATCAGGGGAAAGTAAACAAAAACACTGACTGCTCTACAACTGAGTCGCTTATTTAAGCATTATAGCAAGTACTGTTTTTTTTAAATAATAAAAAAAACAGTACTTGGTACAATCGCAATAAGCCACTTGGGGGATCTGGGTTATTGAGGAATTTACCATGGCTGGAGTGGACTTACCCACTCCAGCTATGGTAAATCCCCCGATAACCCACACCCCCCCCCACGTGACTTATTGCTTAAATAATCATAACCAGCTGGCCAAGCATCACAGGCAATAATACACTAGCCTGGCTTTGAGGATGGAGTTTCCCTGATGGACCAGGAGGAAAGTAGTGGGACGGAGTTGTGCATCAGCGCACTGTTGAGCCTTGCTGATTCAGACACTGAAGCATGATAGTTACTTCATCACTGGAGGAGGCACACTGTGGGCTTCATGAAGGCATACTGTGATGTTCACGTCACTCTACCCTCCAATGGCCCTCAGAAATTGAGCAAGTAGTGTTAGCAGAAAACATTTCAACCTAGTGACTCTTCCTGCCCTTGTCCTATTGCTGACCGGAGGGCAGCAGGTACTGGTCCCCAGAACCTCCTGACGGTACTGAACCTCCTGACGGTACTGATCCCCAGAACCTCCTTATGGTACTGAACCTCCTGACGGTACTGGTCCCCAGAACCTCCTGATGGTACTGGTCCCCAGAACCTCCTGACGGTACTGATCTGCAGAACCTCCAGATGGTACTGGTCTCAGAACCTCCTGACAGGGCCTGATCCTTGGGGGGTGCCGCATGAGGTTTGTTGTCCCTTGACAGTGGGAAGAGAGGGGGTACAACGTGGTCAGGACAGGGAACATGTGGATTGGGTAGGGGGCAGACCTAACAGAACAATAAATAAATAAAAAACAAGCAGCAGTATGTCATGCTATCATGAAGATTTGAGTACCAGTCAGTGTCTTCACTTCCATTCATTCCCGTAGTCAGACGTGGTACTAATGGCAGTCCTTCCCAGCCAGGGGAGGTAGGCACCACAGCAGCTACCAAGGATATGGCCCTCTGCCTCCTCCATAGGGGGCCACCATAATGCTGGTGTTGCTGCAGGATGCCCCAAGGGTAGAAGACAAAGACAGGGGTTAAATCCCCACCACAATCCGAATAACAGGCACCATTTCTCTCAGCCCGCCTATGCTACAACTGCAGCTCAGCCATCAGGGGTGTAGCCAGGAATTTTAAATTTTTACTCAGGAAATGACAGAACTGTTGCTCCCCCCCCATAAACACAAACCAAAACATGTGTTGCCCCACACCCCCACCACACAGACATTACTCCACCCCCATTTCATTTAACAGTATGTAGTAAGCCAATGATCCTAATAGAGTCACATCATGTTATTTTATCTAACACACACACACTACCTATCAGACAGAAGTTGGCCAGCTTTTAGTCACCGTGGTTAGAATACATTGTGATCAGCCTTTGTGCCACACCAAGGTAGGCAGCCTTACAGAAGTTCATTCACACCAGCACTCATACATATCTACGTGATTATGTCACTCATACAAGCATGACTTCTAACTTCAGCAGTCACACATTTTTCAAAGATCATTCACAGACTCACACTAAAGCATCTAAGAAGGGGAAAAACAGTTATTCAGGTACATCAGGCTCTGCTATGTTTGTTGTCCTGGCCTGAGGCTCATGTTGCCCCTGGATTTTCCAGATTTTACTGCACTCCGAAGAGTACATTGAGTATGCCTGCCGACACCCATGTCCAGGGCCGCAGTAATGGTGGGAAAAGTGGGGATGTTGTCCGGGGCCCTGGGCTCAGGAGGGGCCCACATGAGGAGCTGGCATTACCCCTGGCATTAGCTGGTTTGGAGAACAGGGCCCATTTCAAGTGACTTGTCCAGGGCCCCAAAATTCATAGCTGCAGCCCTGCTCATGTCAGCCATGATGTTGCAGCTGGGAGGTCACTAGTCAGGGCCTGCTAGGGTGAAATGGTGGTTGGAGGAGATAAAACCCATGATCACAAAAACTGACCTCAGTATAAATCTGCCTGATGCTGTCTGTTTGCAGCTAACCACCTTGGAACAAGATGCGTAGCTTTATGGTGGTTTGCTTGGAACAATAAGAAAAAAAAATCTACTTTGTACAGTATGCTGACATACTATACAGTATATAAAAAGCATTATACAAAACCAAATTATTTTCTGTTCTTTTAACTGCAGCTGGAAATCATTAGAACTCGGGTGGGGGAGGGGATTTTGTTGTGGCATGCCAGATGCTGCATCAGTGGCTCCAGCAGTGACAAGTGCCAGAAGGCAGTAAAATCTTAAATAAGTACCTGGGCCAATGTGTAACTCCATGCACAGTATGTATGGGTGTTTCTGTATGTGTGTTTTGGTGCATATACATATTGTGTGTTTTTTACTGTTTGAGTGTACTGTGGGCAGGCTTTTTTTTTTTTATTTATTCACTTCTTGTTTTTTTTCTCTCTAGCTCCCCACTCCTCTATGCTCTCAGTGTTTGGATCCACCTTCGCTGCACCCTTCTTTTGGCCAGGAGGGCGGGTGGGCAAGCAGCTGCCTTCGCAGCCAGTGTCACTCTCAAGATCAGCCAGCAGGGAGTGCAAGAATGATAGGAGACCTGCGTCCCACCCTCCCAGGGAACTGAGTGAGTGCTTCACCTCTGCAACATGCCCCACCTTTAGCTGAATCCAGTGTAGGATTCTGGGGCTCGTAAGCAAACCCCAGTCGTTCAACAGGCAGTGCAAAAGTCGAGCACCTAAATGTATCTGTGTTGTGTGCAAGCATCTATGTGTGCATGTATAGTGAGTGGGTGTTTTCATGTGCGTGTAAATGGAAATATATATTTTTAAGTATGTGAGTGAGTGCGTATTGCGTGTGTGCCTCTGTCTGTATGCGTACATGTTAGTGGGAACATGTCCTCCTACCAGCTGGTGCTGCTGAGGGGATACAACATGGCTATTATTGTACTTTATGTTTACGATTACTGGATTGTCAGAAAATCTAATATTCCTTAGCAGCTTAACCATCTACTCTGTGCATGCATATGTGTGTGTGTGTGTGTGTGTGTGTGTGTGTGTGTGTGTGTGTACTAATCCTTTCTCAATCTCTCAGGGGTTTTTGCTGGGAAGCAAAGCTGAAATTAAAGAGCCAGATACTGCAAAACTCCCAAACCTGGCCTTTGATTGTTTTTGTTAACATATTTTATTACATTGTTTAACAATATACATTATATGGATTATCAAATGGCCAGCTCAACAATATTATATAATGTAAAAAAACAAGTGACACACCAGCCACTTCTAACCAACATTATGAGGCAGACGGTAACGTACGAATAGAAAAATATATATTCAGACATCTTACACAAGGTTAATATCATTTGAAATATTGAACATGCTCCTGTTTCTCCAGCAGCCTCTATCATCTTGGCCTATTAATCTGCCTCAGGGTACATATCTTTCTTCAGCGGCACCCATCCCGGTGGCCCATTGGGGTCCAAGCAGTCGATGCCTAATGGATCCTCTGGTTTGTTGCTCTGTGAGTGCTCCTACACTTTATCCACACAACAGAGGTAAGGTCCAGTTTCCCCAGGTTGCCATTCCCCATACATGCTATGTGTAGTGATTCTTTTTGGCAAAACCCCTCTGCGCTTCATACCTGACAGACCCATCAGTCCACAAGCACAAAGTGGGGAATGCTGAAAGAGAGGTGGAAGTACCACTGTTTGTCAGTAGCAAATCTGCTGACATCCCCTACAGCAACGGCACAATGCTGATGCATGGTATTGTGCTATCCAGAAACAAAGTATTTTTTGTGGGGGGATGCGCACCCCGCAATTATATATTATTATCTCCAGGTTGGAGTTTTTCCTGGAAAGGGGCAGAACACTGGGAGATGCCACAACGGTGAAACCCAGACCATTATAGTGACTTTCGCTGTAGAGGTCTTTTTTCGGGTTTCACTGTTGTGGTGTCACTGTGCAGTGGGCCACCGAAGAGGGGTCACCTGTTAGTTTTGGGTTCAGTGCACTGACCATTTATGTGTCTTATCATTACCTCACTTAAACTGATTTATCTTAGAGTGAAATTAGTTCTCTAACAAAGTGTAAGAGTAATTATAAAATAGGGTATAAAACCTGACCAAATCGAACAACTTAATTGGTAAAGTTGATTATTTACCTAGAAACTGCACAGTTCGTGACTAACCTCTGTTACCTATGTATCGTGTCTCCTGCCCAGGTTGTATTTGTAACCTGCCGGTCACTATGTAATTATGCACCTTTGCCTATGTACTACAGTATTTGTAAACCACCTGACACTATGCACTTATGTTGAAGTATTTTTTGAACTACTGTAATCTGCCAGACACTATGTACTTTGTATTTTGCCTCCTTCCCCCACCCTCCCCTGTGTCACACCTGGAAACGAGTCTCGGCTCAGTGTGCCTCTCCTGGTTACCAAACTTTAAATAAATAAAACCTGCCCTAATCTACCTAGCAACAAACTAAGTAAATGAAAATGAAACCTTTTTCCATTAAAATAATTTTTTTCTACTTTTTTAAAACTTTATTTATGGATTATATGAGATACAATAGATATCATACTTCATATACCAGATGACACATAGCATATATAACATGAATGGTCAGGAAATTATTTAAAAAAAGAAGACCATAGTATATTTATTCAGGCATATGGGATAACAGGTAATATAGAAGGAATAAAGTCCAGTAGGATAAAGACATACATAGTTGTCGCTCTCACCTACTCTATGGCTGTGAAGTCCATTTACTGGCTTTTACCACCCCTTGCAAGATAAATATGGCTAGTGGGAGACCTGGCAGTCCCAGAGATAAGGCCTAAATATTCAAAGATTGCCTGGGCTCAATTAAGTTACATAGCGCCCTCTGTCCCAGCATCCAAAATTGGCTAGCAGGGAAACAAGCAATTTAAAGAACTACTAAAAAGTTTAAACTGAGCAGTGCTAAACATTGCACCAATGTATAATAATGCCAATTTATCTGGTACATGTATAGGATATTATCTGATAGGAGTTAAAGAACAAGTACCAACATGACAACATTACAGTCAGTTACTTCAACCTTACAGTTCAGTCTAGAAAAATCAAGCATTGTTTAATTTATGCAGTTTAAAACGATCAGTCCTGACATAGAGCTGCATCACATTATGAGACAACTAAATATCAGGTACAGTACCACGTTCTGATAGATTCAGGTGTCCTCACTAAGCTCTGGTTCCTCCACAGTACCTCTGCAGACAAGTCCTCTGCAAAAACAGTGGCCTACGCTGGATTGGTGAAGATGTGTGTTTTGCAGTTGGTACAGATCTGCAATTGGGCCAGGAACAACATCTGCACCTCAATACCCTGTTCCAGCAACTTTTTTTTCTATCATCTGCAGGTCTTCCTTTACGGGCTTGCATTTGGGATGCCATATCCAGGAAGAAGGCGAGTTTGCTGCTTTCCCAAATGATGTCTCCCAGTTTCTGGTGGCCTGCAGTAGGGGAATGCGTGTCTCTGCACTAGAATGAGTTATTATGGCAGTCAGAGGTCTTTGTGTGTCCCCATCATGTGGTCTCAACCGGGTGGGGATAGCAAACACTTTCAGGATTTTAATGCCAATAATAAACACAGATCTGTAAAAATAAGACTCTCAGATGCACGTAATAGTTCCATTTTGTTGGCAAATCATGGAGGAAAGCCAACAATTCAGACACTGGCCTGCCTCCAAACTTCTCAAGATTCTCAGCCTTGGATGCTGAGATATTGTAGGCTTCTGACCACCACGGCACTGATGTCTTTCTGCCCATCCACCTCTCATGCCAAGTCCGTGAGTGCAGTGAAATGTTCAGTAATACATTTCTCACAAATCGATAAGTTTTGCCTCTACAGCAGCGAGGCGGTTATTCATCTCTTTGCCTGTTGCCTGGATCTTGGCCAGCATTACCGTCAACTGTGTGGCAGGGAGATCTGCAACAAATGCTCCACCAGCCTGGGTAGGCCCCAGTTTCTTTGCATGTGCAGTCACTGAGAGGTAGGCATCCATATCCTGTGATGCTTGTTTTCGGTCTTTCTTTGGTCCCATTCCGAATCTCAACCACAACCTGCATCTAGTCCAGCAGAGAGAAATGTATTCTCAGCAGTGTAGATTAGTTAGTTATGTTGGCTTTTTAAGGTTGAAGAGATTGGAGCTCTAGAGAGAAAAGCTGTTGCCATATTGGTTGCCTTTTTATAAACACAAAACTCACAACAGGGCATAGATTTTTTTTTTTTTCAAATTAAATGCAGTTCCTGGGTTCATTCAAAGGCACACGACCGTTGTTACCAAACTCACCTATTCTACCTAGCAACAACTTAACTAAAGGAAAATAAAAACTTTTTCCATAAAAAAAAAAAAATTCTATTTTTTATTAACCAGGTAGGGTGCACTACACAAGTATTCGCCAATTTTTAGGCACGACCAGGGAGAATACAACCAATAAAGCAACACAATGTATGAACAATGACAGCTTAGGAAAATATTACAAGGTAAAGTACAAGATGCAGGCATGTATACAGTCTACTACAGTCTACAACAGCCTATGTGCAAAAATGAGACGTACAGGAGTATAATACACACAGGCAAATCATTAGCCATAGTTCTAAGACTAGGAACAGGTGCATACAAGTGCAATACCCCACTCCAGGCCATGGGTTTCTTGAGAATTAATGAACTGGTTACACTTTATTTTAAGTGTCTGTTTCAATGTAACTAATTATTAATTGCATGCAACAGAGTAATTACTCTGCAGTTACATGTCTATTGCATGCAACTACATAGAGAATAAAGTATGGGTCTGGGTGTGTAACGAGAATTTACATACACCCATGGGGTTTATGCATAGCATCTAAGCCCGGTGTGTCTTAAATTTGGATACACACACCAAATTTCATACTTTACATATTACCGGGATGTCCTTTTCCCCACAGCAACTATATAAAATAAAAAAAGATGTTCTTGTGCGACCGCGGCAGTCTGCTTAGCTGTGAGCGCGTGCTCTACGTTTGTCGGTCGGTCGCTTTTTATTTATTTTATTTTTTTTATTTCATTTTGAGGGTATTTCCCTCATTTGATTAATTTCTGCATGCCAGCACTTACCGCAGTTAAGAGTAGTGGTCCAGAGGGGGAAAGATGGGGTGGACAGTGGCTGAGAGGAAGAGTGTCAGAAGTGAGGGCACCTGTGCAGTGCGAGGGAAACAGGGCGCGTGTTCGCCATTATAAATGCTCCTTTATAACAGCAAATTATGCCACAGTTTCCCTATGGGAAAAAGGACATGCCAGTTATTATACTGCAATTACACTGTAACTACAGTGTAGTTAAGTGACACTTAAAGAGCCACTGGCAGGATTAGCAAAACTTTGAAAAAATTTAAATTTATATTCGGCTTCATCCCATTTTCTTTATTACTGAAAATAGTTGCATGAAAACAAGGTCCCAGTTTCCTAGTCTCTTATCTACTCTGGCTGCTTCTGTACAAATGACATCTCAATCTCCTGTTTATGACATCATAATTATCTCCACAGCAACATATTTTGATGTCATAAACAGAATTATGATGTCAGGTGTAGGCAGGCAGCCAGAGCTCACAGAGAAGAGATACTGTATTGATGCAAATACCCCTAGAATAAAGAAATAATAGTGAGGATTACAGAATAAAATACAAAATATAAGCTGCAGTTATGTCTGAATATTAAATTTTTCAGAGTTGTCTCAGTTGTGCCAGGAGCTCTTTAACATGTAACTAATGCACTTCACAGGTGTGTTGAAAGTCACTTAGCCTCAGGCCCGGTGGTGGAGAGGGCTGAGGTGCTGGACACCTTACCTCATGCTATGCTGGTGACCCGGGTTCGGGAATGGATTTAGGTCACTCGGGGGGGTTGACCGGGGTAAGAAAGGATTCAGGGTCCATTGACAGCTCTCCTTCCTCAGGGGTGGGGGGACTCAGTGCTGCAGAAGCTGGGTGTCAGCACAGGTGTGACACTAGAATGGAGTGGACCCACGTACAGGGCATAATACTGCCTCTTGCATGTGTGTGGGTCCGGGGAGAAAAATGGAAAATGTCAGAGCTGGCAGGCTCTGTGATGGTGGGCTGTGCCTGTGCCCCCGGCAATCTAGATGTTGGTTTCCAGGGGTGGAGTGAGGCCAGCACCCCTCGTCACCAGCCCTGTCATGGGGGGGGGGCAACCCATGGGAGATGGCCAGTTGGGACAGATGTGGGAAAAGCCCACCAGAGAGAGAGAGAGAGGCGAGCCCCCTCTGAGGGAGGGTCCAGAGCTGCCTGCCATCTCCAACAGAGGAGCAGAAAATGCATATGGAAAGTCACTCAGTCGTTGTCCTTGTACCTTCCAGTTCACCCAGGGTGTACATTAATTCTCAAGAAATGTATGCCCTGTTGTGGGTTATTACTTACTTCATATATATCAGAAGTAAATGGTAGCAAGACTCAGACATGGTCCACCAGAGTGCAGAGAGTTTTAAGTTAAATAACTATATAGCGAATAAGTTAAGAGTATCATTATAGTGATCTGCTACTGTGTTTGAATTTGCTAAAAGTACTAAAGCACTTAAAGGGAAACATTCACGTAAAGTGGGTGATAGAGTTTTGAAAAGTTCTTTCAAGTGAGGTATTGGACTCATCTGTAGCTGGAAGCACTCTGTTTTTTATTTATTTTTTATTTATTGAGAACTAGGATTACAATAACCTTTGAACCAGAGGTTCTTTTACAAAGGTTCCACGTTAAAATGGGGGTATATCAAATTTGGGTACAAACAAGGAGGTTACATTGTTACAAGCATGAGACAAATTTGCAGTTTCACTAAAGCAGTCAGAGCAAGACTTAGTCAATTCAGTGCTGAATGTGGGGTTGCAAGTGCAGGCAAGTAAGGGTGGGGAGGGAGAGTAGAGAAGAGGATGTGGGCCTTACTGTAGACTGTTGGTAAACACAGGGAGAGAGGGGAGGGGAGAGAGACTGAGGAAGAGGGGACAAGAGGGAAAAGGGTGGGGAGAGGACAGGAGGGAGGAGTGGAGGAGGAGGAGGAGAGGGCATGCTAGACATAGGATGAGCAGCAAGAAGTCATTCACAGAGTGGTGGTGGTGGTGGTGGAAGGGAAAAAAAGGAGTGGGAGGGCAGTGCAGGGAAGCTGAGACTCGGCAAAGCAATCTCAGTGACTTACTGTAGAGTGAGGAGGTGTTGACGAAGCTTGGGTTTGAAAGCACTTAGTTTAGGTTCAGCAGTGACATCGGAGGGGAGGCAGTTAAGCAGAGTGGGTGCTCTATAAGCAAACGTTCGCTGTTCAATATCAATACTACACTGCAGCCATTTGTAGAACATTGTGATGTCATCGAGGAACAAGATGTGCCTAACTACTTTGAGTCAAGCACAGCTTGCTCTTTGATGACATCACAGCGTTGAAACATGACTGCAATGTCAGTTGTTTTGCATTTCCAGTCTGCAGAGTAGGTACCTCCTAGGTGGGCTGTGTTTTCTCCTCTCATTGTTGTCTTCCTTCAGCAGCACTGGCATTTCTATTGATGTGCTCCATTTTTCCACTTCAGCATAAAAGTGGGCAAAAGAGATATCTGCTTGCTGCTCCAGACACAGTCAATCACAGGGTACTGATTAAACTAATTTAAAATCAATATTTCTCAGTTGTTTTTTTTACAAAATTGTTATTGAATCTTGAATAACAGCATGTAACACTACATATACAAACAACCATTAAAAGACTTGTAACAGTCTTCAATAAATTCAGCAGGTTTCAATTAGAAAACTACTGTTCGAAACAGAAATAAATTCATGAACCACTGTCTCTAAGGTAGCACCTTAAGTTAAATAAGTGGGTTAGTCACTATCATTCTGAGTCATTTTGTGAGTAATCAAAACTCAGATGCTCTGAAAGTGGCTTCTTCCCTGTTCAACTGCAAGCTCCACCCCATCCAGTTTGCTTATCTTTACAACGTACTAAATTGGAAGTGCAAAGATGGTATGTCCTAATCAACTAGCTGTGGGTGGAAGAGCGAAAGCTTCAGCAGAGGGCCACAGCAGCTCAAGAACAACAAAGTCTGGAGCGGGAGGTGAGCAGTCCTCATGGCAGCCGTTGTTTCTTCCATGCAGAGGATGGAGGCCAAAATACAGACCATTTTGGAATGCATGGGAGGAAAGGACAAGAAAATTGCAATTGCAGCTTCCACTGCCCAGACACCCATGCCACCAGAGCATACGCCGCAACTGTATCCTTGGTTCAAGAAAATGTATCTTTGCACCATTAGCTTGAGACCACTGGGGGTCAAACGTGCACCTGGTTGGTCTACTTGAATGTAATGAAGGGGAGAACTTCATGGAATCCCTACTTACTGCCTTGTTGACCACCCTAAATATAAACACTGTGATGTTGGGCCCTATGCTTCTGAGGGCATATAGGGTGAACTCAAAAGGGAGTCACCGTAAGGGATCTGATTCTCCAAGCTGTTGAGACAACAGAAGGTTCTTATCAAATTATCATCCTACACATGTTGTCTCTGACCTTCCTTTTGGAATGCACACTAGAAGGGCAAATTACTTTTTGTAAGCATATATTGGGTTTGAACTACAGCAGCTAGATACAGCTGTATATATTTATTGTAAAATTATTTTCTGTTCTAAGCTTGGCAAGGCTAGACAATTATCCTGTTCCTCTTTGGATTTAAACATGATGTGATTTCCCCCAACTGATGGAATATAAAAATATGATACTGCCTGCACTATATAGAAATATTTGTAAACAACTCATTATGCTGATGTATCACATAAGAAGCCTAATGCTATTGTTTTTTTCTGCAACTCAATAAAGTTAAAAAAAGAAAGAAATGAAATGGGAATTAATTGAAAATAAGCATTAACAATTCTTATTTCCTACCAGCCATGTAATCAGCCCATCAGTGCTGTAATGTCCAATCCTCTTTGTTTTTCTACATAGCTTGTGCGCTGATGGACTAGTCATATTAAAGACATTTTGTATTAGGTGTTTCTGCTCCTGTCTCTTGACTGGCTCCCATCTGACCTACCCTCCCCCAGTCTGCAGTCTCCAAGTAATTACCCCAATTTCCATCATTTATCTTGCCCCCATGGTGGGTGTCTCTGGGGATCTGGAACCTCTCAGGCAGTCTTACTTCCTTGGGGGATCAGGATCCGGTCGAGGTGGGTGCCGTGGTCAGCAATGTGGGGCCTGCAGGGGAGGGGCTGCCTTCATCCTGCATCAATCAGGTGTTTTTCCATAATTTCCTGTCCCTCTCCCCAGGCAGCAGACATAATGCATGTGCGGGGTACCATGGTCATACACAGCATGCTTCTGCTGGCTGAGCAGGCTCCTTGACCCACCAGCAGGAACTGCTCTGGCACCAGATGATCTGCCTCCCCTCTCCTGGCTTGGGCATGCTGCCATCAAATGTATGCATTTCCAGCCTGGCACTTGTGCGCTGGGTCTCAGATTCACTCCTAAACCTGGGTCAGAGGCAAGGGAGCACAATGCACATCTGTTGGGCCATCGGGTGACCTTTATACAAATAAATGACTATGAATTGTATGTTGTCTGCAGGCTTTGAACGTGCTGTCTATTAGGATGAAAGGTTTCTTTTTTACTCTGCTGAAAGAATAGTCAATTAAGTAGTTATGTAGGTAATAAGCCATGACAAGGTGTGCATTACAAGATTTTAATGTACACCTCAGAGGCAAAGCAAGGCTTGAGATCAAAGGCCAGGTCATGAGTGTCCTTACACCCTTAAGAAGTGCATTAAAATACTATGACGCACACCTGGGAGGGGCTTATTACACTTAAAAAATGGCACTAACTACAGTAGGTTTCTTTTTGGGAGGAAAATGAGATTCAGCACCTGACCGTCCATTAAATAGAGACTTATTGCACAGCAAGGAGATGTCTCTCGGGCAATGAAATTTCTAGATTTTTTTCTTGCTTTTTTTTTTTTTGTAATTTCCTCCCTATGAACAGCCCCCTGAGACATAGCTCTTACTACTGGGCCAAGAAACACAGTCCTTACATCAGTTCTCTACAAGGTACAACAGTATCGTGCACAGCAGTTGGGACCCATATTGCGCATACATCCTCTCTCTGGTATGTTCCTGTTACAAATATCTGTAATGATTTTATTTTATTGTTACATAAACACTAATTCTACAAACACAAGCAAAAAATTGTGTAGCACTTACTCACAAAGGTAAATCGATCAGTCACTTCAGGAGTTTCTGGTCTCAGCGATTCAAACTAAATCCAAATGGTCAAAACCAGGGCCATACCAAGGCAACTCCAACAGATGAGATTGACCTTTCCCTGCCTAAGACCTTTTATTCAAATGCAACACATACAGACTTCCAAATATTGTCCCTATACAGACTCCCAGACTCCCAAATTCACTTTAGCCAGAGTCCAGGTTGTTTTAATAGGGTGACTTTGCTCCTGTTAATTCTGTCCCTGCAGTATATTCAAAAAGGATGCTCTCCAACACCCTGGGGAAAGTCCTTCCTGAGGTTGACGAATGCTAATCTATTTTTTCAGGTTTAGCTTACTCTGCTGTTGATTTTTTATGAACATTGAAGCAGCCATCAGGGAGTGCTAATACCAGAGAAGGGTTCGAGCCTCTGGACGAACAGCTTGCACTTAAAGGAAAATATCCGTGTATTTTTATTTACGTAAGAAGAGAATTAGGCAGGGAAAGGTAGGTCTCAGCTTCATAATACAGTATGTTGCCCCGATATCCCACTGGATTTTACCATTTGATTTAGTTTGAATCCCTGAGACATAAGGCTCTTGAAATAATTGTTGCATTTGCCTTTATGGGTAAGTGTGACACAGATTTCAATGTCAGTATTATTTTGACTTTTTTTGTTTGTTTGCTGCATATGTTTATTCTTCCCCCAGGTCCACCTGTGCTTTGGGCCAGCTAGTATCCTTCTGCCCACCAAATTAACTCTGCAGCCACCAAGCCACGAACCCCCACCTCAAAGCTCCACATGCTGTTCACACTCTGCCGTTCCTGATCTAATCATTCTTGGGGGAGGACTCCACCTCTGACCTTTGGCCACAGGAGAAGTAAGTGTGTCAGAGTCAGCAGCACAGAGATTGTATGGATATATATATATATATATATATATATAAAACCCTAGGTGGCGCTATCCCAAGGGCTACTACCCCTGCCTGCTTGCCTAGTAGCAGGTTAAGGGGCTTGAGTTCTGAAATGGGTGCCTCCACCCAAAGGTCAGCGGTGGTAGTGGTCAAGCTAACCTGGGCTCAACCCTCCAGGACACTGTAACCCCCCTCTTTCCTTACTAGTGGCCAGAACAATACACAATAATCACTTTCACAATACCCCTTATACACCACACAAGTACCCACACTGTTTGCACTTAACTCCAGGGCTTTCCTCCGTCCTGGCCCTTGGGACCCCCTGTAAAACAAAGTTATACACAGCAAATAGCAGCAGTACAGTACTCTTGCACAAACTGGAACCATAGTTGGTAAATGCAGAAAAGAGACAGATCTGATTTATTTAAGGGACTTCAACAAGGGAGGGGCGTAATCAGGCTAATTTGCTTAAAGGCTGTATCAATCAAACAGTTATGCATGCACTTCAGGGTCCATAAACAGTCACACACTCTGGGTACCCAGATGGAGAATGGTGGGCTAGCCAGGAACATTGTAGCTGGTTGGGGCCCTGTGACAGAAGAAAACAACATGCACAACACACACTACAGTATTTGTAATACGGAGGCAGAGGGCTCTGTTCGTGAAAGGAAAACAACAAGACAATCAGATGACACACTTTTAGATGAGGCTGTTGTTGCAGGGAGCTACCTTGATGATTACTCACAACACCCAAGACTGGACACAGGCTGGACAAAATTGAGACAGCAGGTGGTTAATCTGGAGTGCCAGGAGAAGCAGGGCCCACACGAATCACCAAGGCATCGTTCCTGTTCAAGCGTGGAGCAGGGGGCTGATCCCCAGGCAGGTCTCTCGTCAATGGCTTTCTCTATGTAGCAGGTAGTCTGGCTGGGACAGTGTGGCAAGGCCCAGGACAAACTGAGACAAATTCGGATACAGTCCGTTTTGGGCTGGATACAGCTTCCAGCAAACAGAACACATTTCACACAGTGGGGTACCAAATCACAACCCACTTTCCACACACAGCACATTTATATGTAAGGAAATTCTACTGTACCAGCCAAACCACTCTCCGGTCACAATCGCAAAGTCTCTGCACAAACCGGGGATTCAAAAGCAGCTGGAAATCCTGGCAGGCCTATCGCATTCAGCAAAATCTTTGTTCTTCTTCAGGTATGAACCTGGTAAAAAATTCTCACAAACTTGGATTTAGTCCAAAATAATTCTCTTCTCTCCCTCTCAGAGGCAGCAGGCAGACATGCAGGCCAAAACTCAGCCCTTTCACAGTTCTCCCATGCAAAACTACATAGAACTCTTGCCCAAATCACTTCAGCTGTTCTCATCTCACTTCCAAACTCAGAACTCACTGAAACAGTAGGCAGCTTGGGGGTTTCCCTCAGGTCCAAAAGATTCGGTTGGCTGATCTGTCTGTCAGTCACAACAAAGGCTCCCCCTTCAGGTGCAAAAAGGCGCCAAAAGCCCAAAACTACAATTCTACAGATTTTGACTCCAGACAGCTCCTATAGTCTGGCTCCATTTTAGGTCCCACCAGACTGATTGGTCCAATTCGGCAGTTCCGGGTCAAAATGGTGGAGATAAACAAAACAGTCCTTGCTGCAAAGAAGGCAGGTTAGACAAACTACATTATTATTACTGCTCAAATGAATGATCAGCAAACAGTTACATCTATTAACAGGGCTCCCTCCCAGATTAATTATCACTGCAATCTAGGCAGCTCTTAAAGCGACAGTACCTAGAGGCTACAGAGGCACTCTTTGGCAATAACGATTAACTGCTAAATGCAGGACACCAGCCTGGCAGTGAGCATTTAGGCAAGCTCATGGAAGACTTTTCAGGAACCCCCATTTGTAGGGGGGCGTTACATATATATATATATATTATATACATATAACACATCAACACTAGAGGGGACATCACAGAGAGTACTAGGAGTTTTCATGCCACCATATGCAAGTGGCCTATCCTATGTCTACTAATGTCTACTAAACTAATATGGATACTAACCAGAGGTGAGAGGTCATAAAACTGGGGATTGAGAAGTCAACCAAAACCTGCATCAGGTTCCAGAGTAAGAGAACTAGGGCCAAGAAACCCAGCTGGTTGAGCAAGGGAGTCATGGAGAAAGTAAGAAATAAAAGAGCCACCTTTAGGAGGTTCAAAAAAACAGGGAGAGGGGAGGACAGAGAGGATTACCCGAAGAAATTGAAGGAGGTGACAAAGGCAGTAAGGGCAGCCAACTCGTCTAAGGAGCTCAGGCTGGTGCAAGGCATCAAGAAGGGGGAGAAGGAATTCTTCAGGTACATCAGAGAGAAAAGGAGTTGTAGGGACAAAATAGTAAGGATTAAAAGAGATGGGGTGGATAGAAATGGGGGCAGAGCAGGCAGAAGCGGTTAATGAATACTTCTACTTGGTGTTTACTAAGGAGAAAGGAGGGGGCTGCCAAGGGGGGATGGGAGGTCAGGCTCAAGGGGGAGGAGGTAACAGATGGGAGAATCACAGAGGGCAGGGTACTGGAGGGCCTGACAGCAATGAAGGTGGACAAGGCACCAGGACAGGATGCATTCACCCCAGGGTATTGAGAGAGCTGGCAGAAATCCTGGCAGGGCCCTTGGCAGACCTGTTCAATGCCTCCCTCATCTCAGGAAGTGTACCTCAGGACTGGGGGGTGGCTCATGTGTTACCCCTCCATAAGAGCAGTCCTAAAAATGAATCGGGAAACTACAAGCCGGTAAGCCTCACATCCATCATGAGAAAAACTGATGGAGACAATCCTGAAGGAGAGGCTGGTGTCCCTTCTGAAGACCAGTGAGCTGCAGAACGTTAGGAAGCATGGGTTTGTCATGGGCAGATCCTGTCAGACCAACCTGGTGGATTACTGTGACTGGGTAATTAGACAACTGGACAAGGGCCATGCAGTGGATGTCCCGTTTCTGGACTTCAGTAAGGCATTCGACTCAGTGCCACATGGGAAGTTGAATAGTAAGCTGGCAGGTACAGGTGCAGGGGCAAAAATGGTGGGATGGGTAGTAAACTGGTTATAGGGAAGGCTGCAGAAGGTGGTGGTGGGAGGAGAGCTCTCATCTCCGAGGGCAGTGACAAGCGGAGTACCACAGGGCTCAGTGCTGGGACCAGTGTTGTTTGAGTTGTTCATATCAGACATCTCAATAGGCATCAAGCAAGATCAGTTTGTTTGCAGATGACACCAAGATGGGAGCAGTAGTGGATGACCTAGGAGGGTGGCATGGGTTGCAGGATGATCTGTCAAAATTGGAGACCTGGTTGGACACCTGGCAGTTGGGGTTCAATGCCAAAAAGTGCAAGTTGCTACATTCGGGAAAAAAAAACAAGAAGGAGCTACCAGCTTGGGGGGTTCAGCTAGCCATGACAGAAGAGGAGAAGGATCTAGGGGTGATTATAATGGGCTCAATGAACAACTCAGCACAATGCAGGAAGGCAGTTGCAATGGCCAACAAAATGATGGGTTGTATTGCCAGTGGTATATCTTCAAGAAGAGGTGAGGTGATCCTGCCATTGTATAGGTCACTAGTTAGGCCACACCTGGAGTACTGCATGTAGTACTGGTGCCCATACCTGAAGAGGGACATTAAGTTACTGGAGGGGGTGCAACACAGGGCAGCAAAGATGATCCAGGGACTAGGGGACATGCCCTATGTGAGCAGGCTGAAGGAGTTAAACATGTACTCACTGGAGGAGAGGAGAGACAGGGGGAATATGATTGAAACCTTCAAGTACATGAAGGTAATAAACAAGACAGGCATGGAGGGACTATTCAAGTTAAGGGGAGGTAGGGACACTTGTCGTCATGATCTCAAATTGGAGGGGGGGGGAAGTTCAGGAGGGAAATGAGAAAACACTTTTTTACAGAGAGTGATGTCTGGGTGGAATGTGTTGCCTGTGGAAGTGGTATCCTGTAAAACAGTGGACTGCTTCAAAAGGAATGGGATAGGGTAAGAGGGAGAGCGAAGGGAGGGGAGGGAGGGGCAGCTGCAGTATAAGGGTTGCTAGCTGCACACTCGAGAAGACTCAACAAACCATAAGGCCTTTATCTGCTAGCAAATTCATATGTTCATATGTCTATGGGGATACTATGCAAATGAATGAAGGGGATGTTGTGCAATGACCCTTCAAGTCTTTATATATAAGATCCCTATGGACAGCAGATGGGGTTGGTGGGAACATGGACAATGGAGGGCCGGGCAGTACAAGTGTGACCATTATTTGGAGTGCCTGATGGGCCCATTTCCTGTTTTTTTTCTGTCCTTTCCTGTTACTGTGAAGAGGGAGGGGTGCCCCATTGTCAGAGGGTTGGGATTGACAGTGATCCTGAGTGCCCTGATGCTAGTGCTAGGGACCCTAGTTTAGCAACTGAAGGGGGCCTGTCCCATGCCTTGGGACTGTGTGAGGGGTTTGCAGCTGCTCAGAGGAGTGACCCTAGTTTAGAGAAGCTGAGGGCTTGGGCAGACTCTGATGGAGCACAGGGAGGTGACGGTAGATATAAGGTTTATTGGGAAAATGGACTTATGTATACTCAGGCAATACAGACAGAGGGAGGGATGCTAGGCAGGCAGATTGTTGTTTCCCAGGGGTATTGTGAGCAGTTGCTCAAAACTGCACATGATATTCCCTTGTCTGGTCATCTGGGAATTGCGCACACTATGCAGCGGTTAGTGCAGAATTTCTACTGGCCTAACTTCACCCCGCAGGTGAAGAAGTATTGCAGGTTTTGTCACTGGTACCAAGAAATAGGGATGGTGGGCAAGAAAACCCAAGCTTCCCTGATTCCCTTGCCCATGGTGGAGGAGCCATTCCAAAGGGTGGGAATGGATATTGTGGGGCCTTTAAATACCACCAGCTCCTCAAGGAAGAGATTCATCCTGACTATGGTGGATTATGCCACCCGGTACCCAGAGGCAGTCGCCCTATCCTCACGAAGGACAGACAAAGTGGCAGTTGCTTTACTTGGGATTTTCTCCCGTGTTGGGTTTCTGCAGGAGGTAATCACCGATCGAGGGGGTTCCTTCATGTCGGACCTGATGAAATGTTTATGGGAGAAGTATGGGGTGGTGCAGAGATGCATGACACGGTATCACTCACAAGCCAATGGGCTAGTGGAAAGTTTCAATGGTACCCTAAAGTCAATGCTTGCTGAACAGTATGGGAGGGACTGGGAGAAATACCTTCCCCACCTATTGTTTACATACAGGAAGGTGCCCCAAGAGTCAACAGGATTTTTCCCCTTCGAACTCTTATGTGGACACCGGGTACATGGGCCCCTAGACTTGATCTGGGAGGACTGGGAAGGCAAGCATGCCACCCAGGGAACTCCCATTGTGGATTACGTCCTTAGGTTTAGGAAAAGGCTGAAGGAGCTTATGGGCACAGCCCAGACCAACCTGGCAACTGCCCAACAGAAACAAAAAGTGTGGTACGACCAGAGCCAGAGCTCGCTCGTACATAGTGGGTCAGGAAGTCATGGTCCTTATTCTGGTCTGGAAAGACAAGCTGCAGGCTGAGTGGGCAGGACCGTACAAAGTGGTTAGGAAGGTAAATGACATGAACCACATTCTGGAGTTACCTGACAGAAGACAGACAGAAAGGATGTACCATGTCAACATGATGAATTCATATGCAAATAAGGCTGACATGGTGTTTGCAGTGTGTAGTCATGGGGAAGGAACAGATGAAGGAGACCCCTTTCTGGACTTCCTGAAGGAAAGCAAGTGGGAGTCCCCTGTGGAGGCAGTAAAATTGTCTCCCCAGCTGGCCCCAGACCAGATCCAGAAAGTAAAGGAGGTTTTAGCAGAATTTGCTCCATTGAATAGCACCAAGCCAGGACTAACCCCCTTAGCGACGCATGGTGTGGAGACAGGGACACAGACACTCATACGGCGAACAGCATAGTGGGTGTCAGAGGCTGTCCAAAAGGACATTAGGAGGGAAGTGGAGGAAAGGCTGGATTTAGGGGTAATCCAGAGATCCCACAGCCCCTGGGCCTCACCTGTAGTCCTTGTGCCTAAGCCAGATGGCTCTACTCATTTCTGTGTAGACTATTGTGGACTGAATGCAGTCACGAAGTTAGACGCCCACCCGATGCCCCAGACGGATGAACCCCTGGACAAGTTGGGATGGGCAACCTACCTTACAACCATTGACCTGACCAAGGGGTATTTTCAGGTAGAGTTGAAAGACAGAGCTAGGGAGAGGTCGGCCTTCGTCACTCCGATAGGCTTATTTGAGTTTAAAGTAATGCCTTTCATAATGAAGAATGCCCCGGCCACTTTCCAAAGGTTGGTGAACCAGATGTTAAATGATGCTGAGGAGTATGCCGTGGCGTACCAGGATGACATTACCATCTTTAGCTGGGAGGAACACCTATCCCACCTTAGAGAAGTGTTGGGCAGGATACAGAGGGCCGGGCTCACTGTCAAAGCCGAGAAATGCCAGGTGGCCATGGGAGAAGTGGCATACCTCGGGCATGTGGTAGGTCGGGGACAGCTCCGTTCTAACCAAATAAAGATAGAGGTAATCCAGGCATGGCCCAGACCAGAAACACAGAAGCAGGTCAGGAGTATTCTAGGGACAGCAGGGTACTACAGAAAATTTGTATCCAATTATAGTGCCCTGACTGCTCCCCTATCTGACCTGACAAAGAAAAGGATGCCCAAGAAAATTACCTGAGGCCCAGCCTGTGAGAAAGCCTTTACCAGATTAAAGGAGGCACTGTGCAGTGCTCCTGTTTTGACAAGTCCTGACTCTGGCAAAACCTTTATAGTTCAGACTGATGCCTCAGATGTGGGTATTTGGGCAGTACTGAGTCAGATATCCAGCCAAGGAACAGATCACCCAGTAGTATACCTGAATAGGAAGTTACTTCCCAGGGAGCAAACATACTCCATGGTGGAAAAGGAGTGTCTTGCCATAGTGTGGGCCCTAAAGAAATTAGAGCCATACTTATATGGGCAGCACTTTGTAGTGCAGACTGACCACAACCCCCTGGTTTGGCTGACTCAGATGGGAAAGAACAATGGCATATTGCTAAGGTGGAGTCTTTCTATGCAAGGGTATGATATGATAATATTACATAGGGCTGGAGCAAAAAATCAGAACTCAAATGGGCTGTCTAGGGTCTATGAGGAGTGAACTGATTTGGGAAGCTCCTCCCATGCAGGGGACAGATCCCCCAAATTCAGTCTAGGTGAGGAGGAATTGTGATATGGACAGCCAGTTCTGAGTGCTGTATCATTTCTTTTTAAATAAAAATGTATTACTGATTGTCTCTGCTGAGAAATCTGGTGCTCTTAGAATGACCTCACTCCCCCACCCAGGTCTCTGCTAAAAGATGAAAGTCATGAGCTAATTATAGACCAGGCCATAATCAAGGATCTCCTGTTTGTCTGAGTTAATTATAGCTGTAGTTGCCAAGAGGGAAGATCATATCCATTTTATGATGTTTGGAGGGAAACCCAGATTATTACACACGGGTGAGAATTTGTAAATGCTCCTTTGAAGCCTGTGTGAGAGAGGATGCAGCATAGGATCAAAGAGAGCCATTTGAAGAACATGAGTTATGCTGAGGTTGCAGAATTTAATACTTGGAAAAGACATCCTGTTTTTTTTTAGATATATTTTTTATATATTCTTTTTTTTTTTTCCACCTCCTCCTAGCTGTATATATTCTGACAGGGAGGAGCTAGGTGACCTCATGCAAAGAGGAGGGCATAGCCAGCTGTTAGACAATATTCTGTTTTACTTCAGAGACACTCCTATCTAGACTCTGACAAAGAAACATCTTTTGAGCACTTTAAGCAGATATTTAGACAGCGAGACAAAAAGTCTAAGTACTGTAGTAGGAACTGCACTGTTAAAACCTGTTTTGTTTAATAGATTTGTATGTCTTATGATATAATAGTTCTGTATTTTATGTGTTACATTTTTTTTATCTATTTTAGTAAAACTCTATTTTTAGAGCTTACTTGGTCTGTCTTTGATTTCTTTCCTTTACAAGTAGAGTATATATGGTAAAAGCAGACATGGTACATAAGCTTGAATGGTGATACCAAACTGGAAAAAGGTAAACTTTTTAAATCTGAGGTCTTTTATTACAGTTTTTAATGGTTCATTTCTGTACATCTGGTTAGGTGCCCGTAGGCAAAGATATCTGACCCCCGCAAAGACAGAATTATCTGAGCCTGTGCATTGGGTATGCTAGCAAGATGTTCACAGTTTGAATCCCTCCAGAACTTGAGACCAAGATTGACTTGAACCCACAAAAACAGACAAGAGGGTTACCTTGTTCTGTTAACTGTTCACAAGACTGTGCTTGGTGGTTGGCATTTTGGGAATAGAGGGCTGACCTGCTGAGCAGATTTGTGACAGTCGCCACCCCTCACCTTCCATAACACTTCCTATAGCCACCTGATCCCTCCAAAAGAATTGTAGAATGATACCAACAGTAGAAAAAACATACAACAAACAAATAACACATACCAAGTATTGTACAAATAACATGTAGCAGCTCAATGGTGCTTCTCAGCATGGACATTACGCTATTTACTGACCACTACCCCCTTTGGCCACTAGTCTAGAATAACCAACTCCTCTGGCTTGAAACCATGACTCTTCTCCATATCTTTCACTAATACCTCCTGCACAAATTTTGCTAGAACAGAAACATTTATTTTCAAACTGTCCCTCTCAGAAATATCTCCCAGCACTACTACGGGAGGGGGTGACCTCTTCCGCTCCTGTGTAAACCTGTTGTGGCCCCAGAATCAACTACTGCTCCCGCAATCCCCTTGCTCCAACTAGTGAGGCCAGTGCTTGGCAGCCATCCCCCCAGTCCAATAGCTGCACCTACTCCACACAGCCTCCTGTCCAGCAAGGACCACCAGAAAGAGACTAAGATAGAGTTCAGTGTGTGTAATGTCCAGAAAACAGTCATCTGCCTCTTGAGAGCATGGGGTTGGTAAGATCAAATGGATGACCACATACTACATAACCTCATGCACGAGCCCCCATACGACCCCCCCCACAACCTCCTTACCTGAGCCACTGAGTCATGTTGCCTAAATGCTGATTTCCTGCAGCTTATAACTGTTCAGCTTTCCCAATGCTCCATTCACCTCATGGCGTCTGCCATCTTGTCCTTCTCACCATGAGGTATGCTGTTTTAAGTCCTGTCAGAGCTCACTCAGTGACAGTAGTCAGAGATCTTCCAGGCCAATCCTAAATGGTTGTGTAGGTCTTCATGTCTCCTTCCCATCCTGTAAAGTGCACAAATTCAGCATAAACAGTCCCTTCAATGGGAGTGACACATGAAATGTGGTCAGTCCATGGAGTGAAAAACTGCAGCACAGCCCTCGACAGATACAAATGGCACCAAGCCTTCTAAATTAAAAAGTCCAGCAACTAGATTCATGGGTAACCATCATTCACTTGCTCTGCTTTTTGTCCCATTCCTGGAGGTACATTTTAAGTTTAGGGGCCTCCCAGGAGGTGTAGCTGGCTCCCACATACCACGCTTTGACCACCACTGGGTAAGAAAATATAAACTCCAGCTTCCTCTTCCACAACACGTCAAGAAGTGACGCAAACAACTTCCTCTTTTTCTTGAGCATTTGAGAAAAGTCCTGATGGATAAACAGCCTGTGCCCCTCGAACGTTAACTCCTTTAAGTTCCTGCAGGCCACTGAGATAGAATGCAGATCCTCAAAGTGGTGCAGCTGAAAGATGATCTGTTGTAGGGGCTCCCCCTGCAGTGGTTTTGGCACAAGGGCACAGTGAGCTCTTTTGATTTTCAGTATGTCCCCTTTCACTTTTAGGCTGAGGAACTTAGAACTGTGGCACAAAACAATAGAGTGCTTTCTCCTTCTTTGCCCTCTGGGAGCCCATTGAGTCAGAAATGGTTTCTCCGATTGTAATTTTCTTGGTAGTCCAGTTGTTCCCAGAGGTTCTCTAGCTCCTTTTCCATTTTGACCATTTTCTCCAGCAGTCCACTCTGGATGTCTTCTAGTGTTGAGACCCGCTGCTCTACCTTTCCAAAATGCTTCATCTGGCTAGCACATTGGGAGGGTATCTCTTTGGGTTTGCCTACAACTGTGTCCAGTTTAGGACTGAGCGCTGCCAGAACTTGCTGAGTCACCATATGCCCAAGTGCAGCCACCTCTATAACTGAGAGCAAGACCGGGTCTAGGCCTGTCGCTTGCAGTGCCATAGCTGCCTTTTAACTGGATTCCACAGCCCCCCCTTTGCTACTTTGATGAGGAATTCACCAGATATTCATCCGACCTCTTTTTCTGTCAGGTTACCAGGTTGTGGTGCAGGTTTGAACAGTATGAAAGGTAAATTTAAGCTTTAAAAACCTCAGAGCACATGGATCTCATGGGAACCACATCTTGCCCACTCAGCTGTTCACTAGTGCCCCAAAACCTCCCTTTAATAAATTATAGCTTTATTTATAAAAAATAAGATAGTGTATGGGTAATCATACACTACAAGGCTATTCTTCCACTGAGTGGATACAATGCCGACTGATGACCTCGAGAGAGAAGCTCGAGAGGTCTCCAAGTCGGCATTGTATCTGTCAGGTGGAAGAATAGCCGAGTAGTGTATGGTAACCATATACTGTTCTATATAGTGTATGGTAACAAAAAAAGAAAAGAAAAACACTCACTTTTCTATATTTTAAATCTGCTCTGCCGACTGCCCTTGATTAAACTGCCACTGCCCAGCACACCCGCGCGCCACTGTCACACAGTAAGGGACGAAACACAATGGCTGCTGGAGTCCCTTGTATTGTGACATCCTCACTAACGCAGAATGAAAAGTCATAATGCAGCAGAACAACTTTTTGCGGTGTATGGATTTCCATACACAATCGCATTCCACCACACACTATAACAACATAAACTGAACCCAAAAATTAATTTTTTTACACAAAACTAACTTAATCTACTCTATAAATCATAACCAAATTTCTTTATCTTCAATATGTGTCTCATATATGGTAGTAAGCTATCACAACTGCATGCTGCTGGTTCTTAGTTTAAGGCCCGTGCAGGGAATCCATCCCAGATTCTCATTTTACTCCAGATTCTCTCTCTCCAGTTTGTGGGGATGTCTGTGTTTGACATGCAGCAAGGCAGCTGGATAAAATTTTTCAAAGCTTAACACAGTGCTCCAAGGGAGCCAACCCATTAAATCATTTGGTCCATTGTCTCATGAAATCACTGTCAAAGGCATAGTGTTACAAGTATCAGAAGTGCAATAAAGTAAGCCAAGACAAAAAATGGTCCATGTGCTGTCGTGAGTCATTACTCAGTGCTTGTATCACGCTAATAACGTGCTGGAGGATGCCGTCCATCTTTGTGCTAAACTTAACTGAAAGTAATACCCATGGGGAACAATCGACAGGGTTCCAAAGGATATCAGCAGGAAGAACTTTATCCTTGTTGCCATTCTGAACACAAAAAAGCCTGTGCAGCTATACGATGAGATCATTCCATGTATTCAACATACAATGTCCAGTGCAGTTATCCACCTCAGCCTCAACAAACTACTTGCCCCCGGCCCATGGACACCAAAGTAACCCATAAAGTTCAACTTCATACAGCCATCTATAAGTAATCATAAATTAACTCAGTAGCCAATACACCCCAAAACCTCAGTCCTCTGCAGCTTAGCTGGTGTCCCTGGGTTCCTGCAGCTACCATCTATCACACATTTGACAGCATCAGAGGGATCATCAATGGGGACATTTATGTATGGCAGCCTACAGTCTAAAAGATCATGAACATTTTTTTTTTAATTTGCTTTACTTTCTCCCCAGGACCAGCCCCCATCGGCATTACCCCAACACCCAGCCCCGCCATCCATCACCCCAGGACTTAGCTGACCCAAAGTTATGCTCTGGACTTCCCCCCAAGGGTGGGGCCTTCAGGAGGGACCCTTCCTCCTGTTGGACAACAACAATTCCAGGTGTGCCATGGGTCTGTGGTGCGGGACCTCCAGCTTGAGGTGGGCAGCATCCTGTTTGGCCCAAGTTTTCTGTTTTCCAATGACATCAGGGGCGCATATGCCAATGTCTGTCCCACCTCCACCTCCAGCAATAGCTTGCACCAGCTGTCAGATCCCTGGCCTTCACTAGGGGTCAGGTGAGCACCAGGAGCTTCCCCACCTCCCCCCTCACCAGAGGAGGAGAGCAGTTCATGGGATGCTCAATCCTCCTCCCCCCAGCCAGCCCTCTGTTGCCCAGGCTCACTTCTGAACGCGGATTGTGAGTGTCGCAAGTGGTAGCACTACCACTGCACTGGTGGGTCAGCCCCAGCCCAAGGAAAGTTATTTAAATGAGGTATTGGGTTGACCTTTAGACGAAAGAAATCCAGAGATACAGTTAACTAAGTCTGCTGTCTATATTACACTGCAACCATTTACATGACATATAGTCAGGCATGATTTGTTGACATTGCAAGGTTCCATGAAATGGTGACAATGTAATAGAAAGGGATCCAGTGCCACAAAAGCCCTCAAAAATTGATTGGTCCTGACACCTCTTGCCATACTTTGCAGGCCACCATTTTTGGAAAGAAGAGACCCCCCAGTATCAAGAGCCCTGCTCTGTCATAACTCTTGTTCAAGTTGTGAAATACACTGAAATAAGTATGATGTGAACAAAAAATATGAGAAAAATCTGGAAAAGTGGAAATTGTACGAAATATGATCTAGGACCTTTAAAGTGCTGATTTTTGGCTAAATATTTGAATAGGCTTCATGGCGTTTCCTCTGACAACGTAATCATTAAATTTATATTACATTATACCATATTTCTATCTTCTATAATGTTTCTGCTTGCATTTAAAAGAAACCTGACTCAAATATCATGATATATATCTGAGATATTCCATTTTATGTACCCATACCCCCAAATGGACTCGGTCACCATCCTACCCAGCATTTGCCAGTTTTGGCCATATATGCATTTGGCATATATGCATGGTTTGAAATACTATACAGGAGCTTTATATTAGTAATCTGCCTATTTAGGGAATGCTCTTAAAGTAATCAATTTGATGCTTTGTGCCAAGTATTTATGATGTGCATTTTTGTATTTTGTATAGGGATATTATGATATTAGTAATCTGCCTATTTAGGAAATGCTCTTAATCAATTTGATGCATTGTGCCAAGTATTTATAATGTGTCTTTTTATATTTCAGATATGTGACTAATCAACCATGGAGCCAGCATTCCAAGTCAGCAGTAAAAGGCAGCGACTGAACACAAATTACTCCCGCAGCCTCATTTGTCATCAAGACGGAAAACACGGCTCTTTACAAAGACTGACAGAACTTGAAAATGTTGCCTTCTTGTATGCAGTTCAGAACCGTGATGATGATGTGACTTTCCGACTACAAAAGGACGTGTTATGTAAAGATGAATTTCTAGCAAAGACCCCAGTAATGCATGCAAGTTATCGCAACGCATACACCAAAAAAAAAAACAACTGTTGAACCAAAATGCTGCAGAGTTTCAGAACAAGACAGTGAGCAACCAGATCCATCTCACGTGGTCACGCGATCGTCAATCCACAGCCTATTTGTTTACAAGAGTAAAAGTTTTGTGTGTGAAAAGGAGTAGGATAAGAGTGGGAACAGGAAACTGCTGATGATTGCAACGGTTGATCATCAAAAATCCGTGTGGCAAAAAGCCAAAGAACTCAGTGACAGTACCACATTACATAAGTTGCAAGGGTTTGTGGATGAATGCCTAGATCTGGTGGCACATGATTTTCAATACCATAGATCATGTCTTAATAACTATATAAATAGAAGAACAGTCATGGAAGATGATGACATCTGTGATGTAGGGTTCTGTTGGCTAATTTCTCAAATTGATAGGCCAATGTTTGACAATGGAAGTGTCTTCTATATTGCTAAACTCCGTGACAGATATCACCAGTGGTTAAAAGATCATGGTGTTAGATGATGCAGCATCCTACAAGTCAGCAAGTCTGAAAAGATGCCTACTGACATACTACACTAATCCCAGTGGCTGTAGGGTAACCATAGTTCCTCAGAAAGGTACATAGACCCTGAGTGCCAGGAGACAGAACACATAGTGCAGAACCCACAGCTCCCTCCTGCCAGTCCTGATGGGTGCCCAAAAAACAAGAAGGATCTCAGAGTGTACGTGCCCCACCTCATACCCTCCTGGGAGGTATATCCATGGCTCCATGGGGAATCGCCCACAGGTTCCAGGTAAGGAAGAGAACATAGGGGCAGACACCACAGGTGTCTCCCGATGGTGCAGGGCTTAGGGAGCATGGGAGGGAGTATAAACAGGAAGTAAAAAAAAAAAGAAAGGTATATCAAGTCTCTTTGTGTTCAGCACAGTTGAATGTTGGACAGCTGCTTTCTGAAGTTGCCAAGTTAAAGCAAACTATGGAAGAATCAGAATATACAGAAGAAAGTGAAGATGAACCCGATGATATTCAGACTCAAATGGATGCAAATATGTTCAGTTACAATGTAGCAAAATTAATAAGCTCTGAACCAAAATATGTTGTCAGAGAAGAACGTTTTAAGGATTACATCAGCTAAAGAGTGCACATTACAAGACCAAGATGCATGTGAAACAAACCTGGATGTGTCTTATGAAGCAGCTTAAAAATGTGTAGGTGCTACTCTCTACAATCACATGACTTGGATGCTTACCGATGCTACTCCAGAAGTAGGCAATGAAGGTAGAGTTCAGTTAAACCCAAAACAACATGAGTGGGTACTGAATCTTGGACAAGTCATATGCGCAGCCGTTGCTGGTATTCCAACACCAGAACATGTCGGTACTGCCCTACACATACTAAAGGCCACCTACAGCAAGGAGACCATAACTATACTAAATAGATTTGGAAATAGCATTAGCTACCAAGATGCCCAACATTATAGTGCTACCATGGCAACAGCTGCTAATGAGCAGGACACTCAAGATGGGGTTTTCATACCCATGAATCTGAAGTCAAGTCAATTTACACAGTGTGCAATTGACAACCTAGACTTCCATAAGAGTACAAAGGATGGTCAAACTATGCATGGAACATTGCATGCAGTATACTGTATCAGTATGCTGATGAAGGTGAGGATCAACAGTCAATGGCTGTTAGGGTGCCCTAGTTAAAAAACATGAGTCTTCTCATACATATCTTCAACCATTTCAAGCAAGGAAAAGCAATCTCACCCTCAAAGTCTGATAGAAGAGTCGTTCACTTTCTGGCACGGCCATAGCACCACAGCAGACCAGAGAACCACTTCATCCTACAGGTTGATTTTGACATTTAGTGAATATGGGGCCCACACTTTATTTCAATGTCATAGAAGAATCAGAACCTATTACATGGTCCTCCTTTTATGAATTATTTACCCAACAGGAAGTACAGGCGACTGTGATTGGGTATGGGCCTTTCTTTCCAGAACCTCCTGTAAACCCTGATGCAATCAAAGCATCAGTTCAGTATTGTATTACGGTCACTCAGAAAATTGGGCAGGAATTCTGCATAATTACCTATGATGAAGCAGTCTATGAAATTGCTCTTGGCCTTCAGAAAAAGAAGCTGGAGAAGTATGGCAAAGTAATCCTTTGTATGCGTGGCTTCCACATTGCATTGAATTTCATGGGGGGCAATTGGGTATTTAATGAAAGAAACTGGAATAGAGGATCTCCTTATTGAAGCCAGTGTTTGCCTCCATGGAACTGCCAACAAAATCATGTCAGGCAAAGACTATTACGATATGATCACAGCCCACTGACTAGTTCATGCTGCCATGTATGAGCTACACTGGAATGCATTTGAAAACTGGCTCATTGGTGAATATGACAAAGACATGGAGTGCATGGCATTGCTCTCAGAAAGTGTTCAAGGACTGAGAGATGCCAAGGATGCACAAATGCAAATGATTCATACATCCAAACAACTAGGCTACTGGAAGAAGTAAACACGTTAATGAACAAGTTCCACGAGGCAAAGTGCAAATCCCCAATGGCAAAGCTCCAGCTTATACCTTGGGATATCACTCAGTCAGGAAGAATGGAATAAAATACTTTGCTATCCACTTACTGAGCTTTATTCATGTAAATTCCAGCAGATCCAATTTAACATAGTTCATAGGATCTGACTCCATCACGACTGCATAAATTTAAACGCAATACAGAGGAAAAATGTCCCAGATATCAGGATAACACTGGATCTCTCCTACATATGTTCCTTACCTGTAAAAAGTTGTCCAAATACTGGGAGACCATTCAGAAGGTTGTCAAATCAACAATCGGGGCCAAAGTGAACTTGGACTCACCTACTGTATTGTTGGGTCTCTCATACAGGATTACAGACATGCAAGACAATCAGATCAAATTTATCTCTCTGGCTTTTGTTACAGCTAAGAAATGTATTTTGATGAGGTGGAAGGACATAGGTCCACCATTTATTAGAATCTGGTTTAATTTTATGGTAGACCTATAATCACTAGAAAGAATACATAATTACAAGCTGGATAAAACTGGACAATTCCATTTAATGTGGGACCCATTTATTGAAATAGCAAAAAAATATAGGATTATTTCTGAATGAATTGAATGTCCCCTTATGGAACTAATCTCAATAATGTTTTAGAAACCTTAAAAATCCTCTGATTCTCGAATGATTTTATGACCCAGGTTTTACAAAACAATCATGGTTGATTTCTTGCAAATCATTGTCACTTTATGTATCATCGACTGTTTTTTTTCTGTTCTTTGTTTCACCTTTTCTTTTTATTTGCTGACTAAACTATGCTGTAATTTCAGTTCTTTCAAAAATAATAATAAAAAATGCAAGGCTCTGGCTTATGTATGTGGACATGATTCAGATTCGGAATCGTTATGTTTCTGCTAAGCGAGCTGAACACTGGGAGCAGCACCTAGCTGAAGTTGAAAAAATGCTTCCATATATTGTGGCTGATGGTCATCACAGATATGTTTCCTGCATTCCCCATTACCTGTCCACTATGAAAGACCTGCCAACCACAGAGCCAGACATCACTGAAGCATTCAGATTTGGCAAATTCACTGTGCACCAAACAGCTGGTAAGTTTAATGGATTGATATGGCCCACAAGCAGACATATAACAAAGATGCCAAGACCCAACTTTTCCATGGCATAATTCGGCAACCTGCCGCTAAGGAGAAATACCTGTGTTCATTATCAGCACTGACAGGAATCTCTGAACAAATGAAGTTGATGACTCACCTTCACAGCACTGATGACCACAAACGCCATGGAGACTCTTCAGTATACAGCACAGAAGGACAGTACAGTAATTAAAACAATGATGAATGTTGTCACTGGCAGAATGATCAATCCATTCACCTGTAATACCAGTGATCTTCTGATCAAAAGGCCACATCAAATGACTTTGTTGAAGCCAAGGAAAGGACATTGTAGCCTTAACCACAGAACAACAGAGTGGTAGTGAAAAAGTTAAAACTGTAAAGCTTCAGACATTCACGAGTAAAGCCAAAACATTCTTACACATTTAGAAAGTGAAAGAGGTCAATGAAGAGGAGAGCAATGTGGTCAGGAATTTGTACTTTATCAAAGATCTGGATGATGGCAAAAATGTAGAAACCTTCAATCACGAATGGACAAAATATCCCTTGGTTCTTTTTGAGCCATATGCCGACCTTCCCCAAGGCTATACCATGTGCAAAGGCAACAAAGCGGATTACCTGGCTGCCCTAGAAAGTTACCTTGGTAAACTGTGGCCAGAAGAAGGTAACTTGCCATCTACTGTACTAGTTGTCGATGCAATGGCATTTGTTCAACAATACAAAAGCCTTGATAGTTATACATTCGGTGACTTGCAGGAGAAGTATATAGATACACTACTTCGAATAAAGCCAGAGAGCTGCAACTGCATGAATATTGTAGGAGATAGGTATGATGCTAGTCCATCAGTAAGCTTGAAAACTGAGGAGCAATAGAAATGGGAAAAGCTTCATCATGCAAAGAGCAGAACATATAAACCTCAGGAATCCCTGCCTGTCCCCTACTGGAAAGACTTTATTGCTATCTCCGAAAACAAGGCCAGTCTCCTTGATTTCTTGGGAGATGTTTGGGTAAAGCACAACATTCAGCTACCAGAGGTATGTAGAATGATTCTTTGTGGATTGTTCAAGGACTCAGGTCATTCTGTTCTTTTCTCAAAAGACAACGTGGTATTAGTTCCAGAATTGTCATGTACAAAACATAAAGAAGCAGATACAAGAATAATCTCCCATATCGCATATTGTGTAAACACACTTGGATATCGGAGAGTATTAATGGCAGTCATGGACACTGATGTGATCGTAATGTGCATTTACTATAGCACTCAGATGGCTGGTCTAGAAGAGCTATGAGTTCAGAAGATGGGTGTGTACCTGCCATGCTATTCAGTAGCAGCTTCTCTTAGCACTATGTGCAACGCGGATGCATCACAACTCACATTAGTTGTTCTTATTGCTTACATTTTAAGTGGCTGATACTTTCAGCTATCTCTTCAGAAGAGGGAAAAAGCATGCTCTAAAAGTTGTCTTTGAAAATGCAGCCAACCTTAGTGCATTAGCAGATTATGGCAAACCTGGAGTAAGCATAGATGTCACTGATGAGGTCATTTCAGCAGCACATGAGGTCTTCATGAAATTATATTACAGAGATGAGTTTAGTGGTGACCTGGTTGCACTCTGAACTCACCTGTATGTGATGAAAAAGGGTGATCTACGGACTCAGCCTCCAACAGAGGATGCCTTTAGACTTCACATACTGCACACTCTGCACTAGATAGCGGTCAGTAAAAAGGCTCATGAGTCAAATCCAGTGCTTCCTGGCCCTACATTGTTTGGGCAAACTCTTCATGAAGGCAGGTTAGTCCCGCATTTGATGACAAAGGAACCAAAGCCAAAAGTGGCCATGCAAACCAAGTGCTGCAAATGCAAAGGAAACAAATGCCAGTGAGGCTGCATTTGTGCTAGGGCAAATGTCAAATGTGTTATTGCATATATATGTGTAATGCTGACCCCATGAAATGTAGTCTAGTTCAAATGAGTCTGACTTTGGAAGCCAGTGACAGTGAGTAAGTGACACTGAAGGTCACATCTGTATATGAGTGGTGAAAGCCATGAACTTGATGATTAGTATAGTGATGATCTCATGTAACTGAATAAGTAGCCATTATCAATCTAATACTAAGCAAGAAATTCTACAGCTTAGATCATTAACTAATACGTTTTATATATGCAGTTAACTAAATCTTAATTAATCATAATTATTTCCTTAATTCTAAACTATACTCTTTGCATCGAATTTGTAGTTTTAGCACAGTTTTGTGTGATGCTCTTTTGTTTTGATTCTGTCCTTACATCAACGAAACAAAATAAAAAATGTTTGTGCGTAAATAAATGTTTTACATATGTCTACAAATTTTGACCGGGTCCATTTGGGGGTATGGGTATATAAAATGGAATATCTCAGTCATAAATCATGATATTTGAGTCACATTTCTTTTAAATGAAAGCAGAAACATTGTAGAAGATAGAAATATGGTATAATGTGATATATATGCAATGATTACTTTGTCAGAGGAAATGCCATGATGTCTATTCAAAAATTCAGTCAAAAAAATCGGCAATTTTGAAAATATTTTACTACAGTAAGTGCATAGGCTGGTCCACACCGTAAAGACATGATGACAATAAAACGTGTTTTATGTGAATAGCATCAGTGTGCATAACTGATACAACTTTTAGACCGCTCTGCACAACATCGAAGGTTTTAGATCATATTTGGTAAAATGTCCATTTTTCCAAATTTTTCTCATATTTTTTATTCACGTCGTACTTATTTCAGTGAATTTCACAACTTGTACATGAGGTGTGACAGAGCAGGCCTCTTGATTATGATACCGGGGATCTCTTCTTTCCAAAAATAGTGGCCTGCAAAGTACAGCAAGAGGTGCCAGGTCCAATCCCATTCAAGAATCCTGGATCCCTGACTATAGTAGAAATATAAAGCAGACTTAGCCAGCAATATCTCTGAACTAATTTTAGCTATAGGTATTCATTCGAAAGATTTTTTCATGAGGTTTCAGATTACGTGGACCACTGTACTGTATATGAGTGTTCCCCTTCTAAATATGTAAACTTGAGGTAATGAGGTATCCAATGTACAGGAAAACTGAAAATGAATTAAAACAAAGTAGACATAAAGCTTGTACAGTGATGTAAGGGCACTAGTTATGTGGCTGTGGTGTTCTGGGTTCTGCTTAGACTGAGGGTAGTGCGAGCTGACAGCTGTGATTAGCTAGCAGATTGTGCTACTTTGGGGGGGATTTTGAAGTCATGAGGTACCCAATGTACAGTAAAACTGAAAAGTAAATAAAACAAAGTAGAAATAAAGCTTGTGCATGATGTAAGGGTGCCAATTATGTGGTCCCAGTGTTTAAGGCAGTGCAGAGACTGAGGGTAGTGCAATCTGACTATCAGATTGTGCTCTGTGGGGGTATAGTGAGGTAATGGGGTACCCAATGTACATGAAAACTGAAAATTAATTAAACTAGAAAAAGAAATACAGTTTTTACAGTAATGTAAAGGCACTTGTTATGTGGCCCAGGTGCTCTGGGTGCTGCTTAGGTTAACGGGGTGCAATCAGACAAGTGCGGTCAGCTATCAGACTGTGTTATTTGAGGGGGATAGTGAGGTGATGGGGTACATAATGTACATGAAAACTGAAAATGAATTAAAACAAAGCAGAAAAAATCTTTTACAGTAATTTCTTTTGTAAATATAATCTTTATTTAACATTGTCAAAGTCTGTAGAATCCATGGAGATTAAAAACAAGTAGTAGCACAATACAGCATGCAGTCATATAGAATTGTGATTAAACTATCCTGGACTATAGGCAGTAATATTGATCTAAACCTCCACCTCCTTAGGAACAGCATGGAGGGGAGGAAGGTAGGATTGACTATGGCCATCAAAACCTGCCAGTGGCCAGACAAATCCAGATAGATATCATGGGTGTGATACAGAGGTCCTCATGGCCAAATTGTGGACCCATAAGGAGGGAGGCGGGGGGACCCAATGGAAGCAGTGATACCAAGGGAGTTATGTAACTAGCCAGCAGACTAGATAATGACTATCATGTAGAAGGACTTACAGGAATTGTCCTTGGACTCCATTGTCAGAAAGGGGAGTAGGGGAAGGAGTCAGGGCCAAGTTCCACCTAAAGGACAAAGTTAGGATCTTTGGTCATAATGTGCAGGATCTACTCCATTCCATCTTGAGGAACACAGATCCACCCTTTCATTTAACGAATGCATAATCCTCTTCATTCTACAAATCTGATTCACTGTGTTTCTCCCGTCTACCAAGGAAGGAACCCGGGAGTAAACCAGTCCCTAGTTATTGCCATCCTTGCTGCTATGAGAAGGGTGCCCAAGGGATATCATGATTAAGGATCACATAAGCTCCTCAGGAGCATGAAAAGTAAGAACAACTCCACAGTCAAAGGTTTTTGTTTGCTGTGTAGCTCCTCCAGCTCTTCCTGGAGTGACCGGAAGAAGAGAAACAAAACTGGGCATTCCTACATTATATGTGTATGGTGGGCATTTATATTCCCACATTGTCTCCAACAGGTGGCATCCCTAGTAATACAGTAAAAGCCTTTTAAAGGGGACACCTCCGTGGGTGCCCTATCGTCCCCTTTAAGCAGCCGTCCCATTTATCAGAAGTAGCCTTTTTTCATCGCAACCGGAAAAGACTTTGCTCATGAGACACACACACACACACACATTACAGTAACAAACAAAACAGAGAAAACAAAACATCAAGAAGTACTGGATGCCAGTACATTTTTATGATTACTGCTCATTTTTGTAAAAGTGTGTTTGGTCTAGTTCTTGATTTAATCTTTATTTAATTGGTGAAAGCAACACAATGAACTTTAATTAAAATCACTTAGTAACTTTTGAAAGAGAGGAGTTGGGCAGATGTAAAGCCTTAACAACTCTTATTTTCTTACTCAGTAGGAGGTTGACTCTTTTGTTATTGCTTGTAGATGCCATCCTGCAAACCAAACACACTCCAGAGAGATGCTAAGCAGGTGAGAATGTGAAACAGCTTAAATGCAGGGTGCTTAATGAGCACTTAATGAGGCGCGATTACATTTTTAGCACCTTTTCCTATACCTGTGACCAGATAATTGTCCCAATTAAATGACAGGACCATCCCAATTAAACAGAAGCTGGTCCCATTGAATAACATTAACCAAAAATTAGTGCCATGGGGATCGTCCCAATTAAGTGGATGTCCCCTTTAACCACATCCCCTTTAAGTGGCTTCTACTGTATGGCACTAGGTCATAATTGCAGGTGTATGGAAATACCATATTTGATGTTTCTAAGAATATTCACACCACTGGTGTGAGCTGGTAATTTTAGAGATAATACAGCAGGACCTATACCATTGTTCTAGGGTAATTTGCTGGTCTAGTTCTTCAATCCATCTCTGCAACACATATTGTGTTGAGTCACCTATAGTGTCAGTTAGGGATTTGTGAAAAAAGGAAATCAAATGGTTAGTCCAAATGATAGACATGAGGGAGGAGATGATAGCTGAATGTGTGTCAGGTCGGCGAATCCCTACTGGGAGGTTAGTAATGTAATGTCAGAGTTGTAAGAATCTATAGAAATCACACCACCAGAGGCAGAACTCCCATTGTATATCAGTGAATGATCTGAGAGTAGCTCCTGACATTGCAGGTAAATGTATTGGAGTGAGAGATGTTCCCATCTCCGAAAGGTCAGGTTAGTCTGGGCTGGCTGGAAGAATTCTAGTAAGGTAATCAGACATAATGGCTAAGGAAGGGGACTAAGTGCAGCGCTCTGCATATGACTAGCCATGCTGTTAATTGGTTCTGTAGCCATGGAGTAGGCCCCGGTGGACACACTGGTTGCATAGCTAAATGGAGCATGGCTTTAATAAGGGCTGGATATGGGAGTAATCTTGCCTCAATCTCCTGCAACATTGTTTTGTAGGAGCCTAGATAGTGATGTACAATGAAGCAAAAGTGGGAGGCCCAACAGTAAAGTTTATAGTTTGGGAGGCCTCCCTTTCCCTTAGGGAGAAACAAGGTATGCAACTACTTATATTGTGTATACCTGTAAACCATGCAACTCTGTTCGTTATTAGCATGTTTGTACCACTTGTCTTGTATTACGTGCTTAATCGACTTGAAACCTTTGTAAAAGACCCCCTTGGCTCAAAAGTATTAATCCAAATTTGAAATAAATAAATAAAAATAAAGGTGCTTAATCCAGGGGCAGAGTAACGTCCATAGGAATCTGGAGATAATTTGGTTCCATTGCTGGAAGGTGCCAAGTGATAGAGTGAGATGGAGACTCTAAGAAAGTTAGAGAGCCTTTGGCAGGATCACCATCTGAACCACCTCCACTCTCCTTGAAAGGTTAAGTGTAACAAATTCCGCTGGGTGAGGTTCTGCATTGTGCATTGATAAAAAGAGTATAGTTGTTCAGTAAGGCAGCTGACGGGGTTCTTACCAAGTATATCTCTATTTATTTTAGTTTATCTGGATCCCAGCAAAAAGGGTATTGGGCTCTAAACTCTGGTGGGGGGGTGATAATTAAAAGTTAGCACTTCAGTTTTGGAAGTGTTGAGTTCATAACCCAAGACTCTACCATACTGTTCTAGTATCTGGAACACAGCGGGGAGAGAAATATTGGGGTTATCGAGATACAGAAGAATGTCTGCGTAAGGCACGACCCGATGCCCCATACCCCCAATGAAATCCCTGAAAAGTGTGGAGATTCTTGTATAGCCTGGGCTAGTGGTTCAGTATTTATGGCAAATAAAAGGAGAGGCTGTAGCAGCCCTGTCAGGTGCCCTGAAATAAAGAGAAGTTCTCAGAATGGTGACCGGAAACCTTAACACATGCACGAGGGGAGCCGTACATGTTTTGTATGACTTTTATCAAAGGCTCAGGAAAGCCCATTTTCTCTAGGGTGGCATACAAGAAGGGCCAAGATCAAATGCCTTCTCAGCATCAAGACTGAGAAGAGCAGAAGGTAACTGACAGATCTGCATTTTGTGGATTAGAGGTAGCATGTGTCTTGTGGTTCTCGAATGAACAAACCTGATCTGATCCTGTTCAGTCAGAGTAGGAAGGATCTCATCTAGCCTATGTGCCAAGATAGGCATAAAATATTTGTAGTCGGTATTTAATACCAATATTGGACAATAAGAGTTGCATAGTTGGGGGGGGTTGGCAGGTTTTGGTATAACGGAGATTGCTTCCTGTGACCAGCCAGTGGGTGGAGGGTCACCAGATAGTACTTCATTAAAGGCCTGAAGAAGTGGGGATAGGATCTGTTCCTTGGCAATTTTATAAAATTTAAATTCAGCCACGTAGCCATCAGGTCCAGGAGCCTTCATTATTTTAGAATGGGCTATGGCACTCTCAAGTTCATAGGGCTGAATAAGGCCTATAAGACGCTCTTGCTGTTCTGTCAATTTTAGGAGGGTAAGAATATTCATAAAGTCAACAGTATCAGAGGGGACTGGTGTTTGCTTAGGAGTGTTCAAGTTCTGATAATACCTGCAAAATGCCAGTGTGATGTCATGCAGTTTGGTTTGACACATTCCTGTGGTCTGATGTAATACTGCTGAAATAGCTGCAACATGTTGTTGTTTACATAGTTGGCAAGCTAGCAATCTAGTGGCTCCGGCACCAATCTGATAATACTGCTCACAAAGGAAAGTAAGTGCAATTTCAGTTTGTTGGATACCGAGAGCATCAAGGTCCACCCTAACCTGTTTTAAATGTGGAAGCACGGAGTGGTCTCCCTGCTGATGTACTAGCTGTAGGAAGTGGAGTGTATCATGTAGCTACCTTCACCAGTCCTGTCCTAGCCTAGTTTGGGTGGAGGTGTATTTGATTAGATGTCCGCAGAGGTCGTCCTTCACTGTGCCCCAGATCAGGGTGTGAGCAAATTCAGGATTCATATTTTCCCACAATATCTCCTCAATCTTAATACTGAGGAATTCGCCAAAGGGTTCCCTTTGGAGATAATAAGGATTTAACCATCACCAAGTAGAGTGTTTTTCTTGGCCCAGGGCCCACTGACTGATCACAGGGGCATAGTCAGAGTGGGCTATATCACCCAGGGTGCAGTGACTAAGTATGCAAAATTTTACTTTTGGGTGTAACAATGATCTATCCCAAAATAAGTGCCATGGACTGCAGAGTAATATGTATAGTTGTGGGTTTGAGGGTGTAGGAAGTACTACACATCAACCCAACAAACCTCTCAAATAAATTGTTTAAATATTTTATGAAGGGCCGATTGTCCTGGGGCACCAAATTAGATGAGTCCCATTGTAGAGTTGGGGTAATGTTGAAGTCTCCAGCAAGTAAAAGCAACCCTTTTGTTATTATTTTATTTAGGAGCAATTTAACAGTAGGAGAATTCATCCCAGGTGAGAGATAGAAGTTCGTCAGCCGTACCTCAACATTATATAGAAGTCCCTGTACTATAATTAACCGACCCTCTGGATCTGACCAAGTGCTAGAGAGCTGGACAGGGTATAACAGGAAATAAGGGCAGCTATGCCCCTCTTCTGGGCACCTCTAAATGAGGAGGAGTAAACTGTAGAGAACCCAAGTCTAGCTAATTTCTCATGTTTGGTTTGCAATAGATGGGTCTCCTGCACGTAGACCAAATCAGATCAAGTTTTCTTGAGGAGGGACAATATCCTAGCGATTTTATAATGTTAGTAAGCCCAATAACATTCAAAGAGTATAACTGCAGATGCTGGGAAGCCATGTTACTGATCATCATGGAAAGGGCAACCGCTCCGGAGTGTCCAACCTCCCTCTGCCCTCCACCACACTTTCCATTTTAGACCACACACATCACAATACCAGGATACACAGACTTTTCCCAACCTATAACAAAAAATTGAGAAACTTTGGGAACTCTTGTTGTTCTCTATAAACGTATTCAGAAAAAACAACAAACCTAACTGGGGAATGCTAAGCACTCAATGGACTGCCAACTGCTCAAATCCGTAGTAAGGTAAGGAACTAGATACTTCCATGTTCATAGGTCACACTTGGGACCTGGACGGCAAGAATTACACCTTGCCATGGAGCGCCCCCTTAATGGGGCCCACAAACATATAAACTTCAGGATAAGGGTAAAAGGGGTTGGTACATCATGCCATAGCTCCACCAGGGCATACTATGATTAAGGCTGGGGTGACTAACCAAATAAAATGGGAGGAGAGAAAAGAGAGGAAAGTGAGAGGGATATGGGTAAACTCTAATGTAATAAGGTGTGATAAAAGGGAAGTAAAATTCAGGGAAGTGGAGGGGATGCCCAACCAAGTGGCAACCTGTTTCCACCATCACATCCAGGCTGCATAGTGCCAGCCGCCCCAATCCTGGGGGGGAGAGGAGGGGGAAACATCCCTGAGTATGTTTCAGGTACTGTAAATAACAGTCAAGAGGATTCTTTTTATATTTTTTTTATTGTTTAACCAGGAGTGGCACACTATGCTGAAAGCTTGTTTACAGGTGTGATCTGGTACCACAGGGAAGTTAAGTGACTTGCTTAGGGTCACACAGTATGCAAGTGGGGGCTGTGGGATTCAAACCCAGGTCCCCAGATTTGCAGCTCAGGGCCTTAAACCACTGTGCTATACTATTCTATTAAAATCCCCCCCCCCGCTGGTCTGGTGGCACTGAGGGTTGTGGTGCTGGACACCACACCTTGCGCCATGCCAGCGACCTGGGTTCACGAGCAAGCTCAGACCACCAGGGCTCTGCAGGGGTCAGAAAGGTTAGAGCATCTGGAGGACTGCTCCCTCCCTCTCTTGGGGAGAGGGAGACTTGTCGTCCCACTCATTGACCGCCCTCTGGCGATGCCTGGAGGGCAGTACGGGTCAGGAGACAGTGTCAATGTCATCACATCAGTAGGGAGAGGGGACAGGAGAAAAAGTGGAAATGAAGCATGGCAGGTTCCGTGATGGCTCCTGCATTCACAGGGGCTGACCCCAGTGTTTGGATTGGGTCTAGGGTGGCTGGCTCCCTCCTCCCTGGCCCTGCCGTGAGGGGTAATCTGCAGGGGATTAACTGGGGTTGGTGATACAGGGATACAGGAAGAAGCTGAAGAGTGAGTCTCTCCATGAGGAAGGACCCAACCTACCTACCAGGGCTTCCAGGAGGAAAAGCAAATAGAAAAAAATTAAAAATATATTTCCCCCCACCCCAGCACCAAAGCAGAGGTGTCACATCCCGTTCAGGTCCCCATCCCTCATAACTGAATTCACACAAAAAACTGCCACAAGCCTAGGTCAGTGAATAATAATAATAATAATAAAAAGGTCCTGAACAAATAATATGTGCCAAAAATATATAAGCATTTATACCATGGAAGTGAGAGCTTTCTCACCAGAATACCTTGTGTTATTTCCACTGCAGTAAGGATACATCTTAATGACATCAGCAGAGTAGGATAAATGCCATTTATCCACACTCTGCTGATGTCACCAGAGAGAGGGTATTTTCACTGCAGCTTGTATTTTAATGAAACTGCTTCAGAAAACAGTTTATCTTTCTCACTGAAGCTGCAACTTACTTAATTAGCTTTGCAAAACACTCTTACCTGTGTTCCATTGTGTTTCTAACAATCCTAGCCCATTACTGTGCTGATCTCAGCTTCAAAACAACCTGAATTCTAAAGGAAGCTCCTTCATGCAGCAGTTTATCTTTCTCAGTGCTATCTGCAACAGTTTCTCTTTCTCACTGAAGCTGCAACTTACTCAATTAGCTGTGCAAAACACACTTACCTGTGTCCCATTGTGTATCGGACTCCCAGTCCATTCAGAGCAACACACACACACATACACATCTCACACAGAATGAGCAGAAAGCACACAAAACAGAAATAAAATGTCCTAAAGCTCTCACCCCATGGTATAAATCGCACACATAATGTGCAGATCATGGGATATGAAAAATATTCTCAGTCCTGCAGAGTGAGCTGTACATTCTCACTTGTGCCTTCGGCACTCATGAGAATACAGAGCTCACTCTGCAGGAGTAAGAACATTTTTCATATCCCACTCCTGTCCATCATGTATCCCCTATATACGTCATAGCCAATCCATCAACAACAGATTGGAGTATGTTGTGGGTCTCTTTAAATACTGTTATGAATAAGACAAACTCAGTGATTTTCAGTAATATATTTGAAACAATCACTCAAATTATCAAGCAAGACTGGCATGTAGAAAATCTGTTATTGTAATGGAGTTTAAAAGTACACATGGAAGTAGTATAAATAAGACTTCTCCCCTATCAATGGGGCCATTAGGCAATAGCCAGCAGCCCCCCCCCCTCCACTGGCCTCCAGAACCCCCAGAACCCCATCCCCACCAAAAGCTTATGTCAGCTACTCCAGACCCCCCCAAGTAACTGATGCATTTAAGCAGCAACAGCACTCCAGCAATCAAGCAAGCTACTTGCAAATAGAGGGTAAAAGGAAATATGCCATTCCCTCAGTCCAACATGGTGCAAAGGGCATAAAATCTGCACACAACCAGATGCATTAAAGATCAAATCATATTGGCCAGAAACCTGCTCCATAAATACTGCTGGCCTGTATATTCTGAGAGAGCAGAACTTTTAGAAATGCTTACAATGCTTGTATGTAAAATCTCCCCAAGCCGATAATGGGAGCAGGAAATCCCCAGTCGGAGGTGCCCACGTTGCTGCAACATCTACTGCTGCTCCACGCGGGGGCCCATTAGCTTTGTGGGACTGTAAGTGAAGACACAGTGCACAGTCCTTGGAGAACAGGGGAATTTCACTTCTCCATGAGGTTTAAACCAACAGACACTGCACAGGAGGTTTCTTTTGGGCCAGTAGTATAGTGCACTAAAGCTTCCAGCAGCTGGGCCAGTAATACCCTGGGGAACCAGGGAAAATAGGTTTGAGAATAAAAATGTCTGCATGTGCAGTGCCACCCAGGGAAGAAGCAGGGGACCGCCACACAGACAAAAGGGGAGGGGGCAAGGAAGTGGACTAGCCACTGTAAACTGGGTAATTTGGAGGTCAAACATCAAGGCTGCCCATTAATGAGGTGTACACAGGATCTACCTTTGAGTTAGCAGGCAATCTATGATTCAGCCCTCCAATGGTCCAGATTGATTCTGCTGGAATATCAGGAGAGATCTGTTCTGGAGGTCAGCCACAATTTGTTGAAGGTCCGCAGCACCCTTCTGACAACATTGTTCCTTTGGGGAAGCCCAGGACCAGAGTCTCTGTGTTAGCTAAGCAGCTAGAGATAGCAACAGAGTTGCTCTTGGTGCTTGAGGAGTGGCTTTGATCTTCCTCTTGGTCAATTCAGCAATGACCTCCTCAACTGTATCAAATGGCTGTGTCCTGTCTGGGTAAAAGATGAGCATCCTGAAAGAGTAAGAAGTTTGAAACGTAATATTTTGTTGATGCAAGCATTTCATTACTGGGGCATAGATTCTATGCCCAGATGTCACATATGGAGGATAGTCATTATCAAAATAAAGCCTGTGGGTTTGGAATGTTATAGCTCCTTTCTGTCAGGCTTTTTGTAGAATCAGCTCTTTTTCTTGAAAACGTAAAGAGTGAAGCACTATGGATCTGGGTCAAGCATTAGGTTGTGTGGGCCTAGGCCCCAAAGCCTAATGTGCACAGTCAATTTCAAGAGTGCTGGAGGAGGGGATTTCAAGCTTTGAATGAAACAAAGTTTGTAGAAAGGAAACCAGGTCATCCCCCTCCATACCCTCCGGTAGTCTTGATATGCATAAACTATTTCTATGGTTACGGGTATCTAAATCTTCTGTCCAACTCTGCAAATCTTGAATGGTACAGTGCAGTTGGACCAAGGCCCTCTCTGATGTATTCAGCTGGGATTCTGCTGTTGAGCACTGCTCCCCTGTGGCATCAAGGCATTTCCCCATATTGGTCCATAGGGCCGCCGTGGTGAGTTATATTTCTTTACAAAAATCCCAAAGCTCTGTTAGAATGAGAGTCATCTGTTTTTGAATTGTTTTAGAACTGGGTTTGTCAGAAAGAAGATGGCCGCAGTGTTTGAAACCTGCGAGCCATCACTGTCTATTGCAAATCTGTGCCCATGGGTTGAATCCTCAGGGGACTAGGCACGGCTAGCCCTTCCTTTGGGCACAATAGTTCTCCTGAGAACTAAATTTCAGATACTCCTTATGTTAATGGTGGGGATTGAATTAGATTTTGCCCTGGTCAAGACGCAGCTAGTTTGTTAAGCAGCTACCATAGGCATGACATCATCAAAAGTCCAGCTTTTACAGTTATGTCAGGGCACCAGATGGGTGACTCTGGTTTTCAGAATGGTGCTTAGATTGAAGGTAGCACAATCAGACAGATGTGATTAACTACCAGATTGTGCTACCTGGGGGTATGATGAGATATAGCATACCCAGTGTACAGTAAAACTGAAAATTAATTAAACCAAAGTAGAAATAAAGCTTGTTTGGCAGTGTAAGGGCACCTGTTATGTGGCTCTAGAGTTCTAGATGCTGCTTAGGTTGAGGGTAGCACAATCTGATGGATGCAATAAGCTATCAGATTGTGTTACCTTGAGGGCTCCAGGAGAAGAGAAATGTCCAATTAAACAGTAAATGTCACTCTACAGAAGAAATGCAGTTCATTCATTATTGCAATACAGCTTATTCATTACTGTAATGTCACATTTCATCTTGGTCTAGTTTTCTGTGTTCCCTTAGGTATAAAGTTGTGCAGACCAAGTAGCAATGAGGTGGTAGGACACAAACACACTAACAGACTGTACAAATAACACTCCTAGCCCTTGGTAGAAGCATGTTTTGTTTGTCATGCGTCTGAGTGCTGTAAGGTGGAGGGCAGCACAATCTGGCGGATGCAAGCAGCCAATACAATTAGCACACAGTATATTATTTATTTATTTATTTATTAAATTTTGGTGACCGGGTAGGCCACTGAGCCCTGAAGGTCCCTTTTTCAGGGGTGACCCGGGATAACAATATAAGATAAAAATACAGTGGAGAAAAACTTTTGATTACATAGGTTGTTCAAGCATAAGGTGATTACAGACAGTGGTTACAGACATGGTTATCATCATGACACAGTTTTGTCTTGGTACTACCTGGCATAGTGATATACATGAGGCAACATTGGTCATGCACCCAATGTTCATGTATTTCAACTAAATACAAATGATATCCTTCTTAATGAGGTTAAAAAAACTGTTTTAAGTTGTTTTAAGAACTGTTGTCATTTGCAGTCCCACCGCCAGAGCATGTTTTTAATTATGAGATGTTTCTTATTTACATATATTTTGCATATGTATTAGTTAAATTGTCCATTAGCGTGTACTACTCATTAAAACGTTTTACAGTTCAGAAATTATTACCTAGAACAATTGCCAGTGTCTTTTGCATCACTGTAGTTATGTATCAAATTATGATACAGGTGGGATACTAATAAGGGGGTAGCATAATTTGGTACTACCATACTACCAAATTTAGGGTTACCACTTTTTAAGAAGCCCAAAGTGGGGCATTTCTTACCGACCCCCACCAGTGCAATAGACTTGTTTTCTCTATACAATCAGAATCAAGGCTAAGTATTGTAGAGTCTTGGTTGCTTCTATGGTTTCATATACTTTTAATGCATTTTAGTTAAGGTATCATAGTTTTCTACAAGATTTAGTGGAAATTAAAAAAAAAAATGTTTCTACTAAAAAGTTAGGACATGTAGTATTTTTCATGCTTTTTACAGGGCACAGCTTCCCAAATCAGCACTGTCCTGCGAAACTCAGGACAGGTAGTAACCCTAATCAAATTATGCTTCCATGAGGTAGGAAAAAATGTGACGATATTATACCCTTACACAAGCTTTACAAGCAAGCAAAAAAGCGATTGAGAGTGAGGGCGTGGTTTGAATGGTGGGTTATTTACCAGGGCGTGGTTTATATGGAAGAGAGGGGGTTCAACATAAATAAATAATAAGACCACGCCCTCCTCCATGTGTGACTGCTCGCCTGCATGCATAGAAAAAAAGTGAAGCAAAAGGAAACTGAGACACAAAAGCAAAAAGGAGTGATTGAGAGAGAGGCGAGACAGACAAAGGACTCAACCGCCCAAGACAGCCGCAGGACAGGAATTAGTGATTGATCTAACCCAATTCGAGGGGCACCGGCTATGCTCAGATACTCTGATGACAACGACTACTTTGTAGAAACAGCGATACCTGGGTTGTGAAGTGAATGCGGACGGGGCTGAGCCCCAATATCCAAGCGAACCAGACCCCTGCCCTGCTGAGAGTCGAGAGAGAACTTATTCGCGTCCGGAGATAAGTTTATACTGACAGATGCAACCTACGTGAACAACTGAGCAGACACTGCATCGCACGTTCCGGACTTCTGGAGATTGCTGCCCCCATATCTACAGCCGGGATCCCCCTCACCATATCTATAGGCGGAATCCCCCACCCCAATCAGTGTTTGAGTTCTGTCTCCCACCCTGACTTGAGTGCAAACAGCTCCCTACCCCCGGACCGGGATGGAACCCGCAGTGTGACAGCAGACTCCCGTCTGACGTTGCCTCATCGCCCTGATAGGTACTTCGTGTGCTGCCGGTGTCCAGCCAGATCGGTACTGCAGTCGGTTCGTGGGGTTGCGATGTGACCGGCTGCCGGGTGGGGCAGGACCGGCCACTCTCTCCTGGCTGCACTGCTCTGGACAGTAAGTACCGCCCCACTTTTCCATTCATTCTACAGAGCATATTTCACACTTGATGAGAAATGCAGGTGCTGGGGCTGCTGCAGGTCAGAGTGTCGGTTTCAAATGTATTTTTTATTTATTTTGATTTTAGTGTAATTATTGCAATAATTACAGCAACATACTCATTAAGTAAAACGCTTGTTGCTCCGTGTCTTTTCTCTCCTGTTGGATACATATGTTAAAAAGGCTATGGAACACCTCATCAGACTTTACAGACGAACTCGGAAAACTGGAAACGTGTACTTTCATGTTCACTAAGTTTGCTGTTCGCAAGCAACTCATTTTCACGTTCATGTTATACATTTTTGGTGTAGGAATGGGGACAGTACCCTTTCCGCGTACTGCAGAGTGCTTCTGTGAGGGAAGATGAGGGACAGTTAAGTGGTATGTGAGAGGTGCTTTCCCTGTTGTGGAACAGTTGAGACTAGAGGAAAGTGAGGGGATGTCCCCATAACGTGGGCCAGTTGGGAGGGATGCTCCTAATGAACAGTTAAAGAGGTATGTGAAGATTGCCCTCTAACGTGTCGCAGTTGAGAGGTATGTAAAGGATGCCCCTAGGTTTGCCAAACTCTGGAACGGACTGCCTCCCTCATTAAAAGCAGACTGCACCTTTTCCCAGTTTAAATATGCTCTCCTTTTCTGGATCTGCTGATGCAAAATGAGCTGCTGTAAACTGTTATTATTATGAACGTATATTATTAACTGTCTTTAATGACGCCCAGAGCTTGAGGGGCAGCACTTGTCTTGTCTGAAATGTTGTATTGTCCTGCCTCGGGGTTGCATTGATTTGTACTGTATTTCACCACTTTTCCTGTTGATGCTGATTCTGAACCCTTTGTAAACAGACCCTGCCTAAAGGGTTTTATGTGGAATAAATAAATAATATTTTGAAATAGTTCAGAGGTGCCTCCTAATGTGGAACAGTTAAGAGGTGTGTAAAGGATGCCCCCCTTAAAGTGAAACCTGTCCTCCTTTCCCTAGAAACATAGAACTGGATGGCCGATAAGGACCACTTGACCTCAATCTGCCCATTTTTCTCTACTTACAGTATCTCTGCTGCCCCTAACTGATTTCTGGCTCCCCCCCAACTAAAATTCCCTTATGCCTATCCCATGCATTCTTGAACCCCACCACTGTCTTCACCCCCACGACCTCTGCTGGAAGGCTGTTCCAGGAAGCCACCACTCTTTCTGTGAAGTATGTCCTCATATCTCTCCTGAACCTGCCCTCCTGCAGCTTCATAGCATGTTCCCTTGTTCTTGAGCTCCCTTTTTTTTTTGAAAAATACTTCCCTCCTGTACCTTATTTACCCCTGTGATGTATTTAAAGGTCTCTTTCATATCCCCCCCTCCTCTCTTCCAGGATATTGAGGTCCTTTAGTCTCTTGTCATAGGGCTTTTGGTACAGACTCTGCACCATTTTAGTTGCCCTCCTCTGGATCATCTCCACTCTATGTCCTTCTGGAGATGCATTCTCTAGAACTGGACACAATATTCAAGGTAGGTTCTTACCAGGGATCTATACAGGGACAACACCATCTCCCTTATTCTGCTGGTGATACACCTCCCTATGCACCCCAGCATCCCACTAGCCCTCCCAGCTGCCTTGTAGCGCTGCCTGGACACCTTTAGGTAATCCAATATGATTATCTGCAGGGCTCTTTCTTGCTTGGTGTTGTCAGTATCACTCCACCCATTTTGTACTCCACCCCTGGGTTTCTGTACCCTAAGCACATTATTTTACACTTTTTTGCATTGAAACCCAGGCACCCTAGAGGCTCTGTAAAATAATCTTCCCCTCTCTGTCCACCTCTCTTCCTCATTCCACTCTCAGTATGCTCTTGCTGGCCAGCCTGGTGGCACTGAGAGGTGATGCGCTGCTGAGCACCTTACACGATGCCATGCTGGCAACCCAAGTTTGGGAATGAGCTCCGATTGCTGGGGGTCAGCGGGTGGGTGGGCCAGGAGTGGAATTAGCAGTCACCAGGCAGCTCTTCTCTCCTGGATCAGGGAGGCTTCCCAACTCGGCTTTTGGCTACCACCAGTGGAGGTCTCATGCCAGTGCCAAACGCCCAATCAGCAGATGTATCTGCATCACTGGAATGGGGTGAGAGCTGCAGGTTCTGGGTCACATGTGTGCCTCCATGTGCATGCACCACCCATGTCACCTCAGCTCAATTAGGGGGACAGAAAATGGAAAACAGTACCCAAGGGTTAGCTGGCACACCACACACCTCTCTGGACCCGCAACATCATCTGGACACCTCAAAGTGCAATCTGGATGTGTTCACCGGGCTGTTAAGGACAGCCCTCCCCTCCTGACCCTGCAGTGGGGTGGGGGGGAAACCTGTGCAAAGAGGTAAGCCCTGGGGAGGTGGTTGCCAGAATGGTTAGCAACCCAGGTGGTAAAATGCAATATGGAAAGAAAAAAATGCTCTTGCTGGTGGCATATTTCTCAAAACCAAGCACCTGCAGCTAGCCAGATCCTGGCACACCCTGCTACTCCTTCACTACTATTCCTCACTGAAGTAACCCTATTACAGCAGCAGTTTTTGTGAACTACATGTTTTTCCTAATTCTGTTAATTTTTATTTATTTTGTTGCTACTGTGCATGCACTTTGTGTTTTGACACTTTACTGTTGCTGTATTCTCCCCGTGTAATGCTTCAGCTGTTGGATAGCACTTGGACATGAGCTTTGGCTCCGTGCACCTTTCCAGCTCAACTAGTGTACATAAATAAATGAGTTGAGAGAAATGTGAGGGGTGCTGGGAGTAGAAATAATTAGTGGCGAGTGATGTAATGACATCTTCAGAATGCTGTGAGTGTGAGTGCTCATGAGAAGGGCAGCGATGAAAAACTAACAATGGCTCTGCCCTGTGGTGAGTCCAAACAATATTTGTTTGAATTAAAAACAGCATTGTATTACTAGTGAATGTTGCCAGTAAATAGTTAAAAAAAAAAAAAAAGATTTTACATAGACATACCATGTGTAGTATGGGGGGAGGGTTAACAGTACGTCAGCATGGGGTAGGAGTACATTTAGGTGTGTAATGTTTAGTGTTACATATGATGTGTGGTGCTGGTGGGGTACTGTGCGATAGCAATAGATAACAGCTTTGTTGTCTTCTTCTAGTAATGCCAAACTGCTGAAACACCTTTTGGAAGAACTTTGGATTCAAAAGGTTATATGAGGGAACTGCTATAGTCCTATAAAGAAACTTTTTTTCTTCCTAATGAATGGATGTGGCTTTGGTTTCCTAAGAAGATTCTCCCCAGTCGGTGCTTTTTTGAAATGAATGTGCCTTATATAGTTCTGGAATTGATTATTGCGATCTTGGCTGTCCTGGGCAACATTTTGGTATGTTGGGCTGTCGCCATCAACAGCACTCTGAAGAACGCCACAAACTATTTTCTGGTGTCACTTGCCGTGGCTGACATCGCTGTGGGACTACTTGCCATCCCGTTTGCTATCACCATCAGCATTGGATTCAACACAGATTTCCATGGCTGTCTCTTCCTGGCTTGTTTTGTGCTGGTGCTGACACAGAGCTCCATCTTCAGCTTGCTTGCCGTAGCCATCGACAGGTACCTGGCAGTTAAGATCCCTCTCAGGTAAGGCATGCTGCCATGATCCTTGGCCAGCTGGTACTGGGGCTGTTTTGTACTGTATTCCATTAAGTAAAGGTGCAGCCTTGTTTGTAGGTATAAAAACGAAAGAAGTTGTACTACCAGGAGCAATTACAAAAGGTGCATTTATTACGTGCAGCATGGTAACAGGTAAATGAGTATATGAGGAGCATGTTCAGTCCGCATCCAGATTTATCAGTTGCATGCACACCTTTTGTTGCCCTTGCTTTGTTTGTTTTGTTTTATTTTTAAATCTGTTGAGTCCATGGGCCTATGACCCGTTTTTGTGGGTGAACAGAACATGTAGCATTAGAACATGCAAAAAGTAATTTAAATTGAACAATAATTAAAATAAATATACATTTAAAGAGTTAGTGGAACCAAAACAGACAGACAGGACAATTATACAAAGTTTAAGAAGTAGTCAGTTGTAACTACAAAAAAAAACAAACAAGGTGCTGCGTCAGTGTGTGGTCTGAAAGCAAAACAAAATGGTAATATTAAATGTATGCCGAATATAGAAAATAGAATTAGAATTGACATTTCAACCATAGGTCTTCTTTAGGAATTATCTAAAAAAAAAAAACCTTGTCAGTTGTAACTGTTCATTTCTGAAGTATTTTTCTTTTTCCTTTTTCTCATTAGAAAGTTTTCTATCCTAACTTTAACCATTTCTTACTTGTACCTGGATCTTGCCAACGTTGAAAACTGTTAATAAAAAGGAAATGTATTAAAAAACAAAACAAAAAAAACGTTTTCTAACTGATAATATTCTGTTGGGTATGTGGAACAGATCTCAGCCTGACAGCTGACATATCTATGTCTGTTCCCCCCACTACATCATCAGTATTGTGATCTCACTGACAGTGACATCACAAGCGACTGACCTGGCAGCTAGTGAGTGGCTGTTCCTAAGCAGCAGTGATGTCACAGTCAGTGATGTCACAATGCTGAATATGTAATGGGGGGGGCAGAGCTAGATATGTCAGCTGCCAGGCAGAGTGCTGATCCACACATCACACCTATTGTCATCAGGTAAACAATCCTCTGTTTAACCAAAGGGAAAAGGAAAAGTACTTCAGATAAAAAAAGGTAATGGTTGACTGCTTTTAAAAACTAATATTAGTTTTAGGCAGTACACTAGCTCGTTAAGCAGAAGCCAGATTCTAACTTGAAAACATTTACAATGACAGTTTGTAAGAAGATAATTTTTTAATGTAAGTCTAAAACAGGATAGAGAAGCATTAATGCTGGGTACTGAAACTGGTAATCAGTTGTAAAATGAAGGCAAGTTATAAAAAATCATTTTTTGACCCGTAGTAGTCCTCATTCCAGGTACAGAAAACTGACAATGCATAGATGACTGGGTTGAAACAGTATTAAAATGATTTTTGAAAATGGAATGAAATGAGATAGGAACACAACCCACACTCACCTTAGCAAGAATCCCTGTCTGTAATAGGTACCTCTAGTCCAACGCAAGCCAACCCGTTTGAGTGCCATTGTTTGTAGGTGTACCTGTTGCATGCAGATTTTATTTTATTCCTACAGGTTTTAGGCTACGTCTGATGCAGTGGTGGTGAGTTATATTCCAGCAGAGCTGTTCTGTAGATGATGCCCTTTATGATGCATCCACAGTCCTGTTCCTTGGAGACAGGATAGTTACCCCTTGTTACAATACATCTACAGTCCTTTTCCCCAGACACAGAGCCAATACTGTGTGCAGCAGGGCTTCTTATTCATTACCTGCAAGGTGGAGATGTTGTCAAACTTACAGCCTGGGCAGATTTACCATGCTGCGTCCTGGAGGTGGAACATGAAAAGTTACTGATTCATGCAGCATTCACAGGGTGGAGCTGCAGTCTGTTTCAGAGACAAATTCCTGACCTACTGTGAGAAATGGGCATCTGCTTGTGATGTGTGGGGGGCTGTGCAGCTCCTCACATTTGGTGCTTGTTAAAGAATGTTACTTATCTCTTCTCCTGCTTATGCCAGTTCCATTTAAAAGTTATTTTTCTAACAGGGCTCGATGGTCAGTTCTCATAACATTGTGGCACATCATACTTTAACTAGTCACTCAAAACTAATCAGACATTACAACTAGTCAATATTAAACTATGGACTCCAAGCAGACCTTGGATAACAAGGTGTTGGTGGTTTTGTGTAGTAGCTTTTTCCATCTTTGAAACGCCCATATCAAACAGTTTTTTACGCCTGGTGATGTGGTGATGATAGTCCATGCCTTTGTCACACCCAGAGTGGATTACTGTAATGCTCTCAACAAAGGGTTATCTGGGAGTCTGATGTGCCATCTGCAGCTGGTCCAGAATGTGGCTCCCCATTCGATCTCTGGGACCTCCTGTAGAGATCCTGTTACTCCTGTGCTCCGTGAACTGCACTGGCTGCCCTTTGGTGGCATGTCAGCTTCAAGATATGCTTGAAGGTCCTACATGGTCTGGGTCCTGCTATCCAAAAGATCTCTTGAATCCACTTGCCTGTCTGCCTTCTCCTCTCCACCAATGTTGGCCTACTGCTGGTCCTGCACCCTAGGTTAAAGCTCTCTGGGGACAGGTCTTTCAAGCATGCTGCGCCAATATTATAGGACACTTTGCCAGCTTATATTAAATCTGACAGCATGATGGATGCATTTAAAGGGGGCCCTGATATTCAATTTTTCAGACTTGCATACTGCTTGACTTAATTTGTTATTTAAATCTGACATTAATTAACTGCTAGCAGGAATACATGTTGTACCTGTTCTGAAAATGTTTATTTATGTTGAAGTCTGTATTTATTTTGTTCATGCCTTTGTTTTGTTATGTACATTTTGTGCAATGCCCTGAGCCCCAGGGAAAGAGCACCATAGAAATAAAATTGCATTGCCCTTGCCTTGCCTAAAGCTAGTCCCACATTACACCTAGTTAATCAAAAAAATGATTCACACACTACAACTAGTCTATCAGTAAAACTAATCACACACTATAAGTCAATCACTTAAACTAGTTACCATTACACCTAGTAAATCAATAAAAAGAGTCACAATCTGTACTAAAACTTAGTAACACACTACAACAGATCAATAAGTTAGCAATAACCCACGACAGGGTATGGAGTTATAGTCATTTAATCCACGCCGACCACGCAAAGCAACTGGATCAATTGGGTTGAACATTTTTGAGAACCCATGTTATAAAATTCGTTACCCCAACTAATCAATCAAAACCAGTTACACACTACCACTGGTCAATCATTACAACTAGTCAATCAATGAAACTACAACTAGTTTGCTGGCCAGTCGGCACAGCGGTGACATTATCTGGATTTGCTAACAAGCCTGGGATGTCAGGGGTCAGAGATCCCAGAGGATTCTTCCTCTTCTTCCTCCTCCTCCAGGGAGGAAGAACAGCAGGCTCCTCTGCAATGCTGCCAGCTGATGACCACAAGTGGCAGTGCAGTCGGAGCTACCTGCGGGAGGAAGGATGTTGACTGGCGTCATGTGCAGGAATGTATCTATGTGTACAGGGTCACATAGCACCCTTGCCACTGGCATTGTGTGGGCTGAGAGAAACTTGAGGTAGAAAACCCCAGTAACATGGCAGCATGACCCTGGCACTCTCAGGCTCCGCCCACCTGACTCTCCACCACCTTCTGAATATGACATACCTGAAGGGGAGCTGCCCCGACCACAGGCAGAAGCCAAGATGGAGACCAAGAGAAAGAGGAAGGACTCCATGGGCCCCATAATGGTGGGTAGATGACAGATAAATGTAAGGCGGAGCCAGAAGGTAGTCAGGCCAAGTAGGGAAGATCTAGTGATGGGGTATTAAAAAAAAAAAAAAACTTCTACAACTAGTCAATCAGTATAGCTAGTCTGTAACTACAACTAGTCATTTGTTAAAACTGGACAAATATCACTAGACAATCACTAAAACTAGCTACGCAATCCAAATAGCCAGTTGCTGTAACTAGCCAAACACTAGCACTAGCCTGCATCATTTAAATGAACTGACTAGCAGGATGAACAGGTGGCCAACAAGTCATGTTAAAGGGTATAATTCATGAGCCATGCCTACCATAGTTTGAAAGCCCATAAAAAGCTGTTTTAACTGAGGTACTGGGCAAATCTGTAGCTGGCAGCAGTCCAGAGACAGCAATGATTAAAGAGCCAGTGTACTGCCTAAAACTAATATTACTTTTTAAAAGCATAATATTGATTTTAAATATTAGTTTTTATTTTCCCTTTGATAATTAGAAGATTGCTTACCTGATGTTAGCAGGTGTGATGTGTGGAATCATACTCTTGTCTGGCAGTTGACGTATCTAGCTCTATTCCCCCCATTACATATTCAGCATTGTGACCTCACTGACTGTGACGTCACTGCAGCTTAGGAATGACCACTCAGTAGTTGCCAGGTCAGTCACCTGTGATGTCACTGTCAGTGAGATCACAATGCTGATGATGCAGTAGGGGGAATAGAGATTGATATGTCAGCTGCCAGGCTGAGAGCCGTTTCACACATCCTGCACAATATAATCACATAGAAAACGTTCTAATGAATAAAATAAAATTACTTCAGAAATAAAAAGTTACAACTGTCTGCTTCTTAAAATTTGTTTTATTTTCCTGTCTGTTTTTGGTTCACTAGCTCTTTAAGTCCTGCCCTCACTGGTACTACACTGCCACCATTTTAAGAACCTTGTGATGTCAGAGATGGTCAAGTTGTGCTTGACTATAGTGTGGTCAGTTACAGCTTGGTCATCAGTGACATCACATGGTTCTGAAACCGGTGGCAGTGTAGTATCAGCATTGGACAGAGTTAATCATCAGTATCTCAGGACTGCTGCCAGCTACAGAGGAGCCTGATACCTCATTTAAACGAGCTTTCCATGGACTTTCAAACTATGGTGAGCATGGTTCACAAATATTTCCCTTTAAAGTCCACAATTAAAGCCCGAAATGTGTTTGAAGGCTTGTCCTATCAGCTAACTCCTTTATGTAATATATTTCATGGCTTGCTGTACCAGTTAAGTCCTTACTGTAATGCAGCTGACTGTAGCTATAACAGCTAATCCTACTATATTTTTTCCAAGGCTTGCTGTATCACCCGTAAGATCATCCATGGACATCTGGCCCGGTGGTGCTGAGGGTTTTTTTTTTTATTTTTATTTTAGTCTTTGGTAACCGGGTAAGGCCCACTAGGCACAAGTGCCTGTTTTCAGGGGTGACCTGGGAGCACTGGGCAGTTAAGTGACTTGCTCAGAGTCACACAGTATGCAAGTGGAGGTCATGAGAATCAAACCCAGATCTGGTTTGCTGAATATACCAAGCTTGTTCACACCTTGTTACTCTAACCTCTAGGCTATACTCCCAGCCCATCTTTGAGGTGCTGGATGCCACATCTCTCGCCACACTGGCAACCCGGGTTCGGGAATGAGCCTAGGCTGCCGGGGTCGGCAGGGGAGAGAGAGAATTGAGCGTCTGGAGGACTGCTCTCCTCTCTTGGGAGGGAAGGCTTGCCATACCACTTGTTGATCGCCCTCTGGCAGCAGCCTGGGGGAAATGTGAGCAGGGAGGCACGTCGCCGACGTCCGTCACCAGTGGGGCAGGGAGAAAAAGGAGCTGGAAGACTCCATGATGGCTGCACCAAGTGCCCCGTTCTGGCTCCCCCAATATCTGGATTTTGCTCCTGGGGTGGGAGGTGGGAAAGCCAGTGCCCCTTCACCTCAGCCCTGTCATGAGGGGGGCTGAGGAGGATTTAGGGGGTGTCAGGCAGGGAATGGTGAAGCTGAAGACCGAGTCCCCTCTGAGGAAGGGCTGCAGCCACCTGCCAGGCTCCCAGGAGGAAAAACACCTGAAAAAAAAAAGATCATCCATGGACTGGCCCATTCTGACCATGCCATATAACATAGAAACATAACATTTGTTGGCAGAAAAGGACCACTTGGCCTGCCCAATCTGCGCAGATGTTCCCTGCCTAATCTGCCTCCTTAGACTCTGACTGGTCCCCCTCCCAGTCTGTTCCAGGCATCTACCACCCATTCACTGAAGTAGTACTTCCTGCCACAGCAACGGCTTTTCAGGACATTTTGCTTGGTGGCTATAAAGGGTATCACAACACATTAGCTGAAGGAAGAGATACCTACTCTCACAGAGTGGCACACTAAGATGAGGGAACTCCATATAATGGAGCACATCACTGTGTCCGTACGCCTCACCCTGTAGAAATATAGGGAACAGTGGCATATCTGTGAGGAACATGAGGTGGGGATGCAGGAAGCTTCTGAGGATCTATACCAGCAAGGCCTGGACCAAGCTCCGGTGGAGGTGCACTCCCCCCACTCAGAGGGACATCTGTCTAGAGGGGGCATGGGGGCCCACACAGAGCACAATGACCAACAAAAGGGGGAGGGGGAAGGTGTAGGACAACCCCCTCAGACTTTGATCATAAGGTGGCGGGGGGGCCTTGGTCTGTGGGAGCCGGGGCCGGCTGTTCTCCTTCCTTTTCTTTCATAGGTCTGTGATTGGATTACCATTGGATGATGGCTACCTAATGGAGTCCACAGTGGATGGGCAGTCATTTAGTTGTGTTTCTTGGTGCAACAGTTTTCTGTTCATGGTTAAAGCTGTTTTATAAAGAATGACTCGACAATTATAGCGACTTTAAAACAGGGTTGTTTTATTTTCCCCTTAGTTTGGGAGGAGTCTTGAAGTTGTCACATACAGTACGTCTAAAATGTTTTTTTACAATAATGAAGATGTATCATGTTTGTATTAATGCTAGTTAAAGAAAGTGTAATGCTCTTGTCATATTCACTGTAGAAATGTATTCTATTCGTTTTGAAGCATATGTCACACACTGTAATGTGATTCCTATGTAATGTATGAGTGTACCGTACTTTTTAATAAAATTCAGTTATAAAAAAAGAAGTAGTACTTCCTCACATTCCTCTTAACCTCCCCTCCAGCTTTATAATATGTCCCCTCATCCTGGTCTTTTTTCTCATTTGAAGGAGACTCTCCTCATGCACCCTGTTCACCCTGTGAGGTACTTGTAGGTCTCAATCATGTCCCATTTCACACTCCTCTCTTCCAGGGTGCACTTGTTGAGATCCTTCAGACTCTCCTCATAGAGCTTCTCATGCAACTTCTGCACCATTTTAGTTGCCCTCGTCTGGACTGCCTCCACCTTGTCTATGTCCTTTCTCATGTACAGCCTCCAAAACTGGATATAGTACTCCAGGTGGGGACTCACTAGTGAGCAATACATGAACAACACCACCTCCCTCCTCCTGCTGGACAGACTCCTCCTTATGCAACCCAGCACCCCACTAGTCCTACCCACTGCTATGTTACTCTGCCCTGCCACTTTGAGGTAGTCAGTTATGATAACCTCAAGGTTCCTTTCCTACTTAGTGACTGTCAGTATCCCCCCCGCCCCCATCCTGTACTCTGTTCCTGGGTTCCTATGCCCTAGGTGCATGCTTTTGCATGTTTGGTCATTGACCCTCAACTGCCGTGCTCTTGACCATTCTTCAAACACTGAGCATTCTCTCTACCCCCTCCTGAGTGTCCACCCTATTACAGATGTTGGTATCATCTGCAAAAATGCATACCTTCCCTTCCAGTTCCTCTGCAATGTCACTTATGAAGATATTGAAGAGGACCTTTCCCAGCACTGAGCCCTGTGGCACCCTCACTGGTCACTTTCCCATCATTAGAGTGAGCGCAGTAACTACCACCCTCTGTCACCTTACCTATTCATAAACCAGTTTCTATCTCAATTCACTACTTTGGATACACCCCTAGGCTGTGCAATATTTTTAACAGTTTAACGTGTAGTACAGTGTTGAAGGCCTTGTTGAAGTCCAGCTAGGCCATGTCCACAGCCCTCTTCTGTTCTATTTCCCATGTCACCCAGTTGAAGAAATCACTCAGATTCATCTGGCATGACCTACCCCCCCCCCCACCACACCACCTCCATAAACCCCTGCTGCCTATGATCTTGCAACCCATTGTATTCAGTATACCTATCACCCTTTACCTAAGCAGGGTTTCCATGAATTTCTGCACTACTGAAGTGAGATTAACCAGCCTGTAGTTGCTAGCCTCCTCCCTGCTACCACTCTTATGTAGAGGGATCACATCTGCTCTTCCCCAGTACTCTGGAACCATGCCTGTTCCCAGTGCACTGTTAAATAAAGGTTGTCATTAAGGCAGCTAGCACCGCTCTTCTTTCAGTACCCTTCGGTGTATCCCATCCAATCCCATAACTTTGTCTACTTTCAGTGCTGCAAGTCCCTTCAGGACTCTTTCCTCTGAAAATAATCTTGTGTCCACCTGTAACTTGCCATGAAACCATCTCAAAACACACCTTTTCTCTATCATGTATGACTGCTAATCCTTTCCCTACTGCCAAAACTATACAGACTGATCTCCGATACTGATCAATGATCATTGTTCCGTATATCTTGGGCCTATTGTTTTATCTAATGGTAATGACAATGAATGTATTATTATTAACTAGCCTCTGCCAAACGTTTTGAGACACAGTTACCATTGTATGAATGATGCTATATCAGATAACGCTCTGTCTACTGTTGTACTGTAAAAATCACTAACATCTATTGGCCAGACACAGTTCAGTGGCAAAGGAATTTCATTACTTTTTTCCCTCTTTACAGTTTTTATTGGAGATCTTGACAGCACACAACATTTTAGTAGAAATAAATTACAAATGATAGTTTACAACATTATGACTTAAACTGAGTCAGTCGTGATAAAATATATAAATAAGTAATAAATAATTTCATAGGTTGTGCAGAAAAAGAGTGAACAATTGAATATTCGAATAAATACTAGTAATAGTTTACACTTCAAACAAGCGAAGCAGGTCTGGTGTCTTGGGCAAAATCAGTTTATTAAGATAATAAGGGATAGGGACCAGTTTCCAGTCTAAGAAGGGAGACCAGACTGTTGAAAAAAGACAATTTATCTAAGACTAAATAATTCTTCTTCTTGTGAGCTGTTAGTTTACCCATATTACACATCCAGTTGGGAAGTGATGGAGGTTTAGGATCTTTCCATTTTTATAGTATAAGCCCTTTTTTAATCTAATTGTTTGGTCCCCCGTTGCCACCCCAGTCTCTTCTGCCACTCCCCTGCCATCACACAGAAGGGGATCCACATGGGACAGACCCCATGGTACCAGCACCGTCATCCTTGGCGGCCAGTGCATATACAGTTCCCCCCCTTCTTTTCCTTTGGTTTCCCCCGGGGCCGAGTCATGTGCAATGACACGCATGTTGATGCACACAAGTTACAGGTGTCTACATCAGGTCCCCTTCCCACAACATTTGCCTGTTTTACCACCCCACCTCCACTAGGTGGTGTCAGTGCAGAGAGGTGCACCCCCCCCCCAAGGAGGAGAGCTGTCCGTGGGTCACTCAGTCCTCCTTCCCCCTTTCATTTCCTGAGGGACCCTGGTCTGTTCCCGAACCCAGGTCACCAGCATGGCTGTATGAGAGGCACCAGTGCCTCAGCCCTCCATGCCAACGGACCAGTCAGTATAAGTCTTTTTATGCACAAGACAGCAGAAAAACCCAAAGGTGGTGAGGGTCTGTATAAATGTGAAATATGAGAGCAGTCACCTCATGTTGATGCTAATATACATGTTGGGAATCATGGCGTTTTATTTCAAGCTAAGAATTATACATCTTAAGAGTGCTTCATTTCACACAACCTCACTTTGTAGTGTTCAGGTTGCTGCCCACAGCCAGTAAATCACTTTTGTTGATAGTACATAAGAACATTACAACTCATACATGTACAAGTTTCTAGGCACCTCACACCATGTTGATGTGTGCACAAGCACGAGCAACAGTCCTCTGGGTTTTTAATCGGGATGGACAAATGTGCAAGTATTGTAAAAACAATGTGAAATGCTCATTTTATGTCAAGATGCTAGTTCCTGCAGTATACAAAAGGGAAGGTCCTTCTCAGATGAAGACTGTCAAAAAGGAAAGACAGAATAAAGAATAATAGAAAATAAGTCTCCTCTCAGTGCCACTAGAGGACCCATGCTGTAGCAGCCTGGATAAAGACAAGGAGCATGTAACAGAAGATCTTATAATAAGATATGTGAAGTTCAGTTATTTATAGTTTGAGTATTTGTTGATGATTATGTACATACTTGGCTGAATCTCATAATGTCATTACTGTTTGAATGCAATTTAATATATTTTTGCATATGTAATGGATCAAATTGTACATTGAGAAATGCAAAATAAAGCAAGTCTAAAAAAGATGCTAGTTTATATATGATGTCTACAATAACAGGTGGCTTCAGTCATCATTTTTACAAGGGACTTAAAAAAATCAGATAAAGGCTGAAACAAATCAGATAAAGGCTGACAGTAGAGAGCTAAGTTGACAGGAAGTTGGAATTTGACAGAGTTGGAAATAACTTTCATGGTTTCCTTCCAGAAAGGGAGAATTTTCTGGCAGAACCAAATCAGATAGAATACAGACGCCCTAGTTTCTGGACATCTCCAGTATTTGGCACCATCGCAGATTCCCACGTCAAAAAGTTGAGGTGGGGACTGGTGCCAAAAAAAGAAAAAATTTAACAATATCAGGCACTGTTGTATTCCTTGATATTTTTGTGCATTTTGCCAGGCAGAAGACCATGTTTTCCAGGGAATTAAGAAGTTGCTGTGCTCTCATTCTCATTTAGTGCACGTGTACTCTAGTAAATCCTAACTAGCAGCTTCACTATTAACCCTATTAACCTGTCTTTACTTGGCAAGGACTGGACCCAGTTCCCTAGGGCTGGTAGAATGACTGAGAGTATAGAACTCTAACCATAAGCTTAAGGGGTACCACCTCCCAGCCCAACAGCTGGAGTCTCTAGTTTACTTACTCAGATTTCTTAGCTACAGCACTACTGATGCAAAAATAAATCTAAATTCAGCATATTTTTCAGACTGAATTTGCTGTGCTTCGTTTTGTCTTTTTTTTTCCTAGAGGTTTTCTCGACAAACTACCAGGCTGTCTGTTTCCCTGTCCAAATCAGTGACCTCTCAGCCCCAGCACCACGGGTACCTGTCGAGACCTCGATGAATAGTTTGGGTCTGGAGGCGCGCGGTACGTTCTGTAAGGGCCTGGGGATTGCTTCCGCGGTTTTCCCTGCCCTTTACACTGTCCATCTCCCCAGTGACACTGCGCAGTGCCACTATGGCCTCATGAGCACACAGCTCTTATGCGATGGAATGCGAATCCTCCATGACACTATCACAGGGGTTGCTGTGGCAACGGACTTGGCTCCTCCCTCCCTCCATCACCAAGGACATGCTAACTCCAACAGCAATCCCAGACTATGGCCTCCAATCGCAGATGATCCCAAGCTTGCTCCTGAATTTAGGCCACCTGCATGGTACAGCAGTGTATTACTGCTGGGCCACAGCACCCCTCCCCATTTTGTTTCACTTAGCATTTGCATGAAAACAAGATGGTTGTCTGTTAGACTTCACTTGCTTCATTCGGGAATGAGCCTGAGTCATCAGAGGGACAACTGAGGAGAACAACTGAGCATCCCAGAGGACACTTTCCATCTTAGGGTTGGAGGATGGACTCCACTGTGCTACCGCCACCTGGGTGACCTCAGGTGGCAGGGCAAGTGGAGCCACAGAATCAGGGAGGCCGCTGACTTGCTCTGACATGCAAGCACATCAGGAGCTCATCTAGGCATCCAATACAGGGCTGGGACAAAAAAAAAATTCCAGATGATGCAGAAGGACATCTGCCCCTCACCATAGGCCTCATACCACCAACCAAGGCACTCCCCTCCAAAGCACTGGCCAAGTCTCTGTCGGGGTAAAGCCCCCTCTGACAGCTCCACCATGGGGGGTAAGCCAGGGTGTCAGTAGGAGGGAGAAGCAAGTCACAGGGAAGGTGGGTAATGGGACTGGGTGAGTGGACAGAACCAATGGAGATCAACTGGCAAGGGTGGGGGGACACACTAAATAAATAAAAAAAAAATAATAATAATAATTTGCCTGCCCCTGCTGCTTGTCTACACCTGAAGACACAAATCCTTCCCACAGTACCAGCCTCCAATGTCACATACAATGCATGATGACTTCATGACCAGAATATGAAGGTCCACTGATGTGGGAGGTGGAAAGGGAAACCTTTTTTTTTTTTTGTAGAGTACATGTTTATGGAAGAATTAAAAAAAATGTACAATATCTGTTAATAACATAGAAATGATATAATTTCTTTTGTGTATAACAATAACTATTAACCTGTGAATAATTATAATAGATAATTAATCGTATAAGTACAGTAGAATTAATACCTACATGGATTTAAGTGACTTTTACTTGAAATGAATTGCTTTACTAATGTCTATATATCTTTTTTTTCTATAGAGATGTTTATCCCTCTACATCTTGGGCGGTTGCTTCAGCACTGTCCCTGTCTCCTCTACCTGTCTACTACCACTTCGGTCCGACGAGCCCCATTCCCCCCCTATGGCGGGACCAGGAAGGGGAAGGCTGTCCTCCCCCCACCTAAACATCCTGCGTGCAGATGACGGTGAAATGGTGGCAGAGCAGGATGGAGGCAGACAACCAGGGCTTCATGTAGCCTGAGACTGCCATTTTTCACTATGGTTTTTCCCCTGCCATGGAGGCTGTAAGTGTGTGCATGTGGAGGTGCGCATGCACTACGTTAACACAGCTCTGATCCTGTGGTGCTGTGGACTCCGGTACTACCACCTGGCCTCCACCAGATGGCAGCCAAGGAACAATGCAGCGTGTGCCCCACCCCCCCCCACACACACACACACACACACACACACACCCTGGGAGAGGAGAGCAGTCCATCGGACACCCGATCCTCTCCCTCCGCACCGATCCCCAGCAACCTGTGCTCATTTCGGAACATGGGGCACTGGCATTGCAGGAGGTAAGGCATTGAATGCCTCAGCCCTCCACACCACTGGGTCTGCTTACTAATGTCTATATATCTTTATTACTGAAGCACATAATATAAGGCTTGTATTTCATTTCTTAGATTACATGCCTATTACCACAAATATGCCTCATAAATAATAGTATAATATAATATAATAGGGCGGCAGTATAACGCAGTGGTTTAAGGCTCTGAGCTGCACATCTGGTGACATCCAGCAGACCAGACTTGGGTTTGAATCCCACAGCTTTCACTTGTGTACTGTGTGACCCTGAGCAAGTCACTTAAATTCCCTGTGCTCCCAGGTCGCTCCTGTAAAAAAGCTTTCAGCTTAGTGTGCTATTCCTGGTTAAACAGCTAAATAAAAAAAAAAGTATTTTAGCATCAACTAAAATTTCTCTTTTATTTCCTTGCCTATTAGATCACAAATTGTTGTGAGAAAGAAATACTGTGACCTACTGGGAATTGAACCCAGGCCCCCAGAATACTGTACTGGTGCTCTGACCATTGAGCTATAGGCTCACAAGGTTGGCCTAACTCTTACCGGACACACTTCCTTTCTCTGGTATTATAAATCCTGCAGCTAGGAAGGAACGATGACAATTACTTATTAGATCTAGTGTCGCTTTTTCAGGGGGTTGGAAAACCTGGTACTGCTAAGGTATAGACACATAGGAGGAACGCAGACGAATTCTAAGAGACAAACATCCAGGTTTTTTATGCAAGTGTCTCAGGTAATAATAACATTAGGGCCCATCCACTCACTTACCCCATTGCTCTTCCCCTCACTACACTGCCCACCTCCCCTCACCTACTGGACTGCCCTTCTCCTCATTCACACCACTGTCCTTTCTCTCACTTACCCTACTGCTTTCCAATGCATCATTAGTGATTTTGTCTCCCCATGCCTGCCGCTACTACAGTAGGTAAACCACCATCTGTTAGAAACATTCTGAACACTACAGTCCTGCACAGATTCCTCTTTCTGACATTTTCTCCTTAGAACAAGGCCTTTTACCATTCTGGGTTTCAGTTTTGCAGATCTAGTACATCAGAAAGCAAACGCTACAGTCCCTCGACCTTGTTTTCTACAGCTGGATTGTGTCTGTCCTCAAACCTTTACCAACTAATATTCTCCAAATAAGGCTCTGTCCACGCTGTGCACAGTTTGTTTGAAATGGTTTTAAATTCATTTTAGTGCCTACCATGTTCACCCATCCACACGTGTTCTTAAATAAAACAAACTGTGTTTTAACACTGTAGCACTGTGTCAGCATTATAGCTGGTGATCGCAACCATGTTTCCGGAATCTAGCCTACATTTCCCATAATGCACCTCTGGCTGGTCAGATGTCAGGAGCATAATCCCATGGTGCTTCTGGGCGATGCCATGTTATAGTTTCTTAAACATTGGTGGTGCCCACATCGCGAGTGTGCTCCTGCTGCTTCTGGCTATAAGCTAGGTTACAAACAGAATTAGTATAATAATTGTATAGTTAGAAAATGGCAAGCAGTTTGAAGCTACCACTTCCTAATCTGAGGCAATTTCCATGCAATACGCATGCAGAATGGTGAGAATGCAACATGGGATACGGGAGCAATGCATTGGGGCTCCCAGGAGGACAAACATAAGCAAACACAGTTTGGCAGTGCATCCACACTGATAAGTGAACCGTGTTTACTTGCAAACCGCTTTCAAAACTGTGCTAAAACCCTCATTTTTTTATATGGTTTAAGTACAGTTTTCAAATGTTACCAGTGTGGACACAACCTGTGTTAAGCAGTTTTTAAAATGGTTTAAGTGTCTTAAAACATTTGAAGGGCATCCGTGTGGACATGGCCTAAGGGACAAACAGCACCTTCCACGCATTCCCCAAAATAAAACGAAGTTAGTTTGGTCAAGAAGGCAGATATGGGTAAAGCAAGCTGTTTCCTTTAAAAGAGTTCCCCTATACAGAAAGTCCCCTCGCTACGCAGTTCTACTTGTTTTTGGAAAACTGAAAAATGGCCCAACTCTTTCAGCTGTATGATATACATATTAATTTCACACTGTGTTCCAGTCTCTGATTACAAACTGCGTAGTCCATGTCCAGAAGGCTAGTTAGACAGTAATGTATTGAATATATCTGTCAGACGTCTTCGTTGTTTTGTTGGGCAGTTCATTTTGTATTTACAACTGTGCTGTCTAGCCTCTTTGGCATTCCTTGCTGCTCCTTCATTTCTGTAAACACCACTGGAACCTGGACTTGTATGTATATGCAGAGGTGCGTGAGCGTCTCTGAAAGTTTGCTTGGCAGAGACCCATAAACAATGCATTTTTAAGGATTTCCCTCAAATGAACTTTGGTGCTCATTTTAATCAGCATTTTGTTCAGTGATAACTTGCATGGACTGTTCCTGCTGCGTACAGATGTTACAACTCTAACCAGGATCACTGCATCGCTTTACTCAAACTCTTGATCACTGTATCACACCATTTATATTCTTGAATCAAAACCTCGGTCACTGCATCACTTCCCTCCAATCCCCAACCACTGCATTCCATCAGTCAACCCAACGATCATGACATAATTTTACTGAAACGCCCAGCCACTGTATCGCCTCTATAAAACCTGTGATTGAAGCATCACATCACTCACACCTTCAATTGCTGCATTGCTTTTCACCCCTCTGCAGACACACTGATATAAAAGGATGCAGAAATGGAGGTCACGCTAGCACCCTGCCAAACAAGGCTTGGCTGTGGCTGTGGACTGACAAGTAGGGTATGGAGGTGAAGGGATTTGTTTTTTTATGCACTGCCTTTTATGCACACTACAATACCCCCAAAGTGCTTTACAAATCATGAACAATTTGCAGTAGCCATTAGGAACGCACTCAGAGGAAGTGAGGATGAGTGGGGTTAAGGAAAGCTCAGGGAGGTTAAGCAGAGACAGAATGAGTGACTTACTAATGGTCACAAAGTGAATAAGAGGCAGAGGTAGAATTCACAGCTGGAATCCAAAGATTCACAGCTCTGTGCTGTAGACTACACAGCCTGCGCCCCCCGCCCCCTGTAAATGAACACTTCTCTCAGTATACCAGGTGTGGTATGAATATGTTTTTATACAGTGTGTGTGACCCTCAAGTACATGTCACCTGATACAAGTCACATGCATAACCTGAAATTAAGAATGCTTAACAAGGAAACTGCCTCTTGTGTGTCATGCACCACTGCGGCAGGTGCCAAGTCAGTATTTCACAGTTCATTAAAAATATAAATCTGGTCAGTAAGTCCAAGAACAAAATGGGTTGAGCCTTGGGTAGTTATGCCAAATGGGATAGTTCTTGAACAGTCAGACTCCTGGAAATACGAACAGCTGGCTTGCCACAGACTGCACTAACCCCACTAAAACAGCAGCTTAGCATCCCAGAAATCCCTTTCTTTTTCTGTGGGGGTCAAATGACCAGTATCACCATTTCTTTCTCCCCCAGGTCCCCCTACCCCATCTCCTGCTCTTGCAGAGTGCGTGGGGGCACCCAATCTTGGCATCATTCTCCTCCCAGAACCCTGCCCTCCTAAAATCCAACTTTAACTCAAGTGATTGCCACAGAGTGCTGTGGTCCAACCTTCTGTACCCATAGTGTGAGAGCACCACCTCTACAATATGCTTGCCCTCCACCGGCCCAGTAAGTGTAACATGCCCTGAAGTAACTCCTGAATAGGGGTGTCACAATATGAAAATTGTAACAGTATTTTTTTCATTAAAGATTTTAGTGATATTCAACCAGTTAAAATATTATAAACTGGGTAATACACAATCAGCTAAGATTACAAAACAGGTAGAATCATTTGCATTATATGAAAATACTTAAACCTATAGAGAAATGCATAATGAAGTCACTAACAGCATTCATAAGTACACTGGCTGGATGTAATTGTATTCTCAGTCCAGTTCATGGTGAGATTCATCTTAAACTATATGCAAAATTAAAAGTGGTAACCATATGTTATCAAACCTAGCTATCTTTCCAGCTAACAGGAAATTCTTTCATTGTGTGCTACCAAATTTGCATTATCATGCCACTCTTTATAAGATGGTGTAAGTGTTGTTTTCTACTTACATAGGATTAGTCTTTGAAGGGACAGTGAAGCTACAAATTGCAAGTTCATTTGAGCACAGTTTCTATATTTGATTTTGTAAGTAATACCCAGAATCAAAGTGCTAGGTATAAATGGCACCTTGTTTTGAATTGTGATCTCACAAGTTTTGTGAACGTCTTTCAAAATGTTCTATAGGTTAGGGCAATTCTATAGCATATGTAGCAGGTTGAAACGGGGTTCTTGGCATCAACATTTCCCTTGTGATAGGCAGCTCATAACTTCTAACTGTAACAGTATGATTACCTTGAAAAAATTATCAAGGTCCTATGCTTGTATTGTATCAGTTTTGGAAGAATAATAATCAGCATTTACATAGCGCTTTTATTTATTGATTTAGTTTTTGTTAACCGGGTAAGTGCATTAGCCATGAAATGACTATTTTCAGGCACGACCCGGCAGAGTATAGCAAATAGCTAAAACAAATACATTGTAAAAAATACAGGATTATTACAAATGGGGAGGTCAAAACAGACCATGAAAGGTGATACATACAGCCAAGCAACGTACCATGAGGTAAAACATTACGGAAATTACACATAGGGTAAGCAACAGTCAGCAAAAATACGGTCTGTTGAAATACATAACATAATGAAAAAAATAGCATGAAGTTAGTTTAATAAGCACAGTAAAATAGAAACTAGCAACAAGGTACAACAGGTAGCTAGGTATACTTAAGTACATCAAATAAGACATTTGAGTATTTATTAGAGGGGAGGCAGGATTAAAACAGTAGAGATGGGAAGGATTGAGTGAGGGAAAAAAGGGAAGAAAGGTGGTAGAAAGTATTATTGAAAGTATATGGAGGCAGCAGGAAATTAAATTGAGTCAAAACAAATGCAGGGGTCTACAATAGATAGATGATGACAAAGTTCCCTTTTAAAGCCGAGATGGGATTTTGCCTGCCAAAGAGCTAGAGGAAGGGAGTTCCAGAGCTTAGGGGCAGCATGATGAAAGACTCCCGAGCCATTGGATGTTTGACACCTTGACACGTAGAGACACATCAGTCGAACGCAGTCCATAGGAGGAAGTTTGGGGTATAAGCTTCACAGCAAGCGAGGACGGAGTTTGATTTCTAATTACTGAATTGATGAGAGAGCCTAAGGAGTATTGTCTGCAGGCAGAGGGGGAGAGCCATCGCAGGTCACTGTAAAGTTGGCAGTGGTGTTTGAGACGAGGTGATAAGGAAGCGTACCAACATATATTATTATAAGTAACGCCCCATTTGTGAAGGGTAGATTTCTTTGTTGTTGCAAAGGTAGGAGCACCATATGTGAGGCAGGGAGAAGGATGCCTCTGGCAACACCCAGCTTAGCGAAGGGAGCTAGCATAAAGCTTGTCTTATAAGCAACTCCCAATGTAGCATTCACTGCTTTGCAGGTGGACTGAATATGTAGATTGAAGTCCAGGGATTGATTAAAGAGGACTCCCAGGTACTTAAAAGATGCTACACACTCTGCTTGTGTCCCACCTGAGCTGCGTACCATCAGGCATGTTTGACAGCCCCTGAGCTTAGGGGCAGAGCCTTGTAGCATTGCTTGTGTTTTCTTTGCATTGAGTACAAGCTTATGGGCAGACAGCCAGTTTTATATGTTTTTGAGATCGGAGGAAAGGGAGGCATTTATGCTGGTGACATTGTCGGAGCTGGAATAGAGGACGAGATCGTCCGCATAGAGAATGGATGAGCAGGAATGAAGAATGTCAGCTATATTGTTAATAAACAGTGAGAAAATAAGGGGTCCCAGGACAGAGCCCTGGAGGACCCCAATAGTAATGATAGCTCTGTCGGATAAAGAGGAGTTAAATTTCACAATCTGAGTCCCGTTGGACAAATAGCTGCTGAACCAGTCGACTACAGAGAATGAAAAGCACAGATTACGAAGAGCAGAGAGAAGCAGGGGATGATCAACAAGATCAAAGACCTTAGTAAGGCCTATTAAAACTGCCCCTGTAAGTAGACCAACATCCATATTGGAAAGCGTATCATCTGTGAATTTGAGGAGAGTCGTTGAGGTACTATGACTTTTTCTGAAACTGTGCCAAGTGTCGGAGAGAAGGTTGTATTTTGTTAGATAGTCTGTAGTTTGGCTAGTGACAAGTTTCTCGAGAATTTTGCTTAAGACTGAGAGAATGGCAATAGGCCTGTAATTGGTGATCTCCTTTGGGTCCCATTTTTTAAAGATAGGCGTTACTAGAGCAATTTTCCAGAGGTCCGGAACCATGCTGAAAGAGAGAGTCATCATGAAAATGTAAGCCAGAGGGGAGGCGATAAGAGGTGCTGCATGTTTCAGGAGCCTAGGTTCTAGGGCATCCAAGCCAGAGCTGGTGTTGTCAGAGCTGGTCAGAAGTAGCTTTAGGACCTCGGTCCTTGAGATTTCCTTAAAATAAAATGGGGGTGTGGTGGGCTGTTTGAAGGAAGGAGAGCAGGGGTTTGCTGACTGTGGTGTAGAGAAGAACTGAGAACCTGCTTGAGGTGATGGGAAGGAGGAGGTGTACTGAGATAGATCCGAGAACATACGATTGAGAGAGTTAGCTATAGTATTTGGGTCATTGCGGTGTACCCCATTTAATATCATGTCATACACAGTGTATCCCAAAGCACTTTACAATCAATGCAAGACTGGTAGTGAAGTGACTGAATGTGTAGAGCTGGCCATATCGCACATCAGCACCCACACACAGTCTGGACAATTGCATGAACCGGTTTATGGGAAGGGGAATGTTGGCCAGGACACCAGGAATGTCCCCTACTTTTTGTAAAGAGTGCCCTGGGTTCTTTTACTTCCACCTGGACACCCACCAGGATGTGTAGAAGGGACCTCGGTTTAACATGTCATCCGAAGGACAGCACACCCCAACAGTACAACACCCCCCCCCAATACTGCACTTGGATGCCAGTGTTTTAGGTATGAGTCCAATCCCAGTGTGGGATGAGAACCCATGACCTTCTGGTCCAGAGGTGGATGTGTTACCAACTGAGCCACACTGAACTGGTTTCGTGGAAGAGACCCTCAGTACCTACTATCTGACTGGGGTTGGATAGTAGGTAGTAGACTGAAAAAAATCAGTTTATCACAATACTGCAGCACGTCATGCAGTAGCATGACAAACTGTTATCTTGATATAGGAAATGGATGTTAATATCAGACTCACCAATGAAAACAGTTGCAACACCCCTACTAATGAACCCAGGTCTTTAATGGTCCGGTTCAGCTGCAACTTATTTCTTTACCAACTGGGGTTTGCATCTCAGGCCATGATGTCCACACAGGGGCTGAGTGCACTGTGGAGTTGAGGTGCCCAGCACCCAGCAAGGGAAAACTTGATCTGCCCAGCACTCCTGCAAGCCAATCAAGGCACAGAACTGGCGTCAACTGTCAAGGCACTCACTCTCCCTTCCAGCTGGAGAACAAAGGGGAAAATGGGGGCCTGCCCATTATTGCCATAGTGACCTCCCACATGCTAGTGCTGCTGTGTAAATCATCTATGCGATCAGCAAATTAGCAGAAGGGAACTCCTACACATCTGTCTGGCCAGCCTCACAAGTTCAGTAATGTTTGATCAGGAAGAGCAATCTGCCAGAGACTAAGCTGACCAGAAGTTTCTGTTCCCATAGCCTTGCTGATATGGTCATGTTTTTTTAAGTTCATTCATGGTGGTCCATCTGAGGAGCCCTAGTTATGTCCCTATTAACAAGAGGAGTTGTTTTAAAATGCCTCCCACTGACGCAGTCAGCTGGTTGGAGGAAGTGATAGCTGGGTTGGACATTGCGAGTTAGTTGGGGCAGGGGTGTAGCCAGGAATTTCAGATTTATACACCAAGCTGACTCTCTGCTACCCCCCTCCATTGTCCGTGCCATGCTCCCCCCCACTCTTCGTACCCTCCCACCCGACACAAGCGTCAGTTAGTCTGTGATGTAGACTATAAATATGACATGTAAAAATGTAACACACATACTCCCATTCCCGAACAGTAAGGCGGCCTTTCAAACACCAGTGTCAGACTAACAGACTGGCATTTAGCTACGGTGTTGCACTGTGACAAGCCTGTATACCACATCAAGGCAGCCAGCCCCACAAAGGTCCATTCACACTAGTACCCATACTCACACACTATCCACTCACTTAAGCACCCACAGCAGCCAACAATCACTCATGTACTCGCACATCAACAGTAACCTTGCCCACTGAACAAAATGTTAGCATGCCTACAGCAGTGTCAAAATCACGGCCTTAAAAATATGGGACACTAAGAGGTATGCAGGTTGGCTGATTAGTCTTGTACTATCATTATGCTCTTTTCCCCACTAGCCAGCAAGCAAAAGTAAAGTATGCATTTGTAGTTTAATAAAACACTGTTCCCACTAGCCAGCAAAAGCATAGTCTGCATTTGTAGTTTCATAAAACTCTTTTACCAATAGACAGCAAAAGTACAGTCTACAGTTACAGCTGAATTATACCCTTTCCGTACCTCTCAAATGTCTCTCATTACGAGGGACATCCCTCATTATATCCCTCAAAATTGCCCTGTCCCTCATCCATCCCTCATGGAAAAGGTGCTGCACACCCAGAGATTGTGCTCTACATTCATATTTTAAAGCAGAAATTAATAATATTCTAAGATGCTTAATAAAAAATAAACTTTGTACAAGTAAAGGCAATGGTTCCACAGTGTTCCAAGCTTCTGTCTCCATGCTTGAGGATGTGTCCCTCATTATGAGAGTCAGTGTCCCTCATTTTGGGTGTCCATGTCCCTCATTTCAGTGACAAAAGATATGCTCTTTTCAGACTAGTCAGCAAGCAAAAGTACTGTATGCATTTTCAGTTTAATAAAGTAAAATAGTCTGTTCCCACCAGACAGCAAAAGTACAGTGTGCATTTTTAGTTTAATAAAACTCTGTTCCCACTAGACAGCAGAAATATAATCTGCATTTCCCTGCTGCCAGACAGAAGATGAACTGAGGTAATGTAATAATTTTGCCTAGAGATCTAAGCCGTTCCTTATAGCACTTTATCACCAAGTTGCGCTTAAAACACATCTCATACTTTTACAGCTGTGTCTGAGATAGAGTAGTAATGCTGTTGATTCAGAACTAAACCTACAGATCATGCCTGTCTCTTTCGCACTGCGGGTACTGTACTGGTATGCACCCCCCATCAGATATATTTTTTATTATTGTAATAGCTTCAGTGATATAATTCCCTGTGAAGTTTTGACAAATGTACTGTACACTGGTCACTGGACTAATATTCATATTTTGTATAATCAACTCTTTCTAAATCCTAAGAAAACTGCCTCCCTCACATTTGGCACGAGGGCAAAACCCTCTTGACTTCACACCACCCCTATCTACCACACCCTTGATGGCTCCCTCCCCTGGAGGAGTGTACATCATTCCGTTACCTTGGGGTCTGGCTAGATCAGCACCTTGACCTTTCTGTGCATATTGATGAGATCCACAAGAAACTGTACCCCATGCTGGGTGCTTTATACTGCAATAGAAGCTGCATCCCCCTGCCAACGCGCACGGCAATCGTACAAAAAATGATTCTCCCTATACTGGACTACGAGGATGTAGTCTATAGTGCAGCTCCCAAATCCTCCCTCGCCAGACTTGATCCTCTCTTCCACTCATTCTGTCATTTCACCCTGGCCTGCACCCCCCCCCCCCACAACCCATCACTGTGATCTATATCGGTCCTTAGACCTCCCTTCTCTCCAAGATCGGAGAAAGATCCACTGTGCCAGGACCACAGCTAAATGCTGGGTACAGTCCCTCCCCTCTTATCTTACGGCCGCCCTAGCAGCTCTTCCCCCACCTGCTTATTCGCTCAGGAACATGGATTCCCGGCTTCTCCTTCTCCCTCACATGTCCACCGCTACTGGCTAGGCTGCCTTTAAATACCACATGCCAAAATTATGGAACTCTTTGCTGGTAGACATTAGGCATACCGCCAGCATACAAATGCTCAACTCTCTCCTCAAGATGCACTTCGCCACTATATGCTCTTGCAACTTGCACGGCTGAGGGCCTAGAATCGTGCCCATCACCAACTTCTGCCCAGCTTACTGAGCTGCTCTGCTCCACACTTGTATTTTCACAGACCCCTACCTATGCCATACCACAGTGTACTCTGTTCTACAACCTAGCACTGCGGATACTGCCGTGCATTATAGGCCCCCTCAGGTCCAGCATAACTGTACCACTGCATTCATAGGTACATGTGCATTATTGCCTTATTTTTCGTTACAGCACATCTAAGCTGTACATACTGTACATGTACTCCATTGTATTTTCTACTGTTGCCTAACTGTATATTCCATTGTATTTCTATTTGTATTTCTACTGCATTTTTTTTCCCACTTCCCTCACTCCCAGGGCGCATCTGGAATCGAGCAGTACCCTGCTCAGTATGCCTGCCTGGTAAAACTCTTAAATAAATGAATAAATTAGAGCTACTGAGCTTCATTCCTATTTATAGAGTAGGGTGATATCATTCCCTGTGAAGTACCAGTTTTGGCAAATGTACTTACTGCACACTGGTCACTGGACTAATATTCAGGAGTTGTACTTCTAAGTGGGCAGATAAACCATTTTACTGCTGTTCCTAATTTCCCCCTTCTCCCTTTCCACTCCCCTCTTGCTACCAGCACCCCCACAATGCCCCTATTACTACCTTTTGCTCCTATATATGCTGCAGGGTTGGAAAAGAGCTATTGTTATGTTGGACTGTCTCAAACTGTTTACAAAAGAGACTCCAAATAAAAAAAAAACCCTGGCAGCATGAGCAGCAGAACATGGCCTTTTGGGGCTGTGAAGAATCCACATACACACTGACTCTGATATTACCAAAAATCTAAATCTGGTTTTATGCTAAAAAAAAAATCACATAGAGGACTGAGCACCGACTTGGTAAGGAGGAGATCAGACAGTTTGCAGGTTCAGATCCTGCTTAGAGCTACTACATATTCCTTCGTGACCTTACCGTGGGCAAAACACTTTAAAAAGCAAGTCTGTAGATTATTGTGCATTTCTTGTGATCTGAATAACAGATCAATCATAACCTACTGTCTGATCTTAACATAATCGGAATCAGAAATAGGAGCAAACCAACCTTACCAAATAACTTGAGTGCAAAATTAAAAATGCCCAATCAGTAACAGGCAACAGCTTTTTAGAAATGGCTAATGGATCCATCCAGTAACAGTAACTTACAGTAACAATTGGTAATCTGAATGGACAAACGCAAAGCAAATAAATACTAAAACAGTGCACAGTTTCAAATACCTGAGTTAGAAATTTAGAAATGGCTGCCGGAACACACAGGATCGAGACAGTCCAGAGAGAAGTAGGGCTCCCATTGCCACTTGCCACCAATGCCACCAAACAGCAATCACAGAGAACACAACGCCTCCATGGTCAGTAAACAAATCCCCCCCACCACCACCACCAGCAGGCAGGCTTTTGGCTGTACGCTCAGGCAGCTCACTAAATCACAAGGAAAAGCAGCAGCCCAGCAGTTACTTGCTGGTGATAGCTCCGCTCCGACCAGCTCCTAGGCTCCATAGGAGTATATAGTACAGTAGTACGCACCTCTGCTGGTTCTTCTTTAAGGTTCAAGTCACCACACCAGTGCGACCATGGAATGGGCAGGTTACTGGACGGCAGTGATCTCTGATTCTCTGAGTCCTCAGGATCCCAAAACACAAGTGCTCTGCTTTTCTTCGCTCTGTTCACTGTTGTCCAATGTCCTTCTTCTCTTCCACAGCTGACTCAAGAATAAAATGCAGTACAGTATGGGGGCATTTAAGCTCGGCGCCCCATACTAGTAGCCACACCTGCTACCTAAACCGTAGCCAATCATGGAAGTGCAGGACTGAGATAGTCAGGTACAATGTCTGTGTCTGCTGAGTCACCCCCACTCCAAAGGTTAAGTCATGGCACAAAAAATAAAGTGTGGAAAAAAAAAGCCAAACAAAGCAGGAGGACTTGCGGAATGGCTGTTTGCTACCCCTGCTATTTTTGGGGAGCACGCCATGGCGTGCTTGGTGTATCAGTGCCTACACCCTGGAGTTGGGGCTTCTGTTCTGCAAAATGAACTTCCCTGCCTTAGGACTGGAGAAATAGCTAGCTTCAAAATAAAATCCAATGCTCCCTGGCTAAGGACAAAGTGGATGCAGTGTGCCTATGTGCAAAGTAGATCCCTTGATCCTTGAGTTAATCCTTCAGGATACTCAACAATGCATATTACTTCAAAAAAGTAATGTTGCACTAAAACATCTTCCCCACAAGCAAACAGCTCTTCGAGCCTTGGGTAACTCTGCAGTCAGGATTCCAACATGGAAGGAGGGACCTTCCCAATCCCCAGGTCCCTCTCCAGATGTTTTTTGTTTCAGAGACATAGTTTCCTCTGGTTTTAACAACTTGCCAGACTGTGTGTGTGTGTGTGTGTTTTAATGTGTTCCTGTTCTTTCTGCTGCCCCAGCTATGGAATGTTTGCCGTCTAGTATACAGCTCTTTAGTTGGTACAAAACACATTATACATAATAAGAAACAACTGTTATTCTTTAGTAAGCATATACAGCTCCAATCCAAAACCTCTGAAATATGCTCTTTAAGATGTACTGTAGCACTCAACTGGCAAATCTGAGCTGCTGGGCACACAGATGAAGTACAAAGGTCCCTCCCCCATTTAGCGAACTACAAGCAATTATGGCATGGGAAGGCCCACCCTCAACAAGGGCACTGAGGGACAGTACAAGAGGGGAAGGCCTGTCCCCGAACAGGCAGTGGGTGCCAGCAAAAGAAGAGAAGATGCCACCTCCAACCAGGGCAGTGGGTACTAGTACATGATAGGAAGACCACATCCCCAACCAGGACAGCTAGTACCAGTATGAGAAAGGAATACCCTGCTCCAACCACAGCACTGAGCTCCAGTACGTTGGGGGTGAGTGCTAGTATGAGAAGTGAAAGCACCACCTCAACCAGGGTGGTAAGTGCCAGTGCATGCAGAAGGGCCTTTCCCCAAACTAGGTACTCAGTACCAATATGAGAAGGCCCCACTTCAAACCAAGAAACTGAGTGCCTGGATGAGAGGGGAAGCCTCCCACCTCCAACTAGGGCAACAAATGCAAGTGCATGAAGGGAAGACTCCCCCCCCCAACAGGGCAGTGAGCTACTGTACAAGAATAGAAGGACCCCCAACCAGGGCAGTGAGGAACAGTATGTGGTGGAGGGCCACATCCCCAACCAGGTTAGTGAGTAGCTGTATAAGAGTGGAAGGTCCCACCCCCAACTAGGCCAAGGAGGGCCAGTATGTGGTGAAGTGGCCCCACCCTCTACCCCAAACCAGGGCAGTGAGTGGCTGTCCATGGAGAAGGTCCCATCCCAAGGGCAGAAAATGTCTGTATGTGAAGAAGGCCTCAAAGCAGGGCAGTGCATGCCAGCACATAAGGGGCAGGCCTACTGGCATGAGAAGAGAAGATCCTGCCCCCCAACCGGGGTACTGAGAAGTCAGCACATGGAGAAGACCCCATCCCCAAACCAGGCACTGAGTGCCAGTATAAGAGGGGAAGCCCCACCATTTCCATATCAGTACAAGAAGGGAGGGTGAATATTTCTCATTTTGGAGGATCAGGATGAGCATAAGTTTCAGGGATTTAATGTTTAAGCAACAACAGATTTTTGAACCCTTTTTTTAATTGTCTAATTTGTGGTGTTTTGTGCTAGAGTTGTGCAACAAAGACAGCTCAGACCTCACATCTCAAGGTGTCACATTTTTCAGTCCCCTATCCGTGAGTATCAGAGGCATCCCAGCATACCTCATAAATAGAGCTGTTTACTGTAAGTTCCCAGCAGATGCCTTCCCAGCATTCAGTTCTGTATTAGAAGCTCTCAGTGGGCATCCATTGTTATTAGTTGCACAAGAATGTCCATTGATCTATGTATTACAACAATTGTGGAGCTGTACATAAATTACGTTTTAACATGACCAAAGAAAACATGATTCAAGGGCAGGAAACAGTTGTGCAACAGAAAAAAAAGAACAGAATAACTGTCAGGATTTCCTTCAGAGGATCTTCTGTCTTGAAACCACGTACACTTCAAGGAGGTTCTAACAAAACGCACCAGCACCCCACCAGCACATCCTGCTGTACACAGTAGCACAGGGAAAGTTTGTGCAGCTGGGCGTCTTTGTTATGCCTGCTCGCTGATGACCTCATTCTGCAGCATGACTTCCTTTAACTGTGGACTCTCCTTGTTTCCAGACCCCCCCCCCACACAGGAGTCCTGGGGTGCAACCCAAGGCTGTGACTCACTATCTGGGGACCCTGAGGTGGGAAGGAGAGAGGGCCATGATTGGTTTTCACTATCCCCTCGTCCATCATACTATTTTGCTCTTTGTATTTCCCATCATGTCTTTCTCAGATTGAGCTGTCCAGCTATGTCATTGACCAGCTGACCAACAGGGCTGGTGTACATCTACTGTACCTCCATGGCAGCACCTCTCTTAAGGTAATTGGCAATGAGTGTCACTTTTGAGATCGTGTTAAGGTGTTCCCCAGGAAAATACTGTACAACCAGACTAGATTATCCGTTGCTCAAATAAATTCATTAAAAAACAATAAAAGTACTCCACAACTCTATTGTTGTTTTTTAATAAATGATTTAAGCAATGGATAACTAGCCTGGTTGTATTTTCCTTTGGAGCACCTTAGCATAATCTCAAAAAGTGACACTCATTATCTTATTCCAAATCGGACTTGGTTTGCGTTCCCGGTTGCCATCTTCTCTCTGACATAATTGGCGGTGGGAATTACAATGCATTTTCTGTTTTTTTTAATCAGCTAGTGGAACTCAGTTTCAAGAGGCAACCCCACCACCACCACCACCATTGTGCTATCGGGCTGGTCTATTACACAGTACAGAAATTGGGTAAAGAAAAGGCAGGAGAGAACGTGTGTAGTGGGGTAGAAAGAGACGAAGGGGGATACACTGAGCTATATTAGCTGTGGATTTCTATTTTGCAATTTACTTCCCAAAGATAGCAACATCTCGGTATCAGTGGGTTCTTGTTCCTACCCAGTTTGATAACTAGGTGCAGCTAAGGCACATGGAGGTCAAGGGGAACTTGCTCAAGGTCACAGATTCAAACTGGGGATCTGCCTTGTCACAGTTTTGTGCTATAGCCACTACACCACATTGCCTTCAAATTGTGACAGTTTCAGCATTCCTTTTAAGCTCTTTACACCCCACTGTCCCTGGCACAGCCAGCCCTATCACCCACCTTCTGTGGGACTTACCTAGGTCCTTGAGTCCTGCATGGATTTCACTCAGAGTGTGGCTGGAGGAGAAAGGGATGTCCTCCCCAGAGCACAATCCAGATTTGGAGCCCTGCCCAGTCAGTGATGTTGAGCCTATGGAGGGTGAGGAAGTCACTAAGCCACTCAGGGTCTCCTCCAGGATTTTCCCCTCAGGACTGCAAAAGTGCAATGATGCACCACGTGTATACTGTACCTCCGCATTTGTATCTGAGGGTGGCTCTCCCGCCGTTTGGGTGAGCCCACTACATTACAACCTGGCCTCTGCCAGGTAGCAGCCTATGAGTGGGATGCTGGCACCCCCCCCCCCCCCCCAGAGAGGAGAGCTGTCCTTCAGATGCGTGATCCTCTCCTGACCCCTGGCCAAACCCCAAAGGACCCAAGTCTGCTCCCACACCCACGTCCCCAGTGTGACAGATGGTAGCGCTAGCACCATCCCCCGGGATGACTCTCACTGTGACAGTTTTCTAACCCTACCTATTCAATACAGTAAGGACAGCACCTAGGAAAAAATATTTTTTAGGGTGGTTATAGTGGTGAGGTGGACTAATGCTACATTATATGTTTTCTACATAAAAATCTTGATTTTTGACTTCAGATCTCAACTTTTTGAAACTCTAGAGGGAACAACATTCAGATGTCTTTCTTATGCGGTAAAGTGCAGTGACTTAAGTCAAGGTAGAAATGAATAAGATCTTGTTGATAGGGTGGCAGCATTGCTACCTGTGGTGGCACCAGTGACCGAGGTCCACGACCTGAGCTTGGAGTTTCAGAGGCTCAATGGGGGGGAGGGAGAGTGGGTGCCAGGACCCACTGCACCACTGCCACCCACGTTACCACTGGGGGGAGGTACAGCCAGTCTGCTCAGGCAGCGAAGACGCTGATGCTGCACTCGCTGTATGCCCACACCCTTGCTCTTGCGTCCACGTCCCATGGCAGAGTGGGGGAAGGGACAGAAAAATGAAAGAGCTTCAAAATGAAGCGGGATGAAGTCAGAAGCACACTCAAACCCACTGCAGTCAACCCACCATAGGGCACTGAATTTAGAAATGATCTGTGACTGAGATTCAGTTGTGATTGAACACAGAAACATAGAAGTTGATGGAAAATAAGGACCGCAAGGCCCATCCAGTCTGCCCATTTCTTTTTCTATCTCATGAATGTGCCATTGGCCTTTGCTCTGTCAATGGCCTATTTATTCATACTCATTTGTATTGCTCCCCTTGTGCCTATCCCATGCCTGTTTGAAGCTCCGCACTGTATTCATATCCACCACTTCCTGAGGTATGCCATTCCATGCATCCACCACCCTTTCTGTGAAAAAGAACTTCCTCACATTACCCCTTAATTAGCCTCCCTCTAATCTCATGCTGGGTCCTTTTCTCCTGCTATTTTTCTTATATCGAAACATGTTAGACTCTTTCACCTTGTTAATGCCCTTAAAGTGTTTGAATGTTTCGATCATATCACCTCTCTCCCTCCTTTGCTCTAGGGTGTACATATTGAGCTCCGTTAATCTGTCCTCATATGTTTTCTGATGCAGTCCCTGCACCATTTTGGTTGCCCTTCTCTGGACTGCCTCAATTTGGTCAATGTCCTTGTGAAGATGTGGCCTCCAGTTTTGCATGCAATACTCCAAATGGGGCCTAACCAGTGTCTTGTAAAGAGGAATTAGTACCTCCCTCTTCCGACTTGTGATACCCCTACTAATACACCCCAACATCCCCCTAGCCTTACCTACTGCTTTAGTGGTCTGCTTGGATGATTTCAGGTAATCGGTGATGATGACGCCCAAGTCTCTTTCTTCCCTTGTGACTGCCAGCAACTCCCCTCCCAACCTATAGGTGGCTTCAGGGTTTCTCTCTTCCTATGTGCATGATCTTGCACTTTCATGCTTAAACCCCAGTTGCCACTCTTCCGACCATTTTTTTAGTTTATCCAGATCTCTTCTCATTCTGCCCACCCCCCATCTGGATCATCTACTCTGTTGCAGATCTTGGTGTCATCTGCAAACAGAGAACCTTTACCCTCCAGTCCATCTGCAATGTCACTGATGAAGATATTGAAGAGGACTGGCCCCAGGACTGATCCCTGAGGTACCCCACTTGTGACTTGCATCTCTTCTGACTGTATGCCATTTACCTCCAGTCTCTGTTTTCTGCCTGTCGGCCAGTTTGCCACCCAGTTGACCAACTTCTAACCCACCCCGAGCCTACCCAGCTTATTAATCAATCTTCTATGTGGAACAGTATCGAAAGCGTTGCTGAAGTCAAGGTAGGTGACATCAACTGCTCCCCTTTGGTCCACCACTCTGGTTACCCAGTCAAAGAAATCTATGAGATTAGTTTGACAGGACCTTCCTTTTGTAAACCCATGCTGTCTTGGATCCTGTGCTCCTATGGATTCCAGGTGTTGCACTATCCTTTCCATAAGGAGTGTCTTCATAATCTTGCCCACTACTGAGGTAAGACTGACTGGTCTGTAGTTCCCTGCCTCCTCCCTGCTACCACTCTTGTGGAGTGGGATCACGTGAGCCCTTCTCCAGTCTTCTGGGACTTCTCCTGTGCTCCAAGACTCACTAAACAGTTCTATTAATGGTTCTGCTAGTTCCACCCTTAGCTCCTTTAGTACCCTGGATGTATGCCATCAGGTCCTATTGTCTTGTCAACCCTGAGCTTATCGAGCTCTTGTAGGACCCTTTCTTTTGTGAAGGGACTAGTGCACACCTCCCTCTCCCCTGTGTCCATTGTGCTGAGCTGTGGGCTCTGCTCTACCTTCTCCTCAGTAAGTACTGAGCAGAAGTATCTATTTAGGATAGATGCTTTACATGGTCCTCCTCCTCCTACATGCCCCTTATCCCCTTTGATCTTAGCAATACCCCATCTGGACTTTCTCCTTTCACTGATGTATCTATAGAAAGTCTTGTCACCTTCTTTACTGTTTGTGCTAGTGTTTCCTCAGTTTGGGCCTTTGCCTGCCTTTGTGACGAGGTACCTTTGTAAATGAGCCTCTGGCTCAAAGGTTTCTAAACTGATGTTTAACTAAATAAATAAATAAATAAATACTGCCTTCCCTGCTTCCCTTAGGAAGTTTGGTATGCCTCCCTATCTTCATCCTGCTGCGTTCCCTTGTATTTCCTGAAGGCTAGCTTTTTGGCTCTAACCTTTTCTGCTACTGTTTTTGAGAACCAAAGTGGTTTCCTTCTTCTTTTGCACTTCCTTTTCTCTTTAACACAATGGGATGTTGCTTCAAGTATTGCATCCTTAATGCTTGCCCACTTTGCCTGTACCCCTTCGCCTGCATTTCGTTTTTGCCAGGGCTAGCTGAGGAGGTGAGGAGAAGTGAGAATAACGCTGATGCTTTAATCTCCATACCAGCTCCTAGGTAAGCCTAGTGAAACAAACTGAAAGCCATCAAGCACAAACATGTCAATCACTTATTTATCTTGTCCAGCATCTTATTCTGTGCATTATGCAAATACTTTATGAGGAAACTAATGATTCAGCAAATAACCTCATGTGATTTTCATTCAAGAAATGAGACGAAATAACAGCCATACCATCTGGAATGTCTGTGGTTAGAAACAGCACATACTGGCAACCAATGTGGGGAATACAAGCCAATGATTGCAGCAAAGTTGCAGGAGTTTTATCTTAAATGATGCCTGCAGAGCATATGTCATGGCTGAAGCATACTTTTCCGGGAGAGAAGGGAGGCTGACATCATAGCCTTAATTCACCATGTGGGGAGGAAGGGGGGATTCCCCTGACCCTGCAGCCATCTTACCATCTTACCTGAGACAGCTTTCCTTTATAGTTGTTACTAAGATATACGTAAGAATAAAATACTTAATTGTTCATATTACCTGGGTGAAATCTTCCTTTATAGAGAAATGTACAGCTGTCAATTTGTTATTAGGAGATAAGCAAACAAGCCATTCAAAATGACAATATTTATAGTTGCGATGAAAATGGGATATATTAACTCAACGGCCCCAGTAGCGCTTTTTGTAGTATGAGGATTCCATTGCTTAACCTTTAAGAGCTTGTGTACTGCCTGGAATTAATAGTAACCTTCAGAAGTAGTCAGCAATCACTTCTTCTATGTGAAATACTTTTTTCTTTGTTTTGCTAATTAGAAGATTTTGTACCCGATGGTAGTGGGTGTGATGTGGGGCGATGCACTCTGCCTGGAGGCTGACACAGTCAGCTCTATTCCTCCCTATACATCATCAGCATTGTGATTTCACTGACTGGGACATCACTAGAAACCAAAAAGTAACAATCTCCTACTGCTGGGTTTGTGATGTAACAATGAGTGAGTTACCATTCTGATGATGTAGTGGGAAAAACAGAACTAGATACATATGCTTCCAGGTAAAGCATTGCTTTTCACAGCACACTACATACTACTAGGTAGAAAACTATTTAGTGAGCACAAAGAAAAAGACAAGCACTTCAGAAATAAATAAAAAGTAATAAAGGACCACTTTTAAAGATTACTAACATTTTCTGCCTACTGTAGTTTGGCACTGCTGACTCTTATAATCAAAATGGTGTCTCAGACCTGATGAGTTGAAGACCACTTCAGTATCAAATTTTTTTTAATTTAGTGAACTTTATTTTTTCACTGATAACACATACACGAAAGACAATGATAAGTAACATTATATAGCCTTATCCCCCCCCCCGCCAAACACAGCAAGACGATCACAGATTTTTACATAAGACATTAGTAGACGACAGACTCCATAGCTGAACTAACACTGGAGGTGTCCTTGCCTCTAGAGAGCTTAGTGTGTCAAGTACTGTTATCAACAACCAGTCAACCCTTTTCTCCATATCACTAGCCAGTAAAATTGGGGTATGCAACTTTTTCCATCACTTCTGATATAGTTTGCACGTTATTGACACTGGCTGTAATCTTCTCTTAGCCTGAGGGCAGCTAGAATTTTATTGTGCCATTCCTTATATGACAGCACTTCTGAGTCCAGCCAGTGTCACAGTATTATCCTTTTTGCTATCATTGCTATTCCAGTATTTAATTTCATACACAATGGTTTTATTTATTTCACTAACCAGCTTAGCTCACTGGAATATACATTCATTTTACGAGAGTGATCCAGGACATGTAAGCTTGCATTATATGTCAGAGCCATTAGAAACTACTATTCAGCCCCATAAAATAGGAACTGTAATGTAAGCAAATTACACAGGTCATTCACAGGTTATAGTCACAGTGTCATTTTCAGGCAGCAATGATTTCAACACAACTTTAAAGCGCAATAAGTTATTTGCTATTTCAGACAATAAACAAGCACATTCCATGCAGTAGGAGCACTTAAGGGAAAAGAGTGTTGAACAGCGTTGGTATGAAAACCAAGGGATTTGCAGGTATAAGTCATTAGAAGACCCAGAGTAATAATTACTGTTGTAAAACTGTAGTTGATTCATCAGAGAAGCAGGAGTGCCAGACAGAATAAGCTTGTGGGTAAAATAAGCCAGCATATTTAAACACAATTGACTGAAAGGGAGCCATTTCAGTGTGGAGAAGACAATGAAATGGTGGGTGAGGTCATCAGCTAGTAACGCAAATCTGGCCAATTTTATTGGCTAAGATTTGCTTCTTATTTAGCTTAGATTTGGATGCCTGATTAACTATTATAGCACCGTTATTCAGAATGGGAAGAAAATTAATTGTTGCCATCGCCAAGCTGGATCATGTGTCAGAAAATTCCTAAGCCTGTACAAGACTCCCAGTTTCTGATGCATTTCAGTTTTAAATTAATGTAAGAGGAACAGATCAGCAAAGGGTCCAGCTGCAGATCTAGATATCTGAAAGTTGTCACCGGGTTCCATTATTGACCCTTCACTAACGGGCACCCTTAGAGTGTACTGTAACCTTAGAGAGGGTACCAAACAGCATGGTATACGTTTCATTTCTGGCCGATATTAGTTTGCTCTTAAACATACAGTCCATGATTTTATTAACATTTGCTTCAAGCTGGTGTATGTTCTCCTCCACCGATCTAGAATGGCAGTATAAGAACACATCGCTGGCACAGAGTAACATTTCAGACGATGAACAGATACTTGGGAGACAGTAGATAAAGAGAATAATTGTAGTCTTATTATGGAGCCCAGTGGTCCTGGGCATGATATCACTGAAATATAGAGATATGCAAAGTGATGGCAGAAAAAGATTCATCCAGTCTGCCCTTAACACCCGATTATACCCCAAGACCCTTTTTACATAGTTTTAGCTTACACTATCCAGCCCCATGCTCCCCATTTTACTGCTGCCATCCTAACCACTAAACCCTTCACTCTGTCCCAGCCATGCTTGAAACCATTCATGGGTTTTGATACCCACCACCTCCACTGGCAGACCGTTCCATGGCTCAGCCACCCTCTCTGTAAAATAAAACATTCTCACGTCCTTCCGCTGACTACAGAAAGTCAGACAATGCTCATTTCAGCTATCACAGTTTACTAAAGAACTCGCTGGGATTTCAGTTGTCCTTTCCAGATTATGTACAACATTTTCTTCATCTTATCCAGGAAGTCTGTATAAAAAAGCTTTTACTAAGTCTTTCTGACTTCGTAGAATAATGGTTACAATAACAGCAGACAATACTAGTTTACCTGGAGAATAAAATACAGCCCAAATGTTATAGAAAACTTGCTTCATTACAAGCCACAAGCGCCTATCCACCTCACCTAAAAAATTCCATCCCGCATGGCCAGTACATGCGTCTTTGCAGAAACTGCTCCACCACGGAAAAGTATAAAAGCCATGCGTCGGATTTAACATCCAGGGGTTACATACAATTCCACCATTCTTTTTTTTTTCCATCTTGCTTTTTTCCTTGGGGGTCCAGGCAGGGCTTCTCAGTCTCATCCTCACCCCTCCTGATTGGCCACCACCTCCCCCCGGCACACATCTGACCCAGGACCCTCCCCAATCTTGCCCCATGCGGCAGGGCCAGGAAGGGGAAGGACATCCTCCTCTCACCTGGATCATCATCCAGTAGTGGGTCAGTGGTTTCGAGTGGCAGCACGGATCGGGATGGAGCGGGAAGGACTTCAGAGCCCGGATCCCTGTCTTTTTCCATGCTTTCTTTCCCCAACCCCATGGCCACGGCAGCACATAGGCACGTGTGTGTGGAGGTGCATGCACATCACAGAACCGCAGCTTCTCCTTACTTGATTCTCAGACGCTGCATTGTCCCCCAGGCCTCCACGTGGGTGCAGCCAAGGGCCAAGATGTCTGCCATCCTGACCTGGGAGAGAAAAGCAGTCCTCCGGATGCTCAATCTTCTCCCTCCCTGGTCAACCCCCAGCAACCAGAGCTCATTCCTGAACTTGGGTCACCCACAAGGCTGGAGGTAAATCAATTCCACCATTCCTGAAGCCTCATGCAATAAAGCACTTCACACTGACAGGAATACCTTATTACAGTCATGATCTAAGCAATTAGCGGAACCTCAGAAAGTGTTTGTTTTTTTTGTGACTGAATTTAACCATATAACACCAAAGGCAGTCACAGTGCTTAATACATACTGGCCCATACTTGCTGGTGATCCAGTATGACATGAACTTTCACAGTGTAGAGCTCTTACATCCTGCAAACAAAGTTAAAGTCTGGGTGACACATTGACACACAGTATGTTCACTAATGAAACCATGGAAAATAGACTCAGCTGGTTACTACCCACATCCCATGGGGAGTTTTTCTTGCGTAAGGTGCAATATTTGTAGCTTCTGCATCAAGGGACACATGGTTATTGCACCAACAAATCGCACCATCAACATTTTTTTTCCCCTTATTCTTTGGTAACTAGATAAGGCTCAATAAGCACAAGTGCCTCTTTTCAGGGGTGACCTGGGAATATTGGGGATGTTAAGTGACTTGCTCAGAGTCACACAGTATGCAAGTGGAGGTTGTGGGAATCAAACCCAGGTCTGCTGGATGTACCAAGCCCATTCATAGCTCATTACTATAATCTCTAGACTATATTGCCAGCCCCACATGAAACAGTTCATTAACTATTCTACCTCATATGTAGCATACATTGCCATCTGTATCTGCCCCCATGATATACGTGGGCTGTACAATACATCCCTTGTGATAATGAATGCAGAAGCATATTCAGTCCACTACTGCAGCCACTTCGAATGCCCCTTTGGGTAGTCATTTTCCAGACCACCATGGCAGTAGTTTCTGACTTTAAACGCTGTGATATTGAACACATAACCAAGTCACCTTGTGGTGGTGATAGATCCAACTTACTACTTCAACATGAATCTTATGGGATGTACAGCCGAAAAGGAGTACTGCAGCCAGAATTTGCATAAACATATGTTGTGCAGTGTGTTTTGATTTGTATATGTAGTCTTCATCTGTCCTTCCCTTTGTCTGCTATTATGAGTTTTTTTTCTAAATTAGCCTGCTAGTTTTATGGCCTTTGGGGATTTCCATCTTAGCATAGTTTATTGTTCTTTTCAAGAATGCATGGGACAGACATAAGGCAATTCTGGTGGGGGTTAGGAAGAAGTAGGCTGTTGGTTAACTAGGATCTGCAGCTTATCCAATAGGTAGGGAAATGGGCAGACTGGGTGGGCCAAGTGGTCCTTATCTGCCGTCAAAGTCTTTGTTTTTATGTTTTCCGGTCCCATGTGACAGTAATATATCCAAGACCATATGATCAGCAAGTTCTGGTTCAGAGTCAATTTTACAACAGCAAAGGTGTGATATTAAGTAACTTTCCTTATCCAGTGAGCACTTAAGGCTACATTTACAGTTTAGCAAATACTTGAGGGCTAATTGAGTGGGTTATTCAGTAAGAAAACAGCTAGTGTCTTTAATAATTATAGCATTGATGACCTGGGTGATTTGTGTGCTTTTGATGGCTGTGTGTAGTTTGATGAAAAGTTTTAGAAGAAAAACATTTACTTCCACTGGCTAGACCTAACACACACATACAAAACAAAAATGTTGAATTAGAGTTATTTAATGGAGGCCAGAACATCAGGCTCCTGTCTCTAGTACTTACTGAATCAGTGGTCCCGGATGCATCAGTGTCATAAGGGAGAGGAGGCACTGAAGAAAAAAGAAGAGCAGTAAACCTTACTAAGATGGAGATCCCCAGGCGCCATAAAACTACCATGCAATTCTGCTTAAAGTTGGACCAGCATAACATTCTGTGGTGATTTGCATATGTAGCCCATGATGCTTTGCATTGTGGGGGCATGTGTGATTTTGTATTTACTACAGTATATAACTAGCAGGTTAATTTAGAAAAAACTCTTAATAACAAACAGAAGGAAGGACACACCAGGACTACACACACAAATCAAAACACTCTGCAGAACATAACGTTTTTGCAAATCTTGACTATAGTACTCCTTTAAGGCACTGCAACCACTAGGTCTTGATGACCACGTTGACATTACTCCATTTTTATAACATTATAAATTTATAAGATAATTTGTGCCTGGTTCCCAATTATTCCTCTATTTTAGTGGGATTCTTGCAACATCTTAAATCTACCCTACTTACTGTGTTATCTGTCGCATTTCTAACTCTGTCCTGTTTCATAATTGCAGATCATAAATATCATAAGCAACTCTTTAGTGCCTGGGGTATTTTTTTTACCACTTCTTGTAATACTTTATTACATATGTTTTTTTTCATATCTGTTGCATCTGGTATTTGTTATATTCAATTAATTTCAGTACTTGATTTGCCTGAGGCAGTGTTTTGCCGCCACTTGTAATAACTATTTTACATGCATTTTTGCTTGATTACCTTCTTACTGCACTTATTTAGATATCAATTATTGGTAAATTCTTAAAATCAATGTTGGTGACCACAGGGATGGTAACAAATTTTGATTTACTTTGTATTTATCTATACCAAGTTTCACTACCTCTTTGTATTTCTCATCATTGTTGCCACTTCCAACACCTCTGTTGTCATTTTTCTGATTTCATTTTTCACAGTCCTTATAACAACCCCCCCAACCGTTATTTTTTTCCCAGCCACTTGGCATCCATTTTCTACCCTTCTACATTCTGCATTACTGCAGGCCATCTTGCCTTAATTATATGCAACAACTTTACTGCATCGGACTTGCCCCTTTTCCCCCCTTCCTTCACGTACTCCCGCCTTGTTATTTGTTAGCCACTTGGCTACTTGATTGGGACTTTTCCCAGCACCCCTGTTGTCATATTCCTTTCTTTTTCACAGTTCCCCTCCCCTCCCCACTATTATTTCTTGTCACTTTGGTGTTCTGCCCATACACTCCGACATTCTGCATCATTGCAGGCAACCTTGCCTTAACTATTACATGCATCAACTTTACTGCATCTCGCCTTTCTTTTTTTCTTTTCCACTCATCTTGTTTCTCTTTTGTCTGCCCTACTTCTTCTTCTTGCCACTTGGCACTTTGACTTTATATTTTTGGATTGTGACAGTATAACAGCACCCCTGTTATGCTTCCTCCCTTTGCTTCTGTTCCTTTTTATAGCCACTGTTGATATATCACTTTTTCTGTCTATTTTAGGGTCCAGTTTCGAACCATTTTTTAAAAATTTCACACTGATATGTTCATTTCTTAAGCATGCAAGAAATTAATATAATATTAATCACCATTTTGTTCACACACAAAAAAATTGATATGTAAGTGCTACTAATTGTATCATTGTGGTTTGATGTTGTTGCATTTGTTTTACACTCATTGTTCACTATTTTTGCTTCTGGCATTCTAGTGGCTTTGCTTTATAAATTACTAATATACTGTGTATACCTGTAATGCTGCAATATTAAAAGATGCATCTGTGTACCTGTAGCCACTACCCCTGAAGAAGACTAACTTTGAGTCGAAGCGCCAGGAGCATTTGCAATGGTTTTTCACCACGTGGTGATTAAATATTTGGCTCATGTTATCTTGCATTGACTCTGTGATTTCTTTTGGCATTTTGCACAGTTTACTCTAGCTCTGAATGCAGTTTCTCTTGTCTTTGGCGTCTTTATAATAGGCATCCTGCATGCCCACCCACCAGGGAGAGCCAGAAAAGGAAATGTAGTGACTGCCATGAGCATTGGGCCACCACCCGAGCCGTCACACCATCAGGCTGGTCAAGGTGCTCCAGAACTATGCATTCTGGCCTCTCACAATAGTCCTGTGTAAACACAACAAATGGAATACGATCAGTTACACTATAAACAGCACACATGGCATGCACAACACCACGCCTCTCACCTGTTGCATACACATCTGCCCTGGCTTCTTCACCTCCCATACTGGCCCTCTGTTCTCTGTCTCCTGATACAACAACTTAGACACCCTCCAGAGCTTTCATGGGTACACACCCACTCTCCCAACATAGCCTGCTGTTACCGACATCTCTGCCATGACAGTAGCTGTTCTGGTATGGCCTGGCAACGCCTCTGCATGGTGCGTCACCCCACAGGCATGCTGGGTACATGCTCCTTTTAAGATTATCAGGTAATAAGGAAAACTCTGTATGCTGCAGGGGTTGGGGACAGCACGCAGCAGTGCAAGCAACTAGACTCAGTGCTGTTAGAATAGGCCACAACACAGGGGTACAGAGGATGTGCCCAGGACTATTAATGAATTTCATCCCGCTGGACAGGGAGAGGGAGCATGAGCAGGCACTGACAGCAAGGCCATGTCCGCATGTATTTAATCCATGGTTGGCTGCCAGTGCCCTGTAGGATACACACTGTGTTGAGTGCTTCCTTCTGGACCATGTCACAATCACAGAGCTGTGTGACATGGTGTGGCCCCGAGTACACAACAGTCACAGGTGATGTCTGGGGAGACAAATGTGCTATCTGCTCTAGTGTACTATGCAGCTGGGTCATTCCAGATGGTGACAGGGGATGTCATGGGTGTCCACCAGTCTTCAATGAGCAAGGCACTGCACCAGGTCACCAATGCCCTGGTCCTGCATGGGCATGACCACATATCATTCCCCACTGCAAAGGTCAACATGTAGGCCACCAAGGAGGCATTCTATGCCATGCATAACATGCCTAATGTACTGGGGGCCACAGACTGCCACTTGTGGTGATCCCATCCCCGACTCTGGATGAGAAGGCCTACCGGAAGCACAAGGGATAACCACAGTATAAGTTGCCAGATAGTTTCAAATGCATTAGGTCTCATCATTAACATATGCGCTAAATACATTGGATCCCATCATGACTCCTACATCTTTGAGAACTCAAGACTTGGTGCCCTGTTTGGTGCACGTGGTGACAGGGATGGATGGCTGATAGTTGGGTCCAGGTATTCTACACAGGTGCCCAGATGTGTATGTAGAGACCCTGTGATGTAGTAAGGCCATGGTTCTTCCACTGCATAGGTGACAGTGGATATCCACTAGGGCCATACCTAATGACATGACTCCCCACCTGGAGCCCCACAGCACAGAAGAGGAGGCATACAATGAGGCTGACAGGAAGATATGGTCAGTGGTCAATTGGACAATGGGGGCTACTGAAGATGAGGTACCGGTACCTGGATTTGACCAGCAGCATGATGATGCTTGACCCTAGGAAGGTATGCAGAGTGTTAACCACATATGCCACGTTGCAAAGCATGGCTGTACATGGCACCTGCACTGTAACTAGGAGCAAGAGGAAAGACTGGTGTTAAATGCCGTGCCACTGTTGTGTATGTCTAGGAGTGTACAGAGGGACACCTAGGTGAAACATACCTGTGGCGTCCTCATGATACCAGCTGTCTGTTCCTGACTCCTTTCACATGGCATCCTTAGCAGGGGTTGCATCCTCCTCATTGGAGGTGAGCCACGTAGTGTCGGATCCAGGATTTTACAGTGGGGGTGTGGTGATGGGACTTAATATACAAATGTTTTTAATCCTTTATATAATTTACTATTATCTTGTTTTACTACATTTTAAATAGAGAACACAAATGTAGTGTATGCTTTAGAGCATATATTTTCTTTTTACAATCAATAAATCATACTTCTTAAAAAAGTGAAATGCAGCAACAGCAAGCAAGTAGGTTACAATGGGGGTGCTACCATCACCTTGGCTCCCCGCTAGATCCGCCACTGGAGCCACATCCCTCAATCTTTAGGGTGCAACACAAGGCAGTTAGCTTGTCTGTGGTGTTCCTCAACCCCCCCCCCGCATTGCCATGCACACCTGGCAGGGTGTCCACCACCATCCTCTATACAGGTATCAAGCTGTACTCCTTCGTGGACAACCTTCCACCTGTGCTGATCTGCTGGCGTTTGGCAGCTGCCAGCTTTTGCTTGGCAGTTGATCACGTCATGCCACTTATGTTTTATGGCTGCTAGTATGTGTGCCTCAGGCCCAGCCATGTTGACGGCTGACTGTATGTCAAGTCACAACTTGCCTTGGTCTCAGTCAGTGCCTTTAATGACTCTGCCCCATACAGGACGGCACAGTGCTCCCAAGTGTCAGTAACCATGGAGGCCACTTGTCCACTGGTGAAATTTGTGGACCAGGAATGGCCTTGTCCATGAGTCCAACCTGTTCCATGCATCACAGGGGTAGGGGAGCCATGGTTAGTCTCACCAGGAACTGGTGGCAGCCTGGGTGCCACAGACACATCTGTTTTCTCCTTCATCGGTGCTTTTTCTGTGTCCTCCATAGCGCTATTTACTTCCATATTTCAGCGCAGGGCAGTGCAGATGCCGATGTATGGCGGGGGTCGAGGGGCGTGGCCAGGTTGCGCAGGCCCACTTGCTGCCTGCTCCACACACATCTGTTAATCCTGCCCCCGCACGCATGTTCACGCATTGCACGTACCTCTCCATGCCTGTGCGGCATATAACTGCATGCTGCCGATATGGCGTTTATGTGCACCACTTCTGCACATTAGTGCATAGGCCCCCACATGCGTAGAATACATAAAAAGGATATGAGTAGGATACTGAATAAGAATACATGTAGCATTCTTAAAAAAGGATATGTGTAGGATATATCACAAGGATACATGTAGAATATTTAAAAAGAGTACTGTAGGATACTTACAAAGGATATGTGCAAAGGGTTAAATTGGGCAGAAGCCTACAGGAACTCAGTTCCACCACCTCTTAAAAACTGTATGACAGTTCCAAAACCTCCATCATCTTTTTCCAGTGATTACTATAGGAGAGTTCTACCACCTAGAGTTGACACTTCCTCTTGCTAGAAATCTAGGTAAATTTATTAAAAATGCATAAACAGGAACACTGACCAACTACCCCTATGTATAGCATCGGCTAGAGGCATCCTCGGTGTGTGTCTGGCTTGTTACAGAAGTGATTAAATAGTGCAATCGATTAATTCTAATACAGATGATTATTCTTCATTTGTACATGATCAGCAAAAAGTGCATAAAATGGTACAAGGAGAGTGCATTAACAAGTGCCACTGCTGCTGGCCCGGTGGCGCTGAGGCACTGGATGCCTTGCCTCATGCTATGCTGGCGACCCATGTTTGGGAACGAGCACGGGCTGCCAGGGGAGGAGAAGGACTGAGTGTCCGAGGGGCTGCTCTCCTTCTCCGGGGAGGGGGGAGGCCATTGGTTGGTCCCAGACTGGCCCCTAGTGGAGGCTAGGGGGCAGCGCACTGACACTGCAGACAAGAGGTGGAGACGGGCCGATGCCTGGAGGGAGCACGTGCGGACACGTGCGCTCTCCCCCCATCTGCATCACTGCACGTCTTCTCCGGGGGATCCAATCAGAAAGCCAGCAAAAATGGTCCCCAGGTTGAAGCAGAGTGAACAGCTGCCCACTGCAGGCCCCAACCCTGAATGGCGTTTCCCCGGATGCTGGATCCTGTTCTAGGCAGTTGAGTTGGGGGCTCCTCACTGCCCTGCCATGGAGGGGAAATTGTAGGGGAAAATGGGGATTCAGTCTGATGTCGGGGTATGGGGCTGGGTGGGTAGTCGTAGATGTGTGCCAACTGGGAACCGAGGGAGAAAAAGATTAACATAAAAAAACAAGTGCCACTGCTTAATAGATCAGTAACATAAAAAATTGCTAGAAAAACTTCATTATGATAGGCTGTATTAAAATGATTAAGATAAAATCAAATGTTAATATATTGTCACTTAGAGAAACCTAGCATACAGCTTCCACAAGGCAAACATTACTCATGTGATGAAACCATGTGTATAAAAACAGAGAAACAACGTGGGGGAGGCCTTTATTAAAGGAGCATAAACACTGATTCTGTTTTATACCTAACAGTATTTTAAAAGACAAACTCACTATGAATTCACATTATACGTAGTCATTTTCCTCCTGGCCAGTTTCTGTTTGATCTCAAATGATTAGAGCGTTGTCTGGAATAAATAAATGCAGTTCAAGAAACAGAAAACCTTCCATAAATACATATGATTTCAGTAAGATAGAAGAGAAGCAATAGATAATAAATGCTAACTTCATATTCAAATACATGAAATGTATAAAACATATAAACACAGAGATACGGGGGGGGGGGCATTATTAAAGGTGCAGAAATATTGATTCCATTTTATACCTAATAGTATTTTAAATTACCAATCCACTGGGAGCTCCCATTATATGTGATCATTTTCTTCCCGGCCAGTTTCTGTTTGATCTCAAATTATTAGAGAGCTGTATGAAATAAAGTCAGCTCAAAAAGCAAAACCTTCTGTAAATACACATGACTCCAGTAAGATAGAAGCCATAGATAATAAATGTTATTTCCACGTTCAAATGCATATAATGGTTGCCTGTGTGAGGCTGACAAACTACAGAGACACATAAAATATTGAAATGCTAATGTATGTGTATATATATATATATATATATTTTTTTTTTCATTGCAAAAAAACTTCATGAATGCATCAGTTGGGGTTGTTAGTAAAGCAACAAAAGTAAGGAAATATGGCGTTAGGGCTCCACTCCCACCCTGCTGACACCAAAAGGCATGGGGGGGTGCCTTGGGATTGTCAGGCCTAACACTCACCCCATTCACCTATACTGTACTACCCAGCTGAGCTTATTTACTTATGGAATGAGGTGAGCATTAGGGTTGACAACCCCAACGCACACCCCTGATGCCTGTTGGTGTCTGCAGGGTGGGGGGGTGGGGGTTGGGCGTTAGGGTTGGAAACCCTAACGCCTTATTTCCCTACTTTTGTCACTTTACTAACAACCCTAACTGATGCATTAATGATGTTTTTTGCAATGAATTTCCTTAATTTTTCAGATAGTTTACTTGTATCCTTATTTGGCCCACCCTCCATAACTGTTTATGTCACAGTGGGACGTGCTTTTCTTTATTTTACTGTGGAAGCGCAGGGTTTTTTGGACCCTGCACACCCATCCCTCCATAGATGTGTGACCAAATTATCAACATAGCTATCTTATTACCCCAGCACCTGTAGCCGGATGAGAATTTTTTCAAGTTCCCGCCAAAACATAATTCTGAGCAACTGCAATGCCATTCTGCGCCACAGATGCGAAAAGACATTTTGACCAGGATTTGAAAAATGACAGCTGTGACATACCTGAGGTGGGGTAGTAGGAAGTCTGTATTGAAATTTTGGGGTCCAAGTCTAAAATTTCAAAAGGTATGAGCGTGGGTAGCAAAATTGTAACAAATGGTCATAACGTTACCATTTTTACATATTTGGACCCAACATTTTTAACATAGCCTTTTGCGGACCCCACCTCATGAACATATGACTGTCATTATGCAAATCCTGCCTGAAAGGTAAATTCGCCAACCAACTCTGAAATCCCCTTTCAGGAAGGAGTTGCGTAATGACAATCATATTGTTCATGGGGGTCCTCAAAAGGCTATGCTGATTTGGTGTCAAAATATGCAAAAAATGGCAAAATTATGCACCAAAGTTGAAAATTCCATTGAAGTCACACAAAAGTATACTGGTACCACGCACTGTGTGTCATTGCATGGTAGCAATATACATGTTATTCAGTGGGTACTGTGTTTGCACAGTGCTCGTTATACCATGCAACTGGTAAACTTTTGCACAAGTACCTGTACATTGATTTCCCATATGAAACAAGATCTTCTTTTATGAGTTGTCATACGAATCAAGATCTTACTTTGTATGATGCTGATATGAACAACGAATTTAAATGTTAAATAAAACACATTTTAAGAGCATTTTCCAAGCAGTAAAGTGCAGAATGCACCTTATGGGTCCCAATAAGCAAGCTACATGTGTTGGTTCCTCCCCAGAATGTCATTTTGGGAGGTTTCCAAATTTGAATTTTTCAGGCAAAACTGAAAACAAGATGGCGGTCATACGAAGAAGGAATTTTCCCATACTAAGCAGGATTACTTCTTCGTTTCATACAGCTATCTTGTTGTGCTTACTGAGCATGCTCAGAAATTATTTTTTTTCAAATTTTTAAATTGCAATGACTTAAAAACTGCTTATTATTTTTTCACCAGACTAGCAAAAGGCACATATGCGGGGTAGTACCTTTCTGCCCCGAGAATTTCAGACCGAAAAACCAAACCGTCTGGCTGTAGGCAAGTTCAAAGAAAAATCCCAGCAAAGATAGTGAGCGAAAACATTTTTTTTCACCTCTCCGTAACTCGGTGATCTCACATCTGACCAGACGTAACTTGCCATGTCAGGAGATCTACCCCCATAGGACAGTGCATACCAAATTTTGTGCAAATCCGTTGAATGGTTGCAAAGTTATTAAAGTGCAAAATTTTGAGTTTAACACTGAAGAGCCTACTCAACCCTAACTCTATAATTTATATATATGTATATAGGGTCTGGTACGGTTTCCCGACTTGCGTTCTCCTGACTAATTTTTCCCCGATGTTGTTCCCCGACTGCATTAATCCCACCTGCACAGTTTCCCGTGGTACTGTCTGCCGACACATAAACATAAAAAAAGTCTCAGCTAGGATTTAAATGCCTGAAGTGCATTAAAGTCATTGCTCATCTTATTTGAGATCGATGCGAGGGATTGAGCACAATATGGTGTTGTAATGAGTCTAACAAATGATTTTAGCGATGGTGAAGGTTTTTTTTGTCTACAATAAAGATTTGACTTAAACTTGTTTGGATGGCATAATTAATTTCTACATTACTACAAGACATCTGAACATCTACTGGTAAGTTACTTTACTATTTGGCATATGCTCTCTGCGATTTAAGCTGTGCGATTTAATATGTGCTGCTCTGTGCTATTTGGAATTTGCGTTCTTCGATTAAGCTGTGCAATTTAATATGGCTGCTCTGTGCTATTTGGAATTTGCTTTCTTCGATTAAGCTGTGCGATTTAATATGTGCTACTCTGTGCTGTTTGGAATTTGAGTTCCTCGATTAAGCTGTGCAATTTAATATGGCTGCTCTGTGCTATTTGGAATTTGCTTTCTTCGATTAAGCTGTGCGATTTAATATGTGCTGCTCTGTGCTATTTGGAATTTGCTTTCATTTTGTAAATGCTGTTATCAAATGTCAGGAACGATTTCATATTTCGGGAAAATGGTATTCGGGCAATAAAATGACGGCAAACATGAACAGTCGGGCAATTGACGTCGGTCAATTTTTTTGTTGGGCAACCACATCACGGGCAACCGTACAGATCCCTGTATATATAGGATACATGATGGGCAGGAGTGTGATATGGAAAATATTCTCACTCCTGCAGAGTGAGCTATGGATACTCACGAGTGCCGAAGCCCCTTCACCTTTCTGCACCTCCCTGCACACTCTGCATAGGTGTGGCTGCAGTATGTATATATGTGTGTGTATATATATATATATATATATACACACATATGTATATGTATATATATATATATATATATATATTGCATATACAGCCCACAAAGCTTTGCATTACGGGGGCATGTGTGATTTTGTATATATATAAGTTGAACCAGCATAACATTCTGTGGTGATTTGCATATGCAGTCCATGATGCTTTGCATTGTGTGGGCATGTGTGATTATATATATATATATAAGCTACCTAGTGCAGTTTTACTGGACTAACAGATTTCAGTAGTACCATGACTTCAGAATACACTATGCAGAAGCATAATAAAGTTGGTCTATGGAGTGGGTCAATTTAAAGAAAAGGTGTAAAAATTACTTTGGTCATTGAGACCCTGAGGACTCAGTGCATCTAACAACATAATGCAATTCATTTCTCTTTGGAGTAAAAGACGTGTTCTGTCTCCATCTTGAACTGGGGCAGAAATGTATTAGGTCTGAATTTAAACATAGGCATCTGGGAGACATGTGCCTCCCTGATGTGCGCACCCATTCCAATGTACCTCCCAACACACAACCAATATATGTCCCCTCGAGCAAGTACTCAGGGTATTATTCTTATTAACAAGCGCTCTTATATGCTCATGGATGTGGCACTTTAGTGGGTGGATGGTATGGCCAATATAAATGAGTTTACATGGGCAGAAGCAAATACAGACACAAAATGGTGTCTGACAATCATTATGATAGTTTAATACATAGATATCCCATTTTAGGGTGTTAAAATTTATTGCCAGTGCCCTGCAGCCTGTTGGCTACAATTAATATAAGTAGGGAGATGTATCTATATGATCTACTCTCTGTGGGGTCCTTCCCTGGTTTTGCAGTTAGTGACATTTGGGCATACTGCCACAAGGGGGAAGCCCCGTCACCTTTTTGCACCTCCCTGCACACTCTGCATAGGTGTGGCATCAGTTCCTCTACAGATCCCTTAAACATAGAAGCTGTCAAAAGAAAAGGACCTCCTGGCCCGCCTAGTCTGCCCTAAGGTCCCTACCTACTGTGCTACTGTTGACCCTATCACTGGCCTTACCCCCCAGCCCTGTTGCTGTGGTCCCCGTGTCTATCCCATGCGTGTTTGAAACCTGTCACCATTTCGGTACCCACCACCTCTGCTGGGAGGATGTTCCAGATGTCCATCACCCTTTCCATAAAGAAGTATTTCCTCACATCCCCTCTGAGTCTCCCTACTTCCAGCTGTATATCATGCCCCCTTGTCCTCGCGCATCTTTTTCTGTGTAAAATGCCACCCTCCTCTACCTTATAGATACATTTGAGGTATTTGAATGTTTCTATCATGTGTCCCCTTTCCCTCCCTTCCTCTAGAGTACATATGTAACTCCCTGAGCCTTTCTTCATAGGACTTCTGATGCAGGCCATGCACTATTTTGGTTGCCCTTCTCTGTACTGCCTCCACCCTGTCTGTGTCTTTCCTGAGATGCTGCCTCCAGAAGTAGACAGTATTTCAGGTGGGGTCTCACTATTGATCTATACAGGGGCATCACTACATCCCTCTTTCTGCTGGTTATACCCCTCCCTATGCACCCCAGCATTCTACTACCTTTCCCACTGCTTTACTAAAGCAAGAATTAAAAAATTCTGGTACCAGCCCATCCAGGCCTGGAGCCTTATGGTCTTTAATTTACTGATGGTAGAATGTATTTCATCCATTGTTACTGGACTATCCAGGGTTTCTTGGGCTTCTTCGGATAATTGTTTAAACGATCTCTTCTGAAGAATGCATCCAACTTTTGCTGGAATGGGGTGTTCTGGCCTTGATGGTATAGGTTTTGTTGAATAAACCAAACATTTCAACAATTTTGATTCAAACTACCGGGTGCTGCCCCTTCTGTGCAAATAAAGCACTGCCCTGTTTGCAACTTTTTGCCTTAGTTATCATGCAAGGATCCAGCCTGCCTTATTACCTGCCTCCCAGAAGCATTGCCACGAGTATCTTAGTGCTGCCTCTATTTTGCTATCCAAAAACTTTTTCAGCCTGGTTCTACAAGTCTCCTGTTGCCTCTTAACCTCTGCATTGAGGGCAATGTTGTATTCAGCTTCTAGATCGACGAGTTGTGTTTCCAAATGTAGCTGCTCTCTTATCTTTTCTAAAGTTCGAGGCGAAGCTTTGAAGCTTACTGTTTGGCCTGTGACAACTGCTTTCAGGCCACCCCACCAATATTTCCCAGCAGTTGTGCCTACTGGGTTGAGTGTTGCAGCCTTCCACAATAGAACTGTACTGTATATTATTCTGAAGGGGAAAACTCAGCATCCAGGATGGGGTTTTATTCACTGGTTCTGTCATCAAGTCTATTGAGACAGGTGCATGGTCCTATAGAGTTATGGATCTTATACATAGATACATAGACAGTGTCGGCAGATAAGGGCCTATGGCCCACCCAGTCTGCCCATTTGAGCTTGTAAGTTCAGTTTGTTTTCCTAGAAGTCTGTTGCACCTTACCCCTGACCTCCAGAATTCCTTTATGTCTATCCCATGAATTCTTAAATCCTGTGATTGTTTCAGCCCCCACCACTTCCTCTGGCAGGGTGTTCCACTTGTCCACCACCTGTTCTGTGAAGAAATTCTTTCTCACGCTTCCTCTGAATCGCCCTCCTCTAACTTCATCCCATGCCCTCTAGTCCTGGAACATCTTTTTCGCTTAAAAATAGTGTTTTCCTGCACCCTGTTCCTCCCTATAAGATACTTGTATGTCTCTATCATATCCCCTCTCTCCCTCCTCTCCTCCAGGGAGTACATGTTCAGTTTCTTCAACCTGTCTTCATAGGACCGGACTTGGGCCATCGGAAGGCCAGCCAGAGGGAGGACTGAACACCCTTGGGACTACAGTTCCCCTCTGGGGTGAGGGTGTGTGTGACCAGCAAGTGACCGAATTCACATGAATCCATGGAGCGGAACCACTCACTGGACACCAGAAAGTAGTCAAGTCTTTTGAGTAAGCCTGGTGGGGGGCTGACCAACATGTACAGTCCCGTAGCTTTGGGTGTAGATAACCCCACACTTCCACCAGACCTAATTTTTGTGACAGTCTCTTTATGCATCTGCCTGATCTGGATTGTTACCCTTCCCCCAGCCACCCTGACCAGATTTATCTAATGTTAGGTTAATAATGTTGTTGAAGCCCCCACCAAATATAAAGCTCCAGTTTCTGATGCCTCTGTGACAAATGTGTTCTTTAGGAACCATCTTCTTCTTGATTGGTGGCATACAAATTTAGCAGTGTGCAGGGGACTGACGTATGCCCTCCCTTCACACATATGAATTGACCTTCTAGGTACTGCTTGACCTCTAGTTCCAGGGGAAATTTTTATTTACTAGAATAGCCACTACTCTTCGGTGTGGATACCCCAGATATGAGAAAGGTATACAGTTCCTACCCAGATACATTTGTTGCAGGAACGCAGTCATTGCTCTATGCTTTCATTAATCCCTTAAAACTCAAGATTGTTTAATAAGACTGTTCAGGGGCCAACCTGCTGGTGCAGAGGTTAAATTTCCATCTGCGACACTGATGTCACAGATTCGAAACCAGACTTGGGCCATCGGAAGGCCAGCCAGAGGGAGGACTGAACACCCTTGGGACTACAGTCCCCCTCTGAGGTGAGGGTGTGTGTGACCAGCAAGTGACCGACTCCCGGCGGTGGCCAGGGGACTACCGCCGCCGGCATCAGAAGCTGTTTGGGAGGCATGCTGGATGTTGTGCTCAGCATTCTATGTCACTGGCATGCCACACCTCCTGGGAAGCTCTAACTGAAAAATCCAGCAGCCAGCTCCATCAATGATGCCCTGTTCCTCCGGCTCCGTGATGCCCTTTAAGGCGCTCGGCTGGCAACTGAGCAAGAGTTTCTGTCGGTGCAGCCTGTCCCTGTGATCGGGGGAGTCGAGTCTGCCTGATGGCTCCACCCAGAGGGGGTAAGCCTGGGTGGATAGCCGCTCTGAAGCTGTCCCGGAGGTGGGCTGTGGTCAGGGTAGTCGGGGGCTGTACCCTGGGAGGTTTGGCATCTATAAAGCACAATAAATAAAAAATTGTTCATCCCTCTTGACATTTTATATAATTATTCATCCTTCAGCCATAAATTTTACCATTTAATCTCCCCTCTCCCTTTTCTTTTTTTGTTAGTCTTTTTCTCTCCCTGCCATGGGATGACCCCCATCTGCTGGACACCCAAGCCCCATCATGCCGATGTCCACCAGGACTTACCTGCCAGCTATTCATCCCCAAAGGCTTGCCCCCTGGCAGGGTTCCCCAGTCCCTGTCAGAGAAGGATCCAATACCTGGCTGGCGAACCCAGTTGATTGGTTACGGGGCCTGCGGGGTGACTTGGTGCCATCCTGCCACTGGTGGCATCTTCTCTTCGGTTCCCCAAGACATGTGGTATGCAATGATGCCATGACATACACCGTGTGCTCCTGCGTGCTGCTTCTTCGGCGTCTGCCATGTCCCCCTTGCCCTCCTATGCAGTCCCAGGTGTCTTTCCCCCAGCCTCCGCTATGGGCCAGGTTCAGTTCAGTTTATTGTGAAGGGATAAAATCCATTGAGCAAAGCTCATTTGCAGGGAGGTCCCTTGTACAACAAGACAATAGTATAAAACACGTATACAGATTAAAGGGGCACTGTCAGCCTTGACCCTCATTTTTTAGAGAATTACATCAGTGTGCCTCTATGCACACACTGATCCCCTATGATACACACAGTAGCCATATACATACGTTACAGTAGTATTCTTACCAGTATTCATTATTTTCATGAATTTCCACTTTCCTTCCAGTGTTTTGCAAGTACCCCATCCCCCGGAAGCATAAGGTAGCCAAGACAGTGTGTGTGGCACCAAGCGCCGGCACGGACACTGATTTTACACATGCCCATGCTGACAAGCTAAGTACAGCAAGCATCTTCTGATTGCTGTATTAGACCTGCCATTTTAAATAAAACGAGTGCTTGGAAAGTAAAAGTTTTTAAAAAGCAGTTGCTAAATCTGTGCATGGAAAGCAGGATGAAGTACAAATTCTGCATGTATGTGGAGCATTCCACTTTCGCATGTAGATTTCAGGGACTGCTTTTAAAAGCTTTTTTTGCTTACCCAGCACTTGGTTTTACTTTAAAATGGGCAGGTCTAATAGAGCAATAGAAGATGCATGCTGTATTTAGCTTGTCAGCATGGGCATGTGTAAAATCAGTGTCCGTGCTGGCGCTTGGTGTCAGATGCACTGTCTTGGCTACCTTATGCTTCCGGGCGATGGGGTACTTGCAAAAGGCAGGAAGGAAAGTGGAAATTCATGAAAATAATGAATACCGGTAAGAATACTACTGTAAAGTATGTATACGGCTATTGTGTGCATCATAGGGGATCAGTGTGTGCAAAGAGGCACACTGATGTAATTCTCTGAAAAACGAGGGTCAAGGCTGACAGTGCCCCTTTAAGCAGAGAATGATACAACATCATTGGATGGAAAAAACTAATACATCGTCTAATTCAGTGCGGCAATACTTGGGATACAATAGCACAGTATATCAAGCAATAGAAAGTAAAACACATCAACCAGATAGGGGATGAAAAGAACTAAAACATTGTCAGATTAGGGCAGTAATGCTTGGAGTACAGTGGAACAGTACATCAAATAATAGAAACTAAAATACATCAACCAGATAAGAGAGCAGTGAGCTTGGGATATATAACATTGAGTAGGTTCTGAGGGAGGTGGTGCACAGACAGTAGGAGAATGAACTTGAAAGTAAATACGAAAGAGAAAGGGAACAGAGGTGGTAAGGCAGGGAACCGGTATTAGAGGATGATTGCAACTCCCAAGGGCTGGAGGGCTGAGGGACAAGAAGGGGAGAGTAGGGAGGGAGAGAGATGTAAATACAGTGGCTGATGAGGGGGATTAGTTACACTGGCAGGATGCAGGAGTTATGCTGTAAATGAGCCTTTTGAAGGCATCTAATGGAATTAGAGTCTGCAGCTTTAACGTGGCTCGAAGCTTGTTCCAGACAGAGGGTAGGACATAGCTCAGTGCTACCCTGCCATAGCGTTTACGGTGGTTTGGAACTGCAAAAGTGATGTAAGTACATTTCCTAAGGGCGTAAGCACTATGTAAGTGATGGAGGCCAGTGGTGATATAATGGGGCAATTTTTTCAGGATTGCTTTATATGTCCGGGTGACAAATGGGCACTTCAGACCCTCCCACTGGAAGAGGAGAGCAATCCATCAGACACTTTCCTCCCCTAGCTGGCCCTCTGATGCCCCAGATTCATGTCTGAACCCAGCTCATCGGTGCCACTAGTGGTGCCAGCAGGCTGACCTCCCTTCCTTCTTAGTCATTGCTTACCAACTACTAAAAGTAGCTTTCTTATGTTTGAACTGCAGCAAAACATAAAGTGCACAAACAGCGAACCTTGAGTACAGAAAAGCAGAATAAACATTGAACAGTATAACATAAACAGTGAACTTCAAACTGTCCCTGTCCCACTGGGCTGTACCTCCTGCTGGTACTAGGTCAGCTTGGTGTGGCCTGCATCCTCTTGATGCACGTCAAGCCACCATCCCACTTCACTCTCTCCTGGTAGCTCTGAAGTCAAGTGCTCCTCCCACAACACGTTTCTATTCATGTTATATCCTGTGGTGGTATTCAAATGTCGAGGTTCCACTTGATCTTATTTCTAATTATTGTCCCCCCCTTTTTATTATTTATCTCTCATTTCTTCACTCCTCCCCCAAACAGTGTGACAGGTGAAGATGCAACCAGGAAGCAGCATGGGGTGGAGGCCAGTGGCACAAGCCTTTTCCTTAGGGTTCTCACACTACTTGGGCTTGATTTTTGCCAATCTTTAGTGAACTTGATATAGCTGGTCATTAACCCCCCATGTGTAGCATCAGCCCTTAAACCTCTCATTTTAGCCATGTAAGACGGTCTGCTCAAGTCTCATCTCTTCTGAGTGCCCCCAGCAATCCGGAATAACTCTTGGCCCTTCTGATAAGATTAACCCCACCCCAGTTCAATTAGGGAGGCCCATTATCAGTGTGGTTGTCAACTCTGTTGGTGTGTGAGAGTCAGGACAGTTCCTCCCCAAGCCATCTGGGTTCTGTTATGCAGGTATCTTAAGGCTGTATCCGGTTATTCTGAGGCCTGTCTTCAGGTCTGAGGTTCCCTGGGAGAGCTACACTAAACTCTGATATGTCTTACTCTGTTTTTTCCAGCTTTTCCATTGAGGAACTGACTTTATGAAGCCTGAAGAACAGCCGGCCCGGTGGCGCTGAGGGTTGAGGTATTGGACACCACACCTCACCCCACGCCAGCGACCTGGGGTTGGGAGTGACCTTGGGCACTGGAGGGTCAGCCAGGTGGGGGAGGAGGATTGAATGTACCAGGGACTGCTCTCCTCCTCTGGGGAGGGAATGACCATGAACATACTGGCTCCTGGTGGCTAGTGGTCAGTGCATGCCATGGTTCACAGAGAGGGTGGTGCAGGGTGACACCAGATGTGCCATGTACGGGGGCACGCACGACAGCATCCTTGGCGTCATTGCATGCCCGAGCCGAGGGAAGGATCATGACCAGAAAAAATCCTATGAACACAATGATGGCAGGATCCAGCAGCGCCGCTGCAGATGCACCCAAGTAAGCTCTGCTGGTGTCTGTCCCCTGGTCTTCCGCAGTGAGCAGGGGTAAGTACCCACCGTAGTGTAGCTGGGGAGGGGCAGGACACAGGGGTCTCAGAGCTCTGGCTGCAGCTGAGGCAGGGCCAAGGTGATAGCTGGATGAGGGGAACCATAGGTACAACCCCCCAGGCGAGGAACAGGAAAAATATGTAACAACAAAAAAAAAAGCTTGAAGAACAGACAATGGGAGGTGCTCGTGAATTCTTCCTCCTGTTCCTTGTCACTCATTCCACTAGTCTGTTCTGAAATTACTATTGCCGAGTTGCTCCTGCTCCAAGCCCGGGCATCCTGCTGCTTGAGGGTCACAGTTTTCTTGACAACGTCTATTACAGTTTCTTTGATTTTGTAGGCATACTTGTTCTCAGTTTTGGCTATACAGGAGGATTCAAAGCTGTGTTTTTGAAGACAGATTGAGTTAGATTTTCCCATCCAGGAGAGGAAGCTGAGCAACATTGTCTCTTTCAAGCATTGGTATACCATGCTGGTACTCCCTGCGGCCACTAGGAAGTTGTCGTAGAGTTGGTAGTGTATCCCTCCGTGCTGAGGCTGGGGCCGTCTCACCAGCCTCCCACTGGCCTGCAGCAGGGCTCAGGTTGCTGATGCAGGTAGCAGACAATACTACTTTACTGTCAAGAAAGCCAATGCCAGGATGTGAATTGAAAAGGCTGCCGGTGGCACAGGACCTGGGGAAAGTGGCAGCCGCTGCCAGAGAGCAGACCAAGGAGAGCATCGCCGTGCTGCTGACCAGCACACTGTCCTGTGACACTACCAGTGAATCATGGGTGAGGCACACAGAGATGGAGTGGCCCTTAGCCAGTTAGTTCTGAGTGAAAGCCCCTACAATGGTACTGCCTCCCGCAAACCAGCTGACCAGACACAAAAGTGTTACTGTATGTGTGAAATGTGTATAAACCCAAGTGATAACAAGATGAAAGATCTAGTAAATTCTGAAAGCAGAGTAGAGAGGTACTGTCCTGAGGTATAACCTAACCCACTAGTGAACTGTAAGGAATAGCCAGAAACATGGGCTCCATGAGTGAGTGTAAAAAGGGTACAGCATTTTGTGAAAGCGACCCTGAGGTTCAGTTCAAAGAAATTAAATGCTCCAATGAGAACGCTTCATTCCTTTCATTTGCATAATGCCGGCTGGTAAGCAGACAGCTCTGTCCCCTGTCTTCGCTGCCATTTGCATTAAGCCCCCTCCATTTCCCTATTACCAGCTGCATTCCCTCCCGCTCCCTCCCTCTGCATGCTGTCCTCCCCGTACCCTTGTTCCCCGTCCCAGTATCAGCTGCATTCCTTTTCGCTCCCTCCCTCTGCGTGCTGTCCTCCCAGAACCCTTTATTCGTGGGGAACCCACTCCCAGTGTCCCACAATAAAAACATTTTTATACCCTGTTAAAAAAAAGAAAACTGTCCCCCAATGTCTTTTTTTTTTAAGCCTCTAAAAAAGAAAACGGTCCCTTGTCATCTCCACCGTCCCCCATCCCAACCCTCCCTCTATGCATCCATCTCTCTGCAGCCCCCCTTACCCCATACTTACCTTCAGAGGTCAGTGGTTGTGATCTTCTATGGACTGGGATACGTCTGCACTATTCAAAGCCGAACCATGAACTGAGGAATCAAGGTAAGTGCTGTATAACGGCTGTCAATGAGGTTTTTCAACTTATGTTGCTATCACAGCCATTTTAAGAAATTTTGCTCCCAAATTTTTAACATGGGGGTTCTTGGGACCCCACCTCATGAAAACTGACACTGTCATTTCATTACTCAGTCCCAAAAGGTGATTTCGCGGTCACTGCATGGGATCACTTTTTGGGACCAATTAACAAAATTACAGTGCCAGTGTTCATGAGGAGAGGTCCCGAAAAATACATGTTGAAAACTTGGTGCAAAAAATCCCCCAAATTACTGCATTACAAGTGTGCATTGCGCAGTTTCCACACACGCATGTAACTGTTGTCATTTTCAACATTTTCACTCCAACGTTTCAGTATAGCCATTTTATCACACCACTGCATGAACAGTACAGCTGTCATTTTTCACATCCCGCCCAAAACGTGTTTTCACACCTTTGGCACAGAATGCCGTTTTCCCATGGATTTGAAAATTATCACCTATGGGGTTCACGAGGTGGGGTGATAAGAAAACTATGTTCAACATTTGGGGTCAAAATACAAAAAAATGACAAAGTTATGCCCATTCGTTGTAATTTCGGTACGCATGCTCGTACCTGTGGAAATCTTAAATATTTGCACCCCACATTTTCAACATAGCCTTCTTATTACCCGAGCTTCTGTATTCAAATGCTGACCAAAATATGACAGCTTGTCAAAACATAGTTCAGGCAGGCTTTTCCTCCCACCAGAAGTTCACCTAACACAGTACACCCCTGCCGCATAAACCATGCAAGGAAACATTTGGAATTGACAAATGCTTGTTTATTTCTGGTGTCAGAATCTAGCCTGCTTTAACTTTGCTGAGGACAGCATTTAGGGGACCATGTGTAACTGTAACTATGTTAGTAAATATGACAACAGAGAAGCTCTCTTCAGAGTGTCTATTTCTGCAGCCATTGCACAGATCCAAGTAATGATTACTGCAGTGCAAACAGTGAAGAAAGCGATGGCATGTACATAGTTGGAATACATTGGAATGATGGTACGAGGAGGGTTCCGGTGAGTAGCCACCCTCAACATAACCCTAGACACTGAGGGTACCCCACATCCTGGGGCCACTGAGCACTGAGGGAGGGTTTTGTAAGGTCTTAGCCCTTGGCTAAGAGGAGAGATGGACAATGTGTAACTGAGGAAGAGGCAGAGCACCTCAAAGTGCCAGGGATTTTGTGACATGGTGTTCATTCTAATAAATGTGACATGCAAAATAAGAACAAGAGAGAGCACTGCATTGCTGTTGTTCTCTGTTGGCAGTAGCTTTACTTGCAGCTGCTATCCTCTGTTAGCTTGACAGTGCACTTCTTTGTCCTGTATGTCCTTTGTATACTCTCTTCTTGGGGGGGGGGGGCTGCTTGGTGCATCAGACTTCACCGGTTTATGATAGTGGAGTGGTGGTAGTGCCTTTGACAGCATATGGGAACCTGCAATGTCAGTCACCCCCCCCAGCCACCCGCAGTGTGTACAAAGGTGAAGGAGGGCAAGGAAAAACGAGTGAAAATGCCACACCCGTACATCAGATGATGGCCTCATAGTCCCCCCCCCATTCCAATCTACCTCCCAACACACAACCAATATATGTCCCATCGAGCAGGCATCCACAATGCTTAGTTCCTCTTCCAGGTTGTGAGGGGTCCCTGTCCGAGACCAGCCTGCCAATCAGGAGGACAGTGAGGGAGCTTCAGGAGGGGCACCTCCACAAGGACAAGAAGGGGGGCCCTTGGCAGGGAAAGCTAGCCCCTTGGATGTGTGGTTGAAATGTAGATAGGATTCTTTAAGTGTCAGTGAGGGATTAGTCTGTTAGTGGGGAAATGTTAGAAACCTGAAGAAAAGGAGTGCCCGCGGGCAATGAGGCAGAGAAAAACACTGCAGGCAAAAAAATAAGTAATAGGGCATCCCAATGGCCCAACGGGTAGTGTGTTGTGCTTCCTTGCAGATGACCCAAGTTCAGGAATGAGCACAGGAAGTCGGCTGATGTGGCCTGGGATGGCACTGTCCTGCAGCAGAGCTTCCAGCTCAGGCAGAGGTGGCACAGCACTCCGCTGCATGGGCTATACCTTGCGGTGGGCCAGGAAGCTTTCCCTTGCAAGGTGCACCATGCATGTGAGGTTGGCCTCATGACTGCATGCGGTCACAGCGAGAACTACCAGCTCCCACCAGTGGCAGGAATACACCTGGAAAAACATAGTCCGCTATTTTGGAACACCAGTTATTACCAGGCATTACTCGTCTGAGGGACTGGCCTCATGCTGGTGCCAATGTGGTGAAGAAAGGGCACATCACACACACATTATGTTCACATGCCCCAAACTACAACCTTTCCTTCAGTCCCTCCAAATGGAGCTCCAGGAACTGTTTAGCAGACCACTGCAACTAACGAAACACATGTATATCCTATTGCAGCTCCCCTGAGATCTAAAAGACTCCAATTTCAGATATCTCTTAACCATCTTATTGACAGCCAGTAAAAAAGCCATCACTAAATTATGGCTCACACCTAAAACCCCCTCAGTGCAAGATTGGTGGCTTATCACCAAACAAATTTATCAAATGGAAAAAATAACTCTCAGACTTAATGACAATGATGAGAAGTGTAACTTTAGATGGACAGGATGGCTGTTATACTACATGATGAAGGATGGAACCTTTGTCCCTTAAGCCCCCCAGATAGGACAGGGGTAGCATTACTAATATGAGTAAACCCCCCCTTCTCCTTTCCCCTATACCCACTTACTCCCATTTTCCCCCTCATCTGCTCTGGGGGCCCCCAACTGTCTCCCCCACTGAGACAAGGTAAATACTGACCTAGCGGCTGTCAGTGGAGTGCTATGCTGAGTAACTGACCAAAAATGTAATTTATTGACACTGTCGTAATTGACTTAAACAGAAGAAGTTAGGCAGAATGATGAATGTCTACCAGACAGAGAGATATTTGGGTTGTTGCCATAGGACTTCCTCTGCTGTGGTTCCTTCCAACTGAACCTGTTAAAATTGCTGTAAGTAACTCTGAAGTTCAATCGACTGTAATATGTAAAATGATAATAAAGATGATATTTACAAAAAAGGATTGCATGCTGCATGGGGCAGGTGGGCAGACAAGAAAATAGGGGAGAAAATGGGACTGGCAGTATAATTCCACTGGTCCCCACAGGCTTAGCATCATTGACACAGCACTGGGACCACATCTGGCTGTAAGTCACCGGGGGGGGGGGTGGCCTATCCCTCCCTGGCCCTGCAATGGGGTGAAATCTGTAGTAGAATACATGTCTAAGGTAAGTCCCTGAGAAGGGGGGTCAAGGGGCTGGGAGACCGGGGGTTGAAGGGGGCTAGATGCTGTGATGGAGAATAAACACTTTTATATATAAAAAAAAAAGTAATAGTTTAAAAAAAATATTTATTTATTTGAAAATTGGTAACTGGGAAAGGCACACTGAGCCAGGGCTCATTTCCAGGTGCAACCCAGGAAAAGGGAACAGGAGAAGCAGAAGTACAATACACAGCAAGCAAAACATTTGTACAAAAATTTGGTTAAAAAAGTGGTACAAAAATAAAGTACAATATGGAACATCTGTACAAATGCAAATAAAACAGCCTCAAGACACTTGCTGCAAATAAACAATTCTGAAATTAGGCGAGAGATCTACAATGTGTGTAAATGCCTAAAATAGCTTAGATAGAAGTTATTGGGTTTTGTCTGCTAGTGTAGCATCTGAGGGGCCACTTGCTTTGTTGACAATCCAGCTTCATACCCTAAGCCCGGCTCACAACTGAGGGCCAGCAGGAAGAGGTAGAAGTATCCATGGCTTCTGTCTGCCAGGGAGGAAGAGGTTGCTTGTGCAGCTACACAGTGGCCCTCTTCTAAATCAGGGAGTGAGTGGCATGTGGACATTAGATCCAGCTATATGGGGGAAGGGATAGAGTTGGGCTGCATATGCATGGCTCTCTGGGCACACGGGGATGGGCAAGTGGGAGAAAACAGTGGAAAATGAGTCTGCAGAATGGGAAATGGAAGCCACTGCCCAGTGCCATGCCACGCATTAGGATTTGCCTGGTGCAACCAACCACTACTCATCAGGATTTCTCTCAAGGCCCCTCGCTATAGTCGGGGTACACCAGCTGGAGACTGTTATAATAGTGGTAGCTGTGCCAGGCTGAGGGGCTGATCCTTGGACAGAAGTGCAATTTGTACTGGTGAAAGGACGATTGTTCTGGTGGCAAGTAAAGTTTGCAAAAAAAAAAACTAAGTTGACAAAAAGCAGCACTAAAGGAATGAGAGCCAGGTGGTCTGCGCAGTATTTCTGCTTCTTCCATGTTACAGCTGTGACCACGATTTCTCACAGACTGTGGTCCTCCACAGCACTTCGTGTTTAGGCAGACAATCATTGATCCTGTCCAGGACAGAGAGATACAACCTGTGGTGAAAAAGCAGTTAAGTATTAAAAACAACGTAACAGTCAGTGTTACTGAGGAGTTTTCTATTGTCAAGAATCCTGCCTTCTAGTTTTTTTTTTATTTAAAACTTTTATAAGTACAGAAAGAGATCCACGAGAAGCAAGTCTCATTTACAGAACGTCCCCTGTGATGAACACCTGACAACAAATATAATCTTAAAAACATTTACAGACAATTTCATTTGCAGAATGAAATTTGATGTAGTCATTAACAGAACATTAGCAGAGCTGGTATGTGTAAGAGGGCAATGCTGTTCTCTGTATGGAATGCTTACCGCTAGTCCTGACATGTGCTAGAAGCTTCACAAACTGCCATCCTGTGGGAGTAACCCTCCCCCTCAAACTAACCAGTGCGCTGTCAATAAATCCTGACTAACTGAGCAAAACAGGAAACTTTGAGAAGGACTACAGTATCTTGTCGGAAATATTTAATGATAAAATTCTCATAGGAAAGATGCTTTCTTAGCAGATGGTTTTGAAGAGCTAAAGTCTTACTTAGACACTGCTCTTTAAGGTAATGGCACATCAATATCCCTGAGTATTTTTTTTTTTTTACATTAAAAACTCACCAGGAGTTCTGGGAGTCGGAGGAGAGAAGTATTCTGTGCCTGGGGGACCTGTATACCAGAGAGGGCATGCGTTCATTTGGGGAACTGCAGGAGAAAAAAATGTACCACTTTCCCACCTCTACCGGTATCGCCAGGTCAGGGCATTTGGAAGAAGTCAAGTGAGGGACCCCGTGGAGACATTGCCACGATCTTCCTTGGAACAGGTCCCATATCTGTGGAGGGTGTCTGTGAAAAGCTTGTGTAACCCCAGGGGGTGCTACCCTTAGGGCTACTACCTCTGCCTGCCTCCACTGAGACAGGGTGAGGGGCCCAGATCTGTTGACGGGTGCCTCCACCCAGAGGTTGGGGTTAACACTGTTGAGATTGCCTCGGTCACAGCCCTCTGGGTTACTGTAACCCCCCTTTCGTCCCGCTAGTGGCTCACTTGGTGTACCAACAATACTTTTCCCCAGTACACTTACCCCCTGGCTAGTATCTCTCAACTCACTCCGGGGCACCCCTGTAAAGTAAGGTACAGTTATATCACAGTCCCTATGCAGCAGTTCACCAGTAATGCACACAGTAGCCAGGGTGTAATTGCAGAAAGAACAATCTGATTTATTCAAGGGAGACAAATAACAGGGGCAGTGGGATATCAAGATGATTGGCTTATCACTATACCTATCTACCTAGGGCTCTGTGCACAGGCCTAAACCTAAGATTTGCTGTCCCTGGGTACCCAAGCCCTAACGGCTAGTCCATCGTGGCAGCTGGTTGGGGCCCTGACACAGATAACCTTTACAATCCTGAGCGGGTCAGAATGGGAAGAAAGTTCAGTTAGGCAGTCAGCAGTATAACGAACAACTTGAGACCACTGTTTGCAAACCGGGCAGGGAGCTACCCTGATTCAGTACTCACGGCTCCATCAAATACTCCGTCACCACCAGCAGGGCTGAGCCTGAATTTCACCAGCCTCCTCACACACTTATATGGCAAACAACAGAGGGGTACCATACCAGGCAGCTGCTTTCAGGCCCCACACGAACTTGCAGCAGACTCGGGCAACAAACGGCAGCTTCAACTTCACAGGTGGACCAAGCGTGAATCAGCAGATTCTCCAGTCCTCTCAGGTTGAGCCTAGTAGGTAGCTGGGCTGGCACCAGCCTCCTCCGACCGCACGCTGGCGGATTTAGTCCAAATACTCGAAAGGGCAGAAATGGCCGCCTCAGGCCTTCACGCGCTTCCCGCGCGAACACTCACACAGCACAGGAGCCTAGAGCTCCCTTCTTCTTCCTAGCCACAACGCATCTGCCCCCTTGCAGCCTGGGGCACTCCTTTCAGTTCAGGCGCTACCCGACTCGTTTGGCTGGCGTCACCTGCCAGTCATTCACTCCTGCTCTCAGTGGTGCGAAAAAAGCGCCATAGCCCATAATACCTCTCTCAAAGGGCAGACAGTTCCCCATTGGTCAGCCGGCTCAAAGACATCCCGAGGTACTGATTGGTCCAACTCTGCAGTTCTGGACCAAAATGGAGGAGATAAGCAGAACAGTCTCTGGCTGCAAAGGAAGCAGGTTAGAACAACTTACATTATCATCACTATTCAAAAAGATTACTGGCAAGTAATTACCCCTTTTTAACAGGGCTCCCTCTGCACCAGTAGCAATGGCAGACTGGAGCGCCTACTCAGCAGCCCGGACGGGACTCGGGCATACAACCACACAGCCTCCCCCCATTTTAACTAATTATGACTGCAACAGGCAGCCCTTATAGGGACAGTATACGGAGGCCTTAAAAGCGCTCACTAGCTACCCATTTGAAACGGCTTAAACGCCGAACACCAACTAGGCATGGAGCATTTAAACGAGCTTCGGGGAAGCTTTTAGGAACCCCCATTTGTAGGGGGGTTACACCCTTCCTTGTCTGAAAAGAACTTGGCGTCCGCGTCAAGTAGTTACCCTTAAACCATTTTAAGGCAAATGGATTAATTAACACTATATCACACTTTGCATTACATACATGAACATTATATTTACAGTGTACTATGGGTTATACAACATTACACGCACACAACCTTTTGTTCCTCTTTTTCCCAAATCAGGTCAATAGTTCCTGCTCGTGACCCCGGGACTGGGAGAACCCCTCCATTCCAGTTACTGGCGGGTTACCTAAAGCAGGGGCACCACACCCAAAGGGTAATACTAGCAAACTAGAGTTATCCCCCAAAACTAGCTTAGGCAAGGAGCTCGGGGACACATACACCCCTTTGTGGACCACATTTAAGGGCAGGTCCACCGGCTGACCCAGAGACTCATCACTCAACTTTATTACAGCCCGTACTTCTCGGCTGGAGTGTCTAGGGGTCTCGGGAAACCCTGAAACAGGCCCTGATTCCAATTCAGCCTCAGTGACATTAGTAACGGGAATCTCCACAGGGGAAAAGGGCCCAGTGCTCATAGTACTATTGGGGGCCTGACCCTCTACCCCAGGCCCCACCCCACTAGGCTCAGCTGAGGGCTGTTTAGATACTAGTGAGGAACCATCAGGGCATTCAAAATATTCTTCCGATTCTGGTATATCACTGGCTTGTTCCCCCACATCACTTTCCTCTTCTGAGAAGTCAGATAGTTCAGCCAGGCCAGACAGTTCAGCCAGGCTCAAGGACCCCACCCCTTGGGCTTTACTGCTACCCAGCTTATCCTCTGGAAGCATTGGTTCCAGAGACAAAGTAGGGGGCTCAAACAGTCCAGAAGGCCCAACCTCATCTCCAGAGTTAACAAGGGGATTGCCCCGAAACAGCTGGCTCAGTTCGTAAGAGGGATAGTATTCAATATCATCTTCATTGTCTTCCGACACCGATTGTTGATCATCTCCTTCTGCAGGATTTGGAGAAGGCTCTCTCGGTTGGCTTGCTGAAGAATCCACGGGTTTGGTTCTTTTCCTGGCAGCAGATCTAGTCACAGGCCGGGAGGGGGCGGCAGTTGAAGGTTCTGCTTCAATCAGGATTTGCCCGATTGGCAGCAGATGATTTCGGTGAATAGTTTTCATGTCTTTGGAATTGTTTTCAGGTCGCACTTTATATACAGGCAAATCTGCCAGTTGTCCCACGACAATGTGAGGGAGGTGATGCCATCGGTCAGCAATCTTATGTTTTCTATGCAGTCCCAGATTTTGCAGCAACACTCTGTCTCCTTCTCTTAGTTCCAATGTCTTCACTTTCTTGTCATACCTCTCCTTACTGACCAAGTTTCTTTTAGCAGCCATGGTCTGGGCCAACTGATAAGCATGGTTTAACTGGGCCTTCAGCTTCTGTACGTATTGTAGATGATTTTCTGCTTGCACCCCATTAGGGGAAACTCCAAAGCACACATCCACGGGCAATCTAGCCTCTCTCTCAAACATCAGTCTGTACGGGGGAAAATCCCGTGGCATCACTCTTGGTGCAGTTATAAGCGTGGACCAGGGTGCTAATCTTCTGGCTCCATCTCGGTTTGTCTTTGGGTTGTAATGTGCCCAACATATCGAGCAATGTGAGGTTAAACCTTTCAGGCTGGGGATCTCCCTGAGGATGGTAAGGGGTGGTTCTTGACTTTCGCACCCCCAACAAAGACAGCATCTCTTTAATCAAGCGGCTCTCAAAGTCCCTTCCCTGGTTGGAATGGATCCGCTGTGGGGCCCCGTAGTGGACAAAAAAGTTTTCAACAAGTATCTTAGCCACCGTGGTTGCTTTCTGATCCTTAGTAGGGAACGCCTGTGCGTACCGGGTGAAATGATCGGTGACCACCAATATATTACTGATATTTTTCAGATCTGGTTCTAGACTCAAGAAATCAATGCAGACTAGTTCCATAGGGGCACTAGTGGTAATGTTGACCATGGGAGCAGCTCTCTGGGGTAAGGCTTTCCTTTGCAAACAACGGCTACAGGTCTTGACATAGTGCTCTACATCAGCACTCATTTTTGGCCAGTAAGACCGGGTTCGTACCAGATCAAGTGTTCGGTCGATGCCAAGATGCCCCATCTGATTATGCAAGGACCTTAAGACCAGTTCCTTTAATTCCGAAGGCAGCACCAGCTGCCGTTTGACAATCTGGTCCTCTTTAGTCACAGTCTCTTGGTATAGTAGTTGGTTAATCAGACTTAATTTGGGCCCTTCTTTGTATAACAGGGTGGCTCTTAAGTTGGTGGAGCGCAATTTGGACACATCCCGCCCGGCCTGCAAAGCTTCCACAACCGGTTTTATCATAGAATCCCAGGATTGAGCCTGTTGAAGACTAGTATTGTCAAACTGGGGCAGTGAACTAGTGTCCAGTGCAGAGAAATGACAGTAGGCAGCAGGTATGCAGTTCTCAGATGGCCCCAAGCAATCCACCATACAGTTCACAGCATCCGGGGACACCTGTTCTTCCTTGTCGAATTTCTGGCAAAGGGCTCTTATGTCAGGCTCGGACAACCTGATCCAATCAGTTTGGGACATAGGCCTCCGAGAGAGGGCATCCGCATCTATATGGTTTAAGCCGGCCCTGTATTCAACAGCATAGTCGTAGGTGGCCAAGGCAGAGAGCCACCTGTGGCCAGTGGCATCCAACTTGGCTGAGGCTTGTACATAGGTCAGAGGATTGTTATCAGTCTTCACCAATATCTTGGCACCGTACAAATAGTCATGAAACTGATCAACAATGGCCCACGTCAGAGCCAGGAACTCTAGCTTATGCACGGGATCGTTTTTTTCTGAAGGAGTCAGACTTCTGCTGGCAAAAGCTACAGGTCTCAAACCATTTGAGTGCTCCTGATACAACACAGCCCCCAATCCTTGAAGACTGGCATCAGTATGAAGAACGTAGGGCTTGGCCGGGTCAGCATAAGCCAGCACTGGGGCATGTGTAAGTTGATATATGATGTCATAGAAAGCATCCTCACACTCAGCAGTCCAACGATCCCCAAACAGTTCATTCGGCTGGAAATATCTCTTCTCTGTCTCGGAACGCACAACTTTCTTATACTTTTTGTGTGTAGGAGGGTACCCCTGAGTGAGGTTGAGGAGGGGGCGAATCACTCGGGAATAGTCCTTGACAAATCACCTATAATATCCGCAAAACCCCAGAAATCGTTGCAGCTCTTTCAAGTTCCCGGGCTGAGGCCAAGTAGTCAAGGCCTCCACTTTGCTAGGGTCAGTCTCTATGCCCTCAGTGGACACTATGTGGCCCACATATTTCACAGAAGTCTGGAAGAATTGACACTTGTCTATAGACAGCTTGAGGCCGAACTCCTCCAACCAATCCAAGACCTTGAATAATCGCTGATCGTGTTCTTCCAACGAGCGGCCAAACACTATGACATCATCTAGATAGACCAGACACTTGAGCAAATTCATGTCCCCCATGGCCCTCTCCATCAGGCGCTGAAAGGTGGCTGGGGCACCTGAAATCCCCTGAGGCATCCGAATGAACTCATAGAAATCTAGGGGGCAAATGAATGCAGTCTTCTCTCGGTCCTCTGGGATCATCGGGATCTGGTAGTACCCACTGTGGAGGTCCAACACAGAGAACCACTTACTGCCATTTAAACAATCCAAGGCATCCTGTATGCGTGGCATTGTATACTGGTCTGGGATGGTCCGCCGATTCAAAGTGCGATAGTCTACACACATCCGAACAGCCCCATTCTTCTTCCTTACCACTACAATGGGGGAGGCATAGGGGCTCCTGGACTCTTGTATCACACCAGCAGCCAACATCTCTTGCAGATGCCGCCTCACATCATCTATGTCAGCCGGGGCCAGGCGCCGGGATCTCTCTTGGAAAGGTCTTTCGTCATGCAGCCGAATGTGATGCTTAGCCCCTTGCACACATCCCACATCCCACTCTTTTAGGGAGAAAACCTGGTCCCTCTTGGCAAGCCTCTCACTGATGCTCCTTTTCCATTCAGCTGGCAATGGGGAGTCACCGAAATCAAACAAGCCAGGGGTAACTCGGTCGCTATTTGGCAGTACTGCAGTATTTGCACAATGGACACTTGCCAGGGTGCACCCTCTTCTTATTCGAGTCTCTTTGTCGGACACATTATGCACTTGAACCATCACCCTCTTGACATAAGCATGAGCTCTAGCCGGCAAGATACTGGGTTTTACCAACAGTCCCTCAGGCAATCTTCCCTCCCCAGGCGCATCCAACATCAACAACTTATTCTTAACATCTGTCTTTAGTCATACTTCTCCATGCAGGACACATTGGGCATTCGGGGTGAGTATCGCTGGGGCCGGATCCTTTTTCCACACCACACCCACCAGGCCTTCAGGTTCCTCCTGGCTAACCTTCTTCTGAGTTGCAACTGCCTTTTGGATCACAGCGGGTATCCTTAGGGCTCACCCGGTCTTGAATGCTTGCTTTTCTGAGCACAACTGGGCCAATCATCCAAACATATGAGCATTCGTCCGAGTGAACAAAGGCACCCCATCATACAGTCCAGTGGGTGGGCAAACTAAAGCTAAGGTTTCCACCTGCTCATCCATTCCAGCCACAGATGCAGAGAATGATAACCAAACTCAGATATACCCCAAATACGGATATGCCTTGTCGCTCAACCCCCACACATGTAGCCCATTCAAGGGTTGCAGGGGCACCTCAGGTAAGTGTGTCTAATACCAGTCCTGAAACATGATGGTTACCTGAGAGCCACTGTCTAATACAGCTCGGGTGGGAATCCCATTTACTCGCACCGGGGTCTCCATTGAAGGCCCGACCAACATCAGACCAGTCGGGCGCTACAGCATTGAGAGTCGGCTGAGCATGGGCCCGAGTCACAAAACTTTTCCTGGGGGGTCGAGACTGGGCCCGACGATGCCAAGTGATCAGTCTGCTGTTGACTTTCCTTAAATTCTCCAGCCTCTGGCACTCAGGTTGAAAATGTCCATCTTCCCCACAATGGTAACAGAACTTGGGGCCCCGGGGGTCACTATTTGGTGGTGGACACCCTATCTGAATGGGGTCCTGAGAGGGGTGAGGGGGCTCCCTTGGGCCGGGGTTCTGGTTTCTGCTAGACTCAGGGGCCCTGGACCTAACAGGGTACATAGTAGATTGCTTCAAGTCCCTCACCAGTTCCCGTAAATTCCTGACCTCGGCCCTCAACTCACTCTCTACGTGGGGGTCGGAGGAAATAACTTGCATTCCCACAGCACCTGGAAAATCTGGGGATCCCTCAGACCCTCCGGACAGGCTGATCTCCTCAGGGGTGCTAGGCTCAGCGGTCCCACTAGGGTTCACCACCCCCACACATGGCTTCCACCCCTCTTCGTCAGTCTCCACCTCTCTAATTTCCCTCATTAATTAACAATATTCAGGCGGGGTGGCCCGTCGATCATGTAACTTAAGTTTTAACAGTATTACACTAGAGAATCTAGCAGACTTTAAAACATGTTCCAACCTGACCTGATTCAAGGACGTGGCAGTGATTCCCCCCTTTCTACAGGCCTTCTGCAAAGCCCGCTCCACCCTATTGACAAAGGCGGATAGTTTCTCATTCCTCCACTGCTTAGCAGACCTGAATTTCCATAATAAATCTTCCCCAGTCTCTGTACTCCCAAACACCCCTTCTAAAGCAGAGAGATACTCTGCGGCGGCGGCTTCCGGACTGGTGGCCCACAAAAACCTAATGGCTTCTAGAGCGGGCCCCCACAGGCTCTCCATCAGTCTCTTCCTTTTCTCCCCCTCAGAGCATTGCCATTCCTGGACTAAGGGGGTGGCATAGTCCATCCAAGCTTCCAGGTCATCCTCCCCTGGAGGCACTGGCACCATGCCAGAAAAAGTTTTAACTTACGGTAGGAATCAAGTTGTATAGGAGGGACTACTAGGGGCAGGGAAGCCAAAATAGAACTCTTGGGGGGACAGGGGGAGGTGCCTGGGGAACCCTGAGGGGTAGCATCACTAGACAAATCCAATGCTTGCAGCAGTTCCTGGGTAGTTCTCCCCTCCACAGCCAGCAATTTAAGCAGTTTATCTTTAAAACTGTTCATCTGGGGGGACCCCCACCCCCAGAGTGACTGACCCACTTCGAATATGAATTAGCCTCCATCCCTGTGATGCACCCTCCGGGTAAATCACTGGAGGTACTTTCTCGGGGTCGATGGCCACACTACACAGGAGTAACACCTGCAACGTCTGGTCGAGCAGGTCAGCCATACGCCCTTTCACCTCCACTTTGCCTAAACATTTTACTCGCTCTGCTGCGGAAATGATGTCAGCAGTTGGGGTTCCCATGGGCACATCTAACAGTAACACAATTTTCTGGGAGTCCAGCTCTTCGGCTTCACCCCATCCCATCAGTCTGTGTACCACTGTCTTAATAGGCCCCAACTTGATTTTCCCCAACATATCCCCTTCCAGTTTTTCCATTTCTTATGTACTTCCTCACTTGGCCACTAGGGGACACTAATCCCAGCAGTGCCTCCAATTTGTAACCCCCAAGGGGCACTACCCTTAGGGCTACTACCCCTGCCTGCCTCCACTGAGACAGGGTGAGGGGCCCAGATCCGTTGACTGGTGCCTCCACCCAGAGGTCGGGGTTAATACTGTCGAGATTGCCTCAGTCACAGCCTTCTGGGTTACTGTAATCCCCCTTTTGTCCCGCTAGTGGCTCACTCGGTGTACCAACAATACTTTTCCCCAGTACACTTACCCCCTGGCTAGTATCTCTCAACTCACTCCGGGGCCCCCCTGTAAAGTAAGGTACAGTTATATCACAGTCCCTATGCGAGTTCACCAGTAATGCACATGGTAGCCAGGGTGTAATTGCAGAAAGAACAATCTGATTTATTCAAGGAGACAAATAACAGGGCAGTGGGATATCAAGATGATTGGCTTATCACTATACCTATCTACCTAGGGCTCTGTGCACAGGCCTAAACCTAAGATTTGCTGTCCCTGGGTACCCAAGCCCTAACGGCTAGTCCATCGTGGCAGCTGGTTGGAGCCCTGACACAGATAACCTTTACAATCCTGAGCGGGTCAGAATGGGAAGAAAGTTCAGTTAGGCAGTCAGCAGTATAACGAACGACTTGAGACCACTGTTTGCAAACCGGGCAGGGAGCTACCCTGATTCAGTACTCGAGGCTCCATCAAATACCGTTTCCATCACCACCAGCAGGGCTGAGCCTGAATTTCACCAGCCTCCTCACACACTTATATGGCAAACAGAGGGGTACCATACCAGGCAGCTGCTTTCAGGCCCCACATGAACTTGCAGCAGACTCGGGCAACAAACGGCAGCTTCAACTTCACGGGTGGACCGAGCGTGATTCAGCATATTCTCCAGTCCTCTCAGGTTGAGCCTGGTAGGTAGCTGGGCTGGCACCAGCCTCCTCCAGCTTCCTGCGCGGTGGACTTAGTCTAGATACTCGAAGGGCAGAAACGTACCTCAGGCCATACGCGCTTCCCGAGTGAACCCCCACTCACACAGCGCAGGAGCCTAGAGTTCTCTTCTTCCCAGCCACAACGATCTGCCTTGCAGCCTGGGGCCCTTCTTTCAGTTCGTGGTGTTACCCAACTCGATTGGCTGGTGTCACCTGCCAGTCATTCACTCTTGCTCTCAGTGGTGTGAAAAAAGCGCCATAGCCCATAATACCTCTCTCAAAGGGCAGACAGTTCCCCATTGGTCAGCCGGCTCAAAGACGTTCCGAGGTACTGATTGTTCCAACTCTGCAGTTCTGGACCAAAATGGAGGAGATAAGCAGAACAGTCTCTGGCTGCAAAGGAAGCAGGTTAGAACAACTTACATTATCATCACTATTCAAAAAGATTACTGGCAGGTAATTACTCCTTTTTAACAGGGCTCCCTCTGCACCAGTAGCGATGGCAGACTGGAGCACCTACTCAGCAGCCCGAGTGGGACTCGGGCATACAACCACACAGCCTCCCCCCATTTTAACTAATTATGGTTGCAACAGGCAGCCCCTATAGGGACAGTATACGGAGGCCTTAAAAGCGCTCACTGGCTACCCATTTGAAACGGCTTAAACGCTGAACACCAACCAGGCATGGAGCATTTAAATGAGCTCCGGGGAAGCTTTTAGGAACCTCCATTTGTAGGGAGGTTACACCTGGTAGCAAAGCTTGCTCAGCAGGACAGATCTTACCTTCCAAATCTCTCTCAAAAAGTTTGCAGTCAGTGGTAAAGAGACCGGGGAGAATGCGTATTATTGAGGAGAACTGGGCTACTACCCTAAACATGCATATGGGTTTACTACTGTTCAACAAGTATAAAGAATTTCAGTATAAATTTCTAAACAGATTGTTTTTCCCACCAAGTGTGGCACACCGCTTCAGCCCTACCATCTTCCTTAATGGTGGCAGGTGCAAGACTGCATTAGGAGTGTACAAGCACTACTTCTGGAGGGGTGTGCCACTGAAGGCCCTCTGGGCAGTAGCTTGAGAACTGTCCACTTTGTTGGGACGCCTGTCCCTTTCACTCCCTTGCTAATGCTCCTAGTCATAGAGGCTATGGGAGAGGAGGCTTGGGGGCCTCACCTAAGGTGGATGAGGGCACTATTAATGCAGGCTCACCAGGGCATCCAGAATACCTGGGGTTCCTATGTGACACCCACTATTACCCAGTGGAGAACCTTTCACCTCCAAGCCTTGTCACTTGAGAAGCTCACCTACACCCTGAGGGGGAGGGAGGAAGGGAGGAGCTGTTCCTCAGGAGCTGGGGCAAACACCTGTCTACACTGCCAGCTGCTGAGGCAGCCATACTACATAGTGGCTTCATCTAATACTCCCAAGTCTTGGGCCAGGACATGGTGCAGCTCTGGCTCACAGGTGTCCCTCCTTAATAGAATGTCTTAAATGTACCCCAATCAGATAACATGTATGTGTAAACTGTTTTCTAACTATGAATGAAATATGCTATACTGTGGAACGAATTGTTGCATACCTTGTTTGCCTTAACTAACTTTGTTGATCCAGTGTATTGTTTGTACTGCCTTTGGCTTTTGGTTTAAAACAATACAAATATTATACAAAAAAAAAACAACAACTCACCAGCAGCAGCAACATGCCTGCTTATTCCATAATAGCAGTACCATATTCTGTCTCCTATCCTTGATAATCCATTGTGCCAGTCCACTCCCTCCATCCTCTACTTTAGCTCTGGTTGTTTGTCCATTATTAGCCCTCTTGAGTCCATGTGAAGCTATTTCATCACATCGCTATGTGTGTATGGCAGGCTCCACATAGCCTAGTGTCAGAATTGCTCAGTTGGTACTGCATCCACCTCTGGGCCAGGTCACGGGTTCTAGTCCTGCACCAGAACTGGGCTCATACCATAAACACTGACACCCAACTGCAGTATGGGGGGGGGGGTGCCAGAGAACCCAGGACAGTTTTTGGAAGAGTAGGGTAATTTTTATTGAGGTATAAACAATGCAAAGTACAGCATCAAAATATCATACCACAATCAGAAATTCACAAATAATAATAAAAAGGACATAACCAAAGTCATACAACGAAATAAAACCAAAAACAGCAATTCCAAAAAAATGAAGAAAAAAAGACCAAACAGAGCTACTCTGAACAAGAATTCTGAGGCATACTTTTTAGGCATAAGGCCCCCACTACAAAGTGTTACTTTGGCATTTGAAAAACACTAGATAGAGGTAAAGGGAAACTAGTATATGCACCCAAAGTTGACACTTCCAGGACACAGAAAACAGCTCACCATCTTTCTCATACACCCTTCTATAGGCTGAGGATACCGTATTAATCAGTTGGTATGGGTAATTAGTTTTTGCTGCAAGGCAAATGCACACCTTGCCTGCCAAAGGAAAGATTTAAAAATAACAAAAAGTACCGCCAAAGTATCCAGGCTAAAATTGTCCCAACCCGGGGGCCATAAACGAGAAAGCGAACAAGTGAAAAGTATAGAAGCTATTTCTGGCCACCGACATTGTGTTGCCAACAAGGCCCCAAATGCCTTAGCATAAGGGCAGTCTACAAGCAAATGTTCTTGTGTCTCAATCATTTTATCACAATCTGGGTGGAGACAATATCTTTCTTCTATGCTTTTATGCTTGTGAGACCCTCCGACCCCCAGTCTGCCATGCAAACTCACCCAAAGGATATCCCACTTGGGGGGACATTTTTGTTGACTAACAGTTTAATCGCCATAGGTTTGCCATCCAGTGGGCAACCCTGCAGGTCTGGGGAGGTATAGAAAAAAATACATGAGTCTAATACAGCTCCTTCCTAGTAGAATGCTACAGTACTGCAGGGTTAAGTTTCCATGGCCTAATTTTGTGATAATATTCCTCATATAAGGTGGTAGGCTCAGCCCAACACCCAGCTGTGGTAAGCAAAGTTTACCCTGATTCCATTGTACCATAAATGGACTCAGTCATTCCTGTATAAAAGGGACCCACAATGCAGCTTCCTATTTGAGAGTTTTGCTAACGCTGAAAAACAAAAACATTCTATAGAAACAACTATGCAGTTCAACATATAAAAAAAACACCCTTTTCTACAGGTATACGAGTTATCACTCTCTTAACAAGGTTTATACAACTTCCCCAGAGTAGCATAAAGAAAACGCTATACAGCTTTGCCTTAGGACAGGGGGACAGAAGACAAATAAAACTAATATACAAAAACCTCTGGACCAATAAAGATTTTGCATTAAAAAAAGTTTCCTTTTAGACATATTCCAGGATTTCCAAGTTACAATCATGCTATTGGTACTAGCAAGGCATGATTCTCATTTAATTTTAGCAATACTGTCATTCTCAAAACAAATCCCCAAAATTTCAGTCTCAGATCCTGTAACCTGTATATCTGCTATGCTTAATTTCTTATTCCAGAAAGCCCAAATTCTTAACTACTTTAACTTTCTCACAGTTAATATGGGGACCCAATACTCTCGGAAAAGTCGAAAGTATGTCTGTTACTAAGGGACCAGGTGTTTCATCTGGAAGAAGCAGACAAATGTCATCCACGTAGGCCATAACCTTCACCTCAGGTGCATCCGCAGCAAGAAGCAGCCCAAGAATGTTGACTTCGTCGGTTAAATATCTCAATAAAGGATAAATCCCTAATCACAAGATATGGGGATTTTTTTTAATTTATTTATATACACACACACACAATGAAAAACACAAATTACAGAAATTATTTTTGAAAAAACTCACTCAAAACAAAACAAAAAAAAAAAGAAACAGAAAGAAAACTGTCACTTACATATGCATACAAAGGTGGTGCCTCAATAAGAAAATGGAACTGCCACTAATTCAAACTCAAAAAGAATGGGGGGAAAACAGAAAGGTAGCATCCAGTAACAAACTCTAGATAACTACCATGGGTCTCGTCTCTGTCTCAACCAGTTCCTTCCATAAATCTGCAAGAACCTAGTCCAGTAGAGAAGAATGTTCTCTCACAAATATCAAATTTAGCTCTGTTTTGATATTTTTTAAGGGGAGATGTAAGGAGGCAGTTTTTTGTTATAGAACAAACTGGCACCTGGTTTGCGATATGCACCATTTACATATAACAAGTCTCAGTTTAAAGGTACCTTGATGGAATTTTCCCCAAGCCCTAATATTGGATCCATAGACTAAAACATCTTATGACATAGTCTGAAAGAGTGGGTTTGCTCTATTTTCTAGCTGTCATATCCCATAAATCTGTAATGTAGCTACATTCAAAAAATAAATGTTCCAACGTTTCCAACAGCTGGGAACTGTCTGGATGCAAACAATACCTTTCAGCAACAGCCTTATGCAGATGGTTACATTATACTTCTCGTGGCAACAAAACCAGAGTACCCCGTCTTCTGCAGTATACGAGGTTCAGTTAGCTGGACAAGTAAGCACTAATCTGGAACCCTGGGAGGAACATCTGAAGCAAGGGCTGGCCTTGAAACATCTCTCTTGAATCGAGCATAAAATGGTTGCCTTGAAAGACTAACAATGTTGGTAGTGGAAACCTTCCATGCCTTTAATTTTCTAACAAATATTGTGGAACATCCTCTGAGATCCCATGAAAGACCCCCCAATAGTCCCGCTTCCCATTTTCTTAAAAAGAAAGCACAGTGCAGCATAAACAAAGGAAGCCATGGCCAAGTATACTTCATAACACTGGACAGATGTTATGGAAAACAAAAATGCTGAAGGAAAACATAATGGGATCCAACATCGCAAGACCTCCAGTCTTAACGGACTTATAAGTCACACTTCTTTTTACAGGGTTGAGCCTGCTGCCCCACAACTTTTTTTTTTTAAAGTTACACAAACAGGCCTGCAGAGATTGAGGAATAGGAAAAATGTAAATTTAAAAAAAAAAATAGGTACTATAAAAGTTTCAATCATGTCCAAGGCTGTGTGTGGGTGTTGATGTGTGAAATGGATGCCACCACACATTTACAGTCACTTCATTACCAATCTCTCAGCACTTGGAATGCACTTTGGGATACAATGAAGTATAAAACGTGCTATCTATAATGCTGTTTCTTCTTTTTCCTCTAGCACATTCTCAGAAGGGGGTGTGGTTTAAGAACCATTCATGGTGTCCCTGTGAAATTCTGCTCAGAGCATCTGCTAGTATGTTGTCCTTCCCTGGAAGGTAAACTGCTACCAGAGAAGTCTGAAGAGAATAGGCCAGAGACCACAGCTTCATGGCTTCTGTGCACAAGGCCGAGGACCAAGTGCCTCCCTGCTTGTTGATATACCACATTGTGGTGGTGTTGTCCATTCTGACTTGGACCACCTTGCCCTTGACTGAATCTGAGTAGCTCTGCAGGGCTAGGAAAACTGCCCTGAGTTCCAGAAGACTGATATGAAGGAGAGACTCCTGTGGAGACCAGAGCCCTTCAGCTGTTAGGGCTCGCTACCCTAGGAGAGAAGCATCCGTAGTTAAAACTACTGATGGGACTTGAGGGAGAAATGGAACCCCTTGTCTGAGGTTGTCCTGGTCCAGCCACCACTGGAGAGCTTGGACCAGAGTCTGAGTCACTGGAATCAGTTTGGTAAGTGAATCCTTCTTTTGAGACCAAAAAGACCTCAGATGAAACTGAATGTCCCTCATCTGGAACCTTGCTCCCTGCACCACTGCCATGGAAGCTGCCATGTGGCCCAGGAGCTGGAGGAACTGGCTTGCTGGGCGGGAGACCTGAGGTCGAAAGGAGGAACGAGATCCACTAGGGCCTTTACCCGTGCCAGGGGAAGGAAGGCTTTTGCTTGTACAGTGTCCAACAGTGTAAAGAAGCTATATTTTCTTATTAATTTAAAACTTATATTTCATCAGGAGTCAGTGTCTGTTGAGATTAAGTAGACAGATACTTTATTAGAAGTAGAAGGGGTCTTATTTGGGGTTTAAAAAAAAAAAGAAAAGAAAGAAAGTTAGTGTGTGTTCTGTGCTGGAAGTGTACTGTATCAGCTGACTTTGCTAAACCAGTAGGAGGAAAGAGAGCTTAACTGGGGGTGTGGCTTAGACACTATAAAAGCAGGTGACTCAAATTACAACTTCCTGTTGCTAGCCTTTTTTCTTACTAATTGCCCTCCATCAACCCACCCACCCAAAGCCAGTTCTGCTTTTATAGCCACTGGATTTGACTGTCAATAGGAACTTCCTGTTTGGCAGTAGGAAGGGAAGGATCATAGAGAAACATTGGTTTTGTCAACCCTAAAGGAAAAAAGTAGCTCACCCCCCCCAGCTGCTGGTGGTCTGACATTGAGCAAGGTAGAAGGAGGCTACTGAAGAAGATAGGAAGTTGCCTTCCCAGAACAGGAAGGGTGAGAGTTGTAAGGAGAGGAGAGAGTAAGAATACAGAGAAACAGTAGAGGGGGCACAAAATAAGATATGATATGAGTGGTGCAGTGCAATGGCTGTGGGGCGGCAGTGTTCCGGGAGACATTCTGGAGGCTGCGATACTGCCCTATTTGCAGGCACCTCTCTGGTCTGAGAGAGGAGGTTGCCCGTCTCCAGGCTGACCTGGCTAGGATTCGTGAAACCTCCTCCCCCACCCAGGGACCACCAGGGCCAATGCCACTACCTCAGAGGTTGCCAAGAAAGAGGAGAGGCTGGACCAGGGTGGGCTCAGGGAGGGAGAGGGTGGTGGAACAGAGTTGCATCCCTCCAGCTGTACCTCTCCACAATTCATTCACTCTTCTGGTGGATAGTGGTTCCTCTATGGAGGCACCTGCAGTGGAGACCAAGGAGGATGTTGGGAACCTTCACAAAGGAGACCCACAGGAGGGTGGCATGGGACCCCACAGGGGAAGGAAACAATTCTTGGTGGGGGACTCAATCATTAGGGGGGTAGAAATGGGGAAGGAAGGGGAGAGGGAGGTAAGGTGCTTTCCTGGCACCACGGCTTGGAGGGACAGGAAGCGAATCCTCAGGATCATCGGAGGAGCTGCACGAGGGAGGGAGCTGGATGTTATTGTCCACCTAGGGACAAATGACCTGGCTAGGAATGGGATCAGAGCAGTGCAATAGGAGTTTGTAGAGTTGGGGAGGGGCCTTAGACAAGTAGCGCATATGGTAACCTTCTCGGAGGTGCTGCCTGTCTATGGCAAGGGTGATGCTAGGGCACTCCTCACCAGGGAATTCAATGAGTGGTTGAAAAACTGGTGTGGAGCTCAGGGTTTTGGCTTCATTGGGGACTGGGGAGCCACCTGGAGGGATGCAGACCTATACTGGTGCGATGGTCTGCATCTGTCCGGGGGGGAACCAGGATCCTAGGTGAGAGATTTAAATGCTTCATTGGCAAGCATTTAAACTAGCCAAGGGGAGGCACTGAAAAGGAGCAGGGAAATCCCAGCCTCCCCCTACAAAACATGGTAATTAGTGAGGTAAACACCAAGGTAGAGAAGTTATTAGGGAGCAGAACAGAGGTAAATGTAAAAAAAGGCAAAGGCAGTAAGGACAGGAATGGGGCTAAAAGGGGTAAGGCTATCAAAAAGTGGAGGGTGATGAGTACCAGTGCCCGTAGTCTGTGTAACAAGCTCCCTGAACTAGTGGCCTTGATGGAAGAGGGTTGCCTGGATATTGTGGCAGTCACAGAAACATGGTACACAGAGAACCATGACTGGGATGTCAACATTCCAGGATACACAATCTACAGGAGGGACAGGGAGGGTAAAAGAGGAGGAGGAGGAGAGGGAGGAGCTCTCTATGTAAAGGAAGGAATCAAAGCAACAGAACTAAAGAGTAAACAGGGAGCAGATGAGGCACTCTGGGTCACCCTGGAGACAGGAAATGGCACCACAATCCGCATGGGGGTTGTATACAGACCTCCATCTCAGGGGGAGGGAATGGACAAGGAAATGGTAGAAGACTTCCTTAGAATGGCAGGAAAAAGGGGAGATATTGTTGATGGGGGACCTGAATATGCCAGATGTTAACTGGAGCACCTTTGCTGCAGGCACATCCAAGAGCAGGGTCATTCTTGATGCCCTACAGGGGGCATGCCTCAGACAGCTACTATTGGAACCCACTCGGGAGGGAGCAATCTTAGACCTGGTACTCTCAAATGGGGATGGAGAAAGAATCTCAGATTTAGAAATGGGTAACCATCTGGGAACAAGCGACCACCAAACAGTATGGTTCATGATAAACACAGCCATACAATCAAGCCATACAAAAGCTTGAGTATTGGACTTTAGGAGGGCTGACTTTGGAAAATGAGAGGCCTCAGAAAAGCACTCAGCAAACAGGCAAGAAGGAGAAGTGGAGGAACAATGGGAGTAATCAAAACAGCCATCACAGAGGCAACAAGCCTTTAGTAAAGCAAATCAATAAAACACAACCTAAGGAAAAATGCTATGGTTCTCAAAAGAGGTGGCAGGAAGGTTAAGGGAAAGAATAGCATTCAGGAAATATAAGGAAACACAGAAGGAGCAGGACAGAGAACTTTATCAGTTAAAGCAGAAAGAGGCTGGGAAGGCAGTCAGAATAGCAAAGGCCCAAACCGAGGAAAGGATAGCCAATTCTGTTATGAAGGGGGATAAGACCTTTTATAGGTACATTAGGGAGCGAAGAAAGACCAAAGGAGGGATACTGAGGCTTAATAAAGGGGAGGGAATGTGGGTAGAGGGTGAGAGTGAAAAAGCAGGGATATTGAATGAATATTTCTGCTCAGTATTCACAAAGGAAGAGGAGGGGGGGAGGTACCTAAACCAAACAAGAGAAACATTCTAAAGATGGGGGTCGATACCAGTCCATTTACAGAAGAAAGGGTTCTGAAAGAACTAATAAAATTGAAGGTGGACAAAGCAATGGGGCCTGATGGGATTCACCCAAGAATTCTAAAAGAACTAAGGGTAGAACTAGTGACACCACTGACTACTCTCTTTAACAAATCATGGGAGGATGGGGTGGTACCCGAGGACTGGAGGAGGGCAGATGTGATTCCTCTTCACAAAAGTGGGAGCAGGACAGATGCAGGAAACTACAGACCAGTTAGTCTGACCTCAGTGGTAGGGAAAATGATGAAATCACTTCTGAAGGAAAGAATTGTTGAGTACCTAGAGGACAGTGGGGCACAGGACCCTAGGCAGCATGGATTCACGATGGGAAGGTCGTGTCAGACGAATTTAATAGATTTCTTTGACTGGGTGACCAAAGTAGTAGACCAGGGAGGGGCTGTGGACATGGCCTACCTAGATTTTAGCAAAGCATTTGATACAGTCCCACACAAAAGATTAATACACAAGTTAGCCAGCCTTGGAGTGGGTCCCAAGGTGGTAGCCTGGATAAGAAATTGGCTAGACAACAGGATGCAAAGGGTAGTAGTAAATGGAGTACACAGTGAAGAAAAGAGGGTTACTAGCGGGGTACTGCAGGGTTCAGTACTGAGACCGGTCCTTTTTAATGTCTTTATAAGTGACATTGCAGAGGAACTGAAGGAAAAGTATGTCTCCTTTGCAGACGACACAAAGATCTGCAACAGGGTTGATACACAAGATGGAGTGGAAAGGATGAGAAGGGACTTGGCAAGGTTGGAGGAATGGTCAAATGTATGGCAGCTCAGATTCAATGCAAAGAAGTGCAAGGTAATGCACATGGGAAACAAAAACTCAGGGGAAGTGTACACAATGGGGGGTGAGATACTGACAACAGTAAAAATGGAAAGGGACCTGGGGGTAATTATATCAGATGACCTAAAGGTGGGCAAGCAATGTGAGAAGGCAGTAAGGAAGGCTGGGGGGATACTGGGATGCATAGGAAGAGGCATCTCAATAGTAGAAAACAGGAAGTTGTTATCCCTCTGTACAGACAGTTGGTGAGACCCCATCTGGAGTACTGTGTGCAGTTCTGGAGACCCCATCTCCGTAAAGACATAGACAGAGTGGAGGCTGTCCAGAGGAGGGCAACCAACATGGTGCACAGTCTGCACCAGAAGACATAAGAAGAAAGACTAAAGGAGCTTAATATGTATACCCTTGAGGAAAGAAGGGAGAGAGGGGACATGATAGAAACTTTCAAGTACCTCAAGGGAATCAACAAAGTCCAAGAGGGTAGCATCTTTCAGAAAAAGAGAAGTGCAAGAACAAGGGGGCACAATTTGAAGATAGAGGGGGGACAGCTCAGAGGTAATGTGAGAAAGTATTTTTTCACAGAGAGGGTTGTGGATGCATGGAACAGCCTTTCTGAGGAGGTCACGGAGTCAAGAACAGTGGAGGAATTCAAGAATGCATGGGACAGACATAAGGCAGTCCTAGTGGGGGGTAGGAGGAAGTAAGCTGTTGGTTAACCAGGATCTGCAGCTTATCTGTTAGGTAGGAAAATGGGCAGACTAGGTGGGCCAAGCGGTCCTTATCTGCCGTCAAATTCTATGTTTCTATGTAACTCTATGCCTATAAAGGTAAGAAGTTGAACTGGTTCGAGTACAGTCTTTGGAAGATTGAGAAGAAAATCCAAGGAGCTGAGTAGGTCCTGGGTAGCTTGAAGAGCTGACTTGACCTGTAAATGAGACTGACCCACTAACAGCCAGTCATCCAGATATGGAAAGATGGTGATACCCTGTCTTCTGAGGTAAGCCAACACTACTGCAAGGCACTTTGTGAACACCCTTGGAGCTGATGTTAGACCGAATGGCATGGCTCTGAATTGGTAATGGCCTGAAGGCAACTCGAACCTGAGGTATTTTCTGTGGGAGCACCTGATGGGAATATGGAAGTAGGCATCCTTGAGGTCCAGAGATGCTAGCCAATCCCCTGGCCTTAGAGAGGGAAGGATTATTCCCAGAGTTACCATTTTGAATTTGAGCTTTGAAATGTGTTTGTTCGGATACCTTAGGTATAGGATGGATCGCCACTCCCCTGTTTTCTTTGGGGTAAGGAAGTACCTGGAATACAGTCCTTTTTCCTTGTGCTGAGTAGGAACCTTCTTTATAGCTCTGAGAGCTAGAAGAGAGGAAACCTCTGCCTCTAGGGCAAGGGTTTCTGAGACTGATGCAGGTGGAAAAGACTTGGCCCTTCTTTTTGGAAATTTTTTGAAGTTGAGGGCCAGTCCTTGGCTTACTACTTCCAGGACCCACTTGTATGAGGTCACAGACGTCCAGGCCTGGAAGTAGTAAGCCAGCCTGCCTCCTACTGGAAATGGGGAGCCGACCCGGGCTGACACATCAGGGTGTCTGCTTGGCAGGAGCCTTAGATTGAGAGGAGGAGGGAGCAGCCCTGCTCATCCCCCTCCTACCTCTCCCTCTCCCTCTCCCTCTGAAGAACCCCCTGTGTGGGAAGGGAGAGGAGGCCTGGGCTGTAAAAAGGCCTTTGAAATGGCCTGCCCCTAGACTGCTGCTTGTGCGGAGTGGCCTGCCTTTCCTTGGCCTGTGCACTCCTGTACGTGGTCCTATATTCATCCATTTTCTTCATGTAAGCCTCTGTCTGCTCCCCAAACAGAGAGTTACCTACTACAGGAAAATCCATGACCTTGGTCTGGGTATCCTGTGAAAGGCTAGTACATCTGAGCCAAGCATTTCTTCTGAGAGACACAGATGTAGCCATGACTCTAGATGCCACATCATTGGAGTCCACAGCAGCATGAAATTGCATTTTGGATGCCTCAATTCCATCAGCAGCCACCACCTCCAGCTACTTGGCTAGCTGGGGAGAGGCCGTTTAGCCAGTTCCAGAACCGTGTCCCATCTGGATTTCTGGTACCTGGCTGTGTAGGCCATATAAGTAGCCTGCCTGAGTCCCAAAGAGGATGCCAAATACTGTTTTTTGGCCATGGCATCCACTTTCCTGGAGTCCTTATCCGGGGGGTGTGAAGCCAAATGAATGTTAGCCCTGTCACAGGCTGCAGCCTGCACTACCCCAGCATGGCTGCAATGACTATAAAGGAACTCCGCAGATCAGCCTGATAACGAATATCTCCTGTCCATTCTCTTATCCACAGGAAGTATCAAATTAGGGGTTTGTAAAATTTTGTGTGTCTGTTTCCCCAAAGATTTATGACGAGGGACAGACAGCTTTTTGGACTCTGGGATGTCCATCATTTCCACAAAATCAGGCTCTTCATCCCCCTCTGCTGCTTCAACCAAGGGAAGCTGCAGGGTTTGTGCCACCTTTTTGTACAACAAAAAGTGTGAAGGGGACTCAGAGAGCCTGGGAGGAGAGACACCTGAGGGTCTGTCTGGGGAGATGTCCAGTTCAATGGGCACATCCAGACCCCCTTCATCGTTATCATCATAATCATCACCGGGATAGTCTTCGTCTCCCTCCCACTCCTCCTAATAAGCATCTGTGTCATAATCCGGAGGAGACAGATCTGACTGAACTGAGCACTGAACCGGCGGTATCGGTTCAGATGGAACCAGTCTAAGCGATTGGACAGTACTAATCGCTTTGGCTATTTCGTCCGAGGTTGGAGAGTGGGATACAGGATCCGAACCTGCAGACTTGCGCTTTTTCTTTGACAGAACCCACCCCTCGGGGTCGGCTCTCCTTTTGCCCGAGGAGGTATCGCTTAGGTCAGTAGGCACCGCTTCAGGTTCGTCTCAACTGAACCGGCTGGCCATCTGGATATACGGATTTCTCGGCCTCCCTTTCCTTCAGCCTACTCAGTCTTTTATCTAGAGTGGTTTTAGGAAAGTTCTTACAGATTTGGCAGTCTGACTTGAGGTGGTCAAACCCCAGACAATAAACACAGATGAGGTGGGGGTCAGCCTTAGCAAAGGCCTCCCTACACTCAGTACAGTGTTGAAACCCAGTGGGACCGGTTTTCTTCTTGGGTATCTCAGACATGGCCAACCTAACAAATTACCTTATAGAAGCTTTTAAGACAGGTAATGAAACAACCAATCGGTTACAAACCGTGTCACAGGCTTTTTAAAAGAACCAGCAAAAGTCCGGTTCTTTTGAAACCGATCGGTACCGGAACACCACACTAATCCCAGAAAGAGAGAAAAATTTTACAGTCATTTCTAAACCGGACCGACCGGAAAGAAACCGAAGAAAGACAATTTCTACTAATTATAGCAAAATAAAACACAGTCACTACCTATCTACATACTACCTGTACCATAGACAGAGGCTGGAAATCCGAAAATAACAAAAATATGTGGTTAAACTGAACACTTTATTTTTCCTTTACCGAACCGAGCAGAAGAAATCTCAAGAGCGACTTCACTGTTAGGCGGAGTAAAGAATCTGACGGTTACACTGGGAAGTACCAGAGACAGAGGTTTGAAAACCGAGCTCGAGCTCAACGTCTCTATGCTTCTGCATAGAGTTAACTCTTTCCTCTCCGGGGCAGTTCAAGTGCTGGGGCTAACTGCATTATGTCTGAATACAGCAAGACTTCATGTTGTTTGAACAAGGGGGCACAATTTGAAGATAGAGGGGGGATGGCTCAGGGGCAATGTGAGGAAGAATTTTTTAATTGAGAGGGTGGTGGACACGTGGAACGGCCTTCCTGAGGAGGTCATGGGGTCAAAAACAGTGGGGGAATTCAAGAATGCATGGGACAGACGTAAGGCAATTCTGGTAGGGTTTAGGAAGAAGTAGGCTGTTGGTTAACTAGGATCTGCAGCTTATCCAATAGGTAGGGAAATGGTCAGACTGGGTGGGCCAAGTGGTCCTTATCTGCCGTCAAAGTCTATGTTTCTAAAATTCATACTGGTTTTCCTAGCCCTGTAAAGCTCTCATGATGTGTGCCTTTTTTTATCAAATCCTATATAATTTTTTTCTGCTCTTCCCCTAAGAGTAATGAATGGGAAGGGGTCCAACAGCTCCCCTTTAAGTGTACTAAAATGTATTTGTGCCTGTTTGCTGTCCTTTTGTGGACGTCAACTGTAAGTATGTTTTGCTTAAAAAATTTAAAAAATAAAGTTAAAAAAAAGTTAAGGGATCTGTGAGATGTTGGAGATAAGTGAAACCTTTTGATTTCCAGGCCATTAGGATGTTACTATACAAAAATACTGATGGGATCCCAGTAGCAGTGGTACTCCCCTCTAGAAACCACCATACTGGAAGATGTGACGTATCTGTATTAAGCCATTTTAGAGATGCTTATGTCAAAAACAGTCTTACAATATTCTTTCAGTCAAGGAAGATTCCACCCTCCCATGTTCCAGGGCATCTGCAGTCTCCTCTTACTAAGTTGTGGTGATTTGATTTCCCATATAAAATGACTAATTATAAGATCAAACCTACTAAAACAGTAAGAAATTGTGAGAAGGGCTAACATTTTGATGGCTTCAATTTTACCCCCAATGGATTATTGCAGTTTAACCCATCAAACCAAATCTGCTTCTATATCTTTTAGTAGAGGAATGGTATTGGAAAGTATCACGTTGGCCAGGGTAGAAAATATCTTAATTCTGAGATATGTAATACCATTCCCTTCCCATTACAGGTTACAGACCCTTAGACAATGAGAAGTGCAAAGGCTGTTCATGAGTATGTTTTCTGTTTTATTCCTACTGTGAATCAAGAACACTCAGGAAACAAGTGTCCACTGTATCTAACAAATGATTAAGATAATTTGATGGATCAGATATAACAAAAAGGTGATCTATATATTGATTATATTAATTGCATAAACTATGTTAACGCATCTATTAAGGTTTCAACCTAGAGAAATAAAAAAAAATAGGGTTTAAACTCTCTGGGACCTTTGCAAATTGGTGGTGTGATGTTCCTTGGAGTCTGAATCATCATGTGATCAATTTTTGTTTTCATTTCTCTATGATGCATGCTGCAGCCATAATATTTTCCAGATGGAACCTTATCTGATTAAAATATTGGACAGGGATAAAAGAAATCGTATTATGCAAGTTCGCGTGGAAATTTTTGACTCTAATCAACTCTTCTATAAACAAAGATGAGAAGAAATTGTTTTTCTCCATTTTGTAATTGTGGTCAGGGTGAGTTAGATGATCTCAAACATATTACTGTATATTTGTGTGTCCAAGGTTTGACAAGGAAAGGAAATTCTATCTTGAAAATTCCTTTATGAAGAATACTTTCTCAAAAACATGATGGTGGAGCCGGCCTGGTGGCATAGAGGGCTGAGGCGCAAGACGCCTTACCTCTCGCAACACTGGCGACCAGTGTTCAGGAACACGCACGGGCCATCGGAGGACGGCATGGGGGGAAGGGAGTGGTAGGCAGCTCTCCACTCCAGGGAGGGATCTGTGCTTCCCTCAGCTCTTGACTGTCTCGTGGTGGTGGCCAGGAGGCAGCACAAGCCATGGGAGCCAGATCGCTAAGTCAGTGGGGTGGGAGGAAGGGGCCTTCACTGGAGGAAGAGGGTGCATGTGCGCCTCCACGCACATGCACCTCTCTGTCTGGGGCCCGGGTAACTGGGGAGAAAAGTGCAAAATCTGGGACAATGGCAGGATGAAGCCTCCAGGCTGGCTCTGGAGTCTGCACAGCATTCAAATCCTGAACGACCCTGAAGTCCAGTAGACGGGCAGACGAACAGATGCGGCCCACCAATGGAGTGATAAATACTTTTATGGAAGAAAAAATCATGATGGTGGTACATTCTCTGTTTTCTTGTGTAAATTATAAAAATATAGAAAATTTGTTGGCCTTCCTGTCTGATATAAAATTGCTCTGATCGTTCTTGGTACCCCACCTGTTAGTGATTATTCAAACTTTTATAATATTTTTTGTGATATATGTCAACTGATATCTTCTCTTCTATTTTTAAGGATAGATGCCATTGTCTTTTTTTTATATATATAGCTAATTAAGCTTTCTTTTCCATTCAGGAATCTCAGATTATAAATTTCAATACACTGGTTAGGGAATGTAGATAACAAGACCTGTACCTACACAGTGTCTTATTTACATTTAAGACTTATACAGTTTGAAATTGTCTAAAAAATAACCAATAGCTTCTACCCAATTGGTAATGTTACACAGATAAAATTATTATTTTGACCACAAACAGTAAATATATAATTGCTGTCTTATCCTGTCTAAATCCCTAAAGAATTTATTGAAGAGTGGCTGTTTTTCTCTTATTCTTCTTTGTAATATGCCCTTAAAATCATATATACATTGCACACAAATTATCATACTTATAGGTCACAATACCAGATGATGTATAAGGATTTTTTCTGGCTATTCTTTTAATATTTAATTACTGAAATGTTTTGTTGTACAAAATGATGAAATTATATAGATTGTTTAAAAATGTTATAGCTGATTTTATATATAACAACATTATGTTGATCAATAAAAACAAGTCAAACTTGACCTTGAATTGAACTTGTAACTTTAATAAATGCTACATTGTAGTTTTTTTTAATTATTTTTCTTACTTTTAGAAAAAAGATGTGTAACATTTGACATCTTTGGCTTTCATCTTTCTTACTCCTCATGATGAATACTGTAATTTCTATAAAAGTACCCAAATCATCACACAGATTGGCCCTGACCTGCAGTTGCATCATCTCACGTGTGACATTCCTGTAGCTGAGCTTGCGAGTGACCCAAAGCAGTCACATCAGATCACACATTGCCCCAGACCTGGAACTTGTTTTGCACATGGGCCTGCAAAGTCATAATTTTTTCCCCTCATTTTGAGACTTGGTGTCATGAAAGCAGAAGCTGTGTCTCACAAAAATAGGTTTGTGAGTCACAAAAATAGAAGCTACTGTTGTCTCAAACAACCTTATGAACAATTTCTGAAAAAAATTACCTGCACGTGCATGAAAATATAATTTTATTTTCTTAATAAAATAAAAACTAGCCAGCCCGGTGGCATAGAGGGTTGAGGCACTGGCGCCTTACCTTGACCCACACCGGTGACCTGGGTCCGGAAATGTACTTGGGTGTCGGGGGAGGAGGGGACTGAGCATCCGGAGGACTGCTCTCCTCGGGGGAGGTGGGACAGTAGGTCGCATCACTCGGCAGCGGCCCCCAGTGGAGACTGGAGGCACTGCCCGAGCATGCACAGAAGGGGATACTAAACACAGGAAAAATGATGCCTGATGTGAGCAGCTTGATGGCCGTCTGCAGTTTCACCACGGCACCCACCTGGATCTGTGTTCCGCAAGGAGTTGGGAGCTCCCTGCAGCCCCACTGTGAGGGGGAAGCTGCAGGAGTCAGGGTGCCCGGCCTAGGCGGTCAGCAGCTGGATGTCCCTAGAACAGGATGTGAGGATGAAAGGTATATGAGCAGGTCAGGCGGCCAAGGAGGAAAAAAAGTAGAAGCAAAACCTACAACCTATAAAAGAATCAGTCTTAGGCCAAACTTTAATTAAAATTTAATTTTCAGGTTTGAACTGAACTGTGCATGCGCTATTGGTGAGCAAAAAAAAGAGTCTCATATATATATATATATATATATATATATATATATTCAATCCTCTAGAACTTTTAAAGTAGTAGTATTTATTAGCTGGCAAACAATTTCATTATAAAGTTTTTTTTTTTTTTTATCGAAAATACACTTTTGACATCTGGAAATTCATGCTCAGTGTATTTTTAGTATTCTCAGATATTTAATTTGTAATTAATTACTCATGTCATTAAATATGGCTGCCACTCACAATTTGTAAAAAAAATCTGTTCCACTGAGGTTACCTGTTGAAGGTATATGCTGGATTCATACTGTGGCTGTATTAGGATGGTGCTACCACATGTTTCTGATGGTAAACAGCACAACACTGTACCAAGATGTTTTTGTCATGGCGAGCACGGCACAGGAGTGGGAACTTTTAAAAACTTCTAAATCCTGTATCTTGGTTCAGGAATGATAGAAAACAAAGAGAAAGATGTACGTCTTGATATTTTTGCTGGACAGACATTACTGATGAAAAAAATATATATTGTTGCTAACAAATGTTGGTGCTCTAAACACCTGGGCTGCTCATTACCAGCAATTTTTTTTAGGATGCAGACATGGTAACAAAAATATGCTTGCCAAATTTCAGGTTATTCCCTCTAGGGATGGCAGCATTATTAAAGAGAAGCTCTACATTTCAGCATACCCTTCCGTAAATGTAATGTTTAGCTCTTACAGTTTCCGGAAGAATACTTTTTTTTATTCTACGTTTTCCTTTCCAGGATTTATAATACATATTTGTAGCCTGTCTAAAAAGTATTTCACAACCTACTTCTGATCTCACAGTGCCTTTGTTAATAACATCATGGTACTCACCATGACAGTGGACTATGATGTCATAAACCACAACTGCAAAGAGGGTAGGGGACTAGCACACTCTTTTTTGAAAGGCATAGTGAATGAGTACTGCATTACCTGAAATATTTACTAGACCTGTAACAGGAGAAAGTTAAAAACCAAAACAAACAAAAAAAAACAAAAACACTAACATTAAAGATACTAACTATAAATACAATATTTTTGAAACACTGTATTTTAATAGAGACCTGCTCTTTAAGGTGCACAAATGGGGGTTAACATAGAACAGTATTTTTTATGTGATTTCAACCATCTAGAACTTTTAAACCTTTAAACCGATTACTACTATATTTACAAGATCAAATGATGCTGGGTCCCAGAACATGCATGGCAAATTTTAAGTGAAAGGGGTTCACACAGAACAGAATGTTCTCATTTTGAGGTGATCACAAACAATGGAAACTGTATCTTAAGAAACTGGGTGTATGAGTTACGAAAATGGGATTTCAAGTCATAAAAATGAAAGTGCTTTCGTGGAAAGTACCTTATGAACAGAATGTTGAAAAAATAATTGCATGCATGAAAAAATGGGATTTTACTTTCTTAATATAGTAACTGAAATGTATTAAGTTTTCAGTAAAGTCACTTATCAATTAACCATCCTTTGGCCAAACACGGATGTACAATGCTGGTTCAACAAAAATTCTGTCAACCAATGTTAAAGCAATGATTTTATATTGACTGCAAATTGCAGTCGGCATAAAGCCATTCAGTGGACTGTCGGAGTTGATTCGGGGAAGGGGTTCAAGACCTGGGAAAGCAGTGCCAGGGTCCCGTGGGTACATTACAGTGCCAATATTGAACTGGTGATTTTATTTTCTTAATATAGTAACTGAAATGTATTACATTTTCAGTAAAGTCACTTATCAATTAACCATCCTTTGGCAAAACACGGATGTACAATGCTGGTTCAACAAAAATTCTGTCAACTGACGTTATAGCAATGATTTTATATTGACTGCAAATTGCAGTCGGCATAAAACCATTCAGTGAACTGTCAGAGTTGATTCGGGGGAGGGGGGGTTCAAGACCTGGGGAAGCAGTGCCGGGGTCCCGTGGGTACATTACAGTGCCAATATTGAACTGGTGATGTAATGTACTTAGCTTTTGGAATGTCACCATAGTGATGGCATACCGCCAAACACTAACTAACCAGAGAATCTTAGGTTTGAACTCACAGCTGTTTTTGTGCTATTAGTGAGCAAAGAAAGTCTTTAAAAAATATTTTTTTATGTATTTTCAACTTAGAACATTTAAACCGCTGAACTGATCATTACCAAATTTTCAGGATCCAGAGTTCCTGGGCTCCAGAGATTGCAGGCCACATTTCAGGTTATTCTGTCCAGGGATGGCCATATTATTAAGATGCAGACATAGGGGTTTAACAGAAAACTGTATTTGTAACCCTAATAATAGAGTCGTGCCCAATAATTTCTAAGATTTTCTTTTAACTGTATCCCTCAAATGTGTTCATTATGTTCTAGTTAGATGGGCAGTTATTCCATTGCTAATACAAATAGCATAGAGAATAGAGGGCATCCTTGCTGTGTGCCTCTCTGTAGTGGGAAGGCAGGTGATATTATTTGTCATAGTGTGAGCCAGTGGCTGCAATGTTGATTGTCAGTCACTGGACGCTTGTGAAAATGGGCAATTTTGCTTATATGCCAATCCAGTATAAAAATGAAATGAAATATATTGTGGAAATCCAATTAATATATGATGAATCAAAGTCTTCTAATACTTGTAACAAGTAGAGCCATGCAAGATAATCAGATACCTTCTCAGAATCAAAAGAGACTGCTAGGATGCTGCCCACAAGTCCAAATGGAAGCTGACTGCAGTTTCGTGTACTCTGCAACTGATGTACCTTTCCTATAGAAAATGTTAAAAGGTAATTCTATTGTGCCTGTTTCAACTTGTTTCGGTAATGCTGACCCTTGCAAATTCTGGTGGGTTACTAAAAAAGATCAGAAATAAGGTGACAGCAAGGGGATGCAATTTGATAACATAGTAATCTCAGACAAACAGTAAATTATTTACACTATTAAGTCACATTTCTAAAAGGCAGGTGTGGCTTTTGATACTGTCCACCTTAACTTACTTCTTACCTGCCCTTGCTGTAGGTCCCCCCCCCCACTCAGTTTTCCTCCTGTACATATCCATATTTCAGGTTTAAACCTTTCAATGAATATGAAGTCACCCAAGCACCGACTTGTCTTAGTTGCAGTAAGGATCGTGGCCTGGATATGCTGCATCCTTAATTCCTTAAACTGACAGCCCTTGTCATTGCTAAATAGCTCAAGTACTTTGTTAATCTCTCCATCACTGAGGGGGCACTACCTCAGGACTGGAAAACAGCATCAGTTGTCCCTGTCACTCAAGGCAACATTGTCTTTGACCCTAATTGCCATCACCAATTTCTCACTTGTCTACCTGTTCGAAATTTTAGAAAAACTTGTCTCTACTCAACTATTATACTATCTGAATTCCCCCCACAAGCTTCTCTCATCATATCAGTCTTGATTTAGATCATAATATCCTGATCAACAGACTAACCACGGTTGGTCTAAATTTTCAAATGCTTCTGTGGTTCAAAAACTTTACCTCACGAAGGATCCAATGTGTTCACACTTCTAACCCCATATCAGTTTTCTCAACCACTAATCAAGGTTTCCCACAGGGCTCGATGCGAAGGCCTCTTCTACTCTCATTCTACATCAGTGACCTCCCCAGTTCTATTCTTAACTTCAGTATTCTGCTCAGTGCTGAAAACTGTTCTCTACTCCTCCAGAATAACATCTACTTTCTCCCACTTCATTCAGAGTTCCACAGGACAGAGAGTGCCCTGCTGCATTTATACTTGTTACTCTATGCTAACAACACAACACAAAACAAAAAAAATAATGGGTGCGATTCTGCAAAAGTAAACGTTGTGCCACTGGCTCTCCTACTTCTCCCCCATCAACAACTGACAACATCCAGCTTGATCGTGTCCCACTTTATAAATACCTAGGCATCTATCTAGATAGCATACTCAAGGTTCCACATCATATTAGCTCCCTTGTCTCAAACCTAAAGATGAAGTGTCGCTTTTTTCTTACGGCGCATTTTTTTATGGCGAAAAGCCTCGTATAGACACCAAATTAAAAAAAAGCAGTTTGTGTCAGTTCTCCTCATTTCTAAACTTGACTATGATGATGTCATATATTGCACGGCCTCTAAAATGCTACTCTCGCTACGCGCCCCTCTAGCATCTTTGATTCATCACTGGCCCCTCCTTTCACACTTATCACTGCACTCTTAAAAACACTGTGTGCTGGTCATCCTAGAAAACAGAAGGCTCCATCAATGGTAAATATGTATATAGTGAGAGACATATTTGTCATTTGTTTCATGATCTTACCATGTCCCTGTGGCACCCTCTCCAGTCCCATCACTGACCTTCTTGCTGACTTACCAGTTAACCACCACTTTGCCAGGACCACACATGATGGTGGGTGGCTTACCATGTTGGTTGTGCGGTGTCTGTGGGGGGTGCAGATCAGGCAAACAGCATTTTTCTCTGGTGTTTCCTAACTAAGGTGTCGGCATGCAATGACATGTGTGCCAGCATCTGTTGACAGCTGTGCTCCTTCTGCTGCTCTCACCGGGACTACCACCTAGCCTCTGCCAGGGAGGGCCAGCTATATGGTATTGGGGGATCCCAGTAGGATTAATGAAGTTATGGGGCCCACCATCATCCCATATGTTGAATGTAGCCCATACATGCACAATTTTATTTTATTCTCAATACAACTGGTGGTATAAGTTTCTGGGTCCAGATGGAGGGCCTGTTATGGATATAAGAGTGTCACCACATGTGTTCTTAGGAACAGTGGACTGCAAATCGAAGGTGAGCAGTTCTGTGGTCCTAAGGCTGCAAGAGGCAACACTCTTAGATCCATAAGAGGCCCTCCAAACGGACCCATAAAATTATTATAGATAGGCAATTTTTTTTTATTTAAAATGCTAATGGCACGACTAGTCAGCAGGAAGCCCATTACAATGGCTCAGCGCATGATATGCTCTTATGGTAATAAGCCTACCTCACATGCAACTGAAGGAAGCGCTGGGATTGGTCGGGGATGCTCATGCAATATATAATTATATTTTTAGGTGATAGCAATGTTAGTCCTTGGGCTGTTTTTCCCATCCCATCTATTGCTGCCCATCTGCCTCTTACTGACTAGTCATTCAGTAGCTTGGTAGGCATTTCATGACATTACAATGCCACACCAGAAGGAGCTGCACAGCCCTTTACTGCTGCTTTAATAAAATAAAAAGTAAAAAAAAAACAACTAATGAGATAAACTGGTCTGGTTGGGGGGGCCCCCGATTAGCAGGGAACCTCAGTGACTGCAGGATTCGCTGGTACCTAAAACCAGCTATGCTGCCAGGTGGCGGTCATGTAACAAGAAGCAGCATTTCCCATCCCTAGGGAGAAAAGCTGTCCTTGGGACACAGTTCTCCCTCCCTGGTCAGTCCCTGATGACTTGTGCTTCTTCTTGAACACTGGTCGCTGGTGCAAACAAACAGTAGCCCTACTACAGCACCAATCGGCCAGCCTTGAATTTATGTTTCATTGATTTTAATCAATTACATCATGAGATACATGTACCGTACATTCTCATTGTGAAGCACATACACACGTCCTTCTAAATCAAAAACATTTAAGCAAGGACAGTCCTGCATTGTTAAAAATGCAAATTTCATGTTGGGTTTCCCTTAACATTATTGCTGTTGTAATATTGCACTAAGGGAATCTCTCCCATGCAGTCTGAATGCATCTAATGGCAGAGTAGAATGCGCATATGTCACAGCTTGGCTTTACGTAACCAGAAATGCCCCTCAGTAATCAAAACTGTTACCCAAGAAACTTCTCATACTTCATACTTACTCACCCACCCAAAACCACATACCAAATGGCTTAGCAAGAGCTGATTAGCAAACTTTTAACCTCATTGAACCATAAGTGGAATAACTTCCTTAATACCATATTGACATTTAAACAGGTTTAGAACGTTTTGCATAACTTCTAGGAAATTACAGTACAAGTGAGGCACAGAATCAGTTGTAATTAATTTGTCAAGCTAGGTAGTCCCAAGTCCTCCTGATAAAATCTGGTACTTCCCTTCTCTAAGTCAGCAATGTAGGGTTACCACCTGTCCTGATTTTCACAGGACAGTCCTGATTTGGGCAGCTGTGTCCTGCAAAAAAACATGAATAATACTAAATGTCCTGATTTTTATAGTAGAAAACATATTTTCTAATTTTCTACTAAATGTTCTAGAAAGCTACAATACCGTAACTAAAATACCTTACAATGATAAGAAACTACAGAAGCAACTAAGAAACTACAATTCTTAGCCGTAATTCTGGTTATATAGAAAACAAGTCTGTTGCGTTGGTCGAGGTTACATACAGTCTTGTGAAAAAACATGTTTCAGTAAGAAATGTCCCACTTTGGGCTTCTTAAAAGGTGGTAACCCTAGCAATATGGCATCAGCCACCTTAAGCATGTATGAGCTGCTGCTTTGGCAGGAATAATCACCAGCTAACTGGAGAAATGGCACCATTTCCCCTCATTGGAGGTGCACAACACAGTTCTTATTTTTCATATCTGCAATTCTCAGACCGCTAGTGTCACTCCATGCTCAATATTCCTAATGTCAAAATACTTGAGATTCAGCTGACCTCTGATTGCCCAGAATGAAAGGTTACTATACACCTACAACCTTTCCCAGCTTTTACTCATTATCCTCCTCCGAGGACTCCACTCCCTGTTGCCTCCGACAGCCATCCAGTTGTTGCTCTTTGGCGACCCTCCCTCTTCAACTCCTCCTACTGCAGTCTCTTTGTCCTGTGGCCAGTGTCTTTTGAATCCAAGAACATGAATGTTTTATCTTTGTGGACAATGCACACCTCCCAATCTTGGTCAGAACTTGTATGTAGATTAGGTGAATTAGGTGGAACTACACAGTAAAAAGAAATTGACTCCACTGTGGAGAAACTGCTGAACACTGCAGTTTCTATGCACGTTGCAGATGCAAGCTTTTATTCCTGCAGCATGAATGCCAGACTTAATCCCCAGCCTGTTTCCAACCTTTGGAAATAGGAATTCATGTGTACAAGAACAGCAGTAAGGGGCCAGCCCGGTGGCACTGAGGGTTGAGGCGCTGGATACCACACCTCGTGCCACACTGGTGACCCGGGTTCAGGAACAAGCCCAGGTCGCCGGGGGTTGGCAGGGAGGGAGAGGATCAAGCGTCTGGAGGACAGCTGTCCTCTCCCTGGGATGGGTTTGGAGGTTCTTCGGTGCAACAGTGACGCCTGGTGGTGGCCAGGTGTACAGTCTGTGCCTGGAACACTAGGGTAGGAGTGCGGCAGATGCCTACGGCTCATCCGTGTTGGCGTCATTGCATGGCCGGCTCCTGGGGTATCTATGTAAAAAATCCTCTCCTGGCAGCAACATGAAGACACCGACAGATAACCTGATCAGTGAGACAAACAAAGTCTGACAATCGGGGTCAAGGGCTTAGGGTGATGTGGTCTCATCTCCTGGTACCCCCCCCCCGGGGAGGCCCCGTCATGGGGGGCAAGCCACAGTCCTCCTTGCTTCAGCAGTTGCGGTAGAGGTTAGCTCTACCTAGATCAGTTGAGCACCAGTGTACATGGCATGAATGGGGTAAGTACACCCCAAGCTGCAGTGGAGTGAATAAAGAAAGTTTAAAAAAAAAAAAACAGCAGTAAGTGGACCAATTCTCAGTTGTGCCCAAGATGCTAAGAACATGATGGCTGGGCTGAGGTTCAGAAATTACTCACTGAGGTGGTGGTGGTGGTGGTGGTGGTAGTGGTGGGGGGTGGACTTCAATAGCCAAACAAGTGGCTAGAGAATGAGAGAAAGGAGACAGCAGACTGATGCAGGGGCAAACCTATTGAGAAGAAGGAAATCAGACAAAGGACGTCCAGAGCAGATCCTGAAAGTGTCATTTTAGCAACCACGGTAAGGTGGTGGACTGGAGGATGGGTCATAGGCAGTTCCAGAGGGTAAGGAATCTTCAACAGAAAGACGCCTTGACCAAGTTAACAGCGACACCTACATGTAAGGAATGTGAAGGGGTTAAGGTGTCTGAGGAAACAGGCAGACAGCAAAGCAGGCTAGGAACCCCCATGAATAAAAACAAATAATTCATGTCTGTGGAATGTTTTAAAAATATCTGCCAAACTTTAAATTTTTCTTAAGTTTGTATATCTTACATTTATTTTTCTTAGGTTAGCACAACTGAGAACAGCATTGCAAATTACCATTAGTAAATAGTATTTCCTTGCATTCCCTGAATAAACACACTGTATATGATGATATTGTTTAGAGAAAAACTGATTTGTTTTTCTATGTACTCACCTAGTCTAAATTTAAAGACATGGCAGTGTCTGTGCCCGTTCTTTTGCTTTGAGGCCCCCTGCTTTTACAACACCTCAGTACCCCCCATGTCTCAAGCAGTGCACTGGCCCCAATCTTGCTACAACTAAAGCATCTGAGGGGCCCCAGAGCATACTGTACCTTTGAAGTGCTACATGTAACTGGATCACTGTAGATGTTGTGGTTACTACCCCAGCCTTATGGGCTCAGACAAGGTTGAGGGACCTGGGTTCTGATTTTCCTCAATGGGGGGCGGGAGGGGTTCGTATCCAGACAGGTTAAGTTTTGCGTGTGCCTCCACCCAGAGTAAAATTTAAGTGAGCCTGGTGTCAGAGCACTATAACCCCCAGGGATGCAGTACCTTCCCACAATGTCCCCCTATGCATGAAAAATAACAATGCAATGCTAAATTCATTCAACAAAAATGCAATTAGTGACTTACCACTAACTGATTTTGTATTTTCTTGAAACTTGGCTTCCCAGCCAAATGCCCTTTGGGGTAACCCTTGCCTCAGTGTTTGCGCACAGAGGTTCTTTGCCTTTTAAATAGTTTTTTATTTTAATGGGTTCACCAAAACATATCCAAGACATACTGTCTTAGGGTAGCTGGTCCATTCCACTGGGGTGTCAAACAGACGAGGCATACTGATGAGTCCTGGTAGGACGAAACACGTGTCTATGTCATCTGTTAGCACCCTTTGCAAACTGTGTGAGAGGCCTTTCGGCACCATACAATTCTGCTTAAAGTTGGACCAGTATAACATTCTGTGGTGATTTGCATATGCAGCCCATGATGCTTTGCATTGTGTGGGCATCTGTGATTTTGTATTTACCACTAATAATATGCTCAAGAGACAAAATGTAAAAAAAAAAATAATAATATTTACTGGGGATATTCACAAGGGATGGGGGAATGCAATGCAAGTCTTGTTTTGTAAATCTCATTAACTTTATGGTACTGAGGCTGAAGGTATGTGCCCTACTAGGCTCGGCTTATAAAACACACTTTAAACAACAGCTGTGCCCATCCCCACCAGGCTATGTAATACAGTGGCTATAGCAGATATTGTACCATTTTCAGCCCACCTGTACTGAGGGCATTACTCACTTCGCACTGGTATCAGTTTAAACACTTAAACCTTAAAGAGAGCTCCCTCTGCTTCACTGGGTACCCAGCCAGAGAAACGGTGCAGGCCTATTGAAGCTGCAGTTGGCTGGCTGGCAGTATTGTATTTTAAAACAGAAAACACGTTTTGTTAAACCCAAACCCCACAGGCCATACAATTACTAAAACTGCAAACCTCAAGTGAGATATTTGTAGACTTTGGCCTAATGGCCAAAGCTGTAGCTTTGGTGGCAAACTTTGTACAAAATCCCAGTTGCAGACCAAGCCCTGAGAAGTACTCATGGGTCTGGTGTTACCAACTTCCCTCACAACTTGGGCTCCTTATCCTTCTCTCTGCAGGTGCAGATTCTCTCAGGTAGTTGATCAGTTGTACAGCTGGAAGGGCAGCTCAAAGATGCAGGTCACAGTTGCCTCAGGATATGACCTGCATGTTTGAGTCCCCCCCCCCATAACTGATCAATGATGCAGGTCTTGGTTGCCTCAGGATATGATCAGGCTCTCTGCTTCTGCAGTCATTTGGACCTCTCTGGTTTATCTCTACCCCTCAGGACAGACTAGTCAGGGAAGCAGGGGACACATGCCACATGTCTAGGCTTCTGGACCCTCATGTGGGATGTTAGCTAGTGCCTGTTAGTAGTACTAACCAGGCCTAAAAGGGTGGATTTCAGGAGATATAGGCAGATCCAAAGGGAGAAAGACAGCTAGGCATACCTAGAGTGTCTAAGGGAAGGCAGTAAGGAGAGCGAAGGCATAGACTGAGAAAGGATTAGCGCAGACAGTATAAAATGGGGGACAAGACATTCTATAGGTACATCAGTGACAGAAGGAAAAACGGGGGGGATTGTAAGACTCAAAGGGGATGATGGAGAGTGTAAGGAGGAAGACCTGGAAAAGGCAGAAATACTGAATAAATACTTCTGTTCAGTATTCACTGAGGGGAGTCGGGGACCGCAGGTGAGCAACAGATGCCAAGGGGGTGGGGTGGGGTGGGGTGGGGTGGGGGTGGACACCAGTCCATTCACAGTGGAGGAAGTCCTAGAGGAGCTCACAAAACTGAAGATGGACAAGGCAATGGGGCCAGATGGCATACACCCAAGAATATTGAGGGAACTGCGAAAAGAGCTAACAGCACTTCTGGCAACCTTGTTCACAGAGTCACTCAACACAGGAGTGGTTCCACAGGACGGAGCAGGGCACATGTGGTCCCTCTACACAGATACGGCAGTAGGGAGGAGGTAGGGAACTATAGGCCGGTCAACCTCACCTCAGTAGTGAGGAAGATCATGGAGAAACTACTTAAAGAGAGAATAGTGGGACATCTGGAATCCAAAGGTGCCCAGGACCCAAGGCAACATGGATTCACAGCGGGGAGGTCATGTCAGATGAATCTAATAGATTTCTTTGACTGGGTGATGAGGGAAGTAAATCAGGGAGGAGCGGTGGACACTTACCTGGATTACAGCACAAGGCCTTCAATACTGTCCCACATAAGAGGCTGGTAAACAAGATGGGTAGTCGAGGCATGGGGCATAAGGTGGTAAACTGGGTCAAGAACTGGCTATCAGACAGGAGGTTGAGGGTGGTCGTAAATGGGATACAATCCGGATAGAGGAGGGTGACCAGCGGGGTACCCCAGGGATCAGTCCTTGGGCCAGTCCTGTTCAATGTAATCATTAATCTAACCCCCCCTACAAATGGGGGTTCCCAAAAAGTCTTCCTTGAGCTTGCCTAAATGCTCACTGCCAGGCTGGTGTCCTGCGTTTCAGCAGTTTAAATGTGATTGCCAGAGAGTGCCTGTATAGCCTCTGTGTACCGTCTCTTTAAGAGCTGCCTGGATTGCAGTCATAATTAATCTGAGAGGGATCTCTATTAGAAGATGTACTTGTTTGCTGATCATTTGTTAGAGTAGTAATAATATTGCAGTTTGTTCTAACTTGCCTTCTTTGCAGCATGGAGAGTTCTGTTTGTTTCCATCATCTTGGTCCTGGACTGCAGAATGGGCCAATCAGTACATTTGGGACTCTAAAATGGAGCCTGCCTACAGGGGCTTGGTGGGGCCAAAACTTGTAGGAATTCTAGTTTTGGGCTTTTGGCACCTAAAATAACCTGGAGGGGGAGCCCTTGTTGTGACTGACAGACAGATCAGCCAACCAAACCTTTTGGATCTTGGGGAAAGTCTCACACTGCTTGCAGTTTCAGTTAGATTCGAGTTGGGAAGTGAAGAAGTAATAGCTCGAGATAGTTTGAGCAGCAATCCATAGTGGATTCACACAGAAGAACTGTGGAAAGGCCTGAGTTTGGCCTGCATATCTGCTTGCTGTTCCTGAGAGGGAACTTGTGTTTTTTTTTTCGGACTGAATCCGAACTTGGAGAGCGAATTAAGCCACTGAATTGTGACCAGGCTTTAACCTGAAGAAGACCAAAGATTTGCTGAATGTGATTGGCCTCTCAGGACTTCCAGCTACCTCTGAACTCCTGGATTGTGCAGAGACTGTAATTACGACCGAAGAGCCATTTGCCTGGTACACTGGAATTTCCTTACATGTGAATGTGCTGTGTGCTTATAGTGGGTCGTGATTTGGTTCCCCACTATGTGTCCGAACTGTGTTTTGCTTGCTGAGGCTGTATCCAGCTCCATGGACTGAATCCATGTCCATTTCTGTTTGCCTGGGCCCTGCTACACTGGCCCAGCCAGAATACCTGCTATGCAGAGAAAATCATCGACGAGAGACCGGCCTGGGGATCAGCCCCCTGCTCAATGCCTTGAACAGGAACGACGCCTCGGTGATTCATGTGGGCCCTGCTTTTCCGTGCACTCCAGCTCAACAGCCTGCAGTCTCAATTTTGTCCTGCCTGTGTCCAGTATTGGGTATCGTGAGTAAACATCAGGGTAGCTCCCTGCAACAACAGCTAAATCTAAAAGTGTTGTCATCTGATTGTCTTGTTGCCTTTTCTTTCACGAACTGAGCCCTCCGGCTCCAGATTACAAATAGTGCATGTTGTGCATGTTGCTTTCTTCCATCACAGGGCCCCAACCAGCTGTAACATTCCTGGCTAGCCCACCGTTTTCCTACCTGGGTACTCAAGAGTGTGTGAGTGTGTAGGGACTCTGAACTGCATGCGTAACTGCCTGATCAATATAGCTTTTAAGCAAATCAACCGGATTACGCCCCTCCCTTGTTCAAGTCCCCTGAATAAATCAGATTTAACTTTGTTTGCATTTAACCTGACTGTGGTTCCAGTTTGTGCCAAGAGTATTGTACTGTTGTTATTTGCTGTGCTTAACCTGGTTTTACAGGGGGTCCCCAGGGCCAAGCTAGAGGAACCAGCCCTGGTGATAAGTGCAAACAGTGTGGATAATTGCCTGGTGAATAAAGGTGATTGTGAAAGTGATTACTGTGTACTGTTCAGGCCACTAGAAGGAGAAAAGGGGGTTACAGTGTCCCGGAGGGCTGTGCCCAGGTCAGCTTGTCCACTACCAACCCTGACCTCCAGGTGGATGCACCCGTATCAGAACCTAGGTCCCTTAACCTGCAACTAGCCAAGCAGGCAGGGGTAGTAACCCTTGGGATAGAGCCACCTAAGGGTTACATCTATGACATTGCAGAAGGGCTGGAGGGAAAGGTCTGCCTGTTTGCTGATGACACCAAAATCTGCAACATGGTGGATACTCCAGACGGGTTGGAGACAATGAGAAGGGACCTAGAGAAGCTTGAGAAATGGTCACAGGTGTGGCAACTGAGGTTTAATTCAAAGAAGTACAAAATTATGCACCTGGGAAATGGGAACCCTGGGGAGAGCAATAGGATGGGCGGGGAGTTGCTAACAATCACCAAGGAAGGAAGAAAGAGACCTGGGGGTTATTACATCAGATGACCTAAAGATGACTAAGCAGAGTACCAAGGCTGCAGGGAAGACCAGCAGCATGCTGGGCTGCATTGGCAGAGGTATCATGAGCAGAAGGCAGGAAGTAGTGTTGCCACTGTATAAAACACTAGTCAGACCACACCGAGAGTGCTGTGTGCAGTTCTGGAGGCCACACTTTCATAAAGACATTGTCAGGGTGGAGGCAGTCCAGTGAAGGGCAACTAAGATGGTATGGGGTTTACACCACACAACCTATGAGGAGAGATTAAAGGACCTCAATATATACTCGCTAGAGGAGAGGAGGGAGAGGGGGACATGATAGAAACATTCAAGTACCTTAAGGGCATTAATAAAGTGCAGGGGGAGAGACATCTTCCAATACAGGAGTACAAGAACAAGGGGGCATGATATGAAATTTGAAGGTGGCAGGCTAAGAGGGAATTTAAGAAAGTTTTTCTTTGAGGAGAGGGTGGTAGACACATGGAATAGTCTGCTACAGGGGGTGGTGGAAGCGAGCACTGTGGAGGGATTTAAGCATGCCTGGGACAGACATAAGGGGATCTTCGAGGTAGTGCGGAGGGAGGGGAAGCCACATAGGGTCATGTATAGGGTAGCGGGCAGACTAGATAGGTCTAGCGGTCCTTATCTGACAACAATTTCTATTTCTAAGTTCCCCCTAAATAGTCAGCAGGCTCGCTGCACAGACTGGGAGCTGTGGCACACGTTTACCTCCTTATCGCTCAAGGCAGGTGCAACCCCCCGCCCCCCTTAGGTGAGGGCTTACCTTTCTGTCTCCCCGGGTGCTGCTCATCCCTCCTGCTAGTCCTGGGCCCCATTTTCTGGCCTTTGTTTGCTTCTGTTAACCCCTGTGTGCCTGGCTTCTGTAGGAGGACCGGATCTAAAATTAAAACCACCAGCTAGTATTTGGGAATGCCACACTGCCTGTGTGAATGTTCCAGCAGGAAGCCTGCATAAATGTGTGAGCTAGCATGTGCCAGCTTGGCTGTTTCCAGCACTACGGCGTTAAGTATAAAAGCTACTGCTGCAGCCTTTGCCAGTGGTTCCCCCCGTATGCTCCATCCCCCAGGATCCCAAGACATCTCAGCTATCCAAGTTCAGCTAGTTCCAAACTCCCCAGATTCACAATCTGAAAGCCACAAGGGACTGTTCTCCAAAACTGTGAGTAAAGCAGTGCTCTCCCCCATGTCTGGGGACTCTGTAAATAGTTGCCACCAAAGTTTCTGAATTTAGCTTCCCAGCTAAAAGTTGTCAAGTTTCATTACTAGCTCTTGCAGCAATGTAAAGGGGGTTCAAATTTAAAGTGTTTGTTCTCGAAAAGTGCACCAACACTGGCCAATCAGCTGTACCCATATCAGGTCTCCAACTGCTCCAAACCGAGTACCCAGACACAGTGAGCTCCCAAGTTCGGTACTGGGGGGAGACTGATACCAGTTGGAGAGTGGGTAATGCTTTAGAACAAGTGGGCTCACCAGCCCGGTGGCGCTGGACACCACACCTCGCACCACGCCAGCAACCCAGGTTCGGGAATGACCTTGGGTCATTGGGGTGCCGGGGGGAGAGGGACACAACAGCTGTCCTCTCCTGGGGTGGATGTTGCCCCCCCTCCCATATCTGCATGCCCGGGGAAGGGGGCAGACGAAAATGGGGAAGAACTCAGGATAAAAACAGAACAAGTGGGCTCTTATCTGTTCATATGTACATGTTGGTGGGAGGTGGGCACTGAGAAAGTTCCTGTGTTTACAAAGTGATTGGTGTTTGCAAAATGTTAATACTAGAAGTTACTTATCCTCTACATTCTCTTTCCCTTTGCCTAACCCTGCCCCTATGTAAATAAAAAACAAGTTACTCACCTGTAACAGTAGTTCTAGGAGTGGTATATGTTGTTCATCCACACTGTTTGGCATGTCCCTTCCCCTTTAAATTTTGCTGGATGGTCTGAAAGTTGGCTCCTCCCACCCACCCGGGTGGCATATCCCTCGGCTCCACCCGTTGACGCCAGATCTTGCCCACCAGAAGCAGAGAGTTGTGCGTCGAAGCCAGAGAGGTCGGGTGGGTTCGTGTGGATGAACATATACCACTCCCAGAACTACTGTCACAGGTGAGTAACCTGTTTTTCTAGGATCGTAGATATGTTGATCCATCCACACTGTTTGGCATATGACTAGCAGTTCTCCGGGAGGAGGGAGGTAAGGTGCACACCCCCCACACTTAGGGAACAAAGATTGGAGAACTGAGGGCCCAAACCCAGCATCGTGGCATGACTCTAGGTCTATGTGGTAATGAGAAATGAAGCTGTTTGCTGACATCCAGGTAGCAGCCCTGCAGATATCCTAGATAGGGACATCCCTAGAAGCAGCCACCGATGCAGCAGTATGGTTGGTGGAATGAGCCCCTTAGCCCTATGGGAGGCTCCCTACCCGTCAACCTATAGCAGAGATCAATGCATGATGTTATCCATCTGCCAATCGTCCACTTCGCTGAAGGTCTGCCAGGTGTGGCTTTAGCGTAGGTGACAAACAGCTGGTGAACTGCTCCCCGAACTTCAGCCATATGCTCCATGTAATAAGAGAGCGCTTATCTTAGATCCGAAGTATGGAGCCTGTACTCGGCCTTCGAGGTGTAACTGGGGTAGTATACTGGCAGAGTCATCACCTGGTTCAGGTGAAACTCTGATACAACCTTCAGAAGGAATTTCAGGTTGGGGCACAGGACAACCTTGTCCCTGTGGAAGACCAAATAGGGAGACTCAACAGAGAGCACCTGTAGCTCCCCAATCCTTCTGGTTGATGTGATAGCCACCAAGAAGGTGGTCTTCCATGACAGATGTGACATCTCACACCTGTGCATTGGTTCGAATGGCTTGCCTCAGAGCTTTGCCAGTACCGGCAGTAGATCCCATGGTGGTGGTGGTGGTTCACACACTGGTGAGGAAATATGGTCAAGGCCTTTGAAGAAATGCCAGACCACCTTCTCCTGTGCCACCAACTGCTGACTGACCCACACCTGGTAAGAAGAGATGGCTGCCAGATGCACCTTAAGGGTCATAGACTGAAGACTCCCTTTGGAGAGAGACCAAAGGTAGTCGAGGATGCTAACCACTGGACAGGACGAAGGATCCAGGCCCTTGCCCTGACACCAAGTGGAGAATCTCTTCCATTTGAAGGCGCAGCACCTCCTGGTCGACTCCTTCCTAGATGCTTTATAAAACAAACAGGCAGCTAAAAGAAAAGATGAGCCAATGCAAAAAAAAAAAAAAGTACTTGCATATGGCAAACAACAGCACGGCTCTACATCACCGCATGGGATCCAAAGAACGATTCCAAACAGGCTATAAGCAAAATATTTTATTTTGTTCCTAAAGCACGCCAGCACACACATGCATCATGTCCCTCCTCAAACAGCCAAACGTTTTCATGCTCACTCTCTCACTTTCTTAAGCCTTCCTAGATGCCTCAACTACATTGAGTACATCACCGGAGAGACCCAAAGCCTGGAACTGTAGCCACTCAGGAACCAAGCTGTCAGGTGCAGGGAATGAAGGTCTGGGTGCAATACCTTCCCCTGACTGACTGATATCAGGTCCGGGCATGCTGGAAGATGCTCAGGAACCTGGTGCTGAGGCTGAGGAGATCTGGATACCAGAACTGGTGGGGGTCAGTCTGGAGTGACCAGAATCACCTGTGCCTTGTCCCTCCTGACCTTGAGGAGCACCTTGTGGACCAAGGGAAGTGGAGGGAAGGCATACAAGAGGGCTTGGGTCCGCGGCCTCGAGAAAGTATCCCCCTGCAGTGAGCCCTGCTGAGGGTGGTGGGCATGGAACAGCCTCAGCTTGGTGTTCTCCCTGGAGGTGAACAGGTCAACCTGAGGGGCACCCCACTGGGAGAACAGACTGTGCACTACTTCTGGATGGAGAGACCACTCGTGGGATGCCTTGCCCACACAGCTGAGGGTGTCTGCCAACTGATCCGAGGCTCTTGCCACATGGATGTCTAGGAGATCGGCCTCTAGTTGGCACATGAGGGTCCAGATGTGGAGCGTTTCCCTGCACAGAGGCCGGACGTATATGCCGCCCTGTTTGTTGAGATAGCACATGGTCGTGGTGTTGTCCGTCTGGACTTGAACCACTTGGCCCCGAAGGACTGGAGCGAATGCAGCCAGCACTAGCTGGGCTGCTCGGAGCTCCAGCAGGTTGATACGGCATCAGGACTCCTCGGGGTCCAGAGCCCATGGACTCTGTGATTCCCATGTGGCACCCCAGCCCATGAGAGAAGCATCGGTCATGAGGGACGCGTCGTCTTGGGTCGGACAAATGGGATTCCCCTGCAGATGTTCCAGGACGGTCCACCATTGGAGAGCATCCTGCATCTTCTGCGTTATGGTGACCAGCTGGTAGAAATTATCTAGATGCTGAGACCACTGGCTGGCCAGCTCCCAGTGAAGGAGGCACATGTGCCACCGGGCCCATTGGACCACAGAGGTGCAGGCTGCCATATAACCCAGAAGTCGCAGGAAGTCCCGGGCAGGGTGCAATTGCTCAACCAGAAATGATCGGGCAAGGGAGGAGAGAACCTTCACCCTGTCCACCGGGAGCCTGGCTCTGGCTCGGCAAGAGCCGAGCTCTGCCCTGATGAAGCTGATCACCTGCGAAGGCATGAGTTCCAACTTGGCCTCGTTGATCAGGAGGCCAAGACTGAAGCAGGTTTGGAGGGCCAGATCCCTGGACCTCTCCACCTCCAGTCTGGAAGGACCTGCTATGAGCCAATTGTTGAAACAGGTGTAAACTCTGACCTCTCAACACTGAAGATGAGCTGCCACCACTGCTATGCATTTGGGAAAGACCCTTTGGGTCAATGACAGGCCTGAAGCGGAGGAACCTTCGATGGGACGGATGGATCAGGATGTGAAAGAACACATCCTGCAGATCCAGGGAGCCGAACCACATGTTCTGCTAGAGAGAGATGATATGATCTGAGACAGAGTTACAATCTTGAAGGTGTGCAACCTGAGAAACTGATTCAGGTCATGCAGATCTAGAATGGGGTGCCAGACCCCCGTCTGTTTTGAGACTAGGAAGTACCTGGAAACAAACCCTGGGCTGATAGAGGGATCCACGACTCAGGTCACTACCTGCTTGCGGTGGAGTTGGGCAATGTCGTCTCTGAGAGCATACTGAGTGTTCACAGATACCTTCTCCTCCTGTGGGGCGCGGGCTCAGCTTGGTGAGTACTGCTCAAACTCCAGAGGCAGTTTCTGGCTGACCATTTCCAAGACCCACCTGTCCATTGTAACAGCGGACCAAGCAGAAAGGAAGTGGTGGAGCCGGCCCCCACGGGAGGACCCAGAGTAGTCGTGATGGGTATGGGGGTGGCTACCCCATCCTGCCACTGTGCAGACTTGGAGGAGGATGATCCAGCAGGAGGACCATGATGGAGCCCTTCCCTCTAGGCTTATGGGCTGCCGAAGCCCCTGACTTGGGCCGAGGGTGCCAAGACTGAGCCTGCTGCTGCTGCCCAGATTGGTACTGGGGCTGCTTGGCCATAGGGCCGAAAGGGCTTCCTCATTTGCTTTTTAGAACCCTGAGGTTCCTTCTGGGCAGAAGTAATGGAGTACAAGATGGCACTGGACTTCTTGATACGCTGGAGGTGACCTTCGACTCCTGGACTGAACAAGTCGGTACACAGGAAGGGAATGTCTGCCAGTTTATGTTGGGTGTCTGCTGTGAAGGTAGAGACTCTCAGCCAGGCCCTGTGGTGCATGGCGACTGCGGCTGCCACTGAATGGCCATAAGAATCCCCACTACCCAGAGCCATTTGGAGTTGTTGTTTAGCAACAGATCAACCCTGGTCCCAGACCTGCTTGACCGTGGTCTGAAGGTTCGTGGGGAGATGAGGAAGGACCTCATCCAGAGAACCCGAGGGCATGGAAAAGTGTGCCATGATGATGGCCGAACTTGTCTGTCAGAGACCAAGTGAGGAGGCAGCATAGACCTTTCTGGCTGAGTGGTCCAATTTTTTGGACTCTTTGTCCAGAGGTTTATCTGTGTCCCCTGAGTTGCATGAGCGCCAAAACACAGACTTGATCACCAAATCCTCAGCCGAGGGGTGCGGTGTAAACCCCAAAGGGGAGCCGATGGGAACTGCATACTTTTGAGCCATTCAGGCTGAAGATGCAGTGCAGGAGGCTGGGTGTTGCCAAAGCTCCAAGGCCAGGCCAACTATGGCTTAGGCAACTGGAAAGGCCTCAGATGGAGTGTCCCCTTTCCTGAAGATATCAGTAAGGGGATACTCAGCCCGCTTTTCCACGGGCGCCAACTTTATCTCCATAGATTCAGAGATGAGATGGAGGATGCCCAGGAAGGACGTGGGACCTTCCTCCATCGAGAGACTCATGGAATCATCGTCACAAGGATGTGAGTTCAAATCTGAGTCCTCAGACTCCGGATAGAGTGGCCGACCACCAGAGTCACTTTTGACCAGCCATGAACGGTCAGGAGTGACGGTGACGGACAGCCTGTGCAGGAGGCCCTTAATGGGCTGAGACTTCTTCAGAGGATCCCCTGAGGGAGGCTGCTTAGGTGGTGCTTCCACCAGGATCGGTGGAGAAGCCGGCTTCGGTCGAGCTGGGAGGGTCTTCCCTGGCTCCGTGGACGGAGGGATGGTGTTGACCAGCTACATAACAGTCGGCCCAGAGAGCAACAGCCACATGATGGCCAGAGTGGAAGCCAGGGTCGACTTCGGGCCAACCAACATCAACTGTTGCCACATAAGGTCCTCCCAGCATCAACGCAGTTTGAGTCAAAGCCTCTCTTCATCCGAGGAGGACGAGGACAAACAGCGGTGTTGACGCTTCTTGGAACACCGCTTGTGTGACTTCCTTAGACTATAAGTTGAGGGGGTCTGAGAGTATGACTTTGACTATCAGGGGAACCAGTGGGGAAGTTCCAAAGGAGCCAGGGAGAACCACAGCTCCTCCAGGTCAGGGACCGGGACCTCAAGGGGTTTTCCCAGCAGGCTAGGATTCCTCCTCGGTGGGTCCAGGCAGGATTGGAGTCCTGAATAAAGAATTTTCGGCCTCATCATTTGACAATGGGTCGATGGGGTGAATTACAATTTTGACAGGGTCGTCATCCCACATCTTAGATGGCTGGCTTGACAAGGGCATCGTGAAGCCAGCGGCCGAGGTCGCAATCTCGACCGAAGTCAAAGCAAGAGACTCCTGGGACCCAGATCTCTCTCTATTCCAAGAGCATCGTCGATGAGTTGACTCACCTTTCGACTCCAACTCCTTTTTACGGTAGTGGGAGATGTGCGATCTGGATGGGCCCTCCCTTTTGTCAGGAGAAACTGACACAACTCCTTGAAGGAGCCAGAAAAGGAAGTGCCCAGTTTGAGTGGGACGAAAACTGAAACTGAGGAGGAATGCGCAGCATCCTTAGCTGCTTCCTCCTCAAAGACTTTCAGTTGTTCAGTGGACTCCGCGGCCACAGAGACCACCTGATGGGCATCTTTTGATTTGACCAGCAGGTGCAGTTTTTCTGGTTGTCCGAGCTGCAACCATACGAGGTGATCGTCCAACACTGCTGGATAGAACGCGCAACAAAATTCACAGGCCTGGGTGTCACGGTTATGACCCAGGCAGTAAATGCACATGACATCCGGGTTGGTACGAGACATCGTCTGCCTGCAAGGACACCGGTGGAACCTGGGCGAGGACTTGTTCTCCAACGTGGTCGCTATCGCAAATCTATGCAGAGAAACGCTAATGAGTTTAATTTTCGGTTATTTATCCGAAGGAATAAGCGCCAGTGCGTACTCAACATGGGAGCAGTAAGGAGGGAACCTGAATCTTCCAGTGGAAAGGAAGATCTGGCATCAAGGGGAGGAGCTGAGGGATATACCACCCAGGTGGGTGGGAGGAGCCTGCTTTTAGACCATCCAGCAAGATTTAAAGGGGAAAGAGACATGCCAAACAGTGCGGATAGAACAACATATCCACAATCCTAGAACTGTTGGTTACCTTTTTACATCTGACCCTTGAGCATATTATTAGCTATAGCCTTTAATTGCATGTATATTGAAATACTGTTTGGTTTATGGTAATCCATGTGTGGGGTGACTGCAAGGGGAGGTGGGTGGGTACAGCACCACAGGGGGTTGTACCCATTACCAACTGGCCCACTGTATTTTAACTCTGGGTGGTGGCACTGCTCTATTTATTTTGTCTTGGGAAAGAACCCCCTTTTCCACCAGAACAGCAGCCCAGGCCCCTCAACCTGGTTTAGGCCTGCCAGGCAGGGGTAGTAGCCCACTGCTACACGGCGTCTGGGTTACACAGGCTTCAGTCTCTTTCACAGGAGAAATGTCCTGACACTATAGATAGGCTGTTGTTCAACATAATCTTGGAGGTTTTTCTGAATATAAAAAAACTGATAAAATGAAATGACATGACTGGAGGACTGGAAGATAGGAAAAGAGGAGTTTTGGAGGGTTGCCAGACAAGGTTAAAATGGGCGACATGACTGAGGAGTTCAAGTACCTCCAGAGAATAAAGAAGGAGGTCAGCAGTGAGTTATTCAGAGTGAGTGGTAACGCAAGTACAGTACTAGGGGTAACTCCCTGAAACTGGTGTGGGGGGATGTTCAAGAAGGATGCCACAAAGTACTTTTTTCACAGAAACAGTGATGATGAATTGCAACAGTTTTCCCAGGGGAGATCATTGGGGCTGAAATACAGTGTGTGTGTGAGGGGGGGTCCAAGAGGTGATAGCACAGGCACAAGGGAATACTGTGAAATGGGGCAGATGGGGGGAATAGGGAGGACTGGCAGGAGCGGTCCCAAAATAAGGCAGGATTTGATGGCCCACAAGGTCTTCATCGTCCATCATTTAATATGTTTCTGTAGTAGTCCTTCCTCAATCCAGTTCAGGTATTTTCTTTTTGTAGCCAAGAGATCTTGTGGTGCAGCTGTCTCCACCCACCATGGTACTGATGTTGAAGCTCAGAGTACATTCATGCCCTTGTTATCCTCTGGAAGTTGTCTGCTCAGATGGTGTGCTATGTTTGGTCTTGCATGTATCAGGATTTGAGGCCTCCAATTTTTCCGATTTACCAATACTTGCTGTACTATCTCAACTTTGCTACCAGCACAATTATTGAAGGCGTTCTCCAGAAAAGAAACTTTATTTCTCTGCCTATGTTTGGATTTCTGAGCATTCTTGCTTCTTGCCTTATGCAAGGGAACTGTCATCCAGCTATCTTCCTGCATAGGTTGTATATTACTTCCAGGGTGCTCCCCCTGTACTCTTGACCTAAGAGGAGGCATTAAGTTTGTTTGAGGATATGAATGCTGAAGGTCTTGGAACCACAGGTAAGAATTCCACCCTCCACTGCTGTTTCATACTATTAGTGTCCAATTTCATCTCAGGAAAGCTGCACAAAATAAAATGCCATGTCTATTGCAGTGTAGAGAATTTATGGGTGACAGCCTTTACAGTCAGCATTACTCTTGTCAGAAAATAAACCCTATAGCGAATCCCCAAATCACTGATGCAACCTCATGAATAATTGTATTCCGTGTGCTGAAAAGCCACACCCATAGAATAGTCCTGAAATAAAGAAATTCTGGCACTTTTCCATCTAAGTTGCATTTGTTCTCTTGCCATGCTTAGAGTTTTTGTATTTATTTACATCTTTGATAACTGGTTGAGCCCACTGCGAAACAAGCAAAACAGTCTTTTTTTTTTTTTTTTTTAATAGGTGGTGCACAGTCCTTGAATTATGAACAAAGATGGGACACATTTGGATTAATGTCTCTTGAAAAAAAAAAGACTCAGGGGTGACCTTATGCTCACTAGAGATATTATAAATGATGAAAACTTAATGTTTGAAATTGGCATCAATTTCAAGCAGATAAACATTAACACAAGAGGACATCCATTTCAAATAAAACGACAACGCTTTAATACAAAAAAAAGAGGACATTTCTTCTTTTAGAGAATTATAAATACATGGAATTCATGCCCTACAGATACTGTCATCAGTAAAACCAAGAATATCTTCAAAAAACACCTAGACAACTACTTATTGCATGACCATTCCCTTGGGTACTATGGGTGATTGATAGGAGTGTTCATGGGCTTTGGCCTTATACTTCTTCCAACTTCCTTAGTGAATCTTAGTGAAATAAAGGTTTTTATGCTCCCTAGCAGACCTGAGCGGCTTTCAGCCCTGCCCCTCGTACAGTAAGACGGTCATCTCTTACTTCACTCTCAGCCCAAGAGCAGGTTCCCCAGTGTGTGGATTCCTCCCATTAAAGTGGTGGAAGGAGGGGGCCACCCCCCCCCGACAGACATATCCAGATCGCTTTGGAACTTGCAGTCATCTTTGTAGCCCTCCTCTGAACCATCTCCACTAGGTTGATATTTCTTTCAAGGTGAGGGCTCCAGAACTTCACCACATACTCCAGATGCGGCCTCACCAGTGACCTGTACAAGGGCAGGACCACCTCCTGTCACCTACTACTGATTCCCTTGGCTATGCAGCCCAACATCCTGTTTGCTCATGCCACTGCCTTCTTGCAGTGCACAGAGTGCTTTAAGTCACTAGATATCATCACTCTCAGATCTTTCTCTTCCATTGTGGGAGTTACCCAGACCCCTCCCAGGCAGTACTCTGTCCTGGGTTTTTTTGCTCCGACTTGCATAATGTTGCACCTCTTTGCGTTGAAGCCCAGTTGCCAGGTACCTGACCAACTTTCAAGTTTTCCTAAGTTCTCCTTATGGTCCTGTACCCCCTTTGTTAAGTCCACCCTCCCAAAGAGCTTGGTGTCATCTGCAAACAGACTAATTTTGCTCTTGATGCTGTCCCCAATATCATTAATGAAAACACTGAATAGCAGCAGCTCTAGCACTGAGCCTTGTGGGATGCCACCTGTGACCTCCCTGGTATTAGATGATTCTCCTCCAATGATCACCTTTTGGGACCTGTTTCCTAACCAATTTTCCACCTATTTAACCAATCTCTCTCTCTCCTACTCCAATGTCCACCAATTGCCTGATCAACCTCTTCTGTGGCATGAGTCAAAGGCCTTGCTGAAATCCAGGTATAGGATGTCCACTACTTGGCCTCTGTCCACCATTATGGTTGCTCAGTCAAAGAAGTCAATCAGGTTCGTTTGACAAGAGCTCCCTCCCATAAAACCACGCTGCCTTGCATCTTGGAGGCCATATTCCTCTAAATGCTCTTACCAATCTTTCTTTCAGAATGGTTTTCACAAGCTTGCATACTATCGAAGTGAGACTGACTGGCCTGTAGTTCTCCCGAGTCGTCTCTGGGACCGCTCATGTGGAGGGGCACCACATGTGCCATTCTCCAGTGCTGTAGTACCATGCCTGGTTCCAACAAACAATTGAACAGGTCCACTAGTGGCTCTACAAGCTCCTTTGATAGTTCCTCTAGCAGCCTGGGGTGTACTTCAGCTGGACCCAGTGATTTGTGTATCCGCAAAGCTAACAGTCCTTTTTTCACTCTTTCCTTTACTACTGCCCCATCTGGTTCCCTTTCCCCCTATCTGGTCCATCTTTTTCCTTCATGAAGACGGAGCAGAAGTAATCATTCATTAATTCTGCTTTCTCCCTATTCTCCTCCACCCACCCTTCCCCTTGTGTTAGTCTGACTTTCCCCTCTTTCTTGTCCCTTTTCTTACTCATGCAGCGGAAGAAAGACCTCTCCACCCTCTGCTAATTGTAACCAATTGCAATTCCTTCTGAGTCTTTGCTCTCCAAATGCCCTTCATACCTCCCTCGCCTGTCCCAGGTATACTTCTCTGTCTACCTTCTTCTTGGTCGTCTTGAATTTCCTGTAGACCAGCCTCTTGTTCCTCACTGCCTGGGCTACCTGAGAGCTGAACCAGCTTGGTGCTTTGATTTTGGAGTTCTTCCTTTTGTACTTAGCACACTCCTCTGTTGCAGCCCTTACTCCTTCCTTGATAATAGTCCACTTTTGGTCCACCTCCATGGTTGCAGTAATTTTTGCTAGATGTCATTTTGGCATCTCATCCATTTTCCCAAAGTTCACCCTCCTAAAGTCTAGGATTTGGTCTTGGTGGTGATACTTTTCCTGCCCATGTCCAGCCTGAACCACACTGGGCGATTATCACTTCCCCATCTGGTTCTTACACTGTTACATCCTGTAATTGCTTTCCATTCATGAGCACTAGGTCCAGGATTACCCCTTTTGGGTGGGTTCAGTGACACCCTGGGTGAAGAACCCAAGCTGAATCACTTCCAGTATTTTCTGGCTACTGGCACGGCATTGTCGGTACACTCCAGTCCACCCTGGGCAGGTTAAAGTCCCCCACTATTACCACCTCCCCCTTCTCTGTGGCTTTCAGAATTTGCAAACTCAGGTCTTTGTCCTTCTCCTCATCCTGATTGGTTGGTCTGTAAACCACCCCAACCTCACTTTCCTTGCCCTACTGGTCTGCAGCTGGACCCATTCTCTTCTTCTGATTCCTCTCTTGTGCTTGTTATATTTTACCTAATGAATACTGCCACCACTCCTCCTTTGCCTAGTGCTCTGCCTCTCCTGTAAAGCCTATACCCTGGAACGGAGAGGTCCTAGTTATGGTTAGATGTGTCCCAAGTCTCCGGTATTGCTGTAATATCTACCAGCCCTTCTGCGAGCAGCACTTGCAGGTCATCCATCTTGCTTCCTAGACTATATGCGTTCAGGGACACCATCCTACACCTAGCATTTAAGCCCTCACCTTTCCCCCTCCATGTCACAGCGTGTGGTAATAGACTTCAGACAAGGTAAATTTACAAGTTCAAAAACTAATAAATGAAAACAAAAAAATTACAAAGAAAATCACTACTTAACATCAGTAGTTTCTCCCATAATACAGTCCTGGATCTTAGAGCTGCTAAGGCCCTTCTCATCTGCATTCAACAGCTTGTCTACAGTAGCAGTAGAACCTCTCTCTCCTCTCGGGGCTGAGCCCCACTGGGCTTAACTGAAGTGAACTCACTGAAGAGGCATTTATATCTTTTTGATGGGATAACCTGACTGAGCCCTCTTCTAGTTACAAGTCTAGACATGTTTCATATATGAACATGTTTCAAAACCATGGGGGGAAGGGTTATTTCAGGGGACTTCCCGGTTCAGTTATATTGACTTTCTATATCTCTGATCCACAGTGACTAAGCTCTTTTATACATATAAACTTATATAGTAAAAAGTTTATAATGTGAATTTATGAAAATACCTTTAGGATTTCTTATAACTGTACTAATCATGACATTAGTATTGTTTTATATGACTTCTGAATCCTTTTGTTTAAAAAGGCTTTATTAACTGTATTTATATCTATTTAAATTAGCATTCATGTTTTTTGTACACAAAATGCACTTATACACTTTACAAAACACCTCTCCGGGTGTTTGGCATCATTCCAGGGATTGGATAGATGGGAATGGAAAAAGAATGAAAAGAGAGAACTAGTAGGAAGTTTAGTAGGGAAAGTAAAGAGCTACACTAGGTGGCCAACCTAGAGTAGGCAGGGAAAAAGAAGAGCAAAGAGAAAAGCGTTAACTGTTGTGCACAGATGTTTTGGAAGCTAGGAAATAAGGAGATGGAAAAGTGTTCCATCAGTCACAGCTGAGGGTATAGCCTAACTCTACCACACACCCTTTTTCTTTGCTTCTGCACGCTTCCCCCTCCCCATTTCCAAAATGCCCTTCTCCCTGCAGCCCCCTTCTACTGTTATGGGGGGGTTCTTCATGTCCACCTCCCCTGGTCTTTTGGCCCTTGGGCCTGCCCACCCCCCACTTTAAATTTAACTTTGGGTGATGTACCCTCCCAGTTTGTCCCTTAGTACCCTCAATCCCTTCCTGTTGAGGTGTAGTCTGTCAGGTGCATACAGAAATTTATCTGACCACGTCTCCCCCACCCCTCACTCATGGTGTCTTTGGGCCCAGCAACTTCAGCAGAAAGTCAAATGGGAAAGATATCATACTGGAGACTCTAGCTTGGCTCCCTCTGGAAAACTAATCATTTAAATATTATTTATTCTCCACCTGTTTTCCAGTCCCTCCATTCTGGTATATCTAATGCTATGTTGTTTATTCTGTGTTTCCACCACCTCTTTAAGATGGTGTGTATCCACATCATTTGTAAACATTTGCATGTCAAAGATGTTTAGCTGATCTCCAAGATCTCAGATGTCCTCATTGACCAGTTGTAGTGAGGTTTTCAAGTAAACATGCCAGCCACCAGCATCTCCTGCATACTGGTTATGTCTGAGACCTACCTTCTTCTTGCATGAAGCCCCACAGCGGCCTTGACTGAAATGCTGCCAAGATGCAAGCTGTGCAATAAAGAACTTCACTTGAGATATATATATATATATATATATATATATTTTTTTTTTTATTTTTTACAAATCGTGTTAAATCTCTGGAAGGAATGCACCACATCTACCAGCAACTTACTCCCTAACAATGATGCTACTTATAGCGTGCTCTTATGCCAGAGTTTTACATGACTCTGATTTCTTACAGGGGCTGACGAGAACCAACAACTCAGCTGCCCATTACCGCGGCGCTGCGCATGCAACCCATGATGTATCTTTTCATTTTTGTCTGCATTTCAGAGTTGACAGCTCCACATCAACACTGCGGTATTCACCTTGTTCCACCATTTTGTCTGCATTCGTAAACAGAAGGAAACAATGAAATTGATGGACTCAACTCTCTCTCACTCCTGCTCTGCAAACAATAAAGGGATGATGATATCTCACTGTCTTAGAGAAATCATTCTGGACTGTTGAGCCATTCTATGTCGCTGGTCTGGGCACAGGTGACAGCCATCTTGGTGACACCACTGTCCAGGATTCTGTGTTCCTTGAGGCTATCAGAGTTTTTGCTGCCTACTGAGTCAGATTAGGCTCAGCTCTGGAGCCAGTCCCAGTCAAGCTACTGAAGGAGCCAATCCAAAAATATACTGTGTTAGCCAGGGCGGGCCTGTACACTGCATTGGCTGCGTTGCTGCTTGTGACACCAGCAACTTGGGTTTGGGAACAAGCCTGGCCTGCTAAGACCCAGCTGGGGAGGAGGATTAAGCTTCTCAGAGGACACTCTCCAGCATAAGTGGGGGACTAAGGACTCTGCCATAAGATACATGTGAGAATTGAAATGCTACTGCATTAGTTTTTAGAGTACCGCTCAGGACCACTCTAAAAACTGGGGGGGGGCTGTAACAAAATCTGCAGGTTTTATTAAGAACTGGGGGACTCCACCGGCCCAGTGGCTCTGAGGGTTGAGGTGCTGAATGCCACACCTCGCGCCATGCCAGTGACCCAGATTCTGGAATGGACTCAGGTCGGCAGGGAGGTGGAGGATCGAGCATCCGAAGGACTGCTTTCCCCTCCTGGGGTGGGCACTGGAGTATGCTTCACTCTGCTGCGACTCCTGGTGGAGACCAGGAGCCCTACAAGGCAGCGAGGCTTGACACTACATCGGGGGCAGAGCGGCGGTGGTCGGCTGCACGCAAGGTGTGCTCCCAACATTGCACGTCCATGCTTCAGGGAAAACAACCAAACAGAACTCCCCCCCCCAGGACTAGGGAGGTGACAAGGGCTCCAGTGGACTGCACCTACATCCCCCCGGACTAGGCCACCTCCCTGACAGCTGCCCGGGCCCTTCACCAGACAGACCCTCTAATCACAGAACAGGCTGCCAGTTAGGGGAGGCGGGGTGATCTGGGGGGGGCTGGGAAGTCCGATTGGGGGAGCTGGAGAGGAGACAGGCTTCAGGCAGGGGAGTAGATGCATTGTCCAAGTGGGCACCTCTGAGAGATGCCCTAATCTCGGGAGCAATAAACAAAAGTCACAAGAAAAAAAAAAAAGAACTGAGGGACTCGGCCCCCTTGTTTTATTAATTTAACAGCGTGTTGATCTGTTTATGCTATGAGATCTACTGCTAGCACCATAGCACACCACATGCAATTAACTGCCCTAAAGAACTGCCCAACAGGAGTCATAGCTTTATGTTTAAAAACTAAGGGGATCCTTAGTCTGTCTCTTATACCTGCTCTCCTCTTTCAAGGAGGGAGGCTATCTAGCTGCTGCTGCAACATCCCCACCAGGGGGCCCACAAGAGGTGGTGCAACTGGAGCCTATCTGTGGCACAGAGGAGACTGACTTGACTACATACATTGGTGTGCAACAGCTGCATATGCACTGCAGTCCCCTGTGCTGGCATCCTACCAGGAGTGCAGCAGGAGACCAAAAAAAAAACACAGAGGAAAAACTCTGCAGGTCACAGCAGAACATAGAAACATAGACTTTGACAGCAGATAAGGACCACTTGGCCCACCCAGTCTGCCCATTTCCCTTCCTATTGGATAAGCTGCAGATTCTAGTTAACCAACAGCCTACTTCCTGCAACCCCCCATTACAATTGCCTTATGTCTGTCCCATGCAAGTTTGAATTCCTCCACTGTTTTAGACCCAACAACCTCCCCAGGAAGGCAGTTCCATACATCCACCACTCTCTCCATGAAATAAAATTTCCTCACATTACCCCTGAGCCGTCCCCCCTCTATCTTTAAATTGTGCCCCTTTGTTCTTACACATCTCTTTTTCTGGAAGATGCTACCCTCCTGGACTTTGTTGATTCCCTTGAGGTACTTGAAAGTTTCTATCATGTCCCCCCATCCCTCCTTTCATCAAGAGTATACATATTAAGCTCTCTCAGTCTCTATATGGTTTCTGATGCAGACCCTGCACCATTTTAGTTGCCCTCCTCTGGATTGCTTCCATCCTATGTCCTTGCGTAGATGGGGTCTCCAAAACTGCACACAGTATTCCAGATGGGGTCTCACCAACTGTCTGTACAGAGGGATAACCACTTCCCTTTTTCTACTTGTGATGCCCCTTCCTATGCATCCCAGTATCCCCCTGGCTCTCCTTACTGACTTCTCACATTGCTTACCCACTTTTAGGTCATCTGATATGACTACCCCAAGTCCTTTTCCATTTTGTTATTGTTAGTACCTCCCTGCTATTGTGTACTTTCTCCTGGGTTTTTGTTTCCCAGGTGCATTACTTTGCACTTTTTACATTGAATCTAAGTTGCCATATGTCTGACCATTCCTCCAACCTTGCAAGTCCCTTCTCATCCTTTCTACCCCTTGTGTATCAACTCTGTTACAGATCTTTGTGTCATCTGCAAAGAGGCATACCTTTCCCTCCAGACCCTCTGCAATGTCACCTATAAAGATGTTAAAGAGGACTGGACCCAGTACTGAGCCCTGAGGTACTCCACTAGTAACCCCCCTTTCTTCGGAATGTGTTCCATTCACTATTACCTTCTGTGTCCTGTTGTGCAGCCAGTTTGCTACCCAGGCTACCACCCTGGAACCCACTCCCAGGCTGGCTAACTTAATTATTAGTCTTTTGTGGGACTGTGTCAAATGCCTTGCTAAAGTCTAGGTAGGCCATATCCACAGACCCTCCCTGGTCTATTACTTTGGTCACCCCGTCAAAGAAATCAATTAGCTTCATCTGACATGACCTTCCTGCTGTAAATCCAGGCTGCTTTGGGTCCTGTGACCCGTTGGCCTCTAGGTACTCAACAATTCTTTCTTTCAGAAGTGATTCCATCATTTTCCCTACCACTGAGGTCAAACTTACAGGTCTGTAGTTTCCTACTTCTGCCTTGCTCCCACTTTTGGGAAGGGGAATCACATCTGCCCTCCTCCAGTCCTCAGGTACCACCCCATCCTCCCATGATTTGTTAAAAAGTGTGGTCAGTGGTGTCACTAGGTCCTCCCTTAGTTCTTTTAGGATTCTGGGGTGAATCCTGTCAGGCCCCATTGCTTTGTCCACCTTGAGTTTTAGGAGTTCTTTCAGGACTCTTTCTTCTGTAAATGGACTGGTGTCAAACCCCCTACCCAGAGTGCTTCTATTGTCTGGTTAAGGTAACTCCTCCTCATCTTCTTTTGTGAATACTGAGCAAAAGTATTCATTATCTCTGCCTTTTCACTGTCTCCCTCTGCCCACCTCCCCTCTCCTTTATTAATCTTCATTATTCCTCCCTTAACCTTTCTGTGCTCCCTAATGCACCTATAAAAAGTTTTATCCCCCTTCTTAACTGAGTTGGCTATTTTTTCCTCTGTATGGGCCTTTGCTATTCTGACTGCCTTCACCACTTCTTTCTGCTTTAATTGATACAGTTCCCTGTCGTGCTCTTTCTGTGATTCCTTGTACTTTTTGAATGCAGCCTTTTTCTCTTTAACCTTCCCTGCCTCCTCTTTTGAAAACCATAGTGGTTTTTTACTCCGCTTTGTATTCTTTGTTTCACACAAAAGCTTGTTGCCTCTATGACAGCAGTTTTGATTTTTCTCCATTGTTCTTCCATCCCTCCTTTTTGGCCATTTGCTAGTGCATTCCTCAGGTATTCATCCATTTTGACAAAGTCAGCCCTTCTAAAGTCCAGTATCCTTGTTCTTGTATGGCTTGTCTCCATGGCTGTGCTTATTGTGAAGCACACTGTGCAGTGGTCACTTGTTCCCAGATGTCTACCGACTTCTAAATTTGTGATTCTCTCTCCATTTGAGAGTACCAGGTCTAGTATTGCTCCCTCCTGAGTGGGTTCCAACACTAGCTGTCTAAGGCCTGCTCTGCAGGGCATCGAATGACCCTGCTTTTGGATGTGGCTGCAGTACATGTCATCCAGTTAACATCTGGCATATTCAGGTCCCCCATCAGCAGTATCTCCCTTTTTCAGCCATTTTGGAATGTCCTCTATCATTTTCTTGTCCATTTCTCCCTTGAGACGGGGTCTTTATACAACCCCTAGCGGACTGTGATGCCATTTCCTGTCTCCAAGGTGACCCAGAGTGCCTCTTGTCCTCCCCCTTTATTTTTTAGTTCTGTAGCTTTGATCCCTTCCCTTATGTATAGAGCTACTCCACCTCCTCTTTTACCCTCCCTGTCCCTTCTGTAGACTGTGTACCCCGGTATGTTGACATCCCAGTCATGGTTCTCCGTGTACCATCTTTCCGTGACTGCCACAATATCCAATTGTTCATCTTCCATTAGGGCTACTAGCTCAGGAAGCTTGTTTCCCAGACTACGGGCATTGGTACTCATTGCCCTCCATTTAATGTTGGCATTATCCTTTGTTCCCCCATCCCTGCTCTTATTGCCCTTGTCTATTTTTCTATTTACCTCTGTCCTGCCCTCTGTTGAGCTCTGTACCTCAGTGTTTACCTTACTACCTGCCATGTTTTGTGGGGGGAGGCTTGAAATTTCCTGCCTCTTATCAGCACCTCCCCCCTTGGCTAGTTTAAAAGCTTGCCAAGGAAGCATTTAAACCTGTCACTTAGGAGCTTGGTTCCCTTCGTGAACAGATGCAGACCATCGTGCCAGTATAGACCTTCATCTCTCCAGGTGTACCCCTGTCCCCAATGAAGCCAAAGCCCTGTGCTCTGCACCAGTTTTGCAACCATTCATTAAACTGCATGGTGTGCAGTACCCTAGCTTCACCCCTGCCATGGACTGGCAGCACCTCTGAGAAGGTAACCGTGCTTGCTACCTGTCTGAGGCCCCTCCCCAACTCCACAAATTCATCCTGCACTGCACCGATTCCATGCCTAGCTAGGTCATTTGTCCCAAGGTGGACAATGATATCTAGTTCCCTCTCCTGTGATGCTGCTTCTGCAATTCTGAGGATTCGCTTCTTGTCCCTCCAAGCCATGACACCAGGCAGGCACCTTACTTCCCTCTCCTCTCCCTTCCCCAGTTCTACCCCCCTAACAATTGAGTCCCCTATCAGAAGCTGTTTCCTTCCGCTGTGGTGTCCCTTGCCACCCTTTTGTGGGTCTCCCTTGTGGATGTCCTCAGCATTCTTCTTGCTCTCCACTGAGGGTGCCATCATAGAGGAACCTTGTTCTGCCAGACTGGCGTATGATTTGTGTAGAGGTACAACTAGGGGGCTTCACCTCTGTTCCACCACCCGCACCCTCCCAGAACCCACTGTGGTCCAACTGCTCTTCATACTTGGCAACCTTTGAGGCAGTGGTTGTGGCAGTGGTGCTCTTTGGGTGGGGAATCCTCCTTAGTCCTTGCCAGTTCAGCCTGGAGGTGGGCAATCTCCTCCCTCAGAGCTGACAGTTGCCTGCAAATAGGACAGCAATGCAGTTTCCAGAATGTCTCCCGGAAAACTGCTGCCACACAGCCAGTGCATTGCACCACTCCCCACATGTCCCTCTCCCTTATAATATACAACATGTAATATATACATTTATTTATTTGGTGGTGTGTACTTACTCTTTATGCACTGTGATGGGTTATTAAGAATATGACAGTTCTGCCCCAAGACCTGTTGAGGAAGTGATGTCAGAACTTTGACTAAAACGGAAGTGCCATGCCTGGGGGTGTGGGGAAGGGGGGATAGTCCACAACCACAGGTGACTGTTAGAAACAATCAAATACACCACTGCTCCACTACCCTGGTGAGTACTGCCCTTTATAGTACTTTAACTAACCTCCAGTAACTTATTTAAAAATAGTTTAACTATCACAAAATCCTACGCACCAGTAAATTATTTAAAAACAGTTTCTGTCCCAAAATCCTAGTAGTCAATCCAGCTACCCCCAAGGGACAACCAAAATGCAGTATTCAAACCCTTGTGAAGTTACTTCCAAGATAAGCAGAGTTTGCAAGCTCCTTTTTCAACTCCTCAGTCACCTGTAATTTATTTAAAAATAGTTTAACTGTCAGAAAATCCTAGTAGACAATCTAGCTACCTCCAGGGGTCTACCCAAATGCAGTATTTAAATCCTTCTGAAGTTACTCACAAGATAAACAGAGTTTGCAATTACCGAAGGTAGTTAGTTTCACCTCCCACAGAATTGAACAAAAATGCATGTTGTTGCAGATATCAAGTGCAATATAGAAAGAACGTTGGACTCAGGAAGGTACTTTTGAACCATATGCACCCCACTGATGCAAAACGTCTGATGCAACTCCAATAAGCCCCCTCCACATCACTGGCCCTACAACGAGGACTAAATCGTGGTGGTAATACATATTTATTAGCTTTTGGTAACCAGGTAAGTGCACTAGGCAACAAGCCTGCCTATTGATGGGGATGAGGTGCGGCAGAGTTGGGAGGTCAACATAGGAGGTCCGGATGAGGGCAGAAAGAGAAAAAATTGCAGATAAAAAAAAAGTATATTAGCCAGAATAAATAGATGATAGCCATTCTGTTGATATTATCTGGTGGAAGGACTGACCATTCAAGAGAACAAAATACTCATCTACTGTAGGATGAAATCAGCCTAACAGTACTTTACAATAAGAGCAGGCTTCTTGGCTGCATTGAGTGGCAGCCTGCCAAGCTGAAATCCATGTGCTTTTCACTCACTCAGTTTTCACAATGGAATCTTTACACACTCTTCTCTAAAAGTAGACGTGTTTGGTGTCACAAATACCATGCTTTGTTGTGAATTCGGGGCTGCAGTACAGACTCATGCGGGGGTCCATCAGTTTGGAATTGCTGGATTTGCTTCTTTGGGATTCGGGTTGTGCACAGCAATCTCAGCTGTTGCTGGGAGAGTTCCAGTACTCTGGACTGGTGCTTTCTGGGTAGGGCAGTTATCTGCAGCAATTCCCACTCCAAACAAGAGTTCAACTGTTCTGTATGTTTACAAATGGTTATTGCCTGGGACGATGCCCTCAGCTAAGTCTGCAATATGATCTCCTGACCCTTCATGTTTGTACAGCTTTTAATTTGAACTAGCTACATATGTGCCCTGTATCTCCCAACACTTGCTGTCTTATTTCTGAAATGATGCCACTGATTTAACATTCGGAGCACCCTCCCTCTCTATAGCCATCACGAGACTGTATATATATTATTATGCAGGTCTGTCCCTACAGTGTTAACACTGTGTTTCTGAAAGTAAAGCACTTGTTAAGTAAGCAGGTCCTGGGTTTGTTGTCTTTTGAAATGGTTTCCTTGGGGTTTTGTTCTCAGATCCTGGGTTGCATTACCTCATTCTGTGATATCAAGCAGTTGCAAAGTGTAGGTGAAAGATAAAAAGCAGAGATTCTTTGTTTTGTTAACTGGGTAAAATTCCTCTAGGACTAAAGCCCCCATTTTCAGTGATGACCTGAGGAAAAACACATAAAATTTATATGCATGAAACAGGTCACTCAGGACACAAGGCTTTGTGACGTTTTTAAAGTTGAGTTAAAGTCAAGTTTTAAAATAAAAAGCCTATTATATAATGTTTTCATTACTGAATACAATTCAAATCACTCAACAGGGAATGGATAAGCAAAAATGTCAAATTTGTTTTTCACTGTGAGGGTGGTGATTTTACTGCTGATACTGGGAAAATAATCTCTGCCTGGGATTTCTTCCTCCATTTTACTCAGACCCACAAAAATTGCTTTCATTATTGTGTAGCAAACTGCAATGTGTTTAGTTCAACGCACACAAAGGAACACATATTTTGTTCTACACAGGGTATTTAGTGACATCCTGCATCCTAAGGCCACTTATAAAATGGGTTGCATAAAACGTGCAACCCATTGGTTCACTGGGTCTACGTAGCCATTGATTAATCCCTTAGATACCGATAGTTGACATGCCATTCCTTTTCGGGCACTGCACCAAAATCAATGCGAGTGACGTTTTTTATGTTGGCATCAGCGAGTCAAATAAAAAGATTAGGCTCCATATTTGAGCTTACACACACATATGCAAACAGGGAAATTACGAGGAAACACTAACAGAATGAAAAAAACAAATGTATTACATGTACAAACAAGCATTTGTCAATGCCGAATGTTTGCTTGCTGGCATTGGCAGTGGTAGTGTAGAAGTTACAGAGCTGCGTAATAGGAATGGCAGTGAAGTATTGAACTGAAGCCAACACCACCACCACCCTGCAGAGAGTGACAGGCATTGGGGTGTGTCTGTGGGTCGTCAGGCATAACAGCCACGCCATTTCACCACACCCCACCCTGCAGACACTGGCAAGTACCACGGTGTTCCTTGGGGTCTTTGGCCCTTATGCACACCCCATTCCGTTAGGAAATACGGTAAGATGGGTGCGATATAGGAGAATGGGGTGGACTTTGGGGCTGAAGAGTCCAAGGCATACCTCGATGCTTCTCACAGGCTGCAGGGTGCGGAATGGTATGAGCATTACAGGCAAGAATCCCAAGTCACACCCCTGATGCCTGTCATTCTCTACAGGGTTGGGCGTTATGGTTGGAAACCCAAATACCTCAGGCATTTGTTGGCATTTTCACTCCAAATTTTCAACATGGTTTTTTTGTGACCCCACCTCATGAACAGTGGCAATATCAGTTTGTTAGCCAAAAGCTGCTTATGCACAGCGACTACGGCATTTAGCACCACAGATGCAAAAACATTCCGAACAGGATGTAGAAAATGACAGCTGTACTGTTCATGGGAGGTGAAAATGGCAATGTTGCAAATCTGCAGTAAAAATATTAAAAAAACTGGTGAAGTCATGAGCGTACATAGAAACTGTGCAACGCACACCCGTAATATAATTAGGTTGGGGATTTTTTACAGCAGATTGTCAACTCAGGCATTTTGGTGCCTCCGATCATGAACAGTGTCATTGTGATTTTCTTTATCTGTCCCGAACAATGATTTCCCACAGCGACCACGCATCTCTGCGCTGAAAGTGTGAAAACACACTTTGGCCATGTTGTGAAAAATGAAAGCTGTACTGTTCATAAGGAAGTGTGGAAAAATGCCACTGGTGAAAATCTGGACTGAAAATATTACAAAGTCATGAACTTACGAAGGTGCGTGGAAACTGCACAATGCTCACTCATAACACAGTCATTTTATGGACTTTTGTCACCAAATTTTCAACATAGCCATTTTAAGACCTCTGCTCATGAACAGTGTAACTGTGATTTTCGTAATCTGTCCCAAACATTGCTTTTGCACACCAACAGCACCATTGTGAGCTACATGTGCGAAAACACATTTTGGGCGACATATGAAAAATGGCAGCTGTACTGTTCATAAGGAAGTGTAATAAAATGGCAATGTTGAAAATCTGGAGTGAAACTATTAAATTCGCAAACTTACGGGCATGCATAGGAACTGCACAACGCACGCTCGTAAAACAGTCATTTAGAATTTTTCACCAAATTTTCAACATAGCCATTTTAAGACCTCTGCTCATGAACAGTGTCACTGTGATTTTCTTAATGTGTCCCATACATTGATTTCGCACATCGACTGCACCATTGTGCGCTACATGGGCGGAAACACATTTTGGGCAAGATGTAAAAAATGACAGCTGTACTGCTCATAAGGAGGTGTGGTAAAATGGTAATGTTGAAAATCTGGAGTGAAAATATTGAAAATTCGCGAACTTATGAGCGTGCGTAGGAACTGCACAACGCACACTCGTTAAACAGTCATTTTTAGGAATTTTTTCACCACATTTTCAACATAGCCATTTTAAGTCCTCTGCTCATGAACAGTGTCACTGTGATTTTCTTAATTTGTCCCGTACATTGATTCCGCACACCGACTGCGCCATTGGGCGCTACATGGGCAGAAACAATTTTGGGTAAGATGTGAAAAATGACAGCTGTACTACTCATAAGAAGGTGTGGTAAAATGGCAATGTTGAAAATCTGGAGTGAAAATATTGAAAGTTCACGAACTTACGAGCGTGCGTAGCAACTGCGCCACACATGCTCGTAAAACAGTCATTTTTTGGAATTTTTGCACCAAATTTTCAAAATAGACTTCTTGAGAGCTCACCTTGTGAACACAGTCAGTGTCATTTCGTTAATCATTCCGGAAAGGTGATTTCGCACAGTGGCTGCGAAATCACCCTTCAGGCCCGAGTAACACCATGACAGTGCAAGAATTCATGAGGAGGGGTCCCAAAAACCCCATGTTGAAAATTTGGTGCAAAAATTCCAAAAAATGCCTGAGATATGCAATAAAGTTGAAAAACTCCTATCTATCCCATTATACAGCTTACCGGCATTTCCTCAGTTCGTGGTCGGCTTTGAAGAGTGCAGGCGTGTTCCGGTCCACCGGTCATTGCGCCAAGCTCCGGAGGTAAGTATGGGGTGAGGGGGGTGGGGAGGCGGGGTCGCGAGTGGGTGGGTGCGGGTTGTGGGAGGGGGCCAGGAGAAGTGCCGTGGGACCATTTTTAATTTACAGGTTTTTTGGTTTCAGTGACAACACGGGACATTTGCCACGCTGGGGTGGGCTCCCAGCGTGGCACAAGGATAACTGGGGGCCATGGAGCCGGCCAGAGGATTAGGCACCCCGTCGGCCATATGATCAGTTGCCACGCTGGGGTGGGCTCCAGCGTGGCACCCACCACTGGGGTGAGGACAGTGGAGCCGACGGGCATTGGGCACCCCTGCCGGCTATTCTACGGTTGCCACGCTGGGGTGAGCACCCAACCTGGCATGTGGAAGGCTTTGGGAGGAGTGCGGCGCTGGCCCGGCGAGAGTTGAGCACCCCTCGGCTATACGTGTGTTCCAGGGGCAGCACGCGTATGCGTGCGTGCATTTCTTGTGTGTGTGTGTGTGTGTGTGTGTGTGTGTGTGTGTGTGTAGGGGAGCTGCGCATGAGCAGGTGATATCTTATCGCTGCTCACTGAAGCATAGCTCCCCTTCAACTGCATGCCACTGCATTTTGGAGCTTGTCATAGACAGCTCCAGCATGCATTGGCGGACAGGGGCCGCGCCTGCCAACACACTGACTGAATTGGAAGAGGGGGTGACACACCTCCAAAAACTCCAATGATGGCACTATGTTTCTTGCACATGCATGCAAGCAAACATAAAAAACTAAAGATCACACAGCACACCACCACCTTTATTTAACCAGGAATATTCTAAGCTGATACTGCAGTTTCTTTTTTTTTTTTTTTTTTATAATTGTGAACATGGTCTGAGTAAAAGAAATATATACCCGCGCCACACTGACTGAAATTACTGGTCAACAATAACATCCAATTAGATGTAAACAATTACAAACATAAAGTACAAATAAACCAGAACTAGATGGTCCACCAGTGCAGCGGTTGGATTTCCACTTGCGATGCCGACGACCAGGGTTCAGGAATGGACCCGGGGAGTCGAAGGGCCGTCCGGGGGAGAAGGATTCAATGTCCCATGGACTGCTCTCCTTCTCTGGGGGGAGGGAGGGATAGAGTGTCCAGCGCTCGATGAACCCCTGGCAGAGGCTGGGGGAACCACAGGTGACCGACGCCTGTATGCTAGAGGGGTGGGGTGGATGCTGGATGTCATAGCACGTCCCCGCCCTTGGGGCAGCTCTCAAAAATCGTTGGACGCTGAGCATGGCGCCTGCCCCGGCACTTGGCCTGTATGGCTCCCTGCCTCTCCACCAACTAATTATGGCTCTACAGCACCACCAGGCCCTGAACCCCGCCCTGAGGGGGAAGCCAGGGAGGCAATGTCAGTAGCCGACGACACCTTCTCCCATCATAAACGGGCCTGATACAGTGCTGTGGCCCCACCCTGGAGGGGGTAAGCCAGGGAGTATATGCAGGGGTAAGGCAACAGGGGAACAAGGCAGACACTCGGGGCCTGGAGCTGAATAGTGGAGCGGCCAGCAGCAAAAGCATAATAAATAAAAAAAATAAACCAGAAATAGACGAGTCACTTGCACTAGGGCTGCTACAAATTGTTTTCTATTCGGCACAATCTCCATCACTATACTACAACAAATACTGCTGACAAGACTCGCTGTGTCAAAGAACTCTCTCAGCAGGCTAACAAACTGCCACGCTAACTCGGTGCACATCGCACACTGTAGCGATTACACAGTGAATGTCATTACAGCCTCCAAACTGACACATTAAACAGTTCTACCCTACCAATAACCCATCCGTGGTAATTATTCACAGATTGAATATGGATGCACTGCTGCTTCAAATATGTAGTATTCCAATTTAGAAACTGGCAAAAAAACATTAAATGACTCCTATCGAAAATTTTCTCCCAAAGAAATCTCACTCTTACAATACTGCCTTCCAAACTTTTGAGACCTGGGAAGCATTCAGTCTTCTCTCAAAACTAGTATGACATTCAAATTTGGACTCAGTGTAGTTTTTGACTTCCACCCAAAAACAGTCGCCTAAGTGTATGCCCTAATCCCTCCACCCTCCCTCAAAGACAGGGTTTAAACTGGATTCAGTGGATTAAACAAAACATTGCAATGTGTTTACTTAAAGGAAATCTCAGCCTGGTTCTACTTCCGCGTTTCAGTTTTGGATATAAGGAACTACTTTCTACGTCGGAGTGACACAGGTAGAAATCATGAAATAAAAACAAATTTGAGACTTTGCTGCTTTTTTTTTTTTTTTTACTTATTTTAGGCTTTCATTTTATAAGTGCAATAACCCACGACCATCTGTGGGTATACTAGACATTAATGCATGCCTCAGGTGGTTGGGGGTCACTCAGGCTGCACCCTTGTGCCTCACAATGCACCTGAGGCATGCATTAATGCCTAGTATACCCACAGCCGGTCGTGGGTTATAGCTTACTTATAAAATGGGCTAGGAAAAGCAGGTAGTGGATTGGCTGAGGAGCCCCACTTGAATGTTCATTAATGTCTGTTAATGAACAGAGTGTGCAGTCCTGGCACCACGATCTCTGTTCTGAAGCTGCACTTGTTGAGTTGGTAGACACAGCAAGAGTCAGTGTCAGCCATTTAACTTCCCTGCTTATTGTGAGTAGCGAGAGCAATACTGTGGCAGCCCATGATCACATTGCAGGAGATGACACCACACCTGTACATCATTTGCTACCCACCCGCCCCATAGAAGTAACAGTATTCTTGCAGGAGCATGGCTTGCATTAATCAGCTATCCACCTGCTCGGCAGATCTCGTACCAATCGCCACACAGTTCTCATCCTTGCAAAGCCTGAGATGTCCCACTGACCCACCCCATAGAAATGAGAGTGTGAGCCACAGGAGTATGGTCACCCGCCAGGTAGAAGTGACACCGTCCCCCTCACCCACCCTGTGGATCTCCCAATCGTCCCTGCACAACAGTGACATTACCCCCCCCCCCGCACACCCATGAATGTCCGCTGTCTCCCACAGAGGCATTAGTGCGTCCAGGATCGCAAACATGAAAGAGATGCTGCAGTGTCCCTGAGCCACCAGTGCTACACCTTCCCCCGCCCACCCTACCAAAGTCTCAACACAGTTCAGCATTTCCCTCCCCCCCAGCTAACATAGGGAGAATCAGTGCAAGACAGTGAGAGAAGGACAGGCACAGAGAAACACAGTGACAAGGAAGGTACTGCAATCCATGTAGTCTCTCTCTGTGACTGTTGCATGGGGACCCAGATAGGTAGCCAGAGAGCAGCTTGTGAGAGCAGAGAAAGAGACAGCAAGAGGCAGAGAATTGCAAGATGACAGGGGTGATCAAGTCCTAGGTTTCACGAGAAAATTTGGTTGCGCAACCAGACAGAGAAGAGACAGAAAAGGAAAGAACAGAACAGATATCACTACCTGCAAGTGGCACTTTCACATCCTGAACATGCACTTAGTTGGACAGGACCAATCCAGTACAGCCCTCTCTCTATTGGATTCCGTGACACAATGGACCAGGAAACTACCCTGAAATGCATCCAGCAGTCCTTGCTCCTTGATACAGGAGGTAGTCGGGATTTTCCAGTTCATCCCAAGTTATCCCCTCTTCCACGTACAGGGCCACTTCCCCCTCCCTGCCCCCCTATCCTTTATATACAGTTTATACATGGGAACTGTGAGGTCCCAGTTATGGCTTTGTGTGGCCCACATCTCTGTGATGGCCACTTTGTCCACCTTTCCCTCAGCCATCAGTGACTGCAGTTCCGCCATCTTGTTTTCCAGGCCTCTGGCATTCAGAGACATCACAGTTTGGGACTTCCCTTACCCGTGACCTGCCCCCCACCACCCCCTCCTTCCTCAGTTGTCCCTCCCTACCTCCACTCTTCTTATCTAGATCCTCTTCACGCTGTCCTGATTGGGGAGAAGGCCTATCGGCCTCCTCAATTAGGTGACTAAGGGTACTGTTAACCCTGCTGCCTCCCCATCAGTTTAAATTGAGGTTTTGTCCCATGAATTCCTCAAGCTTGCCCTTGAGGACCCTTGTTCCCTTCCTACTTGGATGCAGCCTGTCCGATGCATACAGATTCTTGTTATTCCAGATCCCTGTCCAGACATCAATGCGCTAGTACACCTCCTTTCGTACCACCCTCTTAGCCATTCGTTAAATTCCTCTATTCTTACTTTCTTGGCTGTACTAGCCCTCAGGACTGGAAGCAACTCCAAGAAGCCTACCATCCTCTCTGCCGCACAGCAAATTCTCCTCACCTCCCTGCATCTCTTTTGCACTTCTCTCTCCTCACATTCTGCAGGGTCCTTCATCTCCATGTGCACTATAATATGAGGTTTCCCTTCCCTGGAACACTAATTGTTCTATCAAATATCCCACTTTTCCTGTGGTCATCTCTTATATACGTTCTACCCTCCTAGACTGTGGGTGTGCAGATGCTGGGTGTCCTATATCTTTCCTCCCTGGGAGTTCAGCACTTCACATTCGTAATGTGACTGGCCACTGAATTACAGTAGGCATCTGTGTCCATTCACACTCAGGTCCTCCAGGCGGCACAGGAGAGCGCTGCCCCCTCACCACTGGGCAGCAACAGAGTCCCCCAGAAGGTGTCATTAGATGGCCACAATAAATCCTGAACTGCACAGGAAGGGTGGACTCTGTTGCCTCCTGCCCCCTGAGTTTGGCCACAGTACTGACCTAGTGGTTTAGGGACTGTGCGAGAACCTTCTTTCAAGCTGGCACATAATGTCATTTCTTGTCCAGTTTAATATAGTTTATCATTAGTTTGTGAACATCTCCTGAATTAAAATGTGATCATTAAGGCTGAAGGGAGGTACATAATTGGTAACAAACTTGGAGGGACACACAGAAAACCCAGGCAATGAGGTCAACTGGACACCTGAAGCTTCTCAGTGTCCCTTCTATTTTGTCACCCTGTGAGGCTGCCCAGTGCATGCTATAATAAGGATTGCTCTGACCTGGCCATTGTTTGTGATGAAAGAACCCAGTCCCAACGGGTGTCATGTGATCAGAAAGCAAACTGCGCAGGCTCTGTGATGCTGAGCAGTCGGTATCTGCACTGACATGCTGGCAGCCTATGTTCACACTCCAAGCCCAGGACATCAGGAGTGAAGGCTGACACTGAAGTCTCAGAGCATACATACACACACACACACACACACACACACACACACACACACACACTGTCTGCCTGGGCAGGAGGGAGGATAAAGCATAGCTCTGCTAGCAACTCCTGGTATAGGAGTACTGGAGGTGCCATAGGTGGTGTGGTGGTGACCATGTACCACTGGGCACTACCAGACCAGTTGCAACCATGCCTGTCACTGTGGGAGGAGGTGGGAAGTAAATGTGAAAATTGTCTGCTCATCCAGGAATGGTCCCCTTAGGCAGCTCGACCCAGCATGGTATTGTACCTGTCGCCCAGCTCCAGTCACAAGACACCTCGCTGTACTCTCCAGTGATTATGGAGAGGGCCGCTGCTAGAAGCAGATTTGGAGATTGAGGGCACCCTGTGATCTGGTGGTGGACAGTGTCTGCATGGGAGTGAGCGCAGTGGGTGTAAGGGAGAAACCACTAGGAGGCCCTGAAGGTGAAGAGCACAAAGAAGAAACCAAACAATTCTGGACACTGACAGATCAATTCCTTCAGCTGGTCTTATCTCCATGTAGTAATGGGAGGGATCTGAACATGAATTTTGCTAAAAAGACAAGTCTCTCATCAATTACTGTTTTGTTACGTGGCTGAATACGTCCCTGTCCCAGTTGTTCTGGAGAAAGAGTTTGAATGCATGGTTTCACCTTGACATGGGCGGGGTGGTCAGGAACAGGACAAGGTTTCTGGACTTTAAGAGGGAAGACTTTGGTAGAATCAGAGCAATTCTAGTAGGACACCTTGCTAGTGTAATGGGCGAGGTATTGCTCCTAACGCCGACCACTCTTAAAATGGCCTGGTCAGGTCAGGGCACAGGTCCACCCCAGCTACAACTTGGAATGGGAAAACACAAGTTAATCTGACTACGTCAACCACCCGGAGGTGGATCTTTGTGTGACGCCCGATCAGCAGGTGTCAGGGGAAATTTTGGGGAAGGGGGCCCAAGTTCAAATGCTACTAATGGGAACACAAGAAGCGGCATGAAGCAGGCTCAAATACCAGCAACAATGTAAATGTTTATTAAGCATGACTAAACAATAACATTACACTAAATATCTACACTCTAAAACTCTAAACTCTATAACTAGAACATTACCTCCTATGTGGTGAATCAGTCGTGAATACCCTACGCCAGTCACCCTTGCGTGTCTACAGGGGAAAAGGGAAAGAGTAAGATGGGGAACCAGCTGTCCAGGGCAGGGGAAACATACAACAGGGCACAGGCCAGGACTATTCCGAGGCAGTGTCGGCCATCGGCACAAAGGTCTTTAAAGACCACCAGAAATGACAGTCTTCCAGGAAAAAGCCTACCACATTCCACCCAGCCACAGCCCCTACGTGGACTGCTGGGACAAAAGAACAAACAAGGACATGACCGCTGGTCGGGGAAAACAAGGTCGGGGCACCTGGGATCACACGCAGGCTAGAGGGTGATGGCACAATAAACATTGTATTTAAAATCCTGTGACTATTTCTAGCAATCAGTACTAGGACACTGTTACGTACACATCAAACAGTTCAGAAAATATCAATGAAGGTAAATCACAGTGGCACTGTCTCTTGGTGACCATTGTTGGCCGGCTGGCATTAATTTACATTCATGCAAACAGTTATTTGGTTACAGTTCCTGGCTCAACGGAGCCTTGCACTTGTCTTAACCCTTTAAATTTAGCACAAGCCACAATAAAATTCCATCCAGAGGCATCCAATAACTGTTACCATTTATTTGTACAGTTCCTTACCCTTTTTTAGACTGGAGGGCCCAGTCATTGCCACTTTAACTCGGGTGGGACTGTTATTGCCCCTTTAAGACCACCATACATACATGCAGTCAATTAAATTTACATTTTCCCAGACCCTTCTCTCACTGTCAATGGGGCCTTTATAGCTCAGCCCCATGGGCGATCTTTTCTGGGGCCTTACACGCACCCTCAGTCATTTGGCTCAAGGGAGCCCTTTATGTTACTCCACCCCATGGGCAGTCCTTTGCTTGGGGCCTAGCCCACCCCCACATGTCACTGGCTCTACGGAGCCTTCCCTTCTGACCTGCCCTGAGGGCGGTACCTCCTTCTTCTGGGGCTTTGACCTTTGGCCCCAACAGTCACTGCTGCCGACACCTGGACGTGCTTAGGATTTATTTAAAATAATAAAGAAAAATAGTTTTTTTTCTTGACGGCCAACACCCGATCTTGGTGCTGCCACCATTCACCCTGCCACTTCTCTTCTCTGTGCTGGAACATGCTGCTAGAGCTGAGGAGGCCTGGACCCACCTCTTCCTACATGTCTTTACTGGAGCTGGAGGGGACAGCCTATCTTTGCTGCCGCTGCTCCTCCGAACGAACCTCCCACTGCTGGGTGAAGGGGACAGCCTGGACTTGCTGCCCCTCCTGACAGGACCACTGCTGGGTGAGACAGCTTTCATTTGCCATCACCACCCCTCCTGATGACCAGCTACCTCTGGAATATGCTGGGAGCTGAATGAAGGGGCCAACCTATCTTTACTGCTGCCAGCCCTCCTAAAGAACTTTTGCTGCTGCTGTAAATGGAGGGGACAGCCTGGACCTGCTGCCCCTTCCGGCAAACCTCTGCAGGGCTTTTGGGTGGAGAGGCTGGCCTGAGATTGCTGCTTGCCACCCCTCCCATGGAACCACTTTGCGGCCGGACACAGATGGAGGGAATGGCCTGGACCTGCCGCCCCTCCCGACACACCTTTAGCACCGCTGTGGAACCGGGACAACCCAAAGACACTGCCACCACTTACAGAGGAGATGGAGTGATCGGCTGAAGACCATCTGGGACATTGGAAGGGACCCCAGGACTTTAGGTAAGTCCCTTCCGTTTACCTAGCCCCAGCTGGCTTAGCACTCCTTCACACTTTCTGATGCTCACTTTCCTCACCACAGACTACATACTGAACTGCTGTTACTGTTCAAAAAGGGCTGAGGATTCTGTCTCGGAATCCTCTCGAGTCCATCCCTGCCTGCATGCCCTCACAACTGGGCCCATGTGAGTAGGTGCCCGGCGTGAAGTAATGGGGGCAGGGGATTCTAAAGAAGCTGCAGGCAGGGAAAAATGAGCAGAAAATCTTTTATTTTAAATGGAGCCGCTAGCTTCACGTTTGGGGGTTGCTTACTGGAACCCAACCCAGAAAGCACCCTAACAGGACCTCCTTACACCCTGGGGCACCTTCCCTACCTAACCAGCCCCAGAGCACCTGGCTGCCCATATCTGGAGGGCATCAGGACTCTGGGGTACTACACTAGGATCAGAAGGGAGATGGACATGGAACAGAAATGGGCAGTAGTAATAAAGGAAGGACTGATGGAGGCCACTGATGAGTGTACCAAAATCAGAAATAAGAAAACTATGTCCAAAAAGCCCAGTTGGTTTGGCAAGAGGTGGCAAAAGCTGAAGGTGACAAGACAGCAGCATTCTGGAAGTACAAACGTGCTCAGAAGGAGAAGGATAGAGTGGATTACTCTGCTAAATCAAGGAAGGCAAAAAGAGTGGTTAGGGTGGCAGAGGCTACAAGGGAACAGCAGCTAGCAGAGGGGATAAAAAATGGGAGAAAAGGCTTTTTCTGATATGTAAGGGAGGAAAGGAACAAAAAGGATGAGATAGATTGAAAAAGGAGGGTGGTTTGGCATAGGGTAGTGAAGAGAAAGTGAAGGTACTTAACAAGTACTTCTGTTCAGTCTTCACTTGAGAGGACGGACCACTTACACAAGGGAGCAGGGGGAGGGGACCGGAAGTGGGGAAGTCACTGACAGTATCATTCAAGCTGACAGGGTACTTAAGGACATAAGGGCCCTGAAGGTGGATAAATTCCCAGGGCTAGATGGTGTGCAAAACAATAAAGAAAAGCCGCCCCAACTGGCCAGGTGTGCTAGTGAGAGCAACAACCAACCAAACAGAAAACTCCAGCACCACCCACTGCAGTCTAGACAAATAAGACCCATTTACAAAATACCAAACAAGCTGTAAAGCATGTTAAAAATCTACTTTATTCAGTACATTCATATATGAAAAAGCAGCCATAAAGCACCTAAGACCTTCTAAAATGAGAGCTCACAGTGAGACCCACCAACCTTCTACCAGTTTCACTTCAAAGCACCATCAGGGAGTGTTCAAAGAGGTGATGCACTCTACTTTTAAAGGTAAACTTTAAAGTGACAGTGTGTATAAAACATTATATCTAATCCTAGAGCGACACACACCTATAATAAAATGTATATATGAACCATACAAATATGTATGAAATCACAGAACATCAGACTCACTACAAGTGCAGATGAACACAAAATTGGATGAAAATTCAACTAAATAATGATTACGACAAAGACACATCAAAAACAAAAACGAAAAATAAAAATAATAAGATGAAAATCTATCACATATGTATACACACAGTTAAAAAAGCATATATGCACAGGCCTATTAGAGCACAAGGGTAATACTCATTACATTACCGCAAAGGACACCATAAATGCATAGGATAAAAACCATATGTGTAATAATCCATAGCAACATACACACACGTGCTCATTTAAGGGAGGGGAAAAAAGAGACAAAAAGGACAGAGCAAGGAGAAAGAACAAGGAAAAAAAGAAAGGGAGGGAAAAGGGGAAGGGAGGGGGAAGGTGAGGAGAAGAAAAGGAGAGAATTATTGAATTCCTTTTCATGTGCACCTAAATTGGCCTGTACATACATATTATAAACATAAAACCCACTCACCAAGGCATCCATATATAGGTTAAATCCAGTAAAGTTAAAATCTACCTGAGAATCAGGCCTGTACACGCAGGAATGAGAAAAACATTTTTTACAATGTAAAAATAGCCAAAGAGCTACAGTATCTTAAAAAATACTAAAGCAAAATAAGTTTTTGAAAAATCTATTATGTGCTGAAAATGCATGAATACAGCAAAGCACCCAAATGTAATCTAAATCACAGAAATATTATTTATAAGAAAAATAATCAAATATCTAGTTGGCATACTACACCCTAAAATAGGGGTATGGTAGAAGCCTAAATATCAGGCCCAATAGACCCAAATGAGTATAGTTCCTCAATTACTCAGAGTTGCTAACCAAAAGTTAATTCATTTATTCAAAAATGGTACTAGCTCAAAGATTTCATTTAATCCTGGATAACACAATGCACTTAATCTGTGTATCCAGTACTGCTCTCTTTGAGAAAGAAGCAATTCAAGATCACCTCCCCTAGGACCTAACCTCACCCTTTCTATTCCATAGAACAAAAATTAGTGATGTGGTGTCATTCCACCATTGGCATTTGCATGACAAAACAAAACATTCCCATAGTCACTAGTTCTGATATCACTGAGGTGTTTCCCCACTCTTATTTTGAAAGCTCTAGAGGTTTTCCCTACATAAAAAGCACCACATGTGCAGGTAGCCAAATAAACTACACAGGTGGTACTACAATTAATAAACCCTCTAATGTCAAAAACAGTTCCCACATTGACAGATGTAAAGCATTTTATCTGTTGGATTTTGTCATAATAGGTCCATCTACCACACAGATAACAACTGAAGGAGCTGGAGGTAACCGAGTACATTTTTGTTGAACCGGTAGAAAACTATGTACTAATAAATCCGAGAGATTCTTAGATCTCCTAAATGTGATTTTCGGTTTCTGTTTAGCTACTGAATCTAATGCTGGCTCAGTACTAAGAATGTGCCAAAACTTATTGACAGTTTCTCTTATAATATTGCTTTTAACACAGTACCATGTAACCAGCTGTACCTCCCGGCTGCCATCCTTCAAACCCCTCTGTTTATATTTTAACAAATCCTCCCTGGGAACATGACTAACCTCTGTTACTTTCTTCTCCACTAGGGCAGGGCTATATCCTCGGTTTAAAAAACGGTCTTGCAATTCTCGACTCCTGCGTTCATATACTTCTTCCTCTGAACAAACTGCTAGCCATCAAGACGCTATTTTTATCAGTTGGTTTCCTATATAAATTAGTTGCTATAGTCCCATCCTCCAACTTACAAATGTTAATATCCACAAAGTAAACCTGATCTTTGCTGTAATGCACAGTAAATCTGAGATTCAAATTGGATTGTTCTAAATATTGAACAAAACCCGACAGCATAGCAGTGTCCCCCACCACAACACCAACATCATCAATATATCGGCACCACATGCCTGTGGACACACAGAATGGATTCTGGACCATATCATAAATATACGTAAGCTCCCATTTGCCTAAATACAAATTGGCATATGTGGGAGCAAAGGTTTCCCCTTCGCGGTCCCTTTGGTCTGTAAGAAAAACTGTCACTAAAAAAGAACATTTTTAGTGAGAACAAATTCTGCCAGCTGACAAAGGAAATCAATAAACTTAGACATGTAAGAAGAACAATTTTCTAACCAAAACCCAAGTGCTGAGAGACCACCCCCATGGGGCAGATTTGAGTATAAGGCCTCTACAACCAAGGTGACTAAGGCCCAATCTGGTTCCATTTGTAAATCCCCCAGAATGTTAAGTATTTGGGTAGAGTCCCTCACATAAGATCTCCATTTGGGCACCAAAAAGTTGCTGTATTGGTCCACAAATTTAGATAATGGCTCTGTTAGAGAGCCCATCCCCGACACAATGGGACATCCCGGGGGGGGGGGGTCAACCAAACTCTTATGGATTTTGGGTCGAACATATATAGTTTGCCTAACTGGGTGTGGGACACATAAATACTTACAAGCCTGTAAATCAATAAGCCCCTCATCCAAAGACTGGGACAAAAAACTATCAATTCGTTGCTTAAAACACATAGTAGGATCTGATTTCTACCCTGCATAAAAATCAGTATTTGATAGCTGCCTATAAATCTCTTTGACATAGTTGTCCCTATCCATTAGCACTAATGACCCCCTTGTCAGCTGGCTTGATAATCAAATCTGAATCAGCCTGCAACTGCTGTAATCCAAGTCGCTCCTCACTATCAATGTTAACATAATTCAAGTCCATTAGTTCACTCTTTCGATACTCCAATTCCTGAAGTGCTGCTCTTTTGAAAGTGATAAATGCAGGGGAAAAACTGGGCATGTAGGTCGAGGGATGTTTAAACCTCAGTTCAGTTCCCTCTGATGAATTCTGTTCAGTACCCACAATATCTACGGCCCGTGCTGTTTCTGTTAGAACAAACCTGTCTTGCTTATTTACAGATTTAGCAAAGTGTACATGCAGATTCAACTTTCTCGTAAATTTCTTTTACATCTAAGAGGAGTTCAAAGTCATTGGCAGTAATTGTAGGACAGAAATTGAACCCCTTAGAACCCTGATCTGTGGTGCAGACAGTGGAAACATCGAGAGGTTTACCACGTTCACTTCCGCCTGTTTTTGTATGATCGTGCTCTCCTGGTCTGCATCGTTAATCCCCCTCGTTGTTGTGACTGAGTTTTCAATGCGATGGGTTGTCTCCGACCATTTTGATATGGATCCATGCTGCCCCTTGTTCTGCGGCTGCCACGTCACATTCGTTTCCACTGGTTTGGAAGTGTACCACTCTCGGGCTGCGTCTGGGGATAGAGGTGGTACGATTGAACTCCCCTTCCTTACTTGACTCAATCAGCTCATTAGTTTCGTCCGTTGAATCTGTACTGGATTCGGAATTAGAGGTAAAATGATCTGAGGTTTGATCTGGAGTTTTCAAAATTGACCTTAAAGGGCTAGCTTCACTTTGTTGTTGCCCATTACTGTTACCTCTCCCCTTATGATTATTTCTTCTAGCATTATTGGAGTTCTGTTGTACTTTCCAACTGAAGACCCGGTCATTAAGGTAATCATGACAGTCACATTCAAATGTAATCATTTTTCTAACTTTTAACCTCTGAGCATGTTCCATAATGGTACGTTTCAGCTCATTCTCAAAGTCTACAAAGTCTGGATGGTCCTTGAACATAAGAATTGCCTCTTCTCTACTTTTTAATTCCTGCTCCAGATCATTACGTTGTGTGCTATAGTCTCTAATTAGGCAATGAACAAACAACATAGAGGCAGCCTGCATCTGTTGCTTCCAATCGGTAAAAAAACTCTTTTTTCTCCTTTCCATATCCAGGCCACTTAATTACCCTCAGTCCACGGGGGGCACGATTAAATTTTGCATATGCCTCCATCGTCCGGAGATGCTATAATTACTCCTAACTCTGATAGCAGCTGTCTCCCCCTTCCTTCCCTTTCTCTTTTTCCTTGTTCTTTCTCCTTGCTCTGTCCTTTTTGTCTCTTTTTTCCTTCCCTTAAATGAGCACGTGTGTGTATGTTGCTATGGATTATTTCACATATGGTTTTTATCCTATGCATTTATGGTGTCCTTTGTGGTAATATAATGGGTATTACCCTTGTGCTCTAATAGGCCTGTGCATATATGCTTTTTTAACTGTGTGTATACATATGTGATAGATTTTCATCTTATTATTTTTCGTTTTTATTTTTGATGTGTCTTTGTCTTCATCATTATTTAGTTGAATTTTCATCCAATTTTGTGTTCATCTGTACTTGTAGTGAGTCTGATGTTCTGTGATTTCATACATATTATTTGTATGGTTTATATATACATTTTATTATAGGTGTGTGTCGCTCTAGGGTTAGATATAATGTTTTATACACACTCACTTTAAAGTTTACCTTTAAAAGTAGAGTGCATCACCTCTTTGAACACTCCCTGATGATGCTCTGAAGCGAAACTGGTAGAAGGTTGGTGGGTCTCACTGTGAGCTCTCATTTTAGAAGGTCTTAGGTGCTTTATGGTTCATTTTTCATATATGAATGTACTGAATAAAGTAGATTTTTAACATGCTTTACAGCTTGTTTGATATTTTGTAAATGGGTCTTATTTGTCTAGACTGCAGTGGGTGGTGCTGGAGTTTTCTGTTTGGCCAGAGGGTGTGCACCCAAGGGTCCTAAGGGAATTGGTGGAGGTTCTGGCGGATACCCTGACAGACCTGTTTAACACCTCTCTGGAGTCAGGAATCGTGCTCCCGGATTGGAGAACTGCACATGTGGTGCCTCTCCATAAAAGTGGGCCAAAGCATGAACCAGGGAACTACAAGCTAGTCAGCCTAATCTCAACAGTGGGCAAGTTGATGCAGACCATCCTAAACGAAAGATTGTGAGCTTTCTGGAGGAAAACGGGCTCCAGGATGTGAGACAGCATGGGCTTGTGTCAGGAAGGTTCTGCCAGACTAACCTAGTTGACTCTGACTGAGCCATTAGAACAGTGGAAACGGGCCAGGTGGTTGATGTCCTGTACCTGGACTTCAGCAAGGCCTTCAACTCTGTAGTGCACAGGAGATTGGTCAGGAAGCTAGAAGACTGAGGGTGCGGCCTAGGCTTGTTGGTTGGGTCAGAAGTTGACTGCAGGACAGATGCCAAAAATGTGATAGTCAGGGGGGAATCTTCAGAAGCTAAGCCTGTGACCAGTGGGGTCCCACAGGGCTCTGTGCTTGGTCTGGTGTTAACATATTCATGAGTGACATTGTGGATGGTATCAAGGGTAAGATGTGCTTGTTCATGGATGGCAAAGCTCTGTTGGAGTGTGGACATGGAGGAGGGGAGACAGGAACTCAGGGAAGATATGGCTAGGCTAGAGAAGTGGTCTGGCATTTGGCAACTGAGGTTCAATGCTAAAAAGTGTGAAGTTGTGCACCTGGGGGTGAAAAACTCAGAGACCAAATGCTGGCTGGGTGGTGTACAGGTAACTAGGACAAAGGAAGAAAAGGACATGGGAATAATCATCACAAGTTACCCAAATCACTTGGCACACTGCAGGAAACCTGTGGCCAAAGCAAATTGGATGCTGGGCTGCATAGCCAAGGGATTACAAGCAGCAAGGCGGCCATCATTCTGCAGCTGTACAGATCTCTACTGAGACCACACCTAGAGTACAGTGTGTAATATTGGTGCCCCTGTCTTAAGAAGGATATCAACTTGCTGGAAATGGTCCCAAGAAGGGCAACCAAGATGATTCAGGATCAGCAAGGCAACATCTACGAGAAGAGGCTCAGGGGGGCTCAACATGGTGCTCACCCTTTTTATACCTTTAAGGTACATGAAGGTCTCAATCATGTCCCACTTCTCCCTTCAGTCCTCAAGAGAGTACAAGGGCCTCCTCAGCCTTAGTGGAAACAAGACCACTAGGGGTAACAGCCTAAAGCTTATGGAAGGAAGTTCAGGAGGGAGATAGGATGGCATTTTTTCACTGAGAGAGATAGGTAGTTAAGTGGAATGAGTTACCAGAGGAGATAGTATCCCTAAAAGCAGTGGACAGCTTGGGACAGAGTGAGGGGGAAAGTTGCAGGTAGTGGGGGGGGCGTTGGGGGTATTTGAGAGGGGTCAAGAGGAATATCGGAAAGGGGGCAGTTCCCTCTGTAAACATAGTGGGAAATGCACAATCAAGCAGACTAGACAGAAATAAGGCCTTTATTTGCTGGTACATTTGTATGTACCCTCCCTGTGGGAGGCCAAGGTCCAACTGCAATGATGCCAATATTAAGTGAGGAACCTGGGGAAAAAATTAGTATTCGTCCGTCGTAAGGGAAAAGGGTGAGCATCATCTTGCTGTACAGGGCCCTTGTCATTTTCTCGACTACCATGGCCTGTAACAAAGCTTTGTTTGTCTTGTTCACATGACACAAAGCTTGGCTATTGAAGGTGGTAGCTGCTGGGTAGGATTTACACAGAAGAGCTGTAGAAACACAGGCACTTACATAACTGAAGCTCCAGGAGGTCTTCTCTCTAGGTTTGTCTCTCTTATCCTTTCTATATGAAAGAAACTGGAAAGGAAGAACGCTGCAAAAAATCGGTGCACTGCCCAGCTCTGGCAGAGGCATATGGAGTAAACACAGCAAAGCAGCAGGAGTCTTCTGGGGAAAAGCTTGCCTCTTACATCAGCCTCCAAAACAAGGGCATTGTGCAGCCATTGACTCCCCTTCCCTGTAATGCTGGCAAAGAAATCCCTTTCATTCAAAGCAAAATCTGCCTCACAAACAGAACAAAACTTGAAACTGGCTAGAGATCAGTGTTCCTAACCAACTGCAGGGCCCAACAAGTTCATTTTATAAAAACCTTAAAAGATGGTGTATAGATTATTTTGATGAATTTTAGTGCTGGTGAAGTAAGGGCTAGACTGTCCCAGGGACTAAAGGCCTATTTTTCTCCTTAGGCCAGGTGGATTGCAGTGCTAGATCCAGCTATATAGCAAAGTAACACCTGATAGCCCAATGAGAACTTTCAAAAGGAGCTTTTTACATTGTTCTGAGGAAACACTACTCCCATGACAAAATTGCTTCCCCTTTTTTTTCTAACTGCAGAACTGGCCCCTGCTGCAGGCTGTTCCACTCTGCACTTTGAATTTACTCTCCTTCCTCCGAACTGGAACGACCTTTCCTTTTGGGGGTGAGAGAGATACTTTTCACTCTGCTGACATATTCTGTTCCTGGTCTCTAGTGGAGACTTTCTCTTCTTGCTGGTGCCAGGGCCATTTTCCACCTGGTTTTACTCCTGGTTATCGGCATGTGTGGGGCTCAAGCATGAACATGCACAGTGGCAGGCGAGTCCAGCCGACAGTCACCCAAACCTGCCCACTTCCATTGAGCCACCACCCTTGGTCACCTAGGTGGCAGCACTGTGGCAGAAGCAGCGACCCTCCCTTCCTGGAGAAGCGGAGCATCCTCTCCTCCCCCGACTGCCCCCACGACACCACATATTTGCTCCTGAAAGAGTCACTGGCATTATGTTGTTCATACTATTTTTCCTCTATTTTGCATTTTATTTAATAAGGACAGACTAATCGAGATGCAGCATCTTATTCTCAGAGGGGTCTTACTTCTATTCAATTTTATAGCTGGGAGGCAATAAAAGCACAGAGTGGTCAAGTGACTTCCTCAAGGTTACCCAGTCAACCTCTGGCTGTGGATGGATTTGAATTTGTAATTTTTGTCATTTCCAAAAGCTCCTAAAGTGTTAAAATAAAGGGGCGCTGTGGAACACCTTACTGAACAGATGTGGAACAAAGTAACTCTGCATTTGGCTGGACTTTTTTGGTTAAAAATACCTTCAGAAGTACAGAATTGCTTTGAAGTACTACCAGCAATTGACTGCTCATACCCTGCAGAGCAGTTTGGTACCAAATACAGTGATGGGTAGAACAAACAAGGGAGGTCCTAAGGGTTCAAAATCTCAGCAGTAGACAGAACCGCAGGCCTTGACTGCAACACCTGAGCACTCAGTACAGGAACTGCCATGGAAGGTCCTGCAATTGCTGATGCAGGTCATTGACAGTAAAACTGATAGTATCCTGCAAAGGATCAGGGAGCAGGACTTGAAAATTAAAACTGCCAACAAAACAGCGGTGGCAGCAGAATCTGAGGCATCTAGAGCACTTAACACATCCACGAAGTTGGTGCAAGAGAACACACATTTGCGCTACAGATTGGAAGCACTGGAGAACGCAACTCGAGCTTCCAATATCCATCTGTTGGGCATACCAGAGGGACTGGAAGAAGCAAATCCTCTTTCTGTTTTTTAATCAATGGCTACCTGATGCTCTTAAGATTTCACCAGAGCTAGCCGATCACTTCTTCAAGGCCTATAGAATTTCTCCTAGATCAGTCAGTACTCAGCAGGACGGTCCTCGAATTCTACTTCTGGTGACAGACAGCAGCAATACTAGAGACACTATCCTGCATGTGGTTGGGTCGATAGATCGTTTGAATTATCAAGGGCATACTATCCATATATTCCCAGACTTCTCTTTTGCCACCAGAGCCTGCCGCAAGAGGTTGGATGGCATTCAGGGGAAACTGAAGATCCTGGGAGTAACTAATTCCCCCTTGATGCCAGCTCACCTTTGGATATATTACAGGAGCCATACTTACCAATTTACAGACCCAGAGGAGGCTGGACGTCAGGTCCAGCAAACTGAACAAGAATTCTCAACAGCTCATGGGGCTGAGGTCCTGGGCTCTGATTCTTCAGATGATGAGAGGACCTGAGGTGGTGAGGTGTCCTGTGCTACATAATTCATTGTACCCGAACTGTTTTGGGCTGAGCTCTCAGAGCTATGTGAATGTTTCACTTCTAGATGGAATTTAAGGGGAGGGTACAATATTTTTTAATTTAAATTTCTGATATTTTTACCTCTTAATATAACATGTCCCCCTTCATTCAGTCTCAAGTTTGTTAAAATACAGTCCATACTTAAGTTTTGCTGGAGTTAAAGCATTACTATGGGACTACAGTGTACTTCTACAGGTTGTTATGGGATGCAACTATTCTGGACTACTACACATGTTCGGAGTTTACCTACATGTTTGGGGAGAGGCCATATCAGCTCTACTAGCTGGATATTTTCTCTGTTATGGGAAATCTTATATTGGGATTGACCTTTATATAATTGTGAGGTGTAGCTATCTGTTTTAAAAGTTATACTGGTTTGTTAGATTATAGGTATACCCCCCATATCCATTACCAATACGTTAGACTTCCTTTTCCATATGCCATTGGATGGGTCCTGTGTATATGTGATGCCTAACATATGGATTTGTAATGTTTCTTGTGTCATTAAGAAATGCAATAAACATAAAGTACAAAAAAAAAGGCACCCAAAGGCTCAGAGGAAGCACGCTATACTTCTGTGCTGGCGACCTGGGTTCAGAAGCAAACTTTGGAGCTGGTTAGGTGACTGAAGGGGCTAAGGTGGTGCTGCCATGCGGTAGCACCCTCAACCAGGGAGGAATGGCGCTATGGTTCTGCCACAACAGTGCCCCTTGCATTGGGCCGGGGAGTTTGTCTCCTTTGCAAGAACAATGCTTGCCTGTTAGGCCTGATGGGGCATTGCTGATCGTCAGGAAGATTGATGGGTTCAAAAGCAGACGGACAAGAAAAATAAGTTACTCACCTGTAGTTCTAGGAGAGGTAAACAGTTCACATCCACAGTCTGGCAGTTCTGCTGAAATAGTCTGATTTGATGGACATCCTTAAGCTAAGCTTCTCCCACCACCCAAGCGCTATGCTGCCTGAGTCATGCCCGCAACATCAGATCTTGCATGCTTGAAGGAGTCAGTGTGCCACTTGCCAAAGGAGGCTGAATATGTTGTGTGGATGTAAGCTACATACCACACCTAGAGCTACAGTTACAGGTGAGTAAAATAGGTTACTCACCTGTAACCCTAGTTCTAGAGGTGGTGTATAGTGCACATCCACAGACTGGTAGTTCCACTGGAAATGCTGATTCATTGGAACGTCTTCAAGCAAAGCTCCTCCCACCACCCAGGTGGTATATACTCTGGCTCCCCCCCTCGTGATGTTGGATTCTGCATGCTGGAAGCAGGGATCCATATGCCAATTGCTAGAAGCAGCATAGTGGGTGGTGTGAATGTGAACTATATACCACTCCTAGAAAGTACAGTTATGTAAGAACTTACCGTAATAGTAGATCTTCGAGAGAGGCTCTTGTAGTAGCTACTCGCATATAGGACTAAGCCACCAGGTGCTAGGACCACATGGAAAACTTCTAGCTAGCAGTGTCTGGTGGGGGACTGCCCCCGATATCACGTGACCAATGTCAGTGTGGTGCTATAAAGGGAGAGGTCCCCACGCCCACCCTCCAGTTCTCCTGCTGGAGACCTAGAAAGGTGCGACAGGAGAGTAGGAGTGGGCTCTTAGAGCTAAAAGTTACTACAGGAGAAAGAGAAGAAGAAGAAACCCAGGGGGTAGGGAAAGCAGTACCTACTGCAAGAGCCTCTTTCTTGAAGACCTATTGTTACGGTAAGTTCTTACGTAACTGTACCATCTTACTTCAAGAGGGCTCTTGGAGTAGGTACTCACAAATAGAACTGACTCCCAAGCAGTAAAATGAGACGAGTCTGAGACATGGGAGGTAGAAACGGGTTTGCAGAAAAAACAGGATACTCATGATAAGAGTTCCTGCAGAACAGCAAGGCCAAAGCCCGCTCTGCACCTTGAAGCAGTGTCCAAACTGTAATGTTTGGTAAAGGTATGGACAGAACTCCCAAGTTGCAGCCACGCAAATGTCTGTGGCTGAAACATTCCTGAAGCAAGCAGCAGAAGCAGCCATGCCTTTAGTAGAATGTCCTTTGACCTCCCTGGAAGGGGTTTGTTGTACTTCTTGTAACAGAAGGTCATGCAGTTTGCCAACCATTTGGACAGACACTGTTTTGAAACAACAGCGCCCTCTCTTTTGGCTGCAAAGCAAACAAACAATTGGTCGTGCAGCTTTAAGAAATCTACTTCCTGTGAGTCTTCCTGTGTGTGTGTGTGTGTGTTGAGAACAGTTTTCCCCTTATATCTGTACTGAATGGAAGTAAACAGAGAAGGCCTAAATTTCTGTGGTGCATGTTTTCCTTATTACTAAGACCCTGATGTGTTTAAGCTACTTATTTTCGTCCACCAAATACAACAGGTCAGTTTTACGGACAAGCTTTGTTCTGTACATGTAGTACCGGAAGAATTCTGTGTACATCCAGAGTGTGCAGAAGTGCTTCATCCCAGTTACATAGAAACACAGAAGCTGATGTCAGATAAGGACTGCAAGGCCCATCCATTCTGCCCATTTCTTTTTCTACCTTATAAATGTGCCATCAACCTTTGCTCTGTCAATGGCCTATCTATCCATACTGATCTGTATTGCTCCCTTATGCCTATCCCACACCTGTTTGAAGCCCTGCACTGTATTCATATCCACCACTTCCTGAGGTAGGCCATTCCATGCATCCACCACCCTTTTTGTGAAAAATAAATTCCTTACATTACCCCTTAATCAGCCTCCCTCTAATCTCATGTTGTGTCCTCTTGTCCTTCTATTTTTCTTATATTGAAACATGTTAGACTCTTTCACCTTGTTAATGCCCTTAAAGTGATTGAATGTTTCGATCATATCACAGCTGTCCCTCCTTTGCTCTAGAGTATACACATTGAGCTCCATTAATCTGTCCTCATATGTTTTCTGATGCAGTCCCAGCACCATTTTGGTTGCCCTTCTCTGGACTGCCTCAATTTGGTTAATGTCCTTGTGAAGGTGTGGCCTCCAGTACTGCACGCAGTATTCCAGATGGTGCCTAACCAGTGTCTTGTAAAGAGGGATTATTACCTCCCTCTTCCTCCCTTTGATACCCCTACTAATACACCCCAACATCCCCCTAGCCTTACCTACTGCTTTAGTGGTCTGATCGAATGATTTCAGGTCATCAGTGATGATGATGCCCAAGTCTCTTTCTTCTCTTGTGACTGCCAGCAACTCCCCTCCCAGCCTATAGGTGGCTTCGGGGTTTCTCTTTCCTATGTGCATAATCTTGCACTTCTTTGCATTAAACCCCAGTTGCCACTCTTCTGACCATTTTGCCAGTTTATCGAGATCTCTTCTCATTCTGCCCACCCCATCTGGATCATCTACTCTGTTGCAGATCTTGGTGTCATCTGCAAACAAACCTTACCCTCCAGTCCATCTGCAACGTAATTGATGAATATATTGAAGAGGACTGGCCCCAGGATTGATCCCTGAGGTACCCCACTTGTGACTTGCATCTCTTCTGACTGTATACTCTTTACCACCACTCTGTTTTCTGCCCGTCAACCAGTTTGCCATCCATTTGACCAACTTTTGACCCACCCTGAGCCTACCCAGCTTATTAATCAATCTTCTATGTAGAACAGTAACGAAAGCTTTGCTGAAGTCAAGGTAGGCGACATCAACTGCTCCCCCTTGGTCCACCCTCTGGTTACCCAGTCGAAGAAATCTTATGAGATTAGTTTGACAGGACCTTCCTTTTGTAAACCCATGCTGTCTTGGATCCTGTACTCCTGTGGATTCCAGGTGTTGTACTATCCTTTCCTTAAGGAGTGCCTCCATAATCTTGCTCACTACTGAGGTAACACTGACTGGTCTGTAGTTCCCCGCCTCCTCCCTGCTACCACTCTTGTAGAGCGGGATCACATGAGCCCTTCTCCAGTCTTCTGGGACCTTTCCTGTGCTCAGAGACTCACTAAACAGTTCTGATAATGGCTCTGCTAGTTCCACCCTTAGCTCCTTTTGTACCCTGGCCTATATGACATCAGGTCCCATTGCCTTGTCCATCCTGAGCTTATCGAGCTCTTGTAGGATCCTTTCTTTTGTGATGGGACTAGTGCACACCTCCCTTCCCTGTGTCCATGGTGCTGAGCTTTGGGCCCTGCCCTACCTTCTCTTCAGTACATACTGAGCAAAATATCTATTTAGGATAGATGCTTTTACATGGTCCTCCTCCTCACACACACACCCCTTATCTCCTTTGATCTTAGCAATACCACCTCTTGACTTTCTCCTTTCACTAATGTATCTATAGAAAGTCTTGTCACTTTCTTTTACTGTTTATGCTAGTGTTTCCTCGGTTTGGGCCTTTGCCTGCCTTACTGCCTTCCCTGCTTCCCTTAGGGAAGTTTGGTATGCCTCCCTGTCTTCTTCCCGCTGGATTCCCTTATATTTCCTGAAGGCCAGCCTTTTGGCTCTGACCTTTTCTATTGTTTTTGACAACTAAAGTGGTTTCCTCCTTCTTTTGCACTTCCTTTTCTCTCTAACACAATGGGATGTTGCTTCAAGTATTGCATCCTTAATGCTTGTCCACTTTGCCTGTACCCCCCTCACCTGCATTTCGTTTTGCCAGGGCTAGCTTAACTCTGTTGGCCATCTTATCAAAGTCAGCTCCTCTGAAGTTCCATATTTTTGCCTTGGAATGGGATGATTTAGTTCTAGTGGCCAAACTGAACCATACCATGTGATGGTCACTGGCCCCCAGGTGACCTTGTAGCTGGAGATCTGTGATCCTTTCCCTGTTTATCAGTACTAGATCTAGGATAGTCCTGTCTCTTGTGGGTTGTTGTACCAGCCGTTTGAGGCCCTCCCCCAGCAGGGAATCCACCATGTGTCTAGTTCTGGCAGATGTTCTTGCTGGTATTGACCAGTCCGTATCTAGCATGTTGAAGTCTCCCATTATCAGAACCTCCCCATTAGCTGTCATGTTTTGTATATCTTCTAACAGTAATGTGTCTGTGTCCTTCCCCTGATCTGGGGACCTATAAACAACCCCAGTTCGTATGGCTGTCCCATTTCCTGTTTCCAGTGTGACCCACAGTTCTTTTGGCTCCTTATGTGTATTCTGAATTTCTGTAGCTTTCATATTTTCATTGACATACAGGGCCACTCCACCCCCCCCCCCTTTTTTTTTGCACCTTGGTCTCTTCTGAACAGTACATAGCCAGGTACTGAAGTCTCCCAAGTGTGGTTACTGGTAAACTACATCTTGTTGTTTGCTACTATGTCCAGTTAAGCCTCGTGTCATTATTGCCTGCAGGTCTGGGAACTTGTTTCCCAGATTGCGAGTATTCGTGTACATGATTTTCCATTAGGCAGATTTCCGTGTGTTAGTTGCTGGGTGAGGTCTGGTATTTCCCCTGTGCGTCATATGAGGAGCCGGACCTTTTTCCTTACCTGGTGATGCAAATGAACTGCAAACATGATGAACTCCGGTTTGACCACTAGCTGAGTTGGGAGGGGTGTTCTTCCCATTCGACGTATGGGGTGCTGCACCCCTCTCCCCATTTGCTAGTTTAAATATTCTGCAAAGATGTCAAACTTCTGCCCCAATGCACTGACTCCCTCCTTAGTCAGATGCAGTCCGTCAAATTTAAAGAACTTTCGCTCCCAAAACTGTTGCCAGTTCCCTACAATTTTGTGTCCTTTTTCTTGGCACCAGCTCTTGAGCCACATGTTTAGCTCCCCTATCTCCCCTTCCCTGACCTTCCATCCATCTGTCCCCTCTCCCAGACTGGCAGGATCTCAGAGAAGGAGATGCCCGGGTAGTACACTGGCAAAGTCAAGTGACTGATTCAAGATGGATTCCGATACCACCTTAGGCAAGAACTTCGGATTGGTTCGTAGAGCCACCTGGTCTCTGTGAAAAATCAAGTAAGGTACCTTACACATTAGGGCTTGAAGCTCGGAAATCATTCACGCTAAAGTGATAGTCACTAGGAAGAGTGCTTTCCAGGAAAGGTAGCACATGTCAGAACTTGCTGCTGACTCGAAAGGAGGCAGTGTGAGTTTCTCCAGGATGAAATTCAAGTCCCAGGATGAAGCAGGGTTCCATACTGGTGGTTTTACATGGAGGATCCCCTTTAAGAAGGTTTTAGAGCTGGCCCATTGGAGCTGAGGGTTGAGGCGCTGGACGCCATTCCTCTCACTATGCTGGCGACCCGGTTTGAGGCCAGACTCAGGGTGCCGGGGGTTAGCAGGGGAGGGTGAGGATGGGAGTGCCCTTGTGGTGCTCTCCTCCTGAGGAAGCAGGTGGGGACTACCGGCATGCCAGCCCGGTCCCGGTGGAACCAGCGGCACTGCAGCAAGTCGGTGACAGCATAGTGCCGCTTGGCCGATGCTGGCAGGGCTGCCGTGCTGAAGGCCGGGGTTGTGCCACACATGGGGGCGAGCACAGAACAGAGAAAACACCGGCTCATGGGACAGGTGACAGCACCTGTCCCCCATGTCCACTGCTGGGCTCACTCCGACTGGCCTTCCAGGTCCTCCATCCAGACCCTTACCTGCAACCAGAGTCTGACATGGAAGAGCGCCCAAGAGGAGGGGCGACCCACCCCGGGCGGGTTAAACCGGAGGTGCTGGCTGCAGGGAAGGGGGAGAGAGAGGAGGCACAGACAGGAGGGGCCTGAGGTGGCAGGAAACAGACAAGTATGCCCGAAAGAAGGTTCCATGAGCCGTGACTGGAGGGAAAAATAGTAAAAAAAAAAAAAAAAAAAAGAAGTTTTGGATACCTCCAGCTGGGCCAGAGTCTTGCTTCCCACAGGGATGTGGTAGGCAGAAATGGCAGATAAATGGACTTTTAAAGTAATTAAGGCCCAGGTCATTGAGATGCAGCATGTAATCTAAGACCTATGTGACTGAACAGGAGAAAGGTTCTAGCCCCTTCGAGTCTGCCCATATGGAAAACCTTTTCCATTTCATGGCATAAGTGGCTCTAGTGGAAGGCTTTCTGGCCTCCACCAGAATTCGTGCTACTCTCGGAGAGACCCCAAAACGTGCGGTAGCTATGTCAGTAGCTGCCACACATGCAGATGAAGGGACCTGAGACCTGGATGTACCAGTGTCCCCTGCTCCTGTGTCAAGAGATCTTGAGAGACTGGCAGTGGAAATGGAGGATCCACTGACAGTTGTTGCAGCACAGAACACCATATTTGTCTTGGCCAGAAGGGAGCAATGAGAACCATTTGTGCTTCTTGTGCCTGGAGTTTCTTTAGTACTCTCTGAATCAAAAGAAGTGGAAGGAAGGCATACATAAAACCTCCCCTTCCAGCACAGAGAGTGCGTCTCACCAGAAAACACCATGCCCTGGAGCAAGCGAGCAGAAAACTGGTAGTTTTGCATTGTGTGGGGAGGTGAACAGGTCTATTTGTGGCCTTCCCCACCTTCTGAAGATGTCATTTACCACTGACTGTCCGAGTTCCCACTCATGTGCACTGGCTTGTGTGTGGCTGAGTGTGTCTGCTAGGACGTTTTGAATGCCTGGCACGTGGACTGCTGTCAAATGAAGGTTGTGGTTGGCTGCCCAGTACCACACTCTCGTTGCATCCCAAAAGAGAGGGTAACAGTGTGTTCCACCCTGTTTGTTCATGTACCAGACTACACACATGTCTGTCTGAATCATGAGAAGACCCAGTTGGATGAGATGTTGGAAAGCTTTTAGGATGTTCAACACTGACCTCATCTCGAGTACATTTGAAGGCACAGTTTGTTGTGGGACCAAGGACCCTGTGTCCTGTGGTTTCCCAGGTGCGCTTCCCATCCCAGGCCTGAGGCATCCATTGTTAAGGTCTGGGAGGGAATGTCTGAGTGGAATGGGACACCCTTGGAAAGGATGATCTGGTTCTGCCACCATAAAAGGTCCTGAGCCATTGGGTCTGAGACCAGAATCTTGTGGTTTAGATTGTCTGATCTCTGGTCCCACTGTACCCTGAGGGTCCATTGGGAGACTCTCATGTGTAATTTGGCTAAGGGGACTGAAGAGATGGCCACAGCCATGAGCCCGAGTAGTCGAAGGACTGACCTGGCTGGTATCCTTCTCTGCGAGGCCACTAGGCATGCCTGTTGCTACAATGTTGCCATACTGTCCTGTGGCAGGAAGGCATTGCCTGGACTGTGTCCAATACTGCTCCAATAAATTGGAGTTGTTGGGTAGGGAAAAGGTGAGATTTGGCATGGCTGACTGTAGTGCCCACCCATTGGAAAATATCCAGGGTAAGGGCCAAAGAGCTGGCCAGAGTGTCTCTCGACGGAGCTGAAATCAGCTAGTCATCGAGGTATGGGAATACTTGTACCCCCTATCTGTGTAGAAAGGATGCCACCACCACTGCTAGGCATGTCGTGAACACTCTGGGTGTGGGCAAAAGGCCAAAGGGAAAAGCTCTGAACTGAAAATGCTCTCCCTGAAAACAAAACTGAAGGAATTTGTGGTGCGGCTGAAAAATCAGGATATACAGGTAGGCATCCTGCATGTCCAGAGCGCAGAGCCAATTACCTTTCTGTAATAGAGGAAGTAGGCTGGGGAGAGAACATTCTGAACCTCTTGTACTCCACAAAAGGTTCAGAGAGCTCAGATCGAGAATAGATCTGAGATCGCCTGTCTTTTTGGGTACCAGGGAGAAGTGCGAATAGTACCCATTCCCGTGATGTTGTTTTGGAACTGGCTCTGTTGTTGCCTTTTCCAGCAGGGAGTTTATTTCCTCTCCTACCAAGGGTATGTGGTGGGGTGGGTAGAATGAGTGACTTGGGGGATTTTCTGGTGGTCTCTCTGTGAATACTATTGTGTGGCCTTTTGCCACCAATTGCAGCACCCATGAGTCTGTGGTTATTTTCTCTCACTCCGATAGGTGGAGGGAGAATCTTCTCCCTACTGGTTCCTCTGAAAAGTGGATCCAGTGGAGGTGGGAGGGTTAGTGAGTCAGGAGGCGGTGGACAGGGAGGAGGCTGCAGCGCCCGAGGCCTTCTTAAATTTGGCCGTGGGAGCTCTTACCAGCCGAAGGCGCCTGACCTTTGTTCCAACGTTGGTTTTGACGCTGTCTTTGTTGACGTTGCTGTCCCCAAAATGGCTGCTTTTGTTTTTGGGGTGGCTTGTACATAAACTCTACAGAGTGCAAGGCTTTGCCCTTGTCCTGTAAGTCAGTGATGATGTCCTTGACATCTCCACTAAACAGAACTGAGCCTCTAAAGGGGGCATCCTGTATGGCTGTCTGGACTTCGGATGCTAAGCCTGAGATCATAAGCCATGCATGGAGTCAGAGGCTAATGGCTGATGCTGAGCCTCTACCAGCAGCATCTACCACATCATAGGTAGCTCTTAACATGGATCTGCACGGAGACCTAGCAGAACTGACTAGATCTGCCATTTCTCCTTTTAGGGTGGAATCTTGGAGGGAGTCTCTCTTGGACTCCAGTTGTCCTAAGACTGATTTTTAGTAATCCCCTAATGTGGGCAACATAATTTAATGCCCTAATTCCCAGGGTGGAAGAAGAGTAGATCTTTTTCCCATACTGGTCAAGAAAGTACAATTACGTAAGAACTTACTGTAACAGTAGATCTTTGAGAGAGGCTCTTGCATTAGGTAATTACTGATAGAACTGAAGCCAGCAGGCGTCAGAACCCCACGGAAAAATTTCTAGCTAGCAGTCTCTGGCGGGGGACCGATGTCAGTATAAAGGGGCGGTTCCCCACGCCCGCCTTCCAGTTCTTTCCTGCCAAAGGCCAAAAATGCAAGATGAGAGAGAAGCGGATGTTTCTGTCCCTGGAAAAGGAGCTGAAAAAGCTTAGAGGGATGGAGGGTGGGAAGGTATTACCTACTGCAAGAGCCTCTCTCGAAGATCTATTGTTACGGTAAGTTCTTATGTAACTGTACTATCTTACTTCGAGAGGGCTCCTGCAGTTGGTAATTACAGATAGGACTGAGTCCCAAGCAGTCTGGAACAAGAAGAAGCAAATGGGAGGAGGAAACTACCTAAAAGTAGACCCTCTGACTGTGAAAGTCTTAGGAAAGAAGACCTTGCAGAATGGCGAGAGGCAATGTCCAAACTGTAATGCTTTGTAAAGGTATGGACAGAAGTCCAAGTTGCGGCTGCACAGATGTCTGCAGCTGACACATTCTTGAAACAAGCAGCAGAGGCAGTGACCTCTCTGGTGCAGTGGCCTCTGACTTGACCCGGCTGAGTTTTGTTGTACTTGTCGTAATAGAAAGTGATACAGTGAGCCAACCATTTAGATAGGTACTGCTTAGAAAGAGCATTGCCTTCTCTTTTATGAGCAAAAGAGACAAACAGTTGATCCGTCTTTTTGAGATCCTTCGTCCTGGTAGTGTTGTATGTCAGAATTCAGAGAACATCCAAAGTATGCAAGAGGTACTCCCCTTGATTGGGGTGCTGCATAAAGAAAGCAGGCAACTCAATGGATTGATTCAATGTAGATTCCACTACTACCTTAGGGAGAAACTTAGGGTTGGTACACAGAGCCACATGTCCCTTGTGGAAAATCAAATATGGGATTTTGTACACTAGGGCCTGGCGCTCGGAAATCCTTCGAGCAGAAGTAATGGCCACTAGGAAGACAGTCTTCTATGAAAGGAACTTTAGGTCTGCTGAGGCCGCTGGCTCAAAAGGAGGCAAAGTAAGCTTCTCAAGAATAAAATTCAAATGCCAAGGAGGGGCAGGAACATGAATAGGGTGTCTCAAGTGGAGAACCCCTCTCAGAAAAGTCTCAGAGACTTCCAACTGCGCAAAGGTTCTGTCCCCAAAAGGAACATGGTAAGCGGAGATGGCCGCCATGTGAACCTTCAGAGAGGAATGACTGAGACCCAGATCAAAGAGATGGCATAAGTAATCCAGAAGCCGCCCAACAGTGCAAAAGAAAGGCTCAAAATCGTTGGAAGCGGACCAAATAGAGAACAGTTTCCATATCATGGCATAGGCAGATCCAGTGGAGGTCTTTTCAGTCTCCACCAGAATCTCAGCCACCAGTGAGGAAACCCCAAACCGGGCTTAAGCTACGTCTGCAGGAGCCACGTGTGGAACTGAAGGGACTTGAGGCCTGGATGGACCAGGGTCCCCTGATCCTGGGTCAGCAACAGCTGCGACAGAGGAAGAGGAAGAGGAGGTTCCTCTGAATACTGTTGCAGAAGAGAGTACCAAACTTGCCTGGGCCAGAAAGGAGTGATTGGGATCATGTGCGCTCCTTCTGAGCTGAGTTTCTGTAAAACTCTCAGAATCAATGGAATCAGGGGGAAGGCATAGATGAATCTGCCACTCCAGTCTAGAGACAGAGCGTCTCTCCAAAAAATGCCGCACCCTGGAGCGAGCGAGCAGAAGACAGGAAGTTTTTGCATTGTGACGAGACGCAAATAGGTCTACCTGTGGCATTCCCCAGCATAGGAAGATATTGTCTGCCACCCCCTGATCCAGTTCCCACTCATGAGCATGAGCAGACGACCGGCTGAGGTTGTCTGCCAACATGTTCTCGACCCCGGGACATGAATTGCCATGAAGTGAAGATTGTGCTGCACTGCCCAATCCCAAACCCACATTGTCTCCCTGCAGAGAGGGTAGGAATGAGTTCCTCCCTGTTTGTTGATGTATCAGACTACACACATGTTGTCCATCTGGAGAGCCAGATGCCCGGGAGCAGATATAGAGCCTGAAGAGCATACAGCAAAGCCCGAAGCTAGAGTACGTTTATGTGAAGAGTCTGTTCGAGCCGGGACCAGGAGCCCTGGGTCCTGTGAGACCCCAGATGGGCTCCCCAACCCTTGCCCGAGGTGTCCGTAGTCAGCGTCTCGGAGGGGGGAGAAAGGCAGAAGGGAACTCCCCAGCAAAGATTCTCCTGAACCGTCCACCATTATAAGTCCCGAACCATGGGGTTAGAGACCAGAACTTGTTGATCTAGGTCGTCCACCAACTGATACCATTGAGACCAAAGGGTCCACTGAGAGATTCTCATGTAGAACCGAGCGCGAGGGACTGTCGGAATAGCAGCCGCCATGAGCCCGAGGAGGCAAAGGACTTACCTGGTGCTGACATGCCTGTGGCTGGACAACAGGCAGACATGAGCCTGGAGTGTGGTTGCCCTGTCCAGTGGCAGGAATGTCATGCTGGAAGTCTTGTCCAGGATCACCCCGATAAACTGGAGCCTCTGGGATGGGATCAGATGGGACTTGGCCTGGTTGATGGTAATATACAGGCTGGTGAAAACCTGCAGGGTAAGGGAAAGGAAGCGCAGGAGCTCCCCCTGGATGGGGCCGCCAGGAGCCAGTCATCCAGGTACAGGAAAACCTGAACCCCTTGGGTGTGCAGGTAGACCGCTACCACCGAAAAGCATTTGGTGAACACTCAGGGTGCCGAGGAAAGACCAAATGGGAGGGTCTCGAACTGGTAGTGGTCCCTCTGGAATGAAAATTGTAGATATTTGCAGTGGGAAGGGCGAATAGGGATATGCAGGTAAGCATCCTGCATGTCCAGAACACACAGCCACTGTCCCAGCCAAAGGAGGGGCAGAAGACTGCAGAGAGAGCATTCTGAACCTTTTGTACTCTACAAACAAGTTCAGGGAACTGAGGTTGAGAATCGGCCTCACGTCTCCTGACTTATCGGGACCAGGAAGAAATGGGAGTAGTAACCCATCCCCCAAATATGGGGTGGGACAGGTTCTATCACCTCCTTCAGAAGAAGAGAGGATATTTCTCCCCAGACCAGAAGAAGATGCTCTGGGGAGTAAGACGACGGGGGGTTTCGAGGTGGTTTCTGAAGAAACTCTATTGAGTGTCCTTCTGCAATCAGCTGGAGCACCAGGTAAATGGAAGGAAAATCTCCCTCCTACCAGTTCCTCTGGGAGGCCAGGAGGCTGTGGGAGAGGGGAGGAGTCAGGAGGTGTGAGGCAGCATCGCGGCTGAAGCTCCCGCTGCTTTTTTGGGCAGGGGGGCTTGGCAGCAGGAGGGACCCGACATTTGTTGGCCCGCTTTCCCTGAGGTTTCGCCTTGGGCTGAGAACGTCTGTGAAAGGGACAACGCTGAGCTTGAGTGGGCCTGTACAAGGAGTCAACAGACTTAAGTGCAGTACCCTTCTCCTGCAGATTGGTGATGATGTCCTTGACATCGTCACTGAACAGCACCGAACCCCTGAAGGGTGCATCCTGGATAGCACACTGCACCTCTGGGATCAAACCTGACACTCTGAGCCAGGCATGATGCTGCAACCCTATGGGGAAAGCCGAGCTCCGACCAGCAGCGTCCACTGCATCATACATGGCATGAAGCATGTGCCGACTGGCCAAACACGCATACCAGACTAGGTCAGCCACTTCCTGCTTCATCTGAGACTCAGGAAGTGAGTCCAACTTAGTTTCCACCTCTCTAAGGATCACCTTCTGGTAACCCACCATGTGAGCGACGTAATTCAGGGCCCTGATTCCCAGAGTGGAAGAAGCGTAGTTCTTCTTCCTGTACTGGTCCAGAAGGCGGGATTCTTTGTTGGGTGATGATGAGCTCAAGTGCTTGGGGTTAGCTATCTGGCCGTGAGTGGTGCTAACCACGACCGAATCAGCTCTGGGGTGTGAATTCAGAAAGTCACCACCCTCCAGAGCCTGGTATAGCCTATCCGATTTCCTAGGAAGGGGGACTAATGCCGAAGGTTGCTTCCAAATGGTGGAGACAAGGTCAGCATGAGGCTCAATCCAGGGTGGAACCAGAGTAGGGGCAGTCTCAGGCAGATCCAGGTGCACAGCGAGCTTCTTACGCTGTGGATCTGGCTTCAAGGATTGCCACTGATGAACAGCCTGGATTTTGCGCAGCAACTCCGTAAAAGAAGGATCCTCCAGAGGAGACTTCGGAGGAGTCCTTGGCCTGGGCTTGTCTGGAGTGCATGGCTCGTTGTCTACATCAGAACGACAGTCAGAGTCATTCGAGGAGGATGATGATGAAGAAGAAGAAGACTCCTCCTCCCGGGGCGGGGGAAGAATGGACCCCTTGGGATTCCCTCGGGGAAGCGTATCCTGCCCTGCCCTGGAACCGAAGGGTTCGCCTCTGGAATCCGGATTGGGGGAGGGAGTATCTTGCCTCTGATGTAGGGGGTCCGGAACTGGGGCCGACGTCGGAAGATGGCTCTCTACCTCCCTGGTGAGCTGAGCCTTGGCCTCAGCCCACAAGGAGGCCAAAGTCTCCTTCAAATGAACCGGTGGCTGAGGGGGCAGTGGAGGAGGGAGGTATGGATACTGAGGGTATCCACACAACGCATATCTGTATCCCGATGGTGAGAAGCCTAGCATCGGGTACTGTAGCACTGTGTACTGCGGTGCTGGGTAGGCCGGCATCGGGTACTGGGGTGCCAGATACTGTGGGCCTGGGTAGGACGGCATCGGATGCGACGGGGTTGGATACCCAGGTACCAGAGGCTCTGAAGGAGCAGAGGGTCCTGGAAATGACCCAGTGGGTGGGTCTGGAATGGGAGGCCCGGTGTAGGAATGGCGTCTGGCAAGGGGATGTTGCCGGGCATTGGCGCCGGCGTCTGAGGATCTGATGTCATCCGGCCCAGCGGGAGGGAGACCCGACAGCAGCAGGCCAATATCCTCCATGTCACCCAGGGAAGAAGGGTTACCATCCCTGGAGTCCAGTAAAGGAGACGCTGGGGCCTCAGAATGCAACGAGCGTTGCGGCGATGGAGAGGCCCGAAGGGTCTGGCATCTGCTCTAATGCATAGCAGACGTCAGAGGAGCTGTTGTCAGGCTGAATGGCGGGATCCAGGCAGGTGTCAGAGGAGCCGACGTCCGACTTATCGGACCCGGCGCCCGACGAAGGCTGTGATGGAGGGGCGGCCTTGGCAGGCATTTTGAAGGCCACGCACTGCCCCAAAGGATCGGGCATCTCATCAGCCTTGCCCAGGCAGGCATCAGAGCCAACATCTGGCTTACTGGGGCCGCTTGAACCAGAAGACTGCACGGCGGCGGCCTTACTGGGAAGGGCTGCCTTCTTTGACCCAGAGGCTCCCGAGGGGCCAGAGCATGAGCCCAACGGGAGGGTCGACGTCACCTTGAAGCCTCCAAGACAGCCGACACGGAACTGTCTCCCGGGGAGACATTACCTGCAGCACCGCAACCCCAGCCGAGGTCGCGGCAACCATAAAAGAGGAGTCCTGGTCCTTCTTCTTGTGGTGGACTTCTGGAGAAGTAGAGGCTAGCTGAGTTTTTTCAACTCCTTTTCCATGGAGGTCATCTTGAGTTTAAGAACGTGGGCCTCCAGGGACTGCTGCATCCACTTTCGGGTGGCTGCGCTGAACTGTTGGCAGAACTGGCACTTCTCCACAGGGTGGTCGGGGCCTAGGCAAAAAAGTCACTGGGAGTGTCCGTCCTTGTGCAGGAGCTGGGTGCCGCAGGAATCACACTTGTTTTTGTGCTCGGAGGGAGTCGAGGATGACATACATGGCAGTTGTAGGTAAAGGCTGACGAATTCTGAAGACAAAGTTCGATAAAGGCGGTAAAACTACCGACGATTGACTGCGAAGCAGTGATCGAACCCTTGAGGTGCTACACGAAGCTAATGGTGGAAAGAACCGAAGGGCGGGCATGGGGACAGCTCCTTTATACTTACGTCGCTTGACATCGGTCACCTGACATTGGGGCAGTCCCCTGCCAGAGACTGCTAGCTAGAAATTTTTCCGTGGAGTCCTGAAGCCTGCTGGCTTCAGTCCTATCTGTAATTACCTACTGCAAGAGCCCTCTCGAAGTAAGATCTTCAGACTCTTTGTCGGGAGGAGAAGCACCAAGGTGTTTCACTTTTGCAGACCTATCATGGGCCACGCTGATGACCACCAAGTCAGCCTTTGGATGGAGGCTAAGGTGGTCCTTGCTCTCTGGTGTCTGATAAAGCCTGTCTGCCTTCCTGGCCACCACAGCCAGGAGGAAGGTTGCTTCCAAACAGTTGTGACCAAATCCTCATGTGGCGCTATCCAGGGTGGAATGATGGTTGGTGAGGTATCTGCCAAATCCAGGTGAGCAGCCAATCTCTGTCTCTGCAGATCCTGGGCAACCGTATGCCAGTATTATGCCTCTTGGATCTTCCTGAGGAGCTCCAAAAAGTCCTCAGGTGGGGATTTAGGAGATTCTTTTAGTCCATGGTCTTCTGGCATAGGGGACAAAGTCAGAGCCAGAGAGAACCGAATCCCTGTCCGAGTCCGACAATCGGCCTTCGTCAGGTGAGCTGATCATAGGAGGTGCAATATTCATTAGCCTTGAGAAGTCAGATGGCCGGGAAATGTCCAGAAGCCACGGATTAGGTGGCAATGAGTCCATTCTTCCATCCGACGTCGGGATCCGAAGGCCCAATGGTGGAGGTAGTGACGGAGAAAAAGGCCTAGAGGCCATCGGCAGCTGGCATTTGTCGAGCTACGATGTAAGCTGCGACTTGGCTTCTGTCCACCAAGATTTAAGGACCACCTACAAATCCACCTGCAGTTGTGAGGGTGGTGGATTATGAAATCCGTAGCTTCAGTACCCACAGTAAGAGTAATTAAAGCCTGATGGAGGATAACCCAGTGTCTGAAAACCTGGTGTTGGGTATCCTGGTGTGGGGTAGTATGGCATCAGATAATCCAGCATTGGGAGCCCAAAGAGGTTGCCAGACGGTTCTGGTGTAGGACCCGATGGAGGGGCTGAGGGGCCTGGCGTCGGTCCTGACAGTGGGATTGAAAGCTCCAGAAAACACCCTTATGGGAATGCAGAGGGCTCCAACAGGGGATCCGGAAGTGGGGTAGGAAACTCTGAGGGTCCTGACGGTCCAGGCATTGGACCCAATGGCAGTCCTTGAGGAACCAACAGGCCTGAGGGAGTCGGAGGGACCTTCATCTGATCTGATGGCATCTCAGGCATTTGATTCTCCAGTATAGGGGGGGGTGGCAAGGCCCCCTGACGGCGAGTGATCTCGCCCTCCATTTCCCCTGCAGGGGGAGCTGGAGGTACCATCTCAATTGGTGGTAAAGGAGAAGTCGGAGTAATCTCCATTGTCAGCTGCATATTCAACGTCAGTTGGTCCATCACCCCATCATCAGGCCCGTTATTGGGGCCTGGTGGAGGGTCCAGGGCTGTGCGGCCATTGGAGGAGCCGGTGGACAACTTAGCAGCCATAGCCATGTGAGACCCGGAGAAGACGGAACTCGACTTACCAGTCCCACTCGCACCGCTAGGCCTCTAAATCTTTAAGGCCTTAGAGGAGGTGGGTGCCTCCTGATCCCCAGAGGTTCCCGTCGGGCCTGAGCCCAGGCCAGGCAGGGGGGCTGGCGGCCATTTGGTAGTCACCAACATGGTCATCGGAAGATGGAGCCCTCGGAGGGGAAGTTACCTTCAGGGCTGCAACTCCGACCAGAGGCAGCGGGTTTGATGGGGCCCATTTCCCGTCCCTATGTCTCTCCTTGTCCTTTTTCTTCTTATGATGGCCCTCTGGAGAGGAAGAAGAGTGCCTGAGTTTCTTCAGCTCCTTGGCCATCTTTTGTTTCAAAAGATGAGCTTCCAGGGGCTGCAGATGGCCTGTACGTGTGGCCAGACTGAATTCTGACAATAGAAACATAGACTTTGACGGCAGGTAAGTATTGCTTGGCCCACCTAGTCTGCCTATTTCCCTACCAACTGGATAAGCTGCAGATCCTAGTTAACCAGCAGACTATTTCTTCCTACCCCCCCACAAGAATTTACTTATGTCTGTCCCATGCATTCTTGAATTCTCCCACAGTTTTAAACTCCACAACCTCCTCAGGAAGGCTGTTCCATATATCTGCCACCCTCTCTGTGAAAAAATACTTCCTCACATTACCTCTGAGCTGTCCCCCTTTATCTTCAAATTGTGTTCCCTTGTTCTTGCACATTTCCTTTTCTAAAAGATGCTACTCTCTCGGACTTTGTTGATTCCACTGAGGTACTTAAAAGTTTCTATCATGTCCCCCCCTCTCCCTCCTTTCCTCAAGGGTATACATATTAAGCTCCTTTAGCCTCTCCTTGTATGGCTTCTCTTGCAGACCCTGCACCATTTTAGTTGCCTTTCTCTGAACTACCTCCATCCTGTCTATGTCACACCCTTCAATCTCATGGTCTAGGCCCAGGCAAAGAAGACAGAGAGAATGGCAGTCCTTGTGAGGGAGTTGAGCTCCACAGGAGTTGCACTTGTTCTTATGTGGTTCTGAAGGCATCGGAGACGATATGCATGATCAATAATACACACTTTTTTAACAAGAAAAATGATGAGAAACAGTAATTTAAATGCTAAGTTTAAGTGATACTCATCAAAAGATGGCATTGACAGTAGCAATGATCTTCCACGAGGTCCAACGTGCGCAGGTTGACGGCGGGAAAGAACTGGAGGGCAGGCATGGGGATTGTTCCATTTATAGCACCACGCTGATGTCGGTCATGTTACATTGAGGTGGCAGTCCCCCCCTCCCAGACACTGCTAGCTAGAAGTTTTCCATGTGGTCCTAGTGCCGGCGGCTTAGTCCTATATGCAAGTACCTACTGCAAGAGCTCTCTCGAAGTAAGATCTATGGTTACAAGTGAGCAACCTATTTTTCTAGTGGCATAGATACAGTTCACTACCCACACACTAGCAGACTTCTAGCAGTTGTGCAGAAGCAGGGGGGCAAGGCACTCACATCTACATGGTGAACAAAGACTGGAGAACCAAGGTCCCAAAAGCAGCATCCCAATGAGACTCTAGGTTGATGCTGTAATGGGAGATGAAAGTATATGCAGACATCCAGGTGGCAGCCCTATAGATCTGGATAGGAATGTCCCTGGAAGCAGCAACCAAGGCAGCGGTATGTCTTATGGAATGAGTCCTAAGCCCTATGGGAGGCTCCCTACCAGTCAACCTATGGCAGAGGTTGATGCAGGATGTTAGCCCACCTGTCAACCGTCTGCTTTTCTGCTGGTCTGCCAGGTGCAGCTTCAGCATATATGAAAAAACAGCTGGCGAGTCTCACCCCAAACTCCAGTCGTGCGCTCCTTGTAATAAGCAGCACTCACCTCAGGTCCACAGTATGGAGCCTTCAGTTAGCCTCTGAAGATGGGTTGGTAAAATATACTGGAAGGTTCATCACCTGGTTAAGGTGGAACTCCGATACTAACTTCAGGTGGGGGTGAAGGATGACCTTGTTCCTGTGGAAAACCAGGTAAGAAGACTCCACCAAGAGCACCTGGAGCTCACTGATCCTTCTGACAGAGGTGATACTTCACATCTGTGCACAGGCTCAAAAGGCTTGCCCATAAGCATTGCCAAAACCAGCAAGAGATCCCAAGATGGTGGTGGTTAATGCACCGGTGGATTAAGTGGTCAAGGAAGAAATTTACAACCACCTTCTCCTGTACCACTTGTCAACATACCAGCCCGCGCCCAGTAAGCAGAGATAGCTGCCAAGTGCACCTTAAGGGTGTTGCTCACAGTCCCAGCTGAGAGCGGGACCAGAGGTAGTCTAAGATGCTCTCCATGGGGCAGTCAAAGGGATCAAAGTCCTTGCACTGGCATCAAATGAAGAACCTCTTCCATTTGTTGGGCCCACTCCTATTTAATGCAAACATCTCGGACATCAGGGAAGGTATCAGGAGTGAGATGAGTCTCTTTGCTGATGACTCGAAGCTGGGGGTGGTGGTGGTGGATGGAGAGGAGGGTAGAAGAGCCTTACAGGGGGACCCAGAAACTCTGGAGAGGTGATCATGCACTTAGAAAGTGATGTTTAATGCCAGAAAAGTGTAGTGTTCTTCACTTGGGGCTTAGAAACCCTGACCATGAGTACTTTTTGGGTGGGGAGAAACTGCAGGCTTCGGGGGGGGTGAATCTTAGGGTGGTCGTGGATGCTAAAATGAATAAGTCTGAGCAGTGTAGGAGGGCTGTGGCTAAAGCAAATAAAATGCTTGGGTGCACTGCAGAGGGATAACCTCGAGGATTAGGGAGGTACTTCTCCCTCTGTATAACTGTCTGGCCCCGACCACACCTTGAGTATAGCATGCAGTTTTGGTGCCTGTACTTGAAGAAGGACATCGCACTGCTGGAAAGGGTCCAGAGGAGGGCAATGAGGATGATTTATTTATTTTATTTAGTTTTTGTTGACCGGGTAAGTGCACTAGACAAATCCTGCCTATTTTCAGGCACGACCCGGGGGAGGGAGATACAGATGAATGCCAACTGACCTTGAACCAGATTAAGCTGTTGGCAGTATTTTTTTAGTGAATGAGGGAAATTTGGCCAGGACACCGGGGAAATTCCCCTACTATTTTCGATAAGTGCCATGGGATCTTTAACATCCACCTGAACTACCACCAATCCAGGCAGCTGGGACCTCGGTTTAACGTCTCATCCGAAAGACAGCACCCCAGAAGTGCAGCACCCCTCTCATGCTGCACTACAGTGTCAGTACTGGGAAATTAACCCAAGTGCCAGATGTGGGAACTAAACCCACAGCCCTCTGATCTCCCGGCCTCAGAGGCGAGTGTGCTACCTACTGAGCCACTGACACTGCTGACAATGATGCAGGGCCTGGGGGAGAGATCCTATGAGGAGAGGCTTCACGAGCTGGACATGTACTCCCTGGAGATGAGGAGGCATGGTGGGGGGGGGGGATGATTGAGATCTTTAAATATCTAAAGGAAATAAACAGGGTCAGCCCAAATAAAGTGTTCCAGCTGAGGGAGAAAGGGGCCACAAGGGGTATTCCATGAGGCTTGTTAGGAGGAGACTCAGGGGGAGACTGGGAGGCACTACTTTACTGAGAGGGTGGTGGACCCATGGAATGCACTGCCTGTGGAACTGATGGCTGTTGATATAGTGGAGGGATTCAAGAGGGGCTAGGACAGGTATAAGGGTACGGTAAATCTGAGGAAGGCCTCCAAATCTGCAGGTGAAATTCTGATGGGAGATGGGGTTGAGGGGAGTTACCGGGGAGACGGGGGCAGCAATGGTGTCTTAACCGGGTGCTGATTTTCGAGCAGACTTGATAGACCTTTAGGCCTATTCTGCTGGCATCTTAGTATGTTAGTATTTAAAGGCAGAATACCAGTGAGGGAACTCTTTACGGGAGGCCTCCACAACATGGAGCATTTCATCCTAAAGACCCAAGGCCTGGAACTCTTGCTTCTCAGGAACCAGGTCATAAGGTGCACAGACTGCAGATCTGGGTATAAGACCTTTCCCTGTTGTGTGGTCTGCAAATCCAGGTGGAAAGGCAGCTGCCATGGAGGTCTGCTGCTGAGGCTGAGGTGATCCGGGTATCAGAACTGTCTTAGCCACTCTGCAGCAATCATAATCACTTGCACCTTGTCCTTCCGGGCCTTGACCACTACCCTGTGAAGGAAGGGAAGGCTTACAAAAGGCCTGGGGTCCAGGGCCTTGCAAAGGCATCCCCCAGCAGCTGGAGACTTGTTCTTCCAGCAGAAAGATTACACAGATTTGTGATGGCAGAAAAGGACCACACTGGCCCATCTAGTCTGCACCTTTACCTCTCCTCTGCCCCCACTTCCTTTACCTACCCCGGACTCCCCCCCCCCAACCCCATATGTCTGTCCCATTCTCTCTTGAACCCTCCCACCGATTCAGAACTCACCACCTCCTCTGGAAGCCTGTTCCAGGGCTCCGTCACCCTCTCCGTGAATAACTGCCCCCTGACAGCCTTTCAGCACTATTTTAGCCACAGTCTGACATCACAGAGTGGAGTCAGAGGAATATATAGCCTGGGCGGTTGGAGAAGCTTAGCCTAAAGACATTCGGTAAATCAGACTGTTCCACTGGAAGTGCCAGAGTGTGGATAGTGAACTATATGCTAGCACTTCATCCACCAGGCAAGCTCGTTGCCAGCTGTGCCACCATTTTGAATACGGTGCTCTTCCCTGCCCTACCTGTCCCTGAAAAGAGTGCCTACACCTTGTATTCCCCCCACCTCCCCCCCAATCTGTTGCCCATCCTGTGCAACTTGCCTCTCTATGCCTGTGGGTATTGTCGACTTTACCCGCAGGCATTTGTTTGTCCATGCCGGTACCTCACTGTTATCTACCTCTTGATGAAATCTATGAGCCTGATGCTCTTGTATGTACCTAGCTAGCTTAATGTCTGTTATAATGCACCTTTGTTAAACTCCCCATGCCTGTACGAAGTTGCTTTTCTGTCTCTCGTTCTAATCACTGTTTCTGTTGCTTTTGTATGAACCCTGTCTGCCTGATGTTCATGATGCAACTCTTGATGTAATCTATGTTCTGATGATCTGTATGCACCCTGTTCTGCCTGATGCTCTTGTATGTACAATGGTAATCCTCCCGGGTCGCACCTGAAAATAGGCACTTGGTTGTCTAGTGTGCTCACCTGGTTAACAAAAGCAAATAAATAAATCTATTCATGCCTTTAGAAAAAAAAACATGTTTTCCAGGTTGCCTGTATGACAGTTGCTTTTTCTCTTGGGCACCACACGGCGTAGATACCCACTGTCATGGATTGTGGGGGAGCGGCAGATGGGGTTGGGAGGTTGCCAGTATGAGGACCTGAAAAGCAGGTGAACACGGCAGTTTGGGGGCAAGCAGCTTTATGGAAAAAAAAGTGTTAAAACATGCAATTTTTCTTTCCCCTTTATGTAACATTTCTTGTATGTGCTGCACAGTTCCTAGTTCCTCATCTATTATCTCTGGAAATCATACTTCTGATTCAGACAAATCTGCCCTTCTGCTTTGTAAAAACGAATGCAAATATTTCTGCTTTTTGCATATCATGTTTTGCTGTTCTTCATTGTAAGTGTAGCATCACTGCTTCCCTTCATCATCTGACTAATAATTACTATGATTTCATCTGGCTAGGTCACGGTAAATGCAGAGTAGTTTGCTTCTGTTTTTATGTAACAGCTAGTAAGCATCTTTACATGCGGACAGGAATAGCCTTTCAGCACTTTTTTAGCCACAGTGTGACCTCATTTATACAAGTCTGCTTCAAAGTCTTAAAAGGGAGCAATCAGCACTAAGAGCCCCTACACCCAAGCGTGGGACTGGTCCCAATTTGCACTTCGTATGCAAAAGCATATATATTTTTTACTGTTTACTGCAATGCAGTAGATTGTGTCAGATTGATTCTGTTGACCTGCAAGCTGGCATTTTCTGTAACTACAAATTCCAGATTCCCCTGAAGATGACACCAAAGGAAGGCTGTAACAGTGGGAGATTCAACTGCTTGCAGTGCATGTAAATGTTTTTATAAGCTCTGATCTCTAGTTTGCTGGTCCCATTGTCCTCCTGGACTAAGTATAGTTAAAAAACTCACTCAACCCCAGGTGGCCATTTTGAATAAGGTTAAGCATAGAACATTTCGATTCACATGTGAGTTCTGAGGCTGAGTGATAGGACTGTACTTAGTCCTGGGAGAACAGTGGGACCAGCTAACATCTAATTGGAGCTTATAAAAATTCTAACATGCACTACAAGTTACTATATTTCCCACTGCTACACCCCTGCTCTGATGTCAGCTGCAGGGGATTCTAGGATTTCTTGTTAGAGAAAATGTCAGCTTGCAAGTTAACAGAATCAGTCTGATACAATCTACTATACTGCAGTAAACAGCAAGTGAAAAAAAAATGTTTTTGCACACAAAGTGTAAATTGGGAGCAGTCCAACTTTTGGGTGTGGGACTCTTAGTGCTGACATTTTCCCTTCAAACCTGCTTCCATGGCCGGCCCGATGCTGCTGAGAGTTGAGGCACTGGATGCCACACCTCGCGCTGTGCCGGCGACCTGAGTTCAGGAACGGACTCAGGTTGTCGGGGGTTGGCGGGGTGAGGGAGGATCGAGCATCCCAATGGATGCTCTCCTCCCTCTGGGGAGGGATACCAGGGTGCCCTATGCACCCGCCGTCCCGAGAGAGCCGGTGGAAGCATGGGCTCTTGAGGGCTTGCTGGCTCCATTCAGTTGAGTCGGGGAAGGGGATGCTGTCAGGTGCTTGGCAGGAGGCATGCATTAGCACGTCACCTGTCTGGACGTACGTCCTCGTGCCAGCGTTCCAGGGGATGCGGAAAAAAATAAGGGGAAAAACTACAAATATCCTGGCCCCACAAGCAGAATGAAACCTGGGGCAGAGTTGCCTTGGGGATTACCCTGGCGGACGGAGTAGAGGAGGTACGAGGCCTCCTCTGAAAAGCCGTGGGAGCCAGGCAAGTTAAAAAAAAAACGCGTCCATGCAAAGTCAACTGGTAATGTGGACTTTTAAAACAGAAATGCCCTGTACACACATAAGGCAAAAGTTGCTGAGTTTATCTGTCACACAAGAAATGGTCCTTAAGCAGTTTTTGGTGTGTGAATCCTCATATGATGAAACGACAGAATTGGGACACATCTATACTTAGTGTTTAAAATGTGCTGTATATGCCAAGTCTTATGTTATATGTACTGCATTCTTTACAAAATAATAAAATAAAAACCAACTTTATATACAGTACTGCGCTATACAGAATGTACTTCACCCCTTCCCCTCAAGAGACTTGGAATCCCATCAGCAAACGCATCCCATATGCTGCATAGGTATGTTAAATTATGTTAAGAGGCTTATTAAGAATATGATACATGCTTTGACCTCCCACAACAAACTTGTGCAGTCAAAAGACATTTTATCCAACTGTACAGTTTCAGGCATATTATGTGTTCAAACCATCTCCTGCATCGGTATTGCCATGACTGCTCTAGGTCAATGGTGGGAAGAAAGCGAGATGGCGAGTGAGAAAAACTGCAATTCAGAAGCTGAATTTCTACAGTTGCCAGATGGCACAAAGGTAGTGTGCTGCACTACCATGCAAGTGACTCAGTTTCATGATATGGACTAGAATCCTTGCACTCAGAACACATTATGGGTCAGCACTCTAGCGGCAGGGGTATACTACTAGAAAATGAGACATGGTGATACATGTAGAAGGGATGAACAAATTTTGCACATGCTACAGCATCAGAGCCAGAGGGAAGAGCACACAAAAATAGTTCCTCCTCCAGGACAAGCTCTGGGCCCCAATGTCTACTCCCCAGAACCTCATATTCTGTCTGGACCATGAGAAACTCCATTCTGCCACTGGAAGGTGGCCATGCTAGGTTGGGTAGGCACGGACTCCCAAGAGTCTGGGACATGATGACAGAGTGGCAAAGTGGGACCAGGCACCAATTCTCAGAGAAAGTAAGGGGATTAAGACAATAACAAAACAAACAAAAAAGCTGAATGTCTTTCTGACTCAGAACAATATCTAAAGACAGTTGATCATGCAAATGAATGCAAAGTAATTCTTATCTTTAAACAGACTGGTAGACAGTAAGTTAGCAGGTCAGATTTCGAGATGTATTCTGTCCTGTGGACTATTTATACTGTCCTTTCTTCATTATTATAATCCATGGGGTGTTTATTCTTACTTACTTTATTCAGGATACTGACACTAAATGAACTCACCGCCCCACTCACTAAGGTCTTCATTGCCTCCCTAAGATCGGGTGTGTTCCCCGAAAAATGGAAGGCTGTGCTCATTACTCCAGTCTTCAAATCTGGTGACAGAACAAACATGTCAAACTTTAGGCCCATACCGATACTACCCCCCCTTTCCAAAGCCCTTGAAAGGGTGGTCTCCAACCAGCTTACGGAATACCTTGAAAAATACAATCTACTCAACAGACAACAACATGGATTCCGGAAAAGCCATTCCACGCTCACCGCCTTAGTAGATTACACTTCCCAGTTCTATGGGGCCCTTGACAAAGGTCTGGCAGTGGGGTCTATCTTATAGACCTCACTAAGGTATTTGACACTGTGAACCTCCAACAGCTCAAACACTGTCTCCTATCCACAGGGCTGTCCACTAACATACTAACATACTAAAATGCCAGCAGAATAGGCCTAACGGTCTTTCGTGTCTGCTCATTTGGTCAGCCCCCACCCTGGGTGCTGACCTTGCTGTCCCCCTCGCCTTCTCTGGCTTCTCCCTTCCCAGTTCCGGATATTCTTGCTGCATTGGATTTTGCTTCCAGAACCCTTCCCCTGTACCTGTCCCACCCCCTCTTGAACCCCTCCACTGTCTGTGCCTCCACCAGCCCCCTAGGCAGTGCATTCCATGGCTCCACCACCCTCTCAGTGAAGTAGCACCTCCTCCTTTCTCCCCTGAATCTTCCCCCCTCCAGCTTCCACCCATGCCCTCTAGTGGCCCCTTCCTCCTTCCTTGAAGCACCCTGACTGTTCCTCCCCTATTTACCCTCTTCATGTACCTGAAGACCTCTATCATGTCCCCGGTCCCTTCTCTCTTCCAATGTGTACATATTTAGCTCTTGAGCCTCTCCTCATAGGTCCTGTCCCCAAGCCCCAAATCATTTTGGTTGCCCTCCTCTGGACCCTCTCCAGGAGGTTAATGTCCCTCTTTAAGTGTGGCCTCCAAAGCTGCACGCAGTACTCAAGGTGCGGCCTCACCAAGCAGTTATACAGAGGGAGTATCACTTCCCTCCTTCTGGAGGTGATCCCCCTAGCGATGCATCCCAGCATCCTGTTGGCCTTGGCTGCTGCCCTCCTACAAGTCTCAGAGTTGTTCATCTTGACATCCACCACCACCCCCAGGTCCCTCTCAGCTATCGAGACCTGTAGCATTTCCCCCCCCCCAGGGTGTACACTTGGCCTGGGTTTCTGGCCCCCACCCTGGGTGCTGACCTTGCTGTCCCCCTCGCCTTCTCTGGCTTCTCCCTTCCCAGTTCCGGATATTCTTCCTGCATTGGATTTTGCTTCCAGAACCCTTCCCCTGTACCTGTCCCACCCCCTCTTGAACCCCTCCACTGTCTCTGCCTCCACCAGCCCCCTAGGCAGTGCATTCCATGGCTCCACCACCCTCTCAGTGAAGTAGCACCTCCTCCTTTCTCCCCTGAATCTTCCCCCCTCCAGCTTCCATGGCTAGCAGCCAGCTAGAGCAGAGGCATCTTTATGGAGCTCCATCATTTAGCTAATTAAATCTTGGGAAAAACTATTTTAAAGAAGAGTCGACATAGAAACATAGGACTCAGATGGCATGGCCTACCTAGTCTGCCCATGTCCCTACCTACTGGATAAGCAGCAGATCCTAGTTAACCAACAGCCTATTTCTTCCTACCCCCCACAAGAACTGACTTACGTCTGTCCCATGCATTCTTGAATTCTCCCACAGTTTTAGACCCCAAAACCTCCTCAGGAAGGCGGTTCCATGCATCCACCACCCTCTCTGTGAAAAAATACTTCTCACATTGCCCCGAGCCGTCCCCCCTCTATCTTCAAATTGTGTCCCCTTGTTCTTGCACATCTCTTTTTCTGAAAGATGCTACCCTCTTAGACTTTGTTGATTCCACTGAGGTACTTAAAAGTCTCAATCATGTACCTGCTCTCCCTCCTTTTCTCAAGGGTATACATATTAAGCTCCTTTAGTCGGACTGCCTCCATCCTGTCTAGGTCTTTGCAGAGATGGGGTCTCCAGAACTGGACACAGTACTTTAGATGGGGTCTCACCAACTGTCTGTACAGAAGGATAACAACTTCCTGTTTTCTGCTGGTGATGCCTCTCCCTATACATCCCAGTATCCCCCCCAGCCTGCCCTACTGCCTTCTCACATTGCTTGCTAACCTTAAGGTCATCTGATATGATTACCACCGGTCCCTTTCCATTTTTCTTGTTGTTACCCCCCATTGTGTAGTCTTCCCCTGGGTTTTTGTTTCCCAGGTGCATTATTTCACTTCTTTGCATTGAATCCAAGCTGCCATACTTCTGACCATTCCTCCAACCTTGCCAAGTCCCTTCTCATCCTCCCCCCCTTGTGTATCAACCCTGTTTCAGATCTTTGTGTCATCTGCAAAGAGGCATACTTTTCCTTCCAGTCCCCCTGCAATGTCGCATATAAAGACATTAAAAAGGACTGGACTCAATACTGAACCCTGCAGTAGCCCACTAGTAATCCTCTTTCTTCATAGTGGACTCCGTTTACTATTACCGTCTGTTTCCTGTTTTCCAGCCAATGTTTTACCCAGGGTCCACCCTGGGACCCATTCCCAGGCTGTCTAATTTGTTTATTAATTTTTTGTATGGGACTGTGTCAAATGCCTTGCTAAAGTCTAGGTAGGCCATGTCCACAGCCCCTCCCTTGTCTACTACTTTGGTCACCCAGTCAAAGAAATCGATTAGATTCATCTGACATGACCCTCCTGCTGTTAATCCATGCTGCCTTGGGTCCTGTGCCCCCACTGGCCTCTAGGTACTCAACAATTCTTTCCTTCAGAAGTGATTTCATCATTGAGGGGGGCATGGCTAGCAGCCAGGTAGAGCAGAGGCATCTTTATGGAGCTCCATCATTTAGCTAATTAAATCTTGGGAAAAACTATTTTAAAGAAGAGTCGACAGTTTTTTTTACCTTTGTACTAGCCTAAGAGACAATTCTTACCCCTTGGGAGATTTTCACCTTTGTGGAGCTATGGGAAAGCTGAGGAATGCAGCAGCTGCACAGCCAGGAAGGAAAAGCAAAGCCCAGAGGCCTGGATAACCTGCAAACAGTGTAGGAATGGAAACTGTGGCAGGGGACCCTTTTGAACCCTCAAATAGTGCTTTACTGCAGGCTATCAGAGAGCTCGATAAAAAAGTGGACACTTTGGGAATGCGATTTACCAGTTTGGAAATAAGAATGGACTTGGTATCCTCAGAGGCTAAAACAGCGACTGACACAGTGAACAAATCTGCAGCGGCTGTAGCAGCATTATTGCTGAAAACAAGCTGCTCCATCTCCGTTTAGAAAATTTAGAGAATGGAGTGAGGGCGGCTAACCTTTGATTGCTGGATGTACCAGAGGACACAGAAGGGACTGACCTTATGGGTTATGTAATTGCACTAATCCAGAAATGCTTGGATCTAGACACACAGCTGACTATACTTAAAACTTGTAGGATCACCCCCTTGGAGAGCCCTCCCGGAGAATCTTCCCAGGACAGTAATGATTGTGACTAGCAGTCCTCACATCTGAGACCAAATTTTGGAAGCAGCTAAACTAAGGGCTCCGCTGAAGCTATCTGTGGGCACTCTGGTCCATTTTTTCCCCGACCTGAGCTACTCGACCCGACTACTCTTGGTAGTTATTACAGTTTATGAAGATTTATGGGCTATAAAGTGCCAGTCACTAGCATTATAGGGTGAGTTTCTTCACCTGGTAACGATTTCTCTAATAATTTTCAATTAAGTCCATAAGTATGCTGCAACAGTCACATTCAGGAAATATTACTACTATATCTGATTGCTACCTCAGCTCAAAGTCCTTGGCTCAAAGGTATTAATCCCAAACTGCAAGAAATAAATATATAAACTTCAGTGGAATCATCAGAACTTACAGTGAACACAAACCTAGTACAGTACACTCATCTTCCAATGTACATTACACCGCAAGGGCAGTTTCTCAAGGCTGAATCCTGTTATTAACAACCCTAAAAGAATAAAATAAATTTAGAACAACTCACACATGTAATGCCAGCTTTCCAATTTTACTGAGCTGATACATATTAGTAAGACTATCTGACAGTCTGGGGTGGAGGGGGACAGGGTCCTGAAGATAAAAATGTTGCCGACCACCCGACAAAAGTAAACAAATTTATAAAATCTAGTATTAGTCTATCATCTGCATGAACAACCTCCAGCAAGTTCCCCACTCAGTGTATTTCTCCAAGCTATCCTGTACCTGAGGGGGTGACTCTCTCCATTTCAGCTCTGTTTTACATAATCCCTACCCATTCAGAGACTGTTGGGGGATCTTGTAGCCATTTCCTTGGGATAGCTTTACCATAGGCAGCAATACCTTTTTACCATAAATACAGTTTACTGGCTCTCCAACTGCTTTAGGTGGGGAGCCCCAAAGCCATATTTTGCCTATCAAGGAGGGTTGTCGAATTAAACATACTCCGTAACTGCTGTGAAACACCCACCTTTAAGTCTCCAGAGCAGACCAGGAATAAAAAATATGGCTGTTGGAGGCCTGAAATTCCCCGCATTGCTTTCAACAATCTGCGGTAACCGTAGGATCCCATTTTGCTTTAATTGTGGGAGTAATAAAATACCTAGCCTTCAATTTCCAGGTATACTCCTGTCACCTAGAAAATGAATGCGTCCTAAATGAGCCCTCCCAAATCTTCGTTCACTCTCGACTGTGTTAAACAAAAACCAGCTTCAAGTTCCCACTCAATAATTAAATGTTACTAGCACATTTCTGTATGACACCAGATACTGATATATATGGGATATCACTCCTTTCTGACTACTACTAATCAGTAAAACCCATAGCGTAAGTTCTGCAGGGTCCAGATCTGGCATAACACACTTTTACTGGAGTGAGGCTTGAATAAACACTTGTATTTTAAACTATCGAAACCAGTCCTTCACCAACCACCCATGGGGGTGTATAATCAAGCTTGCAAACGGGCCATCTTTGGTTCACTGCTTGCTTTTAATATTATAGTCAAACATTAAAGAATGGAAATGCATCCATCATACCCATTGAATTAACAGCCAAACAAGCAACGCTGGTTATCTATCTGGATCGCTTTCCCCCTTGGACCCGAACTCTGCTCCCGGTATATTTACTTGCGGTGCAGAAATCCATAACTAGAAGGTGGATGTCACCTATAATTCCAACCATAACAGAATGGAGAACAATAATGCAGGACATTTACTACATGGAGAACCTTATTGCCAAATTACACAATAAGACCCAAACCTTTATAATGAAGTGACAGAAATGGGTTCAACATCAAACTGAGATAGATTCAGAATTTTCTCCATGATGTTTCTTACGAATTGGGGGGAATGGGAGGGCTATGGGATTATAATGAATGTTAAAACATAAGATGATACAAATAAGGGCCTCAGAGTTTAAGGAGGGGGCAACTGGTAGATCTAATAGTAATTAAATGGAGTTAATTCTATCAAGGTGACGGGAAGGGTCCAACTCCAGGCAACTTGTTAGATTTATAAATCTGTTCTGTAAACAGGAACTTGTTGAATAAATGCCACTCCCTTTCTTGTTTGTGAACAACATGAAAACTGTTGAATGTAAAAATACTGTCAATAAAAATGAAATAAAAAAAAAAGAAATGCATCCATCATGTTCCTAACAGTTGAAGAAATGTACTCTTCACTGTGACCTCTCCAAAGATTGTGCTTTTTCTGAGACATGCATGAATACATACCTGTTTTACTGGGCTGAAGTGTTAGAAAAGCAGTGAGTCAAGTGAAGGGACTTTTCTATATACCCAACCAGTGTTAACACTTTTATTACAGGGGAACATTTATGAAATGTTTAAAAGTCCATGAAAAGCTCTTTTATATGAGGTACGAGGCTCTGCTGTAGCTGACAGCAGTCCAGAAATATTGATGATTAAGTCTACCCTATATTGATACTACCATTGTCACCATTTATAGACCTTTGTGATGTCACTGACGATCAAGCCATACTAAACTGGAAGCATGGAAGTTGGGGTTCAATGCGAAAAAGTGCAAAGTCCTGTACTTTGGATCAAAGAACCCAGGGAGGGGTTGCCAGCAGGGAAGGGTGCAGCTAGGTTCAACCGAGGAGGAGACGTATCCAGGGGTGGTTGTAACAGGGAAGATGAACAATACTGAACAGTGTAGGAGAAAGGCAGCAAACACCAACAGGATGCTAGGTGGTATCACAAAAGGGATCTCTTCCAGGAGCAGGGAGGTGATCCTGCCTCTCTACAGGGCACTGGTCAGGTCGCACCTGGAGTACTGTGTGCAATTCTGGGGTTCATATCTGAAGAAGGATGTGAAATTACTGGAAGGGGTACAATGCAGGGCAACAAGGATGATCCAGGGATTGGAGGACAGATCATAAGAGGAGAGGCTAAGTGAGTTGAAAATGTACTCCTTGAAGGAGAGAAAGGACCGAGGGGATATGATCGAAACCTTTAAGTACATAAAGGGGATAAACAAGGCAGGCACTAAAGGGATACTCAGGCTGAGGAGGGGGAGGGACATGAGACAGCACAGCCTTAGACTGGAGGGGGGAAGATTTAGGATGGAAATGAGGAGACACTTTTTCATGGAGAGGGTTATGGTAGAATGAAATGCTCTATCGGGTGATGTTGTAGCCTGTAAGACAGTGAGTAGTTTCTTTTTTTTTTGTAAATATCATTTTTATTGGTATTTTAACTTATTTACACATAAGTCAGCCAGACCATCATCCATAGTAAAGATAGACATACAATTCAAAGGTAGACTCAGAGAGGAATAGTGTCCATACCTTGATGATACCTTGCTAGACCCAAAAAGAGAAAAAGAAAAAGTTTTTACTCTTAGCCTTAATTGGCTCCAGATTCAGCCCAACAGTGGGGTATCAATCCAACATAGTCTGTCACAGGGTGGTCTTAAAAATACAGTTTATCAAGTCACAAGGCATAATATAACTGTGGTTCTAGTCACAGGTTGGTTTCGATCACGCCCCCAGCCAGAAGCTCGGTGAGGTGCCCCGAGCGGTCCTCCAACCCCGAGGACCAAAGTGCCACCCCAATCCAGGCCCCAAGGATCAACAGGGCAAATGGATGTAGGAAAGCACACATGGCCTCGACTGTCCCCTCTCATCATGGAACAAAGGTTGGGTCTTTTAGCATATAATATATCTCTAGCCGGAGTCCACCTCTCCATAAATTTCCTTTCTTGATTATTTAGGCTATGTGTTATTTTTTCCATAACACAGATTTGTTTAGTAATGGCCCACCAGTCTTGCATGGTGGGTACTTTAGGGGTCAGCCAGTATTTTGTGATAGCTTTTTTGACCACTGTGAGGAGTATAAGTAAAAGGTGTCTAGTCGTTGGGCCACGCATGTTATGGGGCAGGACCAAAAACAAAACCATCTCCATTGTCAACTGAAATTGGGGGTCAAATATCTGTTGGAAATGGTGTTGCGAACAAGAAAAAAGAAGGTCAAGGAGGACAGCTCCCACATCACATGGGTGTGGTCGGCCCTTGTGGCTACCTGCCTCAACCAGCAGCCCCGCCCTGACCTGGGCGTGGAGCCCGTAATTGCAGGGTTCTAAAATAGCAAATTCACATTTCCAAGAGAACTCCCTCCAGACATGCAAGCTGGATACCTTAGCTGAATATTTCCATGCCCTCTGCCAATCCTCTGGGGTTATCAGGTAGCCTGATTCCTGGCTCCAACACGTTCGAATACCTTCTGTGTCAACGGAACTCTGGGTCCTCAGGGACCGGTAATACATTGATATCAGGTTGTTTTGCCGGTGCGTCCTAATGTGTACTGTAAGGGTTTGTATTAGTGCTGGGATCCGTTCCTGGTCCCAGATTTCCCGGGGGAGGCACTGCATATAATGCCTAAGCTGAAGATACCGGAAAAAATCTTCCCTTGGAATACCAAATTCCTTTTGTACCTCATTAAAGGCCCACATTGCGCCTTCTCCGACTATTTGACCTAAGTATTTTAGGCCTCTCCTCTCCCACTGCCGGAAGCCACCACTGAGGACTCCCGGTGGGAAATCACTCAAACTGGAGATTGGGCACAAGAGAGGCGAAAATGTAGACAGTTGATGGCTGTTTGGATATGATGCCAACCCCTTACCGGAGCCTCAAGCCAGGGATTCCCCTGTGTGAATCTCTTCCCAGAGTTCCCAGGCTTGTATAGGGAGCTATAGAATGCATTATCATCCATCAGCACCCGTTCAATACCCAGCCAATGTGGAACACTTGTTCTGGTTTGTCTGGATACCATATATATTAAACTAGCGGCCTGGTAGTATAACCTGAAATCTGGGAGACCCAGACCTCCCTCATCTCTAGGAAGGGTAAGGATCTTAAGACGCACCCGGGGTCTTTTATTGGACCATATAAATTTGGTGATGCATCTGTCAATCTCCTTAAAGGTCTGCCTGGGTATCTGTATCGGAATATTCTGAAACAAATACAGCGCTCTGGGGAGGGAAACCATTTTAATTAGGTCAGTCCTACGCGCCAGCCCATAAGGGAAGGCCGCCGATGTGGCCAGGTCTGTTTTAAGTTGTTCTATAAGTGGAATATAGTTATATTTATAAAATTCCCGGGTGGATTTCGGTAAATGTACTCCGAGGCATTTAAGCTTTCCTAGCTCCCATTTCCCAGGAACAGCGGTTTTTGGCCCCTGAGTGGGAGAAAAATGAAAGGGGAGCAACTCAGTTTTATTGAGGTTTAGTTTGTATCCTGAAACTGCACCAAAATCCTCCAATATCGATTTGACCGCAGGGAGAGACTGTTCAGGATTACGTAAGTATAGGAGTATGTCATCCGCATAGAGGGCTATACGGTGCTCTACCTCCCCCACCACTACCCCTGTGATATCCTGCGCCTCCCTGATCCTCTGGGCCAGGGGCTCTATAAAAATCACAAACAAAAGGGGAGAGAAGGGACAGCCCTGCCTTGTTCCCCTATGTAGTGGGAAGTACCTAGAATGGTGTCCATTAACCTTTACACAGGCCTGTGGGGCGGAGTATATGTTTTGAAGAACCTTTATAAGCACGGAGGGAAGCCCAATTTATATAATGTTTCATAAAGAAATTGCCACGACACCCTATCAAATGCCTTTTCGGCATCTAAGCTGACCAACAGGGACGGGACCCCCTCAGAGTGCACCCAGTGCATCACATGTAGGGTTCGCTTGATACTGTCTGTGGTCGTGCGTGTACGAACGAACCCCGTCTGGTCCTTATGAATCAGCGAGGAGAATCTGGTCAACTCTATGAGTTAGGATTGCCATAAAGAATTTATAGTCCTGATTAAGAACCGATATCGGCCTGTAGGAGGCACATAATTGTGGGGTTTTGTCCGGCTTAGGGATGACCGATATAGAGGCATAGGCCCAGGACGGGGGAGAGGGCTCCCCCTCCATGACCCAGTTAAAGGCACGGCAAAGGTTTGGCAGGACCTGGGTCCTAGCCACCTTGTAGAATTCCACACCGTATCCATCTGGACCGGGAGATTTTTGGGATTTGGCCTTCCTAACGACGGCCAGCACCTCCTCCTCTGAGATCGGAGCAGTCAGGGCCTGGCCCTGGGCCTTTGTGAGTCGTTGAAGATTGACCTTTCGCAGGAATTCCAACACATGGTGTGTGGGAACCTGCTTTTCTGGGGTATACAGTGGCTGGTAATAAGTCGTGAAGGCTTCGGCTATATCCTGGGACCTGGTGAACCGCGGCCCCCCAAGGGGATGAAGGATTGAAGTGATCGTGGACACCTTTTTCTGTTTCGGACCTGAGTCGCCAGCATCCGAGCAGCCCTTGGCCCAACCTCATAAAATTTCTGGTGCAGAAAAGTGAGGCCATCTCAGTCTGCTGCCGCACCAAGCTGTCTAATTCAAGCTTAGTTTGCTGCAGTTGAGGGAGCACCGTAGTATCCCCTTGTTTGTGTGCCATTTGTAAAAGTGGAGAGAATCCTCCAACGCCCGTCTCCGAGCTCTTCGCTGTTTTTCTTGTTCTGCTGTGAATTTTATTAAGTGTCCCCGCAATACTGTTTTAATCGTGTCCCAGTGGATGGCGGGGGTGGAATCTGCAATCGGGTTGTCCTCCCTAATCTCCTGTATCTTCTCTACTATAAAGTCCCGGAACTTTTTAGAGCATAGATGAAAAGGATTAAACCTCCAAACCGTATGTTTAGGCTGGAGGTCAAAATCCCATGTGGAGACCTGAGGCGCGTGGTCCGAGAGAGCAATGTCTCCAATTTGTACTTCATTCAGCATCCCCAGATTTTCCACATGCGTGTATATCTGGTCTTATGGGGAGTAGGTGTGGTGTACAGCAGAGTAGAAAGTGTAATTTCTCGAGTGGGGATGAAGCCGTCTCAGGCGTCAACCCAACCTGCCTCAGTGTAGACCTTTAAAGAATTTCTGGGCGGCTGTCGACCCAGGAGGCTTATTACTGGTGGAGTCAAGATGAGGTCGATAACAAAGTTGAGGTCACCCGCCATCATGAAGCACTCCTTTGTTTTGTACCACTTTGTCTAATAATAGGCTAAGCTGGGTCACCCGCATCCCGGAAATATAGATTCACCATAGTCACCGCTTGCCGTGTAGAACCCCTGTACCAAGATCATGCAACCTTCGGGTCAGCCATGTATCGCTAACCTCAAAGGAATACCTGGAGAGATGATGATGTACGCCCTGCATCTGCCAGACTTGGCAGACAGATGGAACACCTGCCCCTAGTGAGTTTAGCCAATTTTGCGTGTTCCACCATATTCATGTGGGTTTCCTGCAAGAATGTAAGGTCAACTTTGGCGTCTAAGAAAAGCCAGGGTCTTTGATCTCTTAACTGGGAAGCAAGGCCATTTATATTTAGGGAAAGTAGTTTTACCTTAGCCGTATCCATCAGTGGTCAGAAGCGGCACACTGGATTACTACCTAGTAGCGTCATTATGGCATTAGGCCCGCCTCCCATAGAGGACACCCCCACCGAGCTTAGTTGATTGTGGCTGGCGACTAACATAGAACAGAAAACAATACAGTACCAGGCTGGTCTAACCGTGACCAACAAGGCATAACAAATATACATTTTAACACTACAAGTTAAGTAACTAGCACTTCCACGAGTCAGGAAACCTGACCCTAGGGCAAGGGAACCTTGCCGTGAGCCCAGGACACTGAGCTTTAGCACACTGTGCTATCGGGGAAAAGGAAATGGGTTGGGTGACTGTTATATGCAGCACTTGTCCCCCTGTGATCCCTGGAAGGTTTAATAGGGGAATGAACCGGGTAGAAGAGAATTCTGCATGCTGGAATGTCCCTTCAGATCTTGATGCGGAAACTCTGCTGGGCAGAGGGTGCCAGGATGCCCGGTAGGTGGCCCATCCCCATCTCGCGCCCCCCTGGTCCTGGGATTATTTGGCAGCATGTGGGCCGGTCCAACGAACAGCACCCATGGCACGGAGGACCCCCAGCGGCACAAAGCACCCCAATCATCCAGGCCCTTTCGGCACCCCGGACCACAAGGGCGCCCCCCATGCAGGCCAGCATCTCTCCCTCCCCGCAACACCATGACACAGGCGGATCCATTAGACCCCAGTAAACTTTACTCTTCGCTCATTTCCTCCTCAGCATTCAAGGGGTGAGGATGGGTTGACAGAAGAGAGGCTCCCCAGGGGACTCGTGCAAGCATATACCTAGCTTGCTTCCATCAGCTACTCCCCCCCGCCTCCAGTAGTTGTAGATTCCCCCTTCTCCCCCCCCCAGACCCCCATACTGAGTGGGTCCGAGTGAACCTTTGCCATCCGAGTGGGTGTTCAGGAGGGAGAGCGGCACCTCGATGACCTCCAGCCGCTACCTCCTTTCATAGAACCCCCCCTCCAGCCGACTCGCCAGGTGACCACATTATCGCGGTCTCAATAGCAGGATAAACCGCTTATTGATCGTCAGGGTCAAGCCTCTTCACTCCCCCCCCCTTTTTATTATCCCCTCCCTCCGAAGCGTTCAGATCTCCCAATCAGCTCCTACCCTCCTTCCACTCTGCCCCTCGACTCTACCTGATTAGCTTAATGCAATCCAGCAGTGCACTTGCATTTCTGCTGATTATCCAGGTTCAGTTCACCTGAGCTGTATTGAGAGAGGAAGAAAGAAGAAGAAGAGAGATCCCTCCCCGACCTCTACTAGTTATCCCTTCCCTTCCTTATGCTGTACAGACCCATATCTCTCCTTTGAACCCTCCTACGTTCCCCCATCATTCTCCTCCCAACTCCCATTCCCTAGCATTTGTGGAGTTGGAAAGCCCAATTGCGCGGTCCTCTATGGCTCCGGCACCGGGTCACCGCCACTTCCGTGATGCTTCCTGCTCCCAGCTACACACAATCAGGCTTCCCCCATGAGCGGCCCGACCCAACGGTATTGGGCTACCCCAACCCAGCTACCCTTCAATTCCCAGTACCCACCACCATTCGCTTACGACCTCCCCGAGACCCTGCCTCCCCCCGCGGCAGCCAGAACCCGTGTAACTCTGCATACTTCTACTTATACTGGAATCCACCCCCCCTCCAATTACCCCTCACAATGTGCCACTTTTCGCTCTCTCTCCCCCCCTCCCAGGCCCACCCAGATTTACATCGCGGTGAGTGTGGAAGTCCGTTACTTGCTGTCTTCAGGTCTTCTTGGCAGTCTCCAACGGCTGCAGTCCCTCCGAAGAAGTCTGCTTCTCGTGTAAGGTTCCAATTATCTTCTTGATGGCCTCAGCACCTTGCTTCCATCTCTCGTCCCTCTGCTCCGCACTCCACAGCCTGTGAGCAAGTTTCGTAGCCACCGAGGGTTCTTTTGGAGAAGGCCTGGCCTGGGGAATCTCAATACGCCGCTTGTTCAGCTCCAACACCGCTTCCTCCGCCGTCTCCACCGATCTGGACCCTTCAGGGAAGAGGATGACCATCCTAGCAGGATACGGGGTGCAGAATTTAATCCCAGCTTTTTTCAGCGCTTTCATGATGTCGGAGTAGGCACGCCTTCACGCCATAATCTCTGGAGCATAATCGTTCTCAAAATATAGACGCTGCTGACCCAGGAACACACTCCCCTTTCTCCAAGCTGCCCTCAACACTGCCTCTTTGTCTTGGAACCTCAGAAACTTGACTAGGACGGTTCGTGGTCGGGATCCCGGCGGGGGTCTTGGGCCCAACGTGCGGTGCGCATGCTCTATCTCCATCGCGAGGCCTTCTGGTAGGGGGAGCGCTTCTTTGAGGAGCTTCTGGACGTAGCTTATCATGTCTGGGCCCTCAGATCTTGAGGCCCGATATCACTATGTTCCTTCTTCTATTGCTGCTTTGGCATCCTCTGCTCTGGTTTGCAGCACTCTGGCTTCCTTTTGTAGGCGGGAGATGGCTTGCTCCGCTTCCTCAAGCCTGCCTTCCACCCCGACCATGCGAGCCTCACTACTCTCCTGCCTCTGCTCAAGCTTCCCGATGTTGGTACGAAGTGCGGTAGCCGTGGATTTCATTTCACGGCGAAAATCTCTCAGCTCTGCTAGCATTTGTGCCATTTGGTTCTGGAGTATTATGTGGGAAGCCTGCCCGGCCGCGCCGCCACCGTGTCGCGAGGAAGAGGAGGCCCACGAGTCCTCGCTCTCCGAGCCTTCATCCTGAGACTTCTCTTCATTTAGGTGAACGAGGATTGAGAACTTATTATCCCCTCTTTTTTTGGGCATTGTATGTTATCCTCCTGTAGTCGGTTTGGTAGGATATCGCTAGATTAGGGATGCTGGAGGAAAATTACAGGATCAGTCGGGAGAGTACCTCATCTAAGCTGCCATCTTCACCGTGACGTCACCGGAAGTCTCGACAGTGAGTAGTTTCAAAAGGGGATGGGACAAGGTGAGGGGGGAAGGTAATTGGGAAGGGCGGGCAGAGCAGCTGCAAGGTGAAGGTGCTAGCTGCACACTCGAGCAGACTTGATAGACCAGGTGGCCTATTTCTGCTGGCAAATTCATATGTAAACTATAATGTGGTTAGCCACAACTTGTTCACTAGTGAGATCACAAGGGTCTAAAAATGGTGGCAATGTACTATTAATATAGGGTAGACTTAATCATCAATATCTCTGGACTGCTGCCTGCTACAGAGGAGCCCAATACCCCCATTTAAAGCAGCTCTCCATGGACTTCAACACTATAATGGGAACTCTTCATAAATGTTCCCCTTTAATAGTAAAAATGGTACTTGGTGCCATGGCTGACTGAGACTGTGTCTACTAACAGTCAAACTGTGGCTAACATACTGTGGAGTGTCCTCTGAATGGGGCAGTCAGTTGGCAATATGTGGGAGTACAGAAACCAATATGCTGTAGTGCCATGACTTAATGTGATGGCATAGGTCCCTAAGTGTGGCAAAGTGTAGAGTGGAATGTGCTAGGTTGTGGTGAAGCGTGATGGTTAAATGTCTCCCAAATAGAAGAGAAGGAACTGTCCAGGCATCATCAGGGTGCAGGCAGGGGCATTACCAGCAGAGCCCTAAATGAAAAGTATTGATAAATTTATTTACATAAAATCTGGCATATCAGAATAATCCCAATAAATACATTTATCTCATTCATAGGCATCCTGAGGGAAGCAGGCAGATTCAGTTACATCAAGTACTCATATACAATAAGCACTATATTAAACAACAATAATTTACACATGACTGTATATATTTTCTCAGATGAACTAACTTCAGCAATTTGAGCAGCAGGTTCAATTGCTTAATGAACAGATACAATGCAACATACTGTAAAATTACATATAATCAGTGTGGACATGTTAAAGATCTATTTATATAGAGTGAGAATACTGTATGGGATGTTGTATATGTACATATGTAATGCAACATACTGTAAAATTACATATAATCAGTATGGACATGTACAAGATTTATTAATATATAGAGAGAGTGAGCAACAATCATGTATGGGGTGTTTTACACACCAGAGGTGTGTAATACTACATAAACCACAAGTGTGATGCATGAGTGGTCTGTGATGGTATTACACACCGAGGGTGAATAAAATAAATAATCCTTACTTTTTATATAATTGCTGGTTACAGAATTTGTATGTTTCTGTATTTCTCATGGACTGGCTGACACCCGCGCCATAATAACTGGCCTGTTATTATGGATGGTACCCAGTTATTATGGCATTAGAAAGTGGTGTCAGTTCAGTCAATAAATGACCTTATGAAGTGCATATGACAAAATACAGTGTTTGATGTATTCTTTGTTTTCTTCCTGCAGGTACAAGAGTTTGGTGACTGGAAAACGAGCGAGGAGGATCATAGCAGTCTTCTGGATACTCTCCTTTGTAATTGGCCTGACTCCTCTCCTAGGCTGGAATCGCTGGCATAAAGTGAAGAGTAACTGCAACAACACTGAAAACACTACTACCCCCTCAACAGACAACCTAAGTTGCAGCGTGCAGTGTCTGTTTGAGAACGTTGTCCCCATGAGCTACATGGTCTATTTCAACTTTTTTGGCTGTGTCCTCCTGCCGCTCATCATCATGCTGGGGATCTACATCAAGATCTTCATGGTGGCCCGAAAGCAGCTAAGACAGATCGAGCTCAAGAATGTCAGCTCGGACAGCTCAAGAACGACCCTCCAAAAGGAAGTGAACGCTGCCAAGTCACTGGCGATCATTGTGGGCCTCTTTGCTTTTTGCTGGCTACCCCTTCACATCCTGAACTGCTTCACAGAGTTCTACCCGAAACTCCCCAAATCCGAGTGGCTCATGTTCATTGCCATCATTCTCTCACATGCAAACTCGGTCATTAATCCCATCATTTATGCCTACAGGATTCGTGATTTCCACTACACCTTCCGCAAAATAATTTTCAAACACATCCTGTGTCAGGATGATGTCTTAAGCTGTACTAATGGCACTGCTCACAGTAGGAATGAAGCCCAGGGGCCCTCTGTGAAAGTAGCAACTGTTTTTGTATAGTGACTCAAAAAAGTAAACGATCATTAGGCAGTCCCCATCTACAGAAAGGTGCCAGATACTCTAGTCTACTGTGGAAACTCAGCCATACATATCATCTGTGAAAATGTGAAATATTACCCCATAACACTTTGTCCAGTGTGTACCACTGCTAGAAGAAGCTGTCTCACCTTCTCACCACTGGATGTAAGATGTTCCCAGTGGAAGACGTAAATGGCCATCATGGTAGTGGGGCACTGCTTCTTTTCCTCCTCAGGTTACACCCTGTAGAATTTGGGGGCATAAAGAGGGTCCAGTGCTATAGCTGACAAGACAGACTATTAGTGAAAAATGTAACATTATACATATAGTATGGAGGGTTGTGCACAAAACTTCAAGATGGAGTGAGGAGTAGGAATTGTTTCCATAGTTAACCATGGAGCAGAGTAGTGATGTGGGAAACACTTATGTCATGTTTTATAAATGGAATAGTGGCAGTAATGCTAAACTTTAATAAACTCTGCTACAAAAACTTCAGCCTTGGAAACTGCATTGTAGGGAGAGCTGTCATGAGTTCTGTTGTGTGTATCTCACACAGCAGGAAATAGTTTTGAGACAAGATTGCTTCAGAGGGGACTTTGCCCCTCCTTGTATCTAGCGGACAGTACCAATCTTCTTACATTCTGTTTGCCTTGGCTGGCATGAGTGACAGTCCGGCAACAAGTGGAAGGGGCTCTCTCAGACAGAGGAACATGATATGAAATTGGTGGGGGGAGGCGGTCTGGCTGTGCATTCCTCTCAACCTCTCAGCATTAATGCATAGCACCAACCTTCAAAATACACAGCAGATGGCTGGAATGTACAGCACATTCACATTTTAAGGAATAACAAGTTGAAGAATAGTGATCACCATATGTTTAGTATTAAGAAATGAGTGTGTATCCAGAAATAGCTCCAACGTATGGAATTGTCAGTATATCTTCGTGGCGCAAATGAAATATTTGGGTGTAAAATACATAGCACTATTTGAAATACATAGCAGCTGAGTGGTAAGGGCTGTGCAGACTCCATCCACTGTTGAAAGGGTGCATAGGCAAAATCCCCCCTCCTCCCCTTTGCTTTTGAAGGGATTAAGTCTGTGGGTCTTTGCTACTGTGCGAACATAAAAACATAGAAGTTGTCAGCAGATGGGGGTCATATGATCCATCAAGCTTGACCGTGTTTTCCTACCCCAGCTACCTACTTAAGCATCCCACAATGTCTGTCCCATGCCTGCTTGAATTCAGGCAGATGCACTGTGAGTCAGGGGTCCTATTTGGTGTGGCGACACACATACTGGATACAGAGATTTTATTTTTTTTTATTGTGTATCAAGCCTGTGGTTTTTACTGGTGTGGAGACAGTGCTAATTCTAATTTGTACTGGTGGGAAGACATACAACACAGAGATTGTGGTCTTCTCCAGTGTGGGGAACTGTGTGTTAAACCTGCTGTGCAATTATAATTTCTCAATTACAGTGACAGAACATTTGGGTAGAGAGAGGCTACATGGATGGGCAAAACTGGTTCCAGGTGAAGGTGCTGCTGTCATCAGCGTGGCTCAGTTGATAGCATATCAGTCTCTGGGCCATAAGGTTGTGGGTTCTAGTCTCACACCAGGATTGGGCTCATACCATAAACACTGGCACCCAAATGCAGAACTAAGGGGATGCCGTACTGTCGGGCTGTGCCGTCCTCTGGAAGAAATGTTACATTGAGGTTCTGTTTGCCTTTTCTGGTGGTTGTTCAGATGGACGTTAAAGAACCCATGGCACTTCTGGGAAAGAAAAGAGGAATTTCCCCGGTGCCTTGGCCAAATACCTCCTCACTAAAATACCACCAACAGTTTAATCTGGTTAAATTTCAGTTGGTTTGCATCTGAACCCCTCCCCCCAAAAAACTGGGATGAGGCTGAAAACAGGCAATGTTGTCTAGCTGTCTTTTACTGGTGAACAAAAAGTAATTAAAGGCTCACTGGCATAACCCAACCTGCAGCCTCCTCTCTACCTGTGCAGTTAACTGACCTCTATAATGCAAGCATTCCATGAAAGGCTGGGGCACATTGGGCTCACAGGGCTAAAACCATCATAATAAATGCTTGCAGTAGTAGTGTTTACTAAACTGGTGATGGTACCTCCCCATCTTGTGAAATGACAAACACTGTTGTCTTTTAAAAGCACACATAACCTTTCTCCCCAAATTTGAGTTCAGTTGTAATAAAAGCAATCTTTTCTTCATCAGGAGGAATTCACGTGGGGGATCGGAAGGGACACATCACGTGAGGGGCACATGCTACACTGACTGGGGTTTAATATTTGTTATGTGAATGAAATGCTTTGTTATCTTTTTTTGTTTGTTTGTTGGAAAGAGGTATGTCAGCTCAAGGCAATGGCAACAACGGAGATGTCGGTTTTTAGGAATGCTGAAAAATGCCATAACTTTGTTAGCGGAATACAGAGCATTTTCCTACTGCTGTGTAACCCCCTTCCCCAATGTAAAATGTACCCTTCCCACATGGGGAATGAAGATTGTTTTTAAAACTGTAAAGATAAAGCCCCCCCCCCCCCCAATGAAATCTTTAAGCACTGAGCCTGAAGGCTGGGATGGGCAGAAATAAAAGAGGGACCAGATTTCCTATGAGCTGTAAGGAGGCCAATGGGACCACTCATAAGGAAAGATAAAGTGTGTGCTGCATGTGGAGGCCGAGTCTTCTGCACTGTTTGTAGTGGACAGCGGAAGTGAATAATTTGGTGCTGTAACAAGGCGCAGCTGGAGGAGATTACAGTAATAAAAATTACTTAATTTGTGCGTGTTTGCCTCTGTCTTCTCAGTTGAAAACTGTCTGAGGAAATGTCAGAGCAGCCTTAAATCTCATCAGTGCTGACATTTGAAGGTTTAGACACGGGCAGCAGAACTCAGCAACAAACAGCAGTAGCTTATTAGCCTGCTTTGGCTTTAGGATGGCCAGCTCTGATCTGAATTAATGAGTGTGGGTGGCTTTTGGCTTCAGGCATTCTTATGAAATAAATCAAATTAAAAAAAAAAGAGGTTAGACTTCAAGAACAAACAAACATCATAAATTAAAAAACAAGACAAAAAACAGTGCTGCTAAGAATTGTCTGTTGGCCAAAGTGGAAAATGTTCAAATAAGATCGGAAGGGACATTAGGGCCATCATGTCCAGCTCCCTGCAAAGATATGTTGTTTGTAACCACTAGCAGTAAGTGCACAGCATATATTCAAAAAAAATGTAAATTCACTTTCATTATGCAATTTGCAAGTCTTCGAAAATGAGGTCAGCAGCAACCATGCAGCATTGTGGAGCACCAACACATTGTGGCTACAGAACTATCAGTAGGTACTTACACAAAAAAATACATACTGACCTCCCCAGTCTGTAACAGATCTCTTCCCTAGCGCTTCGTCACACCCTTGCTAAGCTGACTGGAAGAACAAAGCAGGATCTGTTCGGCAGCACACTGTGGGAGGTCAGTATCTATTGTTTTGTGGGGTACATCCCTTCTGTAGTTCTATAAGGCACAATGTTTTGGTGCTCCACAATGCTGCATGTTTGCCAGCAACCCCTTTTTCTAGGACTTGCAAACTGCATAGTGAAAGAAGATTTCGATTTTTTCCACATATGGTGCGCTTACTGCTAGCTGTTACAAAAATATATCTTTGATACTGTGACCTGAGTGCACTTTCATCTGTGTGGATTTTGCTGTTAGCTTGTGAAGTGCACCGACTCACCTTCCTCTCTTTGCACCACTTGGTGGAACCTACCCAACGATTCACCAGGTAATCAGAAATTTGTTTAGGCTTACTGTAATGGGACTGTGTTGCAGAACGCACCTCTCCTGTAATGGTGGATGAAATATTATCCTGAAAGCTTGTTTCAATGATCAAATAAATGTACACAATTGGGGGCAGCACCCCCATCAGCTGCTCATGAATTGCAGGGCTTCACCCTTTGCATCCCCCCCCCCCCAAACACACTACTATGCCCAACATCCAAAAAACAGTTTATTTGCCTCAGGATGAAATCTTGCCTGCCACTGCAGGAGATGTGCGACATCCTGACATGTTTTAGGAATGAAATCCTGTCCGCCATGGAGAAGAGGAAAATCTGCACTTATCTGCTGTGAAGACTTGTACTGTCTTCATGTCCACGGTTTCCACTGGTAGGCTTTTCTGTAGGTTCATCACTCTCTAGGAGAAAATGTACCTTCTACTGTTACCCCTGAGCTTCAGGGTATGTGTCCTTGCGATCTGCTGCAGGACACCAGATCAGTGTTTCTGGGTTTCATGTGTTGAGCACCATCACCAATCAAGTTCCGACTAGCATCCCAGGAAAGGAAAATTACTTACCAATAAATCTTTTTTAAAACAAATTCAGCACACAGCAATGATAGAGCTTTGATGTACAATTACTTATACACAGAAAGCATCCCATGCACTCTGAGAAAATGTTACTTTAGACCTACAGAAGGGCAGACCTGTGTCAGTGGGAGGTTATATATAAAACGCATTGGGAATACTCCTTGAACAGCCCTAGCTGCATCATGCAATATTAGTGCTGTTATAGTGTGTGTAGAACCACATAACCATGCAATATATACCAAAAATACAAACGTCAATAGAGAGCAACACAAAACAATAAAACTCAGTCTAAGTGTCTAGCACGGTATAAGATGCCTATCTATATTCATGCAATAAAGTTACCAGGATCTCCAAATCTCATGGAAAATCCCCAGTGTGGCGATGTCTCCATCCGCTATATGGACAGTACTATTTATTGCCCCTGTTGCCTGTAGTCACTGCCTAGTGATAGCCTGCTTGGCACTTACCAGTAACTCTTGATCTTGTTAAGTATCTCCTCCATAGAGCCGCACTCATTGGTCTTAGCACTGGAGTAACTAAGACCCTGTGGAAGTACAAACATTTTAGTTTTTAAACTTTTAGCATGGTCAACATGGTAAACAAACAGAAATAAAGACAAAATCCCCCCCATTTAGGTCAGCACAAGGGAGGCATCTGGAGAGCAAGAGATAAGATAAAGGGTTCACTAAACAGTAGGGCTTACTGAACATTAGATGTCCTCTGGCATATATTTACTAGGGCTGCATGTCTTCATGTCTCTAGCTGGTGATTGGTGGTGGTGGTGGTGGGTGGTGGCCACAGGAGTCGCAAGTAACTTTCTGATCTTCTTAGAGTGGGTCTTGCCTTTAAAGCCACACTATTTAGGTGAGTCAAACGCAGTATCCCAAGAACTGAGAATGGAGGCTTAAATCAGGCGTACAACAAAAGGGACAAAACCCCCACCCACATGGAAAGAAATACCGCTCAAGGGAATGCCACCTAATGAAAAGAGAGACTGCAGATGTACAGGGTATGTTTAAAATCTGGCAGACAGACAAGCAATCTGACTTTCTGAGAGGAACATCGGAGGTCTGACCCATGGGAATAGAACCAGGGCATGGCTGGGTCTTAGCAGAGGTACAAAGTGATTGGCTACCTAGCCATAGACACCTAGGTCCAAGTTCTGGCAGAGGTGAAACTCTAGCCAGTGACTGGGAAGCACTGGTGCTACTATTGTCTGCCTCCGAAAAGAGGAGTTAGGAAGCTTGCATCTGGACAAGGGGCATAACTTAGACAAGTGCGCTTAGAGAGGCAGATTACAGTAGAAGCCACCCTGGAGGCAACCTCGTAGGAGTCGTAAGTCAAACTGCTGAGTAGTAGCACCCTTGGTAACTATCTCTAACAGAAGTCTAGTGTTGACATTCTGTGGTATGGCAAGGAGCATGGGGTGAACTTGTTCCCATAAATGCAGTTGACTATGTCATATGGATTGATATGATGCTATCTATAAGGCCACCATGATGGAGGAAAATAACTTCCTCCCAAAGGCATCCAATCATTTTTAGTTTTGGTAACCGGGTAAGGCCCACTAGACACAGTGCCTGCTTTCAAGGGTGACCTGGGAGCACTGAGGAAATTAAGTAACTTGCTCCCGCTCCCACAGTCCACAAGTGGAGGTTTTGGGAATCAAATCCAGGTCTGTCGGATGTACCAAGCTCATTCACAGCTTGTTACGCTAACCTCTAGGTTATATTGCACAGCAACAATTTTCTAGGGTTATGGGGAATGGTGAAGAAGGGAGGGCACAATGTCCCCCAACTGTACACAGGAAAGCAATCCCCAATGTAGGGTTAGTGTGATTATCTAGGGCCCCGGGAGAGATCAAGTACTTGGCAGATACCCCAAAAGGAACTGGGGGTATAACAAATGGTGACACTAAGCTGCATGTGTGACTGCAGTCAGCACTGGATGAACTAGAGGTGCCATCACAGACGAGGGGGCACAGGAGGTGGAGGAAGGCAAAGTCTGCCCATGTCAAATTTTCAAAGCCCCTATATTTCCCAGTGCCCGCCTGCATGTCTATAATAAACTGCTGAAACATAGCAGCCTCAAGTGAGGAAGGGGGAATGAAAACTGATGATTCATTGTCATGGAAATAATGTTGAATGCCAGGATGCATCTAAGACAATCCTAGAAAGGAAAGGATCCATGTCCCTGAACCAGGACCTCACTAATTTTGTATATGGGTAAGGGAGATTTAGAAACTCCTGTAAGGTATATGATTTTATTATAAGGTACGGTATTGCATAAGCCACTTAAGTACACAATTGGCAAGGGGTGAATCTTAAGACTGGCCTAAGAAGGGAAGGCGCCATTTCCCTGAACCAGTACCATACTAATTCTAGCAGGTGAACTGGTGGTCAGAGAGGAAACCAAGTGGAGAAAATTTACCATCTGTGAAGAGATCGGGGAACTACAGAAGAGGGCCCTGATGCAGGAATGGGCTGTAAATGTGGAGGCAAAAAACACGTCATATGATCCCCTGGGCTGAACACGTGGCATAGGGAGTTGCAACCTAGTTGAACCCCATGCTAACCCTGATTCAAAAGGGGGGCTAGGGAAGAAAGCCAGAGATAGGCCAGGGAGAGGCCACATTGTACTGGGTGCAGGACCAAGAGGCTGTAACTATGGCACCAGTGTCTGATGCTGCGATGGCGTACGTAGTCTATCTGCTGGCAAACAAGTATATTTTTGGTACTGATGACAGAAAATGCAAGACAGGAAGGGATACTGAAGAAAAAAATGCTCACCATAGTAATGTTGTTTCTTCCAAAGGGTCTCTCTCTTTGTTTAACAACTGCAGTCATTCACCTGGAAAAAGCTGCTCCGGGGGTTAGAATTTTATGCTAATTAGAGAATCTAAGAATGAAATTCAAATCTCTGCTATGTGGTCATGCTCACCCCCTGCATTCTAACTGCAGATTTTTTTCTAAAGCTAGGGCGAGCAGTGACCACTAAACTAGCTAAATGGCTATCAAGCAATATATCAGAAACCTTTTCAACATGCAGAACAATTTTTAAATGTAATGAAAAATAGAAAAAGCTTAGATCACAGAGTATCAGTTGTAAGGCATTGTAACAAGTAATGCTCAAGCAAACAGATCTGATTCTTGTGTGTACTTTTTCTCAGGTTCTGAAAGGGGAGGTAGGATTGGGATTGCTAAGCATAATGAGGGATCCCTTTGGAAGAAACAACATTACTATAGTGAGTATTTTTTTCTTAAAACCCCAGGAATACCTCACTTATGCTTAAAATTGCAGACTCTATAACAGTACTTTGGGTGTCTGGGTACAGAACCTATTTAGGGAAAAGGTTCTGCAAGACAGCAGTGCCAAAGCTGGCATCCTTTCTGGAATGTATGTCCAGGCAGTAGTGCTGCATGAAAGTATGTATTGTTTAACAGGTAGCTACTTTACAGACTTACTGCTGGGAAACACCTCTTGATGCTGCCACAGAGGAGTGGTTCCCTAAGGCCTTCAGGTAGCAGTTAACCAGCTTGCCAGCTTTACTATAGCAGAACTGTGCGCAGGAAACTATCCAATGAGAAATGGTTCTCTTGAATGCTGGTTTCCCCTTCACCACAGCTGACAAACAACTGAGTGCTAGTGGACCTCACATTCCTTGCGTACTCCAAGTGATAGCTCAGAACTAGACTGTGGAGCGTCTGTTCTCTTGAGCTGGATTTTACTGTAAAGAGTACTGGAAGTGTAAATGACTGATTCAGATGGAATTTAGACACAACAGCGGTGTTTACATTGCCAACTTTGCAGTACATTAACCCATGTGCATGGGTTGATGCGCTGCAAAGTTGGCAGTGTAAACACTGTCAGGAGCATGTTAAGTGCATGTCGGATCATTTTTTTTATCCGACTCAGTTGTGGGTATCAGCAGTGGAGAGAGCGTTAAATGGCAGTGTGGATGCTCTGCTGCACTCACTCCACTACAAAGGCTTATTTTCTTCAGTCTTCGGTGAATTTACAGCCCCTCCTTGGCGTGACCTCCAGTGCTGTGAGGGCAGGCTATATAAAAGGGAAGCAGCCAGTGCAGCGTGGAAGGGAGCCGTATACATGCCACAGCGCTGATGCCATGTAAACATGGCTAAAGTTAGGAAGGAATTTTCTGTTAGTTTTCAAGATTACCTTGTCTATGTGGAATATGATATAGTTAGGATCTGTGCAGAGAGTTTACGGCTCACTCACCCTCCTGACAGATGTAAATGCCAACAGGAAAACTACTTTCCAGGTGATATACTTCACAGCAGCAGTTGCCATAGGCTCGTAAAGAGCCTCTATCAGCTGGGCAATACACAGATTCTGGTCCCATGGAGGGACACAATCCTTTACTGGACAGTACAATGATTAAGGCCTTTAAAGAACCTTTTGAAAATGGTTGTGGGACCACTGACCTGTCCTTGCCAGCTGAGGCGCATGCCGGCACTACTGCAAGGTGAACCTTCAGGGTTGAGGACCTGAGGCCCAGTGACTGTAGGTGCACTATATAGTCCAGGGTTGAAGCTAGCCTCACCCACAATAGACTGAGCTGTCTAGAGGAACACCAAAAATAAAATCTTTTCCACTTTGAGACATAGGTTTTCCTTGTTGCTGACTTCCTGGAAATCTTAAGCACTTCATGACCTTTTCAGAAAGATTTAGTGCAGTGAACTCTAGCTCTTCAAGTACCACACTCTGAGACACAGAGTTCATGGATTTGAGAATGTTATTTTGCCCTGAGACAGTCAGCAGATTGTTCCTCAGGGGAAAGTTGATAGGATGTCTGATGGAGAGGGAAAGGAGCAGGGAGCATCAAATTTGCCTGGCCCAATCTGGAGCTACAAGAATCCCTGTTGCTGACTCCGTTCTCGGTTTTAGCAGTACTCTCAGCAAAAGTGGGAAAGGTGAGAAGGCATAAAGAAACTTCCCTGATCAGTTGAGGACTACAGCATCCTCTGCGTCTGTACCTACCAACAGAGATCTGCAACAGAACAGTGGGAGCTGGTTGTTTTCCCAGGATGCAAACAGGTCTATTTGTCGTGCACTCACCTTCTGTACACTGTCGCCAGTACTTACTGGTTCAGAGTCCATTTGTGATTCCCCTGGCTGATTCTGCTCAGGGGAATCTGCCAGCACGTTGTCCTTCCATGGCAGCTGGTTCCATGTGATAATGGTGACTGCGGAATAGCGATCACTGTTAGGGCGAGTGTACATCCCCGAAAATGAATTTTGGTGATGCACACTCACAGCAAATGGCAAGAGAGCGCCCGAGATCTACAGGTTTCATTTTAATGCAGGAGGCTGTGCGCCCCCCTACCCCACTAAAGTATTGTCAGCTCTAGGGGAGTACATGTCGGATGTGTGTGAAATGTTTAAAAAAGTGAAGTCATCTGCCAGCAAAACAAGAACTGCGCCAAACACAAACCCTGCATCTCCCAACCAACCACCCTCCCCCACCACGCTAGCGGACCAGCTAGGCAGCTGCCTGCTATACCCCTCTCATACCTTCCCTCCCTTCACTCTACCCCCAGCATGCCTGCACCCATTATTAGCTTCCTCTCGTCCTACCTCGCCCACCCAGGCATCCAGTCGCTACCCTGCCAGGTAGCCCTGAACACAGGCGCTGTAACCGAGTTGCTGTTTTTGTAAGCGCTCAATTACGGTTGCTGTGTTCACTGGATACCATGGCAAGTGTACTGCTGAGAACTGGACAGCCAAGGAGTATGCTAGTTTCCAGGTCTTCATTGCTTCTGTGCACCTTTTGAAGATCTTGTTCCTTCCTGTTTATGTAATACATAGTTGTTGTGGCATTTGTCCTGATCTGGATGGACTGACCTCTTATGTGGGAGGAAAAGGCCTGCATTGCCAGGTACATTACTCTGAGCTCCAGGAGGTTTATGTGTTCCTGAGTCTCCTCTGTGCTCCACATACCATTTACAGTGAGGTCCTCCAGCTTGGTGCCCAAGCCCAGGAGGGAGGCATGTGTAGTAAGTATGACTGTAGGTAACTACAGAAAGAAGGGAACACCCTCCCTGAGGCTGCATTCTCACTTCCACCACTCAGTACCCTTAGCAGACACCTACGAACATATGAAAAACCATCACTCAATCAATTTTATTTTATACTGGAGAGTATGTGAGCAAAAATGCCCATTTTCACAAACGTCCAGCTGTACAGATATTTTGACAAAAAAGTACAGAACGAATAAGTTAACACATCAAACAGTGAGGTGAGGAATAATACTGTACATGCACTTAGTTAATACACTTTACAGCAGGTTTATAAACGGGAAACATTTCATACAGTGGCAGATAGTCATAGGGAAAAAGCTTGAGGAAAACACACAGGAAGGGTGTATTTGTGGCAGGTGCTGGGGGCTTGGGAAAACATGGGGGCAGAAACAGGGAGGGAAGGGGGAGTAAGAAAGTAGGGAAAATACTGTAACACCAAATATTTGATGAGAGGGACAATAACAAAATATCTTAGTATATTCAGAGAGGAGGATGCCCAGGGCACACACAGGTGGTAGATTTTAGGAGGTGGTCCTTGAGGGTGTTGCAGAAGGAACTGACTGAGATACAGGCAAGAATTTCAGGGAGAAAACTGTTGTAAGACTTGGGGCCCTCATAACTGATCGAATTCTGTGCATGAGAGGTACCATAGAACAGGATGTCGAAGATGTGATGGGCAGCCCCTCTTGTACTGAGCTTGGGGACTGACTTAGGAAACAGGGAGGTAATGCTTGCTGGTAGTAGGTTAAGGTTCACCTTGTGTAAGAAAGAGAGCATTTTAAAATGGAACATACTCTCAAGGGTGAGCCAGTTTAGAGGATCATAAAGGGCACAGTGGTGAGTATTCCACGGGAGGCCAGTGACAAAGTGTGAGATGCTATTGTAAGTGGTCCTGACTGACTTTAGAGAAGTGGTTGGATGTGGTAATGGGGGGAAGTAGACAATACAGCCATACTTGAGGAGGGGTAAGAGCAGGGAGCTAGCCAGATGTAGTCTGCAGGCGGGGATTTGGAACTCTCTGATTCGGTATAAGAGACCAAGCCCCATATGGATCTTGTTAATGATATGGATATTGAAAGTGAGGTGTGGGTCAAGGAACAGTCCCAAGTATTTAAATATCATCCAGTTTTTCTATAGTTTCCAAGATGGTCCGCGAGGGTTAAGCCTGAAGTCATGACTTTTCCTGGGCCAGAGAAGATTATAAACTTGGTTTTCTTGGAATTGAGGACCATACCCTTAGCAGAAAACCAAGAGTCCAGCATGCTGAAATCTGCATGCAGATTTCCAAACGTGTCCAAGTTGTTGTCACTGCAGTAAAGGACCACGTCAATAGCATATAGCACAATTTTAGTGAAGTGGCAGACATCTGAAAGGTTGTTTATGAAAAGAGAGAAGAGAAGTGGGCCCAGGATGGACATAGGAGGAACCCCATATTTAACTGGACAGTCGTTGGAAAAGTGACCATTGATAGTTGTTTTCTGGGATCTTTAGGACAGTTAGCTGCCAATCCATTTAACAACATTCACAAAGATTTGCAGGCCCTGGAGGGTATCAAGGAGGAGGCTATGGCTAACCAGGTTGAAAGCCCTGATCAGGTCCACAAACACAGAGCCTGTGAATTGGCTTTTGTTGTTAGCCTAGTGAATATTGCTGGTGAATTTCACCAGGGCTGTTTCTGTGTTGTGGTTGGATCTAAACCCAAGCTGAGCTTCTGAAAGAAGGTTATGGTAGTTGAAGAAGGCAGTGAGCTGGGTATGAACTGCTTTTTCAATGATTTTAGACAGGGAAGCGAGTAGACAGATAGGTCAGTAATTACCGACATCATTCCTGGACCCTGATTTGAAGAGCGGTTTTATGGTGGCAGTTTTCTAGATGCTTGGGAAATGGCCAGAGCAAAGTGAGAGGTTAAGTATGTTGGTGGTGATGGTACTAGAGGTATGATGGTACTTCTTTCTTTTTTTATTGCTTTTAATAAAACAATAGCATACAATCATCTCATGCCAGAGATCACATGTAATAACAGGCAAAACATCCAATGTAATAGTAAACAGTCTGCGCAATCTGGTTTACAAATATGGAGGTATTCCTAGATTAACAAGTCCAAATATTGTCCATGTAATGCTGCACCCTACAGGACTTTGGGTGGTCTATTCAAGTTGAAAATTCTAACCCAAGCATGAAGATTCAACAGCCAGTGTTGATGTGACCCCCTATCTAACAATTGATCTCTTAACATGTGCAGTACTCAGAGAAATGAAAAAATAAACATAAAGATAGTAACCTTAATATAATAAAATAAAATATTCTAGCTTAAATATAGTGCTTAACTCAATGGTTCAGTTAACCTGCGTGGAATGCACCACGTGGCAATCCACCACCCCTCAGCACAATATAATGCTATATAATACTTAGCCAACATTTAATTTACACCTCTACGGAATAGGGCTAAACTAAACCTGGAGCCCTGCCAGAAACTCACAAATAGACCCACAATGGTCTAATAAAACCAACAGTAAGCCTTTATATTTAACAGATTTAACAGATTGTAGACTTGCACTATTTACTGATAAACAGTCCCAGCATTGGAATTCTTCAAGTTTCTTCCTCAGACCCAGACTGGTCGCTAGGTCCCGCTTAAGCAAACTACCTTCCAAGTGCCTCCACTTTTTTCCCCGCTTTGTCCAAGTCGGTAAATTGAAACGAATACCTGCCATAGTGTATTCTCAGGTGGGCAGGCATAAGAAGAGAGTGAGCAATTCTAAGGCTCCAGAGCTTGGTGCGAACCCCATCAAACCTTTTTCTCCTGGACTGGGTGGCAAAGGAAAGGTCAGGAAAAAGACTGACAGTGCTTCCCTGAAACTGCAAGGATCCTGCTCCTCTAGTGGCCTGTAGAAGGAGATCTTGAACAGCAACACCGCTAGTAATTAAGAGGATCATCCGAGGTGCTTCACTTTGGCACGTGGCAGCAGTGGGAGAGATACAGTAGGCCTTGAGAAAGCAATTCTGTGGAAGGGAAGATTCCAGATTTAATGTACCAGGCAGCCACATCTGTAAAAATTCCAATAGGCTCTCTTCCTCACAATTTTCAGGGAGTCCCACGATGCGAACATTCAGGTCCCACTGCGCATTTTCCAAGGCCTCCAGTTGATACTGGAGCTGCATGGTCTCTTGAGGTAGAAGCTAGAGCTTTAGTAGCCATCGATTCAGCCGAAGTTGCAGCTGTAGCAGCTGTAGTAATTTTGGCATCCTGCTCCGTCATTCTGGCTAGCAACAACTCAATTTTGCAGTCGATTGCCTGCATTGATTTCTGCAAGGCTCGCCATGGAGATTCTGTCCCAGAAGGGGACTGTGTGTCGCCACCGCTGGTAACACTGGCACCGGCTGATTTTATGGACAACCTCCTGCTGCTATATTAATGCGACCCATCTTATAAACATTATATGCTCCTAATCCACACACCTAGCAGAATACACTGCTGGGTTCCTTTTTGCTTTTTTGGCTAGATAATTAAGATTTTATTTAACTTTTAAGTCTGTTATTTTAGCGCGCACGCTCTCTCTCGGAGTACGTCCTGTCAGTAGGTGTGCTCCACCCCCATGATGGCACGTTTAAGGATTTTAAAGTCAATTCCATCTGCTCCTTTGCTGGGTTTGGGGTTATTATACTGGATAAGCTTGATAGTGTTCGAAGGTTTTAGGGCCTGGAAATAAAACTTGGGACAGGGCTCGGCAATAGAGTTTGAGATGGAGGGGGAAGGAGTGGGTGAGAGGTGGGGGAAGAGGATGATTTATATTTATCAAAGTCTCCGAAAAAAGAATTGAAGATGTTAGCAACTCTGGAGGGGTCATTTGTCTGTTCATCCCCTTACATAAACATGATGGATTCTGCATTCTTGTTCTTCCCGAGTAGGGAGTCGAGTGTCCCCCATAGTTGACGGGGTTTGCTGAATCCCCTTCCCCAAGTTTATTTTGAAGATAATTGAGTTTGGCCTTTCTGATGGTGGATTTGCACTTGTTTCTGAGAGCTCTGCAGAGAAAGAGCTGGGCAGGGTCCTTGTGCTTAGTATAACAGATGCAGGCCATGTCCATAGTCCTCATCAATTTAATGATGTCGGGAGAAACCCATTCGTTAACATGCCCCTTGACCCTAACTTTTTTGAGCTGGACGGATTTATCATAGACACTGTTGAAGATAGTGGAAAATTTGTCAAGGACAGTATCAAAGTCACCTGAGACAGAGGTGAAAGATCAGTCGACCAGGTGGAAAGCACGAGTTATGTCCTCAATAGTGTCATTGGTAAGGCGTCCAGAGAAAATAAAATGGGGGGGGGAGATATTGGACAGTCCAGTGGCACAGTGGCCACTTAAACAGTCTGGCAGTACTCCCGAGTTGGTAATATGGGATGGATTGGAGATGATGATCCAGTCGATTAGCGTGTGGGTACCAGTCTTACAGTTGGACCTGGTGGGGGTAGAAATAAGTTGGTGTAGGCCGTGGCCAGTGATGCAGGATTTGGCTATGTTGGCTTGGCTGGAGACCCAATTAATGTTAAAATCCCAGAAGAGTACCCACTCTCTGTTAAGGGGGAAGGAGTTTTCAAGGGCAAGCAGGGTCACCAGGTTGGAGTGGAAGGTTCCAGGGGGAGACAGGCTGTTGTGAGGGTAAGGGTTTTACTTCTTCCAAGAAGTAGGTTAATGGAGAGGGCCTTGAGCGTGGTGAACTCTGCATTGCAACTGTGTTCAGTGAAAGAGAACTTGTTCAAAACAAAGGACACGCATCTCCCCTTTTCTCCCCAGTCTGTCTTTTCTGACAGAAGTGTAGCCACTGATTTCAATGTCCCCATTGGAGATTCTGGAGTGACACGTTTCTGAGAGTTCTACAATGTCAAAGTCGTTCCTAGTGACCCAGGCCTGGACATCATCATTTTTAGCAGGCAGGCTCTGTATGTTAAGATGGATTAGGCTAATGTGTTTCCCTTTGGTGGCATAGGACAGGCAGGGAGAGGGGATGGGTTTGTGGGACCAGGGTTGGGGGTGGATGGCTCCGGTAAGATGTAGGAAGAGAATTAAGGTCCTGGATAACCTAGAGATAAGAGGTGGAGACTTCAGTCTGCGGAACCTGGATTGTTTTACCCAAGTAACAGTGAGGTGCTTGGTGGAGAGATGGGGTAGTAGGGGGTGGAGGAGGTAATGGATACAGTCTTCCTAAGGTAGTATAAGAGAAGGAGGTGTACAAAGGGTGAGTTTGGATTGAAGTGAGATGGTGTAGGGGCTGGGTGGAAGGAGTTCAGAGGGGGGAAGAGATGAGAGTGCAGAGTGGGGTGTGATGTGATGGCGCCTGAAGGGGGGAAGGTACAGAGAGGGGGACTGCAGCAGTAGCAGAAAAAATGTAGAAGGTGCCAATGGGAGGTTAATGAGCCAGTGGTGAGGGGTCATGCTGCAGAAAGGAGGTATGTCACAGGTGCTCAGACCATACAATTTAACTAGGAGGATAGGTAAGGGAGAAAAGGGCAATCAAGTGGACTTGCTTTGAAAGACAAATATGTGAAATCCATGTCAAAAGTGTGGCTGGTTATGGGGTGACCGATTTACAACTTATTCCTATATTTTTGTTTTCTGTCTACCAGTTACCAGGAGATAAAAAAAAAAAAAAATGAAAAAAGCCAGTAGTAGAAGGCGGCCAAATTGGTCTATCGCATCTGGTCGGTAAATGATGCAGAGTTCATGGCTTACGCTAATGACCATCCCCCCTCCCTCCCATGTCTTCCCCTCCTTCCCTTCTCCCCCTCTTTGGTCCCATGGGTTCCTCATGTGTTTGTCCCAGGCACTCTTCAAGACCTCCACCGTCTTCACTAAGCCCACCTCTTCGAGCAGCTCATTCCAAGCAACCACCACCCTCTCTGTATAAAAATGTTTCCTTACATCCCTCCTAACTCCTCCCCCCTCAACTTTAAGCTATGCCCTCTCGTGGTTCCATTGTTACTCATTATAAAGATACCTTCACTTTCCACTCTGTTCATCCCCTTCAAGTATTTGAAGGTCTATATCATTTCACCCCTCTCCCTCTTCCCTTCTATGGAGTATATCCTTAGAGCTCCCAGTCTCACCTCATAGGACCTATTCTGTTGCCCCTCGAACATCTTGGTTGCTCTCCTTTGGCCCCCCTCCAGTATGCTGATGCCTTTGTTAAGGTATGGATACCAATACTTTAACCCATATTCTGAATGTGGTCTTACCATTGACCTGTACAATGGCAAAATGAACTTAAATCACCTTGCAATACACACCAGCATCCTGTTAGTCTTTGCTGCTGCCTTCTTGCATTGTGAAGTGTGTTTTCGGTCTCTAGGAATCACCACCCCCAAATCCTTTTCTTCCTCTGAAGCAGCTAGCTGAACACCCCCACTCCTGGCCATACTCCATCCTAGAATTCCTGGCCCCTATATGCATCACTTTGCACTTTATGACACTGAAGCCAAGTTGCCAGATTCCTGACCATCTCTTGAGTTTACTGAGGTCCTCCCTTAGGTCCTGTATCCCTTCCTTTGTGTACACCATCCCCTACAGTTTGGTATTATCCGCAAACAGGTGCACCCTGCCTGTAATGCCTTCCCCAATGTCACTTTCCAAGACACTGCACAACACTGGTACCAGCACCAATCACTTTGGGACCCCGTTGATGACCTCCATGGTGCTGAAGAACTCTGCCCCCACTACTACTCTCCGAGTTCTGCCACTCAACTAATTGTCTACCCACCTTACCATTTTCTCCCCAACCCTAGATCCATTAGTTTCATTATCAGCCTCCTGTATGGTACAGAATCAAAGGCCTTGCTGAAGTCCAGGTATAGGATGTCCATAGCCCAGCCTCTGTCCACCACCTTTGTGACCCAATCAAAGATTTGATCAGGTTCGTTTGACACAGTCGACCAGCCACAAACCCATGCTGCCTTCCATCTTGTAGACCATTCTCCTCAATGTATCTCACCAGTCTTTCCTTTAGTATGGTCTCCATGAGTTTACATACTATCGAGGTCAGGCTGACTGACCTAAAGTTGTCCAGGTCATCCTTGGGTCTGCTCATGTGGAGGAGCACCACATGTGCTGTTCTCCAGTCCAGCAGCACCACGCCTGACTCCAGGGATCTATTGATGAGAACAGCCAGCGGCCCCACCGGCTTCTCTGCCAGCTCTTTCAGCACCCTAGGGTTTATGCTGTCTGGTCCCAGGGATTTGTCCACCTTTAGTCCCAGAAGCCCTTCCCTTCCTCTTTCAATCTCAATTACCACTTCAGGCCCCTCCATCCTGTTCCCCCCACGTGGCACTGGTCCATCCTTGTCTTTTGTAAAGGCAGAGCAGAAGTATTCAAGTAGCAATATTCATCCTTGTGACAGGCACTAGTTTTGAAAGTGGATCCCGCCTCTGGAACCAATGGCTCTCTAGATGATACTGGATATCACTCATTTAAAACCCGGCACCACTGTGGTGGATGATGCCATATGCCGTAGCGAGCACAGAAAATCCCTTGCAGGTTTGGGCTGACCTGCCTTGAAGGACTTGAAGCTGCGATCAGATTTGCTGCCCTTTCCCAGGGAAGGAATGCCTTCCCTTGTAGGGTATTTAGCTCTGCACCTATAAAGTCCAGAACTTGAACTGGTGCGGTCTGTGGCTTTTGAACATTCATAAGGAAGCCTAGGTCGTACAAGGTGCTTTGTGTCAAAAGGAGGGAAGACTTGTCCTCCTGGTGTGATCTTCCTGTGACTAGTCAGTCATCCAGACGGGAAAAACCACATTCCCTGCTTCCTCAAATGTGCTGCCACTACGACTAGGCCCTTTATGAACACTCTTGGTGCTGAGTATAGACCGAAGGGAAGGGCTGTGAATTGGTAGTGGCAATTCCCTACCCTGAATCTGAAGTACTTTCTGTGGTTGGGCCTAACTGGTATGTGACAGCAGACATCTTTCAAAGCCAGTGATCCCAGACAATCTCCTTTTTGCAGTGATGGAATCAATGATCCCAGTGCTACCATCTTGATTTTTTTCCTTCTTTAAGTGATTGTTCAGGTGTCTCAAGTCTAAAATGGTCTGCCACTCCCTATTTTTCATGTGGGCCACAAAGTATCTTAAGTAAAACCCCTTTCCCCACTGTGAGTGAGGAACATTCGGCAATGCAATTGCTTGCAGTAATTTTCTTACCTCACATTTCGGCGAGTATCTTTCTGTTGGAGTGTGAGGATGTAAGGTTTTGTGACTGCGGTTTTGGGAATTTTTTTCAACTGCAGGGCCAGACCCTGGCTCACTATTTCCAGGACTCACTTGTCTGTGGCTAATTTTCCCATCCCTGCATATAGTGAGTCAGCCTTCACCCACTGGCAATGGTTGGGCAACCTGTGCAAGCCCATCAGGGGTTTTGTTTTGAATAACCTTTGGGAGCTGGTGTTGCATCTGCACACCTGGGGCCCCTTCTACCCCTACCCCTGAAGAAACCCCTCTGTGGGGGGTAGTTGTAAGTAATGCAAGTACAGGGGGAATAGCCACTACCCTACCTCCCCTTCCAGAAGGCGTATAGGAAGTGAAGACCTTTTCCTTCTCAGTGTTGCTCTTGTAGGTGGTACTGTATTCATCCACCTTCTTCGTAATGGTCTCTTGTCTTGTCATCAAACAGCGAATTTCCCTCACAAGAAAAATCTATTTCTTTTGTTTGAGTGTCTGGGAAAGGTTTGTGGTTCTAAGCCAGGCAAACCTTCTTAGGGAACTGCATGTGCCATGACCCTGGATGCAGAGCCATTAGTGCCCTCTGCCATGTGGAACTTGTACTTAGTGGCCTCCATGGCTGTCTTTACTGTGTCAGCCAAATTCTGTGCCAGGTCACCAGTAGCCTTCTCACTGACTGCCAAAAATGGAACTCAGAGGGCTTTTTGGTAGTGAGCTGTGTAGCCCAAGTATGCTGCCTGCATTAACAGCAGGGAAGCTGAAGTATAAAGCTTCTGCCCATGCTCTCCAGCTTATTGGGAGTCTTTCTCAGGAGGCTGGAAAGAAAGACGCACCTTGACCTTATCACAGGTGGCAGTCTGCACCACTCCCTCATGATCAGGGTGAGAACAGAGGTACTCAGAGTCCTGTTTGTCCACCTGATACTTTGACTCAATTTCCTTATCTATGCCAGCAGCCGAAGTAGATGCGAACATAATTTTACAAGTGGCCTTCTTGAGAGATTTGAGGATGGGCAACAGCAACCTTTTTGTGGGAGTTAAGAAGCCCATCATAGTCATAAATTCCACCTTGTTTTCCTTTTCAGCAGTCTCCAGCTATGAGATGTTGAGGGTATTCACCATTTGCCTCACAAAAGTATAGAGTAAGGTATAGTCATCGGGGTGGGAGTTGAGGAGGGGCACCAAACTCTAGGAGAATCATCAAGCTCTAGGTCTCCTTCGTTCTCCTCATAGTAAAACTCAGTCTCCTCTTCCACAGGCTTTAGGAATGGAACTGAAGCCTGGAGACTGAGGGCAGGCATATTCATGAAACTCCCCACAGGGTGGAATGCCTGTAACAACTGCCATACCTCTGTCATGTCCTCTATTGATGGCACTTTATTTGCAATTTACTGGCGGTTCCTTTCTTTCTTCAGGAGGAGGGACTGCGACATGTTTTTCTTTTTGTCTTTTCTTAGCAGGCACCGTCTCCAGTATCTGCTTAGAGGCTCTTATTTTTACTGGATTCAAGGTTCCCTATTCAGACATCCTGATTTTTTAACCATCTTTTGCAGCCTTTTCTTTGTTATACTGCTTACTTTGAGGGTCTGGATCCTCATCTGAGCCTTTAGGTGCTGTAGTGACGGACTGAGAAGCCATAATGCCTTCTAACTTTTTAGTCCTTTTCTTTTGCGTTTTAGGGCGAACTTTAATACAAAGTTCACAACTGACAAAATCATGATCTGGATCCAGGCACCTCAAACACAACACATGACGGTCTGCCTTAGCCAGGAATTGAAAATAAACTGTACAATTTTTAAAGCCTGTGGGTCCAGTCTTTTGGGCCTGTCAGTCATGTCAAAACACTGACAACCTAGGGAAGATGCTCCAGTTCCCAGAATTTAACAAAAATGGACAGTATTACAGAAAAATAGGCTTGAAAATATAGAAATGTGATTCAGTTCCGTTCTTAGCACGAATGGCAATAAAGGAACACCAAAAGATGCTCAAATAGAAAAATGAGCCAAGTAACATCTTAGTTCTAAAAAGAAAAGGATATATAACAATAATAAATAATACTGCAAAGTGATATACTTTTTACAGAAAAATAAGGGCTCCACGTCATAACTGCGACTGCCAAAAGACATCACATCGCCAAAAATCAATTTCAGCGATACGACTCCCCAGCGCACAGCAAAACGGTGCTGGGGACTTACAATTTTACATTTTATGCAGGGGTGTCCCTACTTTAGGATTCTCAACTCCAGGCTCCAGGGAGGTGCATGTCCTGGAGGGGGGGCACGTAACAAAAACGTACCTGCACCCGGACCGAACCCAGCACTCTGTCTACCCAAGCTCTGAACCCATCCACCATGCCACAGGACCAGCTTGGCAGCTCACCATAGCACCACCCTTCAAAAACCCTCCTACCCCTCGCTGAGCATGCTTGCTCCCCCCATGCGTACATGTAGCGACATCCTGTCACTATATGCTCGAACCCACCACTATCAGGTCGCCCTACCCCATCCGTAGCCCACATGACATGCATTGCAATTGAGTCACCGTTTTTGTTTGCACTCAATTCACGGTCACCCACGTCACAGGCTACCAAAATAAGGCTTTTTATAAGTAAATAGAAGTGGTTCCCTGAAAGTGGGAAATGTGCTGCAAAACATCCTGGGAACCGATGTGGAATCTGAGGAAATAATATAACGCACAAAAAAACCCCCCAGAGTTACTGAAAATACAACTAAAATATTAGATTTCGAAAGAATTCATAAAATAAACCGCAATCGATCTGAAGTAAAGAGAAGACTTCAGGTGACTGCTTTCTTTAGGCAGAGAAATAAATCTGCTGTTAGATTGCAGGGGAAGTCAGCCCAGTGGCTCTGAGGGTTGAGGCGCTGGACGTCACACCTCGCGCAATGCCGACTGCTCTCCTCTCCCCGAGGGATCCAGGGCTTCTCCGGCACAATAGAGACCCCCCGGTAGAGAACGGGGGTACTACTAGCCCAGGAGCAAAATCAGGGGAGAAGTGCAGCAGACATCTATGGGCAGCCATGCTGACATCATTGCACGGCTGCGCTCAAGTAAATCACATTGGGCACTAGTGGACCTCTCTAGGCTCCTGGCCACACTCCTGCCGGGCCTCTCTCTCTCTCTCTCTCTCTCTAGACCTCCCCTCCCCAGACTCCAGCCTGGCACACTAAATTGTAGATAGAGCACCAGGACATAAGGTGGTCCCACCTCGGGGGGGGGGGTTCAGAGCCAGGAGATCTTATGGGCTGAGTTGGGCATGTGAGGTAGCTGGAGAGAGTTACCTGAAGTCTGCTGCATAAACAGAATGCAGGGGTAAGTGTGACCATACAGTACAGTTCTGAATTTCATTTTAAGATTATCTAACTAGCATAAAATTCTAAGCTCTGGGGCAGCTCATTCCAGGTGAATGACTGCAGTTGTTAAGCTTAAGTGAGGGATTCCTGGGATTGAATAGGACTATTTGTGAGAAATGCATCGCAGTTGAGGATCTTCTTAACCCCATCTCCTGGTCCTATCTTTCACAGTAGGGAGGGGGCAAGGCGATGACAGAAATAGCACAGGGCAGTGTCATGGTCTGGGTCCAGATAAGAAAAACACAGCGAGTGAAGGTCTGTGGATGAGGAAAGACTAAATGACCTCAATATGTACACCCTGCAAGAAGAGGAAGGGGAGGATATAAGAGAGACCTTTAAATACCTCACAGGGGTAAATAATATACAGGAGGGAAGTATTTTTCAGAAGAAGGGGCACTCAAGAACAAGGGGACATGCTATGAAGCTGGGGGGTTAGATTCAGGAGAGATTTTAGGAAGCACTTCTTTACAGAAAGAGTGGTGGATTCCTGGAACAATCTTCCAGTGGAGGTGATAGGGGCGAAGACATAGGTTGGGTTCAAGAATGCATGGGATAGGTACAAGGGAATCGGAAGAGCGGTAGATCAAGTACAGTCTACAGTAACAATGTAGGTAGGGGGGAAAAAAGGTCAGGCCAAGTGGTCATTATCTGCCATCAAATTCTGCGTATCTATGTTTCTGTGCAGGCAATTTTATTCCTGCTGTGACACAAGCAAAAAGGCAGCTGCTTAACCACAAAAAAAAAAAGAGAAAATGGTACTGGGACAGAGCTAAGTGCCAAGACTACATCACATGAGAAACCAGAGAGAAAAAAAAAATGCACAGAGAGGGGTCTGGTGGGGACAAGTCCAATCATCCACATCTTTGAAACAAGGGAGCTTGTCAGTTCCTATCAATGATTATGAGGAAAGCGGGGTGGGATAAGGTTTTTTTTGTGCGATCCAAACTGGGGCTCAGTTAATTTTAGCCCTGATTCGAGTTGAAGTTATTAAGTTAGATATTCATGTAGGCTTTTATTCCTGAATACTGCACAATTTCTTAGGACTTTGAGAGATACTCCATTCCCAAAAGTTTATTAAAAGTGAATTAATTGGAAGTAGTAGACAGTAATGTGGTGTAGCATTTCAAATAAAATATTAAACACAGCAAAAGCTGGGGCTGACTTTTGGTTGTATGACATGGCACTGTAGATGTACTGTACTCTCCTTGGCAAAATTTGTTTGTGAACTTGCTATACCTTGTTTATGGAATAAAGCAGAGTTGAAAAAGACAAAAAGAATGAGGCCTACGCAGACAAATCCAGAGGTTCATCACGTCTACCACCTAGTTGATAGGTTTTTCTACTACAGGAAAAAAAGAACTGAGAAGGCTGGGGCTGGGGACGCTGTTTAAAAGGCACTTACATGTGGCACATCAGGCGATGTTTCCATACTTTGGCACCCACAGCCCCAACAGATCTAAATCCTATAGGATCCTAGTGCCTCTGGTGCTAAAACTAAGGAGTGTGGCTCTGTGGCAGAGACTAGTTATGGTGTTTTTGTTTTCTACAAAAAAAAATTCTTTTTTTTTTTTTTTACACCATGTAAAGCAAAATTATTTCCCTTCTTATGATTAGGCTTTGGAGTCCAAACCATGATAAGTTGTTGATCTGTAGTCTCTTCATTTACTGTACAGTTCAAATATTAGCTTGAGTGTATTTGCTGTGTTCTGCTCTGTGATCTCTGTTGGGGGGTGGCAAGACACACACCTCAACCAAAACTCTGTCCCCCACTCAGCACTCTGCTCACTTGGTTGCTTAAAACACCAGCTTTATGCCAGTTTATCTCAGGCTGTGAAAACCTTGCTCTGACTGCAGCTGGCACTGCTGTCCCAACCCCTAACCCAACACCCCTGAAGCCAAGTTCATTTCTTGGTGGACAGAAAGGAATGGCATGCCCACTCTAAAGTATCATCTCTTGGAAGAGAAACTAGAAAGAACTTGTCAAAGACTGTCACTGAACCTCGGAGTGCTCCACTGGCCAAGGCTCGCAGACTGTTGCACATGAAATTATGAAAATGTTTTGAAACTTTAAAAAGTACTCTCATACTGTTACAGTCACAGGTTTACAAGCCCAAAATACCTTTAATGCATATGTGCACAAATGAGTCTGATGTCACAATACCTACCAACATTTCCTAGGTGATAATGGACTTAAGCTTTCCCAGAGGTTGTTTCCAAACAAACTGTTATTTCATGACAGCATGTGCACCTCCTCCTCCTCCTCTCAATCATACCTCTCAACTGTACCACATTACGAGGAACGTTCCTCATTTTACTTCAAAAAAGCTCCTTGTTCCACATTGTGAGGACTTCTTCCACATTCAAAGTCAACATTTTAAAGCAAAAATCCATAGTAAATGATGGAAAAAATAAATTATTCAATTAATAACAGACTTTCTGAACATAAATGCAACATTTTAACAGTGTTTTGAGCTTCTTAGGTAAATATTTGATTAAGTGTTCCACATTTTGCCCATTTGTTCCACATTTTGACAGGCAATGTTCCACATTTGGGGGACAAAAGGTTGAGAGGTATGCTCTCAATGCGTTGATGTTACATGCCTGAGACTTGAATGCAATTACATCCTGATTTGTAATGTGCCAGACACCCAGTCATGTACTCGGATTGGTCAGTGGTGATTTATAACATACCAACATGCCCACCCTGATTCAGAAGCAAGCACTGCACTCCTAAAATGTAAACAAGCTACATAGACCCAAACACACTTCAACAAGGTGCCGTTGCATTCTTTTTTTGTAGAGATCATATAGTATCACCTTTTTCTTTACAGATTTATTTCAAAAGTTTCACCAGAAAAGACATATTGAGCTGTGTCCTGGTGGAGAGGGGGAATGGAAAAGGCTAAACAGTAATAACAATATTATAAATAAGGAATATGCCATGGCCCCAGGAGAAATACTGCCAATATTTTTTACAAGCGTTGCCTGAACTTATGACATCATGAATGATGAAGCCACGAGTGATGTCATAACAACAGTACGAGTGGAAAATACCTGTGATATTTCTCTTGGGGCCATGGCATATTCCACTTATCCAACATTTTATGTTTTTATTTCATTTTTGTTACTTTATAATTTATTTTAAATAGGTGCTTTTTCTGTTTTTGTATCGGGTGTCGGATGGCCGAGTGGCTCCTGACACAATGATGCATGATGCTACGCAGTATGATGTTCGTCCTGCATCTCTGCATCGTGGACAGCGTCTGGAGGTGCTGCAAGTTTGTGAGGTTTGTGAGCGGTCTCGGCCTTCAGTGTCACCGAGAATGAGTGTTGCTGTTTGGTGGCACTGTGTGGGAGAATCAAGTCAGATGACTCAGTTGGAGCTGAGCAGATTTTGGGACTTACGAAGGGAGTAATGACTATACAGGAGAGTATAGATGACATTTTTTAACTAAATGGGTAAATAAGACACTTTAGGCTAACAGGCAAGATGTTTTGGTTGCAGTACATTTATGTTGGTCACAGAGGAAATGATAGGGGAGAAAGTGAAAGTATTTTGCCGGAGCCGCCAAGGTTGTGAAACGGTTACTGGGAGCTGGCGCACAAGTGAGCAGGTGTGTTCTAATTGTGCTGCTGGCTCTAACCAATGAGGACCTACAGTGAGGATATTTTTCCTCATGGGGACCAACATTGAGAATATTTCGATATTCTCACTCTAGGTCCAGAAAGAGCAAAAATATCTCCAATAGTGCCAGAAAATATCCTCAAAAGTGTTGGATAAATGCAAAAAATAGGAGACATATACAGTAACACAGTATTCCAGAGAAGCGTAATCATAAATATTAAAGGCAAATCAGTAAACGGATTCATACAGTAAATAAAACACAGATTATATTGGGCAGGGGAAAGAGCAGTTATGTACTTACCGTAACAGTAGATCTTCGAAAGAATCTCTCATCATGCCACACCTATGGAACTATAGCTGCCAGGCACTAGAAGCATATGGAAACTTTTTGCAAGCAGTCCGCTAGGGGCCACCCGCGATGATGTCCTACGTCGGCACTCCTATATATATATATATATATATATATATATATATATATATATATGTGTGTGTGTGTGTGTGTGTGTGTGGGCGGCCCCTTCCCTTCTTGGCTCCCCACTGGAGATCATGCTCAAAGGACATCTCTCTAGGGAACCAGGAGAGAACTTATGGTTCCACACCACAGGCGAGGCTGGAAACAGCAGGTAGACCATCCTGGAGAAAGAGACGGGAGTTATACAGAGCTCTGAATCCAAGCGGGACGGAGAGTGGGACAGCATGGCCTGATGAAATAGACTCTCTCAAAGATCTACTGTTACATTAAGTATGTAACTGTTCTATCTTCCTCAAGGATATCTCTTTCCTCAAGCCACATCTATGAATCAAGTACCAAGCAGTACTGACAATAAAACAGTCTGGTTGGCTAGGGCCTACAGGCCTAAGAAAGGAGGCCTTAAAGCACAGTTAGATCAAAACCTGCCCTTTTTTGAGAGGCAATGTCCAGACTATTGTTTAGGGAAGGTGTAGACAGTGCAGGCAACACAAGTGGCCATGCCTCTGGTGCAATGACCACAAACAACTCCAGGATGTTCCTTACCATACTTTCTGTAACAAAAAGTAATACAACTGGCCAACCATTTGGACAGGCACCGTTTGGAAATGTGTGCCCTCTTCCCCAGGGGTGAAGGAAACAAAAAGCTGTGCAAACTTCCTGTAGTCCTGTGTGCAGTGTATAAAGTACCCGAGTATTATATGTACATCTGAAGTATGGAGCAACACTTTCCCTGGATTGGCATGCTCAGGAAAATAAACAGGCAGGTGGATGGTTTGATTTAAAGTAAACTCAGACACCACCTTAGGAAGAAACTTAGGGCTGGTACATAAAGACAACCTGTCTTTGTGAAAAATCAAATAAGGAGGCTTACACATTAGAGCCTGAAGCTCTGAAATCATTCAAACAGAAGTAATAGCAACTACAAATAATGCTTTCCCAAGACAGGAAGCGTAGGCCAAAAGTTGCGGCTGGCTCAAAAGGAGTCAAAAAAAACTTTTTTACCACAAAATTCAGGTCCTAAACCAGGACTGGATTGTGGATAGGAGGCTTCAAGTGCAGAATGCCTCTCAAAAATGTACATGCCACCTCCAACTGAGCATCCATATGACCATCAATAGGCACATGAAACGCTGAAATGGCTGCCAAGTGCACTTTGATAGAAGAGTATTGCAAACCTGCATCTGACAAGGACTGCAAATACTCCAGGACCTGCTTTACCAGACAGGTAAAGGGATCCAGTTGATGAAAAGCTGTCCACAAAGCAAACCACTTCCCGCGCGCTTCCACTTCATGGAATAAGTGGCCCTGGTGGAAGGTTTACTGGCAGCTACCAGGACATCAGCCACTTTCTGAGACACCCCAAACCTAGCAATGGCTATGTCTTCAGGAGCCATGCATGGAGACAGAGTGACTTGAGGTCCGGATGGACCAGGGTTCCCTGTTTCTGGGACAGTAGATCCTTGCACAGGGGCAGAGGGTACTGGTTGTTCCAGTGCTAATTGCTGCAGTAAAGGGAACCAGATCTGATGAGGCCAAAGGGGAGCAATGAGTATCAATGTTTCACCATCGATTTGGAGCTTGATTAGCACCCTCTGGATTAGAGGGAAGGGAGGAAAGGTGTAAAGGAACCTCCCCTTCCAAGAGAGTGACAGCACGTCTCACCAGAAAATTCCAGACCCTGAAACGAGCAAGCAGAAAAGCAGTAGTTTTGCATCATGTGGGAATGCAAAGAGGTTCAACTCTGGATGACCCCACCTGTCAAACATGTCTTCTACGACGGAGGTCAACAGTTACCACTCTTGCATCTTTGACTGTAACCAGCTTAACTTATCTGCTAGGATGTTTGGAACTCCTGGAATATGTACTGCTGGCAGTTCTAGACCATGTTCCAGAGCCCAATACTAAACTCTCACTGCCTCTCTGCACAGTGGGTAGGAATGAAATCTTCTAGTTTGTTAATGCAATGCATCACATTTCTGTTGTCCATTTGTATTAATAGAGGACCTTGGGACAGATAGATCAGGAAGTCCTGCAGGCCATACAGAACAGGTCTCATTTCTACGACATTTATATAGAAGGTGCTCTCCACTTTGGTCCATGTATCTAATGGGGCCCTAAATGCACCCTCCATCCCATCCCAGAGGCATCTGTAGTGAGGATCTGATGAGGAGAGGGGATCAGAAAATGAACCTCCCAACCCCCTTCAGTAAATGGCTGGGTTCCATCCACCACTGAAGAACCATTCTGACAGAGAGGTTGCTAGCACATTTTTGTTCTAGGTCATCTGAACGCTGGTCCCACTGGATTCTTAAGTGCCCATTGTGGGATTTTCATGTGCAGTCTGGCCAGCAGCTCCTACTCATGCATTTTGGACTGAGACCTGCTTAGTCTGTCTGCCAAGATGTTTTGGACATCTGGAACATAAACTGCCGACAGCTCTAGACCATATTCTAGAGACTAATACCAAACCCTCATCGCTTCCCTGAATAGGTGGTAGTAGTGAGTTCCCCCCCTCTTGTTGATACAGTGCATTATGCTGATGCTGTCTGTTTGCACCAGCAGAAGTCCTGGGGATACATGGGTCTGGAGGGCTTGTAGACCATACAGAACAGCCCTAATTTCTAGAATGTTTATGTGGAGGGTGCTCTCCACTCTGGTCCATGTTCTCTGTGTCTCTTGGGGCCTCAAATGTGCCCTCATCCACCCCCAAAGCATATGTAATGAGAAGCTGATGAGTGGAGGAGATCAGAAAAGGAACCCTCTTCAACAAATGGCTGGGTTCCATCCACCACAGCAGTACCTTCCAGACAAGAGAGGTTACAAAATCTTCTGTTTTAAGTCATCTGTACATTGGTCCCATTGAAACTCTTAAGGTTCATTGTGGGATTCTCATATGCAGCCTGGTCCGTGGTTCTGTGACAATGGCTGCAGCCATCAGGCCTAATAGTCTCAGGAATGTCTTGGCTGGACATACCTGCTGTTGTATAGCATTTGGGCCTGTGCAATCAGACATTTAGCCCTGTCCTGGTGCAGGAAGGCTTAGCCTTGGGCTGTGTCCAAGACTGCTCCTATGTACTGTAGACGTTGACAAAGGGTCAAAACTGACTTTGGCACACTGACTGTAATCCCAAGAGCATCAAACAGTTGCCGGTGAGTGCTAGAGTTTGATAAAGCTGCTCTTTGGAGTGGGCTTTGAGCAGCCATGCATCCAGGTAGGGGAAGACATATAGTCCTCCTCTCCAGAGGGCTGATGCCACTACTGCTAAACATCTGATAAAGACCTGCGATGCACATGATAAGCCAAAGGGCAATACTCTGAACTGGTAGTGTTCTGCCCTGGAAAAGGAATTGGAGGTATTTCCTGTGTGGGGAATCTTGATATGTAGGTAAGCATCCTGAATATTCAGGGAACAAATCCAGTCTTGTACTTGCAGTAGTGGGAGTAGGCCTTGTAGAGTTACCATTCTGAACTTCTTGCATTGGATAAAAAGGTTCAGATCTCTTAGGTCTAGAATGGGCCTCAGATCTACTGTGCACTCTGGCACTAGAAAGTAGTGAGACTAGAACACCATTTTTCTTTGTTCCGAAGGAACAGGTTCTATGGCCCTTTTCTGAACCAAGGTGTGAACTTCCTCTAGTAGAACTGGTATGTGTTCTGGAGGGTAGGAAGAAGGCACTGATGGGTGGTCTGGAGGTTATTCCAGAAGCTCTAGATCATGGTGCTATTCTATTATCTGTAGGACCTAAGCATCTGATGTGACCTTCCTCCACTGGTCCAGGTTGAGGGAAAGGCGACCCCCCTACAACCACCCTTGGAAGGAGTCATGCAGATCTGGATCCTACGTCTGCAGCCGCATCCCCACCTCTAGAGGCCTTTGAGTGAGCACTTGGGGTGGGTCCTGGGGCAGGCAAAGCTGATGCTCATATACTTTTACTCTGCTGTCTGGCTGCTGAATGGTGTCTGTTGTTGGCCGGACAAAAATGGCACTGTCAGCCTACTTCTTGGTTGAGTGTGGTAGAGGGAATGTGCCAGTTTTAGGGTTCTGCCCAGGGCCTGTAGGTTTGAAAGGATATCTTGCATATCTGTCCCGAACAACTTACATCCTCTAAATGGGGCATTGAGGATGGATTGCTGAACATCATCGGCAAACCTCTCTGCACTTAATCTCCTCATATGTCTGCTATCTGCACTTTTAACTCCACCCTACCAACATCTGCTACCTGCATTTTAACTGCACTCTACCCACTCCTCTAATCCCTTCTGCCTCCTTTATCTTCCATGTAGCTCCATAACCTTCCCTCTCCAGTCTGTTTTCATCCCAATTTTTATCCACACTCCTTTAATCCCCCAAATTCTGTCCCCCCCCAACCTTCGTCAGGTCTAAGGAGTCTAATCCCATTATTGCTACATTCTCCAACTTCCTTCCACCACAACAATGGGAACCAGGCCTGCCTGTTCCTTGCTTCTTTTCACCCAAACTCATGCTATCGTTCTTGGAATTCTCCTGCATTTGCTTGACCAACTGTCACTAAACGTTTTCTTATGTAATTATACCCCACCAATGTTTTTTTGTTCCGAATCTTGTATTTATGGTAATTCCTCAAAATTTTATTTGTATGTTGCCTAATGAATTTTGTACTGTCTGCTTTGACATGGAACCTCTGTAAATGAGCTCTTAGCTCAAAGGATGTAATCAGAGACTTGAATAAATAAATAAATAATTTAATCCTGCCACCCTCAACCAGGAATGTCTCATAAGACAAACCCCAGAAGCTGCTGCCCTGGCAGAAGCATCAGAAATTTCATAAGTAGAGCGTAGGAGATGCTTGTCTACATTTGCCCCTGCTTGAAGAGCCTTTAAGAGCTCCTGCTTAGAAGTACCCTCTAGTTGGGCTTGGGCCGCGCTGCCTTGGCCTTCCTCCAGAAGGTATTTTACCATGTAAGCCTGATAATTTGCAATCCCCAGTCCCAAGGTAGCACAAGCAAAGGTCCTCATCCCCAAAACATTTAGTCTCCTGGACTCGTCAGGAGGGAGAGAACTAATGTGTTTAGGCACCTTAGATCTATCATGGGCAGCACTTCTTACTACTGAATCAGCCTCAGGTTGGCCTGCAAAAAAAGGCTTACCTGAGTGGGCCTGATACATTTTGTTTGCCTTCCTAGGTACAGCAGGTATCATATTTGGTCTGTGCCAGGCAGCCAAGGTGACATCCTCCAAGGCAGGCAGTAGAGGAGGAATAATGATGTGTGGGGGGAGTCAGGCAGTTCTAGGAATTCCACCAAATATCTCTTGGCATTGTCCTACTCTTCAGATTCAAACACCACGATAGTCTGGAGTTACCACATCATGCAGATGAATGATGGGTCTTCAGGAGGGGACCAAGGTGTATCCACTAGAGTCCTCACTCCCTGTACAGATGGTGAAGCTGGACCTCTTATAAGAGCTCTCCACATACTATCCCCTCTCCTCTTCCTCTTGCATGATGAGGTCAGGGTTATACTCCTGATCCTTGCTGATGGGATCAGTAGGCCTCAGAGAGGCTGTAGAAGAGGTTGTTGATGCCCAAGAAGGCAACTGGTGCATTGACCTGACAGGTGTCAGCGCTGGGGTTTGCCGGAGATGCAAAGTACAGTTACGTAAGAACTTACTGTAACAGTAGATCTTCGAGAGAGGCTCTTGCAGTAAGTAATTACATATAGAGACTGGCAGCTGGCGGCAGGACCCCTGGAAAATTTCTAGCTAGCAGTCCCTGTCGAGGGACTGCCCACGCTCAGGTGACCAAACGCCATACGACGTCAGTATAAAGGGGCGGTCCCGGACGCCCGCCTTCCAGTTCTTTCCCGCCACAGGCCAGGAAGGCCCGGACAAGAGAGAAGCGGATGTTTCCATTCCTGGAAAAGGAGCTGAAAAAGCCTAGGGGGATGGAGGGCAGGAAGATATTACCTACTGCAAGAGCCTCTCTCGAAGATCTACTGTTACAGTAAGTTCTTATGTAACTGTACTATCTTACTTCGAGAGGGCTCTTGCAGTAGGAAATTACATACAGGACTGAATCCCAAGCAGTCTGGAACCAAGACAAGGCACCGGGAGGAGGGCACTACTCAAAAAAGTAACCCTAGCCATGCAAGCCTCAAGATAGGAGGCCTTGCAAAACAACTAGCCCGAAGCCTGCTCTACGGCGAGAGGCAATATCCAAACTGTAGTGTCTCGTAAATGTATGGACGGAAGTCCAAGTGGCGGCACCGCAAATGTCTGCCGCAGACACATTCTTGAAACAAGCTGCAGAGGCAGCTACTCCTCTTGTGGAATGGCCTCTGACTTGACCCGGGAGGGTCTTGTTGTACTTGTCATAACAGAAAGTGATGCAATGAGCCAACCACTTAGATAGGCATTGCTTGGAAACAGCATTGCCTTCCCTTTTGTGAGCCAAAGAGATGAACAACTGATTAATCTTTCTGAGATCCTTCGTCCTGTTGGTGTAGTATCTCAGAATCCGGTGAACATCCATAATATGGAGTAAATATTTCTCTTGGTTAGAGCATTGCGTAAAAAAGGCAGGTAGCTCTATGGACTTTTCAAGGTAGACTGTGCTACTACTTTAGGCAGAAACTTAGGATTCGTGCGAAGAGCAACTCATTCCATGTGAAAAATCAAGTAAGGGATTTTGCACATCAGGGCCTGAAGCTCGGAGATTCTTCAAGCCGAAGTGATGGCCACCAGGAAGAGCGCCTTCCACGAAAGAAATTTCAAATCTGCAGAAGCTGCAGGTTCGAAGGGAGGCAGAGTGAGTTTCTCGAGAACAAAATTCAAGTCCCAAGGGGGGTCAGGAGTACAGATGGGGGGCCTCAGATGGAGGACCCCTGTGAGAAAGGTCTTCGAGACCTCCAGTTGAGCGACAGCTTTATCTGCGAAGGGAACATGGTAGGCTGAGATAGCTGCCATGTGAACTTTCAAGGAGGAATGGCTGAGACCCAGGTCGAACAGATGATGCAAGTACTCCAGCAGAAAAGCCACTGAACATGAGAAAGGCTCCACGTTCTTGGAGGCTGCCCAAATAGAGAATCTCTTCCATTTCATGGCATAGGTGAATCTGGTGGATGGCTTTCTAGCCTCCACTAAAATCTCCGCCACTTTTGGAGAGACTCCAAAGCGGGATTGGGCTAGGTCTGCAGGAGCCATGCATGGAGCTGAAGGGATTTGAGTCCTGGATGAACCAGGGTCCCCTGATCCTGGGTCAGCAAACCTCGAGAGAGAGGAAGAGGAAGAGGAGGATCCTCTGAATATTGTTGTAGAAGAGAGAATCAGATTTGCCTGGGCCAGAAAGGAGCGATCAGAATCATTCTCGCTCCTTCTGAGGCTAGTTTCTGCAATACTCGTAGGAGCAGAGGAATTGGGGGAAAAGCATAGACGAATCTGTCCTTCCAATTTAGAGACAGAGCGTCGCTCCAAAAAGTGCCTCACTCTGGAACGAGCGAGCAAAAGGTGGGAAGTTTTGCGTTTTGGGGAGAGGTGAACAGGTCTATCTGAGGAGTCCCTCAAAGGTGAAAGATATCGTCTAGTACCCCTTGGTCCAGTTCCCACTCGTGTGCCAGAGCAGAAGAGCGGCTTAGCTTGTCTGCCAAAGTGTTGTCGACTCCTGGAACATGAATCGCCGTTAGGTGAAGGTCGTGTTGTGTTGCCCAATCCCAAACTCTCATTGCCTCCCTGCATAGAGGGTAGGACCGAGTTCCTCCCTGTTTGTTGATGTACCACAGTACGCACATGTTGTCCATCTGGACGGCTAGGTGGCCGGGAAGGATGTATTGGTGAAGAGCTTGGAGAGCATACAACACTGCCCAAAGCTCGAGCACATTGATGTGGAGAGCTTGCTCCGGCTTTGACCAGGAGCCCTGGGTCCGATGAGGACCGAGATGGGCTCCCCAACATTCGCCTGACGCGTCTGTAGTCAGAGTCTGGGAGGGGGGAGGATGAAAGAAAGGGACCCCCCCGAAACAGGTTCTCTCAGACCATCCAACATTGCAAGTCTCGCACCATCGGTGATAAGATCAGACCCAATTGATCTAGGTCGTCCACAAGTTGATCCCACTGAGAGATTCTCATGTGGAGTCGAGCTTGGGGGACCGTCGAAATAGCAGCCGCCATGAGTCCCAGAAGACAGAGGACTGACCTCGCTGAGACCCTCCTGCATTCTGATAGCAGGGAACTCTGGGTTTGAAGAGAGGCCGGCCTGTCCGGAGGCAGGAAGGCCTTGCTCGCTGTCATATCGAGGATAGCCCCGATGAACTGTAGCCTCTGGGAAGGGTCCAGATGAGACTTGGAATGGTTGATGGTAATACCCAGGTAAGTGAAAACCTGCTGGGTGAGGGAGAAAGCATGGGAGTTCCGCCTGGACGAGAGCCGTCAGGGAGCCAATCGTCCAGGTAAGGAACACCTGGACTCCTAAGTCATGGGTGGGCGCTACCACAGCCAGGCATTGGTAAATACTCAGGGGGCCGAGAATAGACCAAAGAGGAGTGCCTTGAATTGGTAATGGTCCACCCTGAAATGCAAAACGAAGGTACTTGTGATGAGAAAGGTGAATGGGAATGTGCAGATAGGCATCCTACATATCCAGTGCACAAAGCCATTGACCCCGTCGAAGGAGGGGCAGAAGGCTCTTCAGGGAGAGCATCCTGAACCTTTTGTATTCGACATAAAGATTCAGGGAACTGAGATCTAGAATAGGTCTGAGGTCTCCAGTCTTCTTTGGGACCAGGAAGAAATGGGAATAGTAACCCGTCCCTTGAAGAAGAAGGGGGACCGGTTCTATCGCCTGCTTCGAGAGAAGGGCTGAGATTTCTTCCCGGACCAAAGGAAGGTGTTCCCTTGAATAGGATGACTTTAGAGGTGGGTGGCGGGGTGGTTTCTGAAGAAACTCTATGGAATGCCCTTCCGCTATGAGCTGGAGCACCCAAGAATCCGTGGTTATCCTCTCAAAACCCAGCAGGTCTAGGGAAAACCTCCCTCCTACTGGTTCCCCTGGGAAGTCCGGGTTGGGAAGGAAGGAGTCAGGTGGTGTGAGGCAGGCGCCGCAGCTGAAGCACCAGCTGCTTTTTTGGGCTGGGGGCTTAGCAGCCGGGGCCCGACACTTGCAGGCCCGCCTTCCCTGTGGTTTCGCCTTTGGCTGAATTCGTCTGTGAAAAGGACGGCGCTGCTGTTGTTGGGGACGGTACATGGAATCCACAGATTTCAGAGCCGTTCCCTTCTCCTGCAAGTCGATGATGATGTCCTTGAAATCACCCCTGAAAAGCACTGACCCCTTGAAAGGTGCTTCCTGAATAGCAGATTGCACCTCCGGGACCAATCCTGACACGCAGAGCCAGGCATGATGCCGTAGACCCACGACGAAAGCAGAGCTCCGCCCGGCAGTGTCCACTGCATCGTATGTTGCCCACAAAATGTGGCGACTGGCCGAACGAGCAGAACGAATGAGGTCGGCTAACTCCTGTTTGACTGGGGTCAGGTAAGGAGTCCAGCTTGGATTCCACCTGGGTAAGGACAGCCTTCTGGTAATCCCCCATGGGCGATGAGTTCAGGGCCCGAATTCCCAGTGTGGAGGAGGTAAATCTTTCTCCATACTGGTCAGAAGCAAGATTCCCTTATCTGGAGGGACGACCTCAGATGTTTTAGGTGTGCGGACCCGGCCATGAGCAAGCGCTAATCACGACCGAGTCGGCCCAAGGGTGAGAGTCCAGGTAGTCAACACCCTCGGGGTCTGGTAAAGCCTGTTTGACTTCCCTGGAAGTGGGAGGCTAGCACATCGACGGCTGTTCCATATCGTGGTAACAAGGTCAGCGTGAGGCTCTATCCAGGGTGGCACTAATGTAAGGAGCTGTCACGGGCAGATCCAGATGTTCAGCAAGTTTCAGTCACTGAGGATCTGGTTCCAGAAGTGCCACTGATGTACTTCCTGTATTTTTCTAAGCAACTCCATGAAGAGATGGGTCCTCGGAGGGGACTTTGGAGGAGTCCTTGGCGAGGGTTTCAACAGAGAGTGGGAGCTCGTCGTCTCTGGAGCATCCTTGGAAGAGTCCGAGGGGAATCAGAGGTGAAAAGAAGAAGAAGAAGATAAGACTCCCTTACTCGACTTAGGGAGGAACAGGTTCATGGGTGGTACCCATAATGAGTGTCCTGCTCCTCTCTGGACCCAGATGGGAGAGCCCTGGAGTCCGGAGGTGGAGAGGAGTGTGCGCCTCGGAGCCATATGGAGCCTAGGGGGCGGCACCGTCGTCGTAAATGGCTCTCGACCTCCTTGGTGAGCTGAGCCTTGGCCTCGGCCACCAGGAGGCCAGAGTCTCCTGCAGATCCACCGGCAGCCATTGGGGGCGGTGGAGGTGGAGAGGGAAAAGTGTCGGGTTATACCCGTATGGCGAGTATCAAAACCCGGCTGCAGGAAGCCGGTGTCGGAGTATTGTGGCGTCGGGTACTGCGGCATCGGAAAGACCCGGCGTCCCGGGTACTGCGGGGCCCCGGATACTGCGGTCCAGTGCGAGCAGACCCGGATAAGATGGCGGGTACCCAGGAACCAGGGGGGCTGCCGGAGCAGACGGCCCGGTTGGCGGCCTCACGGGCGGGTCCACGTTGGGGGGCCTGGAAGGCAGACGGCCTGATGGAGGGGGAACATCCAGAGGTGGAATGTCTCCTGGAGCCAGTAGAACCGGCGTCGGTGCCGGTGTCAGGGGTACTGGCGTTGGGTCTGGCGTCGGAGGTACCAGCATCGGGGCCGGCGTCCGGGGGGACTGACGTCAGATCCAGTTCCAACGGAGGAGGGTCTGATGGAGGAGGAAGATCCCCCGCATCGTCCGGGGGATGGAGAAAATCCCCGGGGTCAGGCTGGGGTGAGTCTGGCTCCCGGATGGCAGCGAAGGCTGCGGGGAACGGGTACCAGCGGATGTGGGAGGGTCCGTCGTCGGTTCCGTCACCCGCCGAGTGTCGAAGGAGCCGACGTGCGGTTTGGGGTGAGCTCCCGGCGGGCGCTGGAGGAGCCGGCGTCCAGCTTACGGGAGCCATCACCGGAGGCAGGCTGAGGAGAAGAATCGGCCGGGTCCGGTGGGGAAGAGGTCGTGTGCTGCCCCGAAGGGTCAGGTGTCTTACTGACCCTCTCCATGCGGACTCCGGAGGAGCCGACCCCCGACTTAGATGAGTCATCCACGCCAGTAGGCCACAAGCCTGCAGACGAGACCGGGCGGAGGCCTCCATTAGCCGGAGGCGCCTGCAAGGCCCGAGTGTGAGCCAGACAGGCGGGCCGACGCCGCCTCTGAAACCTTTGAGGCGGCCGTCAAGGGACAGTCCCCCGGGGGGACCGTTACCTGAGTCCCTGCGTCTCCCATGGGAGACACGGTACAGGAGGTCTTCTCCCGTGCCTCTCCTTGTCCTTTTTCCAATGTCCTTCGGGGGAAGTGGACACCTGCCTCAGCTTTTTTTCAACTCCTTTTCCATAGAAGACATCTTTTTCTTGAGGAGATAGGCTTCCAGGGACTGTTGGCGCCATTTACAGGTAGCCGCGTTGAAGTTGAGGCAGTGCTGGCACTTCTCGACCGGGTGATCGGGGGCCTAGGCAGAAAAGGCACAGGGAATGGCCATCCTTATGTGGCAGTTGGGCGCCACATGAGTCGGACTTGTTTTTGTGCTCGGAGGGTGTAGGGGACGACATACACCGACGATGACCTGATGTTATAAGGAAAAAATAACTAATTTTAGGGTAAAACTGATGAAAGGTAGGGCTGACGAAGCACGAACTTTACCGCGAGGCACTGCATGAACAAACGGCAGGAAAGAACTGGAAGGCGGTTGTCTGAGACCGCCCATTTATACCGACATTGTATGACGCTGGTCACCTGACGTGGGGGCCGTCCCTCGCCAAGGACTGCTAGCTAGAAATCTTTCCGTTGGGTCCTATATGTAATTACCTACTGCAAGACCCTCTCGAAGTAAGATCTCCTGTTACAGGAGGAGGAGGAGGCAGCAGGCATTGCAACATGTCCGCGAAGTACAAAAGCATCACCTGAATGTCGGTGCTTGCTTGAACTGCAAGGACACCAGGTGATGTCGATGGGGGAGACACCATCCCCAACATTGATGGCAATGCACCAGCCATATTACACCTGGTAGTGCTCAAGGCCTGTCCCGACCTGGGAGGGTCAACAGTCTAGGCGGCTGATGGCATCACCACACTGGGGTGTCCAACAGTGTACAGGGGAGGTTTTTTTCCTTGCTCCATTCCCTCTCCCGTTGCTTGTGTTGTCTGGAAGCTTTCTCCTGGGACTTCGATGAGTGACAGCCTACGGAGCAGGCTGGTGAAGAAGTGGAAATCTTTTCCTGGAGCTCTTTCTCCATCCTGGCTACTTGCTGTTTTAGTAGATGGGTCTCCAAAGTGTTCTGTGTTGCTGGGTAGCGGTGTTAAATTTAAGGCAAATCTGGCATGTCTTGACATTATGGGCCACGCTGAGGCAGCACAAGCAGACGTTGTGCGAGTCACCAGAATAAATCTTTTCACTGCATTCGCAGTATCCAAAGAGCTTAGCCAGCTCTTTAGACAACACGTACGATGTCGGGTATCGCTTATGAAAAGTTATAGCAAACAAAGGAGAGAAATAATGATATGTGATGCGACTGTAGCTCCGTGACAGGGTCCAGCGAGTACAGTCGTGATGGCGGGAAAAGAACAGGGGACAGAAGGGGACACCCATGTATGTATGGGAATGCCGATGTAAGACACTGTCGTGGGTGGCCCCAAGCGGACTACTTGCAAAAGCTTTCTGTGTGGTCCTAGTGCCTGGTAGCTATAGTTCTATAGGCATGGCCTAATGACAGAGATATCCTCGAAGAAGATCTACTCCTATAGGTATAAAGGGGGAAAGAGGGAATATCATGGCCATGGCAAAACTAAAGTAGGAAGGAAGACAAGAGGAAAAGGGTCATAGACATTTACAGATGGGAAAAGAAAAGTCGTGAAGAAGAGACTTTAGAGAGGAAGTAAAAGAGGCAGAACAAATTGTCAGGGAGGACCAAAGTTTTGGAAAGCGATATGAGAAAGCGGATTGTTCAACAGTAGAATGTTCACAGTGTTCACACATGTGAACATATGGGGCGGGATATTCAGACTTCGCCAGGCTGTGGTGCAAGCCTGGGTGCAGCGCAACTTAGCTGCGCAGGGGCATTGACAGGGTGATATTTAATGGAGCTCTGTGGCACGGCATCATTGAATATCGGCTCCTTAACCACCTGCAATGTGCATGGCACAGTGGCACTGCACCAGCGCAAGTGGCCAGAGTGGAGCAGGGGGATGCGCTAGCGCAAGTTCCGTTGTGCTAGGCGCAACAACTGCGATATTCAAAAGTGCACATGCAAATGGATCCATAATGTATGCAAGGTGCAAATGGGGCCATTTGCATGTCATTATAATCCCATTTGCATGCAGGTGTGCCGATCCGGCAGTGTGCCTGGTGCCTGCCAGGCTGCGGCAAATCCAGGACCGGCAGCCCCCTGCACATCGCGGCAAAGTGCCCCCATGCCCGATCGCAGGCATGTGTACATTCAAAACAGTTAACACTCTCCCTGGTGGTCCAGCGGACCGCTTGCAGCCCGATCGCGGGCTCGGGTATATTCAAAACAGTTAACTCTCTCCCTGGTGGTCCAGTGGACCGCTTGCAGCCTGATCACGGGCATATGTAGAAAACATTATAGTCCTATATCCCTGGTGGTCCACTGGACCACTTGCAGCCCGATCGCGGGCATATGTAGAAAACATTATAGTCCTATATCCCTGGTGGTCCAGTGGACCACTTGTAGCCTGATTGCGGGCATATGTAGTATATCTAATGTCCTATATCCCTGGTGGTCCAGTGGACCGCTCGTAGCCTGATCACGGGCATTGGTTGTAAATGTAATAGTCCTACATCCCTGGTGGTCCAGTGGACTGCTCGCAGCCTGATCGCGGGCATATGTAGAATATGTAACAGTCCTATAGCCCTGGTGGTCCAGTGGACCACTCGCAGCCCGATCGTGGGTGTCAATAAAATATAATGCCACACCAATCCAGCCCTGGTGGTCTAAGCGGTACCTCCCACCCCACCAGCTTGTAAGCCCCGCCTTGACACCATATGGTAGGGCTGTGCCCGCAGTGGTCCTGGCGTGAGCCAATGGGTGTGCAGCCGACCGTCTACAGTTCAGATCCTGGACTGTGTGGTACAGCTGCGAGAACTACACACCCGACCAGCTCACGCTGGTGTGAACATACAGCTCCCCTGTCAGTCGGCAGGCGGCGGGCTGGCAGTGGGGAGGCGCCTCCCGCCGCTGACGGGCAGAGCTGGACTGTGTGGGGCGATGCAGACTCCGCACGTGGCTCATGGAGGACCAATGGGCGTACAGCTACCATGTCTGATGTCGATCGTGAGTGGAGGCGACAAGCTGGTGGGGAACTGCCACCTGCCGGCTGACGAAGCGGGGCTCGATGGTGGGTGGGGGAGGGTACCCGCTAGACCACCAGGGTTGGATTGGTGTGGCATTATATTTTCCGCGCGCGATCGGGCTGCGAGTGGTCCACTGGACCACCGGGCTGGGACAGTTACATATTCGACATATGCCCGTGATCGGGGCTTCTAGTATCCCACTGGACCACCAGGGCTATGAGACTGTACATATTCTACATATGTCCGTGATCGGGCAGCAAGCAGTCCACTGGACCACCAAGGATATAGGACTATTACATTTACAACTAATGCCCGCGATCGGGCTGCGAGTGGTCCACTGGATCACCAGGGATATGGGACTATCCTCTTTCTACGTATGTCCGCGATTGGGCATGGGTGAGCGCCGCCACGAAGGTGCAGATGGAGCTCAGGTGGCCACCCAGAAGTGGCAGCTGCTGTGTTGCGCCCTGTAGTACGGCATCTCACCTGTGAGTGGCCAGCTATTGCTCCTTTTTTGGCTCACCTGTGCAGGCGCAGGTAGGGGTTGCATGCATGGGCTCAGCACATCCTGGGCTGAATAGCGGGATGTGCGGAGTATGCACAGGCACGCTCCCCCTTCCTGCACCGCATACATTACTGATGAGCTCCGGGATTTGTGCCAGGCTCAATCCCCGTTTGAATATCGCGCCGGGAAGCAAGCCTTCTGAATATCCTGCCCATGGTTTACAATAGACAGTAGTAGTAATGAATTTGTTCTTGCAAAAGAAAAGGCTAAACATCACTGAGCAATAAGTTCAAGATTTTCCATGCTTTACAATGCTGGTTACACTAAACAGCACAGTACACAACAATAAAAAATATGGTTTTTAATAAGCAGCCAAGACCTCCACGAGTACTGCCAAAAGCATATTTGGGTACAGTACAGCTTATATTACAAATTAGCTCTGTATTTCTTGTCTGTGTTATTCATTGCTGATTTTGTATGCATGAAAACAGGATCTTTGTTCCTTGAGAGTTTTCATTTATTTGAAAAGTTTCACCAGGAAAGCCATACTAAGCTAAGATAGCTTGTTTCCAGATGCTTTGGGGGACAAGTAAAACAGATTTTTACAACAGAATAAAGCTTTGCAAAATAAAACTTCATACAACAATTAAATAACAGTAAACAGCTATGTACAATAGGTAGGTAGGTATATAGACTAGACAAACTTGAAGGAAATAAATATTGAATCATAGGCAAGGTATGGGAGGCATGTCCCATAGTAACAGCGGAATGAACAATTTTAAAGGGGAGGACAGCAGGGGATAGTGGGCAGAAGGGGGAAATAGGGGGCAGGGTGCAGAGGGGGGGAGCAATAGTGTGGAATGTAATAGGAAAAGGAAAAGGGGAGGAAAGATGGAGAGGCAAACCAATGTCCCTCTGGGATGCAGACTGCACAAGGGCTGGACACAGCTGGATGTGCACTCAGCCCATGTCTGGTTTCCTGGCCTGCTACGAAGAAGGGTAGAAGGGAGTAAAAGAGGGGGCGCTAGCGTGGAATGTAATAGGAAGAGGAGTAGTAGGAGGAAAAGGTGGAGGGCATAGAGGAGTGGCAAACCGTCCATCGTCCCTCTGACCAAACAAGGTCCAGACACAACAGGGTGCACACCCAGCTTGTGACCTGATTTTCTGGCCTGCAAGGGAGAAGGGCAGAAGTGGGGAAGGGCAAGGAGAGGCAGGCAGGAGGGGAAGAGGTGGGAGTGAGGGAGAAATGGAAGGGAGAGTGAATGGTTGGGGAGAGAGTAGGTGACTGGGGAGAGCAGGGGGATAGGGGAGGCAGTGGATACAAGTAGTGGAGGGCAGTTGCACTTACAGGTGGGGGGTGGGAAGTTACATAGTAAGAAGGCTAGAGAGTGCCGGGAAGAGGGAGAGCGGATGGTTAGGGGGAAGTAGTTCCAGAGCTTAGGGAGTTTGTATGAGAAAGCAATCTGACTGGTTGAGGAGGACCTGGGGGGGAGCAAGGGATCCGAAGTGGGAGCTGCACAGGACAGAAGAGTTGGGGGGGAGTGGCTGAGAGAGGACAGAGGAGAGGTAGGAAGGAAGAGAGCCAAGCCAGAACTTGGCAATAAAAGAGAAGCAGTGGGTCAGGCATCTGGCTTCAAGGAAGAGAAAGGAGAGGAATGTGTAAAGAGTGCAGTGGTGAATGTAGGGTGGGCAGTCCAGAGTGAAACGACAGAAGAAGTGAAGAGAGAGAGAGAGAGAGAGAGAGAGAGAGGGAGAGAGTCCAGTCTGGATAGGGTGGATTTAGGAGCAGCGCTGTAGACTATGTGTCCCTGTACTCAAATATGGGGAGGATCATTTTCTGAACAACGGCTCTGCGAGCCAGCAGGAGGATGCAGACATGGTGGCGGTATAAAGCTCCTAATTTGGGGTGCAATTTTTTGCAAGTGGCATCCACGTGCTCAGAAAAGTTGAGGTGGCAGTAAAGCCCGGGGTACTTGAAGGATAGTACAACCTCAATGGTGGCCCCATCCAGGGTGCAGAAGGATGGGGGACTAGCATTCCTAGAGAGCTTTTGCCTTGTGCTGAAGGTCATAGAGACCATTTTCTTGGTGTGAAGAGCCAGCTGATTAGAGCAGAACCAGAGTGGAATGCTGTCAAAGTCCCACAGGAGTCTGGTCATCAGATCAGTAGGGAAGTGGTCAGAGGCAAACAGGACTGTGTTGTCAGCGTGCATGTGAATGGACGCTGAGGTACAGGCAGCAGGTAGGTCATTTAGGAAGACTGAGAATAAGGCTAAGGACAGAGCCTTGGTGGACACCAGTGCAGACTGGGGGGAGCAAATCACCAAAACTGATTGGGACCTGCCTTCAAGGTAGGACTGGAATCAGTTAGTGGCTGAAGTAAAGAGCCCTGTTGCTGTGAGCTTTGTGAGGAGAAGGTGGTGGGCAACAGTGTCAAAGACTTTAGCCAAGTCGACAAAGATGGCTGAGGTGACCTGGCCTTGATCCGTACTTGTGAGATGGAATCAGTTAGCCAGAGAAGGGAGGAAGAGGTGGAGTGAGTTCATCAGTTCTTGTTGCTTATTCCCCAACTGATGCTGTAACACTTTGCTTATGACATCACAGTTCCTATGACAACAGACTGTGGCAGCACAACAGAGGATTGTAACTTGAAGTGGGAGATACTAAGCTGTAGGGGCCACTGAATTCTAAGGAATAAAGATCCTGTTTCCACACAAATTTCCTCAGTATTAAAGGGACACTGTCAGCCTTTTGGGCCAGTCTGAACGGCATGTAATGAAACTGTCTGGAACAAACTTTTTTTCAGTATAAAATGCATACACAGCAACAGTTTTGCACAGTAGTGCAAAATACTTGATTTTAAATTACATTTTGCTCCTCCCGATGGAAATGTTTGCTTCGCGTGTCCACAAGCTACAATGGCGCGGAGCCAAGGGGAAACTTGTTCATGAACGAGTTCGTTATTTTTGGTCCTATATATGAAAAAGGTTAGATCTCTTACAGGTCACGATGCAGAGTTGTCCAAAGATATTCCAAAATAAAAACGAGTGCTGCAACCTGTTTTTTTCTGTATGTAAAAACTGAAGCCCTGACTCTGGGCATGCGCATTTGGGAATACCGTTGCATAACTCTGCATCATGACCCAAAAGAGATACAACCTTTTTCACGTACTGGACCAAAAATAGCTAACTCAATCATGAATGAGTTTCCTCTCGGCTCCGTGCAATTCTAGCTCGTGGACACAAGGAGACGACATTTCAATTGGGACAAGCAAAATGTAATTTAAAAAAAAAATAAAAAGTATTTTGGACTACTGTGCAAAACTGTTGCTATGTATGTATTTTATATTAAAAAAGCTTGCTCCAGACAGCTTCATTACATGCCGTTCAAACTGGCCCAAAAGGATGACAGTGTCTCTTTAAATAAGGGGAATCAAAAACCTACAGAAGATATATGAAGTAAGGCCTCTCCAAGGGTGTTGGGAAGGACCACCCTGGCATTCTCTCATTTGTCTCTCAGTTCAGGAGAGACTGGTGATGTTCCTAGGGTGGTTGATGGGGGGGGCATTGACATCATCCATGCATGCTGCTGGCACTGATTCTCCCCCCCTCCAAAAGAAAAAAAAAAACACTACACCTGCAGCTTCTACCCAAGCCAGCCTCACCTTGTTGGCCGGCTTGGGGGGGATCCCATACCACTCCTTAGCCCCCATAGTAGATGTTATAGTAGCAAGGATGCTACATTCCTCACCCCAGTGACTGAAAACGCTACCTCTACAAGACTTCACCACCCGAGGATGGTGGACAGGTCCGTGGTGCGAACCCACAATGGAGTAATAAGCTTCACTGGGGCTACTACACCTGACACTTACTGGGAAAAATCCAAGGAACTATTCTGAAAATTCTTGGTCTCAGATCTGAGAACATCAGCACTAAAAGCAGGTAATTTTATTTTTCCTTGTCACCTAAAGGGGAATAGTCAGCACCAAGAGCCCACACCCAAGTGTAGAGCTGGTCCCAATCTGTACACTGTGTGCAAAAAACATATATATTTTTTTATTTACTCTTTACTACAGTATAGTACATTGTATCAGACTGTTTTTGTGTTTATTTCTTATTCTTTAGTAACCGGGTAATGCCAACTAGACACAAGTGCCTGTTTTCAGGGGTGACCTGGGAGCACTGGGGAGGTTAAGTGACTTGCTCAGAGTCACATAGTATGCATGTGAAGGTTGTGGGAATTAAACCCAGCGTTGCTGAATGTACCAAGCTCATTCACAGCTTGTTACTCTAGGCTATACTACCAGTCTGCTGACGTCCAAGCTGACATTGTTTTGTAACTACAAATCCCAGAATCCCCTGTAGCTGACATCAGAGGAGGGCTGCACCAGTGAGAGATTCAATAGCCTGCAGTGCATGTTAGAGCTTTTATATGCTCTACTCAGATTGTCCGCCAGTCCTGCTGCTCTCCCAGGGCTACATATAGTCCTCTGTGACTGTACACAGCCCCTGGAGAACAGTGAGACCAGCAAACAAAACAACTTAGCTTATAAAAACTCACACTGCAGGCTACTGAAGCTTCCACTGCTACTATAGTCCTCCTCTGATGTCAGCTGCAGGGGATTCTGAGATTTGTAGTTACAGAAAATGTCAGCCTGCAAGTCAGCAGAACCAGTTTGATACAATATACCATACAACAGTAATCAGTAAGTTTAAAAAGAAAAAGTTTCTACATGCGAAGTGCAAACGGACTAGCCCACACTTGAGTGTGGGGTCTTTAGTGCAGACTGTTCCCCTTTATTTGCCAAGGCTCATCCAGCTGAGATGCAACATCTTGTTTTGTGTGTGTTTCTTGTTTCTCTCCAATTTTACAGCTGAGAGGGACTGAAGCACAGGGAGGTCAAGTTACTTGCTGAAGATCACACACTGATGCTGTGGTGGATTCAAACTTAGGATCTTCTGAACTATTTTGCCTCCCAGTTAATATCCATGGCTTTTTCCCCCTTAGTGATTTCATGCAAAAAAGAGCTCAACTCCTAAGCAGATGCCAATTAAAGATTTTACTGTGGTTAATTATGCTACCAGTAACAAGCCAAGGTTTCTTTTTTTTTTATCAAACTTTTTATTAGTTAAAAAAAAACCATGCAAATTAAACATAATACAATGAATATAACATTCAGAATGTGTGCAGAAGATATATAAAACACTGTCAAGTAGCACCTTGTGTACATGTACAGAAGCATATGGGAATTGTGTGAAGAACTGTTAACAAGTAATTATAATCTTAAAGAGCCACTGGAAAACAACATTCTGACGCAACTGAGCTTGAATTTCATACATGTTCTAAAGATTTCGCCACTCTGTTATTTATTACTGAAAAAAATTCCCACAAAACAAGATCTTTATCCCTTAGAGTTCATCTGTCTCAATACCAGATTCCCTCCATTAAATTATAATGTTCTGTTGTGACATCATAGGCTGTTGCCATGGGAATCACAGTAATGCCATAAGCAGAGTATGATGACATCAGGTTGGGAAGAAGCACTAGGAGCTGAAGAACTCTCACACAACAACTATCCTGTTTTCAAACACATGACCTCAGCAATAATTAACGGGGATACGAAATACGAAGCTAATGAGAAACATATGCTGTTTTGCCTCCAAATATCACGTTTTTTTAAAGCTCTCCTCGAGGTGTCGGTGGCTTTTTAGTTGTTTAACCAGGAGTAGCACACTAAGCTGAAAGCTTTTTTACAGGAGTGGCCTGGGAACACAGGGACGTTAAGTGACTTACTCAGGGTCACACAGTATATAAGTGGAAGCTGTGGGATTCAAACCCAGGTCTGGTTTGCTGGATGTCACCAGATTTGCAGCTCAGAGCCTTAAACCACTGCGCTGTACTGCCTCCCTGTTTAATTCACAGTTACTATTGTCAAGTAAGTTGTTAAGTCAAAAACAAGCTAGGAAAAGTTCAGCCAACTAATGAAAGGATACCAGGGGGGTTTTGTCTACTCTATAAGAGTTACAAATAATATGACTCATGCATTCATTAAGTGCTAGACTAACCATATATTTGAACCATTCCTCAAGACTGAGGGGATCTAGGGTCCTTCCATTTGGCAAAAAGTATACGCTTTAGAGAAGCAGCAGCTAGAAGAAGCCATTTTTGCTGATTTTTCATGTTTCATTAACTACACATTAACAAAGAAAAAATAAACACTTAATATGGCTACTATAGATCATACAGTCCTGTACAACACACTAACACCACCTTTAGAAATCAAGATTAAAGAGCTAGTGGACTGGACTAACTGACTTTTGTTTTTATTTTATGCTTTAAAATAGGTTCTAGATTGTTGGCTTCCTGTACTGGTGTGCACAAGAGCACCGACTATCTTTTCATTTTTGGTTCTTTGAGGACATGCAGCGCCAGAAGTGCTTACTGGAAGCCACACATATGGGTGTGTGGGGGGGGGGGTTATGTGGAGCAGCCTATTTGTGTAACATTGTACTTCAGAGGATTATTTTTATATTGGATTTTTAGTACTCTGCTGTAAAACATCTTTAAGGTATGTGCAGTATTAAAGGCTGAATCTGCATTTTAAAAAATAAAACATGTTTTTCTTTACATGCTGCAGGCTGAATGGCCTAGAGGTCAGTGCTGTAAACTATGGCAGGGCTTATCCTCGGGAGACACAGGTTCGAAACTGCCACAGGGAGTGTAGAGAGGATGAAAGGAGGGTAGCAGGTTTAACAGGGACTCAGGTGATGGGAGGAGAATTTAGCACTGTAGAACTTGCAGAAAGTAGAGGAGAGTGAAATAAAAATATTCTATACAGGCGCATTATTTCACCAAAAGGGTGGTGGACCCCCTGGAACAGTCTACTGGAGGTGGTGGAGTGGAAACCATAAGAGATTCAAGAGGGCATGGGACAGATGAAAAAATTACTTACCATAGTAATCTTCTTTCTTCCCAGTGATGCTCAGATATTCATAACTTTATGCAGACTACCAAGCAGTACCACTGGAGTGGGCACAGAACTTATTTTGGAAACAGACTTTGCAGGACTGCTGTGCCAAACCTGGCATCACTTCTGGACAAAATATCCAGGTTGTAATGCTTTATAAAGGTGTGTACTGATTTCCAGGTAGCTGCTTTGCAAATATCCAATAATAGAACCTCCCTGGCAGCTGCAAGACTAGCAGCTGTTCCTCTTGTTGAGTGTGCCCTCAGCCCGGCTGGGGGCTCCCTACCTGCTTTAGCGTAGCAGAATTGAATACACTGGATGATCCATCGAGAAATTGATCTTTTTGAGGCTGGTTTGCCCATTCCAACATCCTCATATGTAAGGAAAAGTTGTTTTTTGTCTTGCCTATGGCCCTTTGTAGCTGTCATGTAATAGCGGAGAGCTCTTTTCACATCCATACTGTGGAGTCTTCTTTCATCAGAACTTGAATGGTCTGTGAAAAAGACAGGCAGAGTGATAGATTGATTCAGATGAAAGTCTGACATGACCTTGGGAAGGAATTGTCTGTTTGTTCTGAGGACTACCTTATCTCTGTGGAATGAGATGTAGTCCTGGTCGACACAGAGAGCCTGGAGCTTGCTGATTCTTCTTGCTGAGGTAATTGCTACCAGAAAAACTGTTTTCCAGGTAACATACTTAAGATAGGCTGTAGCCATGGGCTCGAAAGGAGCCCCCCATTAACTTGGCTATACATATATTAAGATCCCAGGTGGGCACTGGTGCCCTGTGAGGAGGATGCAAATGCATCAGGCCTTTAAAGAACCTTTTGGAAATGGGATGGCAGACACTGCTGCAAGATGAACCTTTAAAGAACTGGGTTGTAAACCTTGTGAATGCAAATGAATCAGATAATCCAACACCACTAAGACTCCTGCATCATTTGAGGTGAAATTCCTACCAGAGCACCAAAAAGAAAATCTCCTCCACTTAGAGGAATACATTTTCTTAGTAGAGGGTTTTCTATAACCTTTCAAGATAGTTAATACAGCTTCAAAAAGGTTTAAATCTGCATACTCTAATTCCTCAAGAGCCATGCCTTGAGATGGAGGGACTTGAGATTTGGGTACAACAATGTTCCCTGATTGGAGGTCAGGAGGTTGTGCCTGAGAGGCAAACTTACTGGTATGCTCACCGACATGGAGAGCAGAAGAGAGTATCATGGCTGCCTGGGCCAATCTGGAGCTATCAAGATCAGAGAAGCTGAGAGGGATTTGAGCTTCAGTAGTACTCTGAAACCAGAGGAAATGGGGGAAAGGCATAAAGAAACTTGCCTGACCAGTCCAGCACCAGAGCATCCAGAGGGATTGTGCCCTGGGCCAGTGGTCTGCAGCAATACTGAGGCAAATGGTGGTTCTGGTGGGAAGGGAACAAGTCTACCTCTGGAGTGCCCCACCTCCTGAAAATTACCTGTACCACATGCTTGTTCAGTGTCCATTCATGATGGGACTGGTTGATTCAACTCAGTGTGTCTGCCAAGGTATTGTCCTTTCCTGGCAGATGGATTGCTTGCAAGGACACGTTTAGGGAATACGCCAGAGTCCAGGTTTTCATGGCTTCTGTGCAGAGGATGCCTGATCTGGTGCCTCCCTGCTTGTTTATGTAATACATAGTGGTGGTATTGTCTGTTCAGACTTGCACCACCTTGCCAGTCACCAGTGGAGAGAAAACTTTTAAGGGATAGCCACACTGCTCTGAGTTCCAGCAAGTTTATATGCTGAAGGGACTCTGCTTCTGTCCAGGTACCCTGAGTTGTGGCTCCCCTAGATGGGTGCCCCAGCCCAGAAGGGATGCATCTGTTGTGAGGACTAGTGAAGGCTTTTCTTTCTGAAAAGAGATTCCTTGCCTTAGATTGAATTTTCCACCACAGGAGGCCTGTAACAGTGCCCTTGTCACTGGAATGTTTTGAAACAGGGTCTTTTTTCTGACTCCAGTGATTCCTGAGGTAAAACTGGATGTCTCTCATGTGAAACCTGGAGCCCTGCACTGTGCCTGTGGATGCAGCCATATGACCCAAGAGCTGCAGGAATTGCCTGGCTGTTTTTAGCTTGTGCAACTTGAAGGAATCTGCTATGGACTGAAGGTTTTGCACCATGTCCAGGGGCAAAAAGGCCCTGCCCTGTAGAGTACTGATCTCTGCCCCTATGAACTGTAAGATCTGTGTAGGGGTTAGGACAGATTTTTTCTGGTTTACTAAGAAACCCAGGGACTCCAAAAGATCCTGAGTGAGCTTTAGAGAAGTTCTGACTTGGTCTGGTGATTTGCCCACCACCAGCCAGTCATCTAGATATGGAAAGGCAGTCACTCCCTGTCTTCGAGAAAATGCCACCACAGCTGCTAGGCATTTTGTAAATACCCTTGGTGCTGAGGAAAGACTGAAGGGCAGGGTTGCAAACTGATAATGACATGATGGGAGCCTGAATCAGATATTTTCTAAAAGATTATTTTCTGGGAATGTGGAAATAGGCGTCTTTCAAATCCAGAGATGCCAGCCAGTCCCCTTTTTGGATTGTTGGCAAAATCCGAGCCAAAGTTACCATTTTGAACTTGTTGTTTTCAAGTGCTTGTTTAAAGCTCTGAGATGCAATATTGGACGCCATTCCTCACTTTTCTTTGTTGTTAGGAAGTATCTGGAGTAAAAACCTCTTCCTCTCAGGGTTATAGGAACTGGTTCCACTGCTCTGAGGTGTAGCAGCTTTTGAACCTCTGCCTCTAGCAGTGCACTTTCTGCTAGGGGAGGAGAGAGGAAAACCTTGGACTTTTTTAGAGGAATTAATTTGAAGTCCAGAGACAGACCCTTGCCCACTACCTCTAACACCCACTTGTCTGTGGTGATGGTTGACCAAACATGGAGGAAGTGGAACAGTCTGCCTCCGACAGGTAGGGAGGAGGCCTGCATCTCAGGGGTTCTGTTTAGGCTGGGGCTGAGGTTGTGCCTGGGACCCTTGCTTACAGCCCCTTCTGCCCCTACCCCTACTCCTAGAGAATTCCTGTTGGTGGTACTGCTGGTATTAGGGCACGGCTACTGGCTGGAAAAAAAGGTCTTGTCATGAAGGACCGATCTCTGCCCCCCCTTCCATAGGGCCTGGTGGATGATGAAGCTCTGTCCCTGGCAGAGTTGCTTCTATAAGTAGCCTTATATTCATCCACCTTCTTCATATAGGCCACCGTGGATTCCCCAAAAAGACAATTTCCTTCCAATGGAAAATCCAGGGCCTTTGATTGGGTATCCTGACTGAGGTTTGTAGCTTTAAGCCAAGCAAGCCTCCTCTGAGCCACTGTGTTAGCCATCCACCTGGCTGCAGTGTCATTCGAATCAGCAGCCATCTGGAACTGGTACTTAGCCGCCTCTAGCCCAAACCTGGCAGTTTCAGCCAGGTCATCCGATAAGGGTGAGAAGGCTTTCACAGACATTGCCACTACCGACTGCCACAGGGATTTCTGATACTGGGCAGCATAAGCCTGGAAGGTAGCCTGTCTCATGGCCAGAGAAGCTGACAAATAGCCTTTTTTGGCCATACTATCCAATTTTCTGGAATCCTTGTCCGGGGATGCGAGGACAGAGGGACTTTAGCCTCATCACAGGCTGCCTGTTGTATTACCCCTTGGCGGTCTGGATGGGAGAAGAGGAAGTCAGCTCCCTCCCTATCCAGCTGGTATTTCTTGTCTATTCTCCTTTCAATGGGAGGAATAGAATTAGGGGTCTGCAGGAGCTTCAGAGCATCCTTCTTAAAAAACTTATATACTGGGAGGAGGAGGAGGGGGGGGCCTTTGTGGGTGTTAAAGCCATCATATTCAAATACTCAATTTCCTCCTCATCCTGCACTTGCTCTGTTGTGGCAATATCCAGAGCATCTGCCATTTACCTCAAAAAAGAAAAATGAGAGAAAAAATCTTCAGACGCCCTGGTAGGCGAGCCAAAATCCTGCTCAGGGGACACCTCTGGGGGGATAGATTTGTCCTCCGCATAAGGCTCATCATCCTCTTCAAAATATAGCTGCTCTGATAAAGAGGGCAACACAGTACTGCCAGCCTGGGGACCCTGTGAAAGGGCAGGAGACTGAGGGATGATATTCTGCAGGGCCTGAATAATTCTGAATGCCTGAGCTATCTCCTCAGCCGGAGGCATTGCAGGCACCTGCGCAGAAGTCCCTGGTTTAACAGGAGAGGGTTCTGCATGTTTAAGCTTCTTTGCCTTCTTTGAGGGAACCGGGGAGTCAGATGGTTCTTTTCCTCTTTGTGCTCCTTTTTCACCCATATCAGGGGCAGGGGTAAGTACACCTGTGGGTTCAGCCACAACAGACTGGAGTGTCAGCTGGTCAGATCCTGAGGAACCCCTAGGAAACTTCTTATTCAGCCTTTCAAGGTGTTTTTCCACAGTTTTATCTGGGAAAGTTTTACAGATATCACATTCCTGGTGTAGATGTTCAAAACCAAGACAAGCTACACATAAGGTGTGCTTATCTGCCTTAGCAAACACATCTCCACACTTTATTCAATTTTTAAACCCGGGCTCCCCGGTTCTCTTTTTAGGTTTCTCTGCCATGGTGAAAGCCAAGGAAGAAAAATGCCAACCGCTAAATAATAAACACTGCTGCGGTTATTTAAACTTTTTTTTTTTTTTGCAGTCGGTTCCAGAACCGATAGGAACCGAACCGGGAAATGTAAAAATGAACTGGTTCAGCGGTTCTGTAACCGACGAAAAGTGGTTACAAATAGATTCTGTAAGGACCAAAAATTTGCACAAATAAATAGGTTCTTTAATCAGAGAACCCAAAATAACTTAAAACTAACTCGGATCCCTCACGGTTATCCCAAACCGTGAGGAACCAAGAAAATAACTATTTTAAGTAACAAACAAGATCTAAACTGACAATGAGTAGAGGCAGTAAAATAAATTAAATATACTTATAGTTTTTGATGATTTTTTATCTTTCTTCATGCGAAAGAGGGCAAAAGAAACTCTGAGTGACCAGACTTTCAGGCGGAGAGAAAAATCTGAAGAGGTTAGAACGCTACAGTTGGTAGAGGCAGTATTTGAAAGATGCTCGTGTGCAAAGAATTTTCTCATTTGCATGTGTTCCATCTCTCCGGGCAGTCCAACCCTCCAGGCATACTGCATAAAGTTATGAATATCCTGAGCATTACTGAGGTTAGAAATAAAGGATTGGCCAGAGGGTGGCAAGAGGTATATCTGGATGGGGGGGGGGGGGAGTGCAGCATCAGGGCAGACTCAATGGACAATAGTGTCCTTTTCTGCTGACAGTCTTCTATGATTCTATGCTGATGAATCACTGAGGCCCCGTAAACAACATGGATCTTCAAAAGGTTTACATGCCTTGTGTTTTAAATCCCCCAGCACTATTTGCATCCAGACTACAAGTTCCTTAAAACGTTTTAACAAAAACATTTTTAAATCATACTAGGTAGCTAGTTTTGAAACCATTCCCCCATTAAACTTCTTCACTGATGGTCGAGGCAGCTGCTCAGCCCTCTCCCACCTCTTCCCAACCGGTGCCTGCTGCCCCTTGGACCTACCTGATCAGAGTCCTCCCATGGCTTTGTCCCTGTGGTGGGGCTGGAGGAGGGAGGGCCGTCCTCCCCCACATCATCCAGGTTGGACCAGGCTGTCCGGTCAGCAGCATGGATTGGAGGCAGGCTGCAGGGCTTCACTTTTCCATTTTTCTCCCGTGACATGGAGTACACATGCGTGTGGTGGTGCACAGGTACTCCAGAACCACAACCCCTTCAACCCAACCTGACCTAAGTCTGCCTGCCAAGCGTCAGCCTTATTACCAGGCCTTCACACGGTGGCAGCCAAGAGCTGGAACAGCACACCACCCCAATCCAGGAGAGGTGCACCACCAGGTGTCATCCAATCCTCTCCCAGCCCCCCCACCAACCCCCAGAGACTCGAGCTTGTTCTTGAACTTGGGTCATCGACATGGTGAAAGGTAAGGCACCACAGTGCCTCAGCCCTCTCCGCCAGCGGGCTGGCTACCTGAAATAGTTTTTTTTTTTTTTTACAATGGTTGCACCTACACGTCTGGATGGGAGTAAAAACAGTGCAAGCTGTAATGGTTTAACTAAACAGTTCAAGTTGTGGTATGGATAGGCAGGCACTGTTCTTTGTGTTGGAATCAATATGAAATGGATATAGGGAGAACAGGTTTAACACCAGCAGTGTGGACACTCTAAACTGGAATCAAGAATGGTTACTACACAGTGTGGAAGCACTAAAACGGTTAAACTAAACTGGTTTTAAAAACGGGTTTCAAAAACAGGTCTGTAGTGTGGACAAGGCCTTAATGACTTTAAAAAGTGAAATGGAAATTTTACCTATTGTCAAAATTTCTATTCACTTTTTAAAGCCATGTAGCAAAGAATTAATCATGATTTCTAATGCAGGATTTTTTTCCAGCACTATATGTGTTAATTTAATTAAATATTTACAGTCTGCCATTTCTGGAACTAGTGTAATGATTAATAGAAATTTGAATGCTATAAATGGGCATGGATAGGAAATGAGGGTTACTTACCCGTAACTGTGGTTCTAGGAGTGGCATATGGTACACACCCATACTTATGACAGTCTTCCTTCCCCTTTAAATCCAGATGGAATGTCTTCAAGCTAGGCTCCTCCCACCCACCCACCCCAAATGGTATACTCCTTGGCTCTGCTCCATAATGTCAGAGCTTGCACACTGGAAGCAGAGAGCCATGTGCCACTTGCCAGAGGAGGTTGGGTGGGTGGGTTCTGTGGATGTGCACCATATACCACTCCTAGAACTATGGCTACAGGTGAGTAACCCTCATTTCTAGGGGTGTGGATATGGTAAACTTTCCATACTTCTGGCAGATTCCTAGCAGTTCTCTGGGAGGAGGGGGCAAGGTGCACACCCCAATCTGGTGAACAGGGATTAGAGAACTGAGCTCTCAAAACCAGCATCCCAGGGTGACTCAAGGTCAGTGTGGTAGTGGGAGATGAAGGTGTGTGTGGACTTCCAGGTGGCAGTCCTGCAGATCTCCTGGATATGGACATCCCTGGAAGCAGCCACCGAGGTAGTAGTATGTCTGATGGAATGAGCCCGAAGCCCTACGGGAGGCTCCCTACCAGCCAACCTACAGCAGAGGTTGATGCAGGATACAATTCACCTACCAATCATCTGATTAGCTGCTGGTCTGCCCCTTTAAATCTAGCCGGAAGGTCTTCAAGCTGGCTCCTACCACACAAACGGATGGCATCCTCCTCAGCACTACCCTGTGACATCAGTGTGACAGAGTAGACTAGGACCATGTCCCAGTTATTATGGAAACAGTATGTATGCAGGGATCTGTTCTGTTCAATTCTTTTCCTGTCTCTTGTCTTCTTGTGAGACCTAGGATTTGATCACCCCGACAGTCTCGCAATTCTTTGCCTCGCACTGTCTCTCAACCTTCCCTTGCTGTCTTTTTCTCCCTTGTATATCTGCTGATATAAAAATATATGCAAATCATTGTATGGAAATGTAACTGACATTGGAATCCCTTTGTTTAAAAAAATCTATAGTTTTACTGTTGAAATGTATATAATGGGGGTTTGAGAAGATTGCAAAAAGCTATTGGAAACTCGAGAGGTTACCTGAGTGCAAATTTTTAAGCCTTTTGCAGAAGAGCTGTAGAAAAGGGACCTCATTTCTGGGACACTGTGTTCTAGCTGCACATGCCTGATACAACAACAGGATGCTTGTTAAGAATGGGGGTTGGAAGGACTTTATAAGGGAGCTGAGCTGCAACTGCTTGGAGGATGGACACAGAGATTGAAGGAAAACTCTGATAGATCTTCATTTTATTTTGCCTTTGTAAATTGTTATACTGAACAAGTTTCTTTCTTTTTTATGTTACTGCTAGTGTAAATAAATATTTCTGATGAATTCTACAACTGCTCCTGGTTTTCCTATGCTTCCTGACCTGTGCCTCAATGAGTCAGATCTTACAAGCTGGCACAGCCAACCAATATGGTGCCGATGTGGCACTGCTACTCACGAAGACTCTGGAGAGGGCCCTGACAGAGCCCCTGGCACTGTGCCCAATGACGATGAAGATGGCCTGGAAACTTCGAGACTCCTCGGAGAGGCCCGTGCGGAATCAGAGGAGCCCAGAACCCAGTTGGATCATCCCGATCATCATCTTCGGAAGTGGGGGACGAGATCAGGGAGATCTTCAAACAAGCCACTCCCAGAATTCGAGGCCCCCTGGCACCAAGGGAGATGTCGGAGGGAAGCACGGACATGCAGTCAGTGCCGCGCCGGAGATAACGCTGGGTACTGGGGCAGAGACCAACCACGACCCTGAGGGGACCACCCGAGTAGCCATCAGACTATGAGGGGTGACCAGTTGCCCCTTCAGAGGAGGATGACTGCCCCAACCCCTCGCTGGGACCCCTTGCCCCAGCAAGCTGTGGAGCAGAGGGGGTTCCCTCCCTGCTGGCTTGTATAGAGCTGGGGGGGCCTCAGGGGGTGGAGCCCAGAAACCGTGTTTTGACGTTCTGAGTGTGAGGACACATTCCGAGTGTTGGGGATCTCTCCCCAACCATGCTGCATGAATAATAAGAGTATGATAACCCATAGAAAAACAGGCATCGCACTTGTCCATCGTGTGGCGGGGATCCAGATAAGTGAAACAATGGTCAAGGAGGTCCATATCGGTCGTGTAGTTGCTATAGGGGTACCGACACATAGGAGCAACTCCCGCACACTCGGAAACCGATCTACGCCCCGACATACCATCGTATGAATAAAATATTAAACAGGGAAAATACCATGAAACTACTTGGCGCCGCGATAACAGCAAGAAAAGAAAACTCCAGCACCGAAGCGGCACCGATACTCACGGCACCGGACAAGAGTATAGGCCTAGGCAGACTTCGTGATGTAGTTGCTTGAAGCAGCCTTCCCACGCAAGATCCTTCCTCGATGGCAGAAAAAAACAGAACTGAGTTATGGGAGGGGTCGACGTTGGTTACTGGCCAACCTGCAAGTGCCACGTGGAATGCCAGCCTTGTGGGCAGCGCTGTCTAAATGTTGACTACTCCAGCTCAGAAAAAATTTAAGAGGTAGCATTCTTTTCTTTCCATGCAGAGCCCTGACCTCCAGTAGGACCCATAAGTAATGAATGGTAAAGGTTAATTTGGGGAAGATTAGCCTCCACCACAGGGAAGGCAACCCCCAGGGAATCATCCCGATACAGGATTTCCAGAAGGGGGTACTTGGCTCACTTCTGGACCAGCTCCAAGAGGATCACCATTGATTCAGAGATCAGAGGACAGCCCTGAAAGAGACCGGTCCATATTCAGTGAACAGTTCTTTGACATATTCACAGTCGAAGCCTGGGGTCCTGGAAGATTGCATAGAGGACCCACCAGAGTCTGAAGATTCCTCAAAGACTGCCCTCAGACAATTTTCCCCATGAACCACCTGGATTTGTCCGAGTGAGTGATTTTGACTGACAGTTGACCGGGAAGGCTGGTAGCCAGGCAGGCGGCCTAGGTAGGAGCTCCCTGTAAGGGCTGCTTGGGCGGCAGTTCCACCTGGATTGGTTGAGAGGCCAGCGCCGGAGACACTGGGCGTGGCAGAACCAGGGGACGTGGGAGCTTGATGAAGGGGCCTACCCTTCCCGAGGACGCACTGTTACCACATCAGCTCTTCATAGCCACAATGCAGCCAGCGATGGAGCCTCTCACCATCCAAAGATGAACAGGAGCACCAATGGCGCTCTGGGTCAAGGGCAAGAATGTGAGGAATCCCCCGACCATGATCTCAACAGAGACCTACATCTCAACACATAACTGGAGCATCGACGGTAAGGAGAAGTGGGAGGAGGGGCTGTGTACAGGACACATACTGGCTCCTGGTGCAGGACCCCTGAAGGAGGTAGCTCCTGGGAAGAGACTCTCCTAGGAGAGGGTCGAAAGGACCGGAGTTCTCGAGATTGAGACATCCTCGATCCCCTCAAACAATGGGTCAACTGGGTTGAGAAAATCTCGATGGACTGGTCAGCCTACATCATGGCCAACAAGCCTGACAGGGTTAACGTGGTGCTTGCGACCTGACCAGCGATAGCTCGATGGCCACTGGGCAACCATAGGAATCAGCAACAGTGGACTTAGCACTTGGTGTACACAAAAGCTCTCATGACACTGTGGCTCAGTACTCACAACTTTAACTTTTATTTTCAACATAAACAAGGAGCTAGAGCTATGCCAGTGTAGCCAGGGAGGTAACCCACAAAACCAGCATTTTGCACCCACTTCACGGGTGCTTTGTCACCTTGACCCTTCCCCAAGTGCTGAGTCCACTGTTGCTGCTAATTGTATGGACTTACGAGTACCTACGTCTAAGTCAGCAACCCTCACATGTGCTCTGGGTCGACAGAATTGCAGGAGCGGGAAGAACATGCTTGTTCCCAGTCCCATAACCATTGGCAGGATTTCTTCTTCCTCTCACCACAGGAAGGGCCCTTCCCGAGTGCCTGCAGAGACTGGCACATTTCATGGAATGTGCCCATGAAGGGCGCCCCAATGCTGGCCCCAACTGAGACCAGTGTGGATGCCGAGGAAGCAACCGCCACAGCCTGAGCCGCCACCATAAACACCACCTTGCAAGTCCTTAGAGTGGAGTGGGGGGGGGGGGAGAGAAGAGGACAGGAAATAATTTCTAATTGGCAGCTTTTTATAAAGTTCTTATTTTCAGAAATGATATTAATTCCCCTAAATTGTCCATATTTAACTGTACCTAAATAAAATGGGATGTGAAAAAGTGAATTTTACATTGTTTTGTTTTCATGGGCAGCATTTTGTTACAGTTCTCTTCATGGAACCTGTGAGCTGGAGTTACAGTTTGTGAGCAAAACTCGAAGCATGGCTCTGCTAGGTCAACAGCTCATAAATCGGCATTCTTCATACAAACCGTGACATAGTAAAAACTCCAAAGTACTAATTCCAAGAAAAGAACTCTGCAGAATGCTGTCCTTAAAAAGTAAACAAATGCAAAACAGTTTTTCACATCAATGTTTATTCAGGTACAGTTTAAAGAAGGATCATTTGGAGGCACAAATTCCATTGCTATTAACAGGATTATTACTAACTGCTGCCAATTAGCACAAATGTTATGTCCCCTTTAACTACAAAATGTCAGATTGTTACTGGCAGTACATTCAACTACATTAAAAATTGCTTTTTCAATTGCCACTTTTTCAGGAGCCAAGCTCTTTTTTGCACGATATCCTTGCCTGCTTCTCCTTTTCAGGAAAGTTCTTCTGAGTCCGTTATTGTTATTTATTATTACTTATAGCTTGAGCATTTTATGACTGCTGTTGTCTATTGTGTCATTAAAACCCTCTGAAAAGTACATTTCTTTAACTGGAATAACATTGTGTTTAAATGAGGTCTCGAGACTCCTGGCCTCTTCAGCTTAAGGATCTACTACTGGAATGCTGGGAGGGTTGAGACTAGCACAGTGAGAAAGAGCATCTTTGAAAAAGATTCTAAGTTCTTGGGCACCATGCACCTTGTGGAGATGATGTATGAATTTCACTGGGCTGTTCTAATGCATGAAGTTAGAATTATTATATTTATGGCTGCAGCAGTTGCAGATCACACTGAAGTGCCATGGGATACAGCATGTATGGATGTTGCAATCCAAAACTAAATTTCTTTCCTTCTATCCTCCACCAGCAAGTTCCAGCTATGGGGTGCAGAGGCAGTGATTCAGGATCTAAGGGCTGCAGTGTGATGAGTTTAAATGCTTGCTCAAAGAGGGGACACCCAAGGTCTTGAACCCAGGCATCCTGCACATCAGTTCAATGCACTGCTGCCATGCCATTTGGCTGGCTGATGCCTTCATGCAGATATAAAACCAAGCCCTGTGCTGAAGGGAATGAAGGGCTATCTGTCCTAATAATCTATGCAGCCTGCACTCCTCTAGGACCAGTATATGTGTCTTTCAGGGTACTGAGCTGGCCTTTTCACATGCATATCATGTTAGCACAAATTCAGCACCTCAAAATCAGAAAAGCACTGGAAAGCCAGTTCAGTGGCACAGAAGCCTGAGGCATCCATGCCTCACCTGTTGCCACATCGACAACCCGGGTTCGGAAATGAACCTGGGCCGCTCAGGAGTTGGCCAAGGGAGGAGGATTAAGTGTCCCAGCGGAGCCTGCTCTGCCGCAACACTGCCACCTAGGTGATCATGGGTGGTGGTATGGCTAGGAGTAGCAGTTCAGGGAGGAGAACACCCCCAATGGAAGATGTCAGCACATCCAACGACTTGCTTCAGTCATCTCCTCAGAGCACTCATGGGTCAGAGAAACTGAAACAGGAAACATCACCAGCAGCAGGATGAAGCCTGCGGCTCTTTACAGACCCCACACTACCTACTGGGCACAGTATCGGTAGTAGTAGTAATAAACTTTATTTATATAGCACCCAATTCCAGGGGCTCCGAGTGCTGAAATAACAGTTACATAAGAACTTACTGTAACAGTAGATCTTCAAGAGAGGTTCCTGCAGTAAGTCATTACAGATAGGACTGCACTCCCTGGCATCAGGACCACAAGGCAAACTTCTAGCTAGCAATCCATAGTGGGGGACTGCCCCCAATGTCACTGTGACACTATAAAGGGAGCGGTCCCCATACCTGGCCTCCAGGTCTCCCACTGTAAGACTTCTGAAAGGTAAATGGGAGGAAGACAAAAACTCCTTGAGCCCTGAGTGCTAAAAAAGCACCCTGGGAAAGGAAAGAGTAAGCAAAAGCTGGGGGAAGGTGAGAGGGGAAAAATATGACCTACTGCAGGAACCTCTCTCGAAGATCCACTGTTACGGTAAGTTCTTACTTAACTGTTGTATATTACTTTGAGAGGGTTCCTGCAGTAGGTCATTACAGGTAGTACTGAATTCCAAGCAGTCAAGAAGGAACAGCCGGAGACTAAGGTCCGGGAGGGTGAAAGGTCTGCAGAGCAGGACACAAGCTAGGATAATAGGCCCTGAAGAACTGCCAGTCCAAAACCGGCTCTGTACCTAGGGGCAATGTCCAGATTGTAATGTTTCGTGAAAGTATGGGTGGTATTCCAGGTGGCTGCAGCACAGATGTCAGATGCGGACACATTTTTCAAAAAGGCAGTAGAGGTGGCCATACCGCAGGTCGAATGCCCCTTGACCTCCCAGGAAGAGGTTTCTCATACTTCTGGTAGACAAATGTAATGCAGTTAGCCAACCACTTGGAAAGGCACCGCTTAGACACAGCATTGCCCTGATGTTTGGGTGCAAAGGAAACAAAGGCTCCTTACAAACTAGTGCCTGAAGCTCAGAAATCCTTTGAGCTGAATTAATAACTAAAAATAGCACCATCCAGGACAGGTAGCGCATATCACAGCTTGCTGCCGGCTCAAAAGGGGGCAAACTAAGCTTCTCTAAAATAAATCTCAAATCCCAGGGAGGAAGTGGACTATAGACTGGAGGTTTCAAGTGAAGGATCCCCTTAAGAAAGGTTTTGGAGACTTCCAACTGAGCAATAGTCTTGCCTTCCACTGGAAAATGATAGGCAGAAACTGCTGAAAGATGGACCTTCAGTGACAAACAGCTGAGGCCCAAAGCAGAAAGATGCAAGAGGTACTCAAGGACCTGGTGCGCTGGGCAAGAAAAGGGATCCATATCCCCGGCAGTCACCCAGATGGTAAATCTCTTCCACTTCACAGCATATCTTGTTCTGGTAGAGGGTTTGTTGGCTTCCACCAAAACTTGGGCTACTTGGGAGGAAACCCCGAAACATGACACCACTATGTCCAGAGGTGACATGCATGTAGGTGGACAGATTTGAGTCCCGGATGCACCAGACTGCCCTGCTCCTGAGAAAGAAGGCAGTGTAGGAGAGGAAGAGGTACTAAGGGGGAAACCATATCTGCCAAGGCCAAAGGGAAGCAGTGAGAACCATGTGTTCACCTTCCGCTTGAAGCTTCAGCAGGACTTTCTGCAGAATTGGGAAGGGAGGGAAGGTATACAGAAACCTCCCTGTTCAACAAAGTGACAGCGCATCTCGCCAAAAAATACCATGCCTAGGAATGAACGAGCAAAAATTAGGTAGTTTTGCATTGACTGCGGAGGCAAAAAGGTCCAGTTCTGGACAGACCCACAGGTCGAACAGACCTTCTACCATGTCCTGAAGGCAAAGTTTTCTGCGAGGTTCGACTGACTAAGGTCGGCGGCAGGAAAGAACTGGAGGGCAGGCGTGGGCCCCCCCCCCCCTTTTAGTGTCACGCTGATGTCATGTCAGGTGACGTCAGGGGATGTCCTCCACTATGGACTGCTAGCTAGAAATTTGCCACGTGGTCTTGATGCCAGGGGGCGCAGTCCTGTCTGTAATGGCCTACTGCAGGAACCCTCTCGAAGTAAGATCAACAATTCCAGCATAACTTGGTTGGTCCGAAAGCTTAGGCACTGTTTTCTTTCTGTTACATCTATATTGGTCCAATAAAAGGTATCAAACCATTTGCTTCTGGATCTGTTCTTAACAAGGACCAAAACAGCAACCAAACTAATTCTGTATGTCAACATAACATTAAAAATTAAAACATTCCAGAATATACAACCATGATAAATTTTATATATATATATATATATATATATATATATATACACACATATATAGATATACATACACACACATATATATATATATATATATATATATATACACACATATACACACACACACACTAATAAACCCACTGCATCGAGCAAAGTCATCCAGAGGGATCTTGGGGAATCCCGAAAGCCCTGTCACAAGGGAGAAGCTGGGGAGGAACAGTGGGTCCTCAGGATCGTTCCTGAAATGTCAGGTGACAGGGTTGGGGAGACCCCACGGGTAGAAGGGGCCAGCCGGGGGACACTGGAAACATTTAAAGGTAAAGGGGCCAACTGTCTCTGCTGGTAGTAAAGCCTAGAGGTTAGAGTAACGAGCTTAGTGTAGCTAGCAGGCCTAGGTTTCATTTCCACAGCCTCCACTTGCAAACTGGGTGACCCTGAGCAAATCACTTAACCTCCCCAGTGCTCCCGGGTCACCACTGAAAACAGGCATTGTGCCTTGTGGGCCTTGCTCGCTTACCAAACAATACAAAAAAGAAGCAGCATTTTATCTCTGGGTAACTGTTTCAAATTTGGCCACCAGTGGTGGTGGCCAAAAGTCATTATTATCCGATGTCTCAGGCTGAGTGGTGGCAAGCATCAGTGGGAGTCCTGTTGGGTCTCCATCCCATTCCCAATGTCACATCTAGGAAAAAAAAACAGCATTACACAACAGTCAGCATTTTTGCTGGCAGTCTCATGTGAGGAGCCAGGGACTGTACCATCTGAACTACCCTATCACCTACTGGGGGTTGTCCCTCCAAGGCTGTGTTGTGGCATAGTGGCAGGGCAGCAAGGGGAACCCAACACAGTGGCCATTAGTGTTGTACCTGTTGTGTAGAGACATAGAGGACTTCAGTCTTCAGTAGTGCCAATCTGGCATTTTTCATGACTATTCAAATGAACAAAAGGAGATGAAAAAGTAAAAAGAAAATAAAATATTGTACATTTTACAAAACAAAGTGTTAGACACAATGTTTTTCTGTCACCGAGACTAAGCTGGGAACTACGCAGGTGAGTGGGAGAACTTTATATATGTGCGTCTGATGCTCCAAAGCTCCACCTACTTATTCCACAGTGTACAGCCTCCCGTTATGCTGAACCAACCTCTGTCCCTCTTACTGGGTAACATGTCTCAGACACCAACTCTTTGCAAATGAAAAGGGGTGATGGTGGTTGTTTCATCCTCAGTGCACCCCTGAATCTGCTACATGGACATCTTTAGTCTCTTACTTTTGAAGGTGTGTGTTTTTTAACATTAACTTTCCATTCTGTGTTTTTTTTAAGTTTACAATATAATGCAACAAGATTAGTGTTAATGCACTGTATTCTCTTAGTAACATGCAACAAGGGTAGTCATTAAGTGTTCCTGCACTCTCTTCCCTCAGTCCAATGTGATAAAGTATAGGTTTTACACTATACTACCCGATTATTTTTCAAAGAAAACAAATAGCTCCACCCTTCTCTAGAATTGTTACCCCATTCCTGATAAATGCACCCCTGTGCTGCGCTGTGAATGTCCATGTGAAGTAATTTTATGGGATTTCTTGCAACTCTGGCGAGAGACAGTCAGTAAACAGCTGACCATTCGGGACACACATAAGAACACAGCAAACCTGAATTAAAAGTCACAAGGCAGCATTAACCTACCAGTCAACAACAGTTCTCTGTTGTGGTAGGTCTAGGAATTCAAAACATCCATCCAAGAGACCTCTGCTATGAAGGAAAATACTCTCTGGCATGGCTTGCAGTCTTTATAGCAGTGGAAGCGGAGCATACCAAAATGGGAGGGGAATCATAATTGTCTACATCAGGAGGCAAAACTATGCAACATCTCAGCACAGATCACGGACAAACTGCCCCCTTAAATATTAAAGTTGATCTACATGGCTCCTTACACTCCGGAATATTAAAAAATGAATCCATGGTTTATTCACAGAAATCTATTCATGAACATCAGGACGTGCAAATTTCAGAATTTTGAGACATGCCAGAAAGCCCAAATAACTAGACAGTGCAAACCACTCAATAGTAAAATAAAATGCAATAACAATGTTTTAAAAAAAATACTGCACACCTTCTGTTACCTGGTTTCTCTGCATTGAGAGTACAAAAAGATTAAAAGCAGCCTGTCTACAGTCCCCAGAATTTTAAACAGCCTTAATGTCTTTAAAATGAATGGTACTCTGTGGTGTGTGTGTGTCCGTCTGTCCATCCATCCAAATGCACTGGCTAACCACCCAGCTAAAAAATTGAGACGACCACTTGCCTTGTTACCTAGGGCCCCTGAGGGGAGTCTCTTACGATATACGAGACTGAGTATGAGGTTTGAGCGAGAGGACTGTGAAGCTGTGCAGTTCTGGCTGCCTAAACTTCACAAGAGGAGTCTTTTATACTACAAGACACCCCTGCAAAGGCATTATTAACTTACATATCCCGCAAGTTTGTCAGAGTAATTACATTTTTTGTAAATATCATTTTTATTAAACTTTTCAAAAAAGTCAGTTACAATCATGGATATTCATTCAATGTTCAGGCAGATAATGTGTGATTTTATAACAGTTCCAAGGAGGAGAGTTGATCTTTGTGGAGCTTGTCACTGCAAGGGGTCGGGGCAGGCAATCTGGGGCCGCATCGGTGGCGGGAGAGGACGTGACCACATCGGTGGTTGGCAAAGGAGCTTTTTTTGGAGGGGGACAGGCCAGGCAGACCGGAGCTGCATCGGCGACGGGAGAGTGAGATGGGGAGTTGCGGAGAGTTGCCGGCCGCTGCAGTGGAAGGAGGTGAGGGGGCCAATCAGCGTTAGGGGCACAAATTTTCTGACTGTGTGACTGGGCTATAAAACGACATTAGCCCAGTCACAATCGGGAGGAGAGATGATCTTTGTCCCACACAACCCACGACCTCTATTAAATGGTCGGTGGGGGTGTAGCCTTGGAGAAGGGCAAGTCGAGATTGGGTGAACTGGATTGTTGATGACTGGGGGAAAAAAGGGACCTGTACACTGTGCCTGCTTGGGCACCACTGACTACTACCACGGAGGGGCATAATTGATGCAGATTGAAAAACCTACTGGGTGCTACCTACAGCTGAGGGAGGAAGCAAACTGTGTGAACTGATTAATGCTATGGCTGGTGAACTGGTTGCTGCTGATTGAGGGACAAGGGTCCTGTATGCTGTGCTGCTTAGGCAACATTGTCTACTGCTATGGGGGGGGGGGCGCACAGTATAGCAGATTGTAAAATTGTGTATGCTGACTACAGCTGAGGAAGTAGGCAAATTGTGTGACCCGATTACTGCTACTGATCACTGTTCGGGTGGGCACATTTTTGCTTGTGAACTAAATACTAGGACTGAAAAACTGGCTGCTGTAGGGAAAGCGGGAGAATTGCTGTAATCTGAATAATGCTGGGTGAGAGGGCAAATGGCTAGGGTCTTTGTGTACTACTGACTAAATTAGTTCTGTTAGAGGGTTCTACTGCTCACACCAAAATGAGGATAGACTTGGGGCTGGCCAGAGCGGGCATCTTCGGTAGAGTGATTGGGGGTGTGGGACAGCAATAATCTTAAATTGGGCATGGAGGTTTGGAGGGTGCCCAGTGTGTTTTCAGTTGGCAGGACTTAGGGAGGAGGTTGAGGGGATCAGAAGGCAGCTGGAAATCAGGAGGGGGGAGAAATGGGGAGGAAAGGTGTGGAAAGACCTCACGAGAGTAGACAAGGCCAATATGGTATACCCCAGGGAACAGGTGGACATGGACCTTATGGGTACTCTGGAAGGGTGGGGCATGATACAAGCAACATACGGAAATCACTTCAGTAGGAAGGTGGCTGACCAGAGGAGCGGGGGGCAGGAGAGACCAAGTCAGGGGCAAACATCACACTTAGTAATCGATTCACACTGCTATATCCAGGAGAGGAGGTGGAAGAGGCTGCGGGAGTGGGGAGCAAACGGACAGAGAGGGTTTGATCAGCAAGCCGGGTGGGGGAGGGGCAGGAAAGGAAGCCACATCCACAGAAGGGAGGGAGGGGAGGACATGAGCATAGGTTGGAGGAAGAAAGGGGATGGGGAGTGCAGGATGAGGCCGGGAAGGGGAGAAATAGTGTTGGGCAGGCATCCAGGTTGGGGAAGTCAGCCAAAACAGGGGCAGTAGAGAGTACTCTAGAAAGGCCAGCGTTGGGGCGGGAGAAATCAGATGAGGTGGGGTAGGGAGAAATACAGCAGATGGGGTGGGGATACAGGACCAGAGAGGGGGATGGAGGCAAGGAGGAAGTAGTAGAAGGTGTCTGTGTGGTGGACCTGAGGATTCTGGTCTAGAAAGGATTCTGGGGAGATCGGGGCGCAATCTGTGCCACCCAGGAGGTTGGGGGGCATGAGGAGCAAGCTGGGAGCTGCAGGCAGAAGAAAGAGCATGGCAGAGCCACAGACTCGTGATCCCAGGCTGGGGGTGCGAGAAGTAATCTGGGGTTGACAACAGAAGGAAGAGCCTGGAAGGAATCAAACAGGTCAGTAAAGTGTGGGGGTGAAGGTGATCCTGCTGGGTGACTCTATGACCAGGGGCATCCAGTGGGAGGGGGGCAGGGGAGGGAAAAAGCCCAGTCAAAGCTAAATGTATCCCAGGCCTATCCGTACACAGGGCCAAATTCCAGCTATACTTGTTAGCACTGGAATGCGGGGTATCCCCAGACTTCCTAATACATCTGGGAACAAATGACTTGGAGGGGAACAGTAAACTGGAAATCCAGGCGAGATTTGGGGAACTGGCCAGGGTCTGCCACTCTATAGAAAGTTCAATCTCCTTCTCGGAGATTCTACCAGTACCTAGGGCATCCGGGGAGACCAAGCATAAACTCAGAGGGGTGAACCAGTGGCTCAGGGATTAGTGCAGGGCAGAAGGGTATGGACTGGTGGGGGACTGGGGAATACATGGGAGGACAAGGGGTTATATAACAGGGATAGGATACACCTCAACTTGGAGGGGAGGGAGATCTTGAAACTAAAACTCGCTGGATTTATAGTCGAGAGATGGGGTTTACACTTGTAAAGGGGGGAAGGTTAAGTAACAGAATGGATCCAGGAGGGCTGGTCAAGGGTGCAGGCCTAAGGCACGAAAAGAGGGCAGGTGACTGCAAAGTAAATCCAGCCAGAGCTGTGCAGGAAAGAGCGAATAGGGATTGCGCAGGGCCAAGATGATTGGAGAAGTGAGGGGGGCTGGGGTGGGGACGGTCCTGATCAATGCCAGAAGCATGGGCAACAAAATGCCCGAGCTCCAGACGATGCTGGCTGAGGGATCAGTGGATATGGCGGCAATTACTGAGACATGGGCCACCCAGAAAAATGATTGGGACCTAAACTTAGAGGGCTACAAAATATTCAGGAGGGATAAAGAAGAGGGAAGAGGAGGGGGTGTAGCACTGATAGTCAAAAATGACATAGTGGTTAGTGGAGTGGAGGAGGCTGTTGGGGGGTGGAAGCGATTTGGGTAACCCTGCAAACGAGGGGAGGTAAAAGATCGAAAATTGGGGTGGTGTACAGACCCCCTGTGATGGATGAGGCCCTGGAGGGAAAACTAGTTGAGAACATCAAGGGGCACTGTGACTGTGGAAAGGGTAGGGTGATGGTCATGGGTGACCTTAATATGCCGGGGGCAGACTGGGACACTACGACATCCTCTGTGGCCAGGGAACAGAGACTGATGGATGTGTTTCAGGATGTCTTCCTGGTACAGCAGGTGGGGGAACCTACTAAGGAGGGGAGGATACTGGACATTGTCCTAGCAGTCAGTGACCAGATAAGGGGCCTGGAGGTGTGTAGCCCACTGGCAGGTGGTGACCACGCCATGATCTGGTTTCTGCTGTGTCTTGGGGGGGGATAACCGCTCTAATACAGTAGTAGTGGACTTCAGGGGGGCAGATTTCATGGGCAGGATTCTACGTGGGAGCTTGGACAAGGTTAGGCTGGACATGGATGCTGGTAGCTTGTGGGAGACCATTAAAAAAAGGGGTGCAGGAGACTACTAGCTCATGTACAAGGGTAAGGCATAAGAACGGTAGAGCCAACAAGCCGTGTTGGTGGACCAGGGAAGTTCAAGAGGCTGTGAGGGATAAAAAGGCTGCCTATGGATGTTTTAAGCTTAGGGGGATAGGGAGGCGAGACGAAAGGATTTAAGAAAGGTCACCAGGGTGGTGAGGGAGGAGGCGAGGATGAAGCAAAACCTGGCTAGGGATATCTGGAGTGGGGGAAGGGATTCTATAGATACATAGGGGAGAAGAGAAAAGGGAGGGCACAGATCAGCAGGATTAGGACTGGAGAGGGATGGGCTCGGGAAGCGGGGGGGGATCAGGCAGAGGTGCTAAATGAGTACTTTGCCTTGATATTTACGGAGGGAGACCGGGGATCCTTTCAGCCCGATGGAAGGGTAGAGGAGACAGCAGAGTCAAGAGGTCAGATGGAGTCTAGAGGACCAAAAGAAGCTAGGGTACATGCCGGGCCAAGCCTAGAAGAGGATGGGTGCTTAAATGAGGGGATGGATTGGGAGGGAGAAATCACAGTGCATAGGGTGAAGGAGGCCCTTCGAACACTAAAAACTGATAAGGCACCGGGGTTGGGTGGGCTGCATCCGAGGGTTATGAAGGAACTGGCAGACGAGCTAGGAGTTCCACTAGCTGCACTCTTTAATGACTCTTTGCAGACAGGATGGGTGCCTCAAGACTGGAGAGTGGCTCACATGGTGCCTATCCACAAAGGGGGTTAAAGGGAGAAGATGGGAAATTACAATGCTCTCAATCTAACGTCTGTGGTAGGCAAAGTAATGAAGGGCATTATCAAGGAGAAGCTCTGGAGGCAACTGGAAAGGTTAGTGCACCTGGACGACAAACAGTATGGTTTTGTCCCGGGGAGATCATGTCAGACCAACCTCATAGACTTTTATGACTGGTGACAGGGATCCCGGACCGACAAAGACCGGTGGACGTCCTATACCTGGATTTCAGCAAGGCGTTTGATTCGGTACCCCATATTGGGTTGTTAAAGCTGAGGGGTGTGGGGGTGGGAGGGCAGTTGCTCAGATGGGTAGAAAATTGGCTAATGGGGTGAACAGAGGGTAGTGTTTGGTGGGACAGTCTCCTCCCCTAGGAGGGTCATCAGTGGGGTCCCCCAAGGTTCGGTACTGGGGCCACTCCTGTTCAATGCCTATGTCTCGGATATGGGGAGTGGGGTTAGGAGTAGAATGAGCCTCTTTGCGGATGACTCAAAACTGGGAGCACTGGCAGACAGGGACGAAGCAGGAGAGACAGTCCAGAGGGACCTGGATACCTTGGAAGGGTGGTCAAGGAGGTGGAGACTGAGGTTTAATCCAGGGAAGTGTAGGGTGCTGCATCTGGGGGTCAGAAATCCAGGTCATGTATACACCCTGGGGGGGGGGGTGTCACTGCAAACCACAATGAGTGAAAGGGATCTGGGGGTGGTGGTAGACACCAAAATGAATAACACTGAAAACTGCAGAAAAACTGCGGCAAAAGCAAATAGGATTCTGGGCTGCATAGCCAGGGGGATTACGTCCAGGAGGAGGGAGGTGATCCTCCCTCTGTATAATGCCTTGTTCAGGCCGCATCTTGAGTACTGCCTGCAGTTCTGGAGACCTCACCTCAAGAAGGACGTAGCACTGCTGGAGAGGGTCCAGGGGAGGGCAACCAGGATGATTTAGGGCATGAGAGAGAGGACCTATTAGGAAAGGCTGGAAGAGCTTGGGATGTACTCACTGGAGGAGAGGAGAGACAGGGGGAACATGATAGGGGTCTTCAAATATGTGAAAGGGATAAACAGGGGTGGAGACAAAGAGATGTTCAGACTAAAGAAAGGGGGCACAACCAGGTGGCATGAGTGGAAGCTGGAGGGGGGAAATTACAGGGGAGAATGAAGCAGACATTACTTCACTGAGATGGTAGTGGGGCCATGGAATGCACTGCCCAGGAGTCTGGTGGAGGAGGGCACAGTGCAGGGCTTCAAGAGGGGGTGGAACAGGTACAAGGGTAAACAAGCTGAAGATGACCCTCTCTGGGGCTGAAGGGGGTGGGAGAGCGAGCACCCACTAGGGGCTAGCTACCGAGCAGACATGACAGACCATCAGGCCTATTCTACTGGTTTTTAGTATGCAAGCATGTTACTAATACTATAATGGGTGAGTACAGAGAATACATTCACTGTCAGTCCCTCCCCTCTTTACACAGAGTGAAGGGAGGAAAGCGATTTCCAAAAGTTTGCCTTGGTGTATTATAGCAAAAATCAGTTGGCATTCTTATTTGCCCCAGTCTATTACTGTTCTGTGCCTGGGGACTGCAGTGGGTCAGAGGGAGAGAAATAAGAAGGTTAAATCCAAGGTTGGGACCAACGTTGCGGACTCTGTCCATCCATTTTGGCTCAGTATACAGCCTTTCCTGGGTTTGTGAAACCTGGAGGAACAGTCCGAAGGGAGGGGGAGTGCAATACCTGAGCCTTTAATAATTAGCTTACCCTCCTCAAAGGGGGGAAAAGAGATCACGGGACAAATGAAGGGTCTTTAAGCATCATACAGAGCAACCATCTAGTCCATCTGATAGTACACCCATCCCTCACGTCATTCAGGGCATGGGTTATTCTTTCCATCTGTTATATTTGGTTCACCATCCCGCTCCACTCAGGAAAAGTAGGGGTTATTTGGGATAGTCAGTGTTTTGTAATGGCTTTCTTGGCTGCTAGTAATAATATACTGACTAGATACCTGGAGTTTCTGTCATTCAAGTCACGGGGGAATACACAGAATAGATAGAATTCCATTGTTAAAGTAATGGGGCTTGTACATATTTCCCCCAGCTCTGTTTGTAGGTTTTGGATGAAAGCGGAGAGTTTTGGGCAGGTCCAGAAAATGTGGGTGTGGTGAGCAATTGGGGTCTCAAACTGCCTCCAGCAGATCGAGTCATTTTGTAGGTTGGAAGTGGGCTGTGATTGCTGGATTATGAGAATATCGAATTTGATTCTTCCAAGCAAACTCTTGGCATTCATGGGAACTGGTTATTTATGAGGTGGATCTGCAGGAGACATTTCATTGGGCTGGGGTTAGTGGCAAATCTAGCCCGTCATTCCACCTCTCAAGATCTGAGTCAGCAGTACCGCACAAGGAGTCCAACAGTGATTTGTAAAAGATAAGAGACTGGGTGTGAGAGGCAACCAGAGCGTAGTACAGTAATGATGATATTTAGTATGGGAGGGTAGGATTCTAGCCAGTGGACACCCAAGAGAAGGGTTTGTATGAAATGATTTAGTTGTAAATACCTGTAAAAGTTGCACTGCCACAGCTCATACTCACTGAATTTCAATACAGGTCTTAAGAGTGGGACCCCCAAAGAGTTGGAAAATATACTGCAATAAGATGTGTTCCCAGTTACAGAATGTTAAATCAGAGTGTGCAGGGGGAGTGCTCCAAGAGAGCTATTGGTGTTAATAAAGATAGGAAAGGGGTAACATGTACTACTTTACAGATCACAGACCAGATGGATAGCTGATATTGGAGCCATGGATTTATGCCTCGGGGGGGGGCCTCGAGGGGGGATCCAGGTAATACAGGATATTTAACAGTTCTTCCAGATGTAAGATAGCCTCCGCTATCTCCATCCAGTGTGAACCTGGGGTTCCTAGCTGTCTTTGAAGAATAAAAACCAGATGAGCGGCCCAGAAATAATATCCGAGGTTAGGCAGGGCAAGACCCCCAGCTGCTTTTGGTAGAAACAGGGTGGCCAACTTAATCCTAGGGCATTGGTCTGCTCAGATGAACTGGGTTATTGTTCTGTTCTAGGTTTTAAAATGGTTAAATAAGAGTGAAAGAGGTACGTTCTGAAAGAGATACAGGGCATGGGGCAGAATGACATAGAAACATAGAATCTGACAGCAGATAAGGATCACTTGGCCCACCTAGTCTGCCCATTTCCCTACCTAACGGATACGCTGCAGATCCTAGTTAACCAACAGCCTACTTCCTCCTACCCCCCACTAGAATTGCCTTATGTCTGTCCCATGCATTCTTGAATTCCCCCATTGTTTTTGACTCTACGACCTCCTCAGGAAGGCTGTTCCATGTATCCACAACCCTCTCTTTGAAGAAATACTTCCTCACATTACCTCTGAGCCGTCCCCCCTCTATCTTCAAATTGTGCCCCCTTGTTTTTGCACATCTCTTTTTCTGAAAGATGCTACCCTCTTGGACTTTGTTGATTCCCTTGAGGTATTTGAAAGTTTCAACCCATCCCCTTCCTTTCCTCGAGGCTATACATCTTTAGTTCCTTTAGTCTTTCTTCATATCTTTCTGATGCAGACCCTGCATCATTTTGGTTGCCCTCCTCTGGACAGCCTCCACCCTGTCTATGTCTTTGCAGAGGGGACAAAACCTTTACAGGTACATAAGTGAAAAAAGAAGGACAAAGGAGGGATAGTGAGACTGAAGGGGAGGATGGGAGCCGTGGAGGATGACAACAGTAAAGCTGACATATTGAACAGGTATTTCTGCTCAGTCTTTACTAAGGAAGAGGGGGGTAATGGGTCTGAAGGGAGTACAAGGGGTGAGAATGGTGCAGAAATGGACACAAGTCCCTTTACACGAGAAAGGGTCCTGAAGGAACTGGAAGTAATAAGAGCTGATAAAGCAATGGGGCCAGATGGGGGTGCACCCCAGGGTCCTTAAAGAACTAAGAGAGGTGGTGGCTGAACCTCTGGCTATCCTGTTCAGCCAATCACTGGAAACAGGGGAGGTACCCAAAGACTGGAGGACAGCAGATGTAGTCCCCTTATACAAAAGTGGGAACAAAGAGGAAGCAGAGAACTACAGACCAGTCAGCCTCACCTCGGTAGTGGGAAAGATCATGGAAGCACTACTGAAGGAGATTGGTGGAACATCTGGTTGTCAATGGACTACAGGACCCAAGGCAGCATGGTTTCACCAGGGAGGTCATGTCAGACCAACCTCATTGAATTTTTGACTGGGTGACTAGGGAGGTGGATCAGGGGAGGCAGTGGACATGGCCTATCTGGACTTCAGCAAGGCCTTTGACACTGTGCCACATAGAAGACTATCACACAAACTGGGAATATAGGTGTGGGCAGGACAGTAGTGTGGTGGGTAGGTAACTGGCTGGGTGGCAGGACACAGAGGGTGGTGGTAAATGGCTGCTGCTCCACAGAGGGAAGAGTGACCAGTGGGGTACCACAGGGATCAGTGCTGGGACCGGTCCTATTCAACATCTTCATCAGTGACATTGCACAGGATCTAGAAGGCAGAATTTCACTGTTCGCTGATGACACAAAGCTCTGTAACAGAGTAGACACACCAGAGGGTGTAGACAGAATGAGAAGGGACCTGCAGAAACTTGAAGAATGGTCAAGGGTTTGGCAGTTGAAATTCAATGCAAAGAAGTGCAAGATAATGCATATGGGGCACAAAACCCTGGCACAATATATCAGTTGGGGGTGAGGATATAGCATGCACCAAGCAGGAAAGGGATCTTGGGGTTGTCATCTCTGATGACCTCAAGGTAAGGAAACAGTGTGACAAGGCAGCAGGTAAAGCAAATAAGATGCTGGGATGTATAGGCAGGGCATCACCAGCAGGAAAAGGGAGGTCATAATTCCGCTATACAAGACACTAGTGAGGCCCACCTGGAGTGGTGGTACAGTTCTGGAGACCATACCTAAGTAAGGACATGAACAGGGTAAGAGAAGGTTCAGAGGAGGGCAACAAAGATTGTGCATGGGTTGCATCACAAGTCCTATGAAGACAGGTTGAAGGAACTGAACATGTACTCCCTGGAGGAGAGGAGGGAGAGGGGATATGATAGAGACATACAAGTATCTTACAGGGAGGAACAGGGTGCAGGAAAACACTATTTTTAAGCGAAAAAGATGTTTCAGGACTAGAGGCATGGGCTGAAGTTGGAGGGAGGGACGATTCAGAGGAAACATGAGAAAGAATTTCTTCACAGAACGGTGGTGGACAAGTGGAACACCCTGCCAGAGGAAGTGGTGGGAGCTGAAACAATCACGGGATTTAAGAATGCATGGGATAGACATAAAGGAATTCTAGAGGTCAGGGGTAAGGGGAAATAGACTTCTAGGAAAACAAACTGAACTTACAAGCTCAAATGGGCAGACTAGGTGGGCCATAGGCCCTTATCTGCCGACACTGTCTATGTATCTATATGATGGGGTCTCCAGAACTGTCCACAGTACTCCAGATGTGGTCTTACCAACTGTCTGTACAGAGGGCCAACAACTTCCTGTTTTCTACTGGTGATGCCTCTTCCTATGCATCCCAGTATGCCCCCAGCCCTCCTTACTGCCTTCTCACATTGCTGACCCACCTGTAGGTCGTCTGATATGACTACCCCAGGTCCCTTTCCATTTTTGTTGTTGTCAGTATCTCACCCCCCATTGTGTACTCTTCCCCTGGGTTTTTGTTTCCCAGGTGCATTACTTTGCACTTCTTTGCATTGAATCTAAGCTGCCATACATTTGACCATTCCTCCAACCTTGCCAAGACCCTTTTCATCCTTTCCACCCCACCTTGTGTATCAACCCTGTTGCAGATCTGTGTGTCATCTGCAAAGAGACATACTTTCCTTTCCAGTCCCTCTGCAATGTCACTTATAAAGAGATTAAAAAGGACCAGCCCCAGTACTGAACCTTGTGGTACCCCACTAGTAACCCTCCTTTCTTCACTGTGGACTCCATTTACTATTACCCGCTGGGTCCTGTTGTCCAACCAGTGTTTTACCCAGGCTACCACCCTGGAACCCACTCCCAGGCTGGCTAATTTGTTTATTAATCTTTTGTGTGGGGCTGTGTCAAATGCCTTGATAAAGTCTAGGTAGCCATGTCCACAGCCCCTCCCTGGTCTAATGCTTTGGTCACCCTGTCAAAGAAATCAATTAGACTTGTCTGACATGATCTTCCCGCTGTGAATCCATGCTGCCTTGGGTCTTCTGGCCCACTGGCCTCTAGGTACTCAACAATTCTTTCCTTCAGAAGTGATTCCATCATTTTCCCTACTACTGAGGTCAAACTGACAGGTCTGTAGTTTCCTGCTTCTGTCTTGCTCCCACTTTTGTGAAGGGGAATCACATCTGCTCTCCTCGAGTCCTCAGGTACCACACCATCCTCCCATGATTTATTAAAAAGGGTAGTCAGTGGTGTTCCTAGTTCTTTTAGAATTGTGGGGTGAATCCCATCAGGCCCCATTGCTTTATCCACCTTCAGTTTTAAGAGTTCTTTCAGAACCCTTTCTTCTGTGGAAGGACTAATATCAACCCCCCTATCCAGAGTGCTTCTATTGACCGTATTAGGTTCCCCCCCTGCTTTTCCATTGTGAATACTGAGCAGAAGTATTCGTTCAGTATTCCTGCTTTTTCACTGTCGCTCTCTGCCCAACCACCTTCCTCTTTGTTCAGCCTCAGTATCCCTGCCTTAGTCTTTCTTTGCTCCCTAATGTACCTATAAAAGGTTTTATCCCCTTTCTTAACCGAATTGGCTATCTTTTCCTCGGTTCGGGCCTTTGCTATTCTGACGGCCTTACCCACTTCCTTCTGTTTTAACTGGTACAGTTCTCTGTCCTGCTCCTTCTGTGTTTCCTTATACTTCCTGAATGCTATCTTTTTCTCCCTTACCTTCCCCGCCACTTCTTTTGAGAACCATAGTGTTTTTTTCCTTCGTTTTATTTGCTTCACACAAAGGCTTGTTGCCTCTGTGATGGTGGTTTTGATGTTTCCCCATTGTTGCTCCACCCTACCTTCTTGCCTGTTTGCTAGTGCTTTTCTGAGGCACTCTCCCATTTTGACAAAATCAGCCCTCCTGAAGTCCAGTACCTTCACTTTTGTGTGGCTTGACTCTACAGCTAAGTTTATCGTGAACCACGGTGTTTGGTGGTCGCTTGTTCCCAGATGGCTACCCACTTCAAGATCAGAGATCCTCTCTCCAACCCCATTTGAGAGTACCAGATCTAAGATTGCTCTCTCCCGAGTGGGTTCCAAAACTAGCTGTCTGAGGCATGCCCCCTGTAGGGCATCGAGAATGGCCCTGCTCTTGGATGTGGCTACAGCAAAGGTGCTCCAGTCAACATCTGGCATATTCAGGTCCCCCATCAGCAATATCTCCCCTTTCTCTGCCATCCCAAGGATGACTTCTATCATTTTCTTGTCCATTTCCTCCTCCCTGAGACGGGGGTCTGTATACAACCCCCTGTGCGGATTGTGGAGCCATTTCCAGTCTCCAGGGTGACCCACAGTGCCTCCTCTCCTCCCTGTTTACTCTATAGCTCTGTTGCTTTGATCCCATCCCTTACATAGAGATCTACTCCCCTCCTCTTCTTCCCTCCCTGTCCCTCCTGTAGATTGTGTACCCTAGTATGTTGACATCCCAATCATGGTTATCCGTGTACCATGTTTCTGTGACTGCCACAATATCCAGGCATCTCTCTTCCATCAAAGCCACCATTTCAGGGAGTGTTTTACCTAGACTACGGGCATTGGTACTCATTACCTTTCATTTTTTTATGGCTTTATTTCTTTTTGCCCCATCCCTGTCCCTACTGCCTTTGTCTTTTTCTCCATTTACCCCTGCCCTTCTCCCTATTGACTGCTCTATCTTGGCGTTTACCTCACTAATTACCCTGATTTTTTTTTGGGGGGGGCTAGGATTTCCCTTCTCCTCTTTAGTGCCTCCCCCCTTGGCTAGTTTAAATGCTTGCCATTGAAGCATTTAAACTTATCACCTAGGATCCTGGTTCCCCTCCAGGATAGATGCAGACCATCGCGCCTGTACAGGCCTGCATCCCTCTAGGTGGAGCCCCAGTCCCCAATGAAGCCAAATCTATGAGCTCTGTACCAGCTTTTCAACCAGTCATTGAATCCCATGGTGCGGAGTGCCCTAGCCTCATCCATGCCATAGACAGGTAGCACTTCCAAGAAAGTTACCATGTGTGCTACTTGTCTAAGGCCCCTCCCCAACTCCACAAACTCCTGTTGCACTGCTCTGATCCCATTCTCAGCCAGGTCATTCGTCCCTAGGTGGATAATGACATCCAGCTCCCTCCCCTTGCCGCTGCTCCCACGATTCTAAGGATTCGTTTCCTGTCCCTCCAAGCCTTGGCACCGGGCAAGCACCTTACTTCCCTTCCCTTTCCCCACCCTCCCCAGTTCTACCCCCTAACAACTGAGTCCCCCACCAGGAGTTATTTCCTTCCCTGTGGGGTCCTGGTCCACCCTCCTGTGGGTGTCCATTGTGGAGGTTCCCAGCATCCTCCTTGGTCTCCACTGCAGGTGCCTCCATAGAGGAACCATGCTTCGCCAGAGTGGCGAATGAAGTGTGGAGAGGCACAACTGGAGGGATGCGCTTCTGTTCCACCACCCTCATCCTCCCTGAGTCCACCGTGGTCCAACCACTGCTCTTTCTTGGCAACCTCTGAGGTAGTGGTGGTGGCCTGGGTGGTCCCTGGGTGGGGGAGCAGGTTTCCCGAATCCTTGCCAGGTCAGCATGGAGATGAACAACCTCCTCCCTCAGACCAGAGAGGTGCCTGCAAATAGGGCAGCAACGCAGTCTCCAGAATGTCTCCCGGAAGACTGCTGCTCCACAGCCAGTGCATTGCACCACTCCCCACATGTCTGTGTCCCTTCCAGTTGGATGCATTTTTGGTTTTTGTTCTTGTTTTAGTGTGTGCAAGCTTGTGAATGTCTCTACCCCTATTCAGTGTGCTGTGCCTTTAAGGATATGAACAGGTGTATGTTGTTAGCAGTTTTGGGGAAGTGATGTCAGAGCCCTGCTATAAAGGAAGTTAAGCGCTTGGGGCGGGTGGGGTGAGGGGAAGGGTAGGTGGGAGTAAACCTATGCCGTCCAGAAACAATCACCTACAACTCTTACCCTCCACCCCAGGGAGTGCTTTTCTTCCTTTCAGACTCCTATTTCACAAAGGCTAAGTAACAAGTCTAGTCACGACTGACTGCAAATATCTCCCAGCTACAGTTCCTCCCTGGCAAAACTAAAGTTAAAACTAAGACAAGTCCACTCCAAAAACAGAATCAATACTAATTACTTACACAGGTCCAAAAAATAATAATTCAGTTCAGTGTAGTCTAGAAAATAACCTCCCTGATTCAAGGAAGCTGTGGCTGTTTTCTCATTCTCCCCGTCTCAGGCTCAGCAGACCATTCTGATCACCTCGATCCGCTGTGAAAGGCAGAGGGGAATTGGATCCCACCTATCAAAATCTTGTTGCATCTGAACAGTGAAAGGGGTGTAGTTGTTTTTGAAGAATTCTGAGGGGTTCCATGAGAGAAAAACACCCAGGTATCTGAGTTTATCTAAATGCCACCTAAAGGGGAAACAGGTCAGAATCCCCTGAGAGGGTAAGCAGTGGAAGGTGAGGGCTTTCGTTCTGGTTTGATTAAGCTTGTATCCTGAGGCTGAACCATAGCAATTCAAAATCTAGGAAAGAGTATGAGCAGTTGTCGAGGTCTAGCAGGATAGTATCCGCATAAAATGCTATGCGGTGTTCCAAGCCCTGCAAAGAGACCACATGAAGTTGTTGGGATTCCCGAATTGCTTGTGCTAGGGGATCAATGTTAATGGCAAAAAGTAGAGGGGAGAGAGGACAGCCTTGTCTGGTTCCTCGGGAAAGAGGAAAATCAGCTGAAAGGTGACTGGAAATTCTGACACAGGCTTTGGGGGGGGGGCTTATATATTTTTGAGCATTAAAATCAGTTGGGGGGAGTTCATGGTGGAAAGTGTGACATATAAAAACAGCCATGCAACTCTGTCAAATGCCTTCTCGGCATCTAGGCTGAGAAGGGCAGCGGGACATCCTGAGGATTTCATTTCCCTAATCAGGTGTTGGGTACGGTGGATATGGTCTGTGGTGGATCTCCCCCAGACAAAACCTGTCTGGTCAACATTAATCAGTGTGGGGAGGATCTGGTCCACCCAATACGCAATAATGGACATAATGTATTTATTGTCCGAATTAAGGACAGAGATTGGGCGGTAGGATTCGCATATGTTTTTTTTTTCAGGTTTTAGTATGACAGAGATTGCCGTGTATGCTCAACTTGGGGTGTCACCCTCCAGGACCCCATTAAAGGTCTGTAGCAATACGGGGAGAATCTGTTTTTGGTTAGTTTGTAAAAATTCGCTCCATAGCCATCAGGCCCAGGGGCCTTCATTGATTCAGAGTTAGCAATAATGAACAGGAGCTCCTGGGCCTGTATGTATGGAGGATTGTAAGTTAAGTTCTTGTTCTGCTGTAGAGGAGGGGAGAGCAAGTCATGTCAGAAATGTATGCATTTCAGAAGGGGTGTTTCCTTTTCGGAGGAGTATAGAGATTGGTAAAAGGTGCTAAAGGCCTGAGTAATTTCCTGCAGCCTAGTTTGTCGAATGCCTGTGGTGAGGTGTGTTATGGATGCTATGGTTGACACTCGCCACTGTTTACGAACACAGTAAACCAGCATCTGTGAAGCCTGGCATCCTATCTTGTAGTACCTCTGGTGTAGGAATGTTAAAGCTATCTCCGTCTGCTGGAGCAGGGGAGAGTCTAAGTCTCTCTTGACTTGTTTCAGTTGTGGGAGAACGGACCGGTCACCCTGTTGGTGGATCTGCTGGAGAAAGTGGAGGGCGTCTTCTAGGGTTTTTTGTCACTCGTGTCTTAGCTTGATCTGGGTGGCTGTATATTTTATGTTTGCCACAGAGGACTGCTTTTACCATGTCCCATAGTATAGCGGGAGATGTATCCGTGGGAGTATTGTCGGAAATTCTCTCTTCAGTGGAGTCAGAAAGAAATTCCCTAAATGATTCACTGCGCAGGTAATATGCGTTTAGTCTCCACCAGGTAATCTCAGAGGCTAATCAATGGGGCATAGTCAGAGAGGGCGATGTCTCCTATGGCACAATCTATCAGATGGTTCAGATCCTCTCTATTTGTGAGGCAATGATCTATTCGGGAGTAAGTCCCGTGCACAGCCGAATAGTGGGTGCAGCCTCTGTTTCTTGGATGTAGGAATCTCCAGGTATCAGTCATCCCCAGCTCCTTAGTGTACCTCTTAAATAATTTATGTAAGGCAGGCAGGGTCTTAAAGGTAGTATTCGTAGTGTCCAGGTTGGGGTTGGGGGGGGGTTATACTGAAGTTACTAGCTGATATGAGTAAACCTTCAGTTTGAGTTATCTTACCTAGGAGTAGTTTTATGGTGGAGATATTTGTTCCTGGGGGGGATAGACGTCAAGACTTCCTTGCACCAATACCAGTCACCCTTCTGGGTCAACCTAGGTGCCTGTTGCCTGAAATGGGGTCTGGTGTGAGATCAGAATGGCCACTCCTCTTTTCCTTTCCCGGTGATAAGAGGATGACTATACAGAGAAAAAGCCTTGCCTGTTTAGCTTATCATGGTCAGTGTTGCTTAGGTGAGTCTCCTGAAGGAACACCACATTCAAGTTTTTTTTTTTTTTTTTTTAAGATGTGTTAATATCCTGGGATGTTTTATAGAGTTAGTCAGTCCGTTTACATTAAGGGAGTACAATTTCATATATTTAGTAGCCATATTATGTCTTTAATTTGAGGGTGTACTGTGTTTCTCCTATCATCAATCAAACAGAGTCCCTTCCCCACACAGCCCCAGGCACAGAACAGTGAACCACACAACAATGTATTAGTAGTTGACTTCAATAACTTGTGAACTGGGTAACAATAATAAACTTGTCTTCAAAATAGAACTAGATTGTTTCTTAATTATCACTGAATGAGAAACTGGGGGAAGGGGAGTAGTATTAGGGAAGCAGAACATAGCTTCCCTATAATTAAGGAGGCAGTATAATGCAGTGGTTCAAGACTCTGAGCTGCAAACCTGGAGACCTGGGTTGGAATCCCACAACCCATAATTACAGACTGTGTGACCTTGAGCAAGTCACTTAACTTCTTTGTGCTCCCAGGTTACACCTGTCAACAAGCTTTCAGCTTAGTGTGTATCTCTCTCTCTCTCTCTCTCTCTCCTGGTAATACAAAGGTTAAAAAAAAAAAAAAACTGGGGGGAGGATTTAAGACTTCCAAGTTCTGGGACATGAGGTCCTAGAAGGCATAGGAATTTATCCCTGCCACTACGGGCTGCAAGGCCCTAGACGTGTAAACGCTGGGTTTTAGGGGATATGGGAAGGTGAGGTGACCTGTCATGGCTCCTCCAGGGTCGAAATGTTATACACTTTGTTGATTAAACAGCAAAGGGTAAAAGGAAGAGGGAGATAACCAGAGACCTTCTAATATGCTTCAAAGAGGAGGAGGAGGGAGAATAGGTTTCAGAGATTCACTTTAGGGGTCAGGTGGTCAATAGCTAGCAACCAGTTCCTGAGGGGAAAAGAAAGGAGGAGGGGAAGTTGGGCCCCCCCCCCCAACAGATCCAGGGAAAAATGCTCAGAGGCCACCTCTCAAGTGTTTTGGGATGCCAAGACAACCGCCGAACCCCTGGGGAGGGGTTGATGGTGGCCCACCAGTCCAGAGCCTTGGGTAGGGGAGGTTTTCTTTTGGTGCTCCCAGAAGTGGCAACTGAGGGGGTTATTATTAACAGCCTGGTTGGATGCAGACTAGCCTCAGGGAGTGGTGCTCTATCAGGGTCTTAGTAAGCACCAGAGAGACCATATCTGACCCCTCCATGAGTTAGGAGCATTATCTCTACCTATCCTGAACCTACTGCAGGAAGAAAAGGTATCTCGATTAGTAAAGAGTGGGTTTGACAGGTACAGCAATAGTAGGTGGGCGGTATATAAACATGCATGTCTCAGTTCTGTGATTGTGATGCAGTAAGGATTATCACAACACTCAAGATATCATTCTGCCTTTTGGAAAGTGAGTTGTAATCGACGTGTCCTGGCTTAAAGTGCGGTTGAATGTATGTCAGTGTGATATTAAATAAAGAAAAAAAGGGGTCCCCAAAAGCGGATCAATCGTATGAAATCCCCTTCATCCAGTCAAGAGGGATAGAGGTGGTGATCACCAGTGCACTGTATTTGTGCTGGACCGGTGTTCACCCAGGAAGTCAGAGACCCCCCAAGACCAACATTGAGTCTACCTGGGGGAATACAGCCCCACCGGTGGAACTGGGAAGGAGATAAACACCCAGGGCATCTCCAGTCTCCGCCCCCGCCATCCCAACCAGCACACCCCCACACCTCTGGTAGCCAGAAAACAGACCCAGGGTACTGCAAGCAGTGAACTGGGTGAGGGACCAGCGTTGAGTGTATAGACAGGGAGCTTGGTAAAATGGTGAGGAGGCTGAATTATGTGTACATCATTCCACTCTTTAAGATAAATAAATGAAAACTACGTACCCTTCTAGTGCATACATCGATAACTTTTGCTCCCCGACCTAAATATGGTCTGAACACTGAGGAGAGCAGCTGGTCGAGCAACATTCAATTCAGTCCATAGTCTCCCCCTAAGCAGTTAGCTCCTTGTACTGTTAAAAAGGAAAATGGGAAGTGCCCCATGCCACCTTCATTGGTGGGCCCAGCGTCTGCTCCCCGCCCCAATGGGTGACACTGTTCTCCGGTACACTCAGTATCAATGGGCTGGGGAAGGAAACATTTAAACAGTCCTGTAAATCCATATCTTGTGGGTGCAATCAGCAGTAGGTCGACCCTCTCAGATCCAGCCACCCAACTCCACCCAGGTAAGAAGACCCTGTTTAAGCAAACTTAAGGCGCGGTCTGCTTGACGGCCGGCACCGTGATGCAGTAAATAATCCTGCCTTCATTGGGAAATAGCTCTTCCAGGGGAAATATCAGCGTAGGTATTCAATTGAGTATACTAATTTAAAATTCTCTAAGCGGATTGCTTATACTGCCAGGATAGCCGACAGGCTGGGAATCCATGCGAGTCTGCAGCGGAGCAGATGGGGGTAACAATGAGAGACATCATGGCTGTCTCAATAAAGCCACTACTCAGCCTGGACTCCTCTGTATCCTCCGGTGCTCAGTTAAAGGGCAGGACAAATGGGAAATTAACGGGAGCAACCTGGGTAATCAAGCAGGTGGCATTTCGGCAAACAGGGCAGGAAGGAGCTTTCCCAATCTGGAAATTATCAGGGAGCTATAGGGGAGACTTGTAAACTATTGTCAGGACAACTCTGGTAATTGAAATGTTGAGGACCTACCTGAAACCCCATGGGTCTGTGGAGAGTCACTTTTCCTCAGGAATGGTCAGAGTGTTCTTAGAGGCCAGTAGTTCTTTGTTCTTCAGTCCCAAGATGATCTGGCGCAGTGTAGCTTCTCCGTCCCGATGTTGCTGCTCCCTTGGCGGAACCTGTCTCCACAACTGCTAGGCTAATTTAGCTGCGATCGATGGTTGCTGCGAAGGAGTCAGTAAGGCGTGTATTGTAATTTTTTTTTGTTCAGCCTAGAGGAAGCCTCCTCTGCTGAGGTGTAGGTAGTAGGGCCCTCTGGAAAAAGGACCACAAGTTTTGCTGGGTAAGGGGTCCAAAACCTGAGACCCACCTCCCGTAATTGTCAGAGTATCAGTGCATAGGCCCTCCATCTAGCTGCAATTGTTGTGGGGTAATCATTGTCAAAGTACAGTCTATGGGTTTTGTACTCTGCTACCCCGCTCTGCCAGGCTTTACGTAGAACAGTTTCTTTATCTTGAAACGTCAAGAAATGTAGCACAAGGGATCTTGGCTGAGCATTGTGCGCAGATGGCTTGGGGAACAATGCTCCATGAGCTCGATCAATTTCCAGTGAGCAACAGGCTGATATATTTAATGTCTGTTGGAAAAAATTCTGTAGAAAGGGGATGGGATCTGCACCCTCAGCATCCTCGGAAAGTCTGAAATGCGCACGCAAGTATGCCAATTCCTGGCCTTGGCATCATCGGCCTGAGTCTGCAGCTCTGTGATCTCCTCATGGAGCAGCACTACTGCTCTCTCGGTGTTATCAATTTGTGAGTCTGTGGCAGTCAACAGCTCTTCAGTTTGCTCCAGGCGGTGTTCAAATGTGATTAGATCGGTGCGGAGAGCTGCAATCATAGTTCTGTTTTCTTTTCTAAAATCCCTTAGTTCTGCTAGCATCAATGTCATTTGCTTTTGCAAAGATTTGATTGAAGAGACTGCGGCCCCGGAATGGTCGTGGTGGGATGGCATTCGACAGCTGACACTATCGGAGGGGTTTCCATCTCCATCCTCGCCACCCACAGGGGACTAATCACAGCTAGCTTTTCCTCTAGGCATATTGTAGTGACAGTGGTATTTCCAAACATAAATGAATTCTGTAAATCGCTGTTTGAGTTGTAATTTCACCCTGGAGTAAACGGAGCTGCAGTTTCACATTGCTACCATGAAGGTGATGTCACCGGAAGCCGTCACAGTGATTCACAATAAGTTTTAAGTAATTTTATTTATAAAGTTAAATGAAGCTGTGCCGGCCCAGTGGCACTGAGGCACTGGATGCCCTACCTCATGCTACGCCGGCGACCTGGGTTCAGGAACTAACTCTGGTTACCGGGGAGCTGGCATGTGGGGGGGGGGTTGGAGCAGGATTGAGCTGTGATAGGCAGCTTTCTCCTCCTGGGGTGGTTGTCCACTTCTCCCATAGTTCCGCTCCCACTGGGTGGAGGTCCAGTGGGAAGCATAGGCAATGGGAAGTGGCGGCAATAATGCCAGGGGTGGGGTGGAAGGGACTGAGCTGGTGCCTGGTGTGCACCTCCACGCATGCATGTGTGTGTCTGCTGGGGTCCCAGGTCAGGGGTTAAAGGGGTAAAACTAAAAATTTATATATATAAAAGATTAAAGTGAACGCTCCTCCGGCTGTGAAATGGAGCAGCTCCACTCCTAACGCTCTTGCACGAGAAGACACTGCATGCAGGATAAGTAGTACAGTGGCTCTGTGTACCAACTAGCTAACATTACATGACTGATTTATAATCTGCAGTAAGTACAGGGGATCTGTTATGTAACAGCCTCCTGCAAAGCACGTCCATGGAGATTATGTAGTTAAATACCAGCTGTAGCTGGTGTCCTTAGAAAAACAGTTTCTATCCAGTCCAGTGGTGCTGAGGATTGAGGCGCTGGACGCCACACCTCGTGCTGCGCCGGCGACCTGGGTTCAGGAGCGAGCCCAGGTCGTCTGGTGTTGGCAGGGAGAGCGTGGCGCAGGACTGAGCTGCCACGAGGCGGCTCTCCCATTCCGGGCAGGGATGAGGGGTTTCCTTGTCCCTTGGCTGCCACCCAGTGGATGAATGGCAATCAGGCTATGGGGAAGCTTGGTGATCACCAAGGGTGGGGTGGAAGGGACTGAGCCGGCACCCAGAGTCTGTGTGTGCCTCTATGTGTGACTGTCATGACAGCTGGAGTCCTGGGCACTACAGGGGGGAAAAACTCTAAAAATGTATATAGAAAAAAGAAAAACAGTTTTAAGTACAAGAGACTGGCTCAGAGAGTTGACGTCCCACGTCCAATTTCAACAGGACACACTAATAAAAATGAATGTACAGTTTAGAGAAAGGATGAAAGTTTTAAAGATTGACGACTTGTGCTAGCTCAAGCCAGGATCTACTTGGGATAAAACTGCAACTGCATTTCTGTGTCCTCATTCCTAAGAGGAGCACAGTCCTTTAGGCAACCTGACTACAGTAACAAGTTCCTGTAGACTCCCCAAAATGCAAATGTTGCAACTAAAGGTTCACCAGAACAAAAAAGACACAAGTAACCCGGATATCCTCAAACTAGCACTGGTGGCACTGGTTTCAAGACCTACTGCCAAAGTACGGTTTGCAGAGCTTCATTTCAGGTAGCACCATCTTACCATATTTGAAGGGTTAGTGCAGCAATAAAACCTAGTGTTAAAGGAAAGGTTTTCAGGCACAAAATCTTAATCTCACTCTCTAGGCTTCTTCCTAACTTTAGTTGCTACTTTTTTCCCCCAAATTAAAAAGTAGCTTGATCTCTGAGGGAAATACTGAAATCAATTACGGCAACAGGTTGCACATAATACAGGCATCGTTCATACTCCCTCCAAAGTTATCTCTTGTTGAGGGGAAAACCACTGATAACTAGTGTTAGGGCAGTACATCATAACAGCAAGTTGTCAATGCTAACACTTAGATGCATACAAAAATACAACTACCAGAATGTCTGTAAACAACATCTTCATAGGTCCTGTAGTAGTTTCCACTGAAATGTCAAAGGTGAGAAATGGGGTTTTAGGAGCTCCACTGAGCTTACTAATCATCACTCCATCAATGGCACGGATATAAAGGCATACACACACCAACTGCATACTTAATATCAAGTAAAACACTGTGATAACAGAATTACCTTTGGACCTTGTCCAGAAATGGTCTACTGGCTGCTAGACTGAGAACATTAGAGGGTAAAAAGATGAGCATATGCCTGTCTCATCTGGATATACCATACCTGACTGTAATACTGGGAAGGAAGGCACAGCAACTGATCAGAGCTCCCTTGTCAGCACCCCGGTATAATTTGTTTTAGCCAGCAAGGATATACCAGCTCCCTGGGTCCAAGACATGTTACTTATCCACCACAAGGCAGAGTAATACTCTTACTGAACTGCCATTTAGTCCAACATGAGGTCATGATTGCACTAATTCAGTGTGTGTGCTATCCAAAGATGTTGTAGGCTAAGGAGTGAGAGCAATGTAGCGTAAGATTCAAAATACCTCATTATAACATTCAACCATCAAGTAAAGAGTTCAACTAAGAACAAGAACTTTCAAAACATAATGTAGCTTTTACCAACATCCTGTAAATTATTTGTGCAGTTCTAAACATTGTACCTAGCTTTACATGTAAGTCTCAGGCTGCATTCCCTCTCCCTCTATACAACTATGCCATTAATGCGTTCATAAAATATCAAACTAACTTAACAAATTAGGGATCAGTGAAAGTGCTGCTGAACATGGAAAAAAAAAAAAAAAGAACACAACATGTTAACTGTACCAGTCTCTCAGTCTTCCCATTTGGATGGCTCTGCTTCTTCCTCCCTTATGTGGTGGTGACTTTCCAGACACTTAAGACAAGTGCCAGCTTCTTTAGGGTCAGTAAACACATAATTCTTAGGCCCCGTCGAAAAGTGGAGTCTTCCAGGGAAAAGTAGAGTGAAAGGGATTTCTAGTTCCTGGAGTCATCTCTTTATCTCGTCGAAGGCCTTGTACCTTGCCTGCACGTGTAGGAGAGGTCAAGGAACATTATGACTGGTGTGTCCCTTGTGGATGGTGCCCTTTCTCTGGGCAGCCGTTAGGATAAACGTCCCTTTCCACCGAAAAATTTGTGGTAAAGGAAAGTACAATGGGCTATCAGAACCCCCACATGCTGTTTGTTGATCCAGTATACTTTTGGGTTGATTATGCGTGCTTTGTGAATGATGAAGTTGCCGTAACCAGTTTGCTTATCCAATGCTGTACAAAGGCTCTCCAGTTGGGACCTTCTAACTCCTCTGGCAAGCACACTATCTAGACATCTGTGGATCTGACCATATTTTCCAACTACTAAATCCAGGTTTTGACTGAAGACTGCTCTCAGACTGCTGTTGTGGCTACTGCCGAGACTTTACCCACCATAGTGTTACAGCCTTTCACCGAATCTGCGATCGCCTGTTCTCTGTGGTTTTAAGGCATTTATTTATGGTAGCCATTTTTTTGTCTATTTTTTTGATCGATTTAGTTAGAATGTCCATCGAATGCTGGAGTGAAATTAAACATTGTGGTGGTTGGAGCCACTGCATGTGGGGCCTGTTCTGTAGCATCTGGCTGCTTTGACTGACGTACCATCCCACGGTGCAAAGAAATCTTGCTTAGTAGACATAAGATGGACCATTTTCAGAGAAGAGTTGTATTAACTTGTTCATACAAACATATGCAATTTGCCAGCAAATAAAGGCCTAGAGGTCTGTCAAGCCTGCTTGAATGTGCAGCTAACACCCCTTATTCTGCAGCTGCCCCTCCCTTCCACCCTTCCCCTCCATTTACCCTCCCCCTTGTCCACTCCCATCCCCTTCTGAAGCAGTCCACTGTTCTACTGAATACCACTTCTGCAGGTAACGCATTCCACCCAGCTACCACCCTCTCTGTAAAAAAGTGTCTCCTTATCTCCCTCCTGTCTCATATTATGGCCCCTGGTGTCCCTCCCCTTCCTTACTTTGAACAGCCCATCTGTACCTGTCTTGCATATTCCTTTCATGTACTTAAAGGTTTCAGACATGTCCCCCTGTCTTTCCTCTCCTCCAGCGAGTACATGTTCAACTCCCTCAGCTTCCTCTCGTATGATAAGTCCCCCAGCCCCTTGATCATCTTTGTTGCCCTGTGCTGCACCCCCTCCAGTAACTTAATGTCCCTCTTCAGATATGGGCACCTGTACTGCATGCAGTATTCCAGGTGCGATCTAACTAATGACTTATACAGTGGCAGAATCACCTCCTCGAGGATATACCCCCTGCAATGCAACCCAGCATTTTGTTGGCCTTTGCAGCTGTCTTCCTACATTGTGCCGAGTTGTTCATTGACCCTGTAATGAGCACCTCCAGATCCTTCTCCTCCTCCTCTGTCTTGGCTAGCTGCACTCCCCCCAGCTGGTAACTCTTCCTTGGGTTCCTCACCCCAAAATGCAGCACCTTGCACTTTTTGGCATTAAACCCCACTTGCCAGGTATCTGACCAGGTTTCAAGCGTTGCCAGATCATCCTGCAACCTCTGCCATCCCCCAAGGTCATCCTCCACTGCTCCCATCTTGGTATCATCAGCAAGCAGACTGATCTTGCTCTTGATGTCCAATAATATGTCTGCAATGAATATCCCAAACAACAGTGGTCCCAACACCAAACCCTGTGGAACACCGCTCATCACTACCCTTGCGTGTGAGAGCTCCCCACCCACCACCACCCTCTGTTGCCTTCCCTGAAGCCAGTTCCCTACCCATCTCACCAGCTTTGCACCTACCCCTGTGCCTTCTAACTTACTTCCCAGCTTCCCATGCAGCACTGAGTCGAATGACTTACTGAAGTCCAGATACAGGACATCTACTGCACGGCCCCTGTCCAGTTGCCTAGTTACCCAGTCATAGAACTCCACCAGGTTAGTTTGGCAGGATCTGCCACATATGAAGCCATGCTGTCTGCTGTCCTGTAGTCCTTTGGCCTCTACAAGGGCCATCAGCCTATCCTTCAGGATAGTCTCCATCAGCTTACCCACGATGAATGTGAGACTCACCGGTCTGTAGTTCCCCGGTTCATCCTTGGGGCCACTCTTGTGGAGGGACACCACATTAGCCATCCTCCAGTCCTGAAATACACACCGAGTGTAGTGAGGCATTAAATAGGTCTGCCAAGGGTCCCACAAGGACCTCTGCCAGCTCCTTCAGTACCCTGGGGTGGATGCCATCTGGGCCTGATGCCTTGCCCACCCTCAGTGCCTTCAAACCCTCCCAAACTCTGCCCTCCATCATTTCCCCATCTGTCACCCCCCTCCGTTTCTGCCGTTCCTCCCCCCTTGGGTATCACCCTCTTCTTCTCCCTAATAAATACCAAGCAGAAGTAATCATTTAGTGCTTCTGCCTTATCACACCCTGCTTCCACCCACCCCACCTCCTTCCTAATCCTTACTATGTGGTCCTTACAGCTCCTTTTCTCCCTGATGTTCCTAAAGAAGTCCTTCTCACCCTTCTTAATGCCTTGTGCCAGCCTGAGCTCCGTAGATGCCTTGGCTCCCCTTACTGCCCGTGTCACCTCCTTCGATTCTGTCAAGTACTCCTTCCTGTCCTCCCCCCTCCGTTTTCTTGCATCTCCTAAAGGCAGCTCTTTTCCTCTTTACCTTTTCCATGACCTCCTTGCTCAGCCAGCTCGGGTTTCATAGCCCTAGCCTTCTTGCTCTGGGCCTAGCAGCAGGTTTGGGTTGCCTCCACTATCCCCAGCTTTATGAGGTCCCACCTCTGGTTAGTGTCCATACGAGGTTGAATTCTGGCCAAGTACCCTTTTACCACTTCCCCCATCCTCCCAAAGTCGGCCTTCCTGAAGTCAAGCGCTCTTGTGCCGGATTCCACTCCTTCCTTGCCCATATCCAATGTGAGCCATACTGAGTGGTGGTCATTCCCTGACAGCAGTTATTTCACCATAAGTTCTCTCACAAAGTCCCCATCTGCCAGCAAAAGGTCAAGGGTATTCCCTAACCTGGTTGTCTCACTGACCATTTGCAGCAGGAAGCTGTCCTGGAAGGCATCCAGCAGTACCTGCTCCCTTCTATTCCTGGTTGCTGGGGTACTCCAGTCCACTCCTGGTATGTTGGAGTCCCCCACAATCACCACACTACCCTTCTCGCAAGTCCTCCTGATCTGTCCTGCTAGTTCCCTGTCTAACTCCTCCGTCTAAGAGGGCGGCCTGTACACCACTCCCATTCTGAAAATCCTAGATTTACATACAAAGTGACTCCGTACTATCCTCCTCCCTTACACACTTCAGTCCTTCCTTCACTTATAGTGCCACTCCCCCTCCTTTCCCAATCACCCTGTCCCTACGAAATAACCTGTACCCTGGTACAGACAGGTCCCAGTCATTGTATTGGGTGGCCCATGTTTCTGTGATGGCTGCAATGTCCACCTCTCCCTCTGCCATGAGCACCTGTAACTCTGCAGTTTTCCTCCTAAGGCTCCTAGCATTAAGGGTAACCACCTTCCCCCCCCTCCCATATTGCCCTCCTTTACTAGCATCACCAACAGTACTTGCCATTTGTCCTATGTCACTGTTATGGGGGAAGCTCATATGGTTTCCCAACCTGTGGTCTCTAGCCATGTCTCTTGCCCACTTGCCACCCCTGCTCCTAGTTTAAATTCCCAACTTTCTTATGTCTCCTCCATCCTCTGTTTCAACACTTTCTTCCCTCCTCACTCAAGTGTAGTCTGTCCTGGCATACAGACTACTGTCCTCCAGGTCTCCCCAACAGCCCATACCCTTTAGCATGACACTAGGTTCTTAGCCATCCATTAAATCCTCTATTCTCAGCTTTCTTGTTGTGCTTGCCTTGGGCACTGGAAGTATCTCTAAGAAAGTTACTGATCTTTCTGACCCCTCACATAATTGTCCTAGTTCCTCAAACCTCCTCTGGACTGTATCTACTGTCTTGTCAGACAGGTCATTCGTCCCAAGATATATAATTAAATGAGGCTTGTCCCTACCCCTGCTAACATATTTCAGAACAGATTGTACCACCCTTTCCGCTGTCATTCCTGGCATGGCCTCCACCCAAATGCGACTATGCCTCTCCCCCTTGCTACCCCACCTCACTCCTCTTAGTATTAAGTCCCCCAGCACTAAGATTCCACCCCTCTTACTCCCTGCTTGCTTCCATTCATCTCCATCTCTCATTCCCAGCTCCTCTTCTTCCTCCTGCACATTATTTCCCCCTTTTGCAATTCTCCCAGCAGAACTTCCCCCCGCTCCGGTTTGGTCCAGGCATTTATCAATTACTCCTTCAACTGCATCACCTCCCTCCTCCTTCTTCCCCTCTAGCAGGCCAAACTATCTTCTGAAGATCCTTCACAAATGCCCGCTTCCTCTCTCTTCATAGTAACCTGTTCCCTCCTTTCCACTCCATGACTGTTGCCACTTCTCCTCCTTCCAGTTGTCTTTTGTCTCCTGACCTGGTTTGCCCAGCAATCGTTCCTTCTGGCCTGGGCCCCTTTGTCTCCGCTTCCCTTCTTCTGACCCTCTCCTCACCACTGCTGGCTCAAATTGCCTTCCCTCATCTCCCCTATTCCCTCCCACCCTCCATTATTGGGCTAAACCTGCCTCCGTCAGCCTTGCCTCTCTTAGTTCCTCCTGCAAACCCTCTATATCCTTTCTAAGTTTCTCTATGTGGTTGTACACTAAACATTCCCCCACCCTCCAGGCAATTTTTAGAAAGACTGGTGCACCGCAGTTGTCGCAGTCTACCACCCTTCCCATTGCTCTTGTTGCCCACCAGCGAACCCCAACCCTTCTAGAGGAAAGATACCAAACACTCCCCAAGTCTCCCCTCTCCCCCCTCTATCAGTGCAAAACATTCTTCTCCTTTTCTGAATTTCCCTTACCCCCTTTGTTGTACACGTCTAGATAGATTGAGCAAAGTACAGTTACGTAAGAACTTACCGTAACAGTAGATCTTCGAGAGAGGCTCTTGCAGTAGGTAATTACATATAGGACTGACATGGGCAGGTGGCAGGACCCCACGGAAAAATGTCTAGTTAGTCTCTGGCGAGGACCTTCACGTCAGGTGACAGCGCAGGGGAGGCGTCGGGTATAAAGGGTGGTCCCTCACGCCCGCCTTCCAGTTCTTCCCTGCCACAAGCCAGAAGAGGCCGGATGAGAGAGAAGTGGATATTTCCCTCACTGGAAAAGGAGCTGAAAAAGCTTAGGGGGATGGAGGGCGGGAAGGTATTACCTACTGTAACAGCATCTCTCGAAGATCTACTGTTACGGTTAGTTCTTACGTAACTGTACTATCTTACTTCGAGAGGGCTCTTGCAGTAGGTAATTACATATAGGACTGAGTCCCAAGCAGCCTGGAAAAGGAAGAAGCACACGGGAGGAGAAAAGCTACTCAAGTAGATCCTCTAGCTGTGAAGGCCTTAAGAAAGGAGGCCTTGCAGAACAGCAAGCCTGAAGCCTGCTCTATGGCGAGAGGCAATATCAAAACTGTAGTGTTTAGTAAATGTGTGGACAGAAGTCCAAGTGGCGGCAGCACAGATGTCTGCCGCTGACACGTTCTTGAAACATGCCACTGAGGCAGTGACTCCACTGGTGGAGTGTCCTCTTACTTGACCCAGAAGAGTCTTGTTGTACTTGTCATAACAGAAAGTGATGCAATGAGCCAACCATTTAGACAGGCATTGCTTGGAAACAGCATTGCCCTCTCTTTTGGGTGCAAAAGAGACAAACAGTTGATTGGTCTTTCTGAGATCCTTTGTTCTGTTAGTATAGTATCTCAGAATCTGGTGAAAGTCCATAGTGTGAAGCAGACACTCCCCCTGACTGGAGTACTGCGTAAAGAAAGTGGGTAACTCTATAGACTGGTTCAATGTAGATTCCGCTACCACCTTGAGGAGAAACTTAGGATTGGTGCGCAGAGCCACACGTTCCTTGTGAAAAATCAAGTACGGGATTTTACACATCAGGGCCTGGAGCTCGGAAATCCTCCGAGCAGAGGTAATGGGCACTAGGAAGAGCGTCTTCCATGAAAGGAACTTCATGTCTGCTGAGGCTGTCTGTTCAAAAGGAGGCAAAGTAAGTTTCTCAAGAACGAAGTTCAAATCCAAAGGAGGGTCGGGAACTCGGATAGGGGGTCTCAAATGAAGAACCCCTCTGAGGAAAGTCTTAGAGACTTCCAGTTGAGCAAACGTCCTATCTGCAAAGCGGTATGGTAGGCGAAATGGCCACCATGTGTACCTTCAGAGACGAGTGACTAAGACCCAGGTCGAAGAGATGGCACAGGTACTCCAGCAGTCACCCAACCGGCAGGAGAAAGGCTCAAAACCTTTTGAAGCAGCCCAGATTGAGAACCATTTCCACTTCATGGCGTAAGTAGACCTAGTGGAGGTTTCCTAGCCTCCACCAAGATCTCAGCCACCTGGGGAGAAACCCCAAAGCGGGCTTGAGCTATGTCTACAGGAGCCACACATGTGATTGAAGGGCCTTGAGACTTGGATGGACCAGGGTCCCTGATCCTGGGTCAGTAGAATTCATGACAGTGAAAAAGGAAGGGAGGTTCCTCTGAGTACTGCTGCAGAAGAGAGAACCAAACTTGCCTGGGCCAGAAAGGAGCGATCAGAATCATTTGTGCTCTTCTGAGCCAAGTTTCTGCAAGACACGCGGGATGAGAGGAATCGGGAGGCACAGATGAATCTGTCCTTCCAGTCTACAGACAGAGCATCTCTCCAGAAAATGTCTCGCTCTTGAATGAGGCGAGCAGGAGTCGGGAAGCTTTGCGTTTAGGGTGAAGCGAACAAGTCCACCTGAGGTGTTCCATGAGCGTAGGAAGAGATCATCTAGGATCCCTGATCCAGTTCCACTCATGAGCTTGAGCAGACAAGTGACTTAGTTTGTCTGCTAAGAGTTCTCAACCCCTGGAACATGATGCCATGAGGTGAAGGCCGTGCTGTGCTGCCCAATCCCAAACTCTCATCGCTTCCCTGTAAGAGGGTGGGACCTAGTCCCACCCTGTTTGTTGATGTACCATACCACACACATATTGTCCGTCTGGACAGCTAGGTGGCCTGGAAGAAGATGCAGGTGGAGGGCCTGGAGAGCATAGAGCACCGCCCGAAGCTCAAGCATATTGATGTGCAGGGATTGTTCAAGCTTGGACCAAGAGCCCTGGGTCTGATATGGACTCCCCAACCTTCGCCCGCGGCGTCTGTGGTCAGAGTCTGGGAGGGAGGGAGAAGGAAGGAAGAATGGAACTCCCCGAAGATTCTCTCGAATCATCTACCACTGCAAGTTTGAATCATGGGAGGGAGACTAGGACCAGCTGGTCCAAGTCGGTCTACCAACTGATCCCATTGAGAGCGAAGTGTCCACTGTGAGACCCTCATGTGGAGCAGAGTCACGAGGACTGTTGAGATAGCAGCCGCAGAACCGACCTTGCACTGACCCGCCTGTGGACGGACAACAGGCTTACCTGAGTCTGGAGTGTGGCCGCCCTGTCTGGTGGCAGGAAGGCCCTGCCTAGGGTCATGTCCAGTATCGCTCCAATAAACTGAAGCCTCTGGGATGGGATCAAGTGAGACTTGGAATGGTTGATGGTAATACTCAGACAGGCAAAGACCTACTGGGTGACGGTGAGGCAGTGCAGGAGTTCCTCCCTGGATGAGGCTGCCAGGAGCCAATTGTCCAGTATGGGAAAACCTGCCCCGGAGAATGCATGGGTAGGCCACCACCACATAAGGCATTTGGTAAATACTGGGGAGCCAAGGAGAGGCCAAAAGGAAGTGCCTTGAACTGGTAGTGGTTCCCTGGAAAGCAAAATGGAGATATTTGCGGGTGAGCTGGGCAGATAGGGTATGTGCAGGTGAGCGTCCTGCATATCCAGAGCATACAGCCACTGGGCGAGCGGAGGAGGGCAGAAGACTCTGCAGTGAGAGCATCCTGAACCTCTTGTACTCCACGAAAATGTTCAGGGAACCGAGATCTAGAATAGGTCTTACATCTCCTGTCTTCTTCGGGACCAGGCAGAAGTGGGAATAGTAACCCGTTCCTTGCAGGGGAAGAGGGACAGGTTCTATCGCCTCTTTCAGCAAAAGTGCTGAAATTTCTTCCTGGACCAGAAGATGATGTTTCCGAGAGTACGACAACCTTGGGGGAGGGTGACGAGGTGGTTTCTGCAGAAACTCTATTGAGTGTCCTTCTGCGATTAGCTGGAGCACCCAAAAATCTGATGTTATCCTCTCCCAGCCCGGAAGGTGGAGGCAAAACCTCCCTCCTACCGGTTCCTCCAGGAAGCCCGGAGGCTGTGGGAGAGGGAAGAAGTCAGGTGGTGTGGGGCAGCGCCGCAGCTGAAGCTCCCGCTGCTTTTTTGGGCGGCGGGGCTTGGCAGCTGGGGGGGGGGGCAACGTTTAGTGGCCCTCTTTCCCTGTGGTCTCGCTTTGGGCCAATTCCGTCTGCTAAAGAGACGGCGCTACGATTGATGGGGATGATACCGAGAGTCCACAGACTTTAGTGCCGTCCCCTTCTCCTGCAGGTCTGTGATGATGTCCTTGACATCACCCCCGAACAGCACCGAACCCCAGAAGGGCGCTTCCTGGATGGCGGACTGCACTTCCGGGACCAACCCTGACACTCTGAGCCAAGCATGACGTCGTAGGCCTACGGCTAAAGCTGAGCTCCTACCAGCAGTGTCCACTGCATCGTAGGTCACATGAAGGATGTGCCGACTGTTCAACGCAGCAGAGCAGACAAGGTCAGCCACTTCCTGCTTGACCTGAGAGTCGGAAGGGAGTTCAATTTAGATTCCACCTCACTGAGAATTGCCTTCTGGTAATTCCCCATGTGGCCGACATAGTTCAGAGCCCTAATACCCAGAGTGGAAGAAGCAAAACTCTTCTTGCCATACAGGTCCACAAGGCGGGATTCCTTGTCAGGTGGAGACGAGTTAAGGTGTTTGGGTTGAGCTGACCGGCCATGAGCAGCGCTAATCACAACCAAGTCAGCTCGAGGGTGGGAGTCTAAAAAGTCAACACCCTCGAGCCTGGTATAGCCTGTTCGACTTCCTGGGAAGTGGGGCTAAGGCCGACTGCTGTTTCCATAAGTGGCAATAAGGTCGGCATGAGGCTCGATCCAGGGTGGCACCAAAGTAGGAGCTGTCACGGGCAGATCCAGATGCTCAGCGAGTTTTTTATGCTGGGGATCTGGCTCCAAGGATTGCCACTTATGTACTTCCTGGATCTTTCATAGCAACTCCGTGAAGGAAGGATCCTCCGGAGGAGACTTCAGAGTAGTCCTTGGCTGGGGCTTGGGACGGAGGTGTGGCTTGTTGTCTTGCTCGGAACAACTGTTGGAAGCGTCGAGGAGGAAGAAGATGAAGAAGAGTGAGACTCCCTCTCGGGTGAGGAAGGCAGACCTTAGGGAAGCCCTCAGGGGCGTATCCTGCCCCTCTGGACCCAGAGAGTTTATCCCTGGTGTCCGGAGGTGGGGAGGGAGTGTGTCGTCGTGGACGTATGGGAACCAGCACCGGCACCGTTGTCGGAAGAAGACTCTCCACCTCTCTGGTGAACTGAGCCCTGGCCTCAGCCCACCAGGAGGCCAGAGTCTCCTGCAGGTCCACCGGCCGCTGGAGGGCGGTGGAGGAGGAGGAGGAGGGGTATACAGGTATGGACTATACCCATAAGGCGTGTATCCATAACCTGACGGCGGTAAGCCTGGCATCGGGTATTGAGGCGCCGGGTACTGCGGCGGATAGGTCAGCGCCGGGTACTGAGGCGCCGGCTACTGCGGTCCCAGGTATGACGGCATTGGATAAGATGGGGTCGGGTACCCGGGAACCGGGGGTGGGGCTGCTGGAGCAGACGTTCGCCGAGGCCCTACAGGCAGTTCTGGAGCAGAAGGTCCAGTGTCGGGCGGCATCAGGGAGCAGGATGTTGCCCGAGTCGGCAACACGGTGTCAGAGCCGTCATCCGAAAGCCAACGCAGATCGGTCGGACCAGTAGGTGGACGGTCTGATGGAGGTGGAAAAGGAACCTCTGCGTCACCCGGGGAAGGGGGGGGGAGAGAAATCCTCGAGGTCGGGCTGAGGAGGCTCAGGGTCCCCAGAGGGCAGTCCTCGAGGTCTGGCTGAGGAGGCTCAGGGTTCCCAGAGGGCAGTGAAGGCTGCGGGGAGCCGGGAACGACAGACGTGGGGGGTCCGGTGTCTGCTCATCCGCTGTGCGGACGTCGGGTGAACCGACGTGCGGCTTAGCAGCAGGATCCGGGCGGGTGCCGGCGGGGCCGGCATCCAACTTAATGGACCCATCGTCGGAGAGTCCGTGATGGAGAGGTGGTCTGGTCAGGCGGAAGGGGGGGCTGCGCATCGCCCCGAAGGGTCGGGCGACTTACCGACCTTCTCCGTGTAGGCGTTGGAGGAGCCGACGTCTGGCTTATCGGAGCCGCTCACACCAATAGGCCGCAAAACCACGGCTTTACTGGGAGCGGAGGCCTCCAAAAGCCCCGAGGCGCCCGAAGGGCCAGAGTGCGAGCCAGACGGGTGGGCCGCCACTGCCTTAGAAGCCTCTAAGGCGGCCGTCATGGAGTGGTCCCCAGAGGGACGTTACCTTTAGCACAGTGACTCCGAGGAAGTTGCAGTGGGAGAGGAGCCCTGTCCCGTGCTTTTCTTTGTCATTTTTCTTACAATGGCCTTCAGGGAAAGTGGACGCCCGTCAAGCTTTTTTCAATTCTTTTCTCTATGGAGCTCATTTTCTTTTTCAAAATATGGGCCTCCAGGACTGCTGCCGCCTTCTCCAGGTGGCCGCGTTAAACTAAGGCAGTGCTGGCACTTTTCTACCGGATGGTCGGGGCCTAGGCAAAAAGGCACAGGAATGGCTGTCTCTTGAGGGAGTTGGGTGCCGCATGAGTCGCACTTGTTTTGTGCGTGAAGGGTGTCGGACGACATACACCGACAAATACCTGACGGATGATAGGAAAAATTGAAAATACTCAGTTAAAATACCGACGAAAAAGAGCCTGACGAGCAGGGAACTTTTCTCATGTATGCTAGCATGAGCTAACAGCGGGAAAGAATTGGAAGGTGGGCGAGGGACCGCCTTAATACCGACATCTCCTGATGCTGGTCACCTGATGTGGGGGCGGTCCCTCGCCAGAGACTGCTAGCTAGAAATTTTTCCGTGGAGGTCGTGCCGCCTGCCAACATCAGTCCTATATGTAATTACCTACTGCAAGAGCCCTCTCGAAGTAAGATCTGCTTTTTACATTCCGATCCTTCCTGTCCTCACCCTAGAACAGACTTTAAGTAACTATTGCACAACCTTCTTCAAACTCCTACTCCTCCTTTCCACAATGCAAATAGCAATGCAAAGAAGTAACAATGAAAGCTCCTTGATTTGCAGTTACTTCCCTTCTACTGAGATAGCAGTCATCTCTTCTCTCGCTGCTGTTCCTTTCCTGGATGTCTGCTTCTGCTATGACAGGTGCATGTCCTTTGCCCATTTGGGGAAGTGATGTCAGAACCCCTGGTATAAAGGAAATCACGGACCTGGGCGGGTGGAGTGAGGGGCAGGAGGGTGGGACCAGCTCGTGCCTTCCAGAAACAATTAGGTAGCTGAGGCCCCTGGTCAGACCATTAGCACCCTTCCCCACTATGCACTAAACTTTGCAGCTAGTGAAGCCAGCAAACAGCAATCACAATTCCACTCAAAGCACAAAAATAGGTTTGCTACCAAAAGAAACAGTTCTCCAATTCAAACAGCCTCACCGACAGCACATCAAAATAAGCTTGAAATTAGAAGATATAGGTCTCCAATTCAAAGAAGCAGCCCCAATAAAATCTCATCAATAGGTTTTAAATCAGAAGAAATAGGCCTCCACAAACGCAGCCTGCTACACAGTGAAACAACAAATAAGCCCACTTATAGCAACAAAAATAGGTTTCAAAATTCCAACAGCCCAAAACAATACCCTGCTAGCCCCTTAGAAGTAGTAAGAAAGAAAATAAATAACCTTCTACCAAGTAAAATCCACAAGAAACAATGGAAAAACAGTATAAAAGCTCTATCTTCTGTGGTCATTTCAGCAGTTTTAACTAAAACTAGCAAATAAAATAAGAAAGGAAAGCTCAGATGTAGAAGCTCATCAGAAACACTACTACTAGTGGGTCTTTTAGCTCACCCCCTCTCTAGGCTTTTTAAGAGCTACTGAGGCTGCTTGAGGCCTACTATAAGCCTTTACCCTGGAATACATATTCCTTAAGTGGAAGAGACAGGATCATTATGTTTCCTTTCACCTGTGAGATGTTCAAATCTTTTGAAAGAAGCACTGTGGATGGTGCTTCACAATTTTGCATGAAGCCTCTTTTCACTGTGAGACCTAAAGGGTGTTCCCTGGTCTTTTCAGCAACCCACGTCAAATTTTTAATTTGTGCCCAGTACTTGACTGTCATCTAAACATTTAAAATATGCAGTATTTAACATGGTTGCCATGCTTGTTTTAAGTTACACAGTGCGACTTAATCTCTCTTTAAGAGATGGTAGTACAGCGCAGTAGGTTAAGGCTCTGAGCTACAGAACTGGAGATCTGGGTCTGAATCCTACAGCCGCCCTAGGTGCACTCTGGTGTGATCCTGAGCAAGTCACTTAACTTCCTTGTGCTCCCAGGTCGCATCTGGAAATGAGCTTCCGCTTAGTGTGCTACTCCTGGTTAAACAACGTTCCCTTTCCTTCCTTCCTTCCCCTTAAGGAAAAAATATGTAAGGGGTCAGGGTTGTTATACATGGTTGTAACATCAATGTTTTAGGTGTCAACATGAGTATGAAAGAAAAACAAATAAGGGCACATCTCTGTCATGCCGTTTGCTTAATTTTCTCACAAAATGTTAAAATAGAGAGTAAATTACCTACACCATTTTGAACCAACATTTTGTATATTTTCATGTCTAAAACCCTTTTAATCCCATGTCATTTTCATAAAACATTTTTGATTGATGTAGAATATGGTTGTGAATATAATAAAATAAAGAAATATAGAGGTTGCCATGCTTCTTTTGGTTATATCTGATTTCAAAGTTGCAGTTGCAGATGTGGTTGGCTCTGGACAAAAATAACTAAAAAAAAATCCCAATAAAAAATTAAAATTGCCAAAAAGCAAGTCAAACAAATCAAAAGTATATGCAGAATGACAAGGGTGATTTTATATATATAAAAAAGGAGAGTACTCAAAGGCAGGCAGACATGTACATAAAAGGCCCTGAATGATGCCAGTGGCTGTAACTGTGGGAGCTAATTTCCTTGCTGCCGGACTTCCGGTGACGTCACTACATCGATGGCCACCTAGTTAAAGTGCTCCGGGACTATTCAGAACATAAAGTAATCCAGCGGTAAATAACTACTACAAAACAAGAGAAAAACAACAAATCTCCTCACCAAGATTTGGAGGAGATGTCAACTAGCAGATCCCGACACAGGAATTCACAGGCTGCCCAGCTGAAAACCCTGATGGATTCAGACAAGAAATCGGGCCTTACCAAAGACGCATGTTCTGCTTCTCCTGTGAGCAGTCTAGCCGATTCAGAAGACAACCTAGAGAGATGCGATCAAGGGAGGATTCTGTCAAAACTGGATGGTATTATTAAGGCCATTCATAGAGTTGAATCATCTGTAGCAGATCTTAAAGCAGACCTAAGGGCAACTGACAAACGAACCACTGCGATTGAGGACTGTCTGGGAGGCCCGGCCGACTCCTCTGGCCAGCATGACAGAGCCATTCTTTATTTGTTAACTTGGGAGAGGGAGCTACAACTAAAATTAGACAATCAAGAAAACCGTGCATGGAGGAACAATTTCCACATCTATGGAGTTCCTGAGGACATGGAAAAGTCCTTCGAGTCTATGGAAGTATTCGTGCTGCATATCCTAAGGGAAGTACTAAAAATACCAGAGGATAACCCTCTCTCTCTATTGAGAGAGCACACCGATCGCTGGCCCTCAAGCCAAAAGATCAATCCATCAGACCTTGCTCTATAATAGCACGAATGCTGAACTACCAAGATCGCCAAATAATCCACCAAACAGCCTGGAAAATGAGGGAAGTAAAAATAGACAACCAGAGACTGTTTTTTGACCAGGACTTCTCCGATTTCCTCAATGAAAAAAAGAAAGCTAGACAGAGAAGTCATCAAGCAGGCAAAAGAGAAGAAAATACGCATACAATTTTATTACCCAGCTAAACTACACATACATAATGAAAAGGGCCCTGTTCTTTTTGGCACTTTGACAGAAGCAGCACCCATGCTGAAACAATTGGGCCTTCATTGTCCTGAAATGCATGCTGACGCACTTGAGCTTGAGATATCCCATTTGGCCTGGTGGAGGGCTGGTAGGCCCAAAAGAGCATATCCTTCCATGATCACCTGGTCCTCTCACTTAAACCAGGATTTGAAGCAGATTCTGAGCAGGGAAGGCAAAGCTCAGAGTTCGGATGACGCAGCAAGAAGTAAGGAAGCAGTTTGGAATTCCACCAGAACTGATCGGAGGTATTGAGTGCTTGTCTTTCTTCATCTTACCATATTGTACCAGTATTCAGGGACTGTGTCTCTCATTTTGAGTGGAACTCATCTGAAGTGCCACGGGATCCTAGGTCTGGGCGATGCAGCTTACCTGCCTGGCCCATATATGTTCTCGCTATGGAGACGCAAAGACTAACCATGACTCAACATGAACTGAAATATAATTACTATAATTCACTAAAGAGTTACATGTGATGTTATTTTGATAGAGCATATACAGTATGTTGTGTGTTTCTGCAAGCTAACAAAACTTGGAATTTGGGGACAGAAGGGGTTGGGGGTGTTACTGTGGATTCCACATAAATAGGGAAGCCTGGGTTGGATGTTGGTTCATCTTGCCGCAGTCATCTACCACTGGGGCGGGGTGGATGGATGGCGAATTGGGTGTTTGTGGTTGATGTAACATCAGGGAATATGTTCACTTGGATTTTTGTTTGATTATTAGGGTGGCAGACAAAGACACTTGCTCTGAGGCTCACGGGGGTGGGGGCAACCCCCTGATTTAAACAATTGGGCCTTAAGGGGGATGATTCATGATACTAATACCATCAAACCGCTGGTTAAAGTGGTGGGGAGCGTTTTGCCCCGATCTTTCCCCCCAAAAATATTTTCAAGGGAAGGAAGCGGCCCCGGGGAGGTTACTGGGTATACCACGGAACATTGAGGGAGTCTAACGCCTCACGACTACCCTTGGTCTTTTACTGAGTGGTGACGTTTCTCTTTAACTGATTCTATGGAATCAGACCTACAAGTTGTAGAAGTCAGAGCTTAGGCTCAATTCCCCCCACAGCTGTGGGGTAACATCATCTTTCTTCTACACCTAGGAAGCATAGTTAAAACTTTTAGCAGTTTGAATTTAGAGTTTATAGTTGTGTGTTAGCACACTGTTTATTATGAGCTGGTTAGTAGGCATATTAGCCTACCAAGTTAATTTTTGGTATGTTTTGATGACTGGTTTAATTGTGGAATAGAAAAGAGATAATGGAGTTAGAAGTCCGTGAAAGTTTCAAGGCAGGGCTTTATAAAGAATTAGGGCTGGGAAGTTTAAAGGAAGTAAGAGTCAATAATACTTAAAATGGGTACCCTTAAGGTTACATCCTTGAATGCTCAGGGCATTAATTCTCCAATTAAACAAACAAAAATACTTCATTATTTAAAACAATTAAAAACAGATATAGGGCTTATCTAGGAAACCAGACTCTCAGACTCGGAGCATGAGAAATTGAAATGCAGCTGGGCAGGGAAGGTAGTGTATTCTTCATACCCCTCAGGTAAGCGAGCAGCGGTGGCAATTCTGCTCCGGAAGGACATACCATTTGAAATTATCATGGAACATCAAGTGGAGCATGGGAGGGGGGTAATAATCACTGGGAAAATATTCTCTCAGGTAGTCCATATTATAAATACATACGCCCCTAATAAAGACGACCCAGCCTTTTTTGATAGAGCGTTTGGGAAGATAACAGAATTAGGAGAGGGTATGATTTTGATGGGGGCGGGCGGGGGACTTCAACTGTGTCACTGACCCGCAGTTTGACCGCTCTTCCCAAAATTTCTCAACAAACAAAGGTATGAGTAGGGCAGGGAGGGTAGGAATGACAGAACTGGCCTTGGTGGATGTTTGGAAGGACTGTGATAAAACTACCAGGGACTATTCATTTTATTCCCCACCAAATGATGCATACTCAAGAATTTATTTTTTCCTAGGTAGTGGTAGAGACTTTCACAAAGTTAAGCATTGTAATATTCTTCCCCGTTTGGCTTCTGACCACTCTGCTATAGTATTAACTTTGGAGTTGGGGAGCTGGAATAGACTAATGCAATGGAGAATGAATTTGTCCCTGTTGAACAGGGAGGAGTTTAGAACCCACACACTGGACATCATTAAAGATTACCAACTACACATCCTGGTAGCAGACCCAGACTCTAAATGTTTTTGGGACGGGTTGAAAGCTGTGATGCGTGGTGAAATTATTTTATTCGCATCCCACCTTAAAAAAAACTTGAATAGAAAAGCAAAAAAACCTTGAAACCAAACTAAAATAACTAGAGTCCCAAGCAAAACAGGGAGGAACTTATAGTAACAACTCAGACAAAGAATTAAAAGAAACAAGGAAACAGTTACAACACATATTAGATGCCCAAATAGAGGGGAAATTAAGTTATGGAAATCAAAGCTATTAAGAACAAGGCAATGGAGCTAGCAGGCTACTAGCCTTTCGGCTGAGACGTGCACAAACTGATAGATATGTTAAAGTACTAAAGAAACCCAGGCAGGGGTCCACATCTCAGATTTATACGCCCAAGGATATTGCAGAAACATTTAGGGAATTTTATAGGGAATTATACGGCTCACCCCCTAAGACCCCAGATGTAAAAAATCAAATTCAGTCTTTTTTGGACAGGATTTCCCTTCCCAGACTGCCTGAGGACCTCAGGATGCAGTTGGAGTCTCCTGTAACAGCCGCAGAAGTAACCCAGGTTATTAAAAATCTGAAGGGAGGTAAATCTCCAGGCCCTGATGGATTCAACGCTGAATTTTATCAAAGATTTAAGAAAGATCTAGTTCCTATTCTGGTTCAGGTTTCTAATAGACAAAAACAGGATGGTGGATTCCCCATATCTTGGAATGAAGCTTTTATAACAGTCATCCCCAAAAAAGGCAAACCCCCAGATTATTGTGCTTCTTACAGACCGATCTCGCCTTTAAATGTGGATTCTAAGATCTTTACAAAGATCATAGCAAATAGGGTAAACACTGTGCTCCCAACTTGGTACACCCAGACCAAGTGGTGTTCGTCCAAAATAGATTTCTCAAGGATAATATTAGGCGTTGCCTGAATATACTGCACATAGGTAGCCAAGGAAAGGAACGGTAGCCATAGCAGTCGACACAGAAAAAGCGTTTGATCGTTTGCCATGGGACTTCCTTCTAGAAATGCTATGCAGATTTGGGTTTGGAGACCAATTTATAGAATGGATAGAGGGACTATACAATAATCCTATAGCTAGAGTCAAAGTGAACGGTACAATTTCACAGACACTGAATATTAACAGGGGTACAAGGCAGGGTAGTCCTCTGTCTCAGATTCTCTTTGCTTTAAGTATGGCGCCCTAGCCCAGTTAATCAGAACACATAAAGGATTAGTGGGTATCAGTGTTGGAGGAGAAGAGGATAGAAATTCTCTCTATGCTGATGACACTATGTTGTATTTAAGAGACCCCCTGCCTACCTTCCCTATCTTGAACCAGATTTTAGGGGAGTATAGTCAGGTATCTGGATTTAAAATAAACAATGATAAAACAGAAGTGATACTAGTTAGTGGTCAGCGCACCAGAGACTTAGAACAGTTAATCCCTTTTAAATGGGTTATCTCCCAAATAAGATACAGTATATCCCTATTGATCTGAAACAATTATACCATGTAAATTATACTGTAACAAATTGATAAAGGAGGTCTTCACCAGCTTAAAGAGATGGAGCATCCTCCCCTTGTCCTTGCTTGGGAGAATTGAATCTATCAAGATGAATATACTCCCCATTTTCTGTTTTTAACACTCTGCCCCTACGGATTTCTAACATAGAATGGAAAACAAAATCACTAAAGCAATACACTGGTTTGTCTGGGGAGGCAAACGGGCAAGAATTTCATGGAAGACTTTACAAAGGCTTAGGGAGGGAAGGGGACTGGGTCTCCCTAACCTCAGGGCCTATTACCAAACAGTGCAGTTAAGCACCTGGGTGAACTACTTAATGAATGACCCTAATAATACTTGGGTATCCCAGGAAATACAGGCGGAACCAGGTTTGACCCCACAAATCGACTTCAATGGTTCCCCTGCTTGCCTTCTCAAAAAAAAAAAACAACATAGGAAATCCATGGACGAGACAAACTTATACGATTTGGGGGGAAATTAAAAAAAGACTTGGCCATAAAGGATATGCTCTCTAATAGGACAGAAATTCTCAACTGCATGGATTTTATCCCTCCCAGGATGGATACGGCCTTCACTTACTGGAAAAGAAAGGGACTTAGATTCATTAATCAGTTTATACACTTGGGCCAAATTAAAACTTTTCATGCCCTTCAACGTGATTTCCAGCTCCCCAGCTCTCACTTTTTTAGATATCTTCAGGTGTTGTCATTTCTCAAAACTGGGAACAATGCAAGGGTGGTGCAGGAACCCCCTGCTCTATTGACCCAGACTATATGGGATTCGGTTCTTTCATTGGGAGAAAAGAAACTAATTTCTAGACTTTTGGAAGCATACAGAGCCACCCTTGTGTCAAACCCAATGGGAAAAGGAGATAAATATTCAATTAGATGAAGTTACCTGGTCTAAAGTATGGTAAGGGGTTAAACGCACATCTGCATCCAATAATTGGAAAGAATTTAGATGGAAGATCGTATCTAGATTTTTTAATACTCCCCCAAGAACAAAACACTTTAAAACAGGAAGCACAGATTTATGTTGGAGAGGCTGTATGGGAGTAGGGTCCCACTTACATATTTTTTGGGACTGCCCAATGATACAGCCCTATTGGGTTGAACTTAATTCTCACATCGGGCACATGTTGGAATGGAGAGAGGAGACGGATTTTCAGAGATTAATTTTGGGCATCCTCCCAAAGGGTAGAAGATCTAATGGCCAAAAGTCATTCATTGGTATTTTGTTAGCAGCAGTGTGTAAAGCCATCTCTAGGCGCTGGCTTCCCAGACTGTTCCCACAGTAGAGGATTGATTTAATATAGTAAAACAGATATCCAGAATGGAAAGGATTACAGCAAGTTTACGCTTACAAAAAGATTAATACAACCAAATTTGGCTCCAATTCATGCAGCTCGTGGAGGACAGGGAGGGTACTCCAGTTTTGGAACAAATAGCCCTGGGCTATTAACTTATAGGTGCTCCCCTAGATGGACAGGATACCAGTCCAGGGGGAGTTGGTTCAGCCCAATGTTATCATTCCTTGGGCAACCTTTGAACTTAGGGGCACTTTCATCGAGCATAGATTTTGATGTTGTAAAAAATCAATTGGGGATATTTCCACATTCCACTATTTTCCTTTAATTAAATCTTTATTAACATTGTAATTTTAAACAAACCAGCCACACACCAGATTTTTTTATTGTGTTAAAGGTTTTTATTATACACTTAATTGATTATATAACGACTGTGTATAGGTTGTTTTAAAAGAAAAAAAGAGAAAAAAAAGAAGATCAGGTGCTTATCTTTCCTTTTCATTTTTTCACTTTGGGACCCAATACATAAGATTAACCTATTGCAGGTTGACAGTCTGACTTTACTTGGTATTATTTAAAAAGGATAAAATAACAATGTAAATGGGTCAGACTACTATATTCATTGTATTAATTGTACTATTAATTTCTTGGAATGGAGATACCTGATCAATTGTATGAATAATTGTCCTATGCACAGTACTTTTTGTAATAAAAACTGAAGTTCAAAAAAAAAAAAAATTTCCTTGCTGCCATCCTGTATGAAAAAATTACTCACCTTGGTAATTCCGTTCCTTCCCAGTGATACTCAGGTATTCAAAACTTTCTACAGTAAGCCTGGAGGGTTGGACTGCCTGGAGAGGATGGAACGTATGCAAATGATGGAATCATCAGCACATAATAACTTTTCAAATGCTGCCCTATATTAACTGCCAATGTTCTAAACCTCCTCAGATTTTCTAGGAGCCTGAAAAGACTAGCAACCCAGTAAAAAACAAAAAATATTTGAAAAGAGGAAATAATTCAAAATGACCCCAATTTGGTCATAAGAGAAAAACTCCAACTGGAGAAAACACAGAAACATTACTAAAAAGTCAGAATGCCAGCAAAACATGCAAAGAATAAAGACCATGAGCCTTGTTTATTAACTTGTACCACTATGTGGCAACATATATACACATTGTGGTGTACCCTTTTGTGGTAGTGCAGAGACTTGAGTTCTGGAAGGGGAGGTAGGGTGAGAAGTTATGAATACCTAAGTATCACTGGGAAGAAACAGAATTACTAAGGTGAATAATTCGTTCTTCTAACCCCAGTAATACTCAGGTATTCATAACTTTCTGCAGACTACAAAGCAGTACCACTGGAGGTGGGCACAGAACATTTATTTGGGAAATAGACTCTGCAGGACTGCTGTGCCAAACCTAGCATCACTTCTGGACTGGATGTCTAGACTGTAATGCTTTGCAAAGGTGTGTACTGTTTTCCAGGTAGCTGCTTTACAAATATCCACTAGAGGAACATCCCTTGCAGCTGGGAGCATAGCAGCTGTCCCCCTGGTGCAATGTGCCCTGAACCCTGTTGGGGGCTCCCTACCAGCTTTTGTGTAGCAGAATTGAATACACTGGACTATCAAACGAGAAATAGATCTTTCAGAAGCTGGATTACCTTTTCCCACATCCCCAAAGGTCAGAAACACCTGTTTTCTGTCCTGCCTATGGTCCTTAGTGGCTGTAATATAGTAACTAAGAGCTCTCTTCACATCCAAACTATGAAGTCTTCTTTCACCAGAAGTAGAATGCTCAGCGAAAAAAAGACAGGTAGGGTAATGGATTGGTTGATGTGAAAATCAGAGACTACTTTTGGTAGGAATTTTCTATTTGTTCTCAAAACTACCTTATCTCTGTGAAAAGAGATATAACCCTGCTTCACACAGAGAGCTTGTAGTTCACTTATTCTTCTTTCAGAAGTAATTGCCACTAGGAAAACTGTTTTCCAAGTGACATATTTAAGTTGATCTGTAGCCATAGGCTCAAAGAGGTGCCCCATGAGCTTGACTATACAAACATTAAGGTCCCATGCTGGCACAGGTACCCTGTGGGGAGAGTGGAAATGGGCCAAACCATTGAAGAACCTTTTAAAAATGGGGTCTGAAGCTAGTGATAGCACCAGCAGAAATGTAAACAGACAATGCTGCAAGGTGTACATTGAGTGAATTTGGTTGTAGACCCAGAGAATGTAAATGAGAGAGGTTATCCAAAACAGCTGGGACCCCAGCCTGTAATGGAATCAAATCCTTAGTCGAACACCAGATGGAAAACCTTTTCCACTTAGAAGAATATGTTTTCTTAGTTGAGGGTTTTCTATAGCCCTTCTGAATGTGAAGCACCGATTCAGAGAGTTGCAAGTTAGCATACTCTTAACTCCTCAAGAACCAAGCTTTGAGAATCAGGGACTTGAGGTTCGGGTATAACAGGGTCCCCTGGTTGGAGGTCAATAGATTGTGCCTCAGAGGGAGTCTTATCGGTTTGGCCGCAGACATTGAGAGCATTAGAGAGTACCATTGCTGCCTGGGCCAGTCCGGAACTATTACGATCAGGGATGCTGAATAGGACCTGAGCTTGGGCAACACTCTGAAGACCAGGGGAAAAGGAGGAAAAGCGTAGAGGAACCTCCCTGACCAATCTAGAGTCAGGGCATCCAGTGGCAAAGTGCCCTGATCTGGTGGTCTGCAGCAATACTGAGGCAAGTGGTGGTTCTGGTGGGATGCGAACAAGTTCACCTCTGGAGTACCCCACCTTCGGAAAATTATGTCCACCACCTGTTTGTTCAGAGTCCATTTGTGATGGGCCTGGTTGATTTGACTTAAGGCATCTGCCAGGGTATTGTCCTTTCCTGCAAGGAGACTCCCAGAGAATACACCAGGGTTCAGATTTTCATGGCCTCTGTGCAAAGGGGCCCTGACCTGGTGCCTCCTTGTTTGTTGATGTAGTACACTGTGGTGGTATTGTCTGTTCTGACCTGTACCACCTTCTACTGACGTCCTGAAAAAGTTTTTAGAGCCAGAAAAACAGCCCTGAGTTCCAACAGGTTTATGTGCAGGAGGGACTCTGAAGCTGACCAGGTGTCCTGTACTGTATGATCTCCCAAGTAGGCGCCCCAGCCCAAAAGGGATGCATCTGTTGTGAGAACAACTGAGGGGGTTGTCTTTCTGAAAGGGAACACCTTCCCTTAGATTGGGTGCTTCCTTCCACCGCTGTAAGGCTTGCAGCAGGGTTCTTGTGACTGGAATGGGTTTTGACAGAATCTTTCCTTTGACTCCAGTGAGCCCTGAGGTGGAACTGGATGTCCCTCATTTGAAACCTTGAACCCAGCACTGTGGCTGTGGATGCAGCCATATGTCCCAGAAGTTGCAAGAACTGTCTTGCAGGCTTGCTCGTGTTCAAGGTGAAGGAATTTGCTACCTCTTGAAGATTCTTGACCCAGTCCAGAAGAAGATAAGCCCTGCCCTTCAGGGTGTCCATCTTTGCCCCTATGAACTGCAACCTTTGTGCAGGAGTGAGGACTGACTTTTCGAGATCGATAATGAATCCTAAGGATTCCAGGAGGCCTTGAGTAAGGCTTAAGTACTGAATGACCTGTTGTGATGATATGCCCACGCTACAGCTACTGAAAGTCCCCCACTGTCACACTTCACAGGGACAACGCTCTTTTGCTTATCGAGCACCACTCTGGTTCAATGGCCTCAGCCCAACCATCTCCTCTGCCCCAACTATTGGTATGTTTAAAACTAGGCTCTGGGACTATCTCACTACCAACAGCTCCTGTGACTGCCCAACTTAACCTTGTTTCTCCACTTCCCTTTCTGCTCTAGTTGTCCCCCCACTGGATTCTACCTCACATCTTGGTATATCCAATGCTGCACTTTTCACCCTCTTGCCACCCTTCCTACATTCCTTCTCCCCTACCCTCTTCCCTCTCCCTATGACTCTGGCACTTCTTATCTGTTGTCTATTTTCTCTGACAAATGCCGCTGGCTGCCTTGTTACAATGCTACCCTTGAACTGTATTAATCTGTACTCTGTTTGCAATGTCCACATTGTTGTAATGCCTGTCTTGATGTTCCCCATAATTTGTATTTCTCTGACGTGGAACCTTTGTAAAAGAGCCATGGCTCAAAGGTATTTGTAATCCTAGACTTGATAAGTAAAATGCCCATCAACAGCCAGTTGTCTAAATATGGAAAAACTGTCACACCTTGCCTTTGAAGGTGTGCTACCACTGGTGCTAGGCACTTTGTAAACACCCTTGGGGCCGAAGAAAGGCCAAAAGGCAGGATTGAAAATTGGTAATGACCTGAAGGGAGTTTGAATCCGAGGTATTTCCTGTGAGACTCCTTTATGGGAATGTGGAAATAGGCGTCTTTCAAATCCAGTGATGCCAACCAATCCCCACTTTGGATTGTTGGCAGAATCAATGCTAAAGTTACCATTTTAAACTTTGGCTTTCTTAGATGCCTGTTTAGGGCTCTGAGATCCAATATAGGCTGCCACACCCCACTTTTCTTTGTGGTGAGGAAGTATCTGGAGTAAAAGCCCCTCCCTCTCAATGGGCTTGGGACAGGTTCCACTGCTTTTACAAGTAGCAGTTTCTGAACCTCTGCCTCCAGCAGAATCTTTTCTGCCACGGAAGATGCACTGAAACCCTTGGCTATTAAAGGAGGAAGGGATTTGAAACCCAGAGACAGGTACCCTGACAGACTACCTCCAGGACACACTTGTCTGTGGTGATGGTCAGCCACGCTTGGAGGAAGTGGGAAAGTCTGCCTCCGACAGGGAGTGAGGAGGCAGCCTGTACTTCAGGGAGTCTGCTTAGCTTGGGGTGGAGGTTGTGCTTGAGCTCCACGCCTAGACCCCCTTCAACCCCTGCCCCTAAAGTACCCCTGCTGTGGGTACTGTTGGTACTGGGGTAAGGCCACTGGCTGGAAAAAGGGCCTGGTGTGGAAGGACTTGCCCTGGCCTCCCCTTCCATAAGGCCTGGTGGATGGAGAAGCTCTCTCTCTCTCTACTAGAGTTGCTCCTATAGGTGGCCTTGTACTCATCCACCTTCTTCATGTATGCCACAGAGGATTCTCCGAAAAGAGCATTTCCCTCTAAAGGAAAATCCAGGGCCTTAGACTGTGTATCAGCAATGAGATTTGTGGCCCTCAGCCAAGCAAATCTCCTCTGGGCTACTGTATTTGCCATCCATCTGGCTGCAGGTTCGTTGGTATCAGCAGCCATCTGGAACTGGTACTTAGCTGCCTCAAGCCCAAACTTAGCTGTTTCTGCTAGGTCATCAGACAGAGGTGAGGGAGCTTTCTGTGAAATGGCCAGTACTGACTGCCACAGGGACTTTTTGGTACTAGGCAGCATAGGCCTGGAAGTTAGCCTGCCACATGGCTAGGGAGGCTGACAGGTATCCTTTCCTTGCCAAGCTATCTGTCTTCCTAGAGTCCTTATCTGGTGGGTGGGATGCCAGAGGGGCTCTAGCTTTATTGCAGGCTGCCTGTTGGATGACCCCTTGGTGATCCGGATGGGAAAAGAGGAACTTTGCCCCTTCCCTCTCCAACTGATATTTCTTGTCCAGCCTCTTATCCAGAGGGAGGAAAGAATTTGGGGACTGCAACAACTTTAGAGCATCTTTCTTAAAAAAATGTAATGACTGGGAGGAGGAGGAGGAGGGTTTTGGTGGGAGTTAAACCCATCATCTCCAGATATTCTATTTCCTCCTTATCCTCCACTTCTTCCCTTGTGGAGATGTCAAGGGCATCTGCCATCTTTCTCACAAAGGTAAAGTGAGAAGAAAAATCTTCAGATGTCCTGGGGGATGATCCAAAGTCCTGTTCAGGGGAGACCTCAGGCAAGATGGGTTCCCCTTCATCCTCCTCATAATCACTGCATTCCTCCTCTTCAATAGGGGAATAATGCCAGGCTGTCCTGCCGTGACAAGTGGCTGCTATGTAGGGGAGCACCAAACCCTGCAAAGCCTGAATAACTTTAAAAGCCTGTGCAATTTCCAGAGGAGTTGACATGACACTAGCAGATACAGAAGTCCCCTTGTTAACATTTGGAGGTTCAGTATGCTTCAGCTTGCATGCTTTTTTAGAGGGAACCGGGGAGCTAGCCAGTTCAGAAGACCTCTTAGTAATTTTATCACCCGTATCAGGGGTGGAAGTAACAACAGGTGTGGTTCAGCCACAGTAACAGAGGGTATCGGCTGGTCAGAACCAGAGGGACCCTTGGGGAGCTTTTTCTTTAGCCGTTCCAGGCATTTTTCAATTGTTTTTTCAGGGAAAGTCAGACAGATTTGACTATCCTCTTTAAGATGCTCATAACCCAGACAAGCGACACACATAGTGTGCTTATCTGCCTTTGCAAAAACGCCCCCACATTGAGTACAATTCTTAAAACAAGGCTCACCGGTCTTTTTCTTTGGTTTTTCTGCCATTTAAACCGACAAAAAGAGAACCACAAAAGGCAAACAAATGTAAACAACAACAATGCGGTTATGTTCGGTTCCGGAACCGAACCGATAAAAATTCTGGAACCGGTACTAGCAGTTCAGTAACCGATAACTTTGGTTACAAAAAAACACTTTAAAACAATATTTAAAACAAAATAAAGCGGGTTGTGTGCTAGAAACCCCTAGGCTATAAAAACTAACCTGGTTCCCTCCCGGTTATCCCGAACCAAGAGGAACCGGCAAAAATAACTAAATTACAACAAAAACAAGTTTAGCTAAATAAAACAATCACTATAAGGCAGCAATTGAAAAAAATAAAGCAATACTTACATGTTTTTTATAAGTTTCTTCACTTCTGACAGATGATGAAGAGCGACACTCCGAGCGACCAGACTGTTCAGGTGGAGATTAAAATCTAAGGAGGTTTAGAACATTGGCAGTTAGTACAGGGCAGCATTTGAAAAGTTATCACGTGCTGATGATTCCATCATTTGCATATGTTCCATCCTCTCTGGGCAGTCCAACCCTCCAGGCTTACTGCAGAAAGTTATGAATATCTGAGTATTACTGGGGTTAGAAATACTCTTAGCTCGACATGCCATAATAGGATAATCATTCTTCTTTTTTTTTTGTTAACTTTAAATCTTTATTAGAAATTTTAATAAATAATATAGAGCACAGAACACAGTAAAATAGACAGAAAATGAGCCACCACTTGGTAAAGAACAATCCACTTAGTATGTTGTTAGGTATGTTAAGATCATAAATCTGCCTTCTACCAAAATACACAGCTATTAAACAATAGATAAATAAATAAGTCAGTGAAGTCAAATAATGATATACTCCTCAGATAATATATTATGGAAAAAAATCAGGTTTCTTATTCGATTGACCTTTCATCTCCTTCTGCCATCACCCTTCTATGTTTCTGTTCATGATATATGCCACGCATCAGCACCAGCGGGTTTCAAAGATGGAATAAGAGTTATGAAGATTAGCTGTAATCTTGTCCATTTGGTATATGTCACAGGTTAGATTATGCCAGGTATCTATGGAAGGGGCCTAGTGAGTTAACCAAGATTTAGTAATCGATTTCCTAGCAGCAACCATTAATATATTCAACAATTTACATGTGCTATTGGGGGGGGGGGCCTTCTTAAAAAAAAAAAAAAAGATCAAGCCTCGGGGTCATATCCCACGTCTCTTCAACAGCTTGCTGGAGCTGTTAAAAGAAAGGTGTCAAAAGAGGGCAAGACCACATTATGTTATCAATGGTGGCGGAAGATGTCCCACATTTTCTCCAACAATCCTTGCCTTGATAGGGTCACTATTTCACTTGCTTAGCTGGGGTAATGTAGTATATTATTAGTGTTTTCCATGTGAACTCATGCCAGAGGTAGGAGAAGGTTACCTTAGGAGTGAAAAATAAAGTCTCCCACCATTGTTGCTCTGTGAAGGTAAAACGAAGGTCTTTCTCCCAGGTCAATTTAACATGATCTATAGAATGAACTTGAAGAGACTGTAGTGATTGTTATTGCTGACAGATCCAATGTTTAATAAGGTGTTCTCCCTGCAGTATATGCACAAGTAATGACACTATAATACGGATGTACTTTTGGGGTGGGTCAGAGTGTATGCACAAAGTTAAGTAATCCCGGACCCGTAAGTAACAGAAAAAAATGTGATGGCTGTAAGTAAAAAGCGGTCATCAGTTCCACAAATGTTCAAACAGTTCAGCCCTGTAAAAGCTGAACCAATATCGAAGGCCTAAATGCCACCATCTTTGAAAGCTAAGGTCCATATGGGAGGGTATAAAAAAAAAATAATTCGGGGATGCCGGTGATAGTCAAAAGCCTATGCCTATACAAGTTCAATTCTTTTTTATCTAGTAGCCGGAACCAGGATCGAAGTGTAGCATCCATATAAAGGTTCTCAGCTTGGGGGGAGTTGTCAACAAAGATGTTGCAGGGTAGGCAAGATCTGCCTCCATCCACTCCAAGGTTTTCTACTGTGTTTAACAGCTGTCCATTAGCCAGTATAATGCAGTGCAAGGTTGTGCTGCTTCATGATAAAGTGTAATGTTAGGAAGAGCTAGGCCCCCTCTCTGTTTGGGAAGTCGAAGAACAGGTTATCGTGACTTCTTACCTTGCCAGATATATCTGCCAATGAGTTTATTCCATATATTAAAATATTCAGAGGAGGACTTAATAGGTAATGGTTGCGCTAAATACAGTAACCTGGGCAAAGTAACCATTCAGATACTGTCTACCCTTTGTAAAAGGGGTAGGTGTAGGTAAGACCATGTATCAAGATCCTTATGCAAAGCCTGCGTAAGAGAATCATAATTAAGGGCACAGACCTGGTGAGCCTCTGCAGAGGAGAACACCTAAATATTGAAAGTGAGTGAAGGTCCATTTAAACAGGAATTGTTGTTGTATATCCTTGGAAGGAGAGTTACGGAGGGCCAAAACTTCTGTTTTGGTCATGTTAAGATTATAGACGGCTACTTTTCCAAATTGTAACAGGGAAGCCCATGAATAGGGTGAGGATCTATGGGGCCTAGTTAAATAAATCAAGAGAGCATCTGCAATCATTATTCTAATAATGTTTCCATTTATGTAAGGGTGTCCTTGTGCCAGTAAACAGTTTAGAAAATGTTTTCGTGTGCATTAGAAAAATGTAAATTTGAAACACCAGGGAACATTTTTAATATAGTCTTCAGTAAGGTCACGAAAAAGCCCTTTGTACGCAGGGTCAGTGTGACCTCAGTTTCTTGCCCTGTGAGACAAATGTTCTGGTGGTCATTACATCAACCAGGAGGGTCAGAGAGCTGCAAGTTTTTTCCACCAACTCTCGCATCTAATTCTTTCAAAAACTCAACGTGGTGTCACTGTTGGTCATATATCCCCCAAGTATTTTTTCCTCTGTTCCAGCAGTTGATTGTAAGGTCAGCACTTGCACAGAAGAGTGGGAGCACGCATGGTTATGGAGTCTGTTACACAGAAAAAGTCAGGTCAGACTGAGCAAGCTTGCTAGCTAGACAAATGCCATTTAATGACTGGTCAAAGCTACTTATCATTAATTCACAAAGTGTTTCTTTTAATGAGGTAATTTATGCACAGTAACAAATCCTTTCTTTCAAAATCTACAAAATGTAACGTGTCCTTTTTCCAATCTGAGAACATCCAGACTAGAGTTATGTACTGATTATATCTATGTGTGTGCCAATTATCCACATTTATAACAAATGTCTTCTTTTGGTGTATTTGGACAAGGCCTGGAAGGGTTTATCCAGAAGAGACGGTTACCCTTAGTCCTGCTGGGACAGTAACAAAGCTTTATGAAAGGCTTCAACTTGCAAACTGGTGTTATAAACACGCACACACTAATGAGAACCAAAATAAACATGGAGGCTAACAGGAAATGCTTGACATCTGCTGGATATTAGAATATTTTTATTAAGTTATACACAGATACATAAATGTACACAAACTATGTCTAAAACTACTAAATCCAACATTAAGTGCCCAGCTACAATAAAAACTATGCTGGAGGGATACAGTACGTCACTCCAATGAAAACTGAAGGTTCTGGCAGGATGCATTAAAACCTGACGGAGACAGATGGGTGCTAGTGGGATGTGGTGTACTCCATAAAAACATGGAATGCAAAAGAAGACAAGGGCTGCTGGGCCCACCCAGTCTGCCCATTTTTGTTGACCTTCATTTCTTGCTGTAGACCCTACCTGATCAATGGCAAAATCTCTCTCCCCCCCCAATCACTATAAAACACAGAATGTGACAGCAGATAAGACAGAGGATAAGCCTGATGGAGACAGAAGGGTGTTGGTGGAATGTCATGCACCACTGATGGCAGAAAGGCAAACAGGATGCTGGGGTGTATCGGATGGGGCATTGACAGCAGAAAGAAAGAGATAATACTACCCCTTTACACATCCTTGGTGAGGACTCACCTGGAGTACTCAGCCCAGTTCTGGAGTCCTCACCTCAGGAAGGATAAGGACAGGCTGGAGACCAGTGTTCCCCATTCATAAAAACCAAGCGGCTGGCCGCCACACTATTTCAAATGGCCGCCACTCGTTCCTGACAGCTGCCACGCTTTCAAAAGCGCCTGTACCTTTAATTTGCGTCTGTCACTAAGAAAAAAGAAAAGCCCTGCAAACTGTCCCTAGGTGTGTGCACTTACCACTTATCCAGCTCAGGCATCTGGGAGGACAGGAAATTTGCTTGTCACTACATCGGCGTCAGCAAAAGAAGACTGCAGCCCAGAGACAGTCCCTTGATGGAGTTTGCAATGTCAGTGGGTGCATGCGCAGCAGTGGAGGAGACACAGCTGCTGAACTGCTGCGATGGGGGGCAAGAGTTGTGGCACGAACCAGGAGGCCAATGATGGCATCAGAACACAGCCCAGCAGCCCTATGGAGTGGAGCAGCATTCGCAGTAATAAGTGCATACTCCCTTGTGTTGGTACCACTCTACTTACTGCTGTTGAGCTGTGTGGACTGTCAGGATGCTGTTGCTTAATAACAGTCTGTTTGACTCTAGTTTAAAATACTTGCTGGCACGCTCAGCGCTGAATTTGTTGAGCTTGTGTGGGGGTGTGGTCTCACATGTAGCTGTGGGGAGAGGGAGACCAGAACTAAAAGAGGGAAAGAGTCAGAGCTACAGTTGGGAGCCAAGGGCTTTTACTGTGGCTCTGTAGGTTCGGGAAAACAGCCTGTGCCTTGTAATCTATTATCACTATATCTGAATTCTGTTTGCAAGCTGTGTTATGTAAACAACACAAAACAAAACAAAAACGATACTTTTTAGCTGTACTGACTTTTTTTTTTTTTTTTACATAACGCAGCTTGCAAACAGAATCCAGATATGGTGATAATTCCACATTACAGCACTTTTTGAATTTGTCAAGTCAAGTCTGAGCACCTTACAATTAACAGGCAAAGCAATTTCAAGAAAACAAGTTAAAATTAGCATAAAAGAGTTAAGAAGCCAGTCCAAAACAATTTAAAATAATTTGTTTTCAGTAGCAATTTAAAAACAGTCAGCGAGGGAGCCCTCCTCACTTCATGGGGAAGGGTGTTCCACAAAATCGGCTGCTACCCCAAACGCCCCATCCCCGAGGATTTCAGCCATGAACAGGGAACAATGAGAAGGTCTGCCTCCACTGACCAGAGGGCATGAGCAGGAGCGTAAGGAATCAGGAGGTCTTTCAGATAGCCCAGACCCAGATCATGCAGGGCCTTGTAAGTTAACAAGCAAACCTTGAAACTGGCGCACCACTTGACCGAAAGCTAGTGGAAAGCGCAGAGAACCGGAGTGATATGCTCAGAGTGAGATGTCCCTGCAACCAATTGGGCTGCCGCATTCTGAACCAGCTGCAGGCGATGCATCAGCTTTGCAGAAAGCCCCAGGTAAAGAGTGTTGCAATAGTCCAGTTTGGATGAGATGAAGGCGTGCATTAGTGTTGCAAGGTCAGATGGTTTGAGATATGTCCTGATCTGGACGATATTACGAAGATGGTAAAAGTCACTGCTGACAACAGCTGACACCTGGGATTCCAGTGTCAGCTTAGAGTCCACAATGACCTCAAGATTATTAACCCTATCTACCAGACAGAGGGTCATTCCTCCCAATGAAGGTAGGGCAGTGCTCCCAAACGTCACAGAACCATGTTTAGCTGGCTCCACCAGTAGCACCTCATCTTAGATGGATTCATTCTGGGCCAGCTAGCCGCCAACCAGTCCTGGATCTCTTTAAGACACTCGGTCAATATCGAGAGAACTGCCACATCATCTGGGACACACACAGCTGGGTGCCATCGGCATAACAATAAAAAAATGCCAAGACGTAGCATCTAATGATCTCCTACACAGGCAGCATGTACACAGAGAATAAAATGGGAGCCAGGATCACCCCTTGAGGCAGAGCACAGCAGTGTGCGATGTATAGGAGCCAAGTACCACTTGCTGCATTCTGCCAGTTATGCAGGACTCAAACCATCACAAAACGATGCCAGAGATCCCCATATAGTGCCTAAGGTGAGCCAAAAGCACACCATGATCAACTGTGTCAAATGCTGATGAACAGTCTAGAAGGACAAGAATGGAATGTTGTCCACTACCCCTTGCTAAAAGATCGTGAAATACCCTGACTAGGACAGTCTCCGTAGTGTGGTGAGCCTGGAAACCAGATTGGAAGGGCACGTAGCTGTCATATATCTCCAAGGGTTGTTCCAGCTGTGATGCCACCACCTTCTCGATCACCTTCCCTAAAAAGGGAAAGTTCCAGATATGTCTGTATTTGGTAAGATCATCAGGGTCCAAAGAAACCTTCTTAAGGGAAGGTCTCACCACCGCCATTTTTAGGGTGGAAGGAAAGACACCCTCAAGAAGTGAACCCCTAACAATCACCACAACTGAACCAATCAAATCCTAGCATACTAAAAGAAGACTGGTCAGCCCATGGTCCAACATACAGAAGGTGGGTTGCAATGCAGAAACCACCCATGAGATATCATCCAGAGAAACCGGCCCAAATTCAGCCCACAAAGGCAGAGTGCCCATCACCCCCATAGACCAGACACAATCAGCCATTGACAGGCTGCTCGGGTGATCTCAGCCCTGATGGAGGACACCTTGGCTAGAAAGAAACAGCCAAACTCCTCACATTTTTTGTGAGAAAACATTGCACAAGACTGCAGATAGACTGGTTGTAATAATCTGTCAACAGTGCTGAAAAGCTGAGCCAGCCAGTTCCTTCCAGCAGCAATCACTCATGACAGGAATATTGTCTTTTTCAGGGTGACTGTTCGCTGATACTCATAATAATGAGTTCTCAGTGCCAATCTGTTCAGCTCCAGACAGGACCTTCCCCAGCTATGCTCCAACCTCCACCCCTCAGTTTTCAACTTCTTCAGTTTAGCATCAAACCAGGGTGAACTAAAGTATGAGTTTAGGGGGAATACACAGACCGGCGCTAGAGAGTTGAAGCCAGAGGAGAGGGTGACACTGTAACTCTCCACTACTGCCTCAACACCCATCGCACAAGCTGTCTGTATGCTTGAGATGTCAAGGATTGCCTGGATTCTCTGAGGCTCCAAATGTTTAAAAGGGTGGTACCTGACCATCTTCACAGGGGGGATTAAACAGGGAGCCCCACAAAGAAACTGAATGACTTGATGATCGACCACAACACTGGATCAACCTTGACACTGCTAATGTCAAGACTGATTGAGTAGACCATGTCCAAGGCGTGACACAAATTTTATTTCATTTATGCATTCGTGAATCTAGCTCCATAGTGACTCACCCTTCCTCTCCCCGTGCTTGCCCCACCCCCATTTACCAACAATCTGTATTTCCTGGCAATGAGGAACGGATCTACAATGCCGCTTTCACAACTATTTTGTTGACCAGCATCACAGCGACAGGTTCCATGTCGACTACGATTTGCAGTCGGCAGGGAGCCGTGCACATTGGACCGTGTTTTTTCTTCGGGGGTGGGCTCTGCCCCCCGACCTTCTGTACTATCAGATTCGAACTCCAAGTTGGAGTTGGTTTCGGGAGGGTGCACAGGATGGGGGAAAATGCTGCCGGGTTCTATGTGGACTTCCACAGCGACATGTCAATGTTGTTGGCATCGATGCAAGTCGCTGTAGAAGTGTTGCTGTGCGGGAGGCATACCATGGGGGAATACTGAGAGATGGTCCAGTGAAGGGTGACAGTGATGATTCTGGACTAACAGGGCAGGTCTTATGAAGAACACCTCAAGGCACTGAACACATACTCACTGGAGGATATGCTCAAGACCTTCAAGTTCTTGAAAGGAGTAAACAAGGTGGACTGTGGGGAATTATTTAGCATAATTAACAATTCAAGGTCACGAGTAGAAACTGACGGGGGGGGGTTCATGAGGAAGTATTATTTTACTGAAAGAGTGGTGGAATCATGGAACAGTTTACCATCCGAGGTAGTGAGTGCTAAAGCCATTAATGGTTTCAAGCAAGGCTGGGACAGAGTAAAGGCTATAGCTGTTACTTGGGACGACAGTAATTGGCAGGGGAAATGGGGGGTGGATGAGTAGAGCTAGGACCCTAGATGGACAATTAGGTCCCAGGGTTAAAAACAGTACCACGGGTAAACTGGATAGACCATAGGCTATTGGTTAACTAGGATCTGCGGCCTATCCTGTAGGTAGGGAAATGGGCAGATTAGATGGGCCAAGCGGTCCTTATCAGCAGTCAAAGTCTATGTTTCTATGTTTTCTGCCATGAATATCTATACTTCTATGATAGAGACAGGCGTGTTGGTGGGATGTGGTGTACCCTTGATAGACAGAAGGGTGCAGGCTGGATGAGATGTACAACTTAATTATCAAGGAGTGCTGTGCGCATATACGTTTAAAACACAATTTTAGAAGTGAGAAAGAAATAAGTGCCCCCAGACGTCTGCGCTTGGCACACTGCCTAGCACATACACGTATGTGGTGGTATACCGAAGAAAGATGTCCTCCTCGGTCCGCTTCAGGTCCTCCCCTGAAGTTGTTCTCGTGTCCCATGTGTGGTCTAGTGGGTTCCCAAATCATTGTCCGTTAGTGTAGGTCACTGGTAGTCTAGTGGCTCCCGTCCACCAGCCCAGTCTGCCCAATAAATACCACAACAAGCTGCTTCCACGCTGAACTCAGTCCACTACCAGGAATGCACACCAAGCACAGTATTCCGAGGATCCCTAACCGCCAGCTTTTTTGGGGGGACTTTTTCAGGATCATCACAAAAGTGCGCCAACAGCCACTGGCAATATGAATGGATTTATATGCCAAGTCTGCCACTTTCCATGCATCAGTGCAGTATGACGTGCACTGGCATGGAAATGTCTCCTCTGAGCATAGCTTAAGTCAGTCACAAGGAAGAGACTGGCAGTAAACCGGTTTGCACCATTTTAGTGAGAGCCTCGTGTAATTGAGAACTGGGCCCAAGATGTTTTATCTGTGCCCCCCTCACCCAGTGAAAGTGCTGGTGGTGCAGTCATCCAGGACATTAGTATGTTGGGATGTAAAGTGATTTACCAACCTTCTTGCAGTGGGGTAACACTTACAGTCCGTATAAGCCTGTAGCGGCAAAAGTCTTTACATGGCAAGTGCACCTTTTTTTGTGACACTGTGTACTGAAGTAGAAGGGATCGCAGTTTGGCTCCAACACAGCAGCCAGCTGATCGCTTTCCATCCTGATTAATCTGATCCACCCCCGTGCTGAGGCACGAAATGACATGTGCCAAGGGAAAAAGTGGGGGCACACCCAATTAAGGGGGTCACTTTTAAGTCTTTCTGTACCTATGAATGGCCAGTTTGAGATTAATGAAGGGTACCGCTCGACTAACAAGGCCCTTGTTAGTCGAGCAGTACCCTTCATTAATCTCAAACTGGTCATTCACAGGTAAAAAAAATGGACTTTAAAGTGACCCTCACTGACTTTAATGGGGTGCATCCATGCGTTCTCCCTGGGCACATTATTACGTGCCTGAGCATGGGGGTGGATCAGATCAATCAGGAAGTGAAGGGATTGGCTGGCTGCCATGTCAGAGTCAAACTATGACCCCTTCTACTTCGATACAGTGTGTTCAGAAAAATATGAAATTGCCATGAAAAGACTTTAGCCACTATAGGCTTCTGTGGCATATAAGCTACAGCAAAATATTGGTAAATTACTGCAAGTTTCTCCCATAGACTTGTAAACATGCAAGTGTGCAAAATGACAGAAATCCTGCCCACACCTCCAACGGTCAGAGATCCTTCAAACAAGAGAAACAGCAGCAAATTCAGAGCCATCAGTCTGCTTAGTCATGAAGAGTTGTTTCCCAAATACCTTCTGTGTATGTCAATATGGCGGCAGAGGCCACTCTTATAGTCATAAGGTGAGTGGTTCTGGTACCATATGAATGTAAGCGACACCATTCTCACAACTGTAAGAGTGGCTTTCATGGATGTATTGATATGTTATTGATAGAAGTCAATTAAATGATACATTAAAAATTAATAAATAAAAAAACTCCCTGAAAATGCCATTTTTGGGGTACCTGAGCATGAGACACTAGCTGCCTCCTGTGCCCCACGTAACAATCAAATGAACTCAAAATGGCAAACCGGTCTTAAATCGTACACTGCCTGTACAAACAGCAAAGGGACAAAGGCAAGTTAACTCTGTGTGTCCCTGAGTGTTTACAGAGTGTTCATGTTGAGCTTCATGTGCGAAACCACCTTATATAGCAGCTGAAGAGAATAGAAGAAGAAGATGGTCTTTAGGAAGCCATGAAAGGGCTGTTGCTGTCCGAAACCTTCATACCTGCTCCTCTTCTTCCTTTGCCAATAGCAGTCCTGTCACTTGCCCAGCAGACACTGCAACCTCTTGGCAAACCTCCATGGCCTGGCTCAGATAAACAGCAAGGATGTGTTTGCACTGCAAAAAATAAAAGGAGTTGAAACATGAACCCCACTATTGAAAGCAGCAAGCACACAGTGAGCAGCGTGCATGCAACTAATGAACAAATCTGCCCTGTCATTTTTATTACTGTGAATGGTGCTCAGGTAGGGCTCAACATAAATGGCTCTAACAAATGAAAGCAGAGTGCCCCATCTAGAAAATATGGAGTCTGCGCTCACCAGTAATTTAGAAACACAGGGTGCGTCCAGCAGTGACTTGCATGGTACTGTCCCAGCAGCTTAACAGCAGTGTGTAAGACCCTGATTCAAGAGCTACTTTGTGCCCAATGGACAGTGGAGGATCAGGGACCTGATGTATCTGCTCACAGTCAGGAAGGTGTGGTGCATGCAGTTAAATATCACTCCCTTGTGGCCACTTCACTAGCATGACTCAACATCAGGGTCTGATGATGGAGCTTGGCAAGCCCCCATGCACGTGAAGGCAGGTGCTGGTAATGTGACTTATGCAAACAGAGTAGGGAATAGAGGGATGGGGACAGTAATAAGTATATCAAAAAAATAAATAAGTATAATGGAATCTGGGCATTACATGTCAATTTTATCACCTTAATATATACTGCTGCTTTAAAGAGCTGCAGACACATTCAGGAGAACTTTAACAAAACATAATATTTAGGCACTGTCCAGCCTCTATTTCCCATTAGTTCTGTATTCCTCCTCCCCATTACTTAGTAGTGAGGTCATTTCCATGAAAACAGGATCTTTGCTCCTGAAGAGTTCATCTATTCCTGCTGCTTTCTATCTACCTGAAGTCACAGAGCACTGCGTGTGACCTCACAGTTACTCCCATGGCAACAGACTGTGATGTCACAACAGAGGATTGTGACTTGGAGTAGGAAGTAAACTACAGAGGCAGATGAACTCAAAATGAACTATAAGGGGCAATCATATATTCATACACATTTCTTTAGCAATAAATTATAGGGAGGAGAAATACAGTAGATCAAATATAATTAGAGTGCAAGCAGAATTGTACCTAATTATGTTTTTTTTTTAAGTTTTCTTTGAGGCGTCAGTAGCTCTTTAACACAGCAGGCTGAGAGTTCTGGACCTTAGCTGCACAATGGGGAAATGTTCTTGGAAGCACTCTTACCAGTAAGGGTATGGTATCTGAAGATTCTGGTATCGGTGTCAGGTAGTTCTGATATCAGCATCAGGTGATTTTTATATCTGATGGTTTACCAGATACACTATTATGATGCAGCTATAGGGCTCGCTCACGCTCATTTCCCCCATTGTCCGCCTGCAGTCAAGTCTAGTCTTATGTTTGCTATTTGTATAAGGCAGGTTAACTTATGAGAGAGGGGTAGCTGAGAGACAAATGGAATGTAGTTTATGCAGCAGCTTTCATTGGCACTGTATCCCATGCATGCATGAAGCCAAGCACTGTTTTAGCCCCCACTACCTCCACTGGAAGACAGTTCCAGATGTCCATCAGTCTTTTAGTGAAGTATTTCCTTACACCACTCCTAAATTTCCCTCCTCACAGCTTGACTGCATGCCCCCTTGTTCTCGTGCACCTTCTCTTCTAAAAAAAACTCTCTTCCTGTACCTTGTTAATCCTTGTGAGGCCTTTATTTTATTTATTTATTTAGTTTTTGTTGACCAGGTAAGTGCACTATACAAATCCTGCCTATTTTCAGGCACGACCCGGGGGAGGGGGGATGCAGATGAATGCCAACTGACCTTGAACCAGATTAAGCTGTTGGTGGTATTTTTAGTGGATGAGGGAAATTTGGCCGGGACACCGGGGAAGTTCCCCTACTCTGCTGGGGACAGCAGAGGGCGTTTGGTCTTGCTGAGATGGCAGACAGTGCGAGGATCGGAATGGAGGAGGACGTGCAGGCAGAGGCTCTGCAGATGGAATTGCAGGAGGTTGTTGAGCAGGTTCAGCCTGCTACACAGTTATCGGCTTTGGAGTTCACTGGAGAATTGCAGGCGTCTGAGCATGCAGCTGGGAGTTTAGTGAGAATGACGGAAATACCACCAGTAGCGTTGCTTTTGGAAAACGCTAAGGATTTTGCTACCCCTGATTTGGTCTTACCAATTACTGAGGGTCGAGGCGATACACCAGATGAAGGACATGACGCCGCGGATGTGGGATGTTTTAACATCGCGATGGTTGCCCCTGTGAACGCGGAAGTCTTAGCGTCTGTCGAAATGGAGGAGAGCTCTAAGGGGGAGAGTGTGGCTGAGGGAGCTACTAAAGAGTGGTCCGAAGAGTCGGCCTTGTCGCAGGCAGGCTGGATTCAACAACCGGATGGTAGGTGGATGCCGGATCCTACCTGGCTTACGTTTTCTCCAATGGAATCGGGACCTTCCCGAACGAAAGCACAAAGTGGCAATCCCTCTATTCAGGCAGGTCAGTCCAGTTCATTACAGACTACTACTAATGTGAGGATTTCTGAGCCTGCCATAGTGACTGTTGATGCAGATGCTGGCCCACTGTTGCGCTCTCCATTACAGTCACCTAGAGGTCAAGAGGCAAGGAAGGGCCCCTGCTTCTCGGATCTCTTCAAAAACAATAAACTGGAACAAGCCCCGAGGTGGAATGCGGTCCGTTTACGGTATAGAGGTGGATTACCGGAACATCCTGACAGGCTATATGTGGCGAGAAAATTATTGCTGGACTCAATGCAATTTTTACCCGTGGATATTTATGCCTTAATCAATATTCAGGGAGAGGATACGTTTGATATTAGTTTTAAGCAGGTTGCAGGATTAGATAAATTCTGGCAGAAATATGAGGGTTGTAAATCTTTGCTATTATGGTTGCCTTTCTGGGCTATACCAATCACTAAACCTCTCTTTAAAACAATTAATGTTATGTTCAGGAATGAGGGGGTGAATGTAGGAGACCATTCTTTATTGGTTGGAACATAAATGCATGGTTTTGGGGCCCTTCTGAGCCCATTCTTTATACTGAGGGGATATGGACAGGGGCCTGGCATTTTAAAGTTAAATTGCACGTTGTCAATAACGAAGTTGTGCATGCTCCAAATAGCTTTTTTTGGGTAAGGACCGGAGAGTTTGTTTCTACCCAGGTCAACCTAAAGCTTGCTATTGTTGTGGTAGCCGACGACATTTAAGTAGCGCCTGTAATAAGGTCAAATGCGCACTTTGTGGGGACTTTGACCATGATAGTGAAGTCTGTAGAAATATTTTTAAGTGTAATCTGTGTGATGAAATTGGCCATGCCTATCATCAATGCCCGTGGGCAGGCCAGAATAGACAGGGTGGCCTAAATAAGGAAGAGTTGATATCCCATGCTCAGGGTAGATGCAAGCCCCGTACGGCCCCTCCTCTGAATAAAGAGTCAGATCCTGTTGACCGGTTAGGACTGGAACAGGTTTAAGAGGTCCTTTTTGCAGAGCAGGGCTTAGTGGAGGACATCTCTGAATGGTCGGTACCCCTGGTTCGCCAACAGGTATTAGAGAACCCCCTCTTCCTAAGGGTTCCAATCCACCTGTTTTGCAACCCCTTTTGGAAGGCCCCTTAGTGGTACATTCTTTAGACACTCCTTTCCAAACACTTAGGAGGGTGACTCGGGCAAGTAGTCGTAATATAGGGGTGGTGGGGGTCTGCCCTACCCATAATTCCTTCTCTGTGCTGTCTGACATCGAGGGAGATGTCGGATCTGAGCTGATGAGACCAGATGGGACTTCTGCTATGGAGGTAGAAGATGAGGGGGGAACAGATTTATTGGATGTTAAGAAAAAGAAGGGTAAAAAGCGGAAACAAGATAAACCTGAATTTCAGCCTTTAAATTTTTATGGCCTGTTTAAAGATGGTATCTATCAACTGCTGTAGTATAAAGAACTACAAAAGACGTTTACTTTGCTTACAGCAGTGTAGGGATTTAAAAGTAGATATCATCTTTCTTCAGGAAACGCACTTGTCTTCCATGGCTGAGGTAACTCAGGTAAAAAAAACTCTGGTGGGGTGGTCCCTCCTTTTGGTCATTTGGTGCGGATGCAGCGGATGGGATTGGTATTCTTTTTTCTCACCCCTCAGTCCAAATTACAAGGTTGGTGGATATTCAGCCAGGAAGAGCTTTACTTTTGGACTGCTTTTTCCAGGATTTTAGCTTCAGATTGATTAATACCTAAGCACCATAAACAAAAACAGCTCGGATTGCTCTATTGCAACAAATCAAACCATATTTATTTACCTCCAAACATGTGGTCTGGGGTGGGGATATGAACTGTAGTCTTGACGTGCACATCAAAAATAATATCCAGCAGAAAACGTATTGTGATGCTCATGCACTTTCACAGACGGTGGCGGTGGCAAAATTGAAAGATGCCTTTAGAGGTTTGCATGCGGCTGATGGTTTTACTTATAGAAGGGCCTCCTTTCAAACCAGGATTGATTACCTTTTTCTTTCCCAGTATTTAGTCCCATTTGCTTGTTCGGTACTACCTTGTGATTTTTCTGACCACAGGGTTTTATACGGTGGGATAAGTTTGCATCGGATTCCTACTTTATTCCCTGCTATTTCCAGACATTGGAAATTAAATTCTCATTTATTGTCTGAGGCCGTTTTTTTGGCTCAGCTGCGGGATTTTCTGACCCTCACAAAGTCGATTGCTGTTTTTTTCACTGATTGGATTTCTAGGTGGACAGATACGAAGCTGGCTGTCAAGGATTTTTTTATTGCAAATGGTAAGAAAAAAAGTTCCTCAGAGTATTTACAATACATAGATTTTAGGAATCAGTATTACAAATTACAGTCTCATCCACGGACACTGGATTTGGATATCCAGACTCAATTAAGGATTGTGAAGAAAAAAATGCTTCATTACCAATATCAGAGGGCTGTTTCGATCCATGCTGAACCGAAATTTGGTACACAACAACAACCATTCAAAGACCCTTATGTGGCATGTAAACAGAAATTAGAGAGGAAGCTTATGACAGGGCTTCGTAATTCAACAGGACAGCTGAAAACTTCTCTGGCAGAAATACTGGAAATTGCTGAACATCAGTTGTCCTTACTATTTGGTACTGGATTTGTTCCTACGGTTTCTTGGGAAGATGTTTTGCACTTTCCAGTCCCTAATATTTCTCAGGAAGAAGCAGATATGTTGCAAGGGCCTATTTCCCCCCGGAGGTACAGGCAGTCATTGGCTCCCTTCGTAAGGGGGGGTTCACCAGGAATGGATGGGCTCACGAATGAATTCTATAAATGTTTTCAGGAAGACATGTATGTCATCCTAGCTGAAGTTTATAATGATATTCTTCGATTTGGTTTTGGTACTTCAAAGTTTAATCTGACCATTTTAACCGTTATTCATAAAACAGGAGATAGTACTGATTTTGGAAACTGGAGACCGATTAGTCTCCTGAATACCGACTATAAGATACTTTCCACTGTACTATATAAAAGACTTCAAGTGGTTGCACAAGGGGGTGCTTCATCCGGCACAGACTTGTTCTGTGCCCCATCATTCTATTCAACAAAATTTGAAACTCCTTAGGGATATCTGTGAATTTGGTGTCCAAAAAAAATTATCAGGTTTTGTTCTGGCTCTTTATCAAGCAAAAGCTTTTGATAATGTGTCTCATGCTTTTCTTTTTCAAGTGTTAGAACAATATGGGATTCCTTGGCCCTTTATCCAATATATTAAAATATTGTACTCCCATGCATACTCTTGCCCGCTAATTAATAATCTTTTGGGTAAAGAAATCCAGTTGATTCAAGGGGTTCGGCAGGGTTGTCCTATTAGCCCTTTACTATATTCTTTTGTGTTGGACCCCCTTTTAAGGGAGATTGAAAATAACAGGTCTATTCAGGGTTTATCTCCTTCTGCTGCCATACCAGCCCAAAAAATCTCGGCCTATGCAGATGATATTTGCTTATTGGTGGCAGATGTCCATTCCGGGATTGAGGCGTTAACGGTGGTTGACCGTTTCTCAGCTCTAAATGGCACTAGGCTGAACTATGAGAAATGTAGGTGTTTAGAAGTTGGTGGTAAATAACTAATTACTGATATTGGAGGCATTTTAGTTTCAGATTCCCTTAATATTTTAGAACTCCTCTTTGGGAGAGGGGATCTAGCTTTTTTAAACTGGGAGAAGTGTCTCATTATAGGTGAATACAAGGTGCAACAATGGAAATCCTGGGGTTTTTCCAAAAAGAAACGGGTGTTCGTGATTAAGAAATTTTTATTACCTATCTTTTTACATGTGTGTGTTCTGTTTTTCCGGTCCCCGTTTCTTTAAAAACCAGATTATATAGTTGTTTTTTTCAAATGGTGTGGGGTAGTCAGTTAAACCCTATCAAACGGGCTTTCACATATTTAAAAGTTAGTCAAGGGGACTTAGGGATGATAAATCCTATATTTTTTTTTCACTCCTTTTTTATGATAGCCTCATTTCAAGATACAGTCCTACCTCAGGACCACCCATGGTCGGCATGGACTCAGCTTTTATTTTCTCCATTTTTGTTACACTGGGAGGGTGGAGGCATTCCTAAACGGAATATGATAGGTGCAGCACTGTCATATGCAGATTCTGCAGTGAGGAAACTTAGGGAATGGAAATTGGGGAAGGCACAATTACATGGAGTCCCTAGGAAGGAATTTTATACTGAGATTATGGGTAATGTTTTCTATGTTCAAATAGATTTCCCTTTTTGTGTCCCTACTAAACTCTCACGGGCCTTACGTCTCTTAATGGATCACAGGGTACCACCTAATATGTGGGATATTCAACGGCTCTGTTGTCATGGTAAATTAGGAGTTCGGGGCAACTTAAAACATAAACCTATCTCGGATAGATTATGTATCAGGCTGGGATGTATTGATCAGGTAGAAACTTTAGAACATTTTTTCTTGTTATGTCCTTATACTATTACCTTTTGGTCTGACATGGCCACAAGGTGGAGCTGGAGTGTTATAAAACACATTTCCTATCAGAGTTTAGTTTTGGGGGATTATTCAGTTTTTTTTAGGGCGGTATCATCCTAGTACGCTTACTGTGATTTTTGCATGTATTAAATACCATTTATGGCAAGCTAGATGCCAGTTCTCCTTACAACACACTATTATTCCTAACAGTATTGTACTTAGCCATATTGAACTAGACTTGATTAAACAAAAGGACTTCGAGCACAGTTCTTTAGACAATCAAGTATTCCTTAGTTTTTGGAAACATATTAACTGGATTAATTTTCTGTGTTTTGTGTCTCAGGTTTTCCTTTTATAGATTGTTACACATGATTTTATTACTGTCGGTATTTCTTTAAAAAACGTATGATTTGCCTTATTTAGTTTTATTTGTGTTAACTAAGTTTGTTTTTTGTTAATTTGATGATGTTACTATGATTTGTATTTTCTGATGTATGGTTTATTTTCTAATTAAAAAAAAAAAAAATTCCCCTGCTCTTTTCGATAAGTGTCACGGGATCTTTAACAACCACCTGAACTACCACCAATCCAGGCAGATGGGACCTCGGTTTAACGTCTCATCCGAAAGATGGCACCTCAGAAGTGCAGCACCCCTCTCATGCTGCACTACAGTGTAAGTACTGGGATATTAACCCAAGTGCCAGATGTGGGAACTTAATCCACAGTACTCTGATCTCCCGGTCTCGGAGGCAAGTGTGCTACCTACTGAGCCACTGACACTACGTCTTTATCATGTCCCTCTCTCCTTCCTCTATTCCAGGGTGTACATACTGAGAACCCTCAGATTCTTCTCATACGGCTTATGATGCAGCCCCTGCACTATTTTAGTTCCCTCCTCTGGAGAGCCTCCATCTTGCCTTCCTGGTGGTCTCCAGAACTGAACACAGTATTCCAGGTGGAGTCTCATCAACAATCTATACAGTGGCAACACCACTTCTCTTCTGCTGGTGATACCCCTCCCTTTGGAATGGAGGAAGTGAGAGCAAGGGAGGTGAAGAATGCAGGGGGTAGGGTGGCTATGTAGAACGAAAGAAAAAATTACTCACCTTAGTAATGTTGTTTCTTCTAATGGAGTCTTGCTATATTATAGACATTAGCAGTTTGATCCAGCTCTAGAACTGCCCGGAGTGAAATGGTTAAAACCATTCCAAAATAGAATTTTGGCATGAGAGCAGCTCTATCTGTGTCATTTCAAACTTGAACTGTCAGATCTTTACGAGCCAAACTCACTAAGGTCTGTGTGGAAGCTGTAACCTACACTAGCCAAATGGCTACCTAAATAATAACAACCATTGATGGTCCCAACACCCAAGACTCAAGTCAGGGGACCAGAAATACTAACACCATTCAAATAATATGAAAATGGAACATAAGTATAATAAAACACACACACACCCCCAAAGTCCCAAAGGGGACAAAATGCTAACAGGACATAAGTAGTGCCCACACTAAGTTGCCCGCACCCCACCAAGTAGAGGTTCTGAGAGGGGCAGGTTGGGGGGGAGGTCTATAATATAGCAAGACTCCATTAGAAGAAACAACATTACTAAGGTGAGTAATTTTTTCTTCAAACAACATGAAGTCTTGCTATATTATAGACATTAGCAGAATACACAGCAGTACCTCCATGGAGGAGGGCAGAACCTACTTAGGGAATAGGCTCTGAAGAACAGTTGTGCCAAACCGAGCATCTCTCCTGGCCTGGACATCCAGGAGTAATGCTTGGTAAAAAATGTGCCGTTTTCCAAGTAGCAGCCTGGCAAATCTCTAATAAAGGAAATCTCTGGCAGCAGCTAGAGGCGCAGCTGTACCCCTGGTAGAATGAGCCCTCAAACCGGGGAGGCTCTGCCCACTTTCTGATAACAAAATTGGATACAAGAGACAATCCACCTGGCTATTGATCTCTTAGTGGCAGGTTTGCCTTTCCCAACTTCACCATAGGTAAGGAAAAGTTGGAGGGATTCGAACCTGTGACCTTTGGTACGCTCTATATAATAACTAAGAGCTCTCTTAACATCCAGGCTGTGCAACCTCCTCTCACCGAAGAGGAGTGATCAGTGAAAAATACTGGAAGGAGATAGATTGATTAAGATGGAAATCTGAAACCACCTTAGGCAAAAACTTCCTATTAGTCCTAAGGACTACCTTATCCCTGTGGAAAGAAATAAAGTCAGTCTCCACTGACAAGGCTTGCAATTCACTTATCGTCTGGCAGAAGTGATAGCCACTAGAAAACAGTTTTCCAAGTTAGGTACTTAAGCTCTGCAGAAGACAGAGGTTCAAAGAGGGGTTGCATTAACTGGGCAATGCAAACATTAAGGTCCCAAGCAGGGCCGGTTCCTAAAGGGAGGATTAGTATGGAGTAATCCCTTAAAAACTTGGAAAACACAGGATGAGAGGAAAGAGGAATGACTTTCCTGCTGACACAAAAGCAGACACAGCTGCCAAATGAACTCTCAGGGTAGCTGGTCTGAGACCCAAGGAATTAAGATGTACCATGTAATCTAACAAAATGGGCAATTCAGCAGATTCTGGGAAACATTTTCCCAGCACACCAAATGGAAAACCTTTTCCATTTAGAACTATAAGTAGCCCTAGTGGAAGGCTTTCTGGAAGCCTTTAGGATCTCAAGAACACCCTGAGAGGTGTAAATCAGCAACTCTAACTCCTCAAGAGCCAGGCCTTGAGGTTGAGGGATTTGAGGTCGGATACCAAACCCTTCCTGGGCACAAGTCAACAGATTGTGATTCCTGGGAGGCACAGGGGAAGATGGACTGTCAGAGACAGAAGGAGTGGGTACCAGGGCTGCCTGGCCCAATCCGGGGCAATCAGAATCACCCTGCAAGGCTGAGATCTGATTTTGACTAGTACTTTGAATAGGAGAGGGGAAGCATAGAGGAACTTCCCCTCCCAATCCAGAAGAAGGGCATCCAGGGGAACTGAGCCCAGCACTGGAGGCCTGCAACAGAACAGAGAAAGTTTGTGACTGTCTGGGGCTGCAAAAGATCTATCTGAGGATGCCCCACCTGGCAAAAACTATCCCCAGCACTTGAGGATCCAGGGACCATTCGTGATGGCCCTGGGAAATCCTACTGAGGGCATCCGCTAGGACATTGTCCTTCCCTGGAAGATGAACTGCTATGAGGAAGTGTTCAGGAATAGGCCAGAGACCACAACTTCATTGCCTCGGTGCACAAGGTCAAGACCGAGTGCCCCCTGTTTGTTGATGTACCACATTGTTGTGGTGTTTTCTGTTCTGACTTGTATCACCTTGTCGTGGACAGATGCAGAAAAAGCTTGAAGAGCTAAAAAGACAGCTCTGAGTTCCAGCAAATTGATGTGGAGCAGAGATTCCTGGGGGGACCAAACTCCCTGAGTGGAAAGGTCACCCATGTGGGCTCCCCAACCCAGAAGGGAAGCATCTGTAGTGAGAGTCAAGTCGTGAGAAGGGGAAATGAAGGGGACCCCCACTCTTAAATTGCTCTGATCCTGCCACCACTGGAGAGCTAGGATCAAGGTTCGAGTCACTGGGACCAACTTGGAAAGGGGGTCTCTTCTCTGAGACCAAAAGGTTCTCAAGTGAAACTGAATGTCTCTCATCTGAAATCTGGCTCCCTGCACAACAGCTGTGGATGCAGCCATGTGCCCCAGGAGCTGCAGAAAGTGTCTTGCTGGTCGAGAGACCTGCAGAGTGAAGGAAGAGGCCAGAGCCACTAAATTCCTTACCCTTTCTGGGGGAAGAAAGGCTCTGGCTAGCTTTGTGTCCAGTTCTGCCCCTATAAAGGTGAGTACCTGGACTGGTTCCAGAACCGACTTTGGTAGGTTTAGCAGAAAACCCAGGGAGGTGAGAAGCTGCTGGGTGACCTGCAGGTGAGATTTTCCCTGTTCTGGGGACTGGCCTACAATGAGCCAGTCGTCTAGATAGGGAAAAACAGCAATCCTCTGCCTCCTTAAGTGGGCCACTGCTAGACACTTTGTGAATACCCTTGAGCAAGTAAGGCGAAGGGCATTGCTCTGAACTGGTAATGACCTGAGGGCAGTTCGAATCTGAGGTACTTGATGGGATCTTCTGATTAGGACATGAAATAGGCATCCTTGAGGTCCAGGAGGCTAGCCAGTCCCCTGGCCTTAGGGAAGGTAAAAATCATTGCCAGAGTTACCATTTTGAACTTTGGTTTCAAAAGATGCTTGTTCAGATATCTGAGATCTAAAATGGGCCGCCATTCTCCTGTCTTTTTTGGGGTAAGGAAGTATCTGGAATACAGACCCCTGCCCTGATGCAGGGGAGGAACCCTTTCTACTGCTCCGAGAGCTAACAGGGATGAGACCTCTGTTTCCAGAGCGAGGGTCTCTGAAGCACTTGCAGGTAGAAAAGTATGCTTCTCAACTTGGGAAACTTTGAAGCTGAGAACCAGACCCTGGCATACTACTTCCAGAACCCACTTGTCTGAGGTTAAAGAAGCCCAATTCTGACTGAAGTAAGCCAGCCTGCCCCCCACTGGTACAGGAGAATGGCCCTGGGCACCCCATCAGGGTGCCTGTTTTGCAGGAGCTTTAGGCTGGGGGGTGGGAGCAGGTATGCCCACCCCTCGTCTGCCCCTGCCTCTGAAGAAGCCCCTCTGAGCATAGGCAGAGGAGGCCTGAGTCTGGTAGAAGCCTGTGAAAAGGCCTACCCCTACCCCTGGGGCATGCCTTTGAGGAGTGGCTTGGCTCCTTAGCCTGGGCACTCTTGTAAGTAGTCCTATATTCATCCATCTTCTTCATGTAGTTCTCTGTCTGCTCTCCAAACAGAGAATTTCCCACTACAGGAAAATCCATAGCCTTAGTCTGGGTATCCTGTGACAAACTAGTACACCTGAGCCAGGCCAACCTACGAAAAGCTACAGATGTGGCCATGACCCTAGAGGAAACATCATTAACATCCACAGCGCATGAAACTGAACCTTAGAGGCTTCAATGCCATCAGCAGCCACCTGTTCTAGTTCACTAGCCAGCTGGCCATGGGCCTCTTAGCCAATGCATAACAGTATCCCATCTAGATTTCTGATACCTAGCTACATAAGCCATATAATTTGCTTGCCTGAGTCCCAGAGAGGCTGCCATATACTGTTTTTGCCATGGCATCAATCTTCCTGGAATCCTTGTCAGGAGGATGTGAAGCCAAGGAATATTAGCTTTATCACAGGCAGCAGCCTGAACTACTAACATGACTGCATTGCTGAGAAAGGAATTCTGTATCAGGGCCTGACAATGTATACCTTCTGTCCATCTTTTTATCTACAGGAGGCACAGAATTAGGAGCTTTTAAAATTGTAATTGTTTGTTTCCTAAAAGACTTATGTAAAGGAATAGACAATCTCCTAGACTCTGGAATATCCATCATTTCTACAAAATCAGGCTCCTCTTGCTCATCCACAGCCTCTTCTAAAGGAAGCTGGAGGGTTTCAGCAACTTTTTTATAAAACATAAAATGAGATGGGGACTCAGACAGCATGGGGAGATTCTAAAGGTCTGTCTGGGGAGATGTCCGTTCAATGGGCACACCCAGACCTTCCAGCCACATTCATACTGTTCATAATCCTCCTCCCCTCCTCTGGTTCATAAAATTCCTCAATATCATAATCCTGAACCACTGGGACTGGGCGAACCGACCTTTACCAGATAGTGGTGGTTCGGACGGACCCTGAGACAGTGACTGGACAATTTGTATGCTTTTGCTATCTCTGCAGCAGTTGGAGAAGGAATTTTGGACTCCAGCCCTGCTGATTTTCTTGTTTTCTTTACTGGAATTGGTTCCTCAGAACCAGCTTTCTTTGCCAGGAAGTCTGGCCCTGGTCAGGAGCACTCCCTCCTGGTTCGGTTGGCACCGAACCGGCTGGCCATCCGGTCAGCGGACTTTTGCCTCTCGCCCTGAGCCTGCCCAATCTTTTTCCAGGGTGGCTGCAGGAAATTTATATACCTGCAGTCTGATTGGAGGTGGTCAAACCCCAGACAATAAACACATGTGGTGTGTGGGTCAGCCTTGGCAAAGACTTCCCACAAACATCACAGTGTTGAAACCAGTGGGCCCGGTTTTCTTTTGGGTTTCTCAGACATAATACCAGCCTAACCAAAACTGCCCTTTTACTTGGCGGTATGAGCAAGACACCCTTATCGGTTCCTAACCGTGTCACGGGTATTGGAAAAAACCGTAATAAATCCATTTTTTTAGAACCGATAAGAACCGGGAACCACACTCTAAAATAGTAACTTTTAGTTTTAAATGAGTTTTAAACCCACTGATCGGTTCAAAACCGAACCGATAACTTACAAGTTCACACAGACAAAACCTTCATTTACTTATGGTTACCACAGATAGAGCTTGAACTAACGGTTTTGCGGTTAAATAAAACTATTCTCAGTTAAATCCAACCGAAAACACTTTTTAAACCGAGAAATGAACCGAAGCAGAAGGAGAAATCTCCGGAGCGACTGTTCACTGAGGCGGAGTAAAGAATCTGACAGTTCAAGTTTGAAATGACACAGATAGAGCTGCTCTCGTGCCAAAATTCTATTTTGGAATGGTTTTAACCATTTCACTCCGGGGCAGTTCTAGAGCTGGATCAAACTGCTAATGTCTATAATATAGCAAGACTTCATGTTGTTTGAACACAGGGACGAGGAAGGGGGAGAGAGAAAAGGAAAAAGAGAGAAAGAGAGATGTCGGAGGATGAACATTACATGACTGGCTCAAGGTCACACGTTGAAAGGTGGTGAGATTTATAGCTATACCCTGTAACCACTAGTCTCCTCTGCATCCCAGGAGTATTGTTACTTGGATAGAAACATAGAAAACTGTTGGCAGAAGAAGGCCTGTAATTCTATCTAGTGTGCCCTCTAAGGTGGTATGTGCCCCTTAGGGGCCCGTGACCAACAACCCCCCACCTCTCCAGCTCCCATAACCAGCCCTTTATGTCTGTCCCACCCTTTATGTCTGTCTCACCCACTCTTGAATCCATTCATCATTCTTTAACTGACCAGAACCTTGGGCAGTCTATTCCACCCATCCATTACCCACTTCGTGAAACACTACTTGCTAATGTCCTTTTCAGACCTATTCCCCCCTTGCCAGTTTTCTCGTATTCCCCTGGTATTAATGCTGCCACACTCTGTGAACAGCCTGCTTGTGTCCACTTTGTTTCCACTCTCCAGTCTTTGCCAAAACGTGCTCCCTTGCTGACCATGTATCATCTTGGTCACCCTCCTCTGCACTGTCACCAGCCAGTCTGTGTCCTTCCTTAAGAGGGGGGAGTCTAAAACTGTACACAGTATTCCAGGTGCGATCGTACCACAGTTCTGTACAAGGGCAAGATGACCTCTTTCGCCTGTTAACCCACTCCCAATGTATCACAGCATTCGGTTTGCCTTCCCTACTGCTCTGTAACATTGTGCTGATAATTTGAGGTTGTTAGATATCACCACTTCCAGATCCCTTTCCTCAGTCACACACTTATTGCCCCACCTAACCTGTATTCAACTCTTTTGCTGTGGTGCATGACATTGCACTTTTTTGGCACTGAAGCTCAGCTGTCAGATCTGTGTCCATTTTGTAAGTCTCTCTAGGTCTTCCTTCAATTCTAGAATACCCTCCTTATAGGCCACCTGGCCACACAGTTTGGTGTCATCTGCAAAGAAGCAGATTTCTCCTCTGGTACCATCCCCTATACCACTAATGCAAATGTTAAACAAGTATTGGCCCATGAACCGACCCCTGCAGGACCCCACTTGTGACCTCCATCACTCCCTAGTATTCCCCACTCATCACTGTAGCACCCATGTAGAGCGCTTATTATTGAGCGCTGCACTTTTGAGCCACTCAATAATAGCACTCTACATGAGAGCGAGTGGTGCAATACGTCGCTATATCCTGTATAGCAAGGAGCTGTACTCACTACTACAGGATGTAGGATCCTGTGTGGCCACTTCCCGATGAGCTGCTCGCATAGTGTAGTGGTGTACACCACCGCTTGTGATGCAAGCAGACATGGGTTTGAGTCTCACTACAGGCCGAATTCTTCTTTTTTTGTTTTAAAAATCAATAACTTGCCCTGTGGTCCGCACCCCCCTTGGAGTTGGTTATTTTAGTTTGGGGGGTGTGGGCGCAGCCCCACCGCATAAAAAAAAGTTTGTGTGTTGTGTTAAAGTATTGTAGCGACCGTTGGTACAATATCTGTCACCCTTTTGCCCATGGGCTCTCATGTTCGCTTTACGTGATAGGCGGTCTTTCAGACTCGCCTTTATCACATAAAACCCTTATCACTACTCTCTGTGTTCTGCCCCTTAGTTTTCCACATTGGACTGTCACCACTCCAAGGTCCCCAGTTTCTTCTCTCTCTCTCGTTTATTTTTTCAAAACTTATGTTTTATTCATTTTGTCATGAAAAATACAAATTCCTCCATTTCAGGACCAAAGACATATACAATGCCACACTGAATACAGATTCTAATAACATTCAGAATGACAAAGTATCCCTCAGATTTTCAAACCACATGGGAGCACCACCAAATAAAGAAAACTGATTCCCCTCTATGTTATTCAAAAAAGCTGTAGCACTGTAGCCCATGAGCTCGTGGCATGTCACTCACTATTAAAGTCAGCCCAATCGTTATTCCTTGCCTCTCCCAGCCCTACAGGGCAACATGTGCCTTCTTTATTCCTCAAGGATATTAATAAAACAAAGAAAACTTTGTTTATGGTAGTCTCATTAGTACAATATTAACCTCCTCAGATCCCAGGCAACCATACAATTAGAGAAAAAGGCACAGTTACACATTATATCTGAATGCACGGTATTAAATTGTTGAACTATAAACTAAATTAAATAATGAGCCAGCAGTGTCAGCATAAACTTTCACACACATACAGTTCTAGCTAAGTATTGTTGAAAAGTTCCAAGAATCACTTAATACATTAGCTTGTATACCGGAAAGGACATCTTCTAGATAGGAAAGAAGAAAACGAATGTAAACTGCTGCTCTGCTGCTCTAATCATTAAACTGTATAACACATTATACTAAAATGTTATAGTATAACTTTTTTTGAAACAAAGTCCAACTTTAATTCATGTAGTGCAAAATTTCAGGAGACTGGGCAGAGAGGAGGGACTGTACTATATGTGAGGGAGGGAATCAAGGTCATGGAAGTACAGGGCACCCAGAGGAAAAAGGACTGGCGGTGCTGTAGGTTATCCTGAGGACAGGCGCTGGGGATACTAGCCGTACAAGACCTCTAGCACAGGGAGAGGAGCTGGATAAGGCACTGGGGGAGGATATCATCAGGATGCTAAATTAATTTTAAGCATGTTTTACTATGTGAGCGCACAGAGCCCAGGGCTCATTTTCAGTTGCAACCTGGGGGAAGAGGAGTAACAGGACAGTTAATAAGAAGAAGGTACTGTTAGTTGGTGACTTCAATTTGCCAGATGTGGATTAGAGCCTTCCAGCTGCAGCTTCACCAAGGAGCAGGGCCGCCCTTGACTCCCTACAAACAGACTTTTTCAGGCAGTGAGTCAACCAGCCCACTAGGTACAGGGCAGTGCTGGACCTTGTGCTTACAAAACGGGGACAGCATTGCAGATGTCATAGTGGGCAGTCCCCTAGGTACAAGCGATCACTGTACAGTGTGGTTTAACATTAAGACATAGAGGCAAACTACACCAGGACAAGGGTCCCGGACTTTAGGAGGGTGGATCATAGAAACATAGAATTTGACGGCAGATAAGGACCGCTTGGCCCACCCAGTCTGCCCATTTCTCTACCTGATGGATAAGCTGCAGATCCTAGTTAACCAGCAGCCTACTTCTTCCTACCCCCACCCCCTAGAATTGCCTTATGACTGTCCCATGCATGCTTGAATTCCACCACTGTTTTGACTCCACAACCTCCTCTGAAAGCCGTTCCTACATCCACAACCCTTTCTGTGAAAAAATACTTCCTTAAATTACCTCTGAGCCGCCCCTTCTATCTTCAAATTGTGCCCCTTGTTCTTGCACACCTCTTTTTGAAAGATGCTACCCTCTTGGACTTTGTTGATTCCCTTGAGGTGACTTGAAAGTTTCTATCATGTCCCCCTCTCCCTCCTTTCCTCGAGGCTATACATATTAAGCTCTTTAAGTCTTTTTCATATGTCTTCGGTGCAGACCCTGCACCATTTTAGTTGCCCTCCTCTGGACAGCTTCCATCCTGTCTATGTCTTTCTGAGATTGGGTCCCAGAACTGCATGATACTCAGATGTGGTCTCACCAGCTGTCTGTACAGAGGATAATAACTTCTTGTTTTCTACTGGTGATGCCTCCCTATGCATCCCAGTATTCCCCAGCCCTCCTTGCTGCCCTCTCACATTGCTTGCCCACCTTTAGGTCATCTGATATGACTACCCCCAGGTCCCTTTCCATTTTTGTTGTTGTTAGTATCTCACCCCCCATTGTGTACTCTTCCCCTGGGTTTTTGTTTCCCAGGTGCATTACCTTTCAAGACTCATGAAGGTGACCGCTGGGATGGGCAAGTCATCAGTTGCTATTACGGCTTAAGCATTCATCAGTTGCTATTACAGCTTAAGCGTTCTAGTGTTTTAGCATTTTAATTTTATAATGCCTCATAGCTTTATAGCATTATAGTGTTTAAAGCTTGATGTTTAGTGGTTTTTCTTATTTTGGGGGAACAGTTCTTGCTTACCTGCGCCATTGTTCACACTTGCTTGGGATGTCCAAAGTGAAGCACAGCAGTCGGGTGTACCGTATGCTTGAGCGGTATCGGGGTGACCACAGAAGACCGCTTCACAGTGCGTATTGGGGCCATCCTGTTTTGGCCTATTATAGCCTTGTATTTTCGATTGGTCGGGCCACTGCCTCTCTTCCTTTGATAAATCTTGTGGAGGCTGGTTTTGACTGTTGGAGACTATGTGGAGCTGTGTGGTTAGTTTTTGAGAGTGCCTGTGAGGACATTGGGAACAGACGCTAACTTTGAAGAGGTGATACTGACTCTTTCGAGGTGAAGAGCTTGGATTATTACACTAAACCGGATTTTGATTTTTGGACTACTGGCTTTGTGGATTAACTGATGAGGAACTCCTTGAATGGTTTGTGCCCAGGAGTAGTGGACACCTGAAGATCAGCTTTAAATCTAGCACCTCGAGTTAAGGCCTTGATCCTGGGGGTTAGCTGGCTGCAGTGTGCAGCTGTGCGAAGGTCCTGGTCCTTTCCTGCCGGGTAGTCGGCGGTTTAGCCCAGTGTCCCCTAGGGTCTCTCCCTGGGGCTTGCTGGGAAGTGAGCCTAGGTGGGAGACTGACAGCAACGGCCATGGACCTGTAGCTCGGCTGCCCAGTAGGATTCATCGAGGCTTCCTCTGGACCCAGAGCAACTGACCATTGAGGTGGACCTTCCTGGACTTTCTTCCTGCAAATGATGGTCAGATGCATTTTTGTGTTTGCATTTAAGTCTATTTAAGGCAGTGAGAGTGCCTCTTCTCCTCGCCCATGGTACAGTGACAGTGTGTCTGGTACTAAAGAGCCTGGACATACTTTACCCCCCACCCTTGTAGTGAGAGAATTTAGGGGTCAGGAGTGCTCCAATTTCTTCTTTTAAACTGATCCCCTTTGGTGGCGTGAGGAGCATTGTGGGTTTGATCTTTTGAATTCTTCAGTCATTTATCACAGTTCAATGTTTTCCTGACTATTTAGCCTTCACCGTGATTAACTGAAAACTACAGGCTTGGACTGGGTGACTGAGACATTCTAGGTTTAAAGCTTGTGCTGTTAGTGGCATTAATTTGTTTTAGGTCTTTTTTTATTTTTTTTCTCTTTTTCCCTCTGAAGTGGGTGTTGAGGGATTTTGGTTTTATTGTATATTGATTTTGTTTTATTTAGTAGATCATGTAGTTTATTTGGGTTATTGAAATGTGTAAGAGGCCTGCCCCAACAGTCGTGCGCTATTCATCCTCCACCCTTCGCGCCCTCCGCCCTTTTACCTCTCCCCATTGCAGTTTACTACCTACCAACACTGTAGAGCGTTGGGTATTGCTCGTCGGGGGGGGTTGGGGGGTGTGAAGAGTGGAGGATGAATGAGCAGGACCATCTGTACCCAAGGGCACCACCAATTTTGGTTAGCAGGTGGCTCGGATGGCCCTGGAAGTTAATCCAGCTCGGGTGGTGTTATGCAATGCCAGGTTCATTAAAAACAAGACTGCAATTATTGCAGATCTTGTCGGAACAGCAGACCTGGCATGTGTCACCCAAGACCTGGCTGGATGAGAACTCTGGCCCCATATTGGAGGCCGCAACTCCAGGTGAGTACTTGGTGATTCACCGCCCGAGATTAGATCGTGGGGGGGGAGTGGTCTGTTTTAAGACCGAACTGGGCCTCCACAGTGTACCAGTTGAGGAGACCCAGTCATTTGAATGTACTGTGATAGCAGGTGTAGGTTGCAGGATCGCTCTCATCTACCATCCACCCGGAGATAAGAAGCGGTTCCTGCAGGAAGTGGTGGACTTTGTAATCGACATGGCATTTGAGTCATCTAGGCTGATGGTCCTAGGTGACTTTAATGCCTGGGTCAATAATGAACTCTCTCAATTTGGTCAGCACTTCCTCCAGTTGATGACATCTCTGGGCCTCACATAGATTGTTTCTACTGCTACCCGTAAATTTGGTCACTCTCTTGACTTGGTTTTCCTCCTGGGGGTCGAAGCCTCAGATTTCGGGGTGGAACCAGTTGGATGGTCCGATCACGACACCGTGCGGTTCAGTTTTTGCACTCTCCTTCGTAGGCCTACCCCTGTAGAGATAGCCAGGTACCATCCTTTACGAAATATAAGCTCTGAAGGCCTGGCAGCGTTGCTTGACCTATCGGTCCTTCCATTAGCAAACAATGAACCAGAAGCCCTAGTGGTGGCCTATAATATGGCCATATCTATGGCCCTGGATGTCACTGCTCCAGTTCGTGTTCTTCCTCTCTCCCTTCGCCCTCGGTCTCCTTGGTTTGATGGGTCCTTGAGGGCGATGCGGCTACTAGAGCGAAGGTTAGAGCACTGCTGGCGGAGGTCCCGACTTGATGCTGATCACCTTACACTGATGGACCATTATCAAGCCTATCAATCTACAATCACCCGTAAGAAGGCAGAGTTCCGGTCCGTGGAGATTGCGGCTGCTCAGAACTGACCGGCTCAGCTTTTTCAAACTGTGGACAGACTGTGCAACCCAGCCTGTCTACAGGTACAAAAAGCATTTTCGCAAATTGAGTGCGAGGAGCTTGCTCAATTCTTTGCGGCTAAGGTGGCTGACATCAGGGCACTACTCCAACCAGCACACTCTATGGGCACTGCTCTGAACTGGTGTTTGGGCACTGCACCTCGGTTTTCCTGGAGTACCTTCAGCCAGCCTGAGCTTTTGGACATCATGCAGATTGTCCAGGGTATGCGCCCTACATGCTGTAGTTTGGATCCAGGATCAGTTACCCTGATTTTGGGTTGTGCTGACATTCTTGGTCCAATCCTAGCACAGACAGTTTGGTGCTCCTTGGAAACAAGTGAGTTTCCTAGCTCCCTGAAGGAGGCGGTGGTGACACCCCTCTTGAAGAAAGCTTCTTTGGAACCAGACTGCCATACGAACTACAGACCAATCTCGAACCTCCCCTTTATGGGGAAGTTGATCGAGAAAGTAGTGGCCGTATAACTAGAAGACCATGTGACCATCCAAGAGCCTCTACAGTCCGGTTTTTGAAAGAGGCATAGTACTGAGACAGCGCTGGTTCGGGTGCTCAATGATCTCCTGATGGCTAGAGATCGGAAGAACCGCTCCATTTTGGTTCTTCTTGATCTCTCTTCAGCGTTTGACACTGTGGACCATGGGGTTCTGCTTCATCATTTGAGGTTCATCTGTGGCCTGTCAGGTACGGTCCTCAAGTGGTTTTCATCTTTCCTCACCGGAAGAACTCAGAGTGTGGTGCCTGGAATTTATTCCTCTGACCCAGTTCCGCTATCACGTGGGGTTCCTCAGGGATCAGTGTTGTCCCCCATGTTGTTCGCAGTGTACGTGCTGCCCCTCAGAGACATTGTAAGAAGATATGGGCTGAGGTTTCACTGCTATACTGATGATACCCAGCTCAGTCTTTTACACATGACCAGGATAGAGCTCTCTCGGTATTTAACAACTGCCTCGTAGAAATTCAGGAGTGGATGAGTTCAAGCTGGTTGAGGTTGACCTCGGAAAAGACGGAGGAGCTGGTGGTTGACCAGGGTCACCGGATAAGGGGTTGGGGTGGGGTCACTCTCTGGACTCTTTCTTGGGGGTTTGCCTCTCCTGACCTCCGAACGGGTGCGAAACCCGGGGGTAATTTTTGACGAGGGACTGACACTGCATTTGCAGGTGTCTGACTTCGTCAAATCCTCTTTTTACCATCTGAGGAATATCTCCAGAGTCAAGCATCTTGTTCCGTCCGGAGACCTGCCTACGTTGGTCCATGCCTTTGTGTCCTCGGGCTCGGATTATTGCAATGCCCTATACCTAGGGCTGCCAGGGGTGGATATTCACTGCTTGCAGCTGGTGCTGAACGCAGCGGCCCAGTTATTGACAGGAACATCCCGGTCCTGTCATATTTCACCGGTGCTGCGCGAACTGCACTGGCTGCTGGTACAGTGCTGAATCACCTTAAAAGTCGGACTTCTGATATATAAAGCCCTACAGGGACTGGGTCCAGACTACCTGAAAGAGCTCCTGGTCCCTTACTGCCCTGGGCGATCACTCCGCTCGACTGATATGGGGTTGCTAGACATCCCAAGGGTCTATTTAAAATCTTCTGGGGCCTGTGCATTTATGCACAGGGCCCCTATCCTTTGGAATTCTCTACCCCATCAGTTACGTGAGTGCACGACTGTGGAGGGATGTAAATAGGCCTTCAAAACCTTCCTATGGATCCAAGCATTTGGGGAATAACTTGAATAATATTTTATTGCTTTTTTGTATTTTATGCTATTTATAATGCTTCTGATTATGCGCTGTAGCTATTTTAATTGTTATGTGCGGCACCTTGATAATTGAAAGGCGCTATACAAATAAACTTGATTGACTGATTGATTTTAAGGAAATGGGAGACTGCCTCAGAAACTGTCTGGGGAGGGGATGCCGAGGGGGGGTGGTGGTACAGAAAAATAAGGGAGGGCATAATTTAGGCAACTGGCCTCTGCATGAGGGAAGTGAGATGAAGCAAAAGGAAAAAGAGACCGCTATGGTATTCTAGGAAAGTGGTCACGGTGGTGAAGGATAAAAAAAGATGGCATTCAAGAGGTATAAGAAAACACGGGGGGAACAGGGAGGTGTACCCGCTACAACAGACAGAGGCAGGTGAGGCAGTTAGGAGAGTAGAGGAGTAGACAGAGGAAAGAATAGCCAAAGGGGCAGTAAATAGGGATAAGACTTTCTTCAGGTATATTAGTAAGAAGGGGAAAGTAAGGGGAGGGATAGCAAGAATAAGGAGTGCAGCAGAGCGAGGCTGTGCAGAAAAGGGCCAAGAAAAAGCAGACATCCTGAACAGATACTTCTGCTAAGTCATCACAGTGGAGGGAGGGGGGATGGATCGCCAGTGACCAGCAGGAACAAAGGGAGGGGGGGGGTTAGTGGTCTCAAATCCCTTTTCAGAGGAAAGAGCTGTGAAGGGACTTGCAGCTCTGAAAGTGGACAAGGCCATGGGACCGGACAGGGTACACTCAAGGGTACTGAAAGACCTCATGGAGGCGATGGCTGCCCTACTGATGGCCTTATTCAACAGCTCACTGGAATCAGGCGTGGTTCTGGAAGACTGGAGGAGAGCAGACATGGTCCTTCTACATAAGGGTGGCAGCAGGGAAGAGGCTAGTAACTATAGGCTGGTAAGCCTCACCTCACCTCAGTGGTGGGGAAATTAATGGAAACACTGTTAAAGGATAGGCTTGCAAAGTATCTTGAATCCAACAGACTGGAAGACCAAAGGCAGTATGGACTCATGGGGGGGTGAGGGGAATCATGTCAGATTAATTTGACGGAGTTCTTTGACTGGGTGACCAGGGAAATAGATCAGGGGAGGGCAGTGGATGTGACCTATCTGGACTTTAGCAAGTCCTTCAACACTGCTACACAGGAGACTGAGAAATCGAACAGCCTAAGAGTGGGATCCAAAGAAGTGAACTGGGTTAGAAACTGGTTAATGGATAGGTGACAGAGGTTGTTGGTTAACAGCATTCACTCTAATGATGGCATTGTCTCCAACAGGGTGCCATAAGGCTCAGTATTGGGACTGGTCCTCTTCAATGTCTTCATACGTGACATCACAGAGGAACTGGAAGGTAAGATATGCCTTTTTTCAGATGATACCAAAATCTGTAAAAGAGTGGACAACAAGGAATGGGTGGGACTTCTGGTGACATCACGAAGCAAAAGGCAACTTAGTCTTCCTGCTCTCCTCCAGCTTCGCCAAGAATACCCCATTAAAACCTGTCATTTTGCATATTGCTTGCAAAATCAAGGAAGGGAACACAGCCGACAATGAAGCCTGCTATGAGAAAAAATGCCACGTGGACAGAGGATGAAGCGCCACTGCCACCTAAAATCCTGAGTCAGAGTTTTCACAGCGGCCTCATATCTTGTGCCCTACAAGGCAGATTCCCTGACCAAACCTAAGAAAACTCCTTGGAAACACATTAAGCTTGAAACTACTTTTAATGAAATACAATTGTTTCAAGTAGAAGGGGGAATTTAAAGACTTGAAAAAAAGACGCTGCTGCACTGGAACAATGGATGGACGCAGTAGAGTGGCAGGCTATTGCTAATGACAACTGGGTCAAGCAGCTTGAACCAACTATGCAGATCTTGGTGACACAGGTCCACACAATGGGGAGGCAGAATGATTCTGAGAACCAGGCTTGGAGGAAGAATATAAGGCTGTATGTGCTCCCAGAAGGCTCTGTGGGGAAAGTACAGTTACATAAGAACTTACCATAACAGTAGCTCTTCAAGAGAATATCTTGCATCAGGCCACACCTATGGAACTATAGCCACCGGGCACTAGGACCTCATGGAAAACTGTCCAGCTAACAGTCTACTAGGGGCCGCCTATGATGCCGTCAGCCACCGACGTCCTTCCCATATAAACATGGGTGGCCCCAGACCCTCCTCAGTTCCCCCGCCGGAGATCATATACAGAGGATCTCCTGGGGAACCGAGGGACATTCAGAGGTTCCTGCAACTAAGCAATGTGAAACAGAAGGTAAACCATCCTGGAGAGGGGTAGAGAGAAGCCTGAAAACTAAGGGGAATGGAGGGTAGGATGGCATGGCCTGATGCAAATGATTCTCTTGACGATCTACTGTTACAGTACGTTGTTATGTAACTGTACTATCTTCATCAAGGATATCTCTTGCATCATGACACACCTATGGAAAAAGTCCCAAACAGTACTGACAGAGAGACAGCCTTGGTGGGTGGAGGCTATAGGTCTAAGACAGGAGGCCTTGAAGCACAGCCAGGCTGAACCCTCTCCTAGAGGCAATGCCCAGACTGTAGTGTTTAGTGCTAGACAGAACTCCAAGTGGCAGCTGCACAGATTTCAGCAGCTGACACATTCTTGAAACAGGCAACAGAAGTGGCCATGCCTCTTGTGGAGTGGACACGCACAAACCCAGGAAGTTCCTTACCATACTTCCTATAACAAAAGATAATACAGTTGGCCAACCACTTGGACAGGCACTGTTTAGAGACTGGTGCGCCTTCTTACCCAAGGGCGAAAGAAACAAAAAGCTGTGATGACTTCCTGCAGTTCCTCGTGCGATGAATATAGTATCTGAGTAATCTATGTGCATCTTAAATATGGAGGAATGTTTCCCCTGGACTGGCATGCTCTGGGAAATAAACAGGCAGGTGGATGGTTTGATTCAGAGTAAACTCAGACACCACCTCTGGTAAAAACATAGAACTGGTATGCAAAGACACCCTGTCTTTGTGGAAAACCCAATTAAGAGACTTACACATCAGAGCCTGAAGTTCGGAAATCCTCAGAGCAAAAGTAATAGCAAGTAAAAATAACACTTTCCACTGCAGAAAGCATTGTCCGCATGTTGTGGCCGGCTCAAAAGGAGCCAAAGTAAGTTTCTCTAACACAAAATTCAAGTCCCAAGGTGGGACTGGATTGCAGATGGGAGGCTACAGATAGGAGAATGCCTCCAAAAATGTACAGGACACCGCTGGTTGTGCCACCGTATGGTCATTGATTGGCCCATGCAAGGCTTAAATAGCTGCTAGGTGCACTTTAATGGAGGAGTATTGCATGCCAGAATCTGAGAGACAGCAAGTACTCCAGAATCTGATTCACTGAACAAGTGAAAGGATCCAAATGACAAGAAGCTGCCCACAGAGCAAAGCACTTCCACTTCCACTTCGTGGAATAAATGGCCCTGGTGGAAGACTTCCTAGCAGTCACCAAAACATCAGCTACCGCCTGGGATACCCCAAATCTAGCCACGGCTATGTCTTCAGGAACCAGGCATGGCAGTGCAGTGACTTGAGGTCTGGATGGAACAGGGTGCCTTGTTCCTGTGAAAGCAAGCCTCGGCACAGAGGCAGGGGCATTGGAGGTTCCAACGCCAACTGCTGCAGTAAGGGAAACCAGCTCTGACAAGACCAGAAGGGAGCAATGAGGATCACAGTCGCTCCTTCCATTTAAAGCTTGGGCAGCACCCTCTGAATCAGTGGGAAGAAAGGAAAGGAAAGGCGTAGAGGAACCTCCCTTTCCAAGAGGGACAACGCGTCTCACCAGAAAACTCCAGGCCCTGGAGCGAGCAAGCAGAAAAGCGACAGTTTTGCTTTGAGTGGGGATGCAAATAGATCCAACTCTGGATGACCCCACCTGTCGAACAGGTCTTCCATGAGAGAGGTCAGCAGCTCCCACTCATGCATCCTGGACTGCGACCTGCTTAGCCTGTCTGCAAGGGTGTTTTGCACGCATGTAACATGGATGGCTGACAGCTCTAGACCATTTTCTAGAGCCCAGTACAAACTCTCATTACTTCTCTGCACAGGGGGAATAAACGGGTCTCCCCCTGCTTGTTTATGTAGTGTACCACACTGATGTTGTCCATCTACACCAGCAGAGGTACCAGGGACATGTGGTTCTAGAAGGCTTGCAGAGCACACAGAATGGCTCATCTCTAGGACACTCATGTGGGGGGAACTCTCTACAGCAGTTCAGGAACCCTGGGTCTGATGAGGGCCCAGATGTGCCTCTCTAACCCATCTCTGAAGCGTCCGTGCTGAGGATCTGATGAGGGGAAGGAATAAGGAAGGGGACACCTTTGAGCAAATTACTGGGGTCCATCCACCAATGAAGCACCTTCTTTGCTGATGCCGTGACCAGAACCAGTAATTCTAGATCTTCGGTGCGCTGATCCCACAGGACCCACAATGTCCACTGGGGGATCAGCATGTGCAGACGTACCAGTAGAACCATAAAAATGTCTAATGCCATCAGGGCCCAGCAGTTTAAGGAACGTCCTGGCTGTGACATACCTGCTGCCATAAAGAACCTGGTCCTGAGCCATCAGGCTCTCTGCCCTGTCCTGGGGCAGGAAGGCTGACTCTGAGCGGTGTCTAGTATCGTTCCTATGTACTGGAGATGCTGACAAGGGACCAAGACAGACTTAGGCAGGATGACCATAATCCCTAGGGCATGAAATTGCTGACAGGTTTGCACTAGCGTGTAAGACAGGTGCTCCTTGGACTGAGCTTTGAGAAGCCAGTCATCCAGGTAAGGGAAGACGTACAGCCCCTCCCTCCTGAGAGCTGCTGCCACCACTGCCAAGCATTTGGTAAAGACCCATGGCGCAAAGGATAAGCCAAAGGGCAATGTCCTGAACTGGTAGTGCTCCCCCTGGAACAGGAACCCGAGGTACTTTCTCTGGGGGTCACAAATCTTTATGTGCAGGTATGCATCCTGCATGTCTAGGGAGCATATCCAGTCTCCCTTCTGCAGTAGAGGCAGCAGGTCTTGTAGGGTTACCATCTTGAACCTCTTGTACTGGATGTAGAAGTTCAATGAAAAATAAACGCCGGTTCCTCAATGGTTTCTTACAACCGAAGAGGAATTGCGAACTGAGGTAAATAAAAACTAAAGTACCGCTAAACTACACAAAAGAAGATAAAGGCAGTAGATCAAATAAAATAAAGTTGCTACTGCTTTTCCACAAAAAAATGAAATACAGTCACTTCTGAGGAGAGATCTCCAAGGCGTCTTAACTAGGCAGGCGGTGAATGAAATCTAAGCGTTACAGAATGCAGCAGTTGGTAAGGGAAGCAATTTGAATGGTGGCATGATAATGAGTATTCAATCATTTCCGTAAGTTCCATTCTCTGGAGGCTGACTACAAGAGTTAAGCATATTGAAGAATTCCTGGGTTTAAAAGTGCGCAGTAAAACAGTGCGTGATTGAGAGGGAGTTGAAGGCCGCACACGTGGGTTTACTTAATAAGCCTTGATTAAAGAGTGCCAGGGAAAGTCTGCAGGAAGTTGTAGTGACTCCTGGAACCATCGCTTCAGGAATTCCATCAAATTGGTGTCTTCGGCCCCTTCTGGCATCCCTTTAGTTACCAGACCGAGTTTCATTTTCCAAAACTTCTAGTCTTCTTCTCATCTGTGTACTTTCATGCAGCAAAGCTGTCATTGCTGGTTGAGTATTAGTGCTGCGTTTGTACACTTCATTAACGGTCCTGGTCAACTCTTTGAGAGCAGCATCATGGGCTTCCAACTTGCTGTGGGTCCATTCAATTTTGAGTCCATACCTTTCATGGACTCCAACATTGTGTGCCGTGGAGGTTCGAGTGGAGCTAGGTGGTTTTAGTCGCTGTGTTGATTGTGGCATCTCCGGCCTTGTTGTATTGTGGCTCCTATTGTTTGGAGGAGCCAACTTGCGAATTCTTGGGTCTCCCAATTAGAAAAAGATACCTTTCTGTTCCATCTGAAGTCAGTAATCCAGAGATGTCGGATAGAATATCTTTTAAAAAGTATCATACTGAGTTTTCTTTGAATTTGCAGGACTCTGAACTACAGCCTGTATGGAAACAACCTGCCTCGAAGATGGCTCTCTAGCACCCCCAACCCTGCCCATTCTTATCCCTACCTCCTGGTCTGTACGGTACTCTCTTGGTTCTCACTTAATCTCTGAAAACAGAGGTCCATTGAATTATACTCCTTCACTAGAATTAAAGTAATCCCTTCCCTCATTGAAGGGGCACTAAATTTAAATATCTGAGCATTGTTATACCTAAAGATCTGGGTAACCTGGAACTGTCAAATTATGAACCCCTAACTGACTGATGATTATTTATGTATGTATTTATTTAAAAAGTTTCTACAGAAAAGACTTGGCTAGATGGGGCAAGTTAACTCTCATGTTTTTCTCCAAAACTGAAGTAATTCGAATGAATATTCTCCCTCGCTCATTATATCAATTTCAAACAATTCTGCTGCACCCCTCCTCATATCATTTTGATTCGTGGAGCAAGTTTATTTCTCATTTCATTTGGGGTGGCTGACTGCCTAGGATTCTATTCTCTTCCCCAGCTTCCTGGTTTCTGGGGGAGAGGTGGAATTACCTAATTTGCTTCACTACACCTGGGCATCCTATTTATAGTTTATCTATTTCTGGCTACATCCTCACATACAACTGCCAAGGAAAAGTATTTAATTTACTCTTAATGACATGCATGACATTACCCCTCTCCTCTTTACGAACAGATCCATTCCTTTCCCTCTGAGGGACACCGGCTTCATGGCTTCCACCTTGAAACTGTGGTTTAAGCTACACATAATATCAAAGCTTTCACTTCCGTATTATTTCTGTAAAATATTAGCATGGTACTTAGATTTTCTAACCATCCAAATTGATCAAATATTTGCTAGATGGCGCCATCTTGGCCAAGCACACATTTTTCAGTTTCTGGAAAACAATGGGGTTCTTCCATCTGAGCAATTACAGTGACAATATGCACTGGCTGCTAGGGAACATTGTCGGTATTTGCAGCTTTGGACCTACCTCTTGCATCAGTCCAAAGACTGGATTAGCCCCCTGCCCCATTGTCGTTCAGACAATTTTGGGATGCCATCAACGGCATAGCATAGGGACATCTAATAAGTCATTCTTATCATAGCCTTCAGGATCTATTGGGTGACAGCACCCAATCCATCCTTGATAAGTGGCTCAGGAAAATGCAAATTGCGATCCCCTATGACAAATGGAGGAATCAAGCTCTGCCAGCATTAAAGATTACTTCTTCGGTGATGTGGAGGGAGTTTGTCTGGAGATGCAGGTATTTTTTCAGACCCCGGCCATCTGTTTTTTTTTTTTTGTTAACCTTTTTATCGCATCTCTCAGAGGTGCCTACTAAGCTCATCCAATGCTACTCCCCACCGAAACTCCCACCAGTGTTCCCCTCCCACGGAGACTTCCCAGCCCCCTGGATCCTCCCCGGGAATGCCACTCCTACCTTGGCGGCATCCTTCTGAGAGTAGAGGGTCCATCTCTCATGGGTAGCACCCGAGGATCACTTGGTGCAGCAGTTCGGCACTGGGGATGTGCAAGGATGGCTCCTGAGGTTCTCGTTTTCTCGTTGCCTCTTCAGTCATCTGGGGTTTTTCCTCTTTTTGTTGCCCCTCCCCTCCCCCCGGAGCTTGGACGTGCAATGACGTCCTCAAACATCTGCCGCAGCTCCGTCCCTGCATACACAAGCCCCCATGTTCCTTGTGATGCCTCCGACTGCAGTCAGAGGCCACCCAGGAGCAGCGCAGACCCTGGAACCTTCCACAGGAAGGGAGAGCAGTCCTCCGGATGCTCGATCCCTTCTCTCCTCTGCCAACCCCTGACAGCCCAAGTCCATTCCCGAACCCGGGTCGCCAGCGTGGCACGAGGTTTGGCGTCCAGTGCCTGAACGCTCAGCGCCACTGGGCCCAGACCCCAGCCATCTTACTGAAATTTCCCGCACCACATTACGGGGTGTGTTGGAGACACTGTGGGGAACCAAGGGCAACTCACACACGTGTTTTGGAGTTGCACACTGCTCCACCCCTTTTGGCTCTCTTTGGCTCACCAGCTGGATTCTCCATCCCAGCTGGCTCCCTTCATTAACCCGACTATGGTATTGCTCTCCATACCTCCAGTGGGGTCAGGTTGGGTGCTCGGTCCCTGGCCTATCTTTATGTGCTGGCAGCGAAGAAAACATTACTTACCATAGTAATCTTGTTTCTTCCCAATGATGCTCAGACATTCATAACTTTATGCAGTAAGCCTGGAGGGTTGGACGTCCCGGAGAGATGGAACACATGCAAATGAGTAGAATTCTTTGCACTTGAGTATCTTTCATATACTGCCTCTACCAACTGTAGTGTTCTAACCTCTTCAGATTTGTATGAAGCCTGGAAGTCAGGCATTAGAAAATTATCCTAAATATTAACAATTATAAATTTGGGGTTACTCCTAATTAAAGTATAGATTTAACATAAACCTCCAAAGGGAGGAACAATAATAATAATATTTACCAAACAGCATCAGAAAAAACCTAAAGAAAACACATGGAAAAACTCTGTTTTAAAAATAATTAAGCACAGAGAATATGCACTAAAAACAGAATATGGCTTGGTGGCACCAGCATGCGGAGTGCAGAGGCTGAAGTTCTGGAAGGGGAGGAAGGGAGGAAAGTTATGAATATCTGAGCATCACTGGGAAGAAACAAGATTACTATGGTAAGTAATTTTTTCTTCTAACCCCACTAATGCTCAGGATATTCGTAACTTTATGCAGACTACCAAGCAGTACCACTGGATGTGGTCACAAAACTTACTTTGGAAACAGTCTTTGCAGGACTGCTGTGCCACACGTAGCATCACCTCTGGGAAAAATATCTAGGTTGTAATGCTTTGTAAAGGTATGTACTGTTTTCCAGGTAGCTGCTTTGAAAATATCCACTAAGGGAACCTCCCTAGCAGCTGCAAGGCTAACAGCTGTTTCTCTTATAGAGTGTGCCCTCAACCCAATTAACGGCTCCTTACCTGCTTTACTGTAGCAGAACTGAATACACTGGACTATCCATCAAGAGACGGATCTTTCTGAGGCTGGTTTGCCCTTTCCTACATCCCCATATGTAAGGAATAGTTGCTTTTTATCCTGCCTATGGCCTTTAGTGGCTATCATGTAATAGCTGAGAGCCCTTTTAACATCCAGACTATGGAATCTTCTTTCACCAGAACTGGCATGGTCTGTGAGAAATTCAGGCAGCATGATTGATTGGTTCAGATGAAAGTTTGAAACCTCTTTAGGAAGAAACCGTCTGTTCTGAGGACTACTTTATCTCTGTGAAATGAGATACAGTAAGTATATAGTGGAGTGTTGTTCTGTAGAAATTCCATCTCTTTCAAATGCTGTTGTACCACAGTTCAAAGGTCATGGAATGTGATTCTACCCTACTGTGGTAGAACAGCATTCTAGAACCTCTAGAGACTGCATAAGTCCATTTCATTTTGAAAGCAAAAAGAACTCACATACACATATTTCACACAGTACTATACACTACAAAAAAATACAGGATGAGCAGCTCTCGGCAAACCAATTCTGCCACCTCGGGGTTCCGATTCCCATGGACCTCTCGAGCTCGCTTCCAAGGTCAGAGGAATCAGAACCCCTCTGTGGCAGAACACACTGGTTGCGCATAGTTGCCCTTCCAGTAGTCTCTATATAGTCCTGGTTGATGCAGAGAGCCTGGAGCTCGCTGGTTCTTCTTGCAGAAGTGATTGCTACTACAAAAACTGTTTTCCAGGTAACATACTTCAGATGAGCAGTAGCCATGGGCTCAAAGGGAGGGCACATGAGCTTGGCTATACACACATTAAGATTCCTGGCAAGCACTGGTGCCCTGTGAGGGGGATGCAAATGCATCAGACCCTTAAAAAATCTTTTGAAAACTGGATCTGATGCTACTGACACTTTTGCCCCAGCAGAAAGGTTGGCAGGCACTGCTGCAAGATGAACCTTTAGGGTTGTAAACCCTGTGAATGCAAATGAGTGAGATTTTATTGAATTCTGTTGACCCGGTAAGCCCACTGGGCCTAGAAGTTCCTTTTTCAGGGGCGACGGGGGGATACAGATGTAAGAAACTGAACCAGATTAAGCTGTTGGTGGTATTTTTAGTGAATGGGAGAAATTTGGCCAGGACACTAGGGAAATTTCCCCACTCTGTAGGCAGGTGGCGCTGTCTGTCTGTCTGCAGGGAAGGAGGACCTCAGTCAGAAGGAGGTATTGAAGGAGGATGATTGTGTCTTTGAATCTCCAGAGCTCTTGTTACAGCCTTCAATTTCTGGTGGAGAAGGCCAGCCTGATTTAGGCAATAATCAAGTATTGGCTTTGGATATGGAAGGATCTAGCAATCTTGAAAGAATCGATCTTACTGTGGAAAAGCAGTTACAACGAATTTTGGGGGATCACAATTGCTTGATTTAATATCTGTGGCAGAATATGACTTCTAGGCGCTCCAGCAGCTGAAGGCAGAACGAAATAAACGGAAACGCCTAGTGGTGAGTCAGACACAGGATGGGAGAGGTGATTCCTCTGAGTGAACCACCCTGGTTTCTAGATGGGATCAGATCTACTGAAAGAACCAATTTCTTTATGCAGATGGATTTGAGCTTTGAATGTGCATTACCAGACTGGTCTTCTGGTGCTGCATTACAGCAAGGTGGTTGGCTTTGGGAGGCTGGCTGTTGGATTCAGGATCATGTGATCACTGTTCCAGGTTCTGTGAGTATTTCTACTAACCTACAGAAGGAGGTCATCGATATCTTCTGCAATCCCTTCTATTGTAAGGTCTCACTGTGATATTCGGTCTCCACCTGATACTGATTGCACTGACACATACTCAGAAGGAGGCAGAGGAAGAGGTTACCATGCCCGCAACTGCTAATGGCGTGCAGGAACACAGACCTGCTATTTCGGATCATCTACCAGTAAGTCCACCTAATGTTACTTTAAGTAGGGAAATGGAAATGAATCTTGCTGAAAGTCACGTTAGGAAGATTATATCCACTCAGGTTGATGGCAAAAAACAGGATTTGGAAGAGAGGCAAAGCGGAGGAGGGGATTCTCCTCCCAAACAGACTACAGGCCTAAGTCTTATGCAGACCTTTTTCGTAAACCTGCAGAAGCAGCAAAACGCAGATTTTTGGTTAGACTTCACTATACAGGCAGACCCTCTGTCATCCCAGATAGGGTTTGGGTTGGGAAACACCTTTTCATGGATTCAATGAGGTTTATGCTTTCATTCATCCACCTGGAGATCATTTATATGATATCAGTTTTGTAACTCTGAAGTCTTTGGAGAAATTTTGGAAAAAAAATTATGATGTAAAGGACACAGAGGTTTGGAAAGACTCTTTGGCTATTCCAATCAGTAAGCCAACAATTAAAACAGTAACTATTCTTTTCAAAAATTAGGGTGTAAATGTTGCAAATATTATTTTTTGGTTAGAGAAAAGTTGTACTATATATGACAATCCTAAACCTATTATGGACGAGAATGGATTTTGGACTGGGGGTTGGACAATAAGGGTGCAACTGTTACATACTGGAACAGGATATTCAGCCTTTGCCTAGTTCTTTTTATGGGGAAGAGACAGACATATTATTTTTTATGCAGGCCAGCCTAAGAGCTGTTATAAGTGTGGTTCTTTACAGCATCTTAATACCTCATATGACCAAATTAAATGTTTTCAATGTGGAATGTTGGGCCATACAATGGCCACCTGTGTTGCCCCAGTTTGTCATTTATGTGGAGTTGAAGGTCACTCATATGCTAAGTGTCCATGGGTAACTAAAGATTCTGATGAATCTTCTGATCAAGAATATTTTTTGTTTCAAGCAAGGAGGCCCTTTTCTTCAGAATCTGAGTATGGGAATAAAGAGAGAGGTGGATGTCGGGGTAGAGGATCGGAAGGGGGGGTGGAAATGACAGGAGTTCTTACGAACTCAAATGAATTACAATTTGGAAGGAAATAAGATGTTTCAAATAAGAAATAAGGAGATAACTCACCCCTCTCTGGATAGTGCAGAAATAATAGAAACAGAAACTCCCTATGTGACCACGCTTGGTCCCCCCCCCCTCAAATGACAGCCTAGGAGCCAACTGTAGATAAATTCATCAAGCCCTATTCGATCAGAAAGTTTTTCACTACCCATAGTTGAAGGTTTGTTTGGTCAAGATAGTCTACCTGATCAGAGAGAAAGACAGATAAAATTGGGAATGGAGGGTGGAGAGGGGTCAAGCAGTGAGTGTTTAAATTTGTCCCTTTACCCTTATCCAACAGATACATGATGTTATCCTTGTGGGGCGATTTAATGGAACAGGACAATCCATTGTCAGATTCGATTGTTAGCTAATAAGTGGTTGTTGCTGCATCAGATGATTTAAAATTGCCTCCACGGAAGGCCAAGGTTTTGGATTTTAAAAAACATGTTACCCGATCTAGTGGGAAAATTATAAAGCCTCCTCCCTGAATTTATTTCTCTTAGCGTTGCTAATTTTAATATTAACAGCATAAAATCATCTGTTAAGAGATTAGCAATTTATGGGGTGTTATCCCAGCTAAATTATGATGTATTTTTGCTTCAGAATACAAGATTCCACACATTACAAGATGTGGCGCAGGCAACTAAAGACTGGCCATGGGGTCAAACATATTGGTCAGTGAGAGAGGATGCTTGTTGTGGGATTGGGTTCTGTTTTAAAACTTCTGATGTTCAAGTTTTAAGGTTGGTAGACATAGAACCAGGGAGAAGCTTATTGCTGGATGTTATTTTACACGGACTGCAATGTACATTAATTTCTATGTATGGGTCTCCGCTTAAAGCACACAGAATATCCTTGTTAAAAACAATACAACCTTATTTGTTTACAAGTAGACAGATTTTTTTTTTGTGGAGACTTCAATATCAATTGCCACCAGAGAACTGACAGTGGGAAGCAATACTGTGATGAAGTATTTTTGAAAAATGTTCTTTATCAAGCAGGACTAGTGGATGCACATGTTAAAAGTGGTTGAAAGCTAAGTCTACCTTTTCAAAAGGTCTTCTAAATTCCAGAATCAATTTTATTTTTGTTCATAGAAATTTGGAAATATTACAAGGTATAAATATTCCGATGGCAACATCTGACCATTCTCTTATTGGGATAACTACTGAGAACCCTCAGATGAGTAAAGTGTTCTGGGATGTGGAGATTTAATTCTCTTTTATCTTCCTCAGATGTAGAGGATAAATTAAAATCATTATTAATCATAAATTAACTACGATTGATTTATATGATAATATAGGAGATTGGGAGGATTTCAAATGCTGTTTAATAGTTTATTTTTCAGGCCCGGTAAAACTAAGGCAAAAACCAAAAGTGAGGAATATCTTTCTTTTCGACAGATACTAAGTGAATTAATATCTAGACAGGAGGAAGGAGAACATAATTTGACTGAAGAAATCGCACAGATGAAAAATATAATGTTTGAGTACGAATATAATAGATTTTCTTCTTTGCAAAAAGAACAAACTTTTGGTACGCAAGGGAAGACGGCTCCTGCTAATCCCTTTTTGGCATGTAAAAATAGAAGAGAAAATAAGTATTTGAAAATTTGATTTCTTCAACGAGTATAAAAGTATGTGATAATGAAGGAATTATGCAGATAATACAGGAATATCTAGAACAGAAATTTGGGGATCAGGTTGTAGATTCTGATTTTCTACCACAGGTGCTACAGGCAGCTGATCGCCCTCAGTTATTGCTCAGCTCGCAGAATACCTTAATTAAGAGATTTTCCTTGCTTGAGTTGGAAAGAGTTATAGTATCACTAAAACAGAATGTTTCACCTGGATCGGATGGTTTGCCTAACGGGTATTTAAAGTTTTGTGGAAATTAATAGCAACAACATTATTGTCATTATATAATTTTTTTTTTTTTTTTTTTTTAAGACGAAATGGTTTTATCATCACAAATGTATGAAGGCTTAATGGTATTTTTATAAATCAGGGGATCAGGCCAACATTCATAATTGGAGACCACCGACTATTAAATGTAGATTTTAAGATATTTGCTAAACTTTTGGGAAATAGACTTGCAGCAGTAATGCCTGATCTAATTAGTGAAAATCAATATTGTTCGGTTCTAGGGAGGTGCATTACAGATGCGTTGTTGCTCCTCAGAGAAGTGATGGAAACTCACTGTGGGTCAGAAAAAGTGGACAAGAATTTGGGGTATTTAGTCAGTCTAGGTCAGGCTAAAGCCTTCGATGAAGTGTCTCAAGTTTATTTGTGGCATTGTTTAGAAGCATATGGTATTCCAGCACCATCTGTACAATGGTTAAAATTGTGTTATGCCTTAGCAAATGTTTTACCTTATGAGAATGGGTGACTGGAGTCAAGACATCAGATTTATAAAGGGGTTCGTCACGGGTGCCCACTCAGCCCCCTTTTATATGTGTTTGCTCTAGATCCTTTGTTAAGGTTATTAACTAGATCCCCTAGAATTGAGGGGATAGGAGGAGAATTTGGGACAAGTTCAAAAGTTATGCGGATGATCTTTGTTTAGTACTGAAAGATGGGGATTCTATAAGGATAGCTTGTGATTTGATATTGCCAATTGGTGGAATTTCTGGAGCACGGATAAACTTAAAGAAAACTCATTGCTTAAAGTTGGTGGGTTTCGGATGCAGTAGCAAAGGTAGGAGGTATAACGTAGACATGTTTCCCTGTAGAATACTGGGGATTTATTTTGGAGGAACGGATATGGCTACATACAACTGGCAGAAGGCCTTGATCCATGGTAATAGCATGGTGAAAGGATGGAACAGATGGGAAATGTCAAAAAGAAAACACATTTATATAATTAAGTCATTCTTAATTCCAGTTTTTTTGTTTATAGGTTATATTTTTATGATTCCAAAGTGTTTAGAAACTCAATGAGGTTTTTTTTTTTTTATGCTTCTGGGGAAGCAGGCGAAACCCTATTAAGAGAAATGTACTTTATTTAACAGTTAGAGCTGGTAGAGTCAATATGATTCAGAGGATTTTATTTTTCTTTATAGTGTTTTTATATAGCAATATAATTCCCCTTTATTAAATGATTGCTCGAAAAGTTGGAGTTTTTTAGTTTCGGGACAATTATTGGCAGTATTTCAGGAATGGAGATCTGGTTATTTTAAGCATAAGAATAAGAGATGTACAAGATTAGAAGCACGGTGGGAAGGTGCTACTGATAAGATTAAAGTGTGGCAAATTGGGTGGGTTTCAGTTGGCTTAATGACTAGGAAAGCCCTATATAAAGACGTTTTACAAAGATGTTTTACAGATTCACCCTTTTCAGGATTTTCTTCGAATCATCAGCAAAACATTTCGGAGTACATTTCTGATGAACGTATACCACATCATATTTGGGATACCATCTGGTTGGGATTACATAATAGAGTTAATGTAAGAAGTAATCAGAATCATAAGAGCCTTCAAGAATGTTTTGTCCAAGAGATTGTTGTGATAATAAATTAGAGACTATGATGCATTTATATTATCAATGTCCATATACAATTGAATTTTGTGAACTGATAAAACACCGTTGGAAACAGAAAATTCCGATTCCTCCCATTTTGGAACTATTATTTTATGGAATTTCAGATTATTCAAGATCAATTTATACATTTAGCACTTTAAGGATAATACATGGACATTTTCTATGTTGGATGTGGATCAGTAGATGCAGACTGTTACTACAACAGCAAATGATCTCTCCAGAAGAGCTATTGTGTATGTTGTCTTTGGATATACATTATTTAAGACTAACAGAACTGATAAAATATAGCAAATCTTATTGGTCTGCTTTATGGGATGGTTATGAATTTATTTGATGAATATTTTTAGAGTATTCAAAGGTTATGAATAGGGGGGATATGGTTGGAAGGAATTGTGAACTATATTGTGGGTTAAAACACTTTATTTTAAGTTGTTACATTACTGGTTGGCATTTTTTTTATTTAGAAAAAAGGGGATATATGTATATATAAATAAAAAAGGGATTAGGGTATAATATGGATTTTTTAGATAGAGGTCAAATGTATGAATTAATACTTATTTTATGATTGTGTATGACATAATACTGATTTGTATATAATTGATTATGTATTGAAGTTGTTATGATTTAAAAAAAAAAAAATTTCCCTACTCTTTTTTCGATAAGTGTCATGGGATCTTTAGTATCCACCTGAACTACCACCAATCCAGGCAGATGGGACCTCGGTTTAACATCTCATCTGAAAGACGGCACCTCAGAAGTGCAGCACCCCCCTCATGCTGCACTACAGTGTCAGCACTGGGATATTAACCCAAGTGGCAGATGTGGGAACTGAACCCACAGTCCTCTGATCTCCTGGCCTCAGAGGCGAGTGTGTTACCTACTGAGCCACTGACACTCTTAGAGATAGTCTAAGACAACTGAGGCTCCTGCATTATTTGGCACAAAATCCCTATTTGAACAACAAAGAGAAAATCTCTTCCATTTAGAAGAATATGTTTTCTTAGTGGAAGGTTTTCTACAACCTTTTAAGATAGTTAATACAGTTTCAGAAAGGTTTAAATCTGCATACTCTAACTCCTCAAGAGCCTTGCCTTGAGATGGAGGGACTTGAGATTTGGATACAACAATGTTCCCTGATTGGAGGTCAGGTGATTGTGCCCGAGAGGCAAGAGTATTGGTCTGTTTACAGACATGGAGAACAGAAGAGAGTACCATGGCTGCCTCGGCCAATTTGGAGCTATCAAGATCACAGAAGCTGAATTGGATTTGAACTTCAGTAACACTGTGAAAACCAGAGGGAATTTGGGGGGGGGGAGGCATAGAGGAACCTTCCTCACCAATCTAGAACCAGATTGTCCAGAGGGATTGTGCCCTGGACTGGTGGTCTGCAGCAATACTGAGGCAACTGGTGGTTCTGGTGGGATGCAAACAAGTCTATCTCTGGAGTGCCCCATCTCCTGAAAATTACTTGCACCGCCTGTTTGTTTAGTGTCCATTCATGATGGGTCTGGTTGATTCGACTCAGTGTGTCTGCCAAGGTATTGTCTTTTCCTGGCAGATAGACTGCCTGCAAGGATACCCTTAAGGAGTAAGCCAGAGTCCAAATGTTCATGGCTTCTGTGCAGAGGAGGCCTGATCTGGTGCCTCCATGTTTGTTTATATAATACATTGTGGTGGTATTGTCTGTTCTGATCTGTACCACCTTGCCCAACACAAGAGAAGAAAAAGCTTTTAGGGCTAGCAACACTGCTCTCAGTTCCAGCAAGTTAATGTGTTGAAGGGACTCTGCTGCTGATCAGGTACCCTGGATTGTGTGTTCCCCTAAGTGGGCGCCCCAGCCCAAGAGTGATGCATCTATTGTGAGAACCAGTGAAGGATTCACTTTCTGAAAAGAAATTCCCTGGCTTAGGTTGGATTCCTTTTTCCACCACAAGAGAGCCTGTATCAGTGCCCTTGTTGCGGAATAAGCTTTGAAAAGGGTCTCTTTTGGCTCAGTGAGCCCTGCAATGAAACTGGATGTCTCTCATATGAAACCTGGATCCTGTGCTCTGCCTGTGGATGCAGCCATATGGCCCTGTGGTTCACTGTTATAACAGCGTGAACTACACAGCGCAGTACCTATACGCACACTGAATAGCGATCTGCTTTAATCGTGCTCTGGCATAATAGCGATTAAACAAAATAGCGACTTATTAACAATGACCTCATATGCAGGACTGAGTTTGTACCACACTGGCCACCACAGCACTACTAATCCATTTTCTTCCATTTCCTTCTACTCTCATGGACCATTATGTGTAACATATTCACTGCCCCTTCATGACTGACCCCATCTAACTAGTTACTGAGTTCTCCTTCCGCCTCCCTCCTTGCCTCTCGCTCCCCTTGTCCCTCTACTGTTACTTTGTGCAACACTGGATATCTACTACGAAAGTAAAGAAACGTGATTAATTCATCTTTATTAAACAAGCAGGTAAAAATATCACAACTTATCAGATTAATCATCATGTGGGAAAAGGGAAAACAATTTTATCAGTGCAGTATTTGCATAACTCACTCATTCGGACAGTTACAATTCATTTCACTGTAAACAAAAGAAAATCTAGGCCTGTAATTGAAAATTGTAGGCTATGCCCCTTAAGTACTCCTCTCTTGGGCGAACTGAGTACTCATTCACAATGTCACAAATGTGTTTTGCAGTGTCCTATATTTTTCCTTGATTCTGTGACACTACTGTTTGCAACTAGCTGCTCCATGAGTGTGGCGTTGCAGTGCTATTCCATTTTTAAAAAGTCAAGGAATTTCCAAATCTAAGGGTGGTGTGAGATAACAAAATTATTAAGTTTCCTGTGCCATGCTTCAGAGTTAATAGTGCATGGCAAATCAGAGTGCACAGAATCAAAGCAATTCCACATTTCAAGCTGAAACATGGGCCGCTGTCTCCCACCTCTACCCAATGGTCTCCCAAGCCAAGTATCCTCAAAGTAGTCAATTAGAGAGTTCAACAGGTCATAGTTTTCAACAAAAAATGCAAAAGCCAGTGTGATATCAAAGGCTGACAGAACATCTGTAACAGGAACGTATGCCAAGGCAGGCAACTTTTGAATTTTCCGCCAAAACCCTGACAAAAGTGGAAAAACATTCACGCCACGTAGCAGTTGGAAAGGAGAGTTTGAAAGACTTAATTGCAGCAAGCTCGAAATCGATTGAAATTGTTCCAGGATTCAATGTAACACACAGTCGGTGCAGCTCAATGAAGACTCTGTTATAACTTGCACACCATGGTTGGCCATGAGAATATATACTAACGGGATCACCTTGCTGTATTTAATGACATGCAGCGTGAACAGCCAAGTGAAAATTGTGGGACAACATTTGGATGTTCCGTCTGCAAACCAGTATGGTGCTGCCTTAAGGTGTGCTAGGAGTCGGCCCTGTGGCGCTGAGGGTTGAGGCGCTGGACACCACACCTTGAGCTACGCTGGCGACCAGAGTTCGGAAGCGAGCTCGGGCGCTGGTGTGTCGGCAGGGGCGGGATGAAGACGGAGTGCCCTTGTGGTGCTCTCCTCCCCAGGAGAATGGGTTGGGTCGGCTTGGCATGCTGGCGACCCCTAATGGAGACCAGGGCATGTCGCAGCAAGCTGGGCAGCACGAGAACAGCGTGGCTGATGCCGGCAGGGTTGCTGTGCGCCAGAGCGTCAGGGCGTGCCCACGCAGGGGTGGGGGAACCAACACAGAACAAGGAAAAGAACGGCTTCGTGGGACAGGCAACGACACCTGTCCCTCATGCCCTCTGCCAGGTTCTCCTCAGCTGGCCTTCCAGTTCCTCCCTCCGGGGCTCATCTGCAGCCGGAGTCTGACTTACAAGAGAGCCCAAGAGGCAAGATCTACCCTTCCTGGGCGGGTAAAACCGGGGGTGCTGGCTGTGGAGGGTGGGGGGAGAAGAGAGGAGGCGCAGACTGAGGGATCCACAGGCGGGAAAGATAAAGGACCAAATGCCAGAGAGAAGATCCCACGAGCAGTGACCGAAGCGAAATAGATTCAAATAAAAAAAAGGTGTGCTAGGTCTTTCGTTGTTGAAAAAAATCAATATTCTGTCTGGTGATGGCCCAGAATCAAACACTAAGAAGTTTTCTTTTTGCACAGTTAGAACTGTCTCTGGAGGTAATATGAGAAATGTAACAACAGCAGGATCAGGTAGTGGTTAAGCATTAGCACATCTATTTCTCCTTAGTGTTCATTTTAACAGTGGGACAGCGGGAAGTTGTGAAGAGACTGCTGTGTCATCAGCGATATGCCTGCAGCAACAATCTGATGTGTTGTCTCGCAGGTGGAGGTGGCTCTCTCTTTCATTTCTGCCACTGCCTCTTTCACAGCAACCACAGCTGGATCAGGTACATGGTTGTGATTGCTGATCATTTTCAGTACCTTTGATCCATTCAAAAGCAGTCTTGCACCACAAAACCCCTTGTCATATTGCAAACACTTCCAGTATGTCTTCGAGGATGTAATGCGCTCCCTTCGATATACATAGCCCTCAAGAACAGCTAGGTCACTGTCCTTTTGGCTTTTCACAAAATGCATGTCCTTATCAAGATCCATTCTGCAAAAATCAGAGCATCTAAAGGTGTGGGGAATACGGGGACATTTATTGACCCGGATCTGCACTATTTTGGCCATTCGCTACGAAGACAAGCGCTATTTTTGTTGTGCACTTAAGTGGCTGCACTATTTTGTCCCACGCTATTGTGGGTGTGCTATTTTAACCGGATACCTGGCCCAGCAGCTGCAGAAACTGTCTGGCAGTTTTGGGCTTGTGCAGACTGAAAGAATTTGCTATTGATTGAAGACTTTGCACCCTGTCCAGGGGCAAGAAGGCTCTGCCCTGAAGAGTGTTGATTTCTGCCCCTATGAACTGTAAAATCTGTGCAGGGGTTAGGATAGATTTGTTCTGGTTTATTATGAAACCCAGAGACTCCAAGAGATCCTGGGTAATTTTTAGAGAATTTTTGACTTGGTCTGGTGATTTGCCCACCACTAGCCAGTCGTCTAGTTATGGAACAACAGTCACTCCCTGTCTTCAAGAAATGCCACAACTGCTAAGCATTTTGTAACTACCCTTGTGCTGAGGAAAAGGAAGGTAGGGTTGAAAACTGGTAATGACCTGATGGGAGCCTGAATTGGATATATTTTCTGTAAGATTCCTTTATGGGGATGTGGAAATAGGAGTCTTTCAAATCCAGTAATGCCAGCCAGTCCCCTTTTTGGATGTTGGCAATATCTGAACCAAAATTACCATTTTGAATTTTATTTTTTTCAAGTGCTTGTTTAAAGCTCTGAGATCCAATATTGGCCACCAATGCCCACTTTTCTTTGTCGTTAGGAAGTATCTGGAGTAAAACCTCTTCCTCTCAGGGTGATAGGAATTGGTTCCACTGCTCCGAGTTGTAACAGTTTTTGAACCTCTGCCTCTAGCAGTACTGTTTCTGCTAGAGAGGGTGAGCAGAAACCCCTGGTCTTTTGTGGAGGAAAGGATTTGAAATCCAGAGACAGACACCTGGCCCACTACCTCCAGAACCCACTTGTCTGTGGTGATGCTTAGCCAAGTTGGGAGGAAGTGGGACAGTCTGCCTCTGACAAGGAGGGAGGAGGCGGCCTGAGCCTCAGGAGTTTTGCTTAGGTTAGGGCTGAGGTTGGGCCTGAGACCCCCACCTGGAGCCCCTTCTACCCCTACCCCTAGAGTATCCCTGTTGTGGATACTGCGGCACAGCTAATGGCTGGAAGAAAGGTCTGGTTATAAAAGACCTACCTCTGCCCTCCTTCCATAGGGCCTGGTGGATAAAGAAGCTCTCGCTTTAGCAGAGTTGTTTCTATAAGTGGCCTTATACTCATCCACCTTCTTCATGTGGGCAACAGGATTCTCCAGAAAGAGAATTCCCTTCCAATGGAAAATCCAGTGCCTTGGATTGAGTATCCTGAGTGAGGTTTGTGGCCCTAAGCCATGCAAACTTCCTCTGTGTCACAACATTAGCCACCCATCTGGCTGCAGTGTCATTTGAATCAGCAGCCATTTGGAATTGGTACTTAGCAGCCTCTAGCCCAATCTGGCAGTTTCAGCCAGGTCTTCTGAGAAGGGTGGGGGGCTTTCATAGACATATCCAGTACAGACTGCCACAGAGATTTTTGATACTGGGCAACATAAGCATGGAAGGTAGTCTGTCTCATGGCCAAGGAGGCTGACAAATAGCCCTTCTTGACCATACTGTCCAGTTTTCTGGAGTCCTTGCCTGTAGGGTGTGAGGAGAGAGGAACTTTAGCCTTATCACAGGCTGCCTGTTGTAGGCCCCTTGATGGTCTGGTTGGGAGAAGAGAAAATGAGCTCCCTTCCTATCCAGCTGATATTTTTTATCTATCCTGTCAATAGGAGGAACAGAGTTAGGGGTCTGCAGAAGCTTTAAGGCGTCTTTCTTAAAGAATGTGTGTACTGGTAGGAGGAGGGCTTTTGTAGGAGTGAACCCCATCATATTTAAATATTCTATTTCCTCCTTATCCTCCACTTGCTCTGTTGTAGCAATATCCAGAGCATCTGCCATTTTTCTCACAAAAGTGAAATGTGAGGAGAAATCCTCAGACACCCTAGGAGGTGAACCAAAGTCCTGCTCAGGGGACACCTCTGGGGGAATAGGGGTGTCCTCCTCATATGGTTCATTGTCCTCTTCAAAAAACTGCTGCTTTGATAAAGATGGCAACACAGTACTGCCAGCCTGGGGACCCTGAGGAGGGGCAGGAGGCTGAGGGATTATGTTTTGCAGGGCTTGTATAATCTTGAATGCCTGGGCTATCTCCTGAGCCAAAGGCATTGCAGGCACCTGCGCAGAAGTCCCTGGTTTAGCAGGAGAGGGTCCTGCATGCTTAAGCTTCTTAGCTTTCTTTGAGGGAACCGGGAGTCAGATGGTCTTTACCTCTTTTGCCCCTTCTCACCCGTATCAGGGGCGGGGACAAGTAGGCCTGTGGGTTCAGCCACAACAGATTGGGGAGTCGACTGGTCAGAGCCTGAGGGACTCCTAGGAAATTTTTTATTAAGCCTTTCAAGGCGTTTTTCCACGGTTTTATCCAGGAAAGTTTTGCATACTTCACATTCTTAGTCAAGATGTTCAAATCCCAGACCAGCTACACATAAGGTGTGCTTGTCTGCCTTAGCAAACATCTCCACACTTCAGACAATTTTTAAAACTCTCTGGTTTTCTTTTTAGGTTTCTCTGACATGATAATGCGTAATCAGAAAAAACACCAACCACTAAATAAAAAGAGACTGCTGCATTTTTTTTTTTTGCTTGCAGTCGGTTCCGGAACTGGCAGGAATCGGAGGAACTGAACTGAGGAGAATGTAAAACGAACTGGTTCAGCAGTTCTGTAACTGAGAATAAATGGTTACAAAATTAAGTAAACTAGACTAAAAAGTACACAAAAAACAAAAGTTCTTTAATCAGAGAATCCAGATATAACTTAAAACTAACCCGGTTCCCCCACGGTTATCCTGAACCGAGAGGAACCGAGAAATACATTTTTAGTAATAAACAAGATCTAAACTGACAATAAGTAGAGGCAGTAAAAGTAATGAAATATACTTACGTTTTTTTTTCCAATTTTTAAAGCTTTCTTCACGTGAAAGATGACAACGACAACTCCAAGCGACCAGACTTTCAGGTGGAAAGAAAAATCTGAAGAGGTTAGAACACTGCAGTTGGTAGAGGCAGTATTTGAAAGATGCTCACAAGCAAAGAATTCTACTCATTTGCATGTGTTCCTTCTCCCTCTGGGCAGTCCAACCCTCCAGGCTTATTGCATAAAGTTATGAATATCCTGAGCATTACTGGGGTTAGAATAAAGTGATTACCAGGTTATGGACGCAAACCAGGTACCTATGGTGGAGATGTGGAGAGCAACTGTTCAGAGCATATATGAAATGGAGTGAATCTTAGCTTTCCACCATAACTGCTTTACTCAATTCCTAGCTAAATGGCAGCCAGGGGTTGTGTACATCATGCGATATGACAACACCTTTGTCCCTTTCTTACTCTGTTTCCAATGCCTTACTTGCTATATCATGGATAACGGTTTGGGGGAAGGTTTTCCATTGATAGTGGGACAACAGAGTGCTTTTGGACCCATTATTGGATCAATTCTTTGTTCTATAACTGTGCCTTTGTGGTGAACACTATAAGTACATTGAATGATGACTCCTGTAACATCACAAATTCGGGCTTCTAATACTATTTTACAATTTGCTCAGCAGCTGTACTCTTGTCTCAATAAATACAAATTAAAATAAATAGGAAGGCGTAGAGAGAATGTGTACGATCTCAGGAATTTCAAGGAGTGGGTAAGAGCAAGGCAGTTGGGGTTTAATGCCAACAAGTGCAAAATCAAGCAACTAAGGCATATGAACCCAAGAACTAGGTATAGGATAGGGGAGGTACTGTCAGTCTCCAAGCAGGAAATGGACCTTTGGCTTATAATATCTGATTACCTCAAAGTGGCAGGGCAGTGTGACAAAGCTGTGGGTAGGGCCAGTGGGATATAGGGATGCATAGGGAGAGGTATCTCCTGCAAGAGGATAGGGTTGGTGTTGCCACTATGTCGCTTACTGGTGAGACCCACATGAGTACTGTGTCCAGTTCCGAAGGATGCACTTCAGAAAGGATGTAGGCAGGATGAAGGCAGTCCAGAGGAGGGCAAATAAAATGGTGCAGGGGTTGCACCAAAAGCCCTTACAATGACAGACTACGGGATCTCAACATTTACACCCTGGAAGAGAGAAGAGCGAGAGTGGACATGAAAGAGACCTGCAAATACCTCAAAAGGGTAAACAGGGTGCAGGAGAGGAGTTTCTTTCAAATGAGAAAGAGCAACGAGATCAGAGGACATTCAATGAAATGGGAGGGGGGAGTTTAACAGGGATGTGAGGAAGTACTACTTCACTGAAAGAGATGCAGACCTCTGGAACAGACTGCCAACAGCAGTGGTGGAGGCAAAAACAGTAGGGGGCTTCAAGCATGTGTGGGATAGCATGGGGAATACTAATAAACAGGCAGGCAGGAGAAAGGCTCACTGGAGACCAGTTAGGGTTTGCGGAGACAGACGAGGCAGGGGCCATCGAAGCAGACTGGGTGGGCCAAACGGTCCTTTTCTGATGACAAATTTCTTGTTTCTATGTTGCTGCCATTAGAAGCACAGGAAGATTCCAAAACTACAGTGAGAAAGATTAGAGGAAGTTTACAGAGGTTAAGTGACTTGACCAAGACCACACAGGAAGTAAGTGGTGGTTGAAGGATTCAAACCTGGGTCTGCAGATTCACAGCTCTGCTGTCTTACCGCTAGGCCAAACTGTTTACATGAAAGAACCCAGAGTGTCCTTCGTAACTAAAAACTGTACTGTATTTGATGTCATATCGGTTTCACCAGGAACTGCAAGAATATGACAGGAGGGTGCTTACCAAGAGACTGTCATTTTTTCGCAGAACAGAGAAAGCAAATGCAGGGCAGGAGCAGTAATGGCAGGAGGTAAAACAGCTGTACACTCTACCAGAGCTTCCAATAACCTAGAGGGAAACAAAACTGCTGTCAGATAAGGGACACTTACTGCTCATTTTCACATCTTTCTGTAGTTGTTTTCTTCATACATTTATCTAAGAAATTTTGCTCAATAGGACATTCTCATGAAATGAATCATCTTGTTTGTTTGTTTTTGGCGACCGAGTAGGTTTACTGGAGCAAAAGTCCCATTTCAGGGACGACCCAGGATAGTTACAGACAACAGTACATATTGTATTCAAACATCAAGGAACACTGTACAAAAGTTAGTTACACAGGTGGGTACATACTGAGTGCAAACATTAAGGTATTTTGTGCAAAAACAATTAGTGCAAAGTGGTACAACCAAACGTGGTACAACAAAAGAAAGTACAGTTACGCAAGAACTTACCGTAACAGTAGATCTTCGAGAGAGGCTCTTGCAGTAGGTAATTACATGTAGGACTGACGTCGGCAGGTGGCTGGACCCCATGGAAAAATTTCTAGCTAGCAGTCTCTGGCAAGGACCACCCACGTCAGGTGACTGGCGTCAGGACACATCGGTATAAAGGGGTGGTCCCTCACGCCCGCCTTCCAGTTCTTTCCTGCCACAGGCCACGAGAGACCGGACGAGAGAGAAGCAGATATTTCCCTCACTGGAAAAGGAGCTGAAAAAGCTTAGGGGGATGGAGGGCAGGAAGGTATTACCTACTGCAAGAGCCTCTCTCGAAGATCTACTGTTACGGTAAGTTCTTACATAACTGTACTATCTTACTTCGAGAGGGCTCTTGCAGTAGGTAATTACATATAGGACTGAATCCCAAGCAGTCTGGAAAAGAAGAAGCATGCAGGAGGAGGAAAGCTACTCAAAGCAGATCCTCTAGCTGTAAAGGCCTTAAGAGAGAAGGCCTTGCAGAACAGCGAGCCCAAAGCCTGCTCTACGGCGAGAGGCAATATCCAAACTGTAATGTTTTGTAAATGTATGAACAGAAGTCCAAGTGGAGGCAGCACAAATGTCTGCTGCTGACACATTCTTGAAACATGCTGCAGAGGCAGCAACCCCTCTGGTCGAGTGACCTCTTATTTGACCCGAAAGGGTCTTGTTGTACTTGTCATAACAGAAGGTGATACAATGAGCCAACCATTTAGACAAGCATTGCTTGGAAACAGCATTACCTTCTCCTTTGGGGGTTAAAGACAAAAAGTTGATCAGTCTTTCTGAGATCCTTTGTTCTGTTAGTGTAGTATCTCAGAACGCGGTGAATGTCCATAGTGTGAAGTAGATACTCCCCCTGATTGGAGTACGGCGTAAAGAAGGTGGGTAATTCTATGGACTGGTTCAATGTAGATTCCACTACCACCTTGGGGAGAAATTCAGGATTAGTCGTGAAAGCCACGCATTCCTTGTAAAAAATCAAGTACCGGATTTTATACATCAGGGCCTGGAGCTCGGAAATCCACCGAGCAGAGGTAATGGCCACTAGGAAAAGCGTCTTCCATGAAAGGAACTTCATGTCTGCTGAGGCTGTCGGTTCAAAAGGAGGCAAAGTAAGTTTCTCAAGAACGAAGTTCAAATCCCCAGGAGGGGCGGGAACTCGGATAGGGGGTCTCAAGTGAAGAACCCCTCTGAGGAAAGTCTTAGTGATTTACAGTTGAGCAAATGTCCTATCTGCGAAGGGAATATGGTAGGCCGAAATGGCCGCAATGTGTACCTTCAGAGACGAGTGACTAAGACCCAGGTCAAAGAGGTGACACAGGTACTCCAGCAGTCGCCCAACTGAGCAAGAGAAAGGCTTGAAGCCTTTTGAAGTGGCCCAGATTGAGAACAGTTTCCACTTCATGGCATAAGTAGACCTAGTGGGGGGCTTCCTAGCCTCCACCAAGATCTCAGCCACCTGGGGAGAAACCCCAAAGCGGGCTTGAGCTATGCCTGCACAAGCCACGCATGCAGTTGAAGGGACTTCAGACCTGGATGGACCAGGGTCAATAGAATCCATGAGAGCGGAAGAGGAAGAGGAGGCTCCTCTAAGCATTGTTGCAGAAGAGAGAACCAAACTTGCCTGGGCCAGAAAGGAGCGATCAGAATCATCCGTGCTCCTTCCGAACCTAGTTTCTGTAAGACACGCGGGATCAGAGGAATCGGGGGGAAGGCATAGACGAATCTGTCCCTCCAATCTAGAGACAGAGCATCTCTCCAGAAAATGCCTCACTCTTGAACGAGCGAGCAGAAGTCGGGAAGCTTTGTGTTTAGAGGTGAAGTGAACAGGTCCACCTGAGGTGTTCCCCTATGTAGGAAGATATCGTCTAGGACCCCCTGATCCAGCTCCCACTTGTGAGCTTGAGTAGACGAGCAACTTAGTTTGTCTGCTAAGGAGTTCTCGACCGAGGGAGGACCGAGTCCCGCCCTGTTTGTTAACGTACCACCACACATATTGTCTGTCTGGACGGCTAGGTGGCCTGAAAGAAGATGCAAGTGGAGGCCTGGAGAGCGAGAGCACCGCCAAAGCTCAAGCACATTGATGTGCAGTGATTGCTCGAGTTTGGACCAAGAGCCCTGGGTCTGATGTGGACGAGATGGGGTCCCCAACCTTTGCCGAGTGTCTGTGGTCAGAGTCTGGGAGGGAGAAGGAAGGAAGAATGGAACTCCCAAAGATGGTTCTCTGACCATCCACCATGATAAGTCTCGAATCATGGGAGGGAGACTAGGACCAGGTGGTCCAAGTTGCCTATCAACTGATCCTATTGAGAGTGAAGCGTCCACTGAGAGACCCTCATGTGGAGCCGAGCGCGAGGGACTGTTGGGATAGCAGCCACCATAAGCCCGAGGAGGTGAAGAACTGACCTTGCACTGACCCATCTGCGGCCGGACAACAGGTTCATCTGAGTCTGGAGTGTGGCCACCCTGTCCGGAGGCAGAAAGGCCCTACCTAGGGTCGTGTCCAGCATCACCCCAATAAACTGAAGCCTCTGGGATGGGATCAAGTGAGACCTGGAATGGCTGATGGTAATACCCAGACAGGCAAAGACCTGCTGGGTGAGGGAGAGGCAGTGCAGGAGTTCCTCCCTGGACGAGGCCGCCAGGAGCCAATCGTCCAGGTATGGGAAAACCTGTACCCCCCCCCCCGGTACACAGGTAGGCTGACACCACCGCAAGGCATTTGGTAAAAACTTGAGGGGCCGAGGAGAGGCCAAATGGAAGTGCCTTGAACTCATAGTGGTCCCCCTGGAAAGCAAAACGAAGATATTTGCGGTGAGAAGGGCGAATAGCTATGTGCAGGTAAGCGTCCTGCATGTCCAGAGCGTACAGCCACTGGCCTGAGTGGAGGAGGGGCAGAAGACTCTGCAGTGAGAGCATCCTGAACCTCTTGTACTCCACGAAAAGGTTTAGGGAACTGAGATCTAGAATAGGTCTTACAGTTCCTGTCTTCTTCGGGACCAGGAAGAAGTGGGAATAGTAACCCGTTCCTTGCAAGGGAAGGGGGACAGGTTCTATCTCCTCTTTCAGCAACAGTGCTGAAATTTCTTCCTGGACCAGAAGATGATGTTCCCGAGAGTACTACGACCTTGGGAGAGGGTGATGAGGTGGTTTCTGTAGAAACTCTATTGAGTGTCCTTCTGCGATTAGCTGGAGCACCCATGAATCCGATGTTATCCTCTCCCAGCCTGGAAGGTGGAGGGAAAACCTCCCTCCTACCGATTCCTCCAGGAAACCTAGAGGTAGTGGGAGAGGGAAGGAGTCAGGTGGTGTGGGGCAGCGTCGCAGCTGAAGCTCCCGCTGCTTTTTTGGGCGGGGGAGGGCTTGGCAGCTGGGGGAGCCTGACGCTTAGTGGCCCTCTTTCCCTGTGGTCTCGCTTTGGGCCAATTCCATCTGCGAAAGGGATGGCGCTGCAATTGATGGGGATGGTACATACAGTCAACAGACTTTAGTGCCGTCCCCTTCTCCTGCAGGTCGGTCATGATGTTCTTGACATCACCACCGAACAGCACCAAACCCCGGAAGGGCGCTTCCTGGATAGCGGACTGCACCTCCGGGACCAACCCTGACACTCTGAGCCAAGCGTGATGCCACAAACCTACGGCGAAGGCTGAGCTCCTCCCAGCAGTGTCCACTGATTTCGTAGGTCGCACAAAGAATGTGCCAACTGGCCGAACGTGCAGAGCGGAAGAGGTCAGCCACTTCCTGCTTGACTTGAGAGTCCGGAAGGGAGTCCAATTTCGATTCCACCTCACTAAGGATCGCCTTCTGGTAATACCCCATGTGGCCGATGTAGTTCAGGGCCCTAATACCCAGAGTGGAAGAAGCAAAAATCTTCTTGCCATACTGGTCCAGAAGGCAGGATTACTTGTCAGGTGGAGATGAGCTAAGATGTTTGGGTTGAGCTGACTGGCTATGAAGCGGCTAATCTCAGCGAGGTCAACCGGGGTGGGAGTCTAAAATCAACACCCTCTGGAGCCTGGTGTAGCCTGTTCGACTTCCTCGGAAGTGGGGCTAAGGCCGACAGTTGTTTCCATAAGGTGGTAATAAGGTCGGCATGAGGCTCGATCCAGGGTGGCACCAAAGTGGGAGCTGTCTCGGGCAAATCCAGATGCTCAGCGCGTTTCTTACGCGGGGGGTCTGGCTCCAAAGATTGCCACTTGTGTACTTCCTGGATCTTCTGCAGCAACTCCGTAAAGGAAGGATCCTCTGGAGGAGTCCTTGGCCGGGGCTTGGACAGAGAGCATGGCTCGTCGTCTTGCTCGGAACAACCGTCGGAAGGATCCGACGTGTCCGAGGAAGAAAAAGATGAGGAAGAGGTCTACTTCCTCTCCCGACGAGGGGGAGGAACAGACCCCTTGGGAATCCCTCGGGAAAGCGTGCCCTGCCCCCTCTGGACCCAGAGGGTTCAGCTCTGGTGTCCGGAGGTGGGGAGGGAGTGCGTCATCGTGGACATACGAGAACTGGCACCGGCATCGGAAGATGACTCTCCACCTCTCTGGTGAGCTGAGCCTTGGCCTCAGCCCACCAGGAGGCCAGAGTCTCCTGCAAGTCCACTGGCGGCTGAGGGGGCAGTGGAGGAGGAGGAGGAGGAGGAGGGGATACGGGTATGGACTATACCCAAAGGGCACGTATCCAAAACCCAACGGCAGGAAGCCCAGCGTCTGGTATTGAGGAGCCGAGTACTGCGGCGTCGGATATGTCGGCGCCGGGTATGGAGGCGCTGGATACTGCGGGCCCAAGTATGGCGGCGTTGGATATGACGGGGCCGGGTACCCAGGAGCCGGAGGAGCTGCCTGGGCAGACGGTCCAGCTGGAGGCCCAACGGGTGGTTCTGGAGCGGAAGGCCCGGGGGGGCCGAGGGCCCGGCGTCGAGGCAACATCGGGGGGTGGGATGTCGTCCGGCATTGGCAATACTGGCTTCAGAGCCGGTGGCCGAAGAGCCAGTATCGGAGCTGGCGTCCGGGGAACCGACATCAGATCAGTCTGACTAGAAGGAGGACGGTCTGACAGAGGTAGACCAGAAACCTCAGCGTCGCCTGGGGATGGGGGGGGAAGGGGATCCACGGGTTGGGCTGAGGAGACTCAGGGTCCCCAGAGGGCAGCAAAGGCTGCGGGGAGCCGGGAATGACGGACGTGGGGGGTCCAGCATCGGCTCATCCGCTGTGCGGATGTCTGACAAACCGACATGCGGCTTAGCAGCGGGATCCGGGTGGACACCAGAGGGACTGGCGTCCAACTTAATGGACTCTTTGCAGGAGGCCCGGCCCGCGATGGAGGGGCGGCCTGGTCGGGCGGAACGGGGCGGCGCCACCCCGGCGGGTCGGGCGACTTACCGCCTTTCTCCGTGGGCGGGCGAGGAGCTCGGCGATCCGCCATCGGAGCTGCCTCGCACTGTAGGCCACAAAACCACAGCTTTACTGGGAGTGGAGGCCTCCACAAGCCTGGAGGTGCCCGAAGGGCTCGAGAGCGAGCCAGACGGGCGGGCCGACACCACCTTAGAAGCCTCTAAGGCGGCCGCCGTGGAGTGGTCCCCTGGAGGGGAACGTTACCTGTTTCCCGGCGACTCCCAAGGAAGACGCGGTGGGAGAGGAGCCCTTGTCCTGGTGCCTTTCCTTATCTTTTTTCTTGCGATGGCCTTCAGGGAAGGTCGACACCTGCTGAAGCTTTTTCAGTTCTTTCTCCATGGAGCTCATTTTCTTTTTTTAAATGTGGGCTTCCAGGGACTGCTGCCGCCTTCTCCAGGTGGCAGCGTTGAAGCTGAGGCAGTGCTGGTACTTCGTCACCTAGGCAAAAAAGGCACAGGGAATGGCTGTCCTTGTGTGGGAGTTGGGCGCTGCATCAGTCACACATGTTTTTGTGCTCAGAGGGTGTAGGGGAAGACATACACCAATGGGTACCTGACGATGGCTGAGAAAAAAAAAAATGAAAATACTCGGTAAAACTACCGAAGTAGCTTGACAAGCAGGGAACTTTTCTGCGAGGCGCTGGCATAAGCTAATGGTGGGAAAGAACCGTGTGCTTCTCCTTGCCCCAGACTGCTTGTGACTCAGTCCTATATGTATGTAATTACTACAAGAGCCCTCTTGAAGTAAGATAGTACAGTTACGTAAAACTTACCATAACAGTATATCTTTGAGAGAGGCTCTTGCAGTAGGTAATACCTTCCCGCCCTCCATCCCCCTTAGCTTTTTCAGCTTCTTTTCCTGGAAGGGAAATATCTGCTTCTCTCTCGTCTTACCTTTTTTGCCCTTGGAGGGAAAGAACTGGAAAGGCGGGCGTGAGACAGCCCCTTTATACTGACGTCGCATGGCGTTGGCCACCTGACGTAGAGGCGGTCCCTGCATGAACTGCTAGCTCGGGAAATTTTTCCGTGGGGTCCTGCACCGCCTGCCGATGTCAGTCCTATATGTAATTACCTGCAAGAGCCTCTCTAGTAAGATCTTCAGTTTCAGAAGCTGTGCAAGAACAGTTATTGCAAACTGGTACAGGAGAAATGAAAATTACATACTGTAACTGTGGATCTTCCTGAATATCTTCTCCATAGAATACCACTAATAGATTTGTACCAGGCGTGCTAGGATTCAGCAGGGAGCCAGAACTTTTCTGGAGGGCTGGTGGGGCAAGTCACAGCATGCACCTGCTGGTATACAGCAGCAACAGCCACTAGCCACCTCACTACCTTTAGAGAGAGCAATTGAGCAACATGAACTTCTCAAGCAACTTATGCACTTAACCCAAGGGCATAAGATAGCTCTGGTGGACCATGTAAGCACGGCCACCAAACCCAGTGACAGTGTCTTCACAGCTCAAACTAAGTTCAAAGGGTTGAACTTGAAGACCATAGCACAGTAATACTGGAGTAAGTCCAGGGGGTGATGGGAGGTCATGATAACCTATGGAGAAGATATTCAGAAATATCAACAATTACAGTAAGTACATAACTTTCATATCTTCCAAGAATTAAACTCAAGGAAAGTCCCCCTGGTCTAGGGAGGCTGGAGCTCAGGGCTCAGGATAGTAATCCATTCAGCATCGTCCTGCCAAAGGTGGTATGCTGCCTTGCATGGACATCCAGGGCACTGAGCTTGGTAAAAGTATTCACTGTGCTTCAAGCTGTAGTTCCGCAAATTTCACCAGTAGGCACAGAGCATATTTCTGCCAGGGAAGTGGAAACCACTGTGATGGAGTGGGCATGTACCTTGCCTTCCAGTTTAACCTGGGCAACGGCATAGCAATGGCACAGACAAGTCACAATCCAGGCTAAAACGCACTTGACTGTTGAACAAGGGCAAAGTTATTAAGTTGTGCCTGTCTGGTGTCCTTACTCCTATCCAGGTAAAACCTAAGGACCCTCTAAGCATTTAGAGAGTGGAGTAGAGAGTCCTTCCTCCTTCATTCTGGAAGTTGGCAAAGTAGGTAGGCAGGATTACAGCCTGATTAAGATGGAACTGCAACACCACTTTAGGTAGAAACTTTGGGTGTGTATGGAGAACTACCTTATCTTTATGGAAAACAGTATATAATGTATCTGTAACAAATGCATCTATTTCAGATACTCTAGTGCAGAGGTGACAGCTACCAGTAGAAAAATTACTCACCTTGTGTGTTGTTTCTTCTAATGGAGTCTTGCTGTATTCTGACAAATTGCAGTGATGTCCAACCTTGAACTGCCCCGGAGATGAAAGTTAACTTTCCATGCCAGGCATGGAACGCTGAGATTGAGCTTGCTTGAGACTCTGTCTGTTGCTGTTTGAACTCAAACCGTCAGATCTTTATGAGCTAAACTCACTGAGTATCCTGTGTGGAAGCTGTAAACCTACACTAGCCAACTGGCTACTAAATATAATAAACAGAATTTTTGGTCCCAAAACAAAGACTCAAGTCAGGAAACCCAAAAAATGAAATAAACACAACACCCACTCACCCAAAGAAAAAGGGTGATAATAAAAAGGCGGGGCACCTCCTGAGTGCCAACACTGCTACTGCCCACCCGCATCCCAAAAACAGAGGTTCTGAGAGGGGAAGGTGGGGGGGGGGGAGGTCAGAATACAGGAAGACTCCATTAGAAGAAACAACATTACTAAGGTGAGTAATTTTTTCTTCAAACAACATGAAGTCTTGCTGTATTCTGACAAACTGCAGACTACCAAGCAGTACCTCCATGGAGGAGGGACAGAACCTACCTAGGAAATAGGCTCTGAAGCACTGCTGTGTAAACCCAGCATCACTCCTAGCCTGGATATCCAGAGAGTAATGCTTAAAAGTGTGAACTGTTTTCCAGGTAGCTGCTTGACATATCTCTAAGATAGGAATATCCGTGGCAGCAGCCAGGAAGCAGCTGTACCTCTGGTAGAGTGAGCCCTCAGGCCTGAGGGTGGAATCCTGCCTAGTTTTTCATAGCAAAATTGAATGCAAGAGGCAATCCACCTGGCAATGGATCTTTCAGTGGCAGGTTTTCCCTTACCAACCTCACCATAAGTGAGGAACAGTTGGAGGGAGTCAAACCTGTGACCCTTGGTACGCTCTATGAGCAGCTAAGGGCTCTTTTCACATCAAACTGTGCAGCCTCCTCTCACCAGAGGAGGACTGGTCAGTGAAGAACACAGGAAGAGACACAGACTGGTTAAGGTGGAAGTCTGAAACCACCTTAGTAAAACTTCCTGTTAGTCCTGAGGACCACCTTATCTCTATGGAAAGAGATAAAATCAGGCTCCACTGACAGGGCTTGTAACTCAAGCTTGCATTGGCAGAAGTGATAGCCAAGAAAATAGTTTTCAAGTCAAGTGCGTAAGCTCTGCTGAGGACAAGGGCTCAAAAGGGGGTTGCATAAGCTGAGCAATGCAAACATTAAGGTCCCAAGCAGGGGCAGGGTCCCTGAATGGCGGGTTGGTATGAAGCAATCCCTTGAAAAACTTAGAGAATACAGGATGAGCTGAAAGGGAAGAAGGCTTACCTGCTGAAAGAAAAGCAGAGACAGCTGCCAGATGCACTCTTAGTGTAGCTGGTCTGAGTCCCAAGCTATTCAGATGAACCATATAGTCAAGGACTGTGGGCAGGCCAGCAGACTCTGGAGAAATATGCTTCCCAGAGCACCATATGGAGAATATTTTCCATTTGGAATTATAAGTGGTTCTGGTGGAAGGCTTCAGAGAAGCCTTTAGGATATCCATAACACCTTGACAGAGGTGTAAATCAGCAAACTCTAACTCTTCAAGAGCCAGGCCTTGAGATTGAGAGATTAGAGATTCGGATACCAAACCCTCACCTGAGCACAGGTTAACAGGTTGTAATCCCTGGGAAGAAACAGGGGAAGGTGAACTGCTAAGGACAACAGGAGAGGGTACCAGGGCTGTCTGGCCCAGTCTGGAGCAATCAGAATCACCTTGCAGGGTTGAGACCTGATTTTGACTAGCACCTTGAACAGGAGAGGGAAAGGGGGGAAAGCATACAGGAACTTCCCTTCCCAATTGAGAACTAGGTCATCCAGGGGGACTGAGCCCAACACTGGGGACCTGCAGCAAAAGAGGGGAAGTTGGTGATGGTCTGGGCTGCAAAAAGATCTATCTGTGGGGTGCCCCATCTGGAAAAGATCACCTTCAAAACCAGGGGATCCAGTGACCATTCATGATAGCCCTGAGATATCCTGCTGAAAGCATCTGCCAGGACATTGTCCTTGCCTGGAGGTGTACGCTGTAAGAGGGTGTTCAGGGAACAGGCCAGATACCATAACTTCATTGCTTCTGTGCACAAGGCCTAGACCGAGTGCCCCCTTGCTTGTTGATATACCACATTGTGGTGGTATTGTCTGTCCTGATCTGAACTACTTTGTTCTGAACAGACTTGGAAAAGCCTGAAGTGCTAGAAACACTGCTCTGAGTTCTAATAGACTGATGTGAAGCAGAGAATCCTGAGGAGACCACAACCCTTGGGTGGTCAGGTCTCCCAAGTGGGCTCCCCACCCCAAGAGGGAGGCATCTCTAGTAAGGATTAGAGAGTGAGACTGAGTGAGAAAAGGAACTCCCTGTCTTAGATTGTCCTGATCCTGCCACCACTGCAATGCCTGGATCAGGGTTTGAGTCACTGGGATCAGTTTGGTCAGAGGATCCTTTTTCTGAGACCAAAAGGCTCTCAAGTGGAACTGAATGTCCCTCATCTGAAATCTTGCTCCCTGCACCACTGCTGTAGAAGCAGCCATGTGCCCCAGGAGCTGCAGAAAATGCCTTGGTGGTCGAGACATATGTAGGGTGAATGAAGAGGCCAGTGTAATAAGGGTCCTTGCCCTGTCCAGGGCAAGGAAGGCTCTTGCCTTTACTGTATCTAGCTCTGCGCCTATGAAGGTGAGGAGCTGTACAGGCTCTAGAACTGACTTTGAAAGATTCAGAAGGAAACCTAGAAGTGAGCAGTTGCTGAGTTATCTGTAGGTGTAACTTGACTTGGTCTGGGACTAGCCTACTATGAGCCAGTCGTCCAGGTATGGGAAGATGGAAATCCTTTTCCTTCTTAGGAAGGCAACTACTACTGCCAGGCATTTTGTGAACACCCTTGGAGCAGAAGTTAGGCCGAAGGGCATTGCTCTGAATTGGTAATGGCCTGAGGGCAGCTCGAACCTGAGGTATTTTCGATGGGAGCTTCTGATGAGGGTAGAATTATTCCCAGAGTCACCATTTTGAACTTTGGCTTTAAAAGGTGCTTGTTTAAATATCTGAGATCCAGGATGGGCCGCCTTTCTCCTGTCTTTTTGGGGGTGAGGAAGTACCTGGAGTACAATCCTTTCCCTTTGTGTAGGGGTGGAACCCTTTCTACAGCTCTGAGAGCCAAGAGGGAAGAGACCTCTGCCTCTAGGGCAAGTGCCTCTGAAGGATTTTCAGGTGGAAAGGATCTGGTTCTCATCTTTGGAAATTTTTTGAAGCTGAGAACCAGTCCCTGGCTTACTACTTCCAGGACCCATTTGTCTGATGTTAAAGACATCCAGTCCTGGACAAAGTAAGCCAGCCTGCCCCCTACAGGTGGTGGAGAATCGGCCCTGGCAAACCCATAAGGGTGCCTGTTTGGCAGGGGCTTTAGGCTGAGGGGTGGAAGCAGGCCTGCTTGTACCCCGTCTGCCTCTCCCTCTAAAGAACCTCCTCTGAGCATAAGCAGAAGAGGAGGCCTGGGCTTGGTAGAAAGGCCTACTGAAAAGGCCTGCCCCTGCCCCTGGGATGCTGCCTCTGAGGAGTGGCTTGCTTTTCCTTGGCCTGAGCACTCCTATAGGTGGTCCTGTATTCATCCATTTTCTTCATGTAGTTCTCTGTTTGCTCCCCAAACAGAGAATTACCCTCAACAGGAAAATCCATGGCCTTAGTCTGGGTATCCTGAGAGGCTAGTACATCTGAGCCAAGCCTATCCTACTGAAGGGCCACAGATGTAGCCATGACTCTAGATGAAACATCATTGGAGTCCACTGCAGCATGGAATTGCACCTTGGATGCCTCAATACCATCCGCAGCTACCTGCTCCAGCTCCTTGGCAAGCTGGCCAGGGACCTGTTTAGCTAAAGCCATTACAGTGTCCCATCTAGATTTCTGATATCTAGCTGCATAGGCCATATAATTGGCCTGCCTGAGTCCCAAGGATGCCACCATGTACTGTTTCTTTGCCATGGAATCAATCCTCCTAGAGTCCTTATCTTTGGGGTGTGAAGCAAGGGTATATTTGCCTTATCACAGGCAGCAGCCTGCACTACCTCAACATGGCTGCATTGTTGTGAAAGGAACTCTGTATCCGAGCCTGAAAGAGTATACCTCTTGTTCATTCTCTTATCCATAGGAGGTATAGAATTAGGAGTCTTTAAAATTTTTATAGTCTGTTTCCCAAAAGACTTATGAAGGGGAATAGACAGCCTCCTGGACTCTGGGATATCCATCATTTCAACATAGTCAGGCTCCTCCTGGTCATCTACAGCTTCTTCCACAGCCACTTTCTTGTAAAACATGAAATGGGAGGGGGACTCAGAAAGCCTAGGAGGAGACACTCCTGAAGGTCTGTCTGGGGAGATGTCCGGGTCAATGGGCACATCCAGACTTTCATAATCACATTCACTTTCCTCATACTCTTCTTCCTCCTCCTCTGGTTCAAAAAAATTCCTCTAAATCATAATCTGGAATCGGTGGAACCGACCGCCTTCCTAATGGTGCCGGTTCGGTTGGAACCGGGGATAGCGACTGAACAATTTTGATCGCTCTGGCTATTTCATCAGCAGTCGGAGAAAGAACTTTTGGATCCGCACTGACTGATTTATCCCTTCTTGATCTCTTAACCGGAACAGACTCCTCGGAATCGGTTCTCCTTTTGCCCGAAGAAGTTTCGCCCTGGTCAGAGGGCACTCCTTTTGGTTTGGTTGGAACTGAACCGGGCTGGCCATCCGGGTCAGTGGACTTTTTGGCCTCTCTTTCCCTGAGCCTGCCAACTCTTTTTTCTAGGGTAGCTGTAGGAAAATTTTTACAAATCTGGCAGTCTGAATCGAGGTGGTCAAACCCCAGACAATAAACACAGGTGGTGTGGGGATCAGCCTTAGCAAAGACTTCCCCACACACACTACAGTGTTGAAACCCAGTGGGCCCGGTTTTTCTTTTGGGTTTCTCAGACATGGCCAGTCCTAAACCAAACTTACCCTTTTTTCGGCAATCCGCCAGGCAAGACACTCTTATCGGTTCCTGACCGTGTTACGGGTCATGGAAAAAACGTAATAAAATCCGTTTTTTTTTAGAACCGATAAGAACCGGTAACCACACTCTAAAAGTAGAAGTAAAGATTTTTAAATAACCTGATCGGTTCAAACCGAACCGATGACACGTTTACAAGTTCCACACAGAATAAAAAACAAATATAAACCTATCTAGTACTCACGAATACCACAGACAGAGACTGAACCGATAGGTTAGGTTTAAATTCGTCGAAAACCGAGAAAAGCGGTACTTTTAACCGACAAATTGAACCTAGCACAGGAGAAATCTCCGGAGCGACTGTTCAGTGAGGCGGAGAAGAATCTGACGGTTTGAGTTCAAACAGCAACAGACAGAGTCTTAACCGAGCTCGAGTTCAGCATTCCATGCCTGGCATGGAAAGTTAACTCTTTCACCTTTGTGGCAGTTCAAGGTTGGACCTCACTGCAATTTGTCAGAATACAGCAAGACTTCATGTTGTTTGAAATGCTGCTTTCCAAGGTAGAAAACTTAATTTGCAAACCGCAACAGGCACAAAGGTTTGCGAGTAAGCATATCCAGCACAAGGTTAGAGATCATAAGGGTGTCATCAGCTTCCGGATAGAAGACCTTGTGTGCAGAATACTCCTGAGGAACATCTTGAACAATGATACTTGCGCTGAAGAGAGGGCACCTACAGGTTCATGGCACACTGATACGGCACGCGGTGGATGCCACTAGCCCTCAGAAAAGTTCTGTGTCCTGAGGGGTCCTAGCACCTCAAGACCCATTAGTGGGAATCTATGGAGAAGTTATTCATGAAAGCCCTACAGTTTCAACAGATCTACAGTAAATAGAAAGTGTAGCATGAGACATACAGTGGCAGATAGCAAGGTTTATGTTAGGGTCCAGGCAGCAGATGCACACTGCACATTTAGATTCATAGTCTGGACCAAGGTCTTTGGATACAAAACAATTTGTGTCAATCAATTCAGGGGTGGAGGAAAGTTACAGAGGTGCAAAAATGCTAAAATTTACCCAAATTAAGAGTTTTTTTTTTAAAGCCTGAAACTTACAGGTTTGGTAAAGTCTGACAAAAGATGTACACTTTCACAAGTTTGAAGTTTTTAACTTACGTAGTTTTGTAAAATGTAAGTTAAAAACTGTGCCATTTTCTGAGCATGCTCACTTTTATTTGTTTAGTTTTGTTGACCGAAGGAGGACTAGACACTTAAAAAGAATGCTCTAAGGACGGGCTAAAACTGCATTAGTGATTTCCTTCCATCACATTGCTTTCATCAGCCATGACTGACGAAAACAGTGTGAAGGAAATCACAACAAAATGCACTGTTTTCACCCACCCATCTTCAGAAGGCACTGATAGCGCCCTCCTTCCAGACCTCCATTCATTTCTAGAAACTGGATGGTGGTACCCAGTCCTGTCCTCTGGCATCGCCCCTCCTGACCCAAGCTTATATTTAAAACCTGGTGCCAAACCCCATCGTCTGTATCCTCCCTCCCCAAGTTTATTTGTCAAAACCAGATGGTGGGTACCCAATTCCGTTGCCGCATACTGCCTCCCTCTGACTCAATTATATTAAAACTGATGGTAGTTGCTCAATCCCCTGTTGTTCTATGTGTATTTCTGACATCAGAGTGCCCAATTCCTGTATCAGATAACAAACCCCACTCCCGAATCTGACCGACAACGGGATGCCCACCCCATGTCAGAAAATCTTTCCTAAGAATAAATAGCGGAAAACCATCCACTGATGTCTTTTTGCCATATCCTAACTCCACACCCCTACCCACCACCCACCTAATCCCCACACACACCTAAGATGGTCCACTAAAGATCCTCTCTGAATCGGGTAATGTCCTGCAGCTCTGCAACCCGACCGCAAGCCACTGAATACAAGATAAAGTACAGTCACGTAAGACTTTACCGTAACAACAGATCTTCAAGAGGGGCTCTTGCAGTAGGTAATTACATATATGGACTGAAACGGCAGGCATCAGGTACTCCAACGAAAAATTTCTAGCTAGAGTCTCTGGGAGGCCGCCCAGCTCAGGTGGGCTAACGCTATGACGTCAGTATAAAGGGGCGGTCCTCACATCCGCCTTCCAGTTCTTTCCTCCAAGGGCAAAAAGGCAAGACAAGAGAGAAGCTGATATTTCCCTTCCAGGAAAAGAAGCTGAAAAAGCTAAGGGGGATGGAGGGCGGGAAGGTATTACCTACTGCAAGAGCCTCTCTCAAAGATCTACTGTTATGGTAAGTTTTACGTAACTGTACTATCTTACTTCAAGAGGGCTCTTGTAGTAATTACATACATATAGGACTGAGTCACAAGTGGTCTGGGACAAAGAGAAGCACACGGGAGGAGGAAACTACTCCAATGTAGACCCTCTGGCTGTGAAGGTCTTTGGAAAGAAGACCTTGCAGAACAGCCAACCCGAAGCCAGCTCTACGGCGAGAGGCAATGTCCAAACTGTAGTGTTTCGTAAAGGTATGGACAGAAGTCCAAGTTGCGGATGCACAGATGTCTGCCGCTGACACATTCTTGAAACAAGCTGCAGAGGCAGCGACACCCCTGGTGGAATGGCCCCTGACTTGAACCGGCAGGGTCTTGTGATACTTGTCATAACAGAAAGTGATACAATGAGTCAACCATTTAGATAGGCATTGCTTGGAGACAGCCTTGCCTTCTCTTTTGTGAGCAAAGGAAACAAACTGTTGATCAGTCTTTCTGAGATCCTTCATCCTGGTGGTGTAGTATCTCAGAATTCGGTGAACATCCAAAGAATGCATGAGTTACTCCCCTTGATTGAAGTGTTGCATAAAGAAAGCAGGCAGTTCCATGGATTGATTCAGCATAGATTCTGCTACCACCTTAGGGAGAAATTTTGGGTTGGTACACAGAGCCACATGTTCCTTGTGAAAAATCAAATACAGGATTTTGCACATCAAGGCCTGAAGCTCGGAAATCCTTCAAGCAGAAGTAATGGCCACTAGGAAGAGAGTCTTCCAGGAAAGGAACTTTAGGTCTGCTGAGGCCACCAGCTTGAAAAGAGGCAGGGTAAGCTTCTCGAGAATGATATTCAGGTTCCAAGGAGGGGCAGGAACACGAACAGGGGTTCTCAAGTGGAGAACCCCTCTAAGAAAAGTCTTAGAGACTTCCAACTGCGCAAAAGTTCTGTCCCCAAAAGGAACATGGTAAGCGGAGATGGCCGCTATGTGAGCTTTCAGAGAGGAATGACTGAGACCCAGATCAAAGAGATGGTGCATGTAGTCCAGAAGACTCCCGACAGGGCAAGAGAATGGCTCAAAATCTTTGGAAGAGGCCCAAATAGAGAACCGTTTCCATTTCATGGCATAGGTAGATCTAGTGGAGGGCTTTCTGGCCTCCACCAGAATCTCAGCCACCAGTGGGGAAACCTCGAATCGGGCTTGAGCTACGTCTGCAGGAGCCACACATGCAACTGAAGGGATTTGAGGCCTGGATGGACCAGGGTCCCCTGATCCTGGGTCAGCAAAAGTTGCGACAGAGGAAGAGGAGGTTCCTCTGAATACTGTTGCAGAACAGAACACCAAACTTGCCTGGGCCAGAAAGGAGCAATTAGGAACATGGGAGCTCCTTCTGAGCTGAGTTTGTGTTAAGACCCTCAGAATCAAGGGAATCGGGAGGAAGACATAGACGAATCTGCCCTTCCAGTCTAGAGAAAGAGCGTCTCTCCAAAAAAAATGCCTCATCCTGGAGCGAGCGAGCAGAAGGCGGGAAGTTTTGCGTTGTGAGGAGATGCAAACAGGTCTACCTGAGGTGTTCCCCAATGTAGGAAGATATCATCTGCTACCCCCTGATCCAGTTCCCACTCGTGAGCCTGGGCAGACGACCGATTGAAGTGGTCTGCCAACGTATTCTCGACCCCAGGAACGTGAATTCCCGTGAGGTGAAGGATGTGTTGCACTGCCCAATCCCAAACTCGCATCACCTCCCTGCAAAGAGGGTAGGAACGGGTTTCTCCCTCTTTGTTGATGTACCAGACTATGCACATGTTGTCCGTCTGGGCAGCCAGATGACCAGGAAGCAGATACAAATGCAGAGCTTGAAGAGCATATAGCACGGCCCTGAGCTCAAGCACATTTATGTGAAGAGTCTGTTCGAGCTTGGCCCAGGAGCCCTGCATCCTGTGAGACCCAAGGTGGGCTTCCCACCCCTCCCAGAGGCGTCTGTTGTCAACGCTTGGGAGGGGGAGAGACAGAAGGAACTCCCCGCAAAGGTTCTCCTGAACCATTCACCATTGCAAGTCCTGAACTATAGGATTGGAGACCAGGACCTCTAGGTCTAGGTCATCCACCAATTGATCCCACTGAGACTGAAGCATCCACTGAGAGATTCTCATGTGGAGCAGAAAGTGAGGGACTGTCAGAATAGCAGCTGCCATGAGCCCGAGAAGGCAAAGGACTGACCTGGCGCTGACCCGCCTCAGACTGGACAACAGGCTGACATGAGCCTGGAGGGTGGCCACCCTGACCAGTGGCAGGAACGCAGTGCTCCCAGATCAGGCAAAGCATTTTCCTGTAGTGTACCCTAATTTTTCCTGTATTTTCACTGTAAAGCTAGGATGAAATTCCTGTAGATTTTCCTATATGCACAAATCAATGTAAGTACGCAATTGGTGTCATTGTGCCAGTCAATAAAATCACTAGGACAAATGTTCAGGCTGTTTTATGTGTTCTTATTTATTTTAAATATAAAAAAAATCACCTGCAACATATCACATAACTACTCTACAACTATAAGAACTTTATATGTAACAATATAATGCCATCTTGAGGTTCTGGGGACATGTTGAACGTATAAAGCTCAGTTTCAAGGTTCACATGTCTCCAGAACCTCCTGAAGGTATTATAACTTTGTAATAATACAGTCCCTTATACAGTATTTTATTTATAGTATGAAATGCCTTGACTTCAAATTTATCCCTTAATCACAGACTGATACATTTTGTGTTCTGCTCACAATGCATGAAAGGGGCATAGGGATGCACAAAATGCGCATACCCCACCCTCGCCCCTGCAGCCCACGGACAGGTGCACCCATACTGGCATTCAACAATGCCGACCACCTATCCACGGCTCCTCCCCCAACGCACAGGACTTTGCAGGGTGGCCGGTGGAGGAGTCGTCCCAGGCAGACATCCAATGGGATGCCCCCGGGACCCATAGTGGATCCCACATGTAGGGTGGCATGGGTCTGGGGCTGTGCATGCTGACAGCATGCACCCAGACCAGTGCGGCACCCTCCAGTCCCAGTGCTGCCTCACATAAACTTTCTGCGCCGCCATCCAGCTGCTCCCTGCCACCTCCTGCTGCCCAGCAGTCGGAGCAGCACAGTTTGCCCTGTCCTGGTCCCCCAGTGATCGAATGCCTGTATTCATGGGGGCATGCTTTGGGTTGTGGCAGGGTCTCCCTAGTGTACCCTGCACCACCCTCTATGGTCATGCGGCCAGCACTATGTGGGTTAGTGAATACACGTAGTACTGGCATGCCCCTGGAACGTCCTCATCACAGAGCTGTCTGCAGACATGGGGGATCAGGTGCAGTGGGTCTGCATATGCCCCCTTCGTGCATGCCATGTAGGGGGCACGGGAGTGTGGAGTAGCTACTCGCCCCAGATACACGTGCATAGCCACTCCACACCAGTCATGCACTGGGCCTACAGCTCTGTGTACCTGTAGCACTCCATTAATAAACATTGCTTCAGTGTATTGTTGTGTTTTTCATTAGCACGCTTAAGCATCCACACACACACACACACATATATACACACACACAGCTTTGTGAACCAAACTCTGAGGTAAAAACAAATATTCCTTTTTTTTCCCTTTATTTTACTAACCTTAGGCCAGACCAGGGTCTATGGGTCCCTTCTGATCTCACACATATAATTCATAACTCCTGCTTATCTTGATGAAGACACCCCCATACCTTCCCTAGGCTCACAATTAAATAGAAACATTGTCTAATTTTTTTCAAATAACCTCAACCTCTAAGCTGGTCAGAAGAAGTGCTGCCTTAGTGATCTTTCAAAAACGTAACTCTGCTCGGTGCACCAAACAAGCCAAGTAGCACTTAAGCACTCTTTGTGACCCCGACACCCTTTAAAGCCCACCATCATCAAGTCTCTTTTGTCTGGCTCACTTTTTGCACTTCATATGTTTAAAATAGACAAATTTGCAAAACAGAAGGTTTGTTTGCCTTGGTGGTTCAGGGCGCTGCTTCCCTCAAGCAACACTTGAGCACTCTTTCTTGCACCCCCCCCCACAAAAGCATAACACCATCAAGTGGTCAGTCTTTTGTCTGACTCATTTTGCACTTAAAATGAGTTTAAAACAGACTAACCTGAGGCTGCCCACAAGAAGGCTTGTTTACCTTCAGTGGCTTAGGCCATACCTCTCAACCTTTCTTCATCAAAATGTGTGACACGATGTGTGACAAATGCGTAAAATGTGTGACATATAGTCTAACATGGCACTGGAAGCTCAGAACACTATAGCTATCAGTGCACTAATGTTCATAATGTTTTTGTATAACTGAGCATAATAGACTATTATGAATTTCTGCTTTAAAGTCTCATTGGGGAATGTGGAATATCACTTTCCCCATGATGGACAAAGGGTTTCTGAGTGGTAAAATGAGTGACGACCTTCATAATGTGTAACAGTTGAGAGGTATGGCTTAGGCTCTGCTAGTCCAGAACAGTGGCATTTGAGATACAGCTTGGTTGACTCAACTGTGTTGCTGTTTTGAGTGGGGCCATATGGCAGGTGTTTGGATCATGCAGCAGCTCACTGGTTCCTGATCAGAAGATCTGAATTCATCATCAAAAGATGCACTGCCAGCATATTGCCTTACTACCCCAGAGAAACACAGGCTGCAAATGGACCAACAGAATTGCTTAGTGTAGCAAAGTCAGCAAACTGAGCACCAATTGGAGGGCTCTGTCTGGATATTGGCAGCCATGAGATTCATAGTGGGCATTTTCCCGTAGTGTTTGTCCATTTCCCGATATTTTAAAAATAAAAGATTTCCTTCCCGTACCCCGTTTTTGTAGTAAAAATCCCTTAAAATACAGGAATCCCTGTAGATCTAGGAGCACTGGAAATGTCATGCTGGAGGCCGTGTCCAGGATCACCCTGATGAACTGAAACCTCTGGGATCAGATCATGGGACTTGGCCTGGTTGATGGTAATACCCAGGCTGGAGAAAACCTGCAGGATAAAGGAAAGGAAGCGCAGGAGCGTCTCCCTGGCCGGGGCCGCCAGGAGCCAGTCATCCAGGTATGGGAAAACCTGAACTACCTGGGTACGCAGGTAGGCCACTACACAGAAAGGCTTTTGGTGAACACTCAGGGCGCATAGGAAAGACCAAATGGGAGGGCCTTGAACTGGTAGCGGTCCCCCTGGAACGAAAAGCGAAGATATTTGCGGTGAGAAGGGTGAATGGGGTAAAAGCACAAATGAAGCAGCACATTAGATTGCATAAAATAGATTTTACTGTGTAAATAGAAATCACAGACAGCGGTAGCCCAAACATCGACTAAGCACCCAGTGCTTCGACTTCAACAAGTCTCCATCAAGGGGGCGCTGACCCTAAGGGGGCCTGTACATAGAGTCAACAGACTTTAGAGCAGTACCCTTTTCTTGCAGATCAGTGATCGTGTCCTTGACATCGCCACCGAACAGCACGAACCCTTGACGGTGCGTCCTGGATAGCACACTGCACCTCCGGGACCAAACCTGACAACCGAAGCCAGACATGATACCAAAACTACAGTGAAAGCCGAGCTCTGACCAGCAGCGCCCTCAGCATCATACGTGGCATGAAGCATGTGCCAACTGGCCAACCACGAGACTGGACCAGATCTGCCACTTCCTGCTTAGTCTGAGTCTCAGTAAGGGAGTCCAATTTAGCTTCCACCTCGCTAAGGATCTCCTTCTGGCAATCCAATGTGAGCAATGTAGTTCAGAGCCCAGATTCCCAGAGTGGAAGAAGCACAGACCTTCTTCCCATACTGGTCCAAAAGGCAGGATTCCTTGTCGGGTGATGACGAGCTCAAATGCTTGGGATTAGCCGTACGGCCGTGAGCAGCGCTAATCATGACCGAATCGGCTTTGGGGTGTGAATTTAGGGATTTGACACCCTCTGGAGTCTGGTATAGCCTATCTGCCTTCCTCAGAAGGGGGGCTAATGCCGACGGTTGTTTCCAAATAGTGGAAACACGGTCCGCAAGAGGCTTGATCCAGGGCTCAATCAAAGTTGGAGTGGTCTCCAGCAGATCCAGGTGTGTAGCGAAGTTTTTTCCGCGTGTCCAGCTCCAAAGATCGCCAATGATTAACGGCCTGGATCTTATGCAGCAACTCCATGAAGGAAGGATCCTCTGGAGGAGTCCTACGCCTGGACTTGTCTGGAGTGCGTGGCTCATCGTCCAGGTCGGAGCGGCCGCTGGCGCTGGCCGGAGGTCTCTGAAGAGGATGAAGAGAAGACCCTCCCAGTGCGGGAGGAATGGACCCTTGGGAAACCTCGGGAAGTGTGTCCTCCCTGTCCTGGAACTGGAGGGCTCGCCTTGTGTCAGGAGGATGGGGAGGGAGTCTCACCTCCGACGACGGGAATCTGGAACCAGGTCTGGCGCCGGAAGATGGGTCTCATTTCCTTGGTGAGCTGAGCCTTGGCCTCAGCCCACCAGGAAGCCAGAGTCTCCTTCAGATCCACTGGCGGCTATGGGGACGGTGGAGAAGGAGGAGGAGGGGGTACGGATACTGGGGATATCTGTATGGCGAGTATCCATAACCAGACGGCAGGAAGCCCGGGGTCGGGTACTGCGGCATCGGGTACTGTGGTGCTGGATACTGTGGCCCCGGGTAGGACAGCATTGGATACGACAGAGCCAGGTACCCAGGCACCAGGGGCTCTGACAGAGCAGAAGGCCCTGGGAATGGCCCAGCAGGCAGGCCCGGAACGGGAGGCCCAGCATAGGGACGGTGTCCGGCAAGGGGATGTCGCCCGGCATTGGGTAGGCCTGTGTCGGAGCCAGTGTCCGAGGGTCCGACATCAAGTCATCTGGCCTAGTGGGAGGGAGACTTGACGGCAGCGTGCCTACATCCTCTGTGTCAACCGGGGAAGGGAGGCTAACCTCCCCAGGATCCAGCAAGGGAGACACTGGAGCCTCGGAGTGCAACGAGCGTTGAGGCGAGCCTGGGACGACGGACAGGTCAGAAGGGTCCAGCGTCAGCTCCAACGCCGTGTGGCTGTCGGAGAGGCTGACATCCAGCTTACCGGCAGGATCCGGGCAGACATCAGAGAAGCCGGCGTCCAACTTATCAGACGCTACGCATGACGAAGGCTGCGGAGGAGGGGAGGCCTTGGCAGGCATTTTGGAGGCCGTGCGCTGCCCCAAAAGGTCAGGCATCTTATTGGCCTATCCCAGGCGGGCGTCTGAGGAGCCGACGTCTGGCTTACGGGGGCCGGTCAGACCGGAAGGCCGCACAGTGGCGGGCTTACCGGGAGCTGAAGCCTCCTTTGACCTGGTGGCTCCAGAGGGCCCGGCTGGCTCGATGGAAGGGTCAACGCCGCCTGAAGCTCTCCAAGACGGCCGCTGTGGAATGGTCCCCTCAGAGGGACATTACCTTCAGCACCACGACTCCCAGTTGGAGTTGCGGCGAGCACTGTCGAGAGGAGTCCCGTCCCGATGCTTCTTCTTCATGATGGCTCTCAGGGGAAGTAGAGGCCTGCTTAAGTTTTTCAGCTCCTTTTCCATGGAGTACATCTTCTGTTTAACACTTGGGCCTCAGGGACTGCTGCCTCCACTTGTGGGTGGCGGCGCTTGAACTGCTGGCAGTGCTGGACACTTCTCCATGGGGTGGTCGAGGCCTAGGCTAAAAAGGCACTGGGAGTGTCCGTCCTTGTGCGGAAGCTTGGAGCCATAGAAATCACACTTGTTCTTGTGCTCAGATGGAGTAGGGGACAACATACGCGGCAGCTGAAGAAAAACCAATGAAAAATCGAATAAAATTTGACACATTTAACGGTATAAATACTGACGATAGAATGGCAAAGCTGTGAACTTAACCACGAGGCGCTAACACAAGCTAATGGCGGGAAAGAACTGGAAGGCGGGCGTGGGGGACCGCCCCTTTATACTGAAGTCACATGACATTGGTCACCTGACATGGAGCCGGTTCCCCGCCAGAAACTGCTAGCTAGAAATTTTTCTTGGGGTCCTGACGCCGCCTTCAGTCCTATATGCAGTTACCACTGCAAGAGCCCTTTGAAGTAAGATGTCCTGTTAATGTATTTTCAATGCATTTTCAACTTTTACTCACAACTTGGTCATTGTTTAATATTTTTTATACCACATTTTCAACATGGCCTTTTTTTGGACCCTACCTCGTAAATAAGGTAGGGGGAAATATTTAAAATCCAGGCTGAAAGGTGAGTCTGCAGTTGCTCCGCAAAATCATCTTTAGGGTGGGATTTGAACAATTTCACCTATCAGGTTCATGAGGTGGGGTATAAAAAGACTACATGAACATCCGGTGAAAAAATATGGTATGGTAATGACCAAGTTATGAGTGAATATTGAAATTTTTCAACATTAACTCATAACTTTGCAATTTTTCAATATTTTAACTCCACCTCATTAAGGGAGGTGAATTTTTTTTTTTTTTTTTCAAATCGCCAGACAGGTGATTTTACAGTTGTTCGCGAAAATCATCTTTCAGACCAGATTTGAACATTTTCACTTATCTGATTCATGAGGTGGGGTCATAAAAACACTATGTTGAAAATCTGGGGTAAAATATTAAAAACAAAACATTCTGAAAGAATGCTGAATTATGTCAATGTCCACTTACAACTTTACTATTTTTCAGTATTCTGACCTCAAAATTTCAACACAGACCATTTTTGACCTCACTTGATGAACATGGCAGGTGCCATTTTTTTGAAATAGTGCCTAAAATGTGTTTTCACACTTTTGGCGGAAATGACATTTTGTCCAGTAGTTTATAAATTATACCTGTCATGTTCAAAAGAGGAGATCATAAAAAGCTTATGTTGAAACTTTGGAGTAAAAATATCAGGGGGGAAAACAGAGTTGTACAGAAACATTGTATGCAGTTATATAGACAGTTGGCCCAGTGGGTAGCTCGTCACAATCCTGTGATGGTGAGCTAAGTTTGTGGGCGAGTTCGGTGAATGAGTTGGATGGGCTGAGGCTGAGGTGACGCCAGTACTGTGTCGCACAGGCAACAAGCCTCTGATGGCCATGCACTTCCACAGCTAGATGGACTCTTGGCCCTGTGCCTCCCCACGTGGGCCCTGTACTTCTGCAGCTCCCGGAAGTGCAGGACCTGGAGTACCCTGCTGCTCCACAACCAGACTGACTCTTTTCTTGGTGCAGGACTCAAGGACCCAGTGCCTGCATTCAAGCAGTGGAGGGGGTGGTAATTAGGGGTGCTATTCATCAATTTTAAATATATAGGCACTGTATGAAGTAGCAGATCACTGATACACAGCCTTGTACCTGTATACCTTCACTTATGAAGGTAGGGGACAACAGCATTGTACATGACACCCTTATAATAAATTTCCGAACTCTGTGGGGTTTGCATTTTGTGCAATAGTAACCCTAATGTGTATTAATGTAGTTTTTTTTTTTGGCCACAAATGTCCTTACTTCCTAAGAAATCAAAGCTACACAAAGTCAAACTGCTATCCCCAAATAAATATTGATAGCCTTAGTAAACAAGGAGCTTTATAAGAAATAAACACATAACACAACTCAAAAGCTAAAAAAATTTATTAAAAAATTAGCCAGTTGGGGGAAAAGAATGCTCATTTTTCAGAGCAGGCAAAAAAAAAAAAAAGCCCACCAGTTATAAATAAACACATTTTAAAAAGACTACAGTGGTCTGGAAAATCCCTGCTCCATCCCACAATAGTGGGGATCAAAATCAAAAGTCAGGAACTGGCAAAGTTGCCATTTCTGGTACAAGATTTAACATATAACAGAATATGAATTGAAACAGTTTTATATTTTGAACACCCAAACAGGAATATAATACTTAAAAAATGAATTTTAGAAATCTGTACATCATATACCAATTACATTTATAAATGTACAGAACTACAAATATACATTTTACATAATGCAATATTTATACATTTGAAAACTAAAAGGCAGAATAAAAGGGTCAACACAGCATATATCCAATAACTGTATCTCATTAAAGTATCTAAACTAAAACTAGCTTGCAAAGAAGACTTTCAAAAAGCTTTATTACAATACATCAGACATTAAAGTTATATATATTTTTACATAAATATACATATAACACCTTAAAACAAATAACATTTCACCTTATAATACATTTATTTTGGGAAAACCACCCCTTCTTTTATTTTAAAAAGTATGATTTTGTTTATATTTCAAAAGTTCTCCATAATTTTTTTTCTTTTAAAATGTATGGATAAGTTCTTTACCTTTTAATTTTTTTTTTTAAATTAAAGTATTATATCAAAATCATAAAACATTGCACTGGTCATCCTCTCAATTATTCAAACATTATATAACCTAAAAGTGCAATGCATACATACGTGGTGGTTAAAGAGGTAGATTATAATCAAGTTCACTAAACATTAAAATCAACTTTACTAAAAGTATTCACAAACATAAGCACATTATATCAATTAATATGTAAAGCATTTATATTTTCTAAATTAATATAGAAGGTTGTACATTTAAGCACAAATACCAATGTACAGCACAAATATTTTCACAAATACTTTATACCGCACAAAGATTTTACATTTTATAAATTGTTGCAAAGCACGAAAACCATTGCACAGTATGAACATTATAATAAATACCTTATCAGTGTTCATTTCAGGCCACGGGAGCACGCCATTGACGCACCTGACATGTGGCCTGACCCATTATGATATTGTGGCTTAGGTCTTTTGGCACACCTGCAGCTTTAAGAATCCTGGGCACGCGTGTAGTGGGGCGCCAGAGGCACTTTAACTTTCATCCACAGACACAAGCGGGAGCAGGTATGTTCATGCTGGGAGAAGAGGAGGTACTAAAGGCTTGCATGCCAGCTCAGGCATGCCCCCAGCCCCTGGGGGCGTGTCGGGTTTACAGAGACCATGCTGGAGAAGAGGAGGGACAAAAGCCTCCGGCTCAGGAACGGCCCGGCCCCTGGGCGTGTCAGGTTTGAGAAACTCCATGCCAAAAAGCAGCCACTGAAGGAAAAGTTAATGGCCTGGGGACTTAAAAATGACCCCTAGGGGCGTGTCAGGTGTGGACGACTGTAGCTCTGTAGGAGTTAGTCAGTGCAGTGGACACTTTGCTGAAGTAAGGAATGCCGCGGCATGATGGATCTGAGACCACTGATGTAGTCTGGCTCTGATATTTTGTTAAATTTGCTGAAATGGGACTCAAACAGTAATTGTAAAAACAGCTGCTGATCACCAACCAGGCGCAGCTCTGAGAGCAGACACCACACAGTACAGTAAGTTGCTAATTATCTCTCGATCAGAAGGGAACACACAGAAAAAAAGATTTCTTTTCTTGTTTTTGCATAATCTTGTTATTAATTTCAAAAATTTTAAAAAACAAAATACACAACAACATGTCTAACAGACGCATGACAAATGGATGCATTCCATATGACATTATAAATACAGTTGTTAATAAAATAACAATACCTTAGTTATATTTAACCCAGTCCGGTTCTTCCATGTACCATTTCATTTTACATTTCCAAGCCATTTCTTCCCAAATTTATCTTCAGCTATTAATCTATAGATCTCTAATCACCCGGTATCTCCCTATTCCAGTCTCATCCGTAATGTGATCTCCTCTTCTCCACTAAGTGGTGCTAGGAAGGGAGCCCATTCCCTATAGAAGGATTTTCCCTTGTCCTTGAGCATGAGGGACAATCTTTCTAGGGCCAGTGTCTGCAGGATAAGCCTATGCCATTGCATAATGGAAGGTGTTACACAGGTGACCCAGGTATTTTGTATGCAATGCCTCGCCAACATTAGTACTACCCTTATCTACCGTGGTAATGGCTCCCATTCTCCCTCCTCTCCTGGGACCATACCAAATAGGCCTATAATAGGTTCTACCCGCAAAGGGCAGCCTGCCATTTTACTAACCTCCCCAATTACTTCACCCCAAAAGGTCTGAAGAACTCTGCACGACCAGAAACATTGCATATACGTCCCTCTCTCTCTTCCACACCTACCACAGAGAGGAGATACAGTCGGGTGTGCCCTATGGACTGCCGCCGGGGGGTAATAAAGCCTATGCAAGAATTCATAGAAGGCTTCTTTGAATCTGTTGCACACTAGGAGTCCCGTATGCCCTTCTAACAGTAATTGCCAATTACCCTCTGCAATTTCACCCCCTATGGCCCTGTCCACACTACGCCTCGTAATGTTACAGAGGGTGTAAAACGTTACCGTAACAGGTTGCATTTACACCTGTAACATTACAGTAGGCGTTTTCGTAACCGTTGTTAAAACCACATATGAGGTGGTTTCAACAATGGTTATGAAACCGGTCCCGCCCTGGTAACGTTACCGGCAGTAGTGTGGACGGCCGATAACGGTCCCCTGCAGGGCACGAAGTGCAGCGTGAGCTGCATTGTGGGATCGGGCGCCACTGTAACGGTCGCCTGGCTCCCAATGTGTGAAGCGGCAGTGCAGGTCCCGTAACGGACACCACCGAGGTGTGGACGCACTGCACCGCTCCCCGGCTGTAATGGATTGCATCTGTTACCAGGCGCGAGTGGTGTAGTGTGGACAGGGCCTATGTCAAGATTTCTTTTCTAAGTACTTATGTTGCTGGGCTATGTCAATGTGCAACTTTTATCTACTAGCTTACATGTCAGGCAGCGAGCACTCTGAAGTGGCAACCACACAATTATTTTCCTCTTTTAGTAGAATAATTGCCTTTGGGTGGGCTGAGCTCGTAAAGGGAATCTGCTAATGAGAATGATCGTGATTCGTGTGGCTGCCACTTTGGAGTGCTGCCTGACATGTAAGTTAGAAAGATAAAAGATTACACATTGACATAGCCCAGCAACGTAAGTACTTAGAAAATACATCTTTTTTTCTGTCTGTTCCGATCGAGAGATAATTAGCAGTTTACTGTGTCTGCACTCCGACCTGCGCCAGGTTGGTGATTAGCAGCTGTTTTTACAAATACTTTAATTCCCATTGCAGCAAAGATATAGAGACTGCAAATTTTTTTTGAGGGGGGGGTAAACAAGAAGTTTGAAGATCTGGAGAGTGAGCACTCCACTCAATTTGAGTGGCAGCTTGAGCAACACGGTCAAATTTGGAGGAGGGTGTTTCTGACAGTATTCAGCCACAGAATTGCTGATCCGGATGCAAGGGGCGGCGCTTCTGCTGTGAACCATGCGATGTGCACTGAGACACATCACATGGTACAGAACAGGAAACTACCCAAACCGCGCCATTTCACCCTTGTTGCGCAGCTACTTTGGAGTCACCGTTGTGGAGAGAGCTGCTTGTAGTTCTTAAGCGCTATAATAACATCGCTATAATCGCCGATTCTGATTTAAAAAAAAAAAGTGTATATCAGGCAAATTACAACTGATATTTTAGCTGTGGGAGTCTCAGAGAGTAGACTGTGAATTATTTTGTGGAAATATTATTACTGTAAGATTGAACTTACTAAAACAAATTGATAGCTGAGACAGCAAGGCAGGATGTGGGGCCTCTGTCATCTAATCTTATCTATCTACCTACCTACTAAGGCAGAAGAAAATGCTTTTCAGAACTAAAAGTGAAAATTATAAAGCCAGAGTGGAAATTTGATGAGCCAGATCTGTGTGTGTGGGGAGAGAGAGGGTTGCTCTTATATCTCACCTAAGTTGGCAGCAGAGCAGGCAGGAAAGCCAACACAGGTTAAAACAGTGTTCTGAAAAGAATTACAGCACAGGAAAGGTAGAAATTGAAGCAAAGAGTGGGGGGGGGGGGGTCTTGTTTTGTTCACAACTGGCAGCCAGGCAGGGAAAAGCCACAGACTAACTTAAAAGAATTAAACTGAAAAATAAACGGGGATAAAGGAGAGGAGTCCATGTGTGAGGGGTTGTGTGTAAGGGGGGGCTCAGGGCTGTGTCTTTTTCACACCTACATTGTAATACTAGTCTCCACCTGATTACACAGCTTGACTGAGCAATATCTGTCTGAATGTCACCACTTCCCACAAATATTTCAAATAATTATAACTGATGGAGTGTGTGTGTTTGCTCTGAGTCAAGCTGCAGAATCATAAACAATAAATAAATCGCAGCCACTGACTGTGACTGAAGCCAGAGTGTGGGGGATATATTCTATCCAGGCAGGAAACGCAACAGAAAAAAAACAAAACATATTTTATTACAGCAAGCAGGACAAGTGGGCAGAATCTTGAACTTCTAATCTCTCAGTAGTCTGCTGCAGGCAGGTAAATAGATTTATTAAGAGTCTAAGAACTAGTGAACTTGAATTAAAGAAGCAAGGGCAGGGCTCTGTCTTAGATAAGTTTGCTGCAGGCAAAGGCACATATATAGACAGCAAACAATATATTTAAAGTATCCGTTTGTTCACATTGCAGTCAGATAGAGAAACACAGACAGCTACATTATTAAAAGGAGCAGTCCAAAAATTAAATTCTTCAATTAGAAAAAAGAAAGAGACACTGCAGCAGAATAAGAAAGAAACTAATTTTAGGAAAAGCAGCAGGGTCAGAGTGGTGGACTGAACAAAATAAAGCAGCAAGCAAAGAGCGACTACTTCAGTGTGTTCTGAATTCCTTACTCTCTCCATCTTGTTCGCATATCTCTTGTGTAGTGTAAAAATAAAATAAAAGACTCAGACACAGGACAAGATTTGTCATAATAAATAGTTTTTTATTAAAACATTTTTGTCAGTGAAACACACCAACCCCATTATTTGTCATTATATAATTCTTTTACTTCCTCAGTCGCCTTCCTCATAAGAACTAAAATATTAAACAAGGCTGCAGCTGCTTGCTTATAAAAATGAGTGTCTAGTTACGGCAAAAAAACAAAACAAATGAACATTAAAACATTTTTCAGGTCTCCTTCACCTAAGAGACTATGTTCTGCTGCATCAGGATCAGGGTCTTCTAAAAATTCAAATGGAAGCAATGAGGTGCCAGTTCTGTCGGACACTCCTATGTTGTCCATCACTGTGGCAGACACACAATTGGGAACTGACAGTGCTAGTCAGTCACAACTTGATTTTGAGTCTGCTGCTTGTGAAGTACCTACAGCCAGTCCCATGTGGGCAGTATTAAACGTAATTTTCAGGGCCACTGGCTCACAATATACAGGTGGTTGAGATATAATTCAGAAAAAAATGTGATGACTTGTGCTGTGTGCATCAGTAAAAAGAAACAAAATACTCTGACTTCTGGCACTAACAATTTCAGGACAAGCACCCTGACTAGGCTTGCTGACTCGGCAGACCACAGAGATGCTATGGTAGTCAAAAATATGCAGGGAGATTTGCGGCATGCATTCTGAAAAAGAACAAGCTGTTCTAGTGGCTATGAAGAGTGTTTATTGGATAGCCAAGGAAACCTTGTCAATTCATAAATATACAAGTTTAATGGAATTTTTGTCTAGTTTAGATTGTCCTTTTGTTGACAAACTGTGGCCAAGAATGCCTCATATTCATCAGAAGCTACAGCCAATGACATCCTCGAATGCGTAGCTTGTAATTAGGCAGGAGACAAGTAAAAATTTGAAAACAGCCCATACATCACATAATTTGTGATGAGAGCACAGACATCACTGTTGCAAAAAAACTAGTATTGTATGCAAGAGTGCTTGATCCTGAAAGTTTTGTTCCATCTACTCATTTTCTAGAGAACCTACAGATCTCTGATGCCACTGGAGCAGGGATAGCTAAAGAATTAAAGCAATTCCTAGCCAGCAAAAAAATGATCATGAAAAAAGTTATGGGATTGGGAAGTGATGGAGCAAAAGTCATGACAGGGACTGATGAGGGAGTCACTGGGCACATGCTATGTGAAAACCCAATGCTAGTACATATCCACTGTGTTGTTCATAGGGTTGTGCTAGGTAGTTCACAAGCAGCAGACTCTGTCCCTTACCTAAAAGAATATCAAGAGGTGCTAACTGGTATTTTCTACCATTTTAATAGATCAGCCAAAAGAGCTGACAAACTAAAACAAATACAATAAATGCTAGAGGAACCAACTCTAAGAGTGAAGGAGGTCCATGATGTGAGGTGGATAGCAGTTTACAAAGCGGTTGAGACTGTTCATCACATCCTAGACTCCCTTCTCACTTTTTTCTGCAACGAAACTGATGCTAGAGCAAAAGGCTATGCCATAAAAATGTCCAAACAGGACTTTATAATGACAACCTATATGCTAATGGATGTACTTGCTCTAATTACCCAGCTTAGTGTAGTGTTTCAGAAAAGAGATCTGCACATCTCTATGGTCCATGTCAGTTTGGAGAAGTGTTTCTCCGATTTAGGAAAAATAAAATCTGGAACAAAGGAAAAAATGTATCTAGATGAAGTGGAAAGGGATATCCAGGAAGATGAAGAGGAAAAGATGGTGTTCAAGGGGCATCACATACTAAGGGGAGGCAAAAACCTTTCAATCAAGGACCATTTCATTGACCAGTTGGTTGCAAATTTAAAAGACAGATTCCCAGGGTATGACAGCAACAAGATGGCTGCTTTTAGAGTACTGGATCTTAGGCCAGTCAGCAGCCTTTCTACAGACAAACTTGAAACCTGGGGAAATGAACAAATCCAGGTGCTGCTTGAGCATTACGATCAAGAGCAGAGACACAGTTTGAGACAATGGCACCACCACTTGCGGATGCAGACTGCAGCAAGGCAAATGGAAACTGCTGAAGCCACTTGTGAGAGAGGGATACCCGAGGGACAACATGCAAACTCTTTGGGGGTTCATTAACAATTATCATAAGTTAGTCTTCCCAAATCTTTTGACACTGGCTGCATTGGCATTAACTGCCACAGTCCATACAGCAGACTGTGAGAGGGCTTCAGTGACCAGAACATTGTAAAACTAGCATGAGAAATAGGTCTGCTACTACAGTCAATGATCTGCTGACTGTTGCAGTTGAGGGACCTTGCCAGACTGAATTTGATTTTCTTTCTGCAATCAATATTTGGAGGGGAAAAAAACAAAGGAGGTTATTCCAGCATGTGGACTGCACTGACTGACTTCAAGTTCAGCACATTAACTGAACTTGACTGTAGTGTGTACTGACAATTTACTAGTACTCTATACAATCACTACAAATATCTCAAAAAAATGTTCAAATATTTTAATTTATCCCTCTTGATATCATGCTTCATTAACCAAATAATTATTTGGTTATTATCTTAATATGTAGCCTGACCTTGGATCTGTGACTGCTATCAGGACTCTAACTAGGCTGTTTATAATGCCTGCTCTTTGTATTCTTCCAATGTTTATTCTCCCTCTCATAAGAGTGCACGGGCAGTGGTTTTTTGCTGGCAAAACTTCAGTTTACCACACTGCAAACAGACACTACTACTGGATGGACACAAGACCTCACCTGGCTGCTGCCTCAGGCCTGATCTTGATTGATGCCAGGCAGTGACAGAGATCTGTCAATGCCTTCTTGTAAACTGCTATCCACCTCTGACAGCATGTAAAATGCCATACTTATTTTCTGAGTCACAGCTCACACCTCCTCTGTTGATCTGCCCTTGCTGCAATAGTTCACCAGCTTGTCATGAATACCGTTTACTGTGACACGCTAGTAACAGCCATTTTTTAATATGTCTCATGCAGCATTACTTAAAATTTTGTATACACATTTTTTAAGAAATGTCATGTATGACCCACATTTTTCCTGAAATAACCCACCTTTTCAGTGTCCAGAGGGTCATTTAACCCACCAAATTTGGTTCCTAGAATGAACGCTGCCTTATAACCTCATGAAGAGTTTGAAAATCATCACACAGGATAAAAAACACTGTTCAGGATGAATATTTTACAAAAACGAGTTTCAATATTCATGCTACACATAGATTTTACAGAAGAAAATAAAAGTCGCAAAGGATTGCTTTGTGAAGGCTTTAATTTTTTAATCAAAGATAACTAATTACTGCTAATTAATTATTTTATTTTTTTTTTTTTGCTATTACTTTCTGCTCCTGTGCCGGCTATTCTCCGGAGGGCACCTCCAGCCCTGTCCCTTGGTGTCCACCATCCGGTGCTGACCCGGACTCCCAGAGCTTACCCCCCCCGGCAGGATCGTCGAGGTTCCCCAACCCCCAACAAAGTCCAGATCCAGTGGGCCAGCACCATGGCTGGCCGAGAGCGGAGCCTGTGAGGCGCCCTCCACCACTGTGCTGCAACAATTCCTTTTTCCAGTGTTCTCCCTGGGGCTGGGGCATTCAATGAGACCGGCAGAGGGGAGTGTGCACGCGTCCGCACGTGCTCCCTCCAAGCATCTGCCCCAACTCCTCTGCATACTGCAGCATGGCACCCTGTCCCCCAGTCTCTGCCAGGGGGTGAACAGGCACCGGCTACTGAGGACCCTCTATCCGGAGAAGAAGAGCAGTCCTTCAGACGCCAATCCTTCTCCTCCCTGTTAACCCCAGGCAGCTCGTGCTCGCTCCTTGAACATGGGTCACTGGCACAGCAGCCCTCGGTGCCACCAGGCCGGCACCAATTAATTGTTTTAAAAAATATGCTGTGTAACTCGTGCTAACCCTCCTTCACAAACACTACATCATCACCCTTAATTTCCATAGAGGTTTTTTCTGCTTCCTGGCAGGCTGGGTGGCTGTATCAGCATGTCTCGTGGTCACTGGCCGTCCTGATCCCCTTTTCCACCTCCCGGGCTGAGCAGACCATTAATGCTCTCGGGGAGGGCTTCACTGAGCCCAGCTTTTGTATTTTTCCACCGTGTTTCTCCCCTGGGGCCCGTGGATTTGCAAAGGATGAGATGTCTGAACTCCACCTCCGCGGAGACAGTCCTGGTATCCTAAACATGGGTTCCCCTTCCTTAAGTGGTGATGTGCTGCCATCCAGCTGTCATTGGGTGTTGGTCAAGCAGTACGCCACACGAATCCCCCCTCCCCAAGGAAGGAGAACTGTCCTGGGATGCACAATTGTTCCTCTCCCCGCCAGCCCCCAAGCAACCCAAGTCCATTCCCGACTCTGGATCACTGGCACGGCAGGAGGTAAGGCACCCAGTGCCTCATCACGCCATGCCACTGGGCTGGCTACCTTTAACTTTTTTGATATAGCTTTTTACCCCTCGGTTGCTGACCACTCCGATCCCACCTCCCCCAGACCAGCTACCGTCTGCCCTGTACTTACCTCTGCGCAGATTGCCCCACAGATCCCCCCTGTCGTGGCAGGCATAATTAAACTTAAAACTAATTCATTCTTTTTTTTACCAAAACCCACAAAAGGATATTTTCCCATGATACAAAAAAACCCCTGGAAGTTTCATACCTCAACTCTTTGTTACTTTTTAACTACCTCAGCACAAAAACAAAGGAAGTAAATTGGGCAAAAATATGTAATTTTGGCCCTTAATATCTCAAACACTACAAGCCCAATCCTCATGCAATGGGGCGGGGGAGGGTTTAGAGACCCTAAGACTGACACATTGTATATGTGAATGTATGTATATGTGTGTGCATGTATGTTTGTGTGTGCGTGTAAGCACACCAGTGCTTTTGTTACCAACAACCATGAGAACACTGTTACCAATATAGAAGGACATGAAGTTGCTGTATGTTATCACAGGTTGTGTCTCCTATTTTCTACCCCAGACCAGCAGCAGAAATGTTATCCTGTTTGACTAAGATCAATATGAAACAGTACTGTGACTGTAGTGTTGGAGCTGCACAGCTGGTAGCAGTCTCTCACTTGTAGGCCAGAGGGTCACAGGTTCAGTGCCCACATTAGGGACTTGGGCTCACAGCAAGCGGACACTGATAACAGCACTTGAGGTGTCCCACAAAGGATCTGGGCTTATATTAAACAATGACCCTGCAGAGCAATACTAGGATATCCCACATCAGGGACTTCAGCTCATACCAGCCTTCACACTGCAGTGCAGCACTGGTATCCACACCACAAAGTTGGTCTCATACCAAACGCTGACAATACAGTGCACAGTACTAGGGTGGTGCTGTCCTGCCTTGTCTTAGAAACACAGAAAATGATGGCAGAAGGAGACCAAGGGTCCATCACGTTTGTCCATGAGTTCCCAAGACCTATTATTTGTCTTTCAGCTCAGACGTTAAATCCTAGGTACCTTCTAATCTGCCCAGTTCTGTAACCATCTCCTTAGTAACCCTGACAGTGTACATTTAGTAAGAGGGACCTCAGAATTTTTATAACAGCTGGACCTTCCTACAACTTTATTCTTTCTTGTAAATCTACTAATTTTGAAAGTGATTCTGCCCCTGATCCAATTTCAGAAACTATCAGCTAAGCCTAAGGAACTGTGCAAAGCATTATGAAATGTCGGCAAGGAGAACAATACAGGGCCAGTGTGGTATGTGGTAGTAAGGGAATCCAGTTGGCTGGTGATCAAAGAGACTTCAAATGTGCTCAGCCTGATGTCGGCAATGTGTCCCTCACACTGGCCCAATGGTAGTGGAGAGGGAGACACGAGTCTGTAGGCCCACCAGGGTATCCTGACCAGGCACCATATGTGCTGATTCATTTGGCTCCTAGGGAAAGTGTCCTGGGCAAGGATGCTCAAATACTGCAAATAAAAAATGTGTGTGTGTGTGTGTGACCCCGGGGGAGGGGGGGAGCTTAAGTCTGATAGGGCATTTAAACTTATAATGGGGGACTGAATTTTAAAAAGGTAATACAAGGCTTAAAGGGCACAAGTCTAAAAAAATGGGGGTGCACACGCACACTCTAGCTCTGTGGTACCAACTGGGAGTGGGCTGCCCAGCATTCTACCCTCCAAGATAACCAGCTACAGAGAATTAACCAAACTGTTAAAGCCAGGACTGGGGAATGGAGTAACAGTGGAAGGAGACAGATAGAGGGCTACGGTGCCCAATCAGGGTGATGAAGCACGAGCAGACTTGATAGACCAACAGGCCTACTCTGCTGGCATCTAGTATGTTATGTTAGAAGCACTGCCTGCAGCTGCATTATCAGTCACTCAACCCCCCCTTCCCCATGAAGGGACAGATGTGGTTACAGTAACCTTAATTATCAGGGTGGGGAAAGGAGGAAGAATTGGGGGAAGACAGTGTCTGGCACAACAAAAGAGGGGTCCTATGGCTACTGTTGGAGGTCCTCATTCTTGTATTGCTCAAACCCAGTTGCTTACAATCCCCTGCCATAATTATGGACTGGTTTGCTTATAATCATTACACTGTTACTTAATTCTTGAGTGCCTGTTGATCACTGGGGCTGAGGCTACCCTTTCAATGCTGATAACAATCTTGTCTGAAAAATCCTTAACATCCGTGTCCACAATTTTACTAAATACCTGAATCACGGAACAGTAAGGAGGAGGACATAGCTTTTTGGAAAAGATGTTCCCCCATGTATCCTATTACCTGGGGAGAATGGTCTATCCACAAGTAACACATAAGGAGTCTAGGTGTTCAGTTAACATGTGAACGCAGATTCTGAAAAATTATTTAAACAAGGCAGTGAAGGGGAAGCCTGCAGCTGACACGAGCAGCTGTGCATCTGACTAGCTTCAAAAGCAACATTATTTTTTTTTTTTGTCAATTCTGTTTAATCACCTCCATACCCAGAACTCTCTCTGGCTACTCAGCTACCCCGCCGCTTCTACCACCTGCTGTGACCAACCTCCTAAAGGGCATTACTTTCTCCTTTCTGAACCCCCCCAGGCCCCACAGTCCACAAGGAGATCAAGGGTGGAGGCAGAGATCCAGCTGTTAGGGTGGCGGCGAGCACCAAGAGCAGTCGCCTATCTGGGCTAGAGGGTGTCTCACCCATAAACCCTCCCCTAGACGTGGTCGCAATGCTGCACAACTTGTGATGTGAGTGCTCCCACTACGTCCGAAAGGCAGCCGCCCAACATCCTTCCCTATGTGTGATCTCGGCATCTGTTGTGACACTCGATCTCCACCGGGTGTCACTACCTGCGCGGGATATGGCCCCCTTCCCTCCCAGAAGAGGAGAGCCATCCTCCGGATGCTCAATCCTCTCCTTCCCCTGCCGACCACCGGGGGCCTGGGCTCGCTCCCAAACCCGGGTTGCTGGTGTGGCGTGAGGTGCGGCATCCAGCACCTCAACCTCAAGTGCCACCAGGCAGGCCTAAAGGCAACATCATTATTTAATTAAAATCAAAGTTTTAAGTAAGTTTACTTCAGACTTTTTCGTTTGCAGCCGTAGATACATAAGCTCATCTTTTAGTGAAAGCCAGAATTTGGAGGCTTTTGAAAATGGAACCTCCTTGACAGCAATGGGGGACCAAGGCAGGAACCAGTCTTCTCCAGTGTCAGGAACCAGTGCAGTGTGAGGCACCCCCAGAGACAAAATCGGTGAGCCTGAATCCTCCATCAAGGCCATCCGACAGACTGTTAGAGATTTAGACAGAAAAGTGAGGCATTCAATACTTAGGTCACCACTTTGAAGTAAACGTTGAATCCATAACCACTGACATGCAGAATATTACCAACACCTCCAAACAAACTGATGGTAGCAGTATACGGTGGTCATGAAGGACAACAGAGGACAGAAAATAAGAGTTGAACACCTGGAAAATGCTAAGAGCCATGCATTTATGGCCAATAAGTATTCCAAAGGAGGAGGAAAGTCTGGATCCTGTGCTATATGTTAAAGACTTGCTAAAATGCTATTTGGAATTTCTCAAGGTGTATCTGCTCGTAATGCCTATAGGATAACCCTGTGAAAACAACCTGCATAACTCAGAGCTCTCCCACACCTTCCAAACAGCAACAAGGGAATGCATGAAATGGAGTGTGTTCTAAAGCCTACAAATAAAGCAGCTGGCCCAGCGGCTCAGCAGTAGTGCTACTGGATATCACGCTGGCAACCTGGGTTCAGATGCAGACCTGGGTCACATGGGGTGGGGAGAATTGGGCATCCTATGGACTGCTCTCCTATTCCCAGGAAGGGAGCCTGGCTATACTGCTCATCAACTGTTACCAAGTGGAGGCCCTTAAGGTAAAGACCAACATCTCATCAGGCTGTGGACAGGCCCTGGTGAGCCCTGCATCAGGGGCATAAGAGGAGGCGAGTGCCAGATACGTCGCAGGTATGGGACCGACAGGCTGCTGCCAGAAGGGACCATGCTAGAGAAGGAACGAAAAAAGAAAAGGATTGTGAGTCAATGTTGAAGAATGAGGAGAAACTGCGCTGAATAAAACAGGGCCTGTGCTTTCCTCAGGACTCCATACCACCATTGCTGTGTATGGATATCTACACCTCGTAAATTTCTGTACATTCTAAATCTACTGACAGTCTAAGTATAGAAAAATCTAAGACTGCTCAAGGGGCCGGGATGACACTTGTCACCAAGTTCTGACACCCATCATATATCATTAAAGAGAGAATTTATAAACACTGCAAAACTTTAATACGGAACGGGAACATTGTTTAACCAGGAGTAGTACACTAAACCAAAGCTTATTTCCAGATGCGACCTGGGGAGCACAAGAAAGTTAAATGACTTGTTCAGGATTACACAGTATGCACCTAGGTGGCTGTGGGATTCAAACCCAGGTTTCCAGATCTGCAGCTCAGAGCCTTAACCCACTGTGCTATACTGCCTCATAGATGACTTAAACCTTAGAACTTTGATGGTGACCCATGGTTTGCCAGTAGGAGAAGGAGAAACCTTAGGAATAACGTCATACAGAGTTCTAGCCAATCATAACACCCCTTTGACATGGCTAGCGCCACCAGAAGAAAATGGTTGGTGTGGTGACTGTGTTCGCCGAGTGTGACAGAACACACAATATATCTCATATGTAGCATAATACAGAGTCCATATTTTTTCCACTGGAATTTCAGGACTCCAGACGGAGGCACATCCATGTTGCGTGGGGATTTAAAAGTTGCATTTGTTTGTTTCATAGCTGTTCTAAAACTCAACTGCAGAGGGGCTCAAATGGGAATGTTCTCTGGGAAGGGGTCATTCCCTGATCCAATATCCACCTTGGGATTTGGAAATTAAACATAGAATCCCAAGATGTTTAGTTTAGGGGACATTAGGGCAAAACAAATAGACCAAACATGAATGAGAGAACTGTTCACAGCAAAGAAAAACATTCCCAGCTGTGTTCTGTACAGCTGCCTTGCAACCCCTGACCGTGATGGGGGTCAGGATCCTCGATCAACATCATAGTAAAATCCAGGCAGGATGACTCTCACAGCAGTAGTGTCCCCAGCTGATACTGTTGAAGTTGCAAGTTTTGATTTAATTGTGAAACAGTGAAATGCAGCATTTAATAATCTAAGGATTTGGTTATATTTGGCACAATACACAGTCTTTTTCTTTCACAATTCACCTTTTCATTTCTCTCAGGTTGCTTCTAACCTTCTCCTACTACTTTACACAGTTAGCCTCTGTGTTTACAGTCAGAGCAATGGCCCTATATTGTGTCTCTAGTCCTGAACCCACCACTGTGCACCCTGGGGTACAGCAGTCAGGCTCAGGATTCCAATAAAGGTCTCCCACATGGGTAATGTGACATGAACGCTACATCCAGTAGTAGGTTTTTTTCTATTCGGCAACTAGAATGGGGGCAACTTGGCCGAAGAGAACAGTAAAAAATTCTAACATTTTCAACATACATGCATAAAACTATGTATGCCAACTTAGCACCTTTCATACCAGTGTCAATCTATATTATGAAGTATTTATGGTAAACACCACATCTCTGGTGCCTTGGCTGTATTCATTTTTGCCCCATCAATGTCAACCACTACACTAATCGGTATATCAATATCAGATGTAGTATAGCCTAGAGACTTAAAGCACCAAACTGACTCTGGAGACCCAGCAGATCTGGGTTTGAAACCTACAACTTCCATTTGCATACTGCGTGACTCTGAGCAAGTTATGTAACCTCCCTGTGTGTGGGAACACCTGGAAAAGCTTGGGTGTGCTTTTCCCAGTCAAACATTCTAACCAAAAAGTGAAAATAAAAGAACAGTGACTTGTTTTCACTTCCTATTTAATCACTGACTCTGTGGGCACACACCCCTCTCTTTTCTACGATCATCAGTGACTCTTTCTCTCATTGCCGGGCTCCCACCTCTCATCTTCATTAACATTAGTAAATCTTTTGCTCTCTCCCAGACTCACTCCCCTACTTCTCTCTGTGACATGTTGAGTCCCATGTCAGGCTCACACTTTTTTATCTTCATTAACATTAGTAAATCTTCTGCTCTCTTACTGACCCACAACCCTACTGCTCCCTTTCTCTCTCTGTGATATGTTGTATCCCATGTGTAGACACAGCTACTAGCAGCAGCCATGTTGCCTCCAAATGGTAGAATTTTTATAAGCTTATGATATGTACAGTAGGATTCTAACCATTATATTGTATTTCTTTGAAACTTGGCTTCCCAGCCAAATGCCCTTTGGGGTGACAACTGCCTCAGTGTTTGCACACAGAGGTTCTTTGTCTTTTAGATTGTTTTTTGTTTTAATTGGGTTCACAACATAACCCAGATAGACCATCTTAGGGTAGCTGGTTCATTCCACTGGTGTGTCAAACAGACGAGGTGTACTGATGAGTCCTGGTGGGACGAAACACGTGTCTATGTCTTCTGTTGGCACCCTTTGCAAACTGTGTGAGAGGCCTTTCTGCTTAAAGTTGAACCAGCATAATATTCTGAGGTGATCTGCACATGCAGCCCATGATGCTTTGCACTGTGGGGGCATGTGTGATTCTGTATTTCTTTCTAACCAGTATGTTGCCAAACTGAGGTGCCTTTTTTTTTTTATAAACACCCAGGGCCCGATTCTACAAGGTTGGCGCAGATCTTGCATCAAGCCCTGCGTCAACCGCTGTGTGTGTGGTGCAGCTTAACCAAAGCCTTCGGATACAATGCAGCCTGATTTTACAAGGGCTGGTGCAGTTGTGACAATTTCCTCACTTTACAGCAGCCTGCACCAAAGGTTTGGCGTAAGCCCCAAAAAATGGGTCTCCTACGGACGCAAAGTTAAACCAGAGAGGAACTAGTCTGACTACCTGCATTCGGTGCTGGGGACTTGCGGCAGGGCTTTTGTGGCAGGTGGCTTACAAAATTGCGCTGCTATGTTAGATGCAAGTCGTCACTTATGGCCACACTCTCTGAACAATACTTTTAAAATCAGGCCCTCAGAGTTATGGCTAAAAGCTTGAAGTAGGAGGAACAGACCAAAGAGGTCTTCGGAAATTTGCTAGAGGTCAGAGGGAATCTGGGTAAAAGCAGACTTTCAGAGAGCATGTTTACTATAGAAAATTTCAAATAAAACAGTTTTCTTCCACACCTTCACTGTTCAGCTAGAACAAGGTGGCAGGTGGGAGTTGTAAAGGAATACAAACTACTGCATAGCAGGCTGAATTCGTGTCCATTATATTTAGCGCCTTCAACCTGCTATACATATTTGTGGCTGACAGAATTCACGCCCACCCCAACTCAGAATGGTCTTCTAAAATTATAATGTAGCACAGACAGTCAGAAGAAGTCTGAAGGAACAACCAAGAGGAAAAGCAGAATACTGAAATCAGGGAGCGAGTGGGAGGACAGTTATGGGACCGGGAAGTAAGTACAGCATTCCGCCACGTACAGCACTCTATTTGGCTCCCTCATTCTGAAGCTACACTCACCGATTTCACTTGTCTGCTTTTCCTTCACACTTCCTCTGACTGCCATTCTCAGCTTGGACCCCATGCGGGTCCAAGTCCTATCTCCCTCCTGAACGCCAGGTTTAGTGCGATTTTATTTTTTCATATTCTTTAATTAATTCTGCCTCTTGCTCCATTCTTCCCCAACTGGGGCCAGTGCTTTCAGTCCTGATGACAGCTCCCTCAGTGCAGCTCCTATCCACCCCCCCCCCCGCACAACAGGCCCAAACACCAACACAGATGCTGAAACAGAAACTTTCCCGATCTTGGTTTGAAACCCTTCTAAATTAAATTGAAAGCTTTGGGGAGTGAGAATCAGGCATTCAGACGCATTAATAATAAAATGCAAGCTGCGGAGAAATGACTGGAAGAAAGCATCAGACTAAATCAGCCATGTGGAGGACGGTGCCCTGCAGCTCCACAGAGCTACAGAATTTCTGTTAGACCAAAATGCTGAACTATAGGCCAGAACCTGGAAGCTAGATTAAGGTGCGACAATCTCTGGTTATACGGCCTTTCTGAGGACTCCAAAACAGGCCATATGACCAGCTTTCTTGAGGACTTGTTCAGGGACATCCTGGCTCTTTCTGCTACCATGCATTTTCGGCTGGAGTGTGCACACAGGGCCTTGATTCCAAAACCCACAGACACAAACGCATACCCTCAATCTGCAGTAATGATGTTTTCCAGCTACAGTGACAAGGAAGAAACCTTGAGAATTGCTTGGGGACAGAAAATGTGACTTACAATGTTTCAGAACAGTTTTTTGCCGAAGATTGCCCCCATCCCCTGGACATCTTAAAAAGATGCTTGGCATATGCAGGTGTCCTTAATAAACTGAAGACTCTTCAAGTTTGATTTTAAACTCCTTACCCTGCAAAGCTGAAAGTATTTTGGGAATCGAGAACTACATTCTATACCACTCCTGAAGAGGCAACATGAGCAACTGAGGAAAAGGATGGTCAGTTCCTACCCATAAAGACAACCGCCTACTCAACTCCGCCTCACTTAGAATGGTGTTCTGGGCACTTACAATGGCATTGTTATATGGAAAAAGGGCAGCACCCGCTATGATGCAAGACATTTGCAATATCATGCAATCATTTAAGGCTGACCATGCCGAGGAAGACGTGCATCAATGAGCACCTTCTTGACTGCTGATGGTGAGACTCTTCCATTTTTTCTTTCGCCACAAGGACTATGCCAAATGGCCCCAGATAGGAGTGGTGGCCTTTCAGTTTGATCTGTTTAATCATGCTCAGTCAACGAAAGACATTGTTGGAACTGTACTATTAATTTGAAATCTTGCTCTACAATGTTTAATTTCACCAGAGCAGGTGTATGTTTACATTGGTTTATGCACTCACACTAACGATGCAGCTCAGACTCTGGATTTTGGCAGGTCTCAACGGGTGGGATGGGGATGCATCTTGAAGCTCTATCCTCTGGGGCTGTGACTGTCATGGCAGTTGGGGAGGCCAGGGGTGCTCTAGCTGTCCCAACGCACTACTCCGAGATCTGCAGCATTACTTCTGAGCTGTGTGCTACTTTAGTATTACCACTGTAAGACAGCATGAGGCATCTGTTATTGATAGCATGACACATGCCTCTCAGGATTTTTTCTTGCAAATGTTTTAGTGGGCAGCCCTATTTTGGGATTTATGCACACCCTCCTAACGTTTACAGGGGTGTCTCTCTTCACCTTAGCAAGGAGGAATACTTAAATGAGAGAAATCTGGCTATTCGCAAATGGTAGCCTCCATGTTTCAAAAAGGGAAAGAGAAGAGGTGCAGCATTCTTATTCCCAAACATACCCCTTTCACTTTGTCACAAAATATACTGACCCTCAGTGAGTAGTGCTCCTCATGGGCAGTTATCTTGGTACCACCATCACTGTGGTGAGTCTGTACCTTACTGATTCAGCTACTCCGTGCACCTCTTTTCAGGAAAGTGACAGAACTATAGGAGGAGGTGCTGGTAATGGGAGGAGACTATAACATGATATTTGACTATAAAGATACCACTAATCTGCGACCCCCAAGAGAATCAGGGGTGCAGACAGTGACAAAGGTCTATCTCAAAGAAATGGGCTGGGTGGATGCTTGGAGGGTGCTACACCCCCATATTAGAGGCTATATTCATTACTCAACTTCACGCAACAGATACACTTGCACTAATCTTTGCCATGTCACCAAGGGACATCAGCACTGAGTGTCAGGTTGCCAACTATTGCCTATTCTGCTTTCTGACCATGTCCCTCTTGACACTATACTGGTGTCCTCAAGAAGGAGAACCCTCTGACATCTGAACAATTCCCTGCTAAACCTCTCTAAATGATAGAAATGGTCAAGGAGAAAATAACACAGATCACTGAGGACAACAGGCGGGCAGGGTGATGGAAGAGATATTGTCAAAACGGTCCTTCGGGGGAATCATAAACCTTTCCTCCCGACATAAAAAAAAAAATCACAGACCATGCAGCTTGAACCCTGGCATACTGAATTAGGCAAAGAGTGGGAAAGAGGACGCTCACGCAGGTTTGATGCCCCACGTCTGGGAAGTAATTCTCAACTCCTGAGGCAATCTTGGCAGACTTTAGGGCATAATATCACCATCTATAGACCTAAGACACCACCCCAGAAGTTCAAGATATTAAATCCTACTTAGACCCTTTGAAACTACCCCAGCTGACTCAGCAACATGTCACCCTTTTAGAGTAGCCAGTACATCTAGAAGAGCTGGAAACTGCCATCAAAAATGTTAAAAATGAGAAAAGTTCTGGCCTGACGGGGATATACAGGGGAATTTTTAAAGAACCAAGAGGTTTGTTTACTGGCACGACCCAGGTGTTTATAAAACACAGTTAACCATCTATTACATATAATAAATAAACAAACATCACTTACAAAACATGCAGTAAAGTGAAAACATATAAAAGAGCAAAATCTTACAATTTTGTTTAAACACATAAGACAAATATCATTATACAAACAGTCAATAACATTTGCACACAGACATGAGTGACACATAGTTTAACAACTGTGTACAGGGTTAGGCAGAGCTACATAGATTGAGGGTGAACAAGGCAATGGGGCCTGACGGGTTACACCCCAGGGTGATCAGGGGAACTGAAGAAGGAGTTGGCCACACCCTTGACAAAGCTCTTCAACTTGTCCCTGGATACAGGGAGAGTGCCGGAGGACAGGAAGAGGGCAGACATAGTGCCTTTACACAAGGGAGGTAGTAAGACGGTGAAGGGGAACTACCGTCCTATCAGCTTCACGTCAGTGGTGCGGAAGAATAATGGAGGCATTAATCAAGAAGAGGGTGGTGGATTACCTGGAGGAGAGTGGCTTGCAGAACAGCAAACAGCATGGCTTCACAAAGGGGAAGTCTTGCCAGACAAACCTAATTCAGTTCTTTGATTGGGTAACTCAGGTGATTGACGGGGGGGGGGGGACGGTGGACGTGGCCTATCTGGACTTCAGACAGGTCTTTGACACCGTTCACCATAGGAGGCTGGTGAGCAAGATGGAAAGCCTGGGGTTGGGTGGGAAAATAACAAGCTGGGTGGAGGTCTGGCTGTCAGGAAGAACTCAGAGGGTGGTGCTAAAACAGGGTACACTCCGGGACTGCAACGGTGAAGAGTGGAGTGACACAGGGGTCAGTTTTGGGTCCACTTCTCTTCAACATCTACATCAGTGATACTGCTGAGGGTTTGAGGGGCAGGGTGTGCCTATTTGCTAATGATACCAAAATACGCAATAGGGTGACACCCCGGGGGGTGGAGGACATGAGGGAGGACTGTGTGTAAATTTGGAGACAGGCTATGGCACCACACTACACAGGGATTAGAATATAGACCTCTCTTCTCAGGGGGAGGAAATGACAAGGAAATGATAGAAAGTATACTTAGAATGGCAGAAAAAGGGGAGATATTGCTGATGGGTGATCTGAATATGCCAGATGTTAACTGGAGTGCAGTTGCAGCAGCCACTTCGAAGAGTGGGGTTATTCTAGATGCCCTACAGGGGGCATGCCTTAGACAACTAGAACTGGAGCCCACTTGAGAGGGAGCAATCTTAGACCTGGTTCTCTCAAATGGAGATGGAGAGAGGATCACAGATGTAGAAGTGGGTAGCCATCTGGGAACTAGCGACCATCGAACAGTATGGTTCTAATAAACACAGCAATAGAGTCAAGCCATACAAAGGCAAAAGTACTGGATTTTAGGAGGGCTGACTTTGCCAAAATAGGTGAGAGCCTAAGGAATGTACTAGCAAATGGGCAGGAAGGAGGGTGGAAGAACAAAGGACATAGACAGGGTAGAGAAGGTTCAGAGGAGGGCAACAAAGATGGTGCATGGATTGCATCACAAGTCCTATGAAGACAGGTTGAAGGAACTGAACATGTACTCCTGGAGGAGAGGAGGGAGAGAGGGATATGATAGAGACATACAAGTATCTTACAGGAGGAACAGGGTGCAGGAAACACTATTTTTAAGTAAAAAGATGTTCCAGGACTAGAGGGCATGGGATGAAGTTGGAGGGAGGACGATTCAAAGGGAAACATGAGAAAGAATTTCTTCACAGAATGGGTGGTGGACAAGTGGAACACCCTGCCAGAGGAAGTGGTGGGGCTGAAACAATCACGGATTTAAGAATGCATGGGATAGACATAAAGGAATTCTGGAGGTCGGGTAAGGGCAACAGACTTCTAGGAAAACAAACTGAACTTACAAGCTCAAATGGGCAGACTGGGTGGGCCATAGGCCCTTATCTGCCGACATTGTCTATGTATCTATGAATAATAAAAACTGCCATCACAGAGGTAACAAGCCTTTGTGTGAAGCAAATAAACAAAACAAAATGATGTCAGAAACCACTATGGTTCTCAAAGGAAGTGGCAGTGAAGGTTCAAGAGAAAAAGAAAGCATTCAGGAAGTACAAGGAATCACAGAAGGAGCAGGACATAGAACTGTATCAATTAAAGCAAAAGGGAAGCTGGGAAGGCTGTCAGAACAGCAAAGGCCCAAACAGAGGAAAAGACAGCCAACTCAGTTAAGAATGGGATAAAACCTTTATAGGTACATAAGGGAGCGAAGGAAGACCAAGGGAGGGATAGTGAGGCTTAATAAAGGGAGGAGGGTGGGCAGAGGGTGACTGTGAAAAGGCAGAGATACTAAACAAATATTTTTGCTCAGTATTTATAAGGAAGAGGGGATGTACCTAAAACAAACAGTAGAAACACTCTGATACAGAAGTTGATACCAGCCCATTTACAGAAGAAAGGGTTCTGAAAGAACTCTTAAAACTGAAGGTGGACAAAGCAATGGGGACTGATGGGATTCATCCCAGAATTCTAAAAGAACTAAGGGTAGAACTAGTGACACCACTGACTACCCTCTTTAACAAATCATGGGAGGATGGGGTGGTACCCGAGGACTGGAGAGAGCAGATGTGATTCCCCTTCACAAAAGTGGGAGCAAGGCAGAAACAGGAAACTACAGACCTGTTAGTTTAACCTCAGTGATGGGGAAAATGATGGAATCACTTCTGAAGGAAAGAATCGACGAGTATCTAGAGGCCAGAGGGCACAGGACCAAGGCGGCATGGATTCAGCGGAAGGTCATGCCAGATGAATCTGATAGATTTCTTTGACTGGATGACCAAAGTAGTAGATCAGGGAGGGGCTATGGACATGGCCTACCTAGACTTTAGTAAAGGCATTTGACACAGTCCCACACAAAAGATTAATATACAAGTTAGCCAGCCTGGGAGTGGGTCCCAAGATGACGGCCTGGGTAAAGAACTGGCTGGAGAATAGGACACAGAGAGTAATAGTAAATGGAGTCCACTCTGAAGAAAGGGGGGTACTAGTGGGCACGAGGGTTCAGTATTAGGACCGGTCCTCTTCAATGTCTTTATAGCAGCACATTGCAGAGGGACTAGAAGGAAAAGTATGTCTCTTTGCAGATGACACAAAGATCTGCAACAGAGTTGATGCACAAGGTGGGGTGGAAAGGATGAGAAGGACTTGGCAAGGTTGGAGAATGGTCAAATGTATGGCAGCTTAGATTCAATGCTAGAAGTGCATGTAATGCCCTGGAAAACAAAACCCAGGGAAGAGTACACAATGGGGTGAGATACTAACAACAACAAAATGGAAAGGGACCTGGGGTAGTCATATCAGATGACCTAAAGGTGGGCAAGCAATGTGAGAGGGCAGCAAGGAGGGCTTGGGGGATACTGGGATGCATAGGGAGAAGCATCACCAGTAGAAAACAGGAAGTTATTATCCCTCTGTACAGACAGCTGGCGAGACCCCATCTGGAGTACTGCATGCAGTTCTGGAGACCCAATCTCTGCAAAGACATAGACAGGATGGAAGCTGTCCAGAGGAGGGCAACTAAAATGGTGCGGAGTCTGCACCGGAAGACATATGAAGAGAGATTAAGAGCTTAATATGTATAGCCTCGAGGGAGGGGGGGAGACATGATAGAAACTTTCAAGTACCTCAAGGGAATCAACAAAGTCCAAGAGGGTAGCATCTTTCAAAAGAGGTGCAAGAACAAGGGGCACAATTTGAAGATGGGGGTGGCTCAGAGGTAATTTAAGGAAGTATTTTTTTCAGAGAGGGTTGTGGATGCAAGGAACGGCTCCGGAGGAGGTTGTAGAGTCAAAAACAGTGGTGGAATTCAAGCATGCATGGAACAGTCATAAGGTAATTCTAGGGGGTGGGGGTAGGAAGAAGTAGGCTGCTGGTTAACTAGGATCTGCAGCTTATCCATTAGATAGGGAAATGGGCAGACTGGGTGGGCCAAGCGGTCCTTATCTGCCATCAAATTCTATGTTTCTATGTTATCTGGGGATCATAGTCTCCTCGAACCTTAAGGAAAGAATCCAATGTAGCAGGTAATGGGAAAGGCCAATGGAATGCTGGCATGCATAGGCAGGGGCATTACTAGCAGAAAGAGGAAGGTAATAATGCCCCTTTACAAAGCCATGGTGAGGCCACACCTGGAGTATGGCATTCAGTTCTGGAGGCCACATCTCCATAAGGATATAGATGTGTTGGAGAGGGTTCAGAGAAGGGCAACCAAGATGGTGCAGGGTATGCAGGGAAAGTCATACAAGCAGAGGTGTAAGGAGCTGGATATGTACATGCTGGAGACAAGGAGGGAAAGGGGAGACATGATTGAAACTTTTAAATATGTAAAGGGGCTCAATAAAGTGGGAGAAGAGGGTTTACTTAAGAGGAAGGAGGGGGTCAAAAGTAGAGGGCACAACCTCAAACTGCAAGGGAAAAGATACAGTGGCAATGTGAGAGGGCGCTTCTTAACGGAGAGGGTGGCGGAGCCCTGGAACAGACTACCAGATGGAGTGGTGGGGGCTAAATCGGTGGAAGAATTCAAGAGGGCATAGGACAAGCATATGGGGCTGAGCATCGGGGGGAGGGAGGGGGCTGGCAGGGGAAAAGGCAGACTAGATGGGTTGGTATGGTCCTTTTCTGCCATCAAGCTTCTATGATATGATTCAACTTGTTTCTAAAAATGTGTAGAGATGGTGTTAATTGAATCTCTTTTGGGAACTCATTCCATTTTTTAATGGCATAGTAAGAAAAAGCTTTTTGTCCCATTACTGTTTTACATGATGGAGTTACTAGCAATGACTGGTCAGCTGATCTTAGGCCTCAGTTTGAGTTGTTCTTTATTAACAGATCTACCAAAGGATTTCTATCTCCTAACCTAATATTTTTTTATAAATGAATTGTAATAAATGGAAAGTATCTTTCTGTAGTAATGGCAATCATTTTGCTTTTTCATGCAATTTACAATGATTTTTTTTTTTTAAATTTGCCCTTTTTCCTGGCAGGACCACCGGGGCCATCCACCCTGGTCACGGCCCCTGGATAACTCTACCTCCATCAACTGCTGCTGGGGACCCACAGTCCCCCCCCCCGGCTTGCCCCCCAGAGGGTGGGGGGCCACCTTCGGACCCCGAACTGTAAATTGGTCGGGGTCCCGTGAGTGACGGAGGTAATGTGAGGCTCTCTCAGGAGGGCTTCATAGATTGCGGTCCTGCCCGCCTTCTTTTTCCACCAGATTTTCTCCCCGGAGGAGGCGGGGACGTGCAGTGATGCCAGCGCCTGCCCAGCCTCCCCCACGTTGAGCGCCGGTTGCGTGGAACTCCCGATCTCCACCAGGGTCCCTATCGCACGAGTGCTGCCCGCGCCCTCCCGGAGTAGGAGAGCTGCCCATCGGACGCTTGATCCTACTCGCCTGGTCGCCTCCGACTTCCCGGATCCGCTCTCAACCGGTCGCCGGGCGCCGCAAGCGAAAATCCTACCGCTGCGCCGACGGCCGCAGACAATGATGTTTTCTGTATGGTCTATTTGTGGCAAAGCAGCATATAATATTGTAAAGAGCCTATCATTTATTTATGACACCAACTGAGGCTGACCAACAAACTACACCACTATATTCCAGCATAGGAAGCAAACAGTTTCTAGCAATTACAGTTTTTGTTTCAGATGAAAGCACATGTTTAGCCGATAAAGAGAACCTATCTTTCGTGCAAGTGATCTGTAACGTTTGCCATATGTTTATCATAATTTAAACACGAGTCCAATGTGACCCCTAAATATTTAAAACATTTCACTCATTCAAGAACAGTTTGGTCAGACATCCTTACACAGAAATGCTCAACAAAGTTTACATACTTTTGAGATGTACAGCTATCACCGTTCCCGTAATTATTGCAGCTTTCCTTGGCATCTAGTGGACACTCCCCTCCCCAAATCACCAACCCCGTTATTAATTTATATTTCCCTGGTTTCTAGTGGGGCCCCCATTCTATGATGCCATCCCCGTAAGTTTGGTATTTTTCCCCTGGTGTTTAGAGGCATTCCCCACCCTCCGATCACTGCTCCCATTTATATTTATTCTTTCGCGTGTGTCGAGTGGTACTCATAGATACATACATAGATACATAGACAGTGTCGGCAGATAAGGGCCTATGGCCCACCCAGTCTGCCCATTTAAGTTTGTAAGTTCAGTTTATGTTTTCCAGGAAGTCTGTTGCCCCTTACCCCTGACCTCCAGAATTCCTTTATGTCTATCCCATGCATTCTTAAATCCTGTGATTGTTTCAGCCCCCACCACTTCCTCTGGCAGGGTGTTCCACTTGTCCACCACCCGTTCTGTGAAGAAATTCTTCCTCACGTTTCCTCTGAATCGTCCTCCCTCCAACTTCATCCCATGCCCTCTAGTCCTGGAACATCTTTTTCGCTTAAAAATAGTGCATTCCTGCACCCTGTTCCTCCCTGTAAGATACTTGTATGTCTCTATCATATCCCCTCTCTCCCTCCTCTCCTCCAGGGAGTACATGTTCAGTGCCTTCAACCTGTCCTCATAGGACTTGTGATGCAATCCATGCACCATCTTTGTTGCCCTCCTCTGAACCTTCTCTACCTGTCTATGTCCTTACGTAGGTAAGGTCTCCAGAACTGCACAGTGTACCCAGGTGCGGCCTCACCAGTGTCTTGTAGTGGAATTATGACCTCCTTTTCCTGCTGGTGATGCCCTGCCTATGCATCCCAGCATCCTATTTGCTTTACCTGCTGCCTTGTCACACTGTTTCCCTGCCTTGAGGTCATCAGAGATGATAACTCCAAGATCCCTTTCCTGCTTGGTGCATGCTATATCCTCACCCCCAACTGATATATTGCGCCAGGGTTTTTTGTGCCCCATATGCATTATCTTGCACTTCCTTGCATTGAATTTCAACTGCCAAACCCTGACCATTCTTCAAGTTTCTGCAGGTCCCTTCTCATTCTGTCTACACCCTCTGGTGTGTCTACTCTGTTACAGAGCTTTGTGTCATCAGCGAACAGTGAAATTCTGCCTTCTAGGTCCTGTGCAATGTCACTGATGAAGATATTGAATAGTACCGGTCCCAGCACTGATCCCTGTGGTACCCCACTGGTCACTCTTCCCTCTGTGGAGTGACAGCCATTTACCACCACCCTCTGTGTCCTGCTGCCCAGCCAGTTACCTACCCACCGCACTACTGTCCTGCCCACACCCATATTCCCAGTTTGTGCAATAGTCTCTATGTGGCACAGTGTCAAAGGCCTTGCTGAAGCCCAGATAGGCCATGTCCACTGCCCTCCCTGATCCACCTCCCTAGTCACCCAGTCAAAAATTCAATGAGGTTGGTCTGACATGACCTCCCCTGGTGAAACCATGCTGCCTTGGGTCTTGTAGTCCATTGACAACCAGATGTTCCACCAACTCTCTTTCAGTAGTGCTTCCATGATCTTCCCCACTACAGAGGTGAGGCTGACTGGTCTGTAGTTCTCTCGCCTCTTTGTTCCCACTTTTGTATAAGGGGACTACATCTGCTATCCTCCAGTCTTTGGGTACCTCCCTGTTTCTAGTGATCGGCTAAACAGGATAGCAAGAGGTTCAGCCACCACCTCTCTTAGTTCTTTAAGGACCCTGGGGTGCACCCCATCTGGCCCCATTGCTTTATCAACTCTTATTACTTCCAGTTCCTTCAGGACCCTTTCTCGTAAAGGGACTTGTGTCCATTTCTGCACCATTCTCGCCTTTGTACTCCATTCAGACCCATTACCCTCCTCTTCCTTAGTAAAGACTGAGCAGAAATACCTGTTCAATATGTCAGCTTTACTGTTGTCATCCTCCACAGCCCCATCCTCCCCTTCAGTCTCACTATCCCCTCCTTTGCCTTTCTTTTTTCACTTATGTACCTGTAAAGGTTTTGTCCCCCTACCCACTGATTTTGCAATGTGTTCTTCTGTCTGAGCTTTGGCTTCCCTTACTGACCTCCCTGCCTCCCTTTGCTTCTCCTGGTACTTCTCCTATCCCCTTCTGCCTGTGTCTTTTGTATTGCATGAATGCAATCTTTTGGCCTTCACTTTCTTTGCTACCTCTTTGGAAAACTATAATGGTGGTCTCTTCCTTTTCTCTTGCTAACCTGCTTAATACATAATTCTGTTGCTCTTGTAATCCCCGCTTTAAATACTTCCCACTGTTCCTCAACCCCTGATTCCTGCCCCATTCCCTTAATGCCTCTTTCAAGTATCTCCCCATTTTCCCAAAGTTTGCCCCCTAAAATCCAGGATACGTGTTTTGTGTGGTTAGGTTCTGCTCTTTCTGTGATTTCAAACCACAGTGACTGGTGGTCACTGTTCCCAGGTGGTCCCCCACTCTTACCCCCCATCACACTGTCCCTGTTTGTGAGCACAAGGTCCAGTATTGCCTTCTGCCGAGTTGGTTCCATGACCAGCTGCTTGAGGAAGGCACCTGAAGGAGTCCAGGATAAATCTGCTCCTAGTTGATGCTGCTGCTGGGATGCTCCAGTCCACGCCTGGAATATTGAAGTCTCCAACCAGTACTACCTCACCTTTGTCTGCCATCCTCTGGATGGCTAGCATCAGCTCCCTATCTGTTTCTTCCTCCTGGGCTGGTGGTCTATAGACCACACCTGTGCGGATGGCTGGCCCCATTTTCCTTTCTAGCTTAACCCACAGTATCTCTCCCCCATTTTGTTCCTCCTGGATCTCTGTGGCCCTTATGTCATTTTTCACATACAGTGCCACTCCTCCTCCCTTCCTGCCACTCTACGATCACTATATGATCGCCGCCCTTCCTGTAATAAAGAAAATGGTTCTTCAATGTCATTTTTTTTTAAACCTGTAAAAAAGATGGTCCCTTGCCAATCTGAACCCCCACCCAAACTTCCCACTAAGCATCCACCAGCCCCCCCCCCCCTTTACACCCTAACTCACCGGAACAGGTCCCAGGGTGAAGATTCACTCTCTGATCAAGACACGTCTTGCTGCTGGAAACGCCGTCCGCTATATGAGAAAATAAGGTAAGTGCAGATCAATGTATTTCAATGGGGTTTTCAGCTTTGTGTCACAACAATGCCATTTTTGCATATTTTGAGCTCAAATTTTCAACATGGGCTTTTTGGGGCCCTGCCTCATGAACAATGTTGGTGGAATTACATAAGCCCAGCCTGAAAGGTGGTTTCATGGTCGTTTGACAAAATCCCCTTTCCGGCAGATTTGAACATTTTCTCTGCCCTTTTTCATCAGGCGGGCCTCATAAGAAAGGTATGTTGAAAATGTGCATCAAAATATGCAGAAATGTCAACATTATGTGCATCCATTGAAATTTCGCTATGGTCACTCGTAACTTTGGTAATGTAATATATTTTGATACCAATTTTTTAACATAGCCATTTTTTACACCACCTGAATGTGGACAGCTGTCATTTTCCACATCCTGCTAAAACTGTCTTTTCACTCCTGTGGCATGAATGGCGTTGCGGTGGCACGGAATCCTGTTTTGGCAGGGATTTGAAAATTGTTAGTACTGGGTACATAAGGTGGGGTAATAAGAAGCATATACTGACAATTTAGTTGCTGTTGTCCTACAATGGAAGCCACAGCAAGATACATATATCCATCTATTGGAGTGCAGGGACCAGACGGCAAATAAGAATATGATTATACTATCTCAAAAAGTAAGGAAATTCTTTGCAAAAAACTGCTCAAGCCACAAAAGTAGGGAAATGGGGCTTTAGGGTTTCCAACCCTAAAATCCCACCTGCACCCTTCAAACAAACCAAGGGTGCAATCTTCCTTGGGGGTTGTTAACCCTAAAGCCCACCAAATTAGGTCTGTACGTTTCTGGAGTGTATAGAAGGGGGTGGGCTTTAGGGTTGACAACTCCAAGAAAGACTACACCCCTGATTTGTTTGAGGGGTGGGTGGGATTTTAGGTTTGGAAACCCTAAAGCCACATTTCCTCACTTTTATAGCTTCAGCCTGAGCTCTCAATGTTGCATTAATGCAGTATTTGTTTGCAAAGAATTTCTTACTTTTTGAGATAGTATAATCTATCCCTATCTGCAGTCCGCCTATGTAACCCGGCTGTTATTTCAGCAATCCTGAAACACAAAACTCGTCCACCGTTCAAACCAATATCTGTACTAAACGTTGACTATAAATTATTTACGGCAGTCTTTGTGAAAAGATTAGACACAATTTTACCACATATAATCAACAGGGATCAGACGGGATTTGTGGCAACCAGACAAACATCGGACAATATTAAGAAGACTCTTTATGTCCTCTACCATGCCACCTGGTTGAATCTACCATTTCACTTACTTAGTCTTGATGTAGCGAAGCCTTTTGACTGGGTGGCATGGCACTTTCTAGCTGCCACACCGAGGAAGATGAGACTTCCCCAACACTTTGGTACCATAATCAAAACACTTATTACAGTCCTATGGCCTATGTCAAAGTCAATGGGCGTATTTCAACACCTTTTCCATTATTTCAGGGAATTTGACAAGGGTGTCTTTTTTCAGCCCTGCAGTTTGCTATTTATTTAGAACTGCTAATGCAGGCCTTATGGCAGAATGAAGCCATTCAGGGCACAGAATTGGGTTGGAGGCAACAGACGCCGTCTCTGTACACAGACGATCTGCTGGTTTATCTAGTCCATCCTGAGACAGCTTTACTTCCCCATCCCGGTCTACCTTCCTTACAGCTACATTAGATCATATTTACAGTAGATGGGAAGAGCAGGGCATTAAATTGATTACCCACCTTTTCTCAGAGGGGAACCTTAGGCTATTTCCGGAGACAACATTCCCTCAGACCCCAGGACAGGTTTTGGTATTTGCAGGCTGTAAACTATATAAAACAGTTGATAGCAAGCAAGCCAGAAAATGAAACCACCCCAAGAATTGTAGAAGCCCTACAGTCCACAAAGGAGGGAATTGTTCCCCTTTCACATGTGATTTCATACCTCTATGGTGCCTTAGCACAACTGAATGCAGATTGTGTAGGTTCGATCAAGAAAGCATGGGGGGGGGGAGGCACGCTGTGGAGCACACCTGCCGACAAGACGCATTCAGAGAGAGCTCTGCATAATTGACATACTTAAAGCAGAAAAACAAATTTCAAGTAATTTTAATTGAAATTTTGAAGACCGTTCTGAAATCTCCCTATCGAGCTGCATCTGTGCATACCCTTTTTCACCATGGGTGGTTCTAATAAAGGCACTGGAAAATAGCTCCAAAGTTCCGATGCCAGCAGAACTACAACACGCGACTGAAGTGCAACCATCGCAGGGACCGGAGCCGCCATGGAAAGCCCTCCAACTATCCATGCAAGCAATCAACCAGAAAGTAGAATCCATCCTGCTACGAAGACAGAACAGGAGGTTAAAATAGAAACAGCATCTATAATTGCTACTCGCGGAATCAACCACGACGTAAGGCACTTTCAGCCACAAACAAAATGGCCCAAGAAAATTCATAGCTGAGATATCGCCTGGAGGCCCTGGAAAAAGCTCAACGGGCCTCAATGTTAGATTGGTGGGCTTACTAGAGAACTATGAGGTGAACAACCTGCTAGCCTTCCTTAAAGAGCGGCTCCCCGAAGCTTTGAAGTTGGAACCTTAAGATCTGGCATATTTTATTACAGCCTACCGCTTTCTCCCAGAGGGCCTTCGGGAGCAACGACAATTGGTCTCATACTGTTCTGGTGACCGTGAGTGCACGATCCGTGACTGGATTTTACAGGCTGCAAGGGAGTCAGGAGCTCTAAACTTCCAAGGCAATTCCATCCATATCTTCCTGGATTTATCATTCGCTATGCGAGCTAGAGAAAGTAGTTTGACGCAGTTTGAGCCAAGACAAAAGTCTGGGGGTGGCCCACCTTGCTTATGTCTGCCTGCTTATGGATTCATTACGGGGTGCATACCTTTCAATACACCGACCCGGAGGAAGGGGGGGGCAGAAGCCATAGCTAGAAACTTCGTGTCGGCTCGAGTTCCAGATTCTTCAGACGAGGAGGACACTTGAAGGGGAAAAGTAGTTGGCAAGTACTTTTGAAGTATGAAGGGATTAGTTGTGGTTTATGAAACATGAACCTATCTAATAGCTGAAAGGAAAAGGTCGCTCATTGGGGACATTCTTTACATTTGTTGTTACCACATTGGACTTCTAAGTTTATTGTATAAAAGAGACGTAAAAATGTTTCCTAATGTATAGGGCCACGTGGTGTTTATGTCTTATTAGATACGCACTAAGGGGAGCTGCAGTTTAATTTACTCCAGAATTACTGTCTGACGCTTGTTAAATGTGTATGCCAGATACTAAATCTTGTTGGTTTAAAGTTGATCTGTTGATACCTGTTCAATTTCAAGGCAGAGCTCTCTCAAAATGCTACCAATGTAATGGTTTCTATGAAGGAAGGGGGTCATAACATGAATGTCGAGTCTGCCATGTTTGGATTTTCCTTTCTTTATCTAGGTGACCACCCAAAGTCCCGCGGGTTGCAGCTATCTTCGGATTATAAATTATGAACTTTAAGAAATTGGAATACCCCCACTATCCAAAAAACAGATTGTAAAGACTAAAACACTACTGATACAATGGATGTTTCCTTGTGTAATGTGATCTCTTGCATGAGAATACTTTATGAAGTTGTTTTTTAATTAAAACAATAAAATAGAAGTATAAAAAAAAAGCATGGGAGGGAGATTTTGCATTAAATATTGCAGAGAAGGAATGGGACAGACATTTCAATTATATATGTTCGATAATAGCCTCACATATATGGAAAGAATTTTCCTGGAAGGTCTCCACCCAGTACTTCTGTGCACCAGCAGTTCAGCAAGAGTACCTTCTGGGGAGAGGGGCTACCTGTTGGAGAAACTGTAGAGATTCTCCAGCCATGCATGGCCATGTGTTTTTTTTTTTTGGGGGAGGGGGGTTCCCTGTCCTACAACAACCTTTATTAATGGACTTGGAAATTGCACTTACAGAGCTATTCAGAAAGCAGATGCAATTAACAGATTGGGGGCCAGATATTCAAAACATAGCCTTGGAACCAAGGGGTGTTTGCCCATGTTAACCGGGTTTTCCGCCTGATTTGTGGGTAGTATCTATATTCAGACACCCCCAAAGCATGGGCAAAATCCATTAGTGTCTGAGCGTTAATTTACTGCTGTGCCCCTGCAAATGAGGGGTTCCTCCCCTGCATACCAGTGCAGAGGGAAACGGAGAGGTTTGCATACAGTAATGGCACCCAAAGGAGTACAAGTTACCACCTTGCAAACCCAACTTAACAGGGTACAAGGCTCCGTGAAAGGCTAGGGTACTGAGAAACCGCCCCTCACCCTCCGACCCAAGCCCGTGGTTTACACTGAATGCCACGGTGTCCAGTGGCATCCTCCACCCACCACTGCCTGTCCCCATAATTATTTAGCATTTCCCTGGGTGTCCAGTGGCACCCCCGACACAGACTTGTCCTTGTAATCGCTCAGTGTTTCTGTCTACTGGCACCCCACCATTCAACGCCCATCCTGTAATTGTTCAGGTTGTTCCTGGTGTCTAGTGGCAACTCCCACCTCTAATTGCCCACCGCGTGTTATATAAGCAATCCCTGGTGTCTAGTAGCACTCCCATCCTCTCACCCTCTGATCACCTGCCATGGTGTTATGTAGCTAGTCCTGGTGTGTTTGGTGGCATCCCCCCACACACACACACTCTGATCACCCAAAGCAGTTTTACAAGCCATCCCTGGTGTCTAGTGACACCCCCATGCTCAATAACTCTGTAGGCTTTCCCTGGTGTCCAGTGGTACCCCCCCCAACACTCCCATCACTCATCTCTGTAAGTCTGTAGGGTTTTCCTAGGTATCCAGAGGCACCCTCCCACCTGCCAAGCAACAGTCCAGTTGTCACCCCAGCACCCTGGTGGCTAGTGTCCCCCCACCCTGCACACCACCCTTCCAACCCCCATACTTCTTCATCTGGTGCCATGCAAGGGATCCAATACAGCGACTGGAACAGCCCTCTGCTCACCACTTCATCCAGTCATTGTATAGCACGACAGGGAGCAAGTAGACTGTGTACTGTACAGGAAGCACATGTACTGTCTACTATAGACAATACATGTGGTCCCTCTAGAGCATGCAGTCTGTGCGCTCCCTGTCAATCCATATGGTGGCTGGCTGAGGAAGTGAGCAAAAGGCTGTGCTGGTCATCATACTAGACTCTCCGCACCTTAACACTATCAACGAAAGTCCTGGATACTGTACAGCTTGGGAGTGTAACATAGGAAAAAATTACTCACCTTAGTAATTATGTTTCTTCTAATGGAGTCTTGCTGTATTCTGACAATTGCAGTGATTCCCAACCTTTGAACTGCCCCAGAGAACAAAGGGTTAACTTTCTATGCAGGGCATAGAATGCGGAGCTCGAGTTTGATTGAAGACTCTGTCTGGAGTGATTCAAACCTAAACCGTCAGATTCTTACGAGCCCAATTAAACTAAAAATTCTATGTGGAAATTGTAAAAATTCTTGCTAGCCAACTGGCTGAAAAACGTTTTGGATTCCCAAGGAAGACTCAAGTCAGGAAGTCCAAAAACCAAAAACCAATCTACTATAAATAACAATAATAAATCAGCACCCAAACAAAAAGGAGGAGGGTGCAAACAAAAACACCCCTGGGTGCACACTGCACCTGCCCACCCACTTCCCAAAAACAGGTTCTGAGAAGGAGGAGGAGGAGGTCAGAATACAAGCAAGACTCCATTAGAAGAAACATAATTACTAAGGTGAGTAATTTCTTCTTCAAACAACATGAAGTCTTACTGTATTCTGACAACTGCAGACTACCAAGCAGCACCTCCAAGGAGGAGGGACAGAACCTACTTTGGCAATAGGCTCTGAAGTACTGCTGTGCCAAACCGAGCATCACTCCTAGCCTGGATATTCAGAGAGTAATGCTTGGTAAAGGTATGGACTGTTTTCCAGGTGGCTGCTTGAAAAATTTCTGAAAGAGGGATATCCCTGGCAGCAGCCAGAGAAGCAGCTATATCTTGTGGAATGAGCCCTCAGGCCTAAGGGTGGAGTTTTTCCCAGTTTTTCATAGCAGAATTATATACAAGACACAATCCACCCGGCAACAGATCTTTTGGTGGCAGGTTTGCCCTTTCCCACTTTTCCATAAGTGAGGAACAACTGGAAGGAGTCAAACCTGTGACCCTTGGTACGCTCTATGTAGTAACTAAGGGATCTTTTGACATCTAAACTGTGTAGCCTCCTCTCTTCTGAGGAAGAATGATCAGTGAAGAAAACATGGAGAGACATAGACTGGTTTAAATGGAAGTCTGAAACCACTTTGGGCAAGAACCTTCTATTGGTTCTAAGGACCACTTTATCCCTGTGAAATGAGATAAAATCATGTTCCACTGACAGGGCTTGCAATTCACTGATACGCCTTGCAGAGGTAATGGCTACCAGGAACACAGTTTTCCAAGTCAAGTACTTAAGCTCTGCTGAAGACATAGGCTCAAAGGGGGTTGCATAAATTGAGCAATGCAAACATTCAAATCCCAGGCAGGAGCAGGGTCTCTAAAATGAGGACTGGTATGAAGCAATCCTTTAAAAATTTACAGAACACAGGATGGGAAGATAGTGAGGAAGACTTCCCCACAGACAGAAATGCAGAAACAGCTGACAAGTGTACTTTGAGAGTAGCTGGTCTGAGGCCTAGGCCATTAAGATGGACCATATAATCCAGAACTGTAGGCAATCCAGCAGAGTCTGAGAAATATGCCTCTTAGAACACCAAATGCTGAATCTTTTCCATTTGGAGTTGTAAGTCTTTCTGGTGGAAGGCTTTGAGAAGCCTTGAGGATATCCAGAACCCCTTGGGAAAGATGCAGATCTGCAAACTCTAACTCTTCAAGAGCCATGCTTTGAGATTGAGAGACTGAAGATTGGGGTACCAAATCCTTCCCTGAGAGGATGTTAACAGGTTGTAATTCCTGGGAAGAGACAGGGGAAGATGGACTGCTAGGGACAGCAACAGGGGGTACCACGGCTGTCTGACCCAATCTGGAGCAATCAGAATCACCTTGCAAGGCTGAGACCTTATTTTTACCAAAACTTTGAACAGGAGTGGGAAGGGGGGAAAGGCATACAGCAACTTCCCTTCCCAATTCAGGATCAGGGCATCCGGAAGGACTGAGCCCAAGACTGGAGGTCTGCAACAAAAGAGAGGGAGTTGGTGATTGTCTGGGGCTGCAAAGAGATATATCTCTGGAGTGCCCCACCTTGAAAAAATCACTTTCAACACCTGAGGGTCCAGGGATCATTCATGATGGCCCTGAGAAATCCTGCTCAGTGCATCTGCTAGCACATTGTCGTTGCCTGGAAGATGAACTGCTCAAGAGAGGTTTGCAGGGAATAGGTCAGGACCACAACTTCATGGCTTCCGTGCACAAGGCCATGGACCGAGTGCCTCCTCTTGTTGATGTACCACATGGTGGTGGTGGTGTTCTGTTCTGACTTGAACCACCCTGTTCTGTACTGACTGTGAGAAAGCTTTTAGAGCCAGAAAAACTGCTCTGAGCTCTAGAAGATTGATGTGGAGAAGGGATTCTTGGTGGGACCACAGCCCCTGGGCAGTAAGGGATCCCAGATGGGCTCCCCAGCCCAGGAGAGAAGCATCCGTGGTAAGGACCACTGAACAAGTATGAGTAACAAAAGGAACACTTTGTCTTAAATTGTCCTGAGCCTGTCACCATTGGAGGGCATGGATCAAGGTCAGAGTCACTGGGATCAGTTTGGTAAGGGAATCCTTCCTCTGAGACCAGAAAGCTCTCAGGTGGAACTGAATATCCCTCATCTGGAATCTTGCCCCTTGGACCACTGCTGCTGAAGTTGCCATGTGGCCCAAGAGCTGGAGGAAATGCCTTGCTGGTCAAGATACCCGAAGGCTGAAGGAAGAAGCTAGTTCCGTAAGAACCCTTGCCCTTTCTAGAGGAAGAAAGGCTCTTGCTCCGAGTGTGTCCAGTTCTGCCCCTATAAAGGTAAGAAGCTGGACTGGCTTGAGAACTGACTTGGGAAGGTTGAGAAGAAATCCTAGAGAAGCGAGCACTTGCTGGGTCACTTGCAGGTGAGACTTGACTTGGTCTGGAGACTGACCCACTATTAGTAACGTCCAGATATGGAAAATGGAAATTTTTGCCTTCTTGAAAGGCAACTACTGCTGCTAGGCACTTTGTGAAAACCCTTGGGGCTGAGGTTAGGCCAAAGGCACTGCTCTGAACTGATAATGGCCTGAGGGCAACTCAAACCTGAGGTACTTTCTGTGGGAGCACCTGATGGGAATGTGAAAGTAGGGATCTTTGAGGTCCAGGGAGGCTAGCCAGTCTCCTGGCCTTAGAGAGGGAAGGATTATTCCCAGAGTTATCATCTTGAACTTTGGTTTTAAAAGATGTTTGTTCAGATATCTTAGGTCGAGGATGGGTCGCCATTCCCCTGTCTTTTTGGGGGTCAGGACGTACCTGGAGTACAGTCCTCTGCCTCAGTGTAGGGTAGGTACTCTCGCTATGACTCTTAAAGCTAGGAGAGAAGAAACATCTGCCTCTAGGGCAAGGGTTTCTGAGAGATTTGAGGTGGAAAAGATCTGGCTCTCATCTTTGGAAATTTTTGAAGCTGAGAAACCAGTCCCTGGCTTACTACTTACAGGACCCACTTGTCTGATGTAACAGACATCCAGTCCTGGACAAAGTAAGCCAGTCTGCCCCTACTGAATAGGAGAGTCGACCCGGCAGGCCCATTAGGGTGTCTGCTTGGCAGGGGCTTTAGGTTGAGGAGTGGATGCAGCCCTGCTCATCCCCCTTCTGCCTCTCCCTCTGAAGAACCCCCTCTGAGAAAAGGAAGAAGAGGCCTGTGCTTGGTAAAAAGGCCTGCCCCTGCCCCTAGACTGCTGCCTTTGAGGAGTTGCCTGCCTTTCTTTGGCCTGAGCACTCCTGTAAGTGGTCCTGTACTCTTCCATTTTCTTCATGTAATTCTCTGTCTGCTCCCCAAACAGAGAACTACACACTACAGGAAAATCCATGGCCTTAGCCTGGGTGTCCTGCGAGAGAGACTAGTACATCTGAGCCAAGCCATCCTCTGAAGAGCCACAGATGTAGCCATGACGCTTGATGACACAGCATTAGAGTCCACAGCAGCATGAAACTGAACCTCAGCTGCCTCAATCCCATCTACAGCCACCGCCTCCAGCTCCTTGGCTAGCTGGGCGGAGGCCTGTTTAGCCAGTGCCAGTACAGTGTCCCACCTGGACTTCTGGTACCTGGCTGTACAGGCCATGTAATTTGCCTGCCTGAGTCCCAAAGAAGATGCCATGTACTGCTTCTTTGCCATGGCATCAATCTTCCAGGAGTCCTTGTCAGGGGGGTGTTAAGCCAAGGGAATATTTGCCTTGTCACAGGCAGCAGCCTGCACTACCCCAACATGGCTGCATTGCTGATATAAGAACTCTGTGTCTGAGCCTGAAAGTGTATACTTTTGTCCATTCTTCTATCCACAGGAGGTATAGTGTTAGAAGAATAAGATTTTGTGTCTGTTTCCCAAAGATTTATGGAGGAATAGACAGTCTCCTGGACTCTGGGATGTCCATCATCTCTACATAATCAGGCTCCTCTTGATCTTCCACAGCCTCCTCCATAGGAAGCTGGAGGGTTTCAGCCACCTTTCTGTAAAACATAAAGTGAGAAGCGGAATCAGAAAGCCTAGGAGGGAAACACCAAGGTCTGTCTGGGGAGATGTACGGTTCCACAGGCACATCCAAACCCTCATCATCCTCAAATTCTTTTTCTTCAAATTCGTTCATAAAATCTTCAAGGGTATAATCTTGAACTGGAGAACCAACCGAACCGAACCCCTGCCAGAAGGAGTTGGATCGGTCGGAACCGGATGGAGCGATTCCACAATCTGAATTGCTCTGGCTATCTCTTCGGCGGTCGGAACATGAACCTCTGGATCCGAACCAGTGGATTTATCTTTGCATTTTCTTTTTGTCGGAACCGATCCCTCGGAATCAGATCTCTTTTTGCCCGAAGAAGTATTGCCCTGGTCAGAGGGCACTCCTTCTGGTTCGGACGAAACCGAACCGGGCTGGCCATCCAGGTCAGCGGACTTCTCGGCCTCCTTTTCCCTCAGTCTACCTAATCTCTTCTCAAGGGTAGATTTGGGAAAGTTTTTACATATTTGGCAGTCTGAATTGAGGTGGTCAAACCCCGGACAATAAACACAGGTGATGTGGGGATCGGCCTTAGTAAAAACCTCTCCACACTCACTGCAGTGTTGAAACCCAGTGGGCCCATTTTTTCTTGGGTTTCTCAGATATGGCCAACCTAACCAAACTTACTCTTTTTTCCGCAACTGCCAGGCAAGACTCCCTTATCGGTTCCTAACCATGTCACGGGTGTTCGAAAAAAACGTTTAAAACACAATTTTTTAAAACCAATAAGAACCAGTAACCACACACTAAGTAAAACACACAAATTTCACTATCAAATGGCTGGTTCAGCTGAACTGAGCTGCACTTTTACAAGTTCCACACAGAAAAAAAACAGAACAATTCCTATCTAGTACCACGGCACCACAGACAGAGACTGAACCGACTATGCGGAAACTTTTTCGGTTTAAAAAACGATGAAAACAAACTTTAACTGACTTTAGAACCGAGCTGACGGAGAAATCTCTGGAGCGACTGTTCAGTGAGGCGGCGTAAAGAATCTGACAGTTTAGGTTTGAATCACTCCAGACAGAGACTTCAACCAAGCTCAAGCTCAGCATTCTATGCCCTGCATAGAAAGTTAACTCTTCATTCTCCGGGGCAGTTCAAAGCTTGGGAATCTCTGCAATTGTCAGAATACAGCAAGACTTCATGTTGTTCGAATGTGCCACAGTACCCAAAAGAGGCCAATACATTTCGGAGATCGTCCTTGCATCAGGGAACAATATAATATTGCTGACTGCACAGCAGGAAACTGCTATCCAACCATGAGCACAGCACTATCCACTGCACCATCAGGAGACATCAATCAAGAATCTCAGGAAGGATGTAACTATAGTAACACTATCACAGAAACATAGGGGGATAATGAACTGTCTAGAAACCTGCAGCTGGAAAGAACTGCTACATACCACTAAAACTGAGTACATTCAGGTGTTCTGTAAAGAGACATTAACTGAAGTCTGTGACTCTAATATCACTACGGCAAAAAGTATACCCTACATGCAGGTAACTACACAGCTGCACAGCAGGATCATGAAAGGTATAAATCAACCACAAATCTTATAAGACATACAGATACATGACTACATATGGCACTTGGGAAGGCTACAACCCAACAATATGAAACACCAGCAATTTGAATAAAAGGGAAAAAAAAAAAAAAAGACTGCAAATGCATTTATGTGATAACGACTTGTCGCTAGGGCCAATGTACATCACTGAAAATAAATTTGACAATGTACTCCCCGCGCACAGCAAAAGGGGTGCTGGGGACTACGATAACATAAAGCATGAGGGCCAGCCCCCCCACTCGGAGGGCCTCGCATCCAAAAAGCCACCGGGCCAGATGCAACAAAAGGTACCTGCGCCGGACCCAAACCTAGCACCCTCTGCAGCCCAGCCCTGAACCCACCCACCATGCCTTGGGAGCAGCTCTGCAGCTCGCCATGGCACCACCCTCACAATCCCTCCCGCCCGCTGAGGATGTTGGCTCCTCCTCATGATTATATGCATGTAGTGACATCCTGCCACTAAATGCATGAGCCTCCCAATCCGGTCACCATACCTACTAGGTAGCCCTGATAATAGGCATTGCAATAGAGTCGCCATTTTTGTAGGCATCCAGACATGCGCCACAATTGAGTCGCTTTTTTGTAAGCGCCCAATCGTGTCGCCTATCTCACGGGATACACTGCAAACTCAGCCTGTAATGGAAACAGTAAGGAGTGTCATGGATATATTAATTCCATACTATGCACATATACTGTATCCATGCTTCCAGTCTTTCCATATGGCGGCCAGCCAAGGTGGTGTCAGGAGGGCTGCGGCAGCTGCCGAATCGGATCCCCCACACAGTACCGGCCAAATAAGTAGTGATGTGCCTTGTGTGAGGGGGCGGTTAGTCACCAGTGACGGCATGCAATGTAGGGCACCGGCGACTGGAGGACAGGGGGATTCCGCTAGACAGCAGGGACAGCATGCGGTGTATGGCACCGGCAATTAGAGGCAGGGGGGTGCCACTAGACACCAGGGACAGCATGCCTTTGACGCCAACAGGTAATCAGCGGGCAGGGGGGTGCCACTACACACCAGGAAATACAATATCCTGCTGGGGACAGGGATCAAAGAGCAAGGGGTGCCACTAGGCACTAGGGGCAGCATGCCTTTGATGCCAACAGGTGATCGGCAGGCAGGGGGTGCTACTACACACCAGGGAATATGATATCTCGATGGGGATCAAAAGGTGCCACTGGACACCAGGGAGGACCTCTGCATGGCAGGGACGACTGTTCAGGGTGGGCCGCTTGCCACTATGCCTGACGTGGCAGGTGGCCACATAAGGGGAGCAATCCTGCCACTACTCCCCATTTGAATGAGCCCATAATGGGCATGCACATAGCCCCTTGTATGCCCATTGGGCTCATCTGCATATGTGGGCTGAATATTGCGCCAGGGCCTCCTGGTGCTAAAAGATCTGTGGGCGCAGTTCCCTGCACTTCCCTCTGGGCCGCATACAACCCAAATACACATTGCGGCAGCGCTACTCGACTTTGTGCTGCCCTGACATGGCTCTATATTCAGCTGGATAGTGCTGGTGCACTATCTGACTGATAGCATCCTCAGGTCAGGCACAAGGGCTAGCGCTGCACAAACCTTTAGCGCTTGCTTTGCCCATTACTGAATTGCTGGCCTTGTATGTTTTTTTTTCCCTTCAGATTTGTACTGTACTTTACACCCTCCCGCACTTGAAAACTGTTGAAAATATTCACTTGACAATTGTTGAATAGATTCCTCCCTAGTGCCAAAAAGGAAATTACAAAAAAACTGACTCAATGCCACCATCCCCATGGTATGCTTATGGCAGGACTTCATGGTGGAACGATATATGATGGAGAGAATCACTGTTCAAGTTAACCACATGACAGGGTTTTACTTGCCACGAAGCCAGTATGAATATCCCTCCTGGTAGCACTGGGCGTTTTTCTGTCTAGTGTTACTGACTATAACACAGATTCATTCCACAGCACCCTTACTTATTTACTGCATTATATCAACCATATTGATGTATACTCAGCTACTGTAGTGTTGTCTTATGTTGCACAATGCACTGTGCACTATGATAAAAAAAGGTTTTTAATAAACAAAAAGTTGCAAAAAAATAAACATCCATTCTAAATGAAATGGCAGCTGACAAACATAGAAACACAGACTTTGACGGCAGATAATGACCGCTTTGCCCACCTAGTCTGCACATTTCCCTACCTACTGGATAAGCTGCATATCCTAGTTAACCAACAGCCTATTTCTTCCTACCCATACAAGAATTGCCTTATGTCTGTCCCATGCATTCTTGAATTCTTCCACAGTTTTAGACCGCACAACCTCCTCAGGAAGGCAGTTCCATGCATCCACCACCCTCTCTCTGAAAAAATACTTCCACACATTGCCTCTGAGCCATCCACCCTCTATCTTCAAATTGTGTCCCCTTGGTCTTGCACATCTCTTTTTCTGAAGGATGCTACCCACTTGAACTTTGATGATTAAACTGAGGTACTTAAAAGTTTCTATCATGTCCCCCCACTCCCTCCTTTCCTGAAGGGTATACATATTAAGCTCCTTTAGCCTATCCTCATATGGCTTCTCTTGCAGACCCTGCACCATTTTAGTTGCCCTCCTCTGGACTGCCTCCATTATGTCTATGTCCTTGCAGAGATGGGGTCTCCAGAACTGGACACAGTACTTTAGATTAGGTCTCCCCAACTGTCTGTACAGAGGGATAACATCTTCCTCTTTTCTGCTGGTGATGCCTCTTCCTATACATCCCAGTATCCCCCCAGCCCTCCCTACTGCCTTCTCACATTGCTTGCTAATCTTAAGGTCATCTGATACGATTACCCCCAGGTCCCTTCCCATTTCTGTTGTTGTTGCTACCTCCTGTCCCCCCCCCCATTGTGTACTCTTCCCAAGGGCTTTTGTTTCCATGGTGCATTATTCTGCACTTCTTTGCACCGAATCCAAGCTGCCATACTAGTTCTCCCCTTAATTGTTTTAGAAATTTTTTTTTTTTTTTTTTTTTTTTTTAAAACTTTCAGTCACTGGATACTTTAGGTAAGTTTCAACTGCCCCAACCTTAATGGTAGGCACTATCAAAAAAGCATCACTTTTGCCTTGGACTCTAGCTCTTTGATCTAGGGGTTTCCCCCTCCACTTCTTGTTCTTCCTAGTTTGGGACCCCCTAATATTTTCGCTAGCTTCCACTTCCCACTCCTGCTGGGTTGATTGTTTGAAGTGCTCTTTCTCTCTCCCATTACAAGATGTTTTCTCTTATGAGGCCTAGGGCACTTTTGATTATTGCAGGACTGGTACTCTCCCTAATTTCCCTCTCCCACCTCTCGCTTAATATAACTGCTGGTGACTCTGGGTTCCACTACATGAAGAAAACTCTTTGTCTACTCAATCTGCTTCCATATAGGAAATCACATTCATTCCTTAACCCTATATCTAACACGTCCTGCCAAACTTGGTCATTTTCTTCTGTCACTCCCCTGTCATGCCCAAATGCCTCAAACTCATCTATCACCTCACCAGAGAAACTTGGGTGACTCTCCCGTGCTTATCCCCATCTGGAGATAGCAAAACAAATCCTGCCCCCTACCCCCAACAATTCTAGATCAACAAATTACTCCTCCTGGTTTTCCGCAAAGGGCATCAAAATTGCTCATATGAATATTAGAAGTGTAACTGCTAATTTCCCTGAACTGGAAGCCTGGGTAGCCTACTATCGCCCGGATATTCTAGGATTGACTGAAATATGGCTTAGGCCACACATACCTGACACAGTATACAAAATAAATGGCTACTACCTTATGAGATTTGATCACCCCTATAAACAGAGGGATGGAGGGGTTGCTCTCTATTATAAAGAACATATCAATATTTCTGTCCAACATTCAGGGTTATCAAGTATCTGTGAAACTCTGCATACTGTTGAGCTCTTAGGTGGAGAAAAAAGGCTAAACTTGGTATGTGCTTATAATCCTCCAAAGGAGCACTCTCCGCCTAAATGAGCTCTTTGGACTATCTCTAAAGGGTAAATCTGAAGTAATATGTTGTTGCTAGCCTTGCTTGTAGAGCAGAAAGCAGCTAACTAAAAGAAGCTACATTTTCTTCTTAATTTAAAACGTATATCTCAGCAGAAGTCAGTGTCTGTTAAGATTAAGTAGACAGATAACTTTATTAGAAGTAGAAGGGGACTTATTTAGGGTTAAAAAAGAAAGAAAAGAAAGACGGTCAGTGTGTATTCTGTGCAGTGAAAGGTACTGTATCAGCTGACTTTGCTAAACCAGTAGGAGGAAAGAGAGCTTACCTGGGGGTGTGGTTTAGACACTATAAAAGCAGGTGAGTCAAATTACAACTTCCTGTTGCTAGCCTTTTTCTTACTAATTGCCCTCCATCCCACCTCTTCACCCACACCCAGCCAAAGCCAGTTCTACTTTTATAGCCACTGGATTTGACTGTCAACAGGAACTTCCTGTTTGGCAGTAGGAAGGAAAGGATCATAGAGAAACATTAGTTTTGTCAACCCTAGAGTAGAAAAAGTAGCTCACCCCCCACCCCCAGCTGCTGGTGGTCTGATATTGAGCAAGGAAGGAGGCTACTGAAGAAGATAGGAAGTTGCTGTCCCAGAATAGGAAGGGTGAGAGTTGTAAGGAGAGGAGAGAGTAAGCATCCAGAGAAACAGTAGAGGGGACACAAAATAAGACATGATAGGAGTGGTGCAGTGCAATGGCTGTGGAGCGGTAGTGTTCCAGGAGACATTCTGGAGGCTGCGATGCTGCCCTATTTGCAGGCACCTCTCTGGTCTGAGAGAGGAGGTTGCCCGTCTCCAGGCTGACCTGGCTAGGATTCGTGAAACCTCCTCCCCCACCCAGGGATCACCAGGGCCAATGCCACTACCTCAGAGGTTGCCAAGAAAGAGGAGAGGCTGGACCAGGTGGGCTCAGGGAGGGAGAGGGTGGTGGAACAGAGTTGCATCCCTCCAGCTGTACCTCTCCACAATTCATTCGCTCCTCTGGTGGATAGTGGTTCCTCTACGGAGGCACCTGCAGTGGAGACCAAGGAGGATGCTGGGAACCTTCACAAAGGAGACCCAAAGGAGGGTGGCATGGGACCCCACAGGGGAAGGAAACAACTCCTGGTGGGGGACTCAATCATTAGGGGGGTAGAAATGGGGGAGGTAGGGGAGAGGGAGGTAGGGTGCCTTCCTGGCGCCACGGCTTAGAGGGACAGGAAGAGAATCCTCAGTATCATGGGAGGTGCTGCACGAGGGAGGGAGCTGGATGTCATTGTCCACCTAGGGACAAATGACCTGGCTAGGAATGGGATCAGAGCAGTGCAAGAGGAGTTTGTAGAGTTGGGAAGGGGCCTCAGACAAGTAGCGCATACAGTAACCTTCTCGGAGGTGCTGCCTGTCTATGACAAGGGAGATGCTAGGGCACTTCTCACCAGGGAATTCAATGAGCGGTTGAAAAACTGGTGTGGAGCTCAGGGTTTTGGCTTCATTGGGGACTGGGGAGCCACCTGGAGGGATGCAGACCTATACTGGTGCGATGGTCTGCATCTGTCCGGGGGGGAACCAGGATCCTAGGTGAGAGGTTTGAATGCTTCATTGGCAAGCATTTAAACTAGCCAAGGGGGGAGGCACTGAAAAGAAGCAGGGAAATCCAAGCCTCCCCCCACAAAACATGGTGATTAGGGAGGTAAACACCAAGGTACAGAAGTTATTAGGGAGCAGAACAGATTTAAATGTAAAAAAAGGCAAAGGCAGTAAGGACAGAAATGGGGCTAAAAGGGGTAAGGCTATCAAAAGTGGAGGGTGATGAGTACCAATGCCCGTAGTCTGTGTAACAAGCCCCTGAACTAGTGGCCTTGATGGAAGAGGATTGCCTGGATATTGTGGCAGTCACAGAAACATGGTACACAGAGAACCATGACTGGGATGTCAACATACCAGGATATACAATCTACAGGAGGGACAGGGAGGGTAAAAGAGGAGGAGTAGCTTATGTAAAGGAAGGATCAAAGCAACAGAACTAAAGAGTAAACAGGGAGCAGATGAGGCACTTTGGGTCACCTGGAGACAGGAAATGGTACCACAATCCGCATGGGGTTGTATACAGACCTCATCTCAGGGGAGGGAATGGACAAGGAAATGATGGAAGGCTTCTTAGAATGGCAGAAAAAGGGGAGATATTGTTGATGGGGGACCTGAATATGCCAGATGTTAACTGGAGCAGGGTCATTCTTGATGCCCTACAGGGGGCATGCCTCAGACAGCTAGTATCAGAACCCACTCGGGAGGGAGCAATCTTAGACGTGGTACTTTCAAATGGGGATGGAGAAAGAATCTCAGATTTAGAAGTGGGTAGCCATCTGGGAACAAGCAACCACCAAACATTGTGGTTCACGATAAACACAGCCATACAATCAAGCCATACAAAAGCAAGAGTACTAGACTTTAGGAGGGCTGACTTTGGGAAAATGAGAGAGTGCCTCAGAAAAGCACTAGCAAACAGGCAAGAAGGAGGGGTGGAGGAACAATGGGAGTGATCAAAACAGCCATCACAGAGGTAACAAGCCTTTGTGTAAAGCAAATCAATAAAACACAACAAAGGAAAAAACCGCTATGGCTCACAAAAGAGGTGGCAGGGAAGGTTAAGGAGAAAAGGACAGCATTCAGGAAATATAAGGAAACGCAGAAGGAGCAGGACAGAGAACTTTATCAGTTAAAGCAGAAAGAGGCTGGGAAGGCAGTCAGAATAGCAAAGGCCCAAACCGAGGAAAGGATAGCCAATTCTGTTAAGAAGGGGGAGAAGACCTTTTATAGATACATTAGGGAGCCAAGAAAGACCAAAGGAGGATACTGAAGCTTAGTAAAGGGAGGGAATGTGGGTAGAGGGTGACAGTGAAAAGCAGGGATACTGAAAGAATATTTCTGCTCAGTATTCACAAAGGAAGAGGAGGGGAGTTACCTAAACCAAACAAGAGAAACACTTGAAGACGGGGTCGATACCAGTCCATTTACAGAAGAAAGGGTTCTGAAAGAACTAATAAAATTGAAGGTGGACGAGCAATGGGGCCTGATGGGATTCACCCAAGAATTCTAAAAGAACTAAGGGTAGAACTAGTGACATCGTTGACTACTCTTTAACAAATCATGGGAGGATGGGGTGGTACCAAGACTGGAGGAGGGCAGATGTGATTCCTCTCACAAAAGTGGGCAGGACAGAGGCAGGAAACTACAGACCAGTTAGTTTGACCTCAGTGGTAGGGAAAATGATGGAATCACTTCTGAAGGAAAGAATTGTTGAGTACCTAGAGGCCAGTGGTGCACAGGACCCAGGGCAGCATGGATTCACGATGGGAAGGTCGTGTCAGACGAATCTAATAGATTTCTTTGACTGGGTGACCAAAGTAGTAGACCAGGGAGGGGCTGTGGACATGGCCTACCTAGATTTTAGCAAGGCATTTGATACAGTCCCACACAAAAGATTAATACACAAGATAGCCAGCCTTGAATGGGTCCCAAGGTGGTAGCCTGGATAAAAATATTGCTAGACAACAGGACGCAAAGGGTAGTAGTAAATGAGTACACAGTGAAGAAAGGAGGGTTACTAGCAGGGTACCGGAGGGTTCAGTACTGGGACCGTCCTTTTAATGTCTTTATAAGTGACATTGCAGAGGAACTGGAAGGAAAAGTATGTCTCTTTGCAGATGACACAAAGATCTGCAACAGGGTTGATACACAAGATGGAATGGAAGGATGAGAAGAAAAATTACTCACCTTAGTAATTGCTTTTCTTCTCATGGAGTCTTGCTATATTATAACAATAGCAGTCAGCCACTGCAGCTGAACTGCCCGGAGAGGAAGGAGTTAACTCCAGAAGATCTGGAGTTCTACAGCGCGAGGGCGCTGTGCCCAAAGCTCTATCTGGCAGTTTCAAATGAAACTGTCAGATCTTTACGAAGCTAACATCAAAGGACAGAAAGTCTGTGTGGAAAAAACTACACTAGCCCATGGCTACCTACTAGTAGTAATAACAACAATATAAAGAACAAAGAAACACTCAGAGCCATAATAACAAAAATTGATGGTATTATGGCTCGTTTTACCATCCTTGACAAGCACATATGAACCCCTTCCCCAAAGACTCAAGTCCAGGAAGAGGGCAATATAAATAACCTAAATGAAACAATCTAGATCCCTAACCCAAAGGAAAAGAGGGTAAGGGAAAACTACAATGGCATGACACAGTGTTTGCACCAATTGCCACCCCTACCCAAGTAGAAGTTCTGAGAGGGGCAGGAGGGAGGGGTTAAGAATATAGCAAGACTCCATGAGAAGAAAAGCAATTACTAAGGTGAGTAATTTTTCTTCAAACACCATGAAGTCTTGCTATATTATAACAATAGCAGATTACACAGCAGTACCTCCATGGAGGAGTGGTCAGAACCTACTTAGGAAATAGGCTCTGAAGCACAGCTGTGCCAAACCGAGCATCTCTCCTGGACTGGACATCCAGGGAATAATGCTTGGTAAAGGTGTGAACTGTCTTCCAGGTAGCAGCTTGACAAATCTCCAGAATGGGATGTCTCTAGCCCACTAGAGATGCTGCTGTACCCTGGTGGAGGGACCTCAATCCTGAGGGGGTACTCTACCCAGTTTCTGATAACAGAATTGGATACAAGAAACAATCCACCTTGCAATTGTTCTCTTAGTGGCAGGTTTCCTTGCCAACCTCGCCATAGGTAAGAAAGAGTTGGAGGGATTCAGACCCTATGACCTCTGGTGCGCTCTAAATAGTAGCTTAAGGCTCTTTTGACATCCAGGCTGTGGCAGTCTCCTCTCACCTGAGGAAGAATGCTCAGTGAAAATACTGGGAGAGATAGATTGATTCAGGTGGAAATCAGAAACCACCTTAGGCAAAACTTTCTATTAGTCCTAAGGACTACCTTATCTCTATGGAAAGAGATAAAATCTTCTTCCACTGACAGGGCCTGTAGCTCACTTATCGCCTGGCAGAGGAGATAGCTACTAGGAAAACGGTTTTCTAGTTAAATACTTGAGCTCTGCAGAAGACAGAGGCTCAAAGGGGGTTGCATTAACTGAGCAATGCAAATATTCAGGTCCCAGGCGGAGCTGGTTCCCAAAAGGAGGGTTAGTATGAAGTAACCCTTTAAAAACTTGGAGAACACCGGGTGAGAAGAAAGAGAGGCAGGCTTCCCTTGACACAAAAGCAGAGACAGCTGCCAGATGAACCTTCAGGGTAGCTGGTCTAAGGCCTAGGGAATTCAGATGGACCAAATAGTCCAGTAGAATGGGAAGATCAGCAAATTCTGGGATAATCTGCCTCTCAGAGCACCAGATGGAAAACCTCTTCCACTTACAATTATAAGTGGCTCTAGTGGAAGGCTTCCTTGAAGCCTTTAAATATCCATGACACCTTGAGAAAGGTGTAAGTCAGCAAATTCTAGCTCCTCAAGAGCCAAGCCTTGAGGTGGAGGGATTTGAGGTCCGGATACCACACTCTCCCCTGTGCACAGGCCAGTAAGTCATGGACTCTGGGCAGGCTCAGGGCAGGGTGGACTGCCAAGGACAGGAGCAGAGGGTACCAGGGCTGTCTGGCCCAATCTGGGGCAATCAGAATCACTCTGCAAGGTTGAGATCTGATTTTTACTAGTACCCTGAAAAGGAGAGGAAAGGGGGGAAAGGCATACAGGAACTTCCCTTTCCAGTCCAACAGAAAGGCGTCCAGAGGGACTGAGCCCAGAACTGGAGGCCTGCAACAGAAAAGAGGAAGTTGGTGGTTGTCTGGGGCTGCGAAAAGATCTATCTGAGGAGTGCCCCATCTGGCAAAGACAGACCCCAGCACTTGTGGATTCAGAGCCCATCTGTGATGGCCCTGAGAAATTCTGCTGAGGGCGTCCCCCAGACATTGTCCTTCCCTGGGAGATGAACCGCTATCAGGAGGTGTTCAGGAGTAAGCCAGAGACCACAACTTCATTGCTTCGTGCACAAGGCTGAAGACCGAGTGCCCCTTGCTTGTTGATGTACCACATTGTGGTGGTATTGTCTGTCCTGACTTGAACCACTTTGTTCTGGACAGAATCTGAAAACACCAAGAGCTAAAAAGACAGCTCTGAGTTCCAAAAAGATTGATGTGAGCAGAGACTCCTGAGGAGACCATACCCCTGAGTGGCAAGGTCGCTCAGGTGAGCCCCCACCCTAACAGGGAGGCATCCGTGGTGAGGGTGAGGGGAGGAGAAATGGGAATGAAGGAACCCCTGTCTTAAATTGCTCTGGACCTGCCACCAGTGGAGGGCTAGGATCAGAGTTTGAGTAACTGGGACCAACTTGGTAAGGGGTCCTTCCTTTGAGACCAATAGGCCCTCAAATGGAACTGAATGTCCCTCATCTGGAATCTTGCTCCCTGCACGACAGCTGTGGAAGCAGCCATGTGCCGAGAGTTGCAGAAAATGCCTTGCTGGTCGAGAGACCCTCAGGGTAAAGGAGGATGCCAGGGCGATGAGTCTGTCCACCCTTTCCGAGGGAAGAAAAGCCCTGGCTAACCTTGTGTTCAATTCTGGCTCTATGAAAGTTAGGACCTGAACTGGTTCCAGAACTGACTTTGGTAAGTTTAGCAGGAATCCCAGGAAGTGAGAAGCTGCTGGGTGACTTGCAAGTGGGATTTCACCTGACCTGGAGACTGACCCACAATGAGCCAGTCGTCCAGGTAGGGAAACACAGCAACCCCTTGCCTTCTTAATCGAGCCACTACTACAGCGAGACATTTTGTGAATACCTCTTGGCAGAGAGGTAAGGCGTCAAGGGCATTGCCCTGAACTGGTAGTGGCCTGAGGGCAGTTCAACCTGAGGTACTTTCGGTGAGAAGGCCTGATCAGAACATGAAAATAGGCATCCTTGAGGTCCAGGGAAGCTAGCCAGTCCCTGGCCTTAGGGAAGGCAATATCATTGCCAGAGTCAACATTTTGAACTTTGGTTCAACAGATGCTTGTTCAAGTATCTTAAATCTAGAATGGGCCGCCATTCTCCTGTCTTTTGGGGTAAGAAAGTATCTTGAATAAAGCCCCTTGCCCTGATGGCAAGGAGGAACCTTCCACTGCTTTGCAGTCCAGCAGAGCAGAAACCTCTGCTTGCAAAGCAAGGGCTTGAAAGATTTGCAGGTGAAAATGCCTGGCTCTCATCTTTGAAAGTGTTTGAAGCTGAGAATCAGACCCTGGCCTATTACCTCCAGAACCCATCTGTCCAGTAGTTAGGGACAGCCAGTTCCGCTGAAATAGGCCAACCTGCCCCCACTGGTACAGGAGAATCGGCCCTGGGCACCCCATCAGGGTGCCTGCTTAGCAGCAGCCTTAGGTTGAGGGGAGGGGACGGTCTACTTGAGCCTCGCCTACCCCTGCCTCTGAAGAAACCCTTCTGCAGACAGCAGAGGAGGCTTGAAATTGGTAAAGGCCTGGAAAAGGCCTGCCCCTGCTCTCTGGGAGCATGCCTTTTGGCATGGCATGCTTCTCCTTAGCCTGGGCACTTTTGTAGGTAGTTCTGTATTCATCCATCTTTTCATATAGTTTTCTGTTTGTTTCCCAAAAGAGAATTTCCCACTACAGGAAAATCCATAGCCTTTGACTGGGTATCTTGGGACAGATTAGTGCATCTGAGCCATGCCAACCCACGGAAGCTACAGAAGTGGCCATGACCCTAGAAGAAACATCATTAACATCAACAGCAGTATGAAATTGAACTTTAGAGGCTTCAATGCCATCACCAGCCACCTGTTCCAACTCACTAGCCAGCTGGCCGTGGCCTGCTTGGCTAACTGCAATACTGTGTCCCACCTAGATTTCTGATATCTAGCTACATATAGCCATATAATTTGCCTGCCTGAGCCCCAAAGAAGCTGCCATATACTGTTTCTTCGCCATGGCATCAATCTTCCTGGAATCCTTATCAGGAGGATGTGAGGCCAGAGGAATATTAGCCTTGTCACAGGCTGCAGCTTGTACCACACCTACATGACTGTCAGGCTCGGATACAGACTTCCTTACTGAGCAGTGTAAAGTATACCTTCTGTCCATTTTTTTATCTACAGGAGGGACAGAATGAGGATTTTTTAAAATCTTTGTTGTTTGCTTCCTAAATGACTTATGCAAAGGAATAGACAACCTCCTAGAATCTGAATATCCATAATTTCCACATAATCAGGCTCCTCTTGCTCATCCACAGCCTCCTCTAAAGGAAGCTGGAGGGTTTCTGCAACCTTTTGTAAAAAATAAAGAAAGAAGGGGACTCAGACAGAATAGGAGGAGATTCTAAAGGTCTGTCTGGAGAAATGTCCGTTCAATGGGCACGCCCAGACCCCCCAGCCACACATATAATGATCAAATTCCTCCTCCCTCCTGTGGTCTATAACAATCCTCAACTTCAAAATCTGAACCACTGGGACTGAACGAACCAACCTTTACCAGCTGTTGGTGGTTCTACAGATCCCTGAGACAGTGACTGGACAATCTGAATGGCTTTAGCTATCTCTGCAGCAGTTGGAGACAAAATTTTGGACTCCAGACCTACTGATTTCTTGTCTTTTACTTGGGACTGGTTCCTCTGAACCAGCCTTCCTTTTGCTCCGAGGAAGTCTCGCCCTGGTCAGAGGGCATCCTCTGGTCCAGTGGTACTGGACCGGCTGGCCATCCGGTCAGCGGACTTTTTGGCCTCTTGTTCCCTGAGCCGCCCAATCTCTTCTCCAGGGTGGCTGCAGGGAAATTTTACACACCTGGCAGTCTGACAGGAGGTGGTCAGCCCTCAGACAATAAACACAAGTGGTGTGGGTCAGCCTTGGCAAAGGCGCCCCAACAGACATCACAGTGTTGAAACCCAGTGGGCCCGGGTTTTTCTTTGGGTTTCTCAGACATAATGCCAGCCTAACCAAAAACTTGCCCTTTTGATGGCAGTACTAGGTAGACACTTTATCGGTTCCTAACCGTGTCACGGGTATTTGAAAAACTGCTATAATTCGGGTTTTTAGAACCGATAAGAACCGGAACCGCACTCTAAAACCCACTGTACACTTTTAAAATACAGAAAATAACCGATGGTTCAAAACCGAACCGATAATTAATTTTCCACACAGACTTAAATTTTTGTACTTACGTTACCAGATAGAGCTTTAAAACCGAATGCGGTAAAATAATAACTTTTGCCGTTCAAATGAACTCAAAATACTGCTTGAACCGAGAATGAACCAACTGAAGGAGCTGATCTCCGGAGCGACTGTTCAGTGAAGCGGAGAAGAATCTGACAGTTTCATTTGAAACTGCCAGATAGAGTTTTGACCACAGCGCCTGGCTGTAGAACTCCAGATCTTCTGGAGTTAACTCTTCCTCTCCGGGGCAGTTCAGCTGCAGTGGCTGACTGCTATTGTTATAATATAGCAAGACTTGCATGGTGTTTGAAGGGACTTAGCGAGGTTGGAGGAATGGTCAAATGTATGGCAGCTCAGATTCAATGCAAAGAAGTGCAAGGTAATGCACATGGGAAACAAAACCCAGGGAAGCATACACAATGGGGGTGAGATACTGACAACAGTAAAAATAGAAAGGGACCTGGGGTAATTATATCAGATGACCTAAAGTGGGCAAGCAATGTGAGAAGGCAGTAAGGAAGGCTGGGGGATACTGGGATGCATAGGAAGAGGCATCAATAGTAGAAAACAGGAAGTTGTTATCCTCTGTACAGACAGTTGGTGAGACCCCATCTGAGTACTGTGTGCAGTTCTGGAGACCCCATCTTTGCAAAGACATAGACAGAGTTGAGGCTGTCCAGAGGAGGGTAGTCAAAATGGTGCAGGGTCTGCACCAGAAGACATACTGAAGAAAGACTAAAGGAGCTTAATGTATACTCTTGAGGAAAGAAGGAGAGAGGGGACATGATAGAAACTTTCAAGTACCTCAAGGGAATTAAAGTCCAAGAGGGTAGCATCTTCCAGAAAAAGAGAAGTGCAAGAACAAAGGGGCACAATTTGAAGATAGAGGGGGGACGGCTCTGGGGTAATGTGAGGAAGTATTTTTTCACTGAGAGGGTTGTGGATGCATGGAACAGCCTTCCTGAGGAGGTCGTGGAGTCAAGAACAGTGGGGACTTCAAGACTGCATATAAGGAAGTCCTAGGGGCGGTAAGAGGAAGTAAGCTGTTGGTTAACTAGGATCGCAGCTTATCTGTTAGGTAGGAAAAATGGGCAGACTAGGGCTAAGTGGTCCTTATCTGTCGTCAAATTCTGTGTTTCTATGTAATTAATGGGTGACTTCAACCTTGACCTATCACTGCACTCTACTTGGTTTGAGCCATCGAGGCTCTCACCGACTTCACCTATCGCAACTCAATACTAGGCCCTACCGACTCTCAGCAAATAGCGACCATCGATCTCTCCTGGACTGGACAGCCACAAACAGGGCAAATAAAATGATTGCTGCAGGCACCTTATCTGATTCCATCAGTGATCACCTACCTACCTTCTGCATTTGGAATGGTCACTGCCCCCATCCCCAGCCCAGAATTATTTAGTTCCGGGATTTTGACAAACTGAATCCAAGCGCACTCCTTGATGATATTAATAACATTGACTGGTTACTTATCTATATCACTGAGGATGTAATTACAGCACTTGACTACCTAAACTCTCAGCTACTAGTACTACAGGATCTGCACGTCCCATTGAAAAAAAGGCATCTTGGGGCTCTGCAAACAGATGGCTACATAAAGACCTCCTTCAGACTATGAGAAGAAGGGATAAGGCCTGGGTCCTGGCCAAGAAATCCCAATGGACAGATGACTGGGCTAATTATAGAAAAATGAGGAATGCCTGCAAAAAAGTTATTCGGAGGGCAAAAAAGAAGTATTGCCTTAAGCTTCTCCAGTCTTCAGTGTGCGACTTCCGGGGTTTTTGGAACCACATCAAAAATTTCATAGGCCAAAGGCCCAAGATGGCCATAACTGAAATGATGCTAAATGACGCCAACTGTAACAATCTACCTACAATTGCAAATGCCCTGAATGCGCAATTCTCTGATCTTTCTGAATACCTTGCAAAATTTAACCAGTCCGCTGCACCCCTCCTGATATCCACCATCCTTCAGGACCCTCTTTTCTGCTCAGATCACTCTCCACTACCGAGGTGCTGCTGCTTCTTAAATCTCTCTCCCCTCATGGATCTGCCGGTCCAGATGGATTACTGCCCTATTTCATCAAAATGGCAGCTCCAGCTCTTACTGCCCCTACTGCAAGAATTTTCAACCTACCTATACTAACCCAGACAGTGCCTACAACTATGAAAAATGGCTCGAGTTGTCCCCGTACACAAAAAAGGGGACACCAAAAACATGGCTAACTACAGACCAATCGCCATTCTCTCTACCTTAAATAAACTACCAGAGAAGGCTGTGGCCACCCAGGTCTCAGAATATCTGCACCGTCACAACCTTCTATCCCCTGCTCAACATGGATTCTGAACAGGGCACAGCACCACAACTGCACTACTTCAGGTATCAAACGAAGTCCTCACAGCAATGGATAAGGGCCTGCTCATGGGCACCATTTTTATTGACCTCACTAAGGCTTTTGATCTTGTGAATCACCCCCTTCTACTCTCCAAACTGTCTGTTCTGGGTTTTTCCCAGTCTGCCATCTCCTGGTTTGATAGCTACCTCACTGGGAGGAGGCACTGTGTTCAAAATGCAACTGCTGTCTCTGACCCTTCCTTAACCTCTGTTGGAGTTCCCCAGGGATCTATACTTGGCCCTCTCCGTTTCTCTCTCTTTATTAACAACCTGCCCTCACTTCCCTGTTTCTCCTCGCTGATACTTTATGCCGATGACATGGTGCTTCTTGCTAGCGGTAAAGACCCCACATCAGTAAAGGCGAATCTTCAAGCTGACTTTGACTGCTTACAAATCTGACTTCTACAAAACAAACTCATACTTAATGCTAAGAAAACTGTGGCTATGCTTTTTGGCTGCCCCTCTAGAATCAAATCCTGTGCTCCGGATCTTTCAGTATTATGTCTTGATGGCTCCCTGTTGGTATCTGTTAACTTCTTTAGGTACCTAGGAGTCACACTTGACCAGTCTCGGGATTTTAACCTTCACCTCACAGCTACTTGCAAGGCAGTTAACTCCAAACTGGGTATTGCCTATAGAATTAGGTCTTCCCTGAATGATGCTGCCCGGCTTGCTATTGCACAAGGTTTCCTCCTTCCCTCCCTTACATACTGCTCATAGGTATACCTTAATGCTAACAAAGGATCCCTCCATAAATGGAGCACGTTATAACAGCATATGCCGATTTGCCCTCTCTGCAGACAGACTGACTCATAGCTGTGAACTCTACTCCAAACTAAATTGGCTCTCTACAACTTCGCACAGACTCTACTCTACTGGATGCTTGATTGATAATATCATCAGAACGGGGACACCCGAGTATCTCTCAAGGCTGCTATCTCATCCCTCCCAAGAATATCTCTTTAGGTCATCCGTACAAACCCAACTTGAAATTCCCAGAGACTTCACAAAAAAGGAGGAACTATCCTTTGCTATATCGGCTCCCAGCATCTGGAACTCCCTCCCTCCTCACATTAAACTCTCTAAATCCCTCCTAGCCTTTAAACTGGGTCTCTGCCCACCTGACTGACTCTGATGGCTGCTCCTGTGCTGTAACTTGAGACTGACTCCCAGTAGCATTCCTTACCTACATGGCACTTACTGTTTCTCTCCATTGTATAAAAGAAAAAAATACTCACCATGGTAATGTTGTTTCTTCTAATGGAGTCTTGCTGTATTCAGACATAATGCAGTTAGCCCCATCTCTTGAACTGCCCCAGAGAGGAAAGAGTTAACTCTATGCAGAAGCATAGAACGCTGAGCTCGAGCTCGGTTTTCAAACCTCTGTCTGTCATACTTCTTAGTGTAACCGTCAGATTCTTATGAGTACACTAACGTACTATAGTATGGAAATTGTTCAACATATAGCCAAAGGGCAAAAAATTATTTTTGGGCCCAAATAACTCAAGTTGAGAACCCAAGAAGGAAAGGTAGTGACAACATTTAAGTATAAAACACCAGAAAAATAACAACATCCACCCCACCAAAGAGGAAGGGTACAAGGTACACCTCTGAGGTGCAACACTGTACCTGCCAGGCCACTTCCCAAAAACCCAGGTTCTGAGAGGGAAGGCAGGGGGGAAGGAGGTCTGAATACAGCAAGACTCCATTAGAAGAAACAACATTACTATGGTGAGTAATTTTTTCTTCAAACAGCATTAAGTCTTGCTGTATTCAGACATAATGCAGACTGCCAAGCAGTTCTCTATGGAGGAGGGAATGCAGAACCTACTTTGCGAAGAGGCTCTGCAGTACTGCTGTGCTAAACCTAGCATCACTCCTAGCCTGGATGTCCAGGGAGTAATGCTTGGTAAAAGTATGTACTGTTTTCCTGGTGGCTGCTTTACAGATCTCTAACAAGGGTATATCTCTGGCCGCAGCCAGAGAAGCAGCTGTATTCCTAGTCGAATGAGCCCTCAGGCCTGAAGGGGCGTTCTACCCAACTTGTCATAACAGAATTGTATACAAGAAACAATCCACCTGGCAATAGTTCTTTTAGTGGCAGGCTTACCTTTCCCCACTTCACCATAAGTGAGAAACAATTGAAGACAGTCATTTCTATGTGCCTTAGTATGCTCAGTGTAGTAGCTAAGGGCCCTCTTAACATCCAGACTGTGTAACCTTCTTTCACCTGAAGAATGATCAGTGAAAAACACAGGGAGAGATATAGACTGGTTCAGATGAAAATCCGATACCACTCTGGGCAAGAACCTCCTATTGGTTCTTAGGACCACTTTGTCACTATGGAAGGAGATGAAGTCAGGTTCAACTGACAGAGTCTGTAACTCAATAATCCGCCTGGCAGAAGTAACAGCTACCAGGAACACAGTTTTCCAGGTCAAGTACTTCAATTTGGCCGAAGCCAGAGGTTCAAAGGGTGGCTGCATAAGCTGAGTTATGCAGACATTAAGATCCCAAGGCAGAGTGGGCTCCCTAAAGGGAGGGTTAATGTGAACCAGTCCTTTGAAAAACTTTCTGAAAACAGGATGAGATGCCAGAGAAGAGCCCTTCCCTGCTGACAGGAATGCAGAGACAGCTTCTAGATGAACCTTCAGAGTGGCAGGTCTAAGGCCTAGACCATTCAGACGAACTAGATAGTCTAAGGTTGTGGAAATGTCTGCAGAATCAGGCAGGGTGCCTTTCTGAGAGCACCAAATACTGAACGTTTTCCATTTGGAGTTGTAAGTTTTTCTAGTGGAAGGTTTCCTGGAGACCTTCAGAATATCCAGAACTCCCTGAGAAAGATGTAGTGCTGCATATTCTAACTCTTCAAGAGCCAGGCCTTGAGATTGAGAGACTGGAGATTGGGGTACCAGATCTGCCCCTGGGAGGAGGACAGGAGATTGTATGTCCTGGGCAGAGACAGGTGACGTAACACTGACAAGGACAACAGAAGAGGATACCATGGCTGTCCGGCCCAATCTTTACTGCATCCACATCAAAGAGCAGGGTCATTCTCGATGCCCTACAGGGGGCATACCTTAGACAGCTAGTGGTGGAACCCACTCGGGAGGGAGCAATATTAGACCTGGTACTCTCAAATGGACAGAGGATCACAAATTTAGAAGTCAGTAGACATCTGGGAACAAACGACCACTGCACAGTGTGCTTCACAATAAACACAACTATGGAGACAAGACGTACAAAGACAAGGATACTGGACTTTAGAAGGGCTGATTTTGGCATAATGGGTGAATACCAGAGGAATGCATTAGCAAATGGCCAGAAAGGAGGGGTGGAAGAACAATGGAGAAAAATCAAAACTGCCATCAAGGAGGCAACAAGCCTTTGTGTGAAACAAATAAAGAAAACAAAGCGGAATAAAAAAACACTATGGTTCTCAAAAGAGGTGTCAGGGAAGGTTAAGGAGAAAAAGGCTGCATTCAAAAAGTATAAGGAATCACAGAAGGAGCATGACAGGGAACTGTATCAATTAAAGCAGAAAGAAGTGAGGAAAGCAGTCAGAAAAGCAAAGGCCCAAACCGAGGAAAAGACAGCCAACCCAGTTAAGAAGGGGGATAAACCTTTTATAGCTACATTAGGGAGCATAGAAAGGTTAAGGGAGGGATAGTGAAGATTAATAAAGGAGAGGGGAGGTGGGCAGAGGGAGACAGTGAAAAGGCAGAGATACTGAATGAATACTTTTGCTCAGTATTCACAAAAGAAGAAGAGGAGGAGTTACCTAAACCAAACAATAGAAGCACTCTGGGTAGTGGGGTTGACGCCAGTCCATTTACAGGAGAAAGAGCCTGAAAGAACTCCTAAAACTCAAGGTGGACAAAGTAATGGGGCCTGACGGGATTCACCCAAATCCTAAAAGAACTAAGGGAGGACCTAGTGACACCACTGACCACACTTTTTAACAAATCATGGAAGGATGGGGTGGTACCTGAGGACTGGAGGAGGGCAGATGTGATTCCCCTTCACAAAAGTGGGAGCAAAGCAGAAGCAGGAAACTACAGACCTGTTAGTTTGACTTCAGTGGTGGGGAAAATTATGGAATCATTTCTGAAAGAAAGAATTGTTGAGTACCTAGAGGCCAGCGGGGCACAGGACCCAAAGCAGCATGGATTCACAGCAGGAAGGTCATGCCAGACGAATCTAATCGATTTCTTTGACTGGGTGACCAAAGTAATAGACCAGGGAAGGGCTGTGGATATGGCCTACCTAGACTTTAGCAAGGCATTTGACACAGTCCTGCATAAAAGATTAATAATCAAGTTAGCCTGCCTGGGTAGCAAACTGGCTGCACAACAGGACACAGAAGGTAATAGTGAATGGAACACATTCCGAAGAAAGGGGGGTTACTAGTGGAGTACCTCAGGGTTCAGTACTGGGTCCAGCCCTCTTTAACGTCTTTATAGGTGACATTGCAGAGGGTCTGGAAGGAAAGGTATGCCTCTTTGCAGATGTCACAAAGATCTGTAACAGAGTTGATACACAAGGAGGGGTAGAAAGGATGAGAAGGGACTTGGCAAGGTTGGAGGAATGGTCAGACATATGGCAACTTAGATTCAATGCAAAGAAGTGCAAAGTAATGCACCTGGGAAATAAAAATCCAGGAGAAGAGCACTCAATAGCAGGGGAGGTACTAACAAAAACAGTAATGGAAAGGGACCCGGGGTAGTCATATCAGATGACCTAAAGGTGGGTAAGCAATGCGAGAAGTCGGTAAGGAGAGCCAGGGGGATACTGGGATGCACAGGGAGGGGCATCACAAGTAGAAAAAGGGAAGTGGTTATCCCTCTGTACAGACAGTTGATGAGACCCCATCTGGAGTACTGCGTGCAGTTTTGGAGACCTCATCTACACAAGGACATAGACAGGATGGAAGCAGTCCAGAGGACGGCAACTAAAATGGTACAGGGTCTACATCAGAAACCATATGAAGAGAGATTGAGAGAGCTTAATATGTATACCCTTGATGAAAGGAGGGACGGGGGGGACATGACAGAAACTTTTAAGTACCTCATTGGAATCAACAAAGTCCAGGAGGGTAGCATCTTTCAGAAAAAGAGATGTGCAAGAACAAGGGGACACAATTTAAAGATAGAGGGGGGACAGCTCAGGGGTAATGTGAGGAAATTTTGTTTCACGGAGAGAGTGGTGGATGCATGGGACCGCCTTTCTGGAGGGCTTGTGGGGTCTAAAACAGTGGGGGAATTCAAACATGCATGGGACAGACATAAGGCAAGTATAGTGGGGGGTTGCAGGAAGTAGGCTGTTGGTTAACTAGAATCTGCAGCTTATCCAATAGGTAGGAAAATGGGCAGACTGGGTGGGCCAAGTGGTCCTTATCTGCAGTCAAAGTCTATGTTTCTATGTCAATCTGAAGCCACCAGTCTCACTGTGCAGGGTTGAGTCCTGATCTTGATCAGAACTCTGAACAGCAGAGGGAGGGAAGGGAGGAGGAGGGAAGGCATAGAGAAACCTGCCCTTCCAGTCCAAAATGAGAGCATCCTGGGGAACCGTCCCCAAGACTGGAGGTCTGCAACAAAACAAAGGAAGTTGATGATTGTCCGGTGCTGCAAAGAGATCTATCTCTGGAGTACCCCACCTGGAGAAGATGACCTTCAGTATGTGAGGATCCAGGGACCATTCTTGGTGTCCCTGTGATATTCTGCTCAGCACATCTGCTAGTATGTTGTCCTTCACAGGAAGGTGAACTGCTACCAGAGAAGTCTGAAGAGAATAGGCCAGAGACCACAGCTTCATGGCTTCTGTGCACAAGGCCGAGGACCGAGTGCCCCCCTGCTTGCTGATGTACCACTTTGTGGTGGTGGTGTCCATTCTGACTTGGACCACCTTGCCCTTGACTGAATCCAAGAAGCTCTGCAGGGCTAGGAAAACTGCCCTGGGTTCCAGGAGATTGATATGAAGGAGATAATCTTGTGGGGACCAGACTCCTTGAGCTATCAAGGCTCCCAGGTAGGCTCCCCACCCTAGGAGACAAGCATCTGTATTTAGAACTACTTATGGGACTTGAGGGAGAAATGGAACCCCTTGTCTGAGGCTGTCCTGGTCCAGCCACCACTGGAGAGCCTGGACCAGAGTCTGAGTCACTGGTATTAGTTTGGTAAATGAATCATTCTTTTGAGACCAAAAAGACCTTAGATGAAACTGAATGTCCCTCATCTGGAACCTTGCTCCCTACACCACTGCCATGGAAGCTGCCATGTGGCCCAGGAGCTGGAGGAACTGTCTTGCTGTGCGGGAGACCTGAGGTCGAAAGGAGGAAGCGAGATCTACTAGGGCCTTCACCCTTGCCAGGGGAATGAAGGCTTTTGCTTGTACAGTGTCTAACTCTATGCCTATAAAGGTGAGAAGTTGAACTGGTTCAAGGACATACTTTGGAAGATTGAGAAGAAACCCCAAGGAGCTGAGTAGGTCCTTGGTAGTTTGAAGAGCTGACTTGACCTGTAAAGGTGACTGACCCACTAAGAGCCAGTCATCCAGATGGGGAAGATGGTGATACCCTGTCTTCCGAAGTAAGCCACCACTACTGCAAGGTACTTTGTGAATACCCTTGGAGCTGATGTTAGGCCGAATGACATAGCTCTGAATTGGTAATGGCCTGAAGGCAACTCTAACCTGAGGTATTTTTTGTGGGAGCACCTGATAGGAATATGGAAGTAGGCATCCTTGAGGTCCAGAGATGCTAGCCAATCCCCTGGCCTTAAGAGGGAAGGATTATTCCCAGAGTTACCATTTTGAATTTGGGCTTTGAAATGTGTTTGCTAAAATACCTTAGGTCTAGGATGGGTCCCACTCCCCTGTTTTCTTTGCGGTAAGGAAGTACCTGGAGTACAGTTCTTTTCCCCTGTGCCGAGTAGGAACCTTCTCTATAGCTCTGAGAGCTAGAAGAGAGGAAACCTCTGCCTCTAGGGCGATGGTTTCTGAGAGTGATGCAGGTGGAAAAGACTTGGCCCTCTTTATTGGAAATGTTTTTAAGCTGAGGGCCAGTCCCTGGCTTACTACTTCCAGGACCCACTTGTCTGAGATCACAGACTTCCAGGCCTGGAAGTAGTAAGCCAGCCTGCCTCCTACTGGAAATGGGGAGTCGACCCGGGCTGACACATCAGGGTGTCTGCTTGGCAGGAGCCTTAGACTGAGAGGAGGAGGGAGCAGCTCTGCTCATCCCCCTCCTGCCTCTCCCTCTGAGAACCCCCTCTGTGGGAAGAGAGAGGAGGCCTGGGTTTGGGAAAAAGGCCTTTGAAAGGGCCTGCCCCTGCCCCTAGACTGCTGCTTGTGCGGAGTGGCTTGCCTTTCTTTGGCCTGTGCACTCCTGCACGTGGTCCTGTATTCATTCATTTTTTTCAAGTAAGCTCTGTCTGCTCCCCAAACAGAGGGTTACCTACTACAGAAAAATCCATAGCCTTAGTCTGGGTATCCTCTGAAAGGCTAGTACATCAGAGCCAAGCATGTCTCCTGAGAGACAGAGATGTAGCCATGACTCTAGATGCCACATTATTGGAGTCCACAGCAGCATGAAATTGCATTTTGATGCCTCAATTCCATCAGCAGCCACCTGCTCCAGCTCCTTGGCTAGTTGGGAGAGGCCTCTTTAGCCAGTTCCAGAACCGTAACCCATCTGTATTTCTGGTACCTGGCTGCGTAGGCCATATAAGTAGCCTGCCTGAGACCCAAAGAGGATGCCAAATACTATTTTTTGGCCATGGCATCCACTTTCCTGGAGTCCTTATCCAGGGGTGTGAAGCCAAAGAAATGTTAGCCCTGTCACAGGCTGCAGCCTGCACTACCCCAACATGGCTGCAATGACTATAAAGGAACTCCGCAGCTGAGCCTGATAACAAATACCTCCTGTCCATTCTCTTATCCACAGGAGGTACTGAATTACGGGCTTGTAAAATTGTGTGTGTCTGTTTCCCCAAAGATTTATGAAGAGGGACAGGCAGTCTTTTGGACTCTAGGATGTCCATCACTTCCACAAAATCAGGCTTTTCATCCTCCTCTGCAGCTTCAACCAAGGGAAACTGCAGAGTTTCTCCCATTTCTCCCACCTTTGTAGAACAAAATGTGAAGGGGACTCAGAAGCCTGGGAGGACAGACACCTGAGGGCCTGTCTGGGGAGATGTCCGTTCAATGGGCTCCTCCTCCTCCTCCTCCTCCTCCCCCCCCTCCACCTCTCCTCCTAAAAGTGTCTGGATCATAATCCGGAGGAGACAGATCCGATCGAACCGACCGCTTAACTGGCAGTACTGGTTCAGACAGAACCGGTCTAAGCAATTGAACAATGCTAATCGCTTTGACAATTTCATCCGGAGTTGGAGAGTGAGATACCGGATCCGAACCGGCAGACTTACACTTCTTTTTTGATGGAACCAACCCCTCGGGATCGGCTCTCCTTTTGCCCGAGGAGGTATCGCCTAGGTCAGTAGGCACCTCCTCAGGTTCGGCCGCAACCGAACCGGGCTGGCCATCCGGATCTATGGACTTCTCGGCCTTCCTTTCCTTCAACCTACTCAGTCTTTTATCTAGAGTGGATTTAGGAAACTTTTACAGATTTGGCAGTCTGACTTGAGGTGGTAAAACCCCAGACAATAAACACAGATGAGGTGGGGGTCAGCCTTAGCAAAGGCCTCCCCACACTCAGTATAGTGTTGAAACCCAGTGGGACGGTTTTCTTCTTGGGTTTCTCAGACATGGTCAATGTAACAAATTACCCTATTGCAGCTTTCAAGCCAGGTAATACAATAACCGATCGGTTACAAACCGTGTCACAGACTTTTTAAAAGAATCGGCATAAAAACCTCTGTTCTTTTGAAATCAATCGGTACTGGAACACCACTCTAATCCCAGAAATAAATTTAAACATAATGGGTCGGTTCCAAACCGGACAGACAGGAAAGAAACCGAAGAAAAGAACAATTTCCAACTTTTTCACAGAATAAAACACAGTCACTACCTATCTACACACTATCTGTACCATAGACAGAGGCTGGAAATCCGAAAATAACAAAAAATTAATACTGTTTAAACCGAACGCTTTACTTTTACCGAACCGAGCAGAGGAAATCTCCGGAGCGACTTCACTGTTAGGCGGAGTAAAGAATCTGACGGTTACACTGAGAAGTACCACAGAGAGAGGTTTGAAAACTGAGCTCGAGCTCAACGATGCTTCTGCACAGAGTTAACTCTTTCCTCTCCGGGGCAGTTCAAGCACTGGGGCTAACTGCATTAGGTCTGAATACAGCAAGACTTCATGTTGTTTGAATCTGCATGTTCCCATTCCCTCCACCAAATCGTTAGTTAAAACTGTTATTTATTCTTTAGCGGTTGTCGTATGTCCTTAATTATTATTGTTGTATCATCCAGTGCAAGTAGCTAATGTAAGGGTATTTGTTCACTCTCAGTTTCCACAGAAATATGTCTTGCTTTTGTCAACAATCTGCAAATTTGTTTTGTTCTCACTTCATGCTGCGCCATAAACAATTGTCACTGATGTTTGTACCTTCTTTGTACCTTGCTCTTTCCTGATTGTACTCTCCCGGGTTGTGCCTGAATATAAGCAATACTCTTGTCTAGTGTACCAACCCGGAAAACAAAAACCAAATAAATAAATTCTGGGGTGAATCCCACCAAGCCCCATTGCTTTGTCCACCTTCAGTTTTAGGAGTTCTTTCAGAACCCTTTCTTCTGTGAAAGGACTGGGATCGACCCCCCCTATCCAGAGTGCTTCTATTAACTGGATTAGGTACCTCCCCTTCCTCCTCTTTTGTGAATACTGAGAAGAAGTATTCGTTCAGTATCCCTGCTTTTTCACTGTCCCTCTCTGCCCACCCACCTGCCCCTTTATTCAGCCTCACTATCCCTCCCTTTGTCTTTCTACGCTCCCTAATGTATGTATAAAAGGCTTTGTCCCCTTTCTTAACCGAGTTAGCCATCTCTTCCTCAGTTTGGGCCTTTGCTATTCTGACTGCCTTCCCTGATTCCTTCTGCCTTAACTGGTACAGTTCTCTGTCCTGCTCCTTCTGTGTTTCCTTACACTTCCTAAATGTTATCTTTCTCTCCCTAACCTTCCCTGCCACCTCTTTTGAGAACCATAGTGGCTTTTCCTTTCGTTTTGATTTATTTGCTTCACACAAAGGCTTGTTGCCTTTGTGATGGCAGTTTTGATGTTTCCCCATTGTTGCTCCACCCCTCCTTCTTGCCTGTTTGCAGGCCAAGGCAGATGTAATTTTGTGACATGGAGATAGTATGCAGCACTGACTCAGTACAGACAAAACTTTGGAAATGAACAGCAGTTATTCATTCCACAAGCTGCTAGGGTCCAAAAGGCCCCGATGGTCAGATGCTTCATCTCTGGGGTGCAGGAGCACCATATAATGTTACTTCTATTTACACACAAACGAAAAAATACTAAATAAAATCTACACAAAGACAGTTTCTGCATGCCTACTGGATTACGTTCAAAATATCATCTCAGTACTGTTTTGTTACTGGTCATGTTGATTTACAGATTTTGTGTTTGTCTGAAGGCCCAACTTGTGTGCTTTCTATAAGTAGATGTTTATATATTATAGTGGCACGATAGTGCCACTATATTTAGGGTTGAGTAGGCAGTTTAATGTTAAACCTCAAGTTTTGCACTTTAATAACTTTGCAACCATTCAACGGATTTGCATGACATTTTGCATACGCAGCCTCGTGGGGGTAGATCACTGGATGTGCCAAGTTTCGTTCTGGTCAGATGTGCAGATTCCAAGATCCAGATAATGCAAACGTCAATGTCTTTTTTTTTTGCTGTTTTTAAACTGTTTTATTTGGTGACATTTGTAGCACCCAGACGGTTTGGAACTTTGGTTAGAAATTTTCAGGCCTACAGATGTGCCTTTTGCTGGTCTTGTTTCAAAGTTATTACTTTTAAAATTTTGATTCTGAGTCTGCTCACTAGCACTTCAAGATATGTGTATGAAATGAAAAAGGAATCCTTTTTCATATGGGGTCAATCCTTTTTCGTGAGGAAAAAATCCTTTTTTGTTTGCGGCCAGCTTGTTTCCATTTTTTTCTAAAAAAAACCAAAACCACAAAAATGACATCCTGCTAACAGACTAACATATCTATCATAATCATCTGGACTCTGTTAGGTAGATTCTGCGAGTAACTACTGGAGAAATGACGGAGATTTTTTTTCTGGTTTTTCATTTTATACCCTTTTTTGTGACTCGCTTCTGCATTTTTTTAATGTGTCCCTGATGTCTAGTGGCACCCCCCCTCCCATTCACGTCCCCATATATTTCAGTCTTTCCCTGGTATCTCATGGCACCCCCATCCCCACATGACTGCCATCCCCACATTAAAGGGAGACACAGCTTTGAAGTGAAAAATGTCACTATCTGTGGACAGTTTGTGTGTAGTTACAGAATTATAAAACTATCACCTGCAAATGCCCCAATAAGTAAAAAATGCATCTGTCTTACATGTTAAGCATTTTTTCATGATACAGCAGGGACGAATGGTCCAAATCAAGTCCAGCTACTGACTCTGCAAACATGCGTCTGTTAGTTTTATAATTCAATAACTACAAGAAAACTGTCACTTTTTTTACATCAGAGCTGACAGTGTCCCTTTAAGTAATCTTTCCCTGGTGTCTAGTGGCACCCCACCCACCCCCGCATCGCCGCCCTGTAATTATTCTAGCTTTCTGGTACCTAGTGGCACCCACCCCCCACAATCACCATCCCCATTATTTATTTTTCCCTGGTTTCTAGTGGGGCCCTCATCCCATGACAACGTCCCCTAATTTTTGTATTTTCCTGGTGTCTAGAGGCATTCTCCACCCTCTGACTGCTGTCCCCATTTATACTTATTCTTTCACTGGTGTCTAGCAGCACCCCACCACCGTCCAATCGCTGCCCTTCCTGTAATAAAGAAAACAATTCTTAAATGTCTTTATTTTTAAACCTGTAAAAAAGAAGATGGTCCTTTGCCAATGCGAACCCCCACCCAGACTTCCCACTGAGCGCCCACCAGCCCGCAGCCCCCTCCGCTCCATACACCTTTACCCACCTGAACAGGCCCAAGGTTTTCAACTTTGTGGCACAACTTTGCCATTTTTGCATATTTTGAGCTCAGATTTTCAACATGGCCTTTTTGGGACCCCACCAGAACAATATTGGCAGAATTACACAAGTGCAGTCTGAAAAGTTCTTTGGCGGTCGCTTGCCAAAATCACCTTTTGGGCAGATTTGAACATTTTCTCTGTCCTTGTTCACGAGGTATGGTCATAAGAACGGTATGTTGAAAATATGGGGCCAAAATATGTAAAAATGGCAATGTTATGTGCATACATTGAAATTTTGCTATGCTCACTCGTAAGTTTGGTAATTTTCAATATTTTGATACCAATTTTTCAACATAGCCATTTTTACACCACCTGAATGTGACAGTTGACATTTTCCAAATCTTGTTTTCGCTCCTATGGCGTGGAATGGTGTTGCAGTGGCACAGAATCACATTTTGGCAGGGATTTGAACATTGTCAGTACCAGGCACATACAGTGGGGTAAATAAGAAGCATATGCTGACAATTTGGTTGCTGTTGTCCTACAAATGGAAGCCATAGCAACATACATATACCTATTTATTGAGGGATGGGAGTACTGGGACCAGACGGCAAATAAGGATACAATTATACTATCTCAAAAAGTAAGGAAATTCTTTGCAAAAAACTGCATTAATGGAAAATTTAGGATTCAGGCTAAAGCCACAAAAGTAGGGAAATGTGGCTTTAGGGTTTCCAACCCTAAAATCCCACCCACACACTTCAAACAAATCAAGGGTGCAGTCTTCCTTGGGGTTAACCTTAACCCACCCCATTAGGTCTGTAAGTTTCTGGAGTGCATAGAATGGAGTGAGCTTTAGGGTCGACAACCCCAAGGAAGACTGCACCCCTGATTTGCTGGTGGGATTTTAAGTTTGGAAACCCTAAAGCCACATTTCCCTACTTTTATGGCTTTAGCCTGAGCCCTAAATGTTGCACTAACACAGTATTTTTTTTTTTGCAACGCTACATATATATATATATATATATGTATAAACACAGGGGCATAAGGGGGAATAAGCCCACCCTCAGCACGACAAGTGTACTGACTCATTTATTTATTTATTTTTTTCTTAAGAAAATTATCCGAGGATCAGTGGCAGGATTTTTAGGGCAGTAAAGTAATAAAAAGGGAACTAGGAGAGCTTCAGTAGCCGACAAGTAGTGGAATAGCAGTATAATTGCAGTATAATGTGGGGAGTGGTGCAATGCAGTGGCTGTGGGGCAGCCATATTCAGGCAGACCTTCTGGACACTGAGGTGCTGCCCTATCTGCATGCATCTCTCTGGACTGCGGGATGGGGTAGCCAGACTCAGAGCGGAAGTAAACTGGGTCAGGAGTACCATCACCCCTATCCAGAGACCACCCAGTCCAATGCAACTGCCTCAAAGGATGCCGAGAACGAGGAGCACTTGGATGACAGTGGGCTCAGGGAGAGTTAGAGTGGTCAGGCAAAGGCACATCCCAGATCCTATTCCACTCAAGAACTCATACGCCACACTGGCAAACGAGGACAACCAAATAGAGGTACCCAGAGAAGTGGAAGGAAAGGATGTGGAGGTTAGCCAAGGAGGTGACCTCAGCGGGGAAAGCAGTGGACCCCAGAGGAGGAGGAAGCGAATCCTGGTGGGGGACTCCATCATAAGAGGGATCCAGCTAGGAACACAGGAGGGAGGACAGGAGGGAGGTGAGGTGCCTACCAGGTGCCACGGCATGGAGGGATGGAAGGAAGATCCTGGGGATCACTGGGAAGGCAAGATGGGAGGGTGAGCTGGATGTCATTATCCACCTAGGTACTAATGACCTGGCAAATGGGGAGCCAAAGGAAGTTCAGGAAGAGTTTAGGAAATTGGGGAGGGGTCTCAAGCAAGTAGCTACTTCTGTCACTTTCTCAGAAGTACTTCCTGCGAGAGGCAAGGGACAGCATAGGAGTGCATGCACCAGGAACTTTAACTCATGGTTGAAGAACTGGTGCTGTGAGAAGGGTTTGATTCATTGGTGACTGGGGACCCACCTGGAGGGATAGAGGTTTGTTCAAGCCTGACAGCCTGCATCCATCATGAGGTGAATCCAAGACCAATGATAAGTTTAAATGCTACATTGACAAGCATTTAAACTAGAAAAGGGGGGTGGCAGACCAGCAAGGAGGGTACCTACTTGCTCACCCCCCACAGCTAGCAGTGGAACCAGTGAACCAGAGGAGTGGCTATCTCTGCAAAGCAGTGTGCAAAAGATGGAGATTAGTGCCCAAGAGGTGAATAGGCAGAAAAGGGGCAAAATTCAGCAGAAGGGCAGACAGCAAGGAGAACCAGGGAAAAAGGACAACCAAGGAAGGGGCTGGAGTACAACAGCGAAACAGTCTAGGGAGGTCAAATCATGGAAAGCCATGTGTGCAAATGCCAGGAGCCTTAGCAACAAGATGGAAGATCTGGAGGCTGTCATGGTGCAGTCAGACCTGGACATTGTGGCCATCACTGAAACCTGGTGTAATGATAACCACGACTGGGAGATGGCCATACCTGGCTACAACATATTCAGAAGAGACAGAGCAGGCAGGAAGGGAAGAGAAGTGGCACTGTATGTGAAAAATGACATAAGGGCCACAGAGATCCAGGAGGAACAAAATGGGGGAGAGATACTGTGGGTTAAGCTGGAAAGGAAAATGGGGACAGGTGTGGTCTATAGACCACCAGCCCAAGAGGAAGAAACAGATAGGGAGCTGATGCTAGCCATCCAAAGGATGGCAGACAAGGGTGAGGTAGTACTGGTTGGAGATTTCAATATTCCAGACGTGGACTGGAGCATCCCAGCAGCAGCATCAACCAGGAGCAGATTTATCCTGGACTCCCTTCAGGGTGCCTTCCTCAAGCAACTGGTCATGGAACCAACTCGGCAGAAGGCAATACTGGACCTTGTGCTCACAAACAGGGACAGTGTGATGGGGGTAACAGTGGGGGAGCACCTGGGGAACAGTGACCACCAGTCATTGTGGTTTGAAATCACAGGAAGAGCAGAACCAAACCACACAAAAACACGTATCCTGGATTTTAGGGGGGCAGACTTTGGGAAAATGGGGAGATACTTGAAAGAGGCATTAAGGGGAATGGGACAGGAATCAGGGGTTGAGGAACAGTGGGCAGTATTTAAAATGGGGATTACAAGAACAACAGAATTATGCATTAAGCAGGTTAGCAAGAGGAAAAGGAAGAGGAGACCATTATGGTTTTCCAAAGAGGTAGCAAAGAAAGTGAAAGCCAAAAAGATTGCATTCAGGCAATACAAAAAGACACAGGCAGAAGGGGATAGGAGAAGTACCAGGAGAAGCAAAGGGAGGCAGGGAGGTCAGTAAGGAAGCCAAAGCTCAGGCAGAAGAACACATTGCAAAATCAGTGGGTAGAGGGACAAAACCTTTACAGGTACATAAGTGAAAAAGAAGACAAAGGGAGGGATAGTGAGACTGAAGGGGAGGATGGGGCAGCGTGGAGGATGACAACAGTAAAGCTGACATATTGAACAGGTATTTCTGCTCAGTCTTTACTGAGGAAGAGGAGGGTAATGGGTCTGAAGGGAGTACAAGGGGCGAGAATGGTGCAGAAATGGACACAAGTCCCTTTACACGAGAAAGGGTCCTGAAGGAACTGGAAGTAATAAGAGTTGATAAAGCAATGGGGCCAGATGGGGTGCACCCCAGGGTCCTTAAAGAACTAAGAGAGGTGGTGGCTGAACCTCTGGCTATCCTGTTTAGTCGATCACTGGAAACAGGGGAGGTACTCAAAGACTGGAGGACAGCAGATGTAGTCCCCTTATACAAAAGTGGGAACAAAGAGGAAGCAGGGAACTACAGACCAGTCAGCCTCACCTCGGTAGTGGGGAAGATCATGGAAGCACTACTGAAGGAGAGATTGGTGGAACATCTGGTTATCAATGGACTACAGGACCCAAGGCAGCATGGTTTCACCATGGGAGGTCATGTCAGACCAACCTCGTTGAATTTTTGACTGGGTGACTAGGGAGGTGGATCAGGGGAGGGCAGTGGACATGGCCTAACTGGACTTCAGCAAGGCCTTTGACACTGTGCCACACAGAAGACTATTACACAAACTGGGAATTTGGGTGTGGGCAGGACAGTAGTGTGGTGGGTAGGTAACTGGCTGGGTGGCAGGACACAGAGGGTGGTGGTAAATGGCTGTCACTCCACAGAGGAAGAGTGACCAGTGGGGTACCATAGGGATCAGTGCTGGGACCGGTCCTATTCAACATCTTCATCAGTGACATTGCGCAGGACCTAGAAGGCAGAATTTCACTGTTCTCTGATGACACAAAGCTCTGTAACAGAGTAGACACACCAGAGGGTGTAGACAGAATGAGATGGGACCTGCAGAAACTTGAAGAATGGTCAGGAGTTTGGCAGTTGAAATTCAATGCAAAGAAGTGCAAGATAATGCATATGGGGCACAAAAACCCTGGCACAATATATCAGTTTGGGGGTGAGGATATAGCATGCACCAAGCAGGAAAGGGATCTTAGGGTTATCATCTCTGATGACCTCAAGGTAGGGAAACAGTGTGACAAGGCAGCAGGTAAAGCAAATAGGATGCTGGGATGTATAGGCAGGGGCATCACCAGCAGGAAAAGGGAGGTCATAATTCCGCTATACAAGAAACTAGTGAGGCCCCACCTGGAGTACAGTGTACAGTTCTGGAGACCATACCTACGTAAGGACATAGACAGGGTAGAGAAGGTTCAGAGGAGGGCAACAAAGATGGTGCATGGATTGCATCACAAGTCCTATGAAGACAGGTTGAAGGAACTGAACATGTACTCCCTGGAGAGGAGGGAGAGGGATATGATAGAGACATACAAGTATCTTACAGAGAGGAACAGGGTGCAGGAATACACTATTTTAGTAAGCAAAAAGATGTTCCAGGACTAGAGGGCATGGGATGAAGTTGGAGGGAGGACGATTCAGAGGAAACATGAGGAAGAATTTCTTCACAGAACGGTGGTGGACAAGTGGAACACCATGCCAGAGGAAGTGGTGGGGCTGAAACAATCACAGGATTTAAGAATGCATGGGATAGACATAAAGGAATTCGGAGGTCAGGGTGAGGGCAACAGACCTCTAGGAAAACATAAACTGAACTTACAAGCTCAAATGGGCAGACTGGATGGGCCATAGGCCCTTATCTGCCGACACTGTCTATGTATCTATGTATCTATGATATCTATATATGTGTGCATGTGTTTGTGTATATATCCCCTGTATGTGTGTAATAAATATATATACATACACATATACACACACATACACACACACACACCCACCCCAGTAATGGAAATCAGTTCTGAATTCTGACAGACGATACCCCCTGGAATACTTTTCCATAACTGGCAGTTTTCCTGTATACTCCAGTGATGCTCAGCCTCCTTTTCCAATCACTGACACCTGATCACCTCCAAAAAGGGCAAAATAAAAAGTTCACCTATATTACAAAGAGTGAAAAAGAAGAAAATTACACAACATATTTCTGTGACAAAACTGCATGACTAGTCATGAGGCAAATGTATGCACTGCCGCCCTCACAGAAACACTGTGACCACTGCGAGGGATTAACATATCATAACCCATGTTTATCTAGACGTAAAGAGTTTGTCGGCCTTCATTTTCTTTCTATATGACAAGGCAGGTACAATAACTTCAGGCACATAAACACCAGATAAGTAAACATACATGTGTATATGGCTCACTTGCAAACCTACCAATGTTTCATCAGTGCAGTCCACAATGTACATAAAATATATTCTAAGCTACAGCTAGCAAAGCAGCTGTGTTTTTTGTTTTGTTTTTTTATCTTTGGGGTTTGTTAAGATAAGATGGTTCAGCTCTCCAGGGGTTAGTTTTGGCTGGGAAGTCTCCAGGATGTGGATGTGTAGAATGTTGAACTTTCTGCCTCAGGTTTCCTTTCCCACATTTTGTGTTGTTTCTTTATATTCACTGCATGGCTGAACGAAACTGACCCCATGAAGAAAGGGCTCCCTAAGCTTCTCCTTTAGCTGAGCCTAAACAACAGTAGCTCAATGGAAAAATAAACTCAACTCTAAAGACAGTGTATGCATTGATCGCCTTTAAACACTGAATATTACCATGGGAGGAGGGTGGGGACTAAGCAGATCATCTTCCTGGAATGAAGTGTTCTTAAATCCGATTTCACTGGATCACCAGAGACACCAAGTAGCCTATGCAAAGCCTCAGCAAACAAACGGCAACCTCTGTGTTACTTAGTGAGACACCATCCTTCAGAAGAAGGATGTGATGCATCCAAACCTGGCCACCTATCCAGTGTTTCACATGTAGGATCAGTTTCAAGTTAATGATCTGTAACCTTCCTGGTGTTATTTTGCCTACAACAATAATATTGGAAAAATAAACTATAAATAGTAAAATGTAGCCAAAATTAATTCCTTAAGGGACAGTCCCTTAAAATGAGGACAGTTGCTAAGGTGCAGTAAGCACAATAACACAATTAACAGGACTAATAAGAATATAAATTAACAACTGTGCAAAGGGCAAGGATGAGAGGTGCAGGAAAACTCAACAGAATAAAGTACTAAAGGATGGTAATGTTCCCAATAGTGCAAAAGGCAAAATATAAAGCTTGGAGAATGATCAATGGTTGTAACTGGAGAGTGTAGGGACTGCACTAGTGTAAGTGCAGAGTGTAGGACAGCAGTGTCGAGGGATCCGCAAAAACAGTTCCTCCCTGACCTTACTCTGCTACTAGTGATAGCGAAAGAATGGCAGTTCACTCCATGCTACAATCATCTCACGACTGCAATATATAAATTCAGTTTTTAAATGCCAGTACCTCAACACCATCAACCACAGAAGTGTGAAATTTAACATGGTTTACGCCTAAGAAACTAGGCATTCTTCAGCCAGTTGTCATAACTCGAAGTTCTGGAGTATCTAGGGAATGCCAAAATAAAATACAAAAACAGAACTCTGATTATGATCTTTGGAAACCCAATATGGCAGCTCTAGGGGATGCCACATACTTAGTGGATAGAAAGATGGACCCCACATCAGCAATGCTTTGACAGAAGGCCCAATATCAGCAGTGCATGGAAAGAACATCTGACGTGCATGGATAAAAGGGCTCCACAACAGTAATGCATGGACAAAAGGTCTGCACATCAGCAATGCCTGGACTGAAGAGCTGCATATCAGTACTGCACTGATGGAAGGGCCTCACATCAGTAATGTATGGAGATAAGGGCCCCACACCTCTAGTGTATGGACAAAACGGCCCCACATCAGCATTGCATGGGCAGAAGGATCCCACATCAGCAGTGCATAGACAGTACGGCTCCACATCAGCAGTGTATGGCCTAAAGGAAGCTGACCACTGCAATGCTTAGACAGAAGTGGGCCCACCACTGCACTGCATGGACAGAAAGGGGGTCACAGCTGTAGTACATGGCCAGAAAGGGCCCCACATCAGCACTGCATGGCCAGAGAAGGCCACAAAACAGCAGTGCATGGACTGAAGGGTCTTTTAACTTCACTGCATGGACACAATTGCTGCCACAGGTTCTTCCAAGGAGACTAAATTCAGTTGAGGTCCCTTCTACCTGTCTCTGCTAGTTGTCCAGGTGAAAATCAAAGGTTCCATGTCACAATTAGAAAAAGAACTGTAGAATTATGCCATCTTCCTGGCCAACATTCGTACTGTAATCCAACAAAGAGGCTCTAATAATTTAGTGTCTTGTAGGATGTAGTGGTTTTCATGAAGCTCTGTACGTCAACAGCCTCTGCACTACTAGGATCTCATGAGTCACTGATTTCCAGCGTTCTTAGAGATGTATCATCACAAATGTAAACTCCATTCCCTGTTCATACAATTATGATGTCAGCTGGTAGATAAAAAAAAAGGAGCAGCAGCATTATGTGCAGGAAAATGTCTCAACATCCTGTGGCAGGCCTTGCATTTCGTAAAAGAAAATGATCTGCAGAATGTAGAAGGGGAATCTTAGTGAAAAGAAATGGAGATGGGCTGGGGTTGGAAATAGAGCCAGAGATCAAGCAGGGTCCATGTGATACCGTGGATAGGGAAAAAATGGGCAAACTGGATGGGCCAAGCGGTCATCATCTGCTGACAAATTCTATGTTTCTATGTTTTTGTGCCATGGTGCCAAAGTTAGACATGATTTTCCATTTTCAAAAATGGCCAATTCTATTTCGCAAAATCTTAAAATCTGTTTTCCCATTTTTTTCCCCAAATCTGAGGAAAGGGAACATGTTATGTAGAAAAACATGGCTCAAAATGGAGGGGTTTGCACAAAAGACTGGTATAAAGTGAGTTTATTTGTCAGTAACTGACTCCCAAGTGCTGGTTTAGTAATAACAAATTCCATTTTTTACTGGTGTTTTCCACTAAAAATGGAAAATCAGTGGCCCCACAAAGTAACCGCCCCTCAAAATCCAGTTATCAGAAAAATATACTGCTATTCCCCATGACTGCTTAGATAAAGGCAGTACAAAACAGCTGAACGAGAGGGAGAGGTGTTGCGCAAGAGTGCTCATAAGTGAAGGTCCACGCAAGCGTCTCTCGTTAGGGAACTGGTGTTACAAACTACGATTTGGTGTGAAACAAATCTCAGTTTAAGCACCTGGATCAATGGATAAAACCAGCACAAAGAAAAATGTGTTTGTGCTTGCACAACTGCATCGCTGACGTGATACGCGTACCAGGTGCACCATGAGAGTGGATGCACAAACTCATAATTGATTAAAATGGCACTGTTTACACGCAAAGTGCACACACTTTGCTGTTGGTAGGCATGCAATGTGACACCTGCGTGACCAATGGCTGAGAGGAAATGTAAGAATTACAAATAAAAGCACCAAAAACACTGAAAAAAGACCTCAAGAACCATTAATATCCTGAAAAAAAAAAAAAAGAGCAAAACCTGAACATGTTTCGCCTGGGTCACTACTGCCAGCAGATTTTAAATGCATGTCTGTTAAAGAGCAACTGACACCTTCAGGAAACTTTAACAAGCCTTATAACATGGGCAAGGATGTTTGCATGATCTGATTGGCAGAGATTAATCAGTGACTGTTGATTAACCTGTTAATCAGTCAGGTTGTTTGCTTGTGGTGATCTATCTTCTTTTTAAAAACCATACACCATACCAGATCTTGTTAATCTCATGCTCAAAAAATTTCTAAACATAGCCATCTTGTTATCGCTGTTTAGCGACACCGTGCCTGTAATTAGACTTCCCACCCACCCAATGGGCAATGTAGTATCGGGCGATGTCTAAAGAATCCTCGTTGTCACTGTCTCGATCCAAAGGACATCTGTTGTGTGTGGTCCCTACACATAACATCCTTGCCCATGTTATAAACAGTGTTATCGTCCTCCTGACATAGATGAACAGAATGGCACCACAAGAGACAGAACGCATTTACCCTCCTCAGAAGAAGCGCAGCACAGGATTTTACAGGAAACAGTACATTAATTGGTCCTCCCCTCGTAGTTAAATATAATGGAAGGACAAGACATGGAACATAGTCACCCTGCTCATAGAAAGTGCAGCACTTTATTTAGAGGTGGCATGTATGGTGATTTTGTGTCATGGTGATAAGAGAGATATGAGGTGCGGCATTTTGCTGTGTTTACTGCCACTTTTCACCATCAGTTCTGACGCACTGCCATGGGTCCTGATACAGTGCAGCACAGCATATCAGACAAACCATGTTGCCCACAGCAGGAGCAAGGAGCAACAGCGAGCGACTGGCAGAAATGATGAGTCAGTACAGAAGTCCGTGTTAAAATCAGCAAGTGTCTTTGCATTCAGCAACAACTCAGGGTAATGAACAGGAGGCAACAATCCCACGGACAAGACAGAGACATGCACAGCAATTTTGCATTCTGAGCAAGGGAGACTGAGAAAGTGACCACAGTCTCTTACTTCTCCGTTACTATGTGCATCTGTCTAAGCAGCCCAGAGCGGTAACAGAGCATCATGCAGCTCTCTGTGTGTGTCTGAGTCTCCCTCCCACTGTAGTGTAACGCGGGGCATCTGCAGTGTTGCTGCAGTTGTCTTACTGTGTATTTGTAAATGAGAAATCAAAAGTAGTACAGGGAGATGAGTAGAACGAGGGGGAGAGAGACAGGAGCAACACATTCAGAGTAGAACAACAAGATCGACCTGCTCCTTGATTTTAAGCAGTAGGTCTGTTTACCACAAAGTTATGTTAGTAGAACTATTTTAGCTTGTTTTAGTGTAGCAGAACACAAAAATGCGTGGTACTACAGCCAGAAAGTGTGGAAGAACACAAAATAGTTCCCACATTTTCTTACTATAATTCCACACTTTTTTTCCATTTCTTTCCAGATATGGCCCATGTTATAAGCTCAATAACCCACTCCAGGGTGTGCAGTTATTGGGGATTAATCAACACCCCGGGTGCTGTGAGGACACTCGGCCTGCAGCCACGTGCCTCACAACACACCCAGGGTGTTAATACCCAATAACCGCACACCATGTCGTGGGTTATTGCTTACATAATATTTAGATACAGTTCAATTTGTGTTTCAAGTTAGTTCTCTCCCCCCCCCCCAAAAAAAAACTGGGTTAACCAGAAGTGGCACACTAAGCTGAAAGTTTGTTTACAGGTGCGACCTGGGAGCACAGGGAAGTTAAGTGACTTACTCAGGGTCATACAGAATGGAGTGGGGGCTGTGAGATTCAGATTTGCAGCTCAGAGCCTTAAAACACTGCGCTATACTGCCTCCCTCAATTCTGTATTCCTCCTTGCCATTATTTATTACTGATGTCATTTGCATTCAAATGAAATATTTTTTCCTGAAGAGTTCATCTAGTCCTGTTGCTTTCTCCCCACCTAAAGTCATAATGAACTGCTCGTACATCGCAGTTACTCTCACAGCAACACATTATGATGTCACAATAGAGAATTACGACTTGAAGTAGGCAGTAAGCTATAGAGGCAGATGAGCTCTAAGGGAACTCTAAGGGACAAAGATCATGTATTCATGCAGATTTACTCAGTAATAAATAACGGGGAAGAGAAATATATACAATATACATGGAATGCAAGCTGAAGTACCTAATTATTATGTTTTTCCAAGTTTTCTTTAAGGCGTCAGTAGCTCTTGAAATGAGGAAGTAATCCATTAGAACTATAGGGCAGCAAAGGGAGGAAGGCACTTGAGCCTGCTAACTTACTTTGTAATCAAATGTGCTTTCTGGTATTTGTCATTCACACTGCGAAGGTGTTTATATACAAGTACGGCAGAGGTTTCGATTACACAATGAAAACAGCTAGTGATGTGAAGCTACTGTAAATGGAAATACACGAGTATGCTTGTACACGGACAGCTGGTTAAGCAGCTCGGGGGCAGCTGTGGGTGGGGAGTCAAATCACAAAATGGAATAAAAACAATCTGCTAAGTGACACAGCCTGGAGGGTTGTCCTTAAAGGGCTAGTGTACTTCCTGACATTAACAGTAACTCTTAATAGTAGTCAACTTTGGAGGGGGGGCAGGTTAAGGGGAGATGTGACAGTTTTTCTTCACAGAGACGATGGTGGACAAATGGAATAGCCTGCCACAGGAGGTGGTGGGAGCAAGTACAGCGCAGGGTTTTAAATATGCCTGGGATAGGCACAAGGGAACCTTGAGGAGGGAAGGAGTGGTGGGGAAAAAATGACCACTTAAGAGTCAGAGGCCACAAACAAGTATAGGGATTAAGGGCAGGTTAGATGGGCCTAGTGGTCCTCATCTGCTGACAATTTATATGTTTCTATGTAACTGTTGCTTTTTCTTTCTGAGGTACTTTTTCTTTTCCCCTTGGCTAATTTGCAGAGCTTCTACGTGACAGCACTGTTGTGATGTATGGAACAGCACTCTACCTGGAGGCTGACATACCTAGTTATTTCCCTTCTCATACTTCATCAGCATTGTGACCTCACTGATTACGACATCAAAATTGCTCAAGAACTGCTAATCCTTTGCTGCTAAACAGGCCACCAGTGACGTCATAATCAGTAAGATCACAATGTTGATGAGGTATAAAGAGGAACAGAACAAAACGTTTCAGGTAGGACAAAGCATTCCAGGTATTTATGGCATCAGATTGTAAACACTCAATGGCAGCTCTGGTTACAAGTAAATGCCTGTACAATTTCTGTCTGCAAACAAAATGCATAGCTAATTTTGTTTATGAGAACCCGTTAATCTATACAATTAAGAAAACACATGTTTCATGAAACTTAGTCAAACAAGGGTGGACTGGGTCTGAGAAGGCAAGTTGCGGTCAGGCTGTTGGTGCACAGAATGGCTATGAGACAGAAGGTAAGGATGCTGGCATGTTAAGAAACTCCAAGAGGATGAGTATCTTTTTGGTAATATATTAAGACTGTACAATTTGTTATTTTCCATCTATGACAGTACCTAGCATCAGGAAAGTTAAGTTTTCCATTTTTGTATAAAAAATATTTTTCTGCCGGCTCGGTGGTGGCAAGGGTTGAGGCACTGGACGCCACCCTCATGCCACGCCAGTAACCGGGTTCGGAAATCAGCCTGGGGTGTCGGGGGTCAGCAGAGGAGGACTGGGATCGAGCATCCGTAGACTGCTCTCCTAGTCCTGAGGCAGGCTAGGGAACTTCACACTGTAGTGGCCCCTGGGGACACCCAGGGGCACTAATAGCATTGGTGACACTAGAGGGGGAGTGTGGCAGATGTCGGCTAGTTGTGCCTGGACGTCATTGCACATCCGCGCTCCAGGAGCCAATAAGGTGGAAAAAGGCTGGGCGTGACCATGCAGCCTGACGGCCGCGCTCTGAGCCGCCTGGAGGACTTTGGCGGAGTCCTGTTGGGAGTGTCCGGGGCTGTACTGACTGGTAGAGGCAGAGGGGGAGCCCTCCAGCAGGATGGCATGACTGCTGTCCAGGATCCTCCTGGGTGCAGTTTGAGCTAACCAGCTCTCCGGGCGGGCTGAACTGGCAGATGGATGCCCTACGCTGGAATGCCGCAGCAGGGAAGAAAAAAGCAGTCGTGATAAAAAAAATACATACATGTTTCTATTCCATGTTTTTCTCCTGCAAGCACTATTGTTTTAATTTTTGCCAATGCCCAAAATATTGTGTAAATAAAGTAGCCTTTTATTTACCATAATATACTGACTGCTGGAGCCTTTTTAAGAAGGTGTTATGAACCTCTGAGATAGATATCCTTCTGAAGGGACACAACAATCTATCCTAAGTAATTTTCGGCCCACTGGCGCAGTGGTTGGATTTCCGCTTGCGACGCCGACAACTTGGATTCAGGAATGGATCTGGGTGTCAGACAGCCAGCCAGGGGAGATGGCTCAAGCATCCCACAATGGCTCACCATCTCCCCGGAGGAGGGAGGTATGCAGCCTGGTGATTGCCAACCTCTGGCGGAGGCTAGAGGCATGCCAGCACGTCGGGTCCTGCTGTGTAGGGAGTACAATGGATGCCGGCGCGTGCCTTGACGTCCTGTCACGTCGTGCTCACAGAAAGAAAACAAGCAAAAGGCTCCCTGACCAGATGACTACTGCCAGTCCCCTGCTGCCACGAAGCCCCGGACAGCCCAGACCAACCCCAGCAGCACCCGGGCCAAGTAAGTTGCGCTGGCTGCCCCCACTGGCATCTGCCCCCCAGGGGTGGGGGGGACCCGTTCAACGAAGGGAAATGTCAGGTTACCTGTGGGGACTATAAGGTGGGGTGGTGGTTGGCAGTGGAGATGGAGTGCCAGCGGGGTTCACCTAGGTTACCCGAAGAAGTGGCCGGTCGGGGAGTGTGGGAGGTGCAAAAAAAAAAAAAAAAAAAAAGGAACACATTTCAAAACGGAAAAGAGAAGAAACTACTTTACTTTAGAGATTAAACAGCAACTCTGCACTTCAGCATGTGCTTTCATAAATAAGATGTTTTAGCCGCTACAATTTACTAGACAGTACATTTTTTTTGTTTTCAATGTTCCTTTCCAAGATTACAACACTTCTTGGTAGTCCATCTAAAAAGTCTGTATAGAAAACATTTGCCTCCCCCGTTAACTTCATAGTGCCTTGGTTTATGATATCATCATGCTCACCATGACAACAGCATGTGATGTCACAAATATCAGTTGTGTGGTTAGCAGGGGAAAGTGCAATACATTTCAAAAGACTCAGAGAAATAATAGCTGCACTATCTACAATATTTAGTAGACCAACAGCAGGAAAAGTATAAAAAAAAAAAACTACAAAACAAAGTTAAACCCTAATTGGTATAAATTTAGTGTTTTAAAGCTTTTTATTATAATAGAAAGTTGCTCTTTTAAGGACGTAAATATCTACACCCTGGAAAAGGGGGAAGGGATATGATAGAAATCAGGGGTAAACAAGGTACAAGAAGGACATCATTTTCTGAAAAAGGGGCATGATAAGAAGCTAGACGGGGTAGATTCAGAAAAGATGATAGGAAGTACTTCTCCACAGAAAGAGTTGTGGATTCCTGAAGCAATCTTTCAGTGGAGGTGGTGGACGTGATAACAGTGATATGGGGTTCAAGAATGCATGAGGCAGGCACAAGGGAATCTTAGAGGGAAGGGAAGGAGGGGGGTGAATGGGCTAGAGATTAGGTAGGATCTGCAGAGGCACTACAGGCAGGGAAAAACAGGCAGACTAGGTGGGCCAAGCGGTCCTTATTTGCTAGCAAAGTCTAGGTTTCTATGTTGTACATAGACAATAGCGGGACTATGAATTCTCTACCAGACACGTTAATAAGCAGTACAACAAAAGAAAGCTTCAAAAACAACAAGGATACATTTATGGGCTTAGAATTAACTGCCACTGAGCTGTGGGAGATAGCTGAAAGGGGTCACAAGGCCTACTTCTACCCCAAAATACATTAGTATTGATAGTGCTGCAGATACTGAGCCCATTCTGTCAATCAGAGGGGAAGTACCATCACAGAGCAGACAGAACCCTCCTCTCCCCCTCCCTAGCCCCATGAATCAAATATCATCATCAGGGGCTGGTGTCACAATTTTAGTGCCTCACAGTAGTGAGTCATCTGGTTATCAACTGCCTCACATCTGAAGAAATAACATTTCCTTAAAATCTTTCCTCAAGCAGTACTTCCCTTTTTAATCTGGAGACTAAATAGGCTGTATGCTTCTGACTCCAGCTTAAAAATAACTCAGACAGGAGTTAGCATCAGATTCTCCCTTAAGTGAGTGAGCATCATATTCTCAATTTAAGCCTGTGAAAGCCTACAAGTTTTAATTCAGAGCTGGTTTAGGGTAATTCAAAGCCAATAAGTGCAGGTGGCAACCAAGTATCAGGCTGCAACATTTTTTTTTTTTTATCATATCACAATTTTCACCCGTGCAGCCACTGACCTGCCTTCCTGTGCCCTCCCAAACTCCTCCCCTCCCTCCCCCAATCTGGAGGCACCATCCCCTCCACCCTCTGGCTTCCTCTTTCCACCCTTCACACTACTGGAAGTGTACAAAGCACTTTCCTCCCTCAGCATGACCAAATCCAGCCCCGATGGTATTCACCCCAAATTTCTTCGAATCTCTGCCGCCACTATTGTGGCCCCTTTGACTCACATACTCAATCTCTTTATACACAACCACTGCCCAAAAGCCTGAAACTGGCCAAAATCATCCCTCTGTACAAAGGTGGCGATCCCTCCCTCCTCCCAGGAAATTACAGGCCTATTTCGCTTCTCCCCACCCTTGCCAAAGTTCAGGAATCACTCATATTGTCAGCCTTTCTCTCCTCCAACAGCTCCCTCTCACCATACAGTCAGGGTTCAGAAAACACCACTCCACCATCACCACCCTTCTATGCGTAACCAACTCCATCCTCTCTGCCATGGACAACAGCCTAGCCACCGCTGCCATATTCATTGAACTGGCCAAAGCCTTTGGCTCTGTCTCCCACCCGCTGCTACTCTGTAAACTTAGTTATTTTGGCATCGCCTGGTTCCACTCGTATCTCTATAATAGACAACAGTCTGTTCAAATAGGCGATGCTATCTCCACTCCTCTCCCCATCACATCAGGTGTCCCCCAAGGCTCTATACTTGGTCCTATCCTCTTCTCTCTCTCTTCATTAACAACCTTTCCTCCACCTGCGTCTCCTCCAATGTGCATCTATATGCAGATGATACTATTATCCTCGCCTCAGGCCCTTCCTTCGACTGCGTCCTCCCAAACCTCACAAATTACTTCAACAGAGTCCAATCATGGTTCCTCAAAAACCTGCTTACACTCAATGCAGAAAAACTGTCACCATGGTATTTGGATCCAGGCAAAAGCTTGCAACCCTCTCCCCCAGTGATCACCACCCTGGATGGCTCTCTCTACTTTCAAGTACCTGGGTGTGTGGCTGGACAGCCACCTTAACTTCTCCACCCATGCTGACGCCATTTGCTCCAAACTATGGCCAAAGCTCGCCATCCTCTATCGCCATAAAGCCAGCCTGCCTATCCTCACCCATTGTTAGCGCGTACGTAAAACAATCTTACCTGTCATAGAATATGCCGATATTGTCTACGGAATGGCCCCAGCATCCTCTCTCTCCAGATTAGATATCCTTCTCAACTCCTTCTGCCACTTCGCCACCGCCCCCCCTCCACTCACCACTGCCTGCTCTACACTGTACTCACCCTTGCTCCGCTCTCCCACAGAAGAGTCATCCACAGTGCCTCCTTCATAGCTAAATTTTGGCTCGATTCCCTTCCACCCTACCTCACTTCCCTCCTCACACCAGCCACCTCCCTAACCTACCTGCTTCGACACAGGGACACACACACTTTTCAATTGCCCCGACCACACACTCTCAACGGCCTGCCTTTTCTTACCATCTTCCCCCATCTCTGGAACAACCTTCCCTCTGAACTCTGCCAGGCCCCTTCTCGTCCCGCCTTCGCTCAACTCCTCAAGCTCCTACCCTCCACACCCTGCCCTAAATGCACCAACCATCCCAGCTCACTCCTGAGACCACCTACAGTCATTACTCACTTACCCTAGCCCCCCGACTGTAATCCCTGCCCCATCTTACTCAGTTACTCTGTATGCTCACAATTTTATTATGTATTTTATTTCTTTATAAACACTGACTGTACAGACTGTTTTGTATTCTTCCCCATATGATACTCTCTTGTCTCTTTACTGTACACTCTGTACCCGGGTCGCACCTGGAAACGTGCCTTGGCTCAGTGTGCCTTTCCCAGTCATCAAAATTTTAAAAAAATAAATACTCCAGCCGCCGCTCCAACTCCACCACCAAACATGAAGTTGCACGCCCAGCTGGCATATGCAACTATACCTTCGAGAGGGGCACCCCCCCATTTCCCCCATGCCAGGCAAAGATCCAATACCGGCATGCACCTGTGCAGGCATCGTCAGCCGATGGAGTAGCAGCCATCAAGCTGCCGCAGTCTGTGCTGCCATTTTCTGTTCTGGTAGCCCCGGGAGTGCGAGCATGCAATGACGTCATGGCATGTACGTGTCGACGTCTGCCGCACTCCACACTACTGTACCGACTCTGGCAGTGCCCACGGTCATCACCAGGGGCTGCTGCAGAGCCGTGGCACCCTGGATCCCTCCCCGGGGATAGGAGAGCCATCCTCGGACGCTCAACCCTATCCCCCCCCCACTGACCCCTGACAGCCAGGGCTCGCATCCGAACCCGGGTCGCCAGCGTGACACAAGGTGTTGCATCCACGCCTCAACCCTCGGTGCCACAGGGCCAGCAGGCTGAAAGAGTTTAGTTCACAGTGCTGCCTAGCTAGACCCCACAGTCGCTTTGCGACTGCTCCTCGCCTGCCCCCAAATACCCTCCTACCCTTAGCTGGTGTTACTTATATAGTATATTGTCTCACAAGGTTTTTTTCTGTTTTCTTTTTCTTCATCTCCCTAGTTTTTCATTTGCACATTATATTGACTCTCCACTAGAGGTCGCCTGTAGTCTTCTGTGATCTTCATATTTTTCTCTGCCTCTGTGCTCTTCTGAGACAACTTTCCCTTAGTCCTCTCTCTTCTCTCCTTCCTCAACTCCAAATCTCTCCTCCCTAACATTCCCCTTACTCAGATGCTTCTCTCATCATGGATACTAGGGCTATTTACACCCTACTGCCTCTACTATTTACACTGTTTTTGCTAACTGTTCTCACTGGTCCTGCTGAGTTTCCATCTTCCTGCTCTGTGTACTCACTCACTTGACAATTTCAGCTTCTCCAACCTACAGTCTGACCCCACTCCTAATCAGTCACCACAATCGGCTTAATTATAAGCACCTAGGAGTATTAATTAGATTTGTCCAGCAGAAGCTCTCTATCTCTACTGGCTGTGCCTCTCAGGCTACTGTGACTGCTTCAGTATGGATAATGACACTATCCCTTACCCTAGCAGATGATGTCATGACCAACCCTGGTCCTACCATGACTACTAATATCATCCAGTCTCACCCTTTGAATTGCTTGCCCCAATCATCTGGTTTCACCTTTATACACCATAACATTAGCAGTCTTACAGCTAACCTCCCTGAACTTGAGGCTTGGGTGTGTGCTAACAACCCCGATATCCTGGCCTTATCGGAAACTTGGCTTAAACCTTCCATTGCGAACTCCCTTTGCTCCCTCCAGGGCTATAATTTACTTAGGGTGGATCGCTCTAACACTAAAAGAGGTGGGGGCTTGGCACTATACTACAAGGCACATCTCAGTGTATCTATTATACCTGATCCCCCTCTCGCTAACTGCGAGGTTCTTCATTCCCTTCTACTGCTTGGGGATGTTAAAAAACCCCATATCTTTTGCGTTTATATACCCTCAGAAACTCCAGGCTAGGTCTTGAAGAATTAATGGAACATGTTCCATCTGTGACTGGGAAAAACGATATAATCTGCTTGGGAGATTTTCATCTGGGCTGGGCCAGGACTTGTTCCTCTCTCCTAGCCTCCATGATCAGCAAGGCCAATCTCACCCAGCTCATACAGGATCCCACAAGAATCTCCCTTCGTGGTTCCTGCAGCACTCTCATAAATTGGATCCTGACAAATAGGAAGGAGCATTTCCCCTCTGCTGGAGTTCCACCTAACTCCATAAGTGATCACTGCCCAGTTTGCTGCATTTTGGGACACCTCCCCTCCATACTTCCCTTCTAAAGTCTTATCTTCTTCCGATTTCTCTATGCTTAATACTGGTGCGTTCCATCATGATATCAACCAGGTTGACTGGTCTCCCCTCTACATTACCAGTGATATTAAAACAGCAATGGAATATTTCAACGCTACCCTACTCTCTCTGCAAAACCAACACATTTCGGTCACTACGCATAGGGTAAAAGGGATGTTCACCAAATGGCTCAAGTGTCCTCTTCTCCAGTTTTTGAAATGGAGGGATAAACTGTGGTCTACATGGAAGTCCTCCTCGCGTCTATCCGACTTCGAGGCCTACAGAGCCCTATGAACACTTGTAAAAAGGAGATCCACTTGGCCAAGAGTATATACTACAGGAACCTGCTCAGTTCCTCCGCCTTTAACCCTAAGTGTTACTGGTCTCAAATTAAGGAGATTCTCTGGAACAATAAGCCTCAGACACAGAATATGTATATAAATGACACCCACTGTAACCACCCTCTCACCGTAGCTAATGCCTTCAATTCCCTCTTTTCCACACTTCCCACCCACACAATCACCATGTCCTGCTTTGCACAGGCTGCCTCATCCCCACCTGCCACTGTTCCCCCTGCTCTTGTGCCGTCACTGGTCACGCGTCAGGATGTCCTTAAGTTATTAAAGTCTATTCCTGCTAGTGGTAGCGCAGGCCCAGATGGGATTCATCCAGGATTTCTTAGGCAATTTGTCTCTTGTCTGGCAGCACCTGTCACCAGGCTGTTCAACTTCTCTATCTGTGCAGCCTCAGTCCCCTTGGTCTGGAAAACAGCCAGAACTACACCTGTGTTTAAGAAAGGGGACGCCAAAATCCTGTCCAACTACCGCCCCTTCTCACTTCTTCCTACGCTCAGTAAATTGCTCGAGAAGCTTCTTCATCAACAGGTCTCCGAGTTCCTTCTAAATTTTAACCTTCAATCCCCTGTACAACATGGCTTTAGGGCTGGGAACAGCATAACCACTGCTCTTACCCAGTTTACAAGTGATGTCTAATGTAACATGGACAAGGGCTTACTTACTGGAGCAGTGTTCATAGACCTCTCAAAAGCATTTGATATGGAACATCACCTACTGCTGCGGTCTAAACTGCAATCTCTACGTGCCTCCGACTCTACCCTATCCTGGTTTGGGAGCTACCTGATAAATCGCTCTCAGGCTGTCTCTTTCTGTAAGGTTCTCTCCTCCCCTGCCAATGTCACCTGTGGTGTTCCGCAGGGTTCTATCCTTGGTCTCCTACTCTTTTCCCTCTTCCTTAATGACATCCGTATTCCTTCTCCACACAGCAGCATGATTATGTATGTGGACGATCTGGTGCTTTACTCGGCCTCCAAGTCTATTGTGGACATCAATCAAAATCTTTCTCAGGATTTTCAGTCCCTACAAGCCAAGTTTTCGTCTAACCATCAAATCCTAAACTTAGTTAAGACCCAGGCCATGCGTTTCGGGTCCACTAGAAAAGTACCCACGGAGTCCCATAAGCTCCTGGTCCACAGCTGTGATGGGACTGCTGTCTCCAACTCTTTATCCTTCAAATATCTTGGGGTTACGTTAGACCCGGTACTGGATTTTGCTACACATGTCAATGAAGTATGTCACTCAGTCAACACCAAGATTGGTGAGGCTTATAGAGTGCGCCACTCACTCACCCCGGCTGCTAGGATCTCAGTAGCAAGAGGTGTTTTACTGCAACACCTACTGTATGCACTCCCTGTAGTCTTTCATGCCAGTGCTGGGGTTCTTCACAAGTGGGACACATAACAATATTTGTAGATTCGCCTTATCGGCTCCCCACCTAACCCATCACTGCCTACTCTATTCTGCGTTAAACTGGCTGTCTCCCAGTGCTCTCTGTTCATATGCCCTAGGTTGTTTTGTTGACTCCCTTACCCGAACCCCGCATACCACCACTCTTGGTGACATGCTTACCCCAGTCTTTCACTCCCGTTCCCTTAGGTCCTCCTCCTTCCCGTTGTTCTCCGTTTGGCCCTGCTTATCTAAAATGGGTGAGCAAGCTTCTTCCTATTTTGCACCTAGGTTCTGGAACTCACTACCCCTTCATGTTAAGAACGCCTCATCTCACCTTACTTTTAAACATTCACTGTTTTCTCGCCTATATGCTCTTGAAAACTGCAACTGCACTTAACTTCTGAGTTTTGTTGCCAGATGTGTACTTGCCCATGACTGTAAGTATAACTTATAAATTGTCTTCCTGTGTGTTTTTCTCCCCTAGCTAGGCTATTAGACTTGTGACCAGCTTATCATGTATAATTGTATTTCTACTCTAACTTGTTTAATTCTTTATTATCTGTGTCTTGTATGAATTTCTGTTGATTTCTACTGTTGATTTATTGATGTCCTGACAGTTATCTTCATTATGTTCCAAATGGTTGTCACTGCTCTACCTTACTGTTGTTATTGCTGTTAATTCTCAATTTGTACTCTCCCGGGTCGTACCTGAAAATAGGTAGTTTTTTTGCCTAGTGTACTTACCCGGTTACCAAAAGCTAATAAATAAATAAAGCAGCAGTATTTGACACTTAGTAGTTTTCCTTTTTTAGAAATCATGCATTTCTGCCGCCCCCCAAAAAAATATAATACCAATCATTTTTTTCATTTTATGTCATTGCTGAACTGAAATATGTGGTTATGAAGTTCACTGCTCCCCAGCCACACCCACCATGAAAAAATAAGCATTTTGGTACGGTAGGTGTGCAAGACTCAGCTCGCAAAGATCACTGGAAGTCAGTGAATTCTGTCAAACTGTATTTATTCAGTATAAAAGATCAAGAGTGAACGGCAAAATTATAAAGCAGGTCTCGGGAGAGAGGACCCACTGACACCCAACATTTCACACCCATGTCACAGGTCCTTTGTCAAGCACCTGTGAAGTGGGTGCAAAACACTAGGCATCAGTAGGTCATCCCTCTCAAAATCTGCTTTGTAATTTTGCTCATCACTCCTGATCTCTTATACTGAATACAGTTTGGCAGCGTACACTGACCTGCAGTGATCTTTGAGTTGTGAGCGGAGTGCAGAGTCTTGCATACCTATGTATGGATAGTTTACTTCCAAGCACTGAAGCCAAAGCCAGCGACCCCTCTCCATTCAGTTTTGGTGTGCTGCTATGACTGTTGCTAGGGCATGGGTGCTCTAGAATGATGCACCCATCAGCAGCGTTGTCCTTCACAGGTCAGATGTGTCACACCAACCATAACTGGCACTTGAAGCTGTGTCCAGAGTCTGGCCTTGGACCTGGATTGAAGAAGGCAGTATTACACGCTGACACAAAATCCTGTATAGCAAGCTGACTCAAGACCAGAGTGCTAGCCTTCTTCTGTAAAATGTGTTTAGTTCTCATTAAAAGGTGCAGGACTAACAGCACTGGAAACTTAAGTCTCATGTTTTTCCACGTGACAGGTAGAGCATGGGTGATAACTGTCCAAGTTTCCCCACAGTGTTCCTCAATATGCCTCAACCCTGTCATGAAGGGGCCACCACATAGGTAAGTGGGAAGTTCAGACTCCATGGCCATTCAACCACTGGCCTCTCATGTGAGACTGCTAAGAAGGATGCCAGTTGGGGCAGCCTTTTTTAAATATATTCTATTATTTGTTCGTTCAAGTTGTTTATCTTTTCTTGACAGACTAAAATATGAGCACTTCACAGCTATATGCTATTGGAGTCAAAGGACAATAACTGGAAAAAAACTAACAAAACATTTTACAAAAAAATATCTTTAAACTATCATGGTACAAAGCTATACCTTAGATGTTAGTAAACGATTATAAAACAAATTAAGGTTTGTACCTGGTACACGGCCCTCCCATTGGGGGCCGTAAATCGTGTCACCGAGCGTTGATCAACCAGATCCAGAGCATGAAGAGCAACAGGCCCAAACACAAACTTCAGCCTGAAATGTGAAATATAGTCACCAGTTACAACAGAGCCTGCTAGGGCAATCATGGGGCATGGGAAGTCACCAGCTACAGCAGTGCCAGCTACGGCAGTCGTGGGGGATGGGAAGTCAAAAGTTACAACACAGCCAGCAGAGTCAGCTACAGCAATCATGGGGGCTGGCAAGTCTCCAGTTACAGCTGTGCCAGCTAGGGCAATCATTGGGGATGGGAAGTCAACAGTTACAGCAGTGCCAGCTAGGGCAATCATTGGGGATGGGAAGTCAACAGTTACAGCAGTGCCAGCTAGGGCAATCATTGGGAAGTCAACAGTTACAACACAGCCAGCAGAGTCAGCTACAGCAATCATGGGGGCTGGCAAGTCTCCAGTTACAGCTGTGCCAGCTAGGGCAATCATTGGGGATGGGAAGTCAACAGTTACAGCAGTGCCAGCTAGGGCAATCATTGGGGATGGGAAGTCAACAGTTACAGCAGTGCCAGCTAGGGCAATCATTGGGAAGTCAACAGTTACAGCACAGCCAGCAGAGTCAGCTACAGCAATCATGGAGGTTGGTAAGGAAAAGTACAGTTACGCAAGAACTTACCATTTTTTTTTTAAACTTTATTTAGAAATTTCATATAATATACATGCAACACATATATTGCTCGACATGTGGTTAAACAGTTAATTCTTTATAAACTTTACATAAGTCCATACGAAGAGATCCCCTATTCCTTCTTTATTCTAAGTTCATATCAGACTATTTCTCTTATGTTCTTCAGCTGCAACTTTTTATTCCCTTCCCTTTTCTTCTGCAGTTCATGCACTTCTCCCCCAAGCCAATCCACCAGATTTATGGTATAAAATCAGACCTTAATAGGGTTATATACAGAACCCATCTCCTCCATATTGTTTCAAATTGTTCTTGCTGTTTATTTAGCAGGGTTATTATGTGTTCCGTTTTATATAGTTCTATCACTATGTCTTGCCAAATTTTTATTGTGGGGGGGGTTCTCATTCAACCAGCTTCTGGTTATAGCTTTCTTAGACGCTAATATAAAATATTCTACTAATTTTCTCGACTGTTTGTCTCTATATTCTGGAGGAAGTGTCAGGAAAAAGTACATAGACTGTGTCAGGGTCAGGCTGGGATTCCACATCTGTCTAAGGGCTTCCTGAAAATCTAGTTTGAACCCTGAAAGCCTAGGACAAAACCCAAAAATATGTGCATGGGAAGCAGGTGAGTGTCCACACTTTCTCCAACATCCAGCCTCAAATTCTCTCTTACATTTAACCTGTGTTGCAGGGGGTCTAAAATATCTGGTAGTCAGTTTCCATGCAAATTATTTCCACATCTTGGATGTGGTCCCTGCTTGTATAGTAGAAACATGTTTTTCCCATTGTTCCTTCAAGATTGGAATCTCCAAATCTCTTTCCCAGGCCTTTCTTACTGACTCCAAGCAGTCCATCTCCAACTCCCCACGGGCAGTATACAGAATTGATATTAGATGTGATTTAGGGACTCTGCCTTCGAATGCCCAGATAATAATATCTATAAGCGAAGGGTATGGGTCCTCCCCAAAAATATCTCCTGACAGTGATTTTATAAAGTTCCTAACCTGGAAGTACCTAAAACTCTCCCTTCTAGTAATTTCATATTTTTGTTTTAAATCTGACTGGGTTATTATGGTCCCCTGTTGCAGAAATTGTCCCACTAAATGCAACCCTTGTCTTTCCCACCTCTGATAACCCAAATCCATTCTAGCAGGGAGGAAATGATCCACCCAGGGCAGGGAGAACAGTAAGGGCCTCCACCTATCCATTTTTTTTGAAAATAGGATCTTCCTCCACTTCTGAACAGTAGACCGAGTATATGGATTATCTATTTCTTCCAGATCAATGTTAGGAGGATTGGCAAGCAATAATCTGTTAAATTGTCCAAGGTCCTCCTCCCACTTTTCTAAAGTTTTCCATTTGGCAATGTATTCCTGATCTAACCAGTATAAAATAGTTCTCAGTTGCGCTGCCATATAATATAGTCGTACATTTGGTAATGCAAGGCCCCCCTTATTTTCTGAGAGTTGAAGTATGGTATATCTAATTCTAGGTTCCCGGGAGTCCCATATATAGCGTGAGAGTGATCTGTTAAGAGCCTTAAAAAAACCTTCTGGAACCTGGATCAGTAAAGTCTGTGCCAAATAAAGGAGTCTGGGTAGTATGACCATTCTAATCGCTTCCATTCTCTGAATTAGTGGTAATTGCAATACTCCCCATCTCTGAAATAATGTTCTGTTTCAGGGGGGTATAACTGAGTTCATATATTATCTTATCTGATAACCCAATCAGCACTCCCGGTATTTTAAATGAGTCAAATTCCATCGAAATGGGTAAGCTGCTAGAGTGCTTTGGGAGGGCTCATAGTTTACTCTTTAACACCTCTGTTTTGGTGGAATTAATCTTGTATCCAGCTAGATGACCAAAGGTATTAAATAGGGACCAGAGGGGTTCCAGAGATTTCTCCGGATCAATCAAATATATCAGGAGGTCGTCTGCATATAACGCCAGTCTGTGCTCTTCCCCTCCCCTCCCACTCTCAGCCCCTTTATTAATGTATGCTGCCTAATAGCCTGGGCTAGTGGCTCAAGGTATAAGGCAAAGAGCATGGGGGACAAGGGGCAGCCCTTCCTGGTTCCCTGGCGTAATGGTATAGGGACTGTAATAGAGCCATTAATCTTTATATATGCTCTGGGGTCTGTGTATATATTTGTTATAATTCTTCAAAACCCCAACGGTAGGCCCATCTAGCCACCCGGTCGAAGGCCTTCTCCGCATCTAAACTGAGAAGTTAAAAAGGAGCCCAAGAACTTACCATAACAGTAAATGAACAAGAGAGGTTCCTGCAGTAGGTCATCACATATAGGACTGCGCCCTCTGGTGTCAGGACCACACAGCAAACTTTTCCAGCAATGCCTGGCGGGGACCGCACACCAGACGTCACGTGACGGACATCGGCATGACCCTATATAGTGGGCGGTTCCCACGCCCGCCCTCCAGTTCTCCCGCCGGAGATCCAAGTAGGATGTGACAGGAAAAAGGATGAAATCCTGAAGCCCAGTTACAAAAATACCGAAAGAAATGCAAAAACTGGGGGAAGGTGGGAGGGCAAATGTGACCTACTGCAGGAATCTCTCTTTAAGAGCTACTGTTACGGTAAGGTCTTACGTAACTACTATCTTCTTTGAAAGGGTTCCTGCAGTAGGTCATCATATATAGGACTGAATCCCAAGCAGTCACTGAGAGAGTCACGGGAGGAGGAGCAACTGAAAAACGGAACAGAACCTGCCTTAGGATAGCAGGTCCTGCAGAATGGCCAGGCCAAACTCGGCCCCATGCCTAGAGGCAATGTCCAGACTGTAATGCTTCGTGAAGGTATGGACTGAACTCCAGATAGCTGTTACATAAATTTCCACTGCAGATACATTTCTCAAGAAGGCTGTGGATGCCGCCATTCCTCTAGTGGAATGGCCTCTGACTTCCCCCAGTAGAGGTTTGTCGTACTTCTGATAACAGAAGCAAATGAAGTTAGCGGGCAACTTGGATCAGCACTGCTTAGACACCGCTGACCCCATGGATCTGGGGGCAAAGGAAACGAAAAGCCGATTGGATTTCCTGGTGCTTTTAGTCCTGTGGACACAACACAGGATCCTGTGTGCGTCCAGCATGTGAAGAAGAGTCTTACCTTTGTTAGAATGGTTAGGGTAATACACCGGAAGTTCAACCGACTGACTGAGGGTAAACTCTGATACCTCCTTGGGAAGAAACTTAGGATTGGTTCATAAGACTGCCTGGTCTTTATGGAAAATCAAAATAAGGCTCCTTACACATCAGGGCCTGAAGCTCAGAAATTCTTTGAGCAGAAGTAATGGCAACCAAAAATAGCGTTTTCCAGGAGAGATAGCACAGTTCACAGCTCATCGCTGGTTCAAAAGGGGGAAGCCTAAGCTTCTTAATTACAAAATTCAACCCCAAGGTGGGGTGGGGTTACAGATAGGGGGTTTCAGATGGAGAATCCCTTTCAGAAAGATTTTCAAAATTTCCAACTGAGCCACGGGTTTTCCCCCTATCAAATCATGATAGGCCGAAATGGCCGACAGGCGAATTTTAAGGGAGGAGCAAGAAAGATCCGAATCAGACAGGTGCAACAGATACTCCATAATCTATGGAGCCGAGCATGTAAAGGGGTCCCAATCCTTGGGCGCTGCCCAAATGGAAAAACGCTTCCATTTCATAGCATAGGTCAGTCTGGTAGAGGGCTTTCTGGCCTTTAGCAGGACCTGGGCGACCTTGTGTGAGACCCCGAAACGAGACTTTATAATGTCTGTAGGAGCCACGCATGAAGATGCAGGGTCCTGAGCCTGGGATGCACTAAGCTGCCTTAATCCTGAGTCAACAGCTCACGCCTGAGAGGAAGAGGAACTGGGGTTCCGCTGAGACCTGCTGCAGAAGTGGAAACAAATTTGTCTTGCCCAGAAGGGAGCAATCAGGATCATCTAGGCTCCCTCTGCCTGAACTTTCAGAAGAACTCTCTGAAGGATGGGAAAGGGAGGGAAGGCGTACAAGGACCTCCCTGTTCAGCAAAGTGACAACGCGTCATGCCAGAAAGCACTAGGCTCTGGAGCGAGCGAGCAAAAGCTGAGAAGCTTTGCATTGGATAGGGAGGTGAACAGGTCTAGGTCTGGGTGACCCCATCTCAGGAACAGAGAATCTGCTACTTCTTGACTGAGTTCCCATTCATGGGCAAGGGACAGAGTTCTGCTGAGATTGTCTGCCAGGACGTTTAGAACTCCTGGAGCGTAAACAGCAGTGAGGAACAGACCGTGCTGAACTGCCCTGTTCCACACCCTCGTCGTCTCCCTGCAAAGGGGGTACGATCGGGCCCCTCCTTGTTTGTTAGTATATCAGACTACCAACATGTTGTCCGTCTGGATTAGCAGTGGCCCTTTTTTTTGTGATTGATTTATCTCTTGTCCCCAGGAGTTCTCATCGGCCCGACCAACCCCCAGCTCCGACTTCCGGGATTACAGAGCTTACCTATGCCCGGCCCAGGAGGCGGTGCCTCATGGGGGGCAGGCTTCATCCCACACTGGGAATTTTCTCCTCCTTTTTCTCCTTAACCCGGGCCCCAGGAGTAGAGAAGCATGTACGTGGAGGCGCACATGGGTACTACAGCCCCAATGACAGCCCCTTCCGCCCACCCCATGGCCTAATGCCTGTGCCCCCTCTGGCTGTTCCACTCCTGGCCTCCACCAGGAGGCAGACCTGCACCGAGGGATGCACTGGATCCTCCCCAGAGAGGAGAGCTGCCGTCTGGCCACTCTATCCAGCTCCATACCCCCCCTGCCGGCCTCCGATGGCCCGAGCTCATTCCCGAACCCGTGTCACCGGCACGGTGCAAGGTAAGGCGCTCAGCACCTCAGCCCTCTGTTCCACCGGGCCGGCTGCATTGGCCCTTTTGACAGAATGGATTGGAAGGCCTGAAGAGCATAAAAGACTGCTCTCATCCCAGGATATTGATGTGGAGATGCATCTCCAATTGAGACCACGATCCCTGGGTGCGGTGGTCCCCTAGGTGGGCTCCCCAACCCAGACAAGATGTGTCTGTGGTGAGAGTCCAAAGGGGTGGGGGGCTTCGAAAGGGAAGTCCCCTCAAAAGGTTCATAGGATCTAGCCACCACAGTAGATCCTTCTGGACTACACTGGAGATCAGGACTGGGTGGTCCAGGCCGTCCGACCGCTGATCACATTGGACCCTCAAGGTCCACTGGGTTATCTTCATGTGCAACCTGGCAAATGGGACTGTGGAGATGGAGGCTGCCATCAGCCCAAGAGATGTAACCATGCTCTGGCCAGAAGGTATCTGGAAGAGGCAGAATAGTGACTTGCTCTCAAATGGTCTCCGCCCTGTCCTGGGGAAGGAAAGCTTTGCACTGGATCATATCCAAAATAGCCCCAATGAACTGAGAGTTCTGGGAAGGGGTAATGGTCGACTTTCGGAAGTTGACCGAAATACCCAGGTGAGAAAAAATGGCCAAAGTGCATAAGAGAGCTTCCAGTAAACTGTCCCTGGACGGGGCTGACAGAAGCCAGTCATCCAGGTAAGGAAACACTGCTATCCGCTGACAGCGTAAAGCCGCTGCCATCACTGCAAGGCACTTGGTAAAAACCTGAGGTGCCAAGGAGAGGCCAAAGGGGAGGGCTGTAAACTGGTAGTGCTCCCCCTTGGAAACAGAACCGAAGGAAGCAACAGTGACCCGGGAAAATTGGTATGTGCAGATAAGCATCCTGCATGTCCAGTGCGCAGAGCCAATGATGCTCCTGTAGGAGGGGTTGAAGGCTCTGCAGTGTCAGCATGTGACATCTTTTGTACTCTGTAAAGATTCAGCCTGCTGGGGTCCAATATGGGTCTGAGATCGCCAGTCTTTTTTGGAACTAGAAAAAAGTGGGAGTAAAATCCCTTCCCTCTTTGAGGCAAAGGAATAGGCTCTATAGCAGCTTTCTGACCCAGAGACCTGATTTCTTCCTCGACCAGAGGAGCTTGCTGAGGAGAGTAAGACGAGCGAGCCGGAGGAGAGTCTGGGGGAATCTCCAGAAACTCCAGAATGTGTCCCTTTGAGACTAGTTGTAGGACCCCTATGTCCATTGAGATGTCACTCCATTCTTGTGCATGGAGGGTGAATCTCTCTCCCACCCGCTCCTTGCTCACCAGCAGAGGAGGGGGGAGGTAGTAACCAGTCAGGAAGCGGAGGGTCGAGGGGGAGGAGGTCCCCCAGATCCTTGCTGGTTCTTGGAGGCAGGGGGGATGAAAAGAGGGTGCCCGTGGCCTTCCTTTTTCCCTACTGCAGAGTGAAAGGTTGTTTTCCCTGCCTCTCAGTCTGTCTCCAAAAGGGATCTTTCTTCTGAGTTCCCGATTGGTACATGGACCTTACAGACCTCAGGGCTTGGCCACTGTCCTGTAGGCCTGTGATGATGTCTTTGGCGTCACCTCCAAAAAAGCACTAAGCCTCTGAAAAGGGCATCTCGTACCGCAGACTAGACATAGTCAGTGAGGCCAGAAATGCAAAGCCAGGCACGTTGTCTGAGGGACACTGCCGTGACGGAGGAGCGAGCTACCGTGTCCACGGTGTCATAGGTAGCCCTGTGTGCACGATGACATGAAATGTTGGACAAACGCAGGTCTTTCACCAACTCCTACTTGAATTACGAAGACTCTAGAGCCTGGATCCGAGACTCACGTTTGGCCATGGTAGCCTTTTGGAAAGTGAACATGTGCGCAACATAAATAAGAACTCTGACTGCATATGTTGCAGAAGAATACACTTTTCTGTCATACTGGTCCAGCTGCCATGACTCCTTGTCTGGAGAAGTACTTATATGCTTGGGTGCCGCTGACCAGTCGTGGGCCACAGCAATGACGACTGAGTCAGCTTTGGGATGGGCATCCAGGAAAAGAAACTCCTTCCACAGTGTGGGAGATTTGGTCCGCCTTTTTAGGGACGGCTGCAATCAAGTGAGGCAGCTGACAGATAGCCCTGGTGAAGTCTTCGTGAAGAGCCGTCCAAGGGGGACAGGGATCGGGGAAGAAGACTTCAAATCTAAATGTTCCATGAGGCATCACCAGGTAAGAAAAAAGGTTTGTCTCCCCATACGATGCACAGGGGGTAATGCCAAACTTCACCCAACAACTAACACACCAAAATCTGGCCAATGGAAAATCATGTACACAAATGCTCACAGCCTGGGAAATAAGATCCCAGACCTGCAGGCAATAATGTCAGAGGCTAAACTGGACATAGTAGCAATTAGTGAGACGTGGTTTACCAGTAACCACACTTAGGAGACTTCAGTACCTGGCTATGTATTGTTCAGAAGAGACCGAGGTGCAAAGGGGGAGGAGGCCCTGTATGTTAATGAAAATATCAAAGCTACAGAAATTCAGAATATCACATAAGGAGCCAGAAGAACTGTGGGTCACCCTGGAAACAGAAATGGGACAGCCATAAGAACTGGGGTTGTCTACAGGCCCCAGACCAGAGGGAGGACATAGACACATTACTGTTAGAAGATATACAAAACATGACAGCTAAAGGGAGGTTCTGATAATGGGAGACTTCAACATGCCAGATATAGATTGGTCAATACCAGCAGGAACATCTGCCAGAACTAGACTCATAGTGGATTCCCTGCAGGGAGGGCCTCAAACAACTGGTACAGCAACCCACAAGAGACAGGGCTATCCTAGATCTAGTACTGACTAACAAAGAAGGGATCACAGATCTCCAGGTAGAAGGTCACCTGGGGTCCAGTGACCATCACATGGTATGGTTCAGTTGGCTACTACATCTAAATCATCCCATTCCAAGGCAAAATATTGGGACTTCAGAGGAGCTGACTTTGATAAGATGGCCAACAGAGTTAAGCTAGCCCTGGCAAAAGAAACACAGGTGAGGAGGTACACAGGCAAAGTGGGCAAGCATTAAGGATACAATACTTGAGCAACATCCCATTGTGTTAGACAGAAAAGGATGCAAAAGAAGAAGGAAACCACTTGGTTCTCAAATACAGTAAGCAGAAAAGGTCAGAGCCAAAAGGCTGGCCTTCAGAAAATATAAGGGAACACAGCGGGATGAAGATAGGAGCATACCAAACTGCCTAAGGGAAGCAGGTAAAGGCAGTAAGGCAGGCAAAGTCCCAAACTGAAACCCTACCACGAACAGTAAAAGAAGGTGACAAGACTTTCTATAGATACATTAGTGAAGGAGAAAGTCCAGAGGGTGTAGCTAAGCTTAATGGAGAAAGGGAGCATGTGAGGGAGGACCCTGTAAAGGCATCTATCCTAAATAGATACTTTTGCTCAGTATTTACTGAAGAGAAGGTAGGCAGGGCCCACAGCTCAGCATCATGGACACAGGGGGAGGGAGGTGAGCACTACTCCTTCACAAAAGAGGATCCTACAAGAGCTTGCTAAGCTCAGGGTGGATAAGGCAATGGGACCTGATGGCATCACATCCCAGGGTACTTAAGGAGCTAAAGGAGGAACTACGCAGAGCCATTAGCAGAATTGTTTAGTGAGTCTCTGAGCACAGGAGGGTCCCAGAAGACTGGAGAGGCTCATGTGATCCCGCTCCACAGAGTGGTAGCAGGGAGGAGGCGGGGAACTACAGACCAGTCAGTCTTACCTCAGTAGTGGGCAAGATTATGGAGGCACTCCTTAAGGAAAGGATAGTGCAACACCTGGAATCCATGGCACAGGATCCAAGACAGCATGGGTTTACAAATGGAAGGTCCTGTCAAACTAATCTCATAGATTTCTTTGACTGGGTAACCAGAGTGGTGGACCAAGGGGAGCAGTTGATCGCCTACCTTGACTTCAGCAAAGCTTTGACACTGTTCCACATAGAAGATTGATAAATAAGCTAGGTAGGCTCGGGGTGGGTCAAGTTGGTCAACTGGGTGTAAACTGGTTGACTGGCAGAAAACAGAGAGTGGTGGTAAATGGTATACAGTCAGAAGAGATGCAAGTCACAGAGTGAGGTACCTCGGGGATCAGACCTGGGGCCAGTCCTATTCAACATCTTCATTAGTGACCTCGCAGATGGACTAGAGGAGAGGCTTGTCTGTTTGCAGATGACACCAAGATCTGCAACAGAGTAGATGATCAGATGGGGTGGGCAGAATGAGAAGAATCTGGATAAACTAGCAAAATGGTCAGAAGAGTGGCAACTGGATTTAATGCAAAGAGTGCAAAATCATGCACATAGGGAAGAAAACCCTGAAGCCACTTATAGGCTGGGAGGAGTTGCTAGCAGTCACAAAGGAAGAAAGAGACTTGGCATCATCATCACTGATGACCTAAAATCATCAAAGCAGACCTCTAAAGCAGTAGGTAAGGCTAGGGGGGTGTTAGAGTTGTATTAGTAGAGGTATCACAAGTCGTGAAGAGGGAGGTAATAATCCCTCTGTACAAGACATTGGTTAGGCCCCATCTGAGGTACTGCGTGCAGTATGGAGCCACACCTTCACAAGGACATTAGCAAATTGAGGCAGTCCAGAAGGGCAACCAAAATGGTGCAGGGACTGCATCAGAAGACATATGAGGACAGATTAACAGACTCATATGTATGCCCTGAGCAAAGGAGGGAGAGGTGATATGTTGAGACATTTAAACACCTTAAGGGCATAAACAAGGTGAAAGAGTCTAACATGTTTAAATATAAGAAAAATTGCAGGACAAGAGGACACAGCATGAGATTAGAGGAGGCCGATAAGGGGGAATGTGAGAAATTCTTTCACAGAAAAGGTGGTAGATGCATGGAATAGCTTACCACAAGAAGTGAGTGGCTATGAATACAGTGCAGAGCTTCAAACAGGCATAGGATAGGCATAAGGGAGCAATACAAGTGACTATGAATAGATAGGTCACTGACAGAGCAAAGCCGATGGCACATTTATAAGGTAGAAAAAGAAATGGGCAGACTGGATGGGCCTTGCGGTCCTTATCTACCAAATCCTTCTATGTTTCTATGTTTCTATAGGCGCTTCCTCATAGGTTTCTGCTCCTCCGTATTCCAGCCACTGGATTGCTGGATTATACGCAATAGTTCTGTAAAAGAAGGGTCCTCGGGGGGGGGGGGGACTTAGGAGAACCCTTCAGTTTGGACACGTGGGAATCCTCGTCCGAGGAGCAGTCCGGAGATTCTCCCCCAGACACAGGAGATTCATCCCCCAGAGATTCCAGATCAGGGAGAGTGATCTCTTGAGCTTTAGGCCCCAATATGTGCACAGTTGAGCAGACTGAGCTGATGGAAAAGAGAGAGACCGGGGACGAGGGGTAACCACCGAAACTGGTAGATGATTCTCAAGATCAGATACCAATTCAGTTCTAGCCTCCTTCCACCAAGAGCTGATTAAGACCTGAAAATCCTGCTGGGGAGCAGGAGAAGGTGGTGATGGAGGAGGAGGAAGCAAATCATGGGCGGGTGGGTAAAGGTAACTTGAAGCACCCTGACCATGAAAAGGGGGTGGGTGACCCTGGTAAGAGGGATACCCAGGATAATGATATACCAAGTAAAAGGGATATGATGTGAGACCTGACGGGTGACATGCTGATGTCGGGCCACAAGGGAAGCATCCTGGAGCATAAGGCTGAGAAGGTCCAGGAACAAATTCCTGCGTAAGGATCCCTGACGTCAGAGGGGCTGACGTCGGAGGCATTATCGTCAGACCAACCCTTGTGTATGTAGGCAATGTCAGAGCCGACGAAAAAAATAGACATCACCGGGGTCAGACATGAGGGGCCCTGATGGAGGAACCGACCAAATGCAGGTCAGTGCTGTCATCTGGATCGACAGGAGGGTCCCGATGGAGAGACGTATAAAACACACGTCACAGGTTCTGATGTCGTAGGCAGTAGAACAGATGTAAGGTGACCTGTCGAAGGGTCTGATGATCCAGAGAGAGAGAGAGAGAGAGACGGGATGTCTGAAGTCATCGTCGGAGCCTGTGGAGCAGACGTAATAGGAACTGACACTGGGGTAGATGGAGGGAGAGCCACCACCAGAGATCCTGTTCCCTTCTCTGTGCCAGTGGAGACCACGGGAGACAAACTACCTGGGGAGGTGGTACGGAGGGTACCCGCGCATCCAAAGCCTGGGGGGGGGGAATGACCGGCAGCCACAGAGTCGCTCGTCCGGATGTCGGGTGTATCAGCGTGAGCCTCTGACGGGAGTGCAGAGTCCGGGCGGACGTCAGGGATGACTGACTGATCGGACTCAAAGGAGACCGGGCAGTGGAGAGAAGAACCCTCAACCGATTTACTGGTGGAGGCCGGGCAAGTCCCAACAGAGCCCTGGGGACTCGGCTTAGCGGCAGCTGGGCAGGCCCCGGAGGAGTTGGTGGACAACTTAACAGTGGTAATCGGAAGAAAAGCAGCAGAAGAGGTACCTGGATTAGCCCCGGACACGGCCTGAAGAACCACTAGGGCAGGCAGTGGGGGAATGGTCTTGTTGGTCGGGGGTCTACTATTGTTCCCTCGGTCCCGGTGTTCACAGCACTCCTTCTTCTGATGCCCCCCCCCCCCGAGTCTGAAGATGGAGAAGATGCAGAATCCCTAAGCTTCTGCATTTCTTTCTCAAGCGAAACCATCCTGAACTTCAGAACGTGGGCTTCCAGGGCCTGCTGCCACCGTTTCCTAGTGGCCTGGATGAAAGGCTGGCAGTTTGGGCAGGCCGCAGTATCGTGCTCTGGGCCCAGGCAATGGAGGTGGTTGTCCTTATGGGGGATTTGGGTGCCGAACTCTCCTACTACTATTTCGTTTTGGTCAGTGGAGATGACATAAAATGAAAAATAAAAGAAAGAACAAGTTGAGAAAAACGAGCAAAATGGCGATCGGCTGGGCAAGGGACCGCCCACTATATAGGGTTACGCTGACGTCCAGTGGGCGGTACCCCACCAGGCACTGCTTGAAAAGTTTCCTGCGTGGTCCTGATACCAGAGGGCGCAGTCCTGTATGTGGTGACCTACTGCAGGATCACTCTCAAAGAATATCAATTAAGACTTGACAGGGTGTGGTGTGTTGGAGGATACCTGCAAATCAAGGGAGAAGTGAGGCCTAATACTGCAGGCGTAGGTCCTTACAAGCCCTAGAAGAGCAGGTATCCCCCAATATTCAGCACCCTAAAGGGTCTTACTGCACTTGGAAAATGGGCTTTTGTAATAACATTTAGAAAACAAGTATATTAAAACATTTTAAGAACATGTTGTGTGTGTGTGTGTATATATATATATATATATATATATATATATATATATATACACACACACATACACACACACACATATATATATATATATACACACACACACGTCCTTATGCAGGAACAGTACTGGCTCTTTTTTTAGAGGGCTGTGTTGCCTGATAAACTTATGCCACATGACTGAGGTCAGCCAATCAACTTTCAGAACTTTTACAACCCATTTTCGAAATAAAAGAAGTTGTGTGGGATGGCAAAACTCACCAGTTACACCAGTGCCCGCAGGCTAACCCTCGGCTGTCAATGGAAGAGTTAAAACCTTAATCAGTGGAGTTTTACACACTTATATATATACACCCACGCACGCACACACGCACATGCACACACACATACATATCCTGAATGTAATGTGAGTAAAAGGTGAGGGAAGGAAGGGACTGAATGTGAAATCCATTGTTGGACCCACACCTTATTAACTAAAAGCAATTGTTCAATGTTGACCACTAAAAACAAAAAAACAAAACAAAAGCACTGCTGGTTTAAAATGAATTAATACATAAAAAAAATAAATAAAAGGCAAGCACTGCTACCGCTAATGCTCTCTTACCGTATGATGCTCCTGAAACCCAAAAAAACAAAACAAAAAAAAAAAAACAGTTTTGGTCACTTTTTTTATTTTCACCTTAGGTTTTTTTTTTTTGGCTCTGGAGTAAAGATTATGTTGAGCTGCCCCTGTTGACTCTTGCCCAACCTGACTACCTAGCGAAGATCAAGCCAGGTAAATCGAAGGTGCGGACAGGACACACCACGATCATTGTGCACACTGAAAGAACAATTGGCAGGGTCATGTGCATTAATCTTTCATGCATTTTTCCAGACAGATGTGGTGCTGGAAGACAGTAAAGTGGTCCCCATCTTTAAGAAGGGGGCAAGGTCAGACCCAAGCAATTATGTGCTTGTCAGTCTGGTATCAGTGCTGTTACAGGGTCCTGCTATTCATTATCAAGGATAGACTAATGGATCACTTGTTTGAGGCCAATGTTCCCGTTCCTTCTCAGCATAGCTTTATGATTGGCAGATCCCACCAAACCAACCAGATCTCCTTCTTCGAGGGGAAACCAGAGAGGTAGACGGGGGCAGCGCCACAGAAGTAGTCTATCTGGACTTCAACAAGGCCTTTGACACTATAACAAGCTTCTAGGAAAAGTACACCAATGTGATATGCATGAGGCATACACATGGTGGATTGCTAACTGACATGAGGGCAGAAAGCAGAGTGTTACATATGAATATACGACGCAGCCAGCAGAATAAGGCTATTAGGTCTATTGAGTGTGTTCGTACTGCAGGTTCATCAGCTACTGACCCTGACCCACCATCAGCCCTCCCCCTCCATCCGCCCCTGTCTTGACCCTTATTTTCTCTTTAACTCTACTCCAGCCTCTCTTGAAGCTGCCTACTGTTTTCAGTTATATCACCTCCTCAGAAAGGCCATTCCAACCTGCCACCATCCTCTATGTGAAGAAATACCTCCTAGCCTCCCCGAGACTGAGTCCCTTCTTTAACAGGCTGCTCAGTTTGTTGAGGACACTAAGCTAGCTAGGATGGCAGAATCCTGTGACAATTGGGACAAACTTCAGGAGGACTAGAATATGCTGGGTGACTAGTCAATCGCAAGTCTCCGATTCAATGTAGCCAAATACAAGGTGTTACACCTGGGGAGGACAAACAGAGGTAGGACTTAAAATGGGTCTCCTCTCACTGCAGTGGAGGAAGAAAAGGACTTGGGTGTCATAACAGACAGAGGCAGAAGCATGACAAGCAGTGTGTAGACTATGTTAACCAGACTGAAGAATGTTGGGGTGCATCAAAAGTGGGTTACCAGCAGGGAAAGTGATCCTGCCACTTTACAAGGCCCTGGTAAGTCCCAGCCGGGAGTACTGTATGCAGTTCTGGGCTCCCCTATACAAAAAGGACATAGATGCAGTCCAGACAGTGTAACCCAGGGGCACTAAAATGATACATAGATGTTTGCGGATAGAAAAAGACTCCTGGTCAATCCAGTCAACCTGGTTCCTACCTTAACATGTTCACCCTGGAGGAAAGAAGGTCAATAAAGGACTTTATCTTAGTCTTCTGCATACTCAAACATATAGACATGCTGAAGTTATGTTTACACGACCATGATAAGACCGCAGTGCTCTGCTCTGATTGTCCTTCCTCCACTTGAGCCGATCCAACAGCTGGGGGGGGGGCTTGTTTGCAGCAAAGCGGGCCGTGCTGTTTGTCCACACAGCAGATACACCACTTGTGTAACAAGCAGACATCAACTCAGCTGGGACTCCAGGAGCATACTGGGCACTGATTTACCACAATCTGTTAAGTGTCCACATTGTTACATTTGCACCTCAGCAGCCCAAGCAACCGGAATGCTGTGGTGCAAATGTGGCAGGGTAAACATTTCACCTGGTGTACAGCAGTATGGCTCACCCTGAAATTCACAGGCTGTAACATCAGGAAGCACTTCTTCCAGAGGGCGGTATACCTACGGAGCAGCTTACCAGCAAAGATGGCGGACACAGAGACAGCAGAGACCTTCAAGGTAATTCTGGACAAATATCTGTTTATCAAGGGAATTACTTGATACCTTGCGTAACAGAGTGGTTGGGGAATCCCTATAAGTTATTAAATGTCTACCAGGGATTTATTTAACTCCAAAAATTGATTAGCGTTTTGCTCATAGAAGTGCTAAAACATTGTGAAAATGTAGAGCACTTGTCTCACTGTGTTTAACAAATATAACACTTCTAGAAAACCTATATAAATACTTTCTGTACAGTTAGCATTGTCCCAGAAAAAAAACTGCTAATCAATTATATAAAACCCTGTCTACAGAGTTGTTGTTTTTTAACTCAAGTTTATTTGAAAACCTGAGCATAGGGCAAAAGCATTACAGCTGCTCAAGATGGGAAATCCAGTACAGATATTCAGACTGTTCTTTATACATGCTAGTTCACAGTTTGGTATTTAAGAGTCCAGTGCTTGTCATATGAGAGTAGAATCTCTGCTACATTTGTCTTAGGTTTATAGGTACAAAATGAGCCTAAAAATGAAAGTCACCCTTCCGGGTCAGGTCTTCTTAGTGTGCTCCTGGGCGGGCTGGTTTGACCTTTCATAGTACTTTTTCTAGAGTTATTATTCTTTAGAAGGCAGTTATAGAGTGAGGTCAGAGTCCCTTTCACCTAGGAATACAACCCATTTCAACCAACTACTTGTGAAACTAGGCTCACGCTGGTTGACCTGGAAGGTCAGCTGTTGCATGCGGTATACTTGATTAATAATGTCCAGCCACTGCTGATGTGTTGGTGGGTCTGACTGTTGCATCTCATTATGGCCTCCTGTGCTGCTACCAGCAGTATATGTACAAGTATATGGCATTTTTCATTCTCTTTCCATCTTTTAAAATACCTAGAACAGCGTGTATAAACATTACTGGGGTATCTGGTGTGACTAAGTCTGCAAGGGTCACTCCGGTTTCTCCCCAGAACCCAACCAGCTTTGGGCATGACCAACTGATAAGTGTATAATGGGCCTTTGGCCCTGTGCACAGCCTCAAGCATACCTGGAGCTGGGGTCCATTTCCCCTGTATCACCGATGTATAAGCAAAACCCAGGTATATTTATGCCATAAAGGAGAGCTGGTTGTTTTGAAGGTTGACTGGAAGGACATCGACCATTCTTGATCAGTTAGTGTAACGTCATTTCCCCCTTCCATTTCTGTTTGATTTGTGTGGCTTGGTCTGCTTGTAGATCGCTAAAGTCTATAAAGGGCAGTTATTTGTTCTGTGTAAAATTCCCTGCAGAGAATACTTTCTAATCTCTGCTTATGAGGTATGGTGATAGTGGTTCTGTTTGGGGCGGGGGGACTGATCTGATGGACTTTAAACTACTATGTGACCTGTTACAAGTTTCCAAATGCTGAATTTAGAGGAACCAATCTGAATGCATGAATTTGATCAAGTTTCACTTGAAGAAAGCGCCAGCTCTTAGTCAATGCAGAAGAAAACAAAGGTAATGTTCCTCAACCACAGCAACAACCCCACACACACTCACGGGTCTAAGGCTGGCAATGCAACCGTCACAACATCCCTAGGGGAACCACTCGAGGTAGTCGACAAGTTCAAATACTTAGGCGTATGGATTGACAGCAAACTCTCTAACGCCCACATCAATAGCCTTACTGCAAAGCTTAAAGCCTAGCTAGGTTTCTATATAGACAGAGAGCACTCTTCCCTTCCAAGGTCAGACTCAGACTATTCCAGGCCACTTTCCCTCCACTCCTAGACTATGGTGATATCATATACAATTGCACCTCAGCTACCAACCTCCACAGGCTCGATGTCCTCTTCCATCGTGCTCTTAGTTTCATTACCAATGCGCCTCCCAGGACCCACCATTGCGACCTGTACACAGCAATGGGGTGGACATCCCTCCTAGCTACCAGAAGACTGCTCCACTTTGGCACGTGGATGCCTAGAGCTCAACATAAACTTCTGGCCTATATCTCCTCTCTTGTCCATATCTCACAGTGCACTTATTCCATAAGGAAATCTGCCTTCTTCCTGGACGTCCTGAGGTCACGTACCTCCCTCGGTAAAGGCGCAATATCACATTCCCTCCCTGTTGCTTGGAACACCATTCAGGCAGTGCTTAAGCTCACCAGTCTGGTTACTATCAACAACTTTAAGACTCTAGCTGCAAAGCACTTTCGGTAGCTTGTAATTGCCATTTGGCCTGGCCCTCGTAAGTCCTGCCTATTATATCTTCCTCTTCTGTCCCTTATGATCATTTGTACCTTCTCCCCTCCATTCTGCTATCCTCTCTTCCCTCTCCCCCCTCCTCTTCCTCCCCCTCTCGTTCTGCTTACTCCTTCCTCCAGGCCACCTCTTGCCCCCTAATCATTCCAGTACTGGTGTTATCCTTCTTATTCATCTCCTGCCCCCCACCTTCCTTCTCACTTTTCTCCTCCTGTACTCTCCATTAGCCTCTTCTTCTTCCTCATAGGAGCTCCCCTACCACCACCACCCTGCTCCGGCCCTCCCTCACTCTGCTCTCCCCCCTTCGCCCTGCCCATTCCTCCCTTCCAGACCTGTACTGGCCCCCTACCCATCATATCCCTGCCTCTACTCTCTCCACATCTATCCCCTTACCTCCCCCCCAGCCCTCTCCATACTAGCACCATCTCCTCCCCGCTACAAGTGTTGACCCACAAGCTCTCTCAACCCCTCTCCTTCCTTCTGAGCACTCCTATCTGCATTGTACAGTTTTCTCTCACCACTTCTGCAGCTCTGTTCCTTTCCCCTGCTGCATCCCATGACCCATGCTGCTTTTCCCTGTTGCACCTCATTACTCCTCTGTATTCTTGCTGCCTATTGTCAGAATATGGACTCATCTTTATGTCAGGATCTGATAACTACTATATGTATTGATCTGTATAGCCTCCACTGCTTTTTCCTATGTAGGTGACCTTCTTTTATATACTCACTTAATGCCAGGCTCTGTAAATGTCTGTCTGTATGTATCGATTTGTAAGGATTCCAGTTTTATTCTACTTATGCAACTTTTATCCTTGATATATAATGTATGCTTGATGTATGTACCTACTATATGTCTTCCAGTTACTGTATATGTACCTACTATATGTATTCCAGTTACAGTATATATTCCAGTTACTGTATATGTACCTACTATATGTATTCCAGTTACTGTATATGTAACTACTATATGTATTCCAGTTACTATACATGTACCTACTATATATGTACCACCTTTTATGTAATCAGGATCTCCTTGTGAACAAGCTTGCTCAGTGGAGCTTTCCTGCAAATAAACTTGAATTGAATATGCAAACTTTGGCCATCTTCTCCTTCATAATGTTCAATTACTTCTTTCAAATAAAGTAATAGTTTCAATATAATTTCATTTTCAAAATATAAAATGTGTTTATTTTATATTTTAATATTTTCAGTATAGTCACTGCCAAAGTTAGGGCACAATTGGCCCTACCTGTAGTGGAGACTAGCCCCAAACATCACACTAATTGCCAGCAGATTAGGCCTTATGGTCTATCGAGTCTGTTCAAACCTCAGATCCCTAGTTGGGTGCCAAGGCCCTCCCCCTTCCCCGTGTTCCAGAAACCCCTATCATCCATCCCCAACCCCCTGGGCCAGGCCATCATCTGATACATCCACTTTCTGTGTCTGTCCCACCCTCTCTTGAAGCCCTCCACTGTGGATCTCTGAACCAGCTCACCAGGCACAGTGCATTCCAAGGGTCCACCACCCTCTCAGTGAAAAACCTCCTCCTCTTCCCCCCCATCCTTCCACCTTCCAACTTCAAACCATGCCCTCTGGTGATACCTCCCTGCTTTAGTCTAAAGGTCCCTCCATGTTTACTCTATTTATTTCCTTGGGGTACTTGAAGACCTCAATCATGTCCCCGTCTCTCCTCTCCTCCAATGAAAACAGGCAGAGCTCCTCAAGTCTGTCCTCATCGTCAAATCTAGTCCTCGTATCATCTTAGTTGCCCTCCTCTGTACCCCTCTCCAGGAGCTGTGTGTCCCTCTTCAAGTGTGGTCTCAGTACTTCATCAGTACTCACGGTGTGGTCTAACCAGTCCATTGTACAGCGGCAGAATCGCTCACTACTCCTAGAGGTGATCCCCTTATGATGCATCCCAACATCCTGTTTGCCTGCTAGCCGCCTCCTGCACTGCTCAGAGTTATTCATACATGTATCCACCATGAACCCTAGGTCTTTTTCCCTATTGAGGCCTCCAGCGCCTCCCCTCCCAGGGTGTACCTGTGTTTAGGGTTTCCCCGCCCAAGATGTAACACCTTGCACTTGGTGATGTTGAAATTTAATTTCCAGGTGTGAGCCCAGCTTTCCAGGGTGTCCAGGTCCCCTTGCAGGGCCAACCTCCCCTCTTCCCCCTCAACTACTGCTCCCATCTTGGAATCATCAGCAAAGACACTCATTTCACACCCTATACCCTCCCTGATGTCCGATATGTATGCATTAAACATGATTGGACCCAGGACCGAGCCCTGCGGTACCCCACTACCGACCTCTCTAGGGTTCGAGAGCTCCCCACTGACCACTACTCTCTGGGTGCATCCAGCTAGCCAGTTTTCAATCCATCTGACCATCAAAGGGCCTACTCCCAATCCCATCAGTTTCTCCACCAGACCATCGTGGGGGACAGAGTCAAACACCTTGCTGAAGTCCAAGAATAGTACATCCACAGGCTTTCTCCTGTCCAGTTCTGATGTTACCCATTCGTGGAACTCCACAAGATTGGTTTGACATGATCTACCTGGCACAAACCCATGTTGCCGACTATCCAGACCTCCCACCTCCTCCAAGTACACCCCCAATCTTTCCTTTAGTATGCTCTCCATTAATTTTCCCACCACCGAGGTCAAACTGATGGGTCTATAGTTACCTGGTACTTCCCTCGACCCCACTTTATGGATTGGCATCACATGTGCCTCTCGCCGAACCCAAGGTACCCTCCCTGTCTCAAGCGACCTGTTGAAGAGCTCCGCCAGGGGTGCAGCCAGTATGTTCACCAATTCCCATAGTACTCTCGGACGAATGCCATCCGGCCCAGGAGATTCGTCTTTCTTTAGGGCCTTGAGGGCTAACCACACCCTTTCGGTGAAGATAGCATCATCCGTCCCCTCCACCTTACAGGCCTTTTTATCCTTATCCTGATGTGACACCCCTGGGGTACCTCTCCCACCCTCTTGCTCCATTTCGATTGCTCCCCTGATCCCTCCTCTGGACTGCCTCCATCCTGACTATCCTTGCAGAGATGAGGATATTAAAATATAAAATGTATAAAACACATATAAAATGTCTAAAGAATATAAAATGAGGGTGGTGTGTGACTAGAGTGGAAGTGCCTGTTACTAGCTCTGAGAGAAATTCACCTATTCAGATGCACAGCAAAAATCATCTCACTTCATTGCTGCAACTGTATTGCATGAAGAATGGGAAAGCCAAGGAACACTGTACCTCTGGACGATTTCTTTCTGCTAATAAATACCAAGTTGAGAAACTCCAGGCTGCCATAGCATGAGACGGCATCCAGTTCAACTTAACTGAGGACTGGAGATGTGACCCTACAGACTTTAAACACTACACTATGCCAGCTTGTGTGAATGGTTCAGGATACGGACCATAAACTAGATGCTCTAACACCACGGGCATCAAACCTGGAAACAAGAATGGACAACACTTAGTCTCTACAGAAGAGCTAAAGGATCTTAGCTAAAATTCCACACCACGACCACCACCACAGGTCTAATCAAAGCAAAACAGCTTACCAAGACAGTACCTATAGACCCTTGAAAACCAGGCAAGAGAACATTACCTCTGTATTGCCAGTCTCCCTGAAGCAGCAGAGGGGGAAGATCCTCTCAAATGTGCCCACACCTTCTTGCCACAAATCCTGGAATTAATGGATACCGAGCAGACCTTCTCCATCTAAAAGAATTACTACCTCACACCAAGGAGGGCTCCTGCACGTCCAACACTGCCCCATACCTTTATAATGATATGTACTGGAATCAGCAGTTGGGACAGAGCCCTGTCCATCGCCTGTTGACTGAGGAACATCAGGTACAGGAATGCAGCCTTATCCATGTTTTCCAGACCTGCTTATAGTACACGTCTTCATTGGAAGGCTTTTGACAGGGTAAAGGGGCTACTACACCAGCAAAAGGTCCAACACCTGTTGCTACTCCCTGCAAGCTATAAGTAGTTTGGAATGGCCCCATCCATATGTTTAAGACCTGAAGGATGCTAAGAAGGCGCAACAGATCGAGCAAGAACTGGTGGCACAAGATGTCAAGGAATTGAATGAAGAGACCTAGATGCATGTGTATCCCATCACTGCATGTACTCAAGACTCTGAATCAGCTTACACCCATTCCCCTAAATCACAGTCTTTAACCTATGACTCCTTAGACAAAATTAGTACTGAGTCTTGGGTAATACTGTGTTGTTTTACTTCTCCTACTTCTGTTGCAAGTACAAATGATATCAGTCTCATGTACTGCTCTGGGTCGGGCTGTTCAGGAAGTTGTTATCCCTCGGAGACAGTTAGTGAGACCCCATCTGGAGTACTGCGTGCAGTTCTGGAGAACCCCATCTCTGCAAGGACAGTCAAGATGGAGGCAGTCCAGAGGAGGGAAACTAAATTGGTGCACAGTCTGCACCTGACATCATACAAAGAGAGACTAAAAGAGCTTAATATGTATACCCTTGAGGAAGGGGGGGGGGAGATATGAAACACTCAAGTATCTCAAGGGAAGCAACAAAATCCAAGTGGGTAGCATCTTTCAGAAAAAGAGATGTACAAGAACAAGGAGGCACAATTTGAGATAGAGGGGAGACGGCCCAGGGGCAACGTGCGGAAGTATTTTTTCACAGAGAGGGTGGTGGACACATGGAGCAGCCTTCCTGAGGAGGTTGTGGGGTCAAAAACAGGTGGGAGAATTCAAGAATGCATGAGACAGACATAGGGGAATTCTAGTGGGGGGGTAGGAGGAAGTAGGCTATTGGTTGGCTAGGATCTGCATGTTATCCAATAGGTAGGGAAATGGGCAGACTGGGTGGGCCAAGCGGTCCTTATCTGCCATCAAAGTCTATGTTTCTATGCACCTTGACTCTATTTAGCAAGTTTCATGAACGTGGATGTTGTTTTTTGGAAGGGTTCGCCTTATAGTTCGGGATGTCTGGGAAGGGAGAGTGGGGGTGAGTTACTAGGTACTGACTGGATGCCATGTGAGACAGGATTACAAATGGAGTTTCCTTGACATCTCCCTCTCCTGCTCAAAAGCCCCAGAGGGGCCGTGCCTCATAGCTTCTCATTGTCAAGATGGCTACCCAACGAGAAAGAACCCAAACTGTTATGCTTCACAAACAAACTGAAGGTTCTGCTAATATTTCATCTTTCCTGTCCTTGCCTGGATGGGTATATTATTATGATTTATTGTACTATTTATATTTAGAATGGCAAGTTCACTGCTGGTTAAGCTGTTACTAGATGAAACTACAACGTTTCTCTTTTTTAAAGTTTTACTGTTTCTTAGAATCTCTCTGGGAAATCTGTACTTTTTCTGCCACAAGTTTATGCTACATGAAGGATAAGGTGTGGCATAATTTTTGACTTATTTACTTATTTATTTAGATTTTGGTAACCGGGTAGGCCCACTGAGACCAGAGATCCCTTTTTCAGGGGCGACCCAGGATTAGTTACAGAGAATACATATCTTGGCAACATTAAACAGTAGTCTTAGGTATACATTTGTAGATACAGTGTGTACATACATAGAGGAATAGCATAGGATGACATTAGATAAAATACATAACAAGGAGTGGGATACACATGAGCAACCGTAGGACTGCGTTTAGCTGAGTACATAATTAGTCACTGGGGTACATAGTTGGGTATTAACATACATAAGTTTATGGTTTGTACATGGTACACATTGGGTAACATTGTTGGCCCAGAGAGCAGAGGGTTCCACTGGTCTAACAGATGTTAAGACGGTTTCAAAGTACCTTAGCAGTTTACAAAGGGAATGCTATAGGAAAGCGATTGAAGTTGGCACCAGAGGTCACAGAGGGGTGATCATGATCAGGGGTTAACGGTTGCACCCGCAGAGACTAAGTTCCAGGAGATACGCTTTGAGGCCCGATTTAAACCTTAGGAGAGAAGGCTTGTTGACTAGAGTTACAGGAAGGCCATTCCATAATAGGGGGGCAGCGTAATGGAAGAAGCGTTTGTCTTGATTGGTGCGAACCCGGGGGGTGGCAAGGGGACATCTAGCCGAGGATCGAAGGGTACGTTGCTGGATCTTTGGGATGAGTAGATCACGCAGGTGAGGAGGAGGAGGACCAAGGGAGGTGAATTTGAAAGCAAGGCAGGCAGAGGAGTATGCTAGCTTGTGCCGGAGGGAGGGCCAGTTTAGGTCTGCTAAGGCCTCGCAGTGATGCCTTCTAGGGAGAGTTAGTAGCGAAGCAAGCCACTTTATAGTAGAGTGTGGAGAGCTTATTGAGCTCAGACTCTCGGAGAGACTGCAGTAGTCGGGCTCCGTAGAGGATTGTAGGGAGGAGATTGCAGTTGGCGATTGCACGACGCACCTCGCTAGAGAGGGAGTTTCCCAGACGATAGAGGAGCCCCATCTTCTGGTGAATGGTTCGGGTTAGGGAGATGATGTGGGATTTATAGGTCAGCTCCTGGTCAAGGAGGACACCTAGGTACTTGAACTGATCCAAGACCTCAACCCTCCTCCCTAGGGCTGACATGAGCTTGAGTAGGTCACTTCTGTCAGCCCCGAACCATCTGGTCCCGAACAGGACGGCCTTGGTTCTGTCATCATTCAGTTTTAGAGAATTTGCTGAGAACCAGGTCTCAAGGTCAGAGAGACAAGTCTGCAGCTTGGTAGAGATGACATTGGGGTGGGGGTCGCTGAAGCAGACAACAGTGTCATCTGCATAAAGAATGAGGTTACTCAGCCTGCAGCCTCCTTTGATGTCGTTTAGGAAGAGTGAGAATAGTAGGGGGCCCAAGATCGAGCCCTGGGGTACCCCTGAGACCATGAGTCCTTTGCCGGATTGAGAACCCCTCCAACGGACTTTCTGTGTTCTGTTAGTCAGGTAGTTCTTGAACCATGAGAGGGCGTGTGCATCCAGACCTAGTTGCCAGGGCTTAGAGAGGAGGAGTTCATGGTTGGCCATGTCAAGGACCTTGGATAGGTCGATGAATAGTGCGCCTGTTGGGAAACCTTGGTCCATGGCCTTAAGAATGTCAGACGTGAGTCGGATTAGGGCACTGTCAGTGCCATGACCTTTTCTGAACCCATGTTGTACATCGGAGAGTAGTAGGTGCTGTTCTAGGTAGTCCTGTAGTTGATTATATACAAGCCTCTCCTGTACTTTTCCAAGAGGACTGAGAAGGCAGATTGGCCTGTAGTTTCCCACGAGGTCACGGGGACCTTTTTTATGGATTGGGACAATAGTCGAAACCTTCCATTTGGTAGGGATGGTTCCTTCAAGGAGTGACCTATTAATCAATAGGGTGACAGGACAGGCAATAGCCGTGGCGGCTGCCCTCAGCAGTCTAGGTTCTAAAAGGTCATGCCCGGGGGAGGAGTTGGGATTTATTTTGAGGAGCAGTGGGAGTACAGCGGATGGTTCGACTAGTTTCAGGTGGAATTGGGGCCGTGGGAGGGTTCAGTCCCAAGGGATGAAGGGAGGGGACCCAGGGGAAGCTAAGGGATTAGAGAAGAAGTCAGAGAAGGTTTTAGCAACAGCCAAGGGGTCGCTGTTCAAGGAGTTACCGACCAGAAGTGTGTCATTAGGTGAGTTTGGGGTACCCTTGAGGACGGAGTTAATGTGATCCCACAATTTCTTGGGGTTACCGAGATGACCTGTTTGGAGGTCCCTTAGGTACTGTGATTTCACCTGTTTAGAGGTTTTCTTGCAAAGGTTCCTCAGTTCCCTATACTTCTCCCATTCAGGTGTGCCGCCAGAAGATTTGTCGTGTCCCCAGGCCCTGTCACGGAGTATCATAACTTGCTTAAGGTTAGGGCTCAGCCATTTGTGGCACCTTCCCTGAACCCTTAGTTTCTTCCATGGAGCGTGTAGGTTAGCCAAGGACAAGAAAGAGTTGGTGAAGTAGTAGAGTGCCTCATCGAGCGAGGGGAAGAGAGATGATGGGGTTCCAGTCAATAGTCCCCAGGGCTGAGCAGAAGTCAGCAGGGACAAACCTGCTAAAATTCCTTGCTTCTATGACACGAGCAGGGGTTTTACAGGGTTTATTGGACCATATACAGAAAGTTGGAGAGTGGTCGCTAAGGGAATCAGACATGATCCCGGCAGTAAGTATGTGGTCAGGGCAGGAGACTAGAGCCCAGTCAATCAGGGAGTGGTTGCCAGTTTTAGCATTGTGTCTGGTAGGGAGGTCAATGACTTGGGTGAGAGAGGAGTCGAGTACTAGGTTCTTGGTCGCGGGAGACCCTAGGGCCAGCCAGTTTAGGTTGAAGTCCTTGAGAAGGATGACCTCCCCCAAAGGATGCTCCTCGAAGGTGTTGATTAGGGGTTCAAGGAAAGTGACAGCCGAGTGAGGTGGGAGATAGGCGCAGCCTATGTAAAGGGGCTTAGTGTCACCAAGGAGCACTTTAAGGATTAAGTTCTCGCTGTGCAAGTCGTGGAAGGCAGGGTGGTCGACCTGCGAGGCATTCAAGGTGGAGTTGAAGTAAATGAGAACCCCACCTCTTTTTTTTCCCTCTCTGTCCTCTCGGAAAACTTGATAGCCAGCTAGGTCCACTTCGTGTGGGAGGATCTGGGGTTTGAGCCATGTTTCGGTGACCGCAAGTATATCTGGTTTGTACAGTGTTGTCCAGGCCTCCAGGTTGTGAATTTTGTGTCTTAGGCTGCTGATGTTCATATGCACCAACTTGATCCCCCTAGAGTTTGCCTAGAGGGGGTTAGTAGGGTCGGTAAGGGTGAGATTGGGAGAGTATGGGCCAGGGTTGGGTTCAATGTCCCTTCCAGCGCCAGCTTGAGCCTGGCATAAAAGCCAAAGTCCTTCAAGGGGATGAACAGACGGCTCCATTGGTCGAGGATGCTGAGGAAGGGGTGACAAATAGGTGTAGCGTCCCTTCAGGAAGGGGCCGGCAGGGGTGATCGATGCCATTAGGTGGGGTCTCCGTTGGGCATATGTGGAGTGGAAGGAAAGTAGGTCATTGCTAGACCCCTTCGAGAGTGGCCTGTGTGAGCCTTGGCAAGGTTTATTTGATCCGTTCGCCCTCAACGCAGGTGGTCCGGGGGGTGTATAGGGTTGAAGCCTGTCTCGGGGAGGGGGCAGCCACGGGGAGGGGGATGGCAGTATAGAGTATATGTGCTGAGTGTACAGGAGCCACCCAAGTTGATGAATAATCCATGGTGTAGATCTGAGGGAGTCTCAGGACTCTGGGAGTAGTGGGGACCTGGTGGGGGGGTAGGGAATAGGGAAGGAGGAGGACCGACACAATGCGCTTGAGAGCTTATGGAGCAGCAGTAGGTAGAAGATGGTAGGGAAATAACTAGTCTGGGGGCTGCAGAGAGCTAATAGTACTGGTTGTTTGGGGAGGAGGACTTCAATACCTGCTGCTTGCAGGTAACTGTTCTTGGTGAGCAGGGGTAGTTAGTCTATAGTGATTTTGGCTGTAAGCGGGGCCAAGCTGGGCAGGTTTAAGCACTAGAAGTAGGCAGGGATCAGTGTATTTTTTTTTTCCCTTGTTCTCTCTCTCTCTGATGGCTCAATAACAAGCAACAGAGGTAACAGGCAGAGTCTGTTAGAGCGACCACTAGTGTTAGCAGCTGATAAGCTGCAGATGGGAGATTGGCTGATAGGTTTTTCACATCACGTGACAAAACCTATAAGACAGAGAGCTCACCAAGGGCGGTGGTGGGGGTGGTGGGGAGCCGGGCGCGGAGCGCTGGAGGGGCCAAGCACCACGCTGGAAGCAGCGAGCAGCAAGTTGCCAATTACCTTCATTTCAGGGCTTCGGGGCCGCTTCCACACCTAGCGCCTTGCTTCAGGCAGGGCTTCCTTTGCAGCCCTCGTGACCCAACTGTGGAGGAGAGGAGAAGAGGGGATTAAATATCAAAGAGGGAGGGAGGAGCGACTGACACAGGCAGGTAACTTTACTTTAATTTGCAGGACCCAGCAAATGCATTCTGAGACTTACGGGGCCAATTTAGGACAATTTGATTTAGCAGGGCAATGCTGCGCTACCTCTAAGTCACAGAGCAGTTAATATAAGGCAACAGGTAAACGGACTTAAACACAGCACTGTGCTAGGTCAAGATAAGTAATGCTGCATTACATGTAACTTAAAAAGCATCTGACTAGCACTTTTGGTAAAAGGGTATATAGGAACCTATGGGACAAAATATCCCTGTAGAGCTCCTAGTGTGTATGCCTCTGCTATTTTTTATATGAAAGTTCCAATGTACTAATTCCTCTGAATGTAATGAATGAGAAGGGGTCTAAATACATCCTTTTCAAGTGGACACCAAATTGGCAGAGTGATAGGATGCAGGGTGGTGGTAAACAGAGTTCAATCCGAAGAGAAGGTGCTAACCAGCGGTGTCCCCCCAGGGATCAGTGCTTGAACCAGTCCTCTTTAATGTCTTCGTAAGCGACATTGCAGAGGGGCTGGAAGGGAAGGTGTGTCTCTTTACAGACGACACGAAGATCTGCAACACAGCTGACACTCCAGGAGGGGTAGAGAAATTGAGAAGAGACCCAAGCAAGCCTGAAGAGTGGTCAAGGATGTGGCAGCTAAGATTCAATGCAAAGAAGTACAAGATCATGCACTTGGAGCACAGAAATGCAGGGGAGGAGTATATGGTGGGGGGAGAGGTACTGATGGCTACCAATCAAGAAAGGAACCTGGGGTAATCATATCCAATGACCAAAAGGTAACAAAACAATGTGGGAAAGCTGTGGGGAGAGCCAGTGGGATGCTAGGGTGCACAGGGAGAGGTATCACCAGCAGAAAAAAGGAGGTGGTTATGCCACTGTACAGATCACTAGTGAGACCTCATCTGGAGTACTGTGTCCAGTTCTGGAGGCCGCATCTCCGGAAGGGCACAGACATAGTAGAAGCGGTACAGAGAAGGGTGACAAAAATGGTGCAGGGGCTGCACCAAAAGTCATATGAGGGAAGATTGGAGAATCTCAATATGTATTCTCTGGAGGAGAGGAGAGAAGAGAGAGGGGGATATGACTGAGACTTTCAAATACCTCAAGGGTGTGAATAAGGTACAAGAGGGTAGCACCTGTCAAAAAAAAAAAAAAATTGGTGTTCAAGAACAAGGGGCCATGATATGAAAATAGAAAGGATAGACTTAGGAGTAATGTGAGAAAGTATTTTTTCACAGAAGGAGTGGTGGATCCATGGAACAGCCTCCTGGCAGAGGTTGTAGGGGTAAAAACAGGGGAATTTATAAAGGCATGGGACAGACATAAAGGAACTCAAGTGACAGGGAAGAGAGGGTAAGCTGCCGATCATTTAGGATTTGCAGTATATGAAACAGGCACACTAGGTGGGCCAAGCAGTCCTTATCTGCCATCAAATTCTATGTTACTATGTTCTATGGACTTTTACATGTACATCAACTTTTGCTAACCTTCTGTGTAATACTTCTAAGTATGAACTGCTTGCAGAATCATAAATAAAATTAAAGAAACATTTGTCAATACGGAATGTTTGCTTGCATAAAAGTATGCTGTGCAGACAATGTTTGGTACTGATAGTGCACAGATGCAGATGCCCTGCTCCAGAGTGAGACTACATCCAAGGACCCTGCACATCCACGCTGTCATGGATGTTAAGAATTCATGGGGCTGTTTGTGGGCTTGTCCCTGCACTTCCAAGTGGCCGCAGATGCAGATGCATAGGGCAAAGAGTGCATCTGTTAGCCAATGCACAAGGCATTCTGCCACTCACGGGTGGATAGGTGCAGGGCAATGTACCAAGAGGAGAGTGGTCTTCAGTATACTGTAGGTACCCAGGCCCATGTGGACAACCCTGCACTTTTCATTCCCTGGCTGGGGGGAAAGGGGAAGTCGCATAACAACGCCATTCCTCCACCCTCACCCCATCCAGCTGGGTCACTCAGCCCACCCCTGAACTCAGCTCACTGGTAAGGGATCACAAAGCATGGCCACTAGGGTGAAGTCTGGCAGTACACACAACGGTCATTAAACAATTACAATTTTCCTTTTCTGACCCCAACTTTTCAAAATACTCGTTTTATGATTCACCTTACAAACCTGACATGTACCATTTACAGTACATTGGCCAAAATGTCATTTTTGCACCAGAGGTGTGAACACATGTCTTGTCCAGGATTTAGAAAATGACACGTGTCACATTTATGAGATGGTGTGGAAGAATGGCTATGTTGAAAGTTTGGAGTCAAAGTACTGAAAATTAGCAAAGTTATAAGTGAATGTTCAAATACTGTAACATTCAGTCATAACCTGGGCATTTTGCCATATTTGTTCATCAGATTTTTAGCACAGCCTTCTTATTACCCCATCTCAATCAAGCAATCAAAATCTTTTTTCATCCAGGCGAACACCATTGAGCAGAGCTCTTTTGCAAGATAGACCTGGTTAGGATAGGATGATACATATGTATATACATGACCAGACAAGATATAACATGTAGTTTACAATTTATAAAGAACACACAACAGACATGGATAGGCGTATAGCAAACATTATTTACAGATGTAACATATGTACATAACGATATTGTGGTGATATCAGATTAAGTGACAGTAGGACAAAATTTGAGTTTGAAGGGTGTGATAGTAGAGGTACTAACTATGTGGCCTTGGAGTGCAAAGACAGTCAGTAGGGGGAAAGGACACCAGCTAAGTAGGGCCAACAGCATCATCCCTAAATTAGTGTTAAATAACTGTGACGACTACTATGATGACTCATGAACCCAGTTGGTGAAAATTTTCAAATCCCCACCAGAATGTCATTCTGTGCCACTGAAACGTTTTTCTGTGGCACAGGTATGAAAACACATTTTGTCCAGGATTTGAAACATAACAGCTGTTATATTCACAAGGTGGTGTGAAAAAATTGCCATGTTGAAAATTTAGGGTAACAATTTACAAATTACCAAAGTTACAAATGTGCATACAAAAATTTCGATGTATGCGCATAACTGCCATTTGTACATATTCTGACCCTAAATTTTCAAAATAGCCTTTTTATGCCATACCTCATGAAAAAAGCAGACACGTTTCAAATCCTGCCCAAAAGGTGATTTTGCAATGCAACTGCAAAATCACCTTTCTGGTCTGACTAGCTTAGTTCCACCACCACCACTGGTCATGAGGTGGGGTTCCAAAAAAGCCATGTTGAAAATCTGGGGCCAAAATATGCAATAATGACAAAGTTATGTATCGAAGTTCAAAACCCCATTAAAATACACTAAACTGCATGTACCTTAGTCTTCTTTTTATATTGCAGTCACTGGTTCCAGCAGCAAGATGCGTCTTTGATCAGAGAGTGGCTCTTCACCCTGGGACAACAGGTGAGTGAGGGTGTGTGGGGTGATGGGTGCTGGGTGAGGGGTCAGATTGGGGCGGGACCGTTTTCGGGTTTACAGGTTAAAAAAAAAAAACACACACACACCAAGGGACAGTTTTCTTTATTTCAAGGCTACTCCGATACTGGGGGATTAGGCATGCCAGTGTCAGGCTCGCGTTCGGCAGCACCGAGGGTAGGCATCCCCGTGCCACCACCTACATAAGGGGAACAGTGGTGAGCACCCTGAAGGGGGGATCGAGAGAAGCAGTACTAGGGAAGGACACCCCAGTATGCTTCCATATTAATTATTAAGAATGGGCGACCTGGAGCAGAGGGTCAGAAAGAAGCAGTATAGGGGTGGGCACCCTGGTCCTCAAGATAGACAAACAGATAGATAGAGCGATGCACATCGAGCCATTCTGAAGCTGAGGAGGAGAGAGAGAAATTCAAGACAGGGTGACAGCAACCTGACAGAAGAGATTTTGTGAGGAGCTAGGGATGTCAGGTATTTGTTTACTGACTGGCATCATGCAAATGAAAGGACAGAGGCCCCTTCTGATAGGAGAGGCTTTTTTCTTTTCAACTACATGAAGTTTCTGCCCAGCAAGCAGTGAGTAGTGTCACGACCACACTGCATGGTCATTGGTCTGGACTGCCAAGCCCCTTCCAGCTTGAGCTGCAATGTGCTTGATATTGACACACCACTGAAATGTAACAAAACATTTCTTGTGCATGTGCAAGCAAACGTAAAAAATATATAAATGAAAGTTATCTGCCCTTGATGTCCAGATTCTGAAGATGACTACTGAAAACTGCAAGTCAAAACACAGAGAGAGAATCATTTTCACAACAATCTTACGTATAACGGAGAAGGGGAGATCAGTTGTGTTCCAATACAGTGCCCCAAGTTTTAAAATAAGCTTTTTGTGGATGGCAACTATACAGAAGGAGAAGTCAAGGTGACAGTAAAGACTTTCTCCAGGGAACAGCCATTCAGGGTCTTGAAGATGGTTGTTGGGTCGAGGATGGATGTTGGTCAGTTGCTGCCTGGTGCCCAAGGCCATAGGGAGTAGTTGGTTTGTGCAGAACCAGTGTTGGACAGTCAAAGTCACGCTGGAGTTGTACTGCCAACTCAGGGTCCAAGGATCCACAGGTGAAAAGTAAATCAGTCAATCAATCAAATCTTTATTTGTCCAGGTGATCATCGTTGAGCAATGCTCATTTACAAGATGGACCTGGGTGGAACACGGTAGACATAATAATACAAGGCAGTACATTTATATACAGCCAGAGCAAATGGGTACAAATACTGAATACAGGGTAGCAAAAACAACAGCCCATAAGAACTTGTCTATATTTTTAACTATTGCTTTGAACTGTACAACATATACATACATACATACAATATCTGGGCGCAGTAAAAACATGCATAGTTAGATACTACTGTAGACTGCAGTGGACTGAGTAACAACTTGGCAAGCAGACAAAGGTTGGGATAGAGGGGAGGGGGTTGGGGACCACAGGACTAATAAAGATACAAAGGGAGAAACAAAATAGGGCGAATAGGACAGGGGAGGAGGGAGTGGACAGGGAATGATGGAAAGGAACCGGAAGGGAGATAAAGGGAATGCAGAGTACAGGAGAAGGTGCAGGGAGATAAGCCTCAACCAAGGGTACAAGGAAGATCTTCAGACAATAATGATTACAAAAAAAGAAAGTATCCCAACAAGAATTCTTACCATCAGTAAAATGGAAGATTTTGACAACCGCAAATTTTGGAAGAATATGTTTGAAGTCATGAAGCATTATATGGAGATAATTTAGGGAAGTGTCTATATATATATATATATATATATATATATATACACACACACACACATATACATATACAGTATATATTTATTTATATATTTATTGTGGCCCATACAGGAACCTGCAAGTTAAATCTTTTAGTTTTATAACAATTCATCAAACACTTCTTTGGTCCCGACAAACTCAATTAAGTATGACTGATTACCATGAATTTAACAGAAATGACATTTCTCCTGAAGCACAGAAACTGTTTCAAAGAGAAAACTTGGCTGTCAACAATGTATTCCTTTCTGTGTAATTGGTGGAGATGATAATGCCCTTGAGCAGCTGAACTGGTGAATGACCGTTTCTGGAAGCCTTGTAGGCAGGACACTGAATGCAAATGTCTGTTCATGTTTTTTTCTTCTGGTCAAATTGTTGCTAGGCCTACAAAAGAAGCATATCTCAAAAGTGCCAAGAAACCATCCGTGCCCAGAAATAGCACTGTGATATAGAAAAGCAAGTTATTTGATTTAAATTATTTACAAATCCATTTCCCTACGATGAAAAGAATGTAATGAGACATAGGCTTCTAATGTTGTAATGAGTGACATCATCAGGGATAATGTCCACAGCAAAACTGCCAACACACAATGTTTGATGATGTGATAAACTAACATTGGTGGTACTGCAAATTTATGGGCACAGACGAAAACAGCACAGTTGTATATGAAAGCCCTCTGCAAAGTGTACAAGAGTAAATGCTGGTGATGGCCATGGAATTAAAAGACAACAGTGTTTTTGCTCAGATGCAAACTGCAGAGGGAACTGGGAAGGAGATCAGGAGTGGGGGCTGAGCTACGGGAGTACAGTGACCAAAACAAATAAATAAAAACAAGCAGGTATAAATTGTCAGCAGTACCCAGGTCCTTTTTGCCATTCATGTAACAATACTGCATTGCTCTGCCTAAGGCACGTTGATGTCTATTCAAGAACATTTGGCAAAACGTGCCAGTGTTCTAAAGTCACTGGATACTGTACATCTGCTCTGGCTCCACACAGGCAACAGCTATTGATGCATGGCAAAGTTGCAATCTCTTGATAAAAAACACTAGATTATGACCCGTTTTGGACCTTGACAGCCATTTTGCAGGTTGATTCAGCAGAATATATGAGGCATATTTTGTATTTGTTTTTTTGTATTTTGTATTTATTTCACTAGCAAAAATACTCTGTTGAACAAGCTCATTTACAAGAAGGTCCTGCGTAGGACAATGGTATAAAGGCAACAGTACAAGATATAGGTATACAAGGCATAGATTATGTAAGAGGCAGAACATAAGGATTTAGATCTCTGACTGTTATAAAGGTAATAATACAAGGCAAAGAGTACTGTACACAAGAATTTAAAACTATGCCAGGTATATATAGAAAAGTTATACAGAAAAATAGTAAGGAATAAATAGTTATAGGCTGTTTTGTTCACAGTTTAACAATTTAAAGTTGTTGAGATTATACTTGTCCAATGTGGCATTCTTAAAGGGGAACAGTCAGCACTAAGAGCTCCACACTCAAGTGTAGGACTGGTCCCATTTATTTTTGTACTTGTTTGCTGCAGTATAGTAGATAGTATCAGGCTTATTTTGCTTACTACTAAGCTGACATTTTCTGTAACTACAATCCCAGAATCCCTTGTAGCTCACGTCAGAGGAGAGCTGCAGCAGGGAGAGATTCAATAGCCTGCAGTGCATGTCAAACGTATTTATAAACTTTAATCTGCTTTGTTTTTCTTTCCTTTGTTTGTTTGCTGGCTCCACTGTCTTTCTGGGGCTAAATACAGACAAAGAGGACTCTTCCTAGTCCTGGGAGAATACAGGAACTGGCAAACATGTGATCGGGATGGCAGGTGACAGGGCACGTTTTGGCCTGGGCCCTAGTGACTAGCCACTTCCTTACCTTGGAGGTCCCTATGTGCATAGGGACCAACTACTCTCCAGGCCCTGGTCAGGGGCCAGACACGGGGTTCAAAGGGAGAGTAAGCACTAGAGAAGCTTAAGTACTGGGCTAGGTGAATGTCACTGAGGGGCAGTGGGGCATCCCTAGTGACTGGAGCATAAAGTATAAATAAAAAAAAAAATAATAATTTAATAAAAATGCAGTGTAGGTTTCTCAGGGAGTCACCACCATTAATGAGAGTCACTACTGGCACAACTCAGAGGAGCCTCAGAGACTAGACAATATGGTCATTTTATGTCTATTTTTCCTCTTTGTAGTTTTAAGATGTGTTTACACAGTAATGCAAATCATAAAGATTCTTCCTTAAAGGCTCGATGCGGCGGTGGGGTACAAGTGGTATGTGCGATATATATAAATAGCTATGAAAATATAATTAAGATGTGGTTTACACAGTAATGCAAATCATAAAGATTCTTCCTTAAAGGCTCGATGCGGAGGTGGGGTACAAGTGGTAGCTGAGATATATATAAACAGCTATGAAAATATAATTAAGATGTGGTTTACACAGTAATGCAAATCATAAAGATTCTTCCTTAAACACTCGATGCAGAGGTGGGGTACAAGTGGTAGATGCGATATATATAAATATCTATGAAAATATAACCAAGATGTGGCACAACTGGCTGGCCCAGTGGCGTGGAGGGCTGAGGTGCTGGCACCTTATCTCCTGCCACATTGACGACCCGTGTTCAGCGGTCAGTGCAGGTTGCTGGGGATGGCCAGGGAGGGTTAGAACTGGACACCCAACAGCTGCTCTCCTTTCCGGGGAGGAGACCTGCACGCTCCACCGAATGACTGCCACCTGGTGGATGCCACGTAGTAGTGCGGGTCTAGGAGGGCAGTGGAAGGGAGGGAGGGCTGCAAGACTGCAGGGCGTGCACACTCCAGTGTGTGGGAACAGGGAAGAAAACAGACAAGGGATAGCTCCAGACCAGTGGAGCCCTGTCTGCCCCTGCTCCTGTATTGCCAGAGCTTGGTAAGATGCTGGGTGGGGGAGGCAGGTACAGGGCTGAGAGCCCAATGGAGGTGGTCCACCTGGAAAAAAGCTATATGAACAAAAAAAAAAGTTGTGGCACAACTGGAAAACTTTCTCAGAGCCAGAAGAGGGACTCAGCACAAAAACAAAATTGTTGGATATTTCTGTAACTACACACAGCCAGTAGATTTATTTACTTATTTAGTTTTTGTTTACCAGGTAAGGTGTCATAGCCACAAAATATGACTATTTTCAGACACGACCCAGGAGGTTAAAATACAAAACTGGCAGACAAAGCAAATAACAGGTATAGTTTAGAGGTAATCAACCATGCCAGGAAAAATCTACATAATGTTGTGTGACGTAAACAGTACTGCTAATATGACAGACATTGGCAGAAAAATGCACAATAGTCCAAAACATAATAAGCATACAATCATACTGCAGTTGAGTTTTAACACATAATCCATGGTAAGTGCTACATACAACACTAACAAGGGGTCAGAGCAAACTTTAAACATTTTGAGAGCTGAGGAAGGGGATGTCAAGCACCCTATGGGGGTTTAAAACAGGAACATAGGGCATGTTTGACGAGGACAGTGTGATGCATCTTTTTAAAAGCAATATGACTAGGTGCAGAGCGAACATCAAGAAGTAGAAATTTCCGATATTTTGGGGACAGGCAGGAGAAAGCTGAGGTTCCTTTTAGGGTTCTGCACCTAGGGGTGTATAGTAGAGAGAGTCCAGTAGAGCGGAGGCCATAGGTGGGGGACAGAAGCACCAGCATGCCTGCAAGAGAGGTAGGTAGATTATTTCTAATGTTGTTGTCCAGCAGAGTATCAAGGGCAAGGAGTCGATTGGCAGATGGAGAAGGCCATCTAAGGTCTGCATATAGCAAGCAATGGTGCTTCAAACATGGGGAAGCCAAGGCATAATGACAGATACTGTTGTACGTTGTATCCCACATACTTAGGGTAGTTTTTGAAGCATTTATGTAGGTGACAGCACCATACACAAGGGATGGAAGTAGAATACCCCTAGACATAGCCAGTCTAGCTGAGGGGGTAAGCATCCAACTAGTCCTGTAAGCTATTCAGAATTTGGAGTTTACTGACTTGCAGGTGTCGATGTGTTGCTCAAAGCTGAGAGTTTCATCAAGCAGGACGCCTCAATACTTGAATGAAGTTACTTTTGTAAGGGAGGAGCCATTTGCACAGGACACGTTGAAAAGGTTACGGTTTGTTCCAAGTTTGGTTGCCAATCCGAAGAGCATGCCATGAGTTTTATTTATGTTTAGGACGAGCCTTTTGTTGTGGATTCGTTCTTGCATTATGAGAAATGCAGATGTTAGTCGACTATTTATGTCTTCTATGTTTGCATAGGAGCTGTAGAGCACTAGATCATCTGCATACAAGATTGTTGAGCACCAAGAGGTGTTAGAAGACAGATGAGTGCATTTGCAAGAGAATGCAGATTCAGCACAAAGTACACATTTAACAATTCTAATCCAGGAAATGATAGTTCTTGGAAAGAGGAACTGCCCCCTATTTTTGACAGAACATCCTTCTTCCAGGAACTAGCTGGTAGTATTTCATGTTTACCCTAAAGGAAATACCATCAGAAATCACTGCAGCCAAAAAATGTCAACCTTGGCTTCTGTTTTTCACTAGCACTCTAAAATGCAGTACCTGATTGTCCCAACTATATCCTTGATTCAGCAGGCCACAAGGCAACTGTACCCCTCCTGAAAATAAAAGGCACCTCATTCCCACCAAGCCACAAAGCACCTAAACTCCCTTCACGTACTAAGAAGCACCTGACACACACACACACACACACACACCCCCACTCAACCCAAAGTTCGAGACACCTCTAAACCCAATTTCCAAACCAGCAGACTGAGAGGAACCTAACTCTGCACTCCAACCCAACAGGCTGAGAGGCACCTAAACCTCTTCCTCCACCCAAAGAGACACCAGAACCCCCTCCCCCAACCACGCCCAACAAGCAGACAAGCAGTAAACTCTCCACCCCAACCCAGCAGGCCAAAAGGCACTTAAAACTGCCCCTCAATGCAACTAAGAGGCACCACAAAAGCTTTTGTGACATTTAGAAAAGTCTGAATTAGATGTCAAGACTGATTTAAAAAAAAAAATATTCAGCTTGTTTTTTTTTTCCTTTGGTCATTCAAATCCTCTGTTGCATTTTTTTTAATGTAACTCATTTCTGGAAGTTGATGCGTCTCAGGCTTGTTCTTTCAATCCAACAAAATAAATAAAAAGATTAAAAATATAAGGGTGGCAGATATACTTACGCCAAGAGCAGGTCATCCGGAACTGAAATGACACAAGAGAGAGAGAGAGAGAGATTAGCAGTTTATGTTTGCACTATTGCAGGATAACCTAATCAAACAGAAGAGCAGTGAGGAGCATTAACAGCAATCCAACAGGGTTTGTAAAATCCTGTGCCATTTAATTCTGTCAGCGATTTTACAGAAAGGCGTTTCAGAATTAGATGCCTGCACCTCAAACCAACGGCATTTGAATGGCACTGCATAGGTGGGCTTTGACCAGTGTAATATGAATGGTGCCACTAGAGGCGTATCTAGAATTCTTTTAAGGTAGAAGTAATTTTGTCAAAAGAATAGTAGCACATTTCACAAAAACCTTAACATGTTCCCTTTTAAAGCTAATTTTAGGCTAAAGCAGCTACTGTTTTCAGGCCTAAGGGGGTAGCAGGTGCTACTTCGCTACACAGCAGGATCCACTAGAGGGTGCCACATAAGTGGGCTTCGGACCAGCGGAGTTTGAATAACCTCAGAGAGGTGTCCCCTCCCCCATGACTGATCGATAAGCAGTAATGACACAGTGGTACAGAGATTCACATACTCTGGCCCTCACAGAGAGGACCAAGATGCAGCCTGATGGCTCCAGGGGTGGAGGGTTGAGGGTGGTGGATGGTTTGCAAGATGAAGGGATGTGGAAAACATGACCCTTTCAAATTTCCTCAGCAGCAGTTATGGTCTCAGTCTAGTCTTCTCTGCAGTACATTCCCTTACAGTACAAGCTATGTGCACAGACCAAGACTAGAGACAACTTACCTGAATGCTACTAAAAACAGACAACAAGTTATTATACACCTCACTTCCAAACTTTTGATGATACACTTTTGAGACATTGCTGACTTTTGTACAAATATTTAAATTATATACCAGACTGAAAATCTTATTTCTGAAGTTTATGTAATCCAACTTCTAAAATATTATAACTGTCTTGACCTGTAACCATATTTGTAACACGGCAGAATTGTAACAGCGATCAGCGGGACAGCCGATAGGTGGCAATGCGTCACGTGGTACAGAAGCAACACAGCATTATGAGACGATAATGCCGTGTTGCTCCTGTAGTACAGAAAGTAGCCAGCAGAAGAGAAGTAGTGGGGTTTGCAGCTGGCAGTGTTAAAAGAAAGAGCAACACAGGTTGGCAATAGTGAGATAGTACCACACATAGCGAGGGGGAGAAGTAGAGGCGAGGGACATACGGAAACAGAGATAGACATACCGAGGTAGTGTAGTAAGGGACGAAATGGCAGTAGTGTTCAATCTATGTGGAGCCATGGAAATCGAGGAATGGACAGGTAGGGAGTTTGTAGACCAAGTGGAAGTGAGAGGTAGAGGAGAGGCAGATAACAGCAGAGAGAGACAGAAGCACTCAACCGGGGCCACAAGTAGTCGGCAAGACAGGAAGCAGCGCGGTGGAAGTGGGAGATGGAGGAGGCACATCCGGAAACGCATGTACCAGCCACACATTTACCATCCACGGCACCGTCAAAATTAACTACACGCGAACAATGACACACGGAGACCACGGAGGACACACAAGGTAACGGCACAAAGGTAGCAGAAGCAGTAGTGTTGAAGGGAGAGCGAGCAGGACAGAAACACAAAAGCGAGGCACATAATGACGACATGCATATGCAAATCAGATAGTGACAGGCTGGTCAGGGTGTCAAAGCAAGAGAATCCCAGTCATCCCAGTTAGTCTCCTACTCAAACAGCCACACAGAAATCATTAAAATGTGCATCAATCGGCAAGAAAGTAAAGAGTACCCTGTATTAAAAAAGATTCGGAACCATATCTGTATGTAAGAGACTACTGTTTAGAAATCTGAAAGTAACAATAAAAATCACAGTAGCTGATGTAACTCACGCTGTTTTCTGTTATATGAGGAGCAGGATGTATGGTCCACACTAACAACGGGCATGTCCATGTTACAAGCGCATTAATCCCCTGTGAAGGTGGCATCTAATGGGGACTTATGCATGGTTGGACCGTTGTACGCCCTCGGCCTCTGGCCTCATGCCATAACGGTCCCAACCATGCATTAACTCCCCATTAGATGCCATCTTCATTGGTGATTAATGCTTACACAATACACTGCGCTACAGTGCAACTTAAAGAGCAGCTTTCTACCTGGTGCCCCCAAGAAACACAAATAGACCTTACCTGCCCCCAAATTAAATCTTTCATAAAATTCCTTCACAGAACGTCCCCATTTTGGAAGGGAAGGGATCATATTTTTGCTCTGTGGGAGCACTACCGTGCTAATCCCTTCCACTTCCTGGTACCTCTAACTAGACTGACCTTCCCCTGCGCTACCACGTTTTGTGACATCACTATTTGAGTAGCGCAGGGGCGGGTGTACCTTGTTAGTTAAGTGGTGGCCACGATTTATTTTAACTGGCCATCTAAACTACCCAAATTTAACTTTTTAAAACAGCCCCATTCAAGTCAATGGACGCTCACCCCAGCTACTCAAACAGTGATGTCACAAAAGCAGTGAAAGGGGGCGGGTCATTCTAGCAAAAATATATGATCCCTTCCCCTCCAAAATGGGGACATTCTATAAAGGAATTTTATGAAGGATTTAATCTGGGGGTAGGTAAGGACTATTTGTGTTTCTTGGGGGGAGATTTCAAAGAGAGCACAATAGTTGCTCTTTAAAGTGCTACTGACGCCTCATAAAAACTTAAAAAAAAACATTATAACCAAGTACAATTCTGCTTGTATTCCATTTATATTTTATATATTTCTCCTCCCCATAATTTTTTACTAAGGATATGTGTATGAATATATGACCGTTGTCCCTCAGAGTTTATTCTGAGTTTATCTGCCTCTATAGCTTACTCCCTACTTCAAGTCGTAATCCTCTGTTGTGACATCACAGTCTGTTGCCATGAGAGTAACTGTGAGGTCACAAGCAGTGCTCTGTGATTTCAGGTACAGAGAAAGCAGCAGGAATAGATGAACTCTTCAGGAGCAGAAATCCTTTTTTCATACAAATGATCTCAGTAATAAATAATGGGAAGGAGAAATACAGAACAAATGGGACATGCAAGCTGGACTGTGTCTATGTATTACATTTTATTAAAGTTCACCTGAACGTGTCACCAGCTCTTTAAGCACTTTGTACCCTACTTGTACCAAAGGAGCTTCATCAAAACAAGATGCTGTATTCCATGAGGCCAGTCCACCACCTGCATGGTGCCAATTAAAAAAATAAAATAAATATACAAAAAAAATGCCATGCTCTCACCAGTTCTGACACATTTTAGCGGTTATTATAGTAGAGTTTTTCAGTGAACTAGCAGGGTCTACCTTTAAACTACGTACCAGGCTCAATGTGTTACAAGATTACAACATTAGCAAATTCTTTCTTTCATATACGCACTTGGAAACGGAGTCACAGGAGCCTGAAAGTCTTGGCTACATGCTACGACATTTGAAATCTAAGAAGCAGGAGGAATATTCCATTTTATCTCTCACCCAAAGACACATATACCCAAAAATAAACACACAACATCCACATGCATACACAGGAAGCATCCAGCTGTGGAGCCTACGTAATTAGTCTAGGATGAGGTGGGGGCAAGGCTACTGTGCACTTGCATACATTTTAGTGGAAAATGTTAGTGATTTGAATGCAGTCTTTAGCTTTTTTTTTTTCTCTTATATTGGTAACTTATCTTTCCAATGCCTTATTGTTTTTATGTCTTGCGTTATTATGTTGATTGCTGTTATGTGATTTACTTTTTCATTTAATAAACATTACACTGAGAAAAAAATACTGGATTGATTTTCTTAATGTGGACAGGACTGAAAGGGAAGCAGAAGCTATGGTCGTAAGGCTAGGTGAATGCAATAGCATCTGTTTCTCCCCCAAACAGCAACATTTCTTCATGGGACAGAGGAGTCCTCATCCCTCTGGCAACTTACTGCCACACTCTCAGGTGTTCCACATGCACTTTTGCCTCCTAGGCAAAAAGCACTACTGGGGAAAGCCCCCGTGTGTAGCAGGAATCTTCTTCCTCACAGGCTCAGAATATATAACCAGAAACAGAACGAGGGGGCCCTCATGGTGCCATTCCAACGCATAGCTCTCGGACAGCGCTTCTTCTCCTACAGAGCCCAACTCTGGTTCAATGAGGTACCAGAGTCCATTTGGAACTCCACTAGCCTGTCTGGCTTCAAATCAGGCCTTAAGCACTACCTGACCTCCAGCTCTACATGCACCTGCTTCTCCAACAGCTGACAGACTCTGGATGTCCAGGCCTGGCTCTGCTAACTGCAACTATTCTCAGCACAAGACAGAAGCCACCCTCCCACATGCTCCTCGACAATGCCTCTGAATCACTCTAAGGAGCTGCTCCTGTACACCCTTCACCCCCCCTGGCCTCAGCCCTGCCTCCTTGAGCACTTTTACTAGAAGCCCCCTCCTCCCCTACCAAAATCCTGTCCTTACTGACCCTCTGCCCAACCTAACCTCTAGTGCCTCTGCACCTTACCTGCACTTGTAATCAACTAAAGTTGATGTCCATATGCTGTATAGTGTTTTAAATGACTAAGAAACTCTGTAACCTTTTCCTGATTGTTGAGCTATTCAGTATCTCAAATGTCCTAAAACTCCGTAACCTTCTTGATTGAATGTCTATACTCTGTTCACATGATGTGGAACCTTTGTAAAAAAGCCTTGGCTCAAAGGTTATTTTCCGAATACCAAATAAATTAAAAAAAAATAAAATAAAGAGAAAGGCCAGTCCAATAAAATCATACATCCCATGGACAAGTCTGAGACGTGCAAGTCCATGAGAGTTCAGAGCCCACAGACGTGCATAGTGGACCACATGCAGAAAGGAGCAATAAGGGTGTAAGTCCAGATTTCCACTGCATATCTGACCTGAGCATTTTGTTAAAAATGTCCCTAAATGGAAAAGTCACATATGCTTTTAAGGTAGGGGGGCACGGAATTGCCCAAACAGTGCATCATCTTACTGCATCAAACGTTAACAGCAAATTCAGATTTTCACAGTTTCTGAGCTTAAAACATCTGTTCTAGGTGGAGGGGGGAGACGAATATAAGAAAGAATAAAAGAAGGAAAGCATGAAAATCAGAATGAGACAAAGTACAAGAGGTATTATGAGAAACAGAATAAAACCGGGAATTAAGAAAGAAAATCGGAATAAGAGAAAGAGAATCATCCTGGAAGTGAAACAGAGATACGAACATCGGGACTAAAGAGTGAGGGAGGGTTGGCTAGAGTATAAGAGCACACTTGGGCATTGTTGAACACACCAACCAACAGTACATGCACAAAGAGGTGGCTCTGCACATCAAGAATCACAAAACCTTGGAAAATTTTAACTTTTTTTGGCTGCTCCTCGACCGACCACTCCATCGGGCTGCACATGCCCCACCTCTGCCACCATGCTCACGTCATCATCCACTGTCCTGTCTTGGTGGTCCCGGGTAACCTGACGTAACCCTTCATCAGGTGGGGGTTGGAGCACCCCCTCCGGAGGAAAAGCCCGTGGGCATATTGGCGTGATCCCAGGGCCTCAGTGAGGTCAACTAGGCGATCCAGGGCTATCGTGAAGGCGACCCGGCGACCGTCATCCGGGCCGATCAGGGGACATTTTCCAGTTTTCGGTCCTCCCCGCCACACCTAGCATACTTCCTAGCTTGACACACAGGCGGCGACATCCCAAGTTCGGGGTGTGAAAGCAGGTCACCAGTGTGCCAGGCAATCATCCAGCGCCACAGAGCCGACACGAAAAATTTACATTTATTATTTTATCCATGAAAACCAATGACAACATTGGAAAGAGCTCAGTTTGCTGCATGACTACATACCATGCAGCACCATGGTTCCCACAGAAAGGAGGAGAGAGCGGTCTGAAAAATCAACTTCCACCGGAGTTACAGGCCACATTAAGCACAGCATCAATAGCAGAACCCCATCCCCCCCCCAAAAGCCTTGCAGACTTCGATGCAAGCAATAGACAGCTTTTGCAAAATATATAGAATCTCCCCCTCCCACACTGTTGACATGCAACTGGAACGCCATCACACTGTGCTTCTAGTGACCACAATGGTGAGTGAGAGACTATCTCCTGAATGCTTCCAGAGACACAGAATCACTCCGCTAAAAAGGGGTGACCCTCCACATCTTTCCTGACCTGTCTTACGCGTCGAGGGTACACAGAAAGAAATTCAATGTGGTATGAGCTCAACTCTGGAGTTTAGGAGTCGTACACTCCTTTTTGATGCCTGCCTGGTTGAGAATTCACTACAGAGGGCATACATTCCAGTTTTCAGACCCCATAGAAGTGGGCAAAAAGGTGGATGCCATAGTCCGTGAGTTCAACACTGCTGGTGCACAGCCTCAGCAGGATTCCAATGGCAAAACTTGAATGGAGGATTATAGCAAGTATTAGCTCTTTACTTCACATTAGTCTAATGCGCTGCAAGCCTGAACTGTGATATTAATCACAGGTTAAGGAAGGTTCCTTCTGATATTAATTCTAGTTTTGGCTACAAAGGTTCAGTTGACTGTTTCAAAAGTTAAATTTGATGCATTTCTAACTGTTTCATGTATTCACTTTATATGTTCAGAGAGGGGTATAATGGGGAACCCAGTAAAGGGAGAGTGCAGAAGTTTCTCCTCGATCAATGGCGACTGTCAGGTGGTGTTGAAGGTACAGTAAGTAGCAGTTTGGTCGACTGGGAGAAAATCTGATGTACTTATAAGTAAGACCTCACTGTTTTTATATGTTATAGCCACAGTTACCTCCTAATATTGCGCAGGTACACAGCTCTTATGATCTCTTACCGAATATTGGGTTGCATATATTTGTAATATAACCTAATTTGCTGCATCGTTACCAAAGTTTTCTGCCATGCTAAAGCTGGTTTTGCCTTGATTAGTGTGCATTTTAAATGTTTGGCATTACATACAGTAATTCTCAGACACACCAGTTTCATCCCAAGTGCTAAGCATGCTACAGATTACCTATGTTTGGGGTCGGGGGGCCATATTAACACAGGTTGCTGAATCTTAACATGTTTATATTAACCATTTTCAATGGACCACCATAGATTTTGCTGGTCGTAGCATATGTTGGATTTATGAGGGACTAGATACGAATCATGGACTTTCCCCACATCCACAAGTCAGACTATATAGACTGCTCTACTCTGTTCTATTACACTGGCTGTTTCACAAGATAATTGTATGCCATTGTTTTTTTTATGAAATATAATTACAAAACAAAGAGTATAACAGCACGAGCGAATGAGTGAAAGGACAAGCAAGACGGAGCGTGAGCATGCGAGTGAGAGAGAGAGAGAGAGCGAGAGAGCAGAATTCCAAACAGACCCTTATTTCAACGATATGAACTGATGAATAAAAATACTAGTGAGGATTTAGTAGCCACTTAAGAATTACATATACAATAAGAAACTGCCATATATTAAAGCTATTGGCTTTTTGGGGGAGGGAGTTTGCAAATTTGTAGTCCCCCATGTTCTCTCAGTGTTCGGGATTTGTGGAACTCATCTTCAGAGTAAAGATCTAAGCCAGGCCTGACCATGTTTTCTTATAGCTTTTTTTTCATATTTCATTTTTATTAGTTCCTTAATTGATGCGCAATCAATAGCTTTCCATATGGTATACAGTCTGAGCAAAGGCAGTACCAATGGAGCTGAAAGCCCCTTAATCACAGGTAAAACGTATATGCATCTACCATAGCAATGATACAGCATCGGGGTGGGGGGGGGTTAAAGTTAGAATAACATGCTGAGACGAAGCCCACGAGCAGCATGCTGTGTCCTTGAAGTTAGTGTCCAAGATTAAGTCAAACAATGAACTACCCCATTTGGTGAAACGTACTGCCATGCTAGTCACCAAAAGATAAACATTTGCAGTAAATCATTAGCGCACTTCGTTAATCAAAAATGTAGAAACATCATAGGGAACTATACAATCTCTTATACTATATCCCTGTGTAAGAAAATGGCAATTAACAGTAATAAGGAAGTCCCGGTCTGCCAGAAAGTTTGTGTAGTCTCCTAACGGGAGATGTAGCTACACAGCTAGGCAGCACATGTAACAATAGATTAATTTGTAACTCAAGTCTCAGTTTGAAAGTAATAAACAAGTCTCTGTAGAGGAGAAACAAAGGCAAAATGAGGCAGTCTCTCTGGGGGGGGGGGAGAGAAGCTATCTCAAGTTGTATGTCCTGATACATGAGCACCTTCAGTACTCTACAAACTGTCTCACGTTGTAGGTCCTCATCAACCAGTGGCAGATCAGAGAAGACCATGCAGAAGTCAAGAAAATACTGGTGGTTGGTGATTCCACGGTCAAAGGGATGGAATCTAGACGGCGCAAGTATTCACAGAAGGTGATGGCAGTCGGGAGAATTGCAGGGAGAGAGAGAGAGAGAGAGACAGGAGGGGGACCTGGGAACGCTGGTACACATAGGAACCAATGATTTAGCTGACCAGAAGGTTGAGGATGCTAAACGGAGTATCAAGAAGGTGGGAGAAAGGCTTTCAGCAGCAGCAGCAACTTCCCTGGCCTTCTCAGAAGTCCAGGAATGGACTCAGATCTAAAAAGCTGGAAGAATGGTCAAAACAATAGCAGATGAAATTCAGCGCCAAGAAGTATAAAGTTATGCACCTGGGGAGAAAGAACCCAGGCAGGAAATATACCCTAGGAGGGGAACAACTGACAGAAACTAAGGTTGAGAGATCTAGGAGTATTCATATCTGATGATTTAAAGGCAACCAGGAAATGTGAAAAGGCCGCACAGAAAGCTAACAGCATCCTTGGATGCATAGGTAGAGTTATCATGAGTAGAAGTAGTAAGGTGATAATCCTGCTGTACAGGTCCTTGGAGAGACCGCACCTACTGTAGAGTACTGCATCCAGTTCTGGAGACCACACTCCAAGAAAGACAGACTGTCTGGAGACTGTTCAGAGGAGAGCTACAAAGATGATTCCTGGACTTTATCAAGAACCCTACGAGTCAACACTCAATCATCTCAATATGTACTCACTGGAAAGGAGGAGGGACGGGGATATGATTGAGACATTCAAATACCTCAAAGGAATTGCCTCAGTACAAACTCGGGGCCTTTTCAGAGAAAGCTTGTCTACACGAACAAGGGGGCACAGCATGCACCTACAGGGAGGTAGATTCAAAACCACATCAAGAAGGTTTTTCTTCACCAAAAGGGTGGTGGAGCCTTGGAACAGTCTGCCCCCAGAAGCTGTGGCAGCAAAGACAGTGAGAGAGTTCAAGCTAGCATGGGATAGACACTGCAGAAACTTAGGAAGGAAGAATGACTTGGGGGGGGGGTAGCCCACATTGGCAGACTAGATGGATCATACAATCCCCTTCTGATGGCACATTCTTATGTACTTATGTAAGTCCTACCTGTGTGGGGTAAGGATGGCAGCATGGAAAGAAACAGACCAGCGGAAATAGAGCAATTCAACAGCTGACTGAAGGACTGGTGCCAGACAAAAGGATTCCATTTTATCGGATCCTGGGGGAACTTCTGGATAGATCACGCTTCAGACGGGGTGGACTTCACCTCACAGCAGAGGGAGCAAGAGCACTGGCTCAGAAGCTGGAAGTTTACTTGGACCATTTAAACTAAGTGGGGGGGGAGGCACAGAAACAGGTATTGTGCCTAGGCAACTCCGCCCCCCCCCCCGCAAGAAAATCCTGGAGTAGACAAAATTGTTCCATTCACATAAAGACAAAGAGTGTACAACATAGGACTGACATCAGCGAAATGTCAAAGTGGAGAATCTGTGGGAAAGGGGCAACTACAATCAGCCAGCAGAAGACATGCTGCAAGCTCATGGTGTGGAAGTCTGCCCTAATGCTAGGAGCCTAGACAACAGGATCAGTGACCTCCAAGCTTGGGTGGCAGTCACAAAGGTCGACCTGGTGGCTATAACTGAAACCCGGGCCACAGACAACAATGACTGGGACCTTGCAATTCCAGTCTACATGCTGTTCAGGAGGGATTGACAGGCGGGGTGGGGGTTGCCCTCTATGCGAGGGAGAGCACAGAAGCAGTTGAAGATATAAGCACCAAGACTTGCAGGGGGGGGGCGCATAGAGTCACTGTGGGCTCACCTAACCACCACAGCAGGAAGGAAACTGCATGTGGGGGTGATATACAGACCCCCAGTGCAGGGAGAGGAGAAGGATGGGCAATTTATTTATTTAAAAGTTTCACCAGGAAAGACACACTGAGCAGACATGCTCATTTCCAGACGCGTCCTGGAGGGGAGGGGAAAGGGATACACAATAGTTTCAGCAGTTACCGAATACAATTAGCTAAGGAGAAACAAAGATAGCAGGTAAGGGTGACATAGTGGTGGTCAGGGACCTGAACCTACTAGATGTGGACTGCGAAGTTCCAGTAGCCAACAGCTCGAGAAGTCAGGCTCTACTAGACACAATCCAGGACCATCTGCTGTCCCAATCAGTGAAGGACCCGACCAGGGGGGATGTGATCCTCACAAATTCAGAAATGATTAGGTCAGGGTATCATGACCATGTCATGGCAAATCATGACCACAATTCTGTCTGGTTTGAAATATCCACAGGTGATACAAAAACCTCCTCAAAGATAGAGGTGCTATGCTTTAGGAGGGCAGAATTTGGCAAATTAAGGCAATTAGTGAACGAAAGGTTAACAAATATCACGGACAAGTCAGAGGTGGAAGAAATATAGGAAGGTATTAGGGAAGCAGTCCTCGAGGCAACCAGGCTCTGCATCAGGACTGTAACAAAGAAAAATAGGTATAAAAGACCCATGTGGTTCTCCCCTTCAGAGAGAGAGGCAATTAGGGCCAAAAGGAATACATAAAAATTGTTCAGGCAGCAAAAGGGAGACAGGGAATGGGATGATTACATTCAGAAAAGCAGGGAGGCCAATCGAATAGTGAGGGATGCTAAGGCAGTTGAAGATTGCACATGGGGTTAAATCAAGGGGAAATAATGTATTCCATTATATCAGCAAGAAAAAAGTTAAGGATGAGGTGCTTGAGGCAACAGGCAGAAAGCAGAGGCCCGCAATGAATACTTTTGCTTGGTATTCACTAGGAAGGAACAGGGCCCTCTGCCAGACCGTGGTATTAGGGCCACAGACAGGGGGAAATCTAGAGAATATGCATCAAGGAGTTCACTACTGACAGGGTCAGGAAGGGCTTTTCAGATATCGGACCTGACAAGGCCCCAGGCTCTGATGGTTTGCAACCCAGGGTGCTGAGGGAGCTGGCAGAGGAGCTAGCAGACCCTCTAGTGCACCTATTCAATAGGCCACTCAGGTATGGGACTGTACCAAGCGACTGGAGCGTGGCTGACGTGGTGCCACTCGATAAGAGTGGTGATAAGGAGGAGATGGGTAATTATAGGCCAGTCAGCCTCACATCAATAGTGGACAAGCTGATGGAGACCCTTATTAAACAAGATCTAGTAGAATATCTCAAAGTTAATCACCTCCAAAACAATAAACAGCATGGGTTCGTGTCAAATTAACCTTATTACTTTCTTTGACCACGTGACCAGGGAGTTGGATAGGGGCCATGCAGTGGTCCAGCTTTACTTTGACTTCAGTAAGGCATTTGACACAGTCCCGCACAGGCGCCTCTTAAAAAATTGGAGGACCTGGGAGCAGCAGAGCAAATAAGTGGGCACAAAACTGGCTGGAAGACAGGAAACAGAGGGTAGTATTAAATGGGGTAAGATCTACTGAAAGACACGTCACTAGTGGGGTGCCTCAGGGGTCGGTCCTGGGACCGATCCTTTTCAATATATTCATTAGTGACACTGTCGAGAGTATAAAGGCCAACATTGCACTGTTTGCCGATGACAAGAAACTTAGTGGCAGAGTGGACAGAATGGAGGGAGTCAGAGAGCCACAGGAGGATCTTAAAAAGTTGGAAAGTTGGACAAACATACGGCAGTTAAAATTCAATGCTAAGGAGTGCAAGGTAATACACCTGGATAGGGCTAACCCTAAGACAGAATACTGGCTAAACAGGGTCAAACTTAGGTCCTCAGCAGAGGAACGGGATCTGGGGGTCATTATTAGGGACCACCTCAAGCAGCAAAGTCAGTGTAATAGGGCTTACGGCAAGGCTAGCAGCGTACTGGGATGTACTGGAAGGGGCACAGATAGCAGGGACAGGGAGGTGATGCTGCTCCTCTATCAGTCCTTGGTGAGGCCTCAACTGGAGTACTCTGTGCTGTTTTGGAGGCCTTACTTTAGAAAGGATATTGATAGGCTGGAGGTGATCCAGAGAAGGGCAACAAAGATGATACATGGCCATCAGGGAGTCACCTATGAGGAGAGGCTAAAGGCTTTGAACATGCACTCACTGTAAACTAGGAGGGAACAGGGGGATATGATCGAAACCTTCAAGTTCCTTAGAGGCATAAACAAAGTGCCACACACAGTGCATTTCACCAGGAACACCAGTTCTACAACACAGGGACAAGAGTGGAAATTAATAGGTGGGAAATTCAGGAGGGACACCAGAAAGTATTACTTCTCGAGGGGGGGGGTGGAGCCATGGAAGAGATTGCCACCCGAAGTGGTGGCTGCAAAGTCAGTGTTGAGTTTTAAGTGCATGTGGGACAAGGCTTGGGCACAATCAGACAGCATTAGAGAACGCTATGTTGGACATCTCAGGGGACAGGACCCTGGTGTGACAGTAGGTCCCGGTAAACCATGTTTGGACAGACTTGATGGACCACAGGTCCCCTTTTGCTGTCATTTTCTAGGTTTCTATGTTTCCTGACACATCGACACATTCAGTACTCTCCTCACCCTCTGCACCTTGCTGCTGTAGTTCTGCCCTCAGCTCATTTGCCAGCTTCAACAAGATTCAAAAAAAAAAAAAAAAAAAACTGACTTTGGTAAACAAATCACAAATTAGCAGAAAAATGATTTACTGAGGTATGTTGGCTTCCCCAAGGATAAAGTGGATATCATCAAACTTTTTCCGCCGTTGTCTGGTCACATAGCTAATGTCTGGAAATAGGTGCACTGACTGACCAGCTTGTGATAGGTGGTCGATTCTCCTTACCAAGAACAGAATGCAATCTCGCTACCAAATTCCTGCAGTTACCAGCAATAAACTGCATGGGGCATTGGAGGCCTCCAGCCACGCATGTGGCATTATACGGTGTACTTTCTGGATCTGGAACCTGTCTGAATCCCCTTCAACAGGAGTTTTTCCACTAGAAAGTCCTCGATAAACATAACCAGGTGATCCCCTTCAATGCCCTCAGGGAGACCAATAACGCTTAATCCTTGCATGGCCACGGACTGATATCAGTCCAAAATTCCTATACGTTCTAATTCTGTTGGCAGCCTAAGAGTTAAATTTGCCATTCATACCTAGTTCTCTAGGGTTTCTAGCCATGCTTGAAAGTGCTGCACTTCATTCACCACCATGGCTGTCACACTCATGGATGCCACAGCCTGCTTTTTAACTTCAATCATTTCCGTTTTGAGATAGTCCACAGTAGATTCCACTACTGTAACCCTGGTACTGAAAAAATCCATTTTCTAGCTCAGATCTGTAATGGAGGCTATTAATCATTGTAGTTTCATGCCCAAGGTTTGCATGGTTTCAATTTCCGAGCTCTGCCCAAGATCAACCTCATCTACCGCTGCTAACTAAGCTGCTGGACCCGCTGCTGCTTGTTTCACTTTCCCAGGATCGTTAGAGCTCCGATCTTATCGAGGATTTCCCATTTTGGTCTCTGGGGATATTCTTCCCTTTTAAGTCAAAGATTAAAATAAAACTTCACACAAATGAACTTTTATTGCCTTTGGAATAGTACGATTTACAGAGCCAACATGCAGTAAAGTGTGACCATCCGCTCTGCCCAGGCTGCACAGCCCCCCCTCCCATTTTTTTTTTTTTAGCTTTTAAATGCCAGATAAGGAAAACACCTGATGCTAAACTGTTTAGATCAGCACCAAATATCACACTGTTTTGACAGTGGCTCTTAATGGTAGCATGAAGTTAGGATGCTAAATCTGCACTCCATTTAGCTGGAGTTTCAAAGGCCATTGCAAGTCCCATGACTGACCTTCAACTAATTGGCCACCACTTCTGGGACATTTAGAGATCTTGTATTTTCCATCACCCGTGTACGATGTCTCGCACTTCTACAATGGTTCTGGCAGTCAAAGAATTGTAAATGGAACAATTTCTTTAAAGCAGCAGTACTAGTTATCCAGCAAAAAATGTCATCCTACCTTTTCTTAGCAGTAGTGTATTCTTGATAATATTAGATTCTTCAATGGGGTATTTGAAATTCAAATTAGCTATTTTTTAGACCGTTTTTAATTACAACTATTGTAATTTGTGTGGCTCCACAGTGAAGATGGCAGCCCCCAGCAACTTTCAAAAATCTTCTCCCCAGAGAGCACACACTAACTGCACCCACAGTATGTATAATGCAAATACGTCAGGGTGTTGCCAGTACATGTTTCTGATGGCTAGTAGCATAGCACCATCCTGATTTGCTTACATCCAAGATTGTTGACAGGGCAAAAAAACAATAAAGTTTAAGAACTTCAAAATCCTTTATCTTGCCTTGGGGTGAAATAAAGGAAAAAGAAAAATCAGATACATTAGTGTTTTGGTTTGTCCTAACTGTCCACCAAGTTATTTAAATTATTGTTAACTGGCCGGCCCGGTGGCGCTGAGGGTTGAGGTGCTGGTCGCCACACCTCGCGCCACGCCGGCGACGCGTGTTCGGGAACGGGCATGGGCTGCCATGGGTCGGCAGGGAGGAGATGGATTGAGCGCCCAAGGACTGCCTCCATCTCCGGGAGGGGATTCAGCGGCCGGGGCTTGCCTGACCTCTAGCGGAGGCTGGGGGTCGACAGCAAAGCTGCAAGCTTGGGGGCGGGTCATGGCAGACGCTGATTGGGGCACGACGGGAGCCGCATGCGTGCACTCCAGTCGCTAGGCCATTGCACGCCATGACCCGCCGGAGGAAAACAGCAAAAAGCGAGCCCGCAGCACGGTTGTTCCCCCGTGGCACCATTTCTGGAAGGGCGCCTCCCTGGCATGGATCCGTTGGGGTGGGTTGAGTCACTCCCCACCACCCTGCCGCGAAGGGTAAGTCGTGGGGTGCACAAGGGAGGGGGTCTGATGTCCGGGGATGGCGCTGGGGGGAACAACGGAGGGCGGGGGTCGTAGCCGGAGTTCTGGAGGAGAGAAAATAATACCCAAAAAAAAAAAAAATTATTGTTAACTAGTACTGCTGCTTTAAACAGGGTATGGAAGTCACAGAAAAGGCAAATACCCACCAAAAACGGCTTAACATTTTTGCAGGCCACCAACTACTGCTGCAAATCACTAAATTTTGTTCCATCACTGGTATAGTGATTTTAGTTCCAGTTTACCTCCTGCAGTGTTATATGCTATCCAAATGCAACAGATGAACTAGATACAGCTAACAGAAGACTGAATATAGTAAATAGCATATGGGACTAGAACTCCACCCTAAGAACTGCCTTACACCCACAGTTACTTCCAAACCTGGCCATGCTGTGCAGTTGCAGAGTCTGATGACAACTGCAGCTGAGCTCTTGCTTGATCCTGAACCCCCTTAAAATCTAGATATTGCATCTCCTGGGGCCAGCCAACTGTCTGTTTGATACAAATTCCAAATAAATGTATTTATTTATTTAAAATTAGTCCTACCGGGATAAACCCAGAAGACGCAGCATCTTGTTTTCATCATGGTCCCAGGGAGGAGAAAAGCAGTCAACACATTAACATAGTCCAGCAGGGATTGTTACATACAGACTACAAATATACAGTATGCAGAAAAAAAAAAAAAACCTAAAAGGTAAGTACATCCAAACAGTAAATCAAGCAAGCTAACAAAGTGGGTTTACAGCAAATAAAGTGCATGATGTTATCCTGGTCGGGAAGAGGGGGTACTGGACCAAACCAAATACATAGTGTTCAAATGTGGCTGGAAAGACTGGACTTTAACACTTGCAAGACAGAAGCATTCCTCGTCTAGACAGGGAGTTTGTTTCGGGTACCTGGTGCTGCATATGAAAAAGCTATTCTACCAAATTCACTCTTCATCCCTGGAATTGAGAAGGATAACTGCTGCTGTTAAACGGAGGAAATAAGGCACTGCTTGCCTGTGTGAAGCAGACTAGGAAATAAGCAGGAGCTTTTCCTTGTGCACGGCTGTATAACAGAGAAAGCTAGTGAAAGTACCATCTGCTTGAGGAACTTGTCCAGTTAAGCCAATCATACAACAGACAATGATAGGTAGACCAGTGACAAGAGAGGATGAATCTGCACAACTTGTTCTACAAATGATCCAGGGGCAGCAGTGTGGTTTTGTTTGCACAGCGGTGTATATGATTAAATTTAGATGGATACATTATCTTATCCACTGATGGTTTTTATCTCCTCAGCCTATGCCCTTCACTCTTAAGAGGCATGCAAGATGAGATGGTTGAGACATACAGACAATACAGAGGGCTCTATTATTTAATGAGCTACCGGCCCTGAACTCCTGCTGTTCCTTGAACAAGACAGGAAGCAACTGCATAAAAGGAATATAGCTCACTGCTGAATATAACCCACAGGGTAAACAATAAAAAACTCAAAATCATGGATAACAATACAGTAACTTGCAAGGGCAATTCAGTCAAAGGTTTATATATAATCCATGAAAAAATAAGGTTTCACATATTTCACACAACCAACTGGGTCCTGGTGAGGCACGTAGTGCATCTCTGGAGAACTACAAGTCACTCATTTCCTGGTATGCAGGAAAACACAAATCCTGAGGCCATACATTCATGGACCCCTCAGGGTTAGAACGGAAGTCCCAGTAGACAATAAACACACTGTAAATCATTAAAGAAGGAAGTCAGAGGAGGGAGTTAGTGCTGATGTCTAACAGTGTTCAGATCAGAATGTAACAGGACATTTGTAACTCTCAGAGACCCTTTCCATACTACGTGCTGCCTCAATTTCCTTTGCTGCAGCATCCAATAAGCATCTTCAATCAGGCTGCACCCACATGAAGCACAGAATCATCTGAGGCCTTCACTTGCCCCTTTTTGTCTAGTTTGCTCCATGCCCTCCATCAAAAGTCCAATTATGCTGACATCCAGCGCTAGGCATCTCTTGTCCTGCCCTCCTAACCTGTGTATGGGAGTCATCGACAATGCTTGCTTTGGTGATTGCTTGTCCTCCAAGTGATTAACATAAATCGGGAAGCGTCTTTTGCACTTCTGGGTGAGCATCACCACCATCAATATATCTTGCCATACTTCCACATAACGGATTAGTCAATTCCAACTGACCTGCAGGATCCTTCCTAATTTAGTGATAAAACAGCAACATCTTCTGTAGGTTGCTTTTTTCATGGGGCAAGAATTTAAAGATCATTTATCTATCTGAAATGTTGATCCTGAGATGGAACATTTAGATAGATAGATAGATAGATAAACAGACAGACAGACAAACAGATAAAGACAAAGACAGTGAAAAAAGATAGCTAGACGGACACGAGACAGTGACAGATAATAAAGACAGAGAAGACAGAGGTGTTAGGGGAATCCCCGCTTTTAGATCATCTCCTTCAGCACTCTCTGGTAGACTGATATGCACGTTCAGTACTTTCAGGTTTTCAAAACTTGAGCACAGCAGAGCACTTTTCTTCACTAGTCTTGTGGTCACAGTAAGTGCTCTTCTAGGCACACCAGAGGCCAACTTTATTATTTTATCAGTTAAGTGCACTATGCAAACAGGTGCCTATTGTCAGGCGTGACCTGGAAGAGTAACAAAGCAAGTAATAAGGAAATACATACTGAATAACAACATTACACACTGTTGGCAAACAAAATGCTACAAGCATGTACATAGAGCAGATCGCACATAATATTAGGTATTACAAGTTAAGAACAGTGCAAGTTAAACAAACAAAATAATCCTTTTATACAGGGAGGTAAGCAGCACAGAAATGGCAACAAAGCAGGCAGTGCAATTAAGTAAGGCCTCAACAGCATTACAGGTATTTATTTAACATTTGGTAGCCGGGTGAGTCCACTGGGTCACATGACCCCTTTACAGGCACGACCCAGACATAAATGACAAAGAAAAGACATTCTGTTGTACAGTGTATAACACCTCGTTAACACAACATTGTCTTATATGTTAACATATAACAGTATACCTATCATGCTGTTAATAAAACATTCTAACAGAACCAGAAAAATTAAAATATAAAATGAAACAGTTATAATGTCTACATCATACAATTAATAATGCAAGTAGTAGTGACAATTTTTCTTCATTAAAAATGAACATGGTAAAATTCCCATTGATCAAACTGCTCATTTACAAGGGACACCATATATGCAATTATCCTGGTTACATACATAGGAGAGAAAATCTAAAAATATATACATCATTTAAAAATATTTATTCAATAGGAATGAGCAAATAACTCACTGCATAAAAACATGTATTCTCACCACAGTGGAATAAATCCATTTCAACAAACCAAAAAAAAAAAAAAGCACAAAACACAGTCCTATTGTATAAACCGGATACATTATGGCCGGTAGTGGAATACACAATTTATGTGAATGAGTGGAAAGTGACCTCAGCTACCATCACGCGTGGTTCCGCTACTCTCCGCCACTCGTGAGGATATCCGAGGTCACTCTCCACTCATTCACATATTATAGTGTATTCCACCACCGGCCACAATGTATCCCCTATATACATTATACATTAAAGCGTAGTACACACCTTGGACTACTACAAAAAAGACCCAAGAATATGAACTAAAGGGATAATTATCCTAAGTCAGCAGATGGACAACAATCTCTGGGACTAGTTGCCTGTGACAAAAAACAATTTAATTTTTTGCCAACTAATTCTAGTGTCTCGTAGTCTAAGGTGCTTGGGTAAATTATTCCATACCCTCGGCTTCAGGTAAGAAATAACAGAACCTGCTTTTGTCCTCCTATTGGGAATCTTGAATTCTAAACAATACATTGATCTCAATCCAGGTTTTGTGAATTTAACTTTTATATTTTCAGTGATATATTCTGGCAAAATCTTACTGAGACTATTATATTTTACTTTAGTTATATGTAAATTCCTTCTAAGTTCAAGATGTAACCACCCCAACTCTCTATAGGAGTTGACAGTGGTGTGTATTAAAACTAATGCAACATTCAAGTATGTAAGCAGTGGCAACTGATTGTGTTAAACAAGTACTGCTTGCAAAGTAAATTAAGGTACTGAACTGTATTAGGTTAGATGGGCATTTAATAATAACCATAAGCACAAGGAGCACCAGTGTTGAGCAGTAGCTCAACCAAAGCAAGAAAGACTGTAATGATTTGGGAAATTGCTGATGACTGGTACAGTTCCGTACAGAGGGGGTAGGGAGTTACAGGTCTTAGGAGCATAGTGGACAAAGGCCAGCTGGCCAAGGTTCATTGCATATCTGTGTTTTTTGAGAGAAAATGGGACCCAGTAGATCACAGACTATAAAATGCAGCTGGATAATGAAGGGGGTTAGCTAGGACAAGAGAGACTCGAGACCCGAGAAGCACGACTACAAGGCTGCTAAGGAACAAAAAGCAGAAATCCGTCGGGAGTAGCTGACTAAAACCCAAGTAAAACAGTAAGCGGTGGATGAGTCGGGGGTGGTTAGGGGAAAACAACATATATTATAAAAAGGGTATATGAAATGGAGTATTGTGATTGGCATGATTCCATTAAAAAAATTCATAATAACCATTAGTCCTACCAGTAAACTTTGTGGATAGATGCTAAAGAAAAGAGTGAATAAAAAATAGCAGTTCCTCTCTGTTGTAACTTAAAAAGATCTACCTTTCATTTATATCTGTATATGTCATCTGTCTTTTCTTTCCTCTGCAGTATGATGCAGCATGATGTGAGTTGTGATCCCTTCAAAACAACATATGGTCAGTCTCCTCCTCACTTGCTAGTTCAGCCCAGAGGATGTAAACGAAGAGGGGGGGGGGGAAGGAAACCCCAGCATAACAAATTTCAAGTAATTCCTGCTGCTGGTACGTGTTATGGAATGCCACTGTGGTTGAAATATATTTTTATTAGTTATACAAAAAGTCATTGGATGTTGCCATGGCAACGCTGCATCCCTATCAGCAGCACATGCACTTTAGTAGTATGTCCTGAGCACTAGTCTGTCCCAACGTCCCTTGAAGTGCATAGCTCCATTACATCTGACCCTGGGAAGCACAACAGAACCCAACTTCTGTCACTTTGCTTTGAACATAGTCTTTGAATCAGCCATTCCCTCACAGCTATCTATTATCACAGAGATGGCAACAGTAAGCCTAGGAAGGTTCCCCCCAAAGAACTAACATGTCCTTTGATTTCTATGGGTTCCCCGATGTGCAGAGGTCAGCTCCGGCACTTCCTGTTTCGGGGGCTGTACGAGGAACGCACATATACCGACCACTCCCAAGGCATCATCCTATGAACTCACAACAGATCTGAAAAGTGAGAATAGAAATGATGCAGAGGGACTACTGTAATATAATGTAGGGTAAAATTTAATCAAAAAAAGGTAAACACTTCAATCTGCCTAATTTTTTGGAAGACCGATTTTTATAATAGCAATAAGGTACTCCCAGGGGGTTATGTTAATGCTCTAGTTGATCACCTCCTGGAGGTGTGTGGCACTCGGTTGCACCTCATGCCACATTACCATTACACATGATTCTATCCTCTCTGGGAAGGATCAGGGGCACATCACAGCAGCTAGCTTTACTGACCTAGCCAAAGCAACCGATTCGGTACCACCAACTCCTTCTAGACAAGCTGAGCTCTACTGGCCTCACTACCCCCGCTGTTGAATGGTTCTGTTATCTCTCGGGTCGTCAGCAGTCAGTACAGGTCGACAGCATTCTGTCCCCTCCTCTCCTAATCCAGGCTAGTTTCCCCCAGGGCTCCATACTAGGTCCTATCCTCTTCGCCATTTTTTTCAACACCCTCCCATCTGTCTGTGCCAACTTGCATATTCATATGCATAGAAACACAGAAGTTGACAGCAGAGAAGGACTGCAAGGCCCATCCAGTATGTTCATTTTTCTACCTTATGAATGTGCCATAGGCCTGTACTCTGTCAATGGCCGTCCTATTCATACTCATCTGCATTGCCCCCTTATGCCTATCCCATGCCTGTCTGAAGCCCTGCACTGTAGTCATATCCACCACTTCCTGAGGTAGGCCGTTCCATGCATCCACTACCCTTTATGTGAAAATGAAACTCCTCACATTACCCCTTAATCAGTCTCCCTCTAATCTCATGCTGTGTCCTCTTGTCCTGCTATTTTTTACGTTCACTTGCGCGCATGCGCATCGAACGTCTTGGGAGAATGGGACACTTTGGAGGTGTGCCCCTCCTGTGCAATCCCCTGCTCCATTGAGCAGGCGTGGCAGTCCTGCACCAATCGGACGTGGTGCTGTGTATGACATAGCGGTGGTCTTCTCTTCAAAGAAAATCACCGCTGTGTGCTACACAGCGTCCGCCCCAAATCTTTGCTGCCACGCTGAGGCCCACCCAAGTGGCAAGCGTCCGCGTCGTCTGCCGATGGGGTGCCCAATCCCGTCTGCTCCATGGCCCCTCCAGCCATCCTTCTGCCACGCTGAGAGCCCACCCTAGCGTGGCAAACGTCCCGCCATCTCTTTTTTTTAAAAACCTGTAAATTAAAAACGGTCCCACGGCACTTCTCCCTGGCCCCCCACAACAACCCGCAACCACTGCACACCCTGCCCCCCACCCCACCTATACTTACCTCGAGCTTGGCGCGACGATCATCGCTGGACCGAGACACGTCTGCACTCTTCAAAGGCGACCGCGAACTGAGGAAATGCCGGTAAGCTGTATAATGGGCTAGATGGGGTTTTCAACTTTGTTGCATATCTCAGGCATTTTGGAGTTTTTGCACACATTTTCAACATGGGGTTTTGGGACCCTTCTCATGAATTCTGTCACTGTCATGGCGTTTTCGGGCCCGAAGGGTGATTTCCGATCACTCATGAAATCACCTTTCAGGCCCGATTAACAAACGACAGTGCCAGTGTTCATAAGGTGGGCTCTCAAAATCCTATTTTGAAAATTTGGTGGAAAAATTCTAAAATGACCGCTTTCTGTTACATGTGTTGCGCAGTTCCTCCATGAGCTCATAAGTTCTCCGAATTTTAATATTTTCACTCCAGATTTTCAACATTGCCATTTTACCACACCTCCTTATGAGCAGTGCAGCTGTCATATTTCATATCTTGCCCAAAACGTGTTTCCGCCCATGTAGCGCACAATGGCACAGTCGGTGTGCGAACTCAATGTATGGGACACATTAAGAAAAATCACAGTGTCACTGTTCATGAGCAGAGATCTTAAAATGGCTATGTTGAAAATTTGGTGAAAAAATTCCTAAAAATGACTTTTACGAGTGTGCATTGCGCAGTTCCTACCTTCGTGGGTTTGAAATTTTCAATATTTCACTCCAGATTTTTCAACATTGCCATTTACCACACCTCCTTATGAGCAGTAGCTGTCATTTTTCACATCCTGCCCAAAGCGTGTTTCCGCCCATGTGGCACAATGGCGGTCGATTGTCGAAATCAATGTATGGGACACATTAAGAAAATCACAGTGACACTGTTCATGAGCAGAGGTCTTAAAATGGCTATGTTGAAAATTTGGTGAAAAAATTCCTAAAAATTACTGTTTTACAAGCGTGCGTTTCGCAGTTCCTACAGCTCGTAAGTTCGCGAATTTTCAATATTTGCACTTCAATGACTTCCAAATACCTAAACAGCACATAGAAGCAAGCAACATTCGGGATTGACAAATGCTTGTACTTCTTTGTCACTGATTTTTTTAAGCCATGTCCAGGTGCCAAATACCACTGCAAATACCTGCAAGCGAACGTTCGGCATTGACAAATGCTTGTCTTATACTGAAACATGTTAGACTCTTTCACTTTGTTAATGCCATTAAGATGTTTGAATGTTTCGATCATATCACTTTCTCCCTTTTTTGCTCTAGGATATAGATATTGAGTTCCGCTAATCTGTCCTCATAGGTTTTCTGATGCAGTCCCTGCACCATTTTGCTTCCCCTTCTCTGGACTGCCACAATTTCGTTAATGTCCTTGTGTAAGTGCAGCCTCCAGTATTGCATGCAGTACTCCAGATGGGGCCTAACCAGCGTCTTGTAAAGAGGGATTATTACCTCCCTCTTACGACTTGTGATACCCCTGCTAATGCACACCAACAACCCTCTAGCCTTACCTACTGCTTTAGTGGTCTGCTTGAATGATTTCAGGTCATCTGTGATGATGACGCCCAAGTCTCTTTCTTCCCTTATGATTGCCAGCAACCCCCCTCCCAACCTATAGGTGGCTTCAGGGTTTCTCTTCCCTATGTACATGATCTTGCATTTCTTTGCGTCAAACCCCCGTTCCAACCATTTTGCCAGTTTATCCTCTTCTTATTCTGCCCACCCCATCTGGATCATCTACTCTGTTGCAGATCTTGGTGTCATCTGCAAACAGACAAACCTCACCCTCCAGTCCATCTGCAATATCACTGAGGAAGATATTGAAGAGGACTGGCCCCATGCATGCAGATGACACAGTTCTCTACACTTCAGGACACTCAACTGGGGCTGCAGAAGTCTCACTCCAGCAGGATTTCCACAAGGTCCTGCACTGGTTCCAGGTCAACATACTTCAGGTCAACACTGAGAAGACATTGTCCATGGCCTTTAGATCCAGCTAAAAACTGGTCAGGCTCTCGACCCTCCATTCCTCCTCCACCCTAGATAATTCTCCACTTGAAAAGGAATACTCTTTCAAGCATCTCAGTGTGTGGCTAAGCAGTAGACTGGATTTCTCTGCCCACATCGATATCATCCTTGCCAAGCTCCGCCCCAAGCTTGGGGCCCTGTACTGTAATAAAGACTGCCTGACCTCACCTGTCTGCTAGGAGTTGGTTGCAAAATGGTGCTGCCAGTTTCTGATTACGCAGATGTGGTTTACAATTCTGCTCCCTCCACTTTCCTTGCCAGGCTGGACACCCTCTGTAATACTTTGTCATTTTGCAACTAACTCCCCCCACACACCACGCCCATCATTATGCACTCTACTCCTCCCTTTCCATACTCCTTCCTTCCCATTACCTGCACCACTGTGTATCTTTTACATTTGATATGTCTACCTACAATCTATTTGCTATACTGCACAAGTAAAGCTATGAATAAAAATTAAAAATCCCTATTTTCCCTTAAGCATCAGCTTAAACTCCTACCTTTCTTTTCCTGCTCCTGTCTACTCCCTACCTGACCCATGTCACCCTCTCTTCCCCAGCCATCCCCTCCCTCAGGGACTGGGCTTTATTTTGCCAATATTTCCTTGCTCGGATATGTTTCAGCTAGTATTCAATTGTATCTCAGAAGGGTGAGTGGATTTTATCCCCGCCAGCCACTTCTGTCACTCCGCATTTTGCCATGTTGCACTACATTTGTTTATATCTTATGTTCGTACATTATACATTGTTTTTTGTACTTTCACTATTCCCCTATCCCCTTGGTCACACCCAGAAACGAGCCCTGGCTCAGTGTGCCTTTCTCAGTTACACATTTTTAACGAACCAACTAGATTACGTCCCCAGGTTTAACTAGAACAAAACCCCTGGTCGTACCTATTATAAGCCACACTCCACTTGTTAAGGTTAGTTTTGGTAGTGCTACGATAGGCCAGAAGGCCATATGCAAGGCTTGGTAGCAGCACACCTTGAGCTATGGAGAGGCAAGCTTTAGGGAAGAGCCAATGTTTAACTCTGTGGGCCATGTCCAGTTTGTAATTTATACTTTGTATACTGACAAGATGTGAGGAGAGAGGTCCAGTGGCGGGTCTAGGATAACCAGAGAGCAGGATTTCAAAAGTATTAGATCACCACAAGCTGCGGTGCGCCGACTATATGGCGCATGGGGCTTGCGGCGATCGAACAGGATTTTCCATCCTGTGCGGAAACTGCTGAACGTTAGACCAACTTTTTCTGGTTACTGTTATGTAATGCTTTTATTTCAGACATTGCGGTGGGTCTTAGGAGCAAAATGAGCCTATTTGCTGACAACTCCAAACTAGGTGTGGAGGTGGATAGTGAGAAGAGAAGGAGGACACTACAGGAAGACCAAGAAAGACTGTAACAGTGGTCAATCACATGGTAGCTGGGGTTTAACATTAGGAAATGCAGTGTACTTCACTTGGGAGCTAGGAATCCAGTGTACAGCTACAAAGTGGGGGGGGGGTTACGGTTAACATTCTCGGAGGACGAAAAAGATCTGGGAATAGTGATCACTGGTAAAATGAATCACTCAGGACAATGCAGGAAAGCAGCAGCTAAGGCAAACAGAATGCTGGTGTGCATTGCTAGGGGGATCAATTCAAGAAGAGAGGAGGGAATTCTGCCACTGTACAAATCCTTGGTGAGGCTGCACTTGGAGCACTGTGTGCAGTTCTGGTACCCTTACTTAAAGAAGGACATTATGATCCTGGAGAGGGTCCAGAGGAGGGTGTCTAAGGTGATCCTCGAATGGGAGATAAGCCCTATATGGAGAAAGTTAAGGAGCTAAACATGTACTCCTCGGAAGACAGACAGGACAGAGGGGACATGATCAAGACCTTTAAATACTTGAAAGGTATTAACTGAGTAAACAGAGAGGGGGTGTTCAGACTGAAGGGACCACGAGGGGTCATAGCCTGAAACTGGTTGGTGGGAAGTACAGAAGTCATGAAAAAGCATTACTTCACAGAAAGGGCGATGATGCCTTGGAATGCACTACCTGAGGAGTTGGTAACAAGGGAATAAGTGGGAGGTTTTAAGAAAGGATGGGATAGATACATGGTCAGGGTAAAGTTAGGGAGGATAGAGTCCATGGGAAGTCAGAATGGAAATCAGGGGAGGGATGGAATTGGGGGGAGGGCAGCAGTTATCAAGCTGCATCTCGAGCAGATGTGATAGACCTCATGTCCTAATCTGCTGGCATGTTCATATGTTCACAACTTGCGGCAATCCTGGGGGCCATTATTATGGAGCTTGTGCCAGATATTTGGCACAAGCTGCCGTAATCCATGGAAACTGTCACAGCTGCGCTAGAGATTATAAAAATCAGGTGCAGTTGGGGTGAAGGGTTTGGCGCACCACCACAACCCAAGTGCCGTGGTGCCGGGCTGGATGCAAGCCCTGTGCTATGGTTGGAAAGTCCAGCCCTAAGTATTTAAACCTGATAACGTCCTCCAGGAGAAAGCCATCAGCACAGGTAATGGACAGGTAAAATGGACCTAGGCAAAGCTTGGGCATAGCCATGCTGTTTGGCTTTAGTCTTTTCACAGTTAAGTACCAGCTTGTCGTCAAGTGGCCAGGAATGAATTAGGGCGAAAGAGTCTAAAAGGTGTGGACGAGTCACAGGGATATAACCTACACTATGATACAGGAGGAGGAGGATGTCTGTATACAGCAGTGTGCTACTTTTACTTGCCACATCTGGGAGGTTGTTAATAAAGTGAAAAGGAGTGGGCCTAATATGGACCCCTGGGGAACTCCAACTATTACATCAGTTAAGGATGACAGAGGAATGTAGCTTCACTTGTTGTTTCCTCGCAACAAGGTACTGGTTGTAGCAGGTGAGTCACCAGAGGCAGACAACTTGAAGCACTGAGGCAAATGGTCTGCCAGGTCAAGCACCTTGGTGAGGTCGATGAACGTAGCACCAGTTAGAATGTCAACATCCATGACCTGGCTAATATCCTCCATTTGTATAGTATCCACCTTCTCCTCAAGCACATTTGCTCTGAAGTCATCATGCCCCAATTTGTTCTATTCAGGGGTTGAAAGGATTTTAGCAGTGCAGTATGTGATGTTTACAGTGGCCTAGTGCTCGTCTGTCCCACTGGAGCATAAACAGGTGTGCCTGCTGCCTGGTTCCTTCTACCTGGGCAATGGCCTTCACCATTAGTATTCAGTCTTTGTCCTGCAACCGATAATGTCTGTCACAGGAAAAAAAAAAGTTTATGTTGCCTCTGGCACCTTCTTCTTTTGATATGTGTTGCTGAAGTCAGATAAGTTAAATATGCAAAAAGAGCTAATTTGCCTGCAGAGTTCTGCTTCCTGTCTGTCCTGTATGGCTATTGTCTTCACCCACTTTTGCTCCATTATTTACTAAAAACATACAAACATCCTCTAAAATTTCTGCAGCATTATTTTTCAGTATTCACTGGTTACTTGAAAAATTGCCAAATCACCCATTTTTTTTTTTTGAAATTAGTCTTTATTCCTCCTCCCAGCCTGCCACCTCTGACCCTTCAGGGAGGACAATTGGACATCCCACTGCCTGGAACCCTACCCATACAGACCACCAGACCCCATGGAGCTGCGGATTACCCCCCGGGCGGGGACAAGGCGGGGGATCAAACCCCGTTACTTACGTTTCGTCAGTCTGTGTTCTGCTGGGCAGGCACAGGCAAATCGTGGGCACGGCCACGGTCCTCCCATCTTCCCGGCTGAGGCAGGCTTGTTCCTCGTTTTCTCCCTCCCCGAGCAGCCAACGACCTCCCCTGACGTCATGACGCATGCGCCGACGTCCGTGCTGCTCAAAGGCCAGCCATCCCCTAGTGGGGCTTGCAGTTCCTCGAGCCTCCGCTCGGGGTCATGCAAGTGTCGGGCATCGGCCGAATCCCTCCCCGGAGAAGGCGAGCTGTCGTTGGACGCTCAAGCCTGTCTCCCGGCCGACCCACCGACGACCCGAGTCCGCTCCCGAATCCAGGTCGCCGGCGTGGAGCGAGGTGTGGCGTCCAGCGCCTCAACCCTCAGCGCCACTGGGCCGGCTCAAATCACCCATTTTGTTGCTATGTCAGATGTTTACACAACATAAAAATGGATTCTGGGAAGCAGTTTGGGAGTAGCTTTAGAAACACAGAAGTTGATGGCAGAAAAAGGTCCTGCGGCCCATCAAGAAAAACAACTAGAGAGCTTGGGAATCGCTCTCTATTGCCCATACAGTATGTGCATTTTCCTTGCTTCAGCTGGCGTCCTTGACACTGTCGCACTGAATTTTACAGTATTCTGCACAACGGAGACGTGCATTTTCTGTTTCTTTTCTGTTGTACATAAACACAGAAATCTACCATGACTGATCAAAGATTTATCCAACCAGACAGCCAAGAATATGAATTTCTGGCCCTCCAACCTCACACCATGGAAGAACTCGCAGGAGTTCGAAGATCCAGGATTGTTTAGCATGTCCATCTGTATGCCACGATAAACTTCCTTTCACTTTGCCATCCAGCTTTGGAGTTTACTTTTTTTGCGCTCCTCTTTCTGCTTTGTGTTGACTTCCCGTTTTGGAGGTAGCAGCAACCTTTTTTTTTTCTAGTGCACCAGGATTCTTCATTGGCTTGCTTATCTGAATTTCTGGACCCGTTTTAGAATGTACCATTCAATATGGTGATGGTGAAAATGCCATGTGATCTCTGCAACATATGTGGGGATCAGAATATCATAATTTTTGTCTTTGCTGAATTAAGGAAGATATTAAATGGGGGGTGGGGAACAACTATTTCATGACAGAAAAGGATTTCCACTTCCAGAACAGAATTCTGTGTTACTCATGATGGCGGCATGCAGTACTGCTCATGTTTCCCAACAGCTGGAGTGCTCTGCTGAACTCTCTAAGCCATGCTTCCAGCTCTGCACCACGTCTCAGTGCTCTGTTACAATGCATCACTCAAATGAAAATGCTATGTTGTTCAGCCTCTCGCCTCCAAGAGTTCAATGACACATAAAGCCTGAAGACATTTCTTTGTCTCTGCTGATCATCTAGCCAAGTGACCTTGCAGTTCTGTCAGTGCAGTTTGTCATGTGCCACATTTTCAGTTGGTCAGGAAACAGAAACATTGGGTGAAGTGGAAGTTAATATTTCATATTAAAGTGTGGAGAAAAAAAGTAAAATAAAACAAATCACTTCAGCAAAAATAATTTTCAAGGACCATCCACTGTCTGCACTGCCACAGAGGTAGATCGGTGGAGAAGGAGCTAACTGAGCTGGCAGAGGGCACATACATCAGAAGTGATTAGTTCATACTAAAGTACATAAAATACTAAATGTGTCAGTGGCTCAGTAGGTATCACACTCTCCTCTGAGGCCGGGAAATCAGAGGGCTGTGGGTTCAGTTCCTACATCTGGCACTTGGGTTAATATCCCAATACTGACACTGTAGTGCAGCATGAGAGGGGTGCTGCACTTCTGAGGTGCCATCTTTCAGATGAGACGTTAAACCCAGGTCCCATCTGCCTGGATTGGTGGTAGATGGCACTTATCGAAAAGGAGTAATGGAGTTTCCCCGGTGTCCTGGCCAAATTTCTCCCATTCACTAAAAATACCACCAACAGCTTAATCTGGTTCATTTTCAGTTGTTTACTATCTGTATCCCAGTCACCCCTGACAAAATGACTTCTAGGCCCAGTGGGCTTATCGGGCCAACAAAATTCAATAAATAAATAAATATAAGGGACAGGCAGGGTGGATCATACAAGAAATATTATCTGACTTACCATCATTTCTTTTTACGTTATATCCAATGTTGTCACTGGGAAGGCTCAACAAATAGGTTATATGAACAAGAGACACTGGCACAGCTTAAGCAATGACATCAGCATGGAATGTTGGCTCTACAGCTTCAAACCAATCAGGCCACATTTTGTGCGGTGCAGTATAAAAATAATAAGAACTCCACTAATCACATAACTATAGCAACAACCATGTAAACTGAATGGGATAAAATGACAAAAGCATACAGTACCTTTGAGGATTAATCAAAATGTCCCTGAATTATGCCTACATTTAAATGTACTTCTTTTTTAGATATACACAGACTTCGAATGTAAAATGAAGAGTTTTCTCTACCAATAAATAAGTGGAAATGGTGTTACCACACCGATTCACATGTGATGATAAATCTGTGTTTTTTTATACAAAATACAATAAAAATACATATATAAAAAAAAAAGTCCCTGAATTGTGTCCAGTTTCTACATGAAATAGGATACTTCTGGCTGGTTTCATATGCACCCATTGGCTTTTAATCCAGAAAGTGTCAACTGAGGTGAAACTACCCTCTCCAACTATCTACTTCTACAGGGCATTGAAAGATTAGGAATATTACTGAACAAACACATTTGTGCGTTAGAGTAAAATTCAAAACTCGCCAGCCCAGTGGCATGGCAGGTTGAGGCATCCATGCCTCCCTGCTGTCACACTGGTGACCCAGGTTTGGGAACGGACTCTGGTCATTCAAGGACCAGGCCAGGAAAGGGGAGACAGAGCATCCATAGGACTGCTCTCTTCACTTGGGGAAGGGGGATCATCTGGAGTGCTGGAGCGCCTCCTCAGGGGTCGAGCGTGCTTGTGCGCTCACTGCACGTCTGCTGTGCTCAGGGAGAAACATCTGGTGGAAAAATGGAGACTGGGCTTCATGATACCCAACCCGCTAGCACCAGCGACCTGCTCGGTCTAAAGGTGGGTGGACAGAGACGTGGGACAGTCGGGGACTGTGGAACAGGCTGATACAGCCACCCATCCTGCCACAGAGGGATAATGAAACTATTTTAAAAAAAAAAAAATCAAAACTCGTCTTTAACAGAAAAAACAGAATGCCAATCTACTGAAGCACATCTTCAATATTCTCCATGAGAGTTTAAAAACAATTCTTGGGTGCTGCCCCAGTGAAAACACTGGAGCTAACAGAAAAAGAAATGATGGTAAGTCTGATAAAATGTTTTTTTTTTGTAGCACTTCATGTTGTCACTGGGATGTATTAACATATGGATTCTAACAAGCAGTACTCATAAATATCTGGGTGGGGGAGAATATTGCCCTAAATGTTACAAGCAGAGTTTTACTGTGACAGTTGCCCGCAGAAGTTCACGCCCAAACAATACCATAGCCTAAGTTTAAAAATCAAGATTGTAATGTTTGAAGAAAATGAGTAAGGAAGACCACATTCCTGCCTGTAAAGTTCCAAGATACAGACCTCTGTGCTTTCAGCCCCCGGATGTTGTTCTGAACCTAAAAGAATGTGCCCTAATCAAAGCTGAAGGCTCAGTTATGACCCCTCATAAGCTTTTGCTATACAACCTCAGATCCACCTAGGCAAGTTGGACTAGGAAACTATCTGCCCTTTTAGCAGCTCAGCAGAGCCCGAAGACGACTATTAGGCCAGCAGAAACACTCAGGCTTGTTCTGAATGATGGAGATGAGCAGCCACATCTGGACAGGATCCGTACTGGACAGAAGGGCCTGGACTGGGCCCTGTCCGATTCCCTATACCAATCCTCTAAGGCACTGACTCAAACGCTGTGTTGTTACCATGTTAGAGGCCCCTCAGGCCTATCAATGAGGGCATCCTTTCCAGGAAGTGACAAGGCCCCTCTAGAAAAGGTCGCGACTCTAGGTCTTTGGAGCCTCATCCTGGGCTGCAGAACTGCGTCGGGGGTCTCACCCAAGGGAAGGGCCTAGCTGAAGGGTGTCCTCCCACATCCAAGGAGTGACCTGACTGGTGCTCACGAGGGGAACCCTCAACGTGAGGACAGCAGAGCAGTATAGTCTCATTCGGCAACCCCAGTCAACATTGGTGAGGATGTCCAACGGCTCTGAAGAAAACTCCATTTCCAGGCTACCATCCAAGCCAGAGTTGATGCTGCCTCCAACACCGAGCTCAGGATCGGCAACAGCCTCAGAGAAAGGGTCATACCAGTCACCAAAGCTAGCACTGTGCTCAGTGCCAACTTCGACACTGCACCCAGAGCCATCACCCTCCCTGGTGTCACGGATTATCTCAGAGATGACACTATCAACAGCACTTCACCTGGAGCCGAACCCAGGACTGGCACCATGGCCATCGCTGCCTCTGTCACTGTGTCCAGAGTCATCACCCTCCTTGGTGTCGCTAGTGACACCATGGATGGTCACAACATCCAAACTGGCAACAGTGCAGACACAGCCTCAGCACCAGTACCACTCCTTGTACCATAAACAATGTCGGGAGGGGGTTCGTCATCGTCCCCAGTGACATTTGCCACGTCATCAACGCAACCGGTGACAACAGCATGGGGGACGTCAGAGGATGATATTGAGGTGCCCACCACTGTAGATCGAGTACATAGCTGTGGCCTCATCCTAGGGATGTCTACTGCTAAAGGCAGTCAAACTGCTGAGGGTTCATGGTTGACTGCCCTAAAGGAGTCAACTGTCCACCATCCCATCCACTGTTGTCTCCAACTACTATGCCCGGTGAGGTCAAGGAGAACTCCGTTCTTCCAAGGGACCAAAGGTCCTCGGAAGAGACCCAGGGGAAAGGTCCAATGACTTGGTCTTGGATGCATGCATGCGAGGCGTGCCTTCAAAGCTGGGAACTGGACGACGCCACTTCAGTGCGTAGATCTTGAAGGCACAGTGGACCATGGAGAAGCAGTCATTGCAAGTATCAATGTCCAAGACAGGCTGCGCAGTTCTGATGATGGTCCAGAGCAGCCGTCAGTTTCCCACAGGGGAAAGGATGCATAATGGGAGGCTGCTGAATTTTCTTCAACTACAGTACTTGGCCTGTTTATTATTAGACTTTGGCATTGTGTTAAAATATCAAACACAGGTGACACTGCAAAGAAAGAAAGAAAATTACAGTGATGGAGACAGCATAAGTGGCAACGAGGTGAAGTGAAGCACTGTGCTCTAGATGGCAGGAAGAACAAAATTGAGGTTACTGAGTGAACCAACAATGGCTATTGGCTGGCACCCGGCACCACATGGGGGGGTGCAGATGCCATATCTAGTAGCTGTGGCCAGCCCCCTGGCAAAAGCTTTGCTCCTGCAGGGTCCTAGTGCCTCCGACTTAGACCCATAAGTGGGAATCAATGGTAAAGATTGATTTTTGGAAGCTCTGTATCCATCTGATAACACTTTTGTAACATGCTGATGCTGAAACATGCTTATGTTGAAACATTTTTTTTCCCCTACAGGTGTTTGTCCTCCGATTCTGCCTGGCAACCCTACTCTGACCAACGTCCCCAGTCCCATCACCCAGCTTCTCCAGGACTTACCCTCCCTCATCATCCTCACCACAGAACCTGTGAGGGGTCCCTGGTTGCCGGTGCAGAGCCTGCAAGGTGCGTTGTCAACCTGTCATTTTTTTTTTTTTATATATATTTCTATTTATCCCATCCACGTCCCTACCAGAGCTGCCCCATCAGGAGTCGCCAACGAAGCTTGTCCCTGCCGCCATCTTACCTTCTGTTCGGGTCCCTCCATCCTGCCGTGGTTTGCCCCCTGGGTGGGGTCAGGATGGGGCTAAACACCCCTGTACCTTCTGAGTCCCGTCAGGTCCCCGAGATGGCTGGCAGATGGCAGCACATCAGGACTAAGCTCGGCACGCTGTCTTCCCAGCTCTGGAGAGTGATTTTCCCCTTTTCTACATGGATATTGCGTGCCCCGACGTCAATGCGCGAGCACCAACATCGGGAAGGTGCACCCCAATGTTACGGCCACTGGAGCCGATTGATCCTCAGGCCTACGCCTGTGGCTAATCAAACTCTTGAGGCGCCGATGTGCTGTCAAGACCCCAACTTCCGCCAGGGGTCGGCACACACGGGATGGACCCTTCCTCCCCGGGAAGAGCGCTGTCGGACGCCTCAATCTTTTCCCCCGCGGCCCGAGTCTACTCCCAAACCCAGGTCACCGGCATGGCGTCCAGCGCTTCAACCCTCAGCACCACGGGCCGACCATTTTTTTTTTTTTTTTGATTGTGAGGTCCCTTCCCTCTGTATGTGGTCACATGTGCTGCCACCTGAACACCTCCAGGTGGCAGGCAAGCAGCAAGCCACAACTGCCCTCTCCCCAAGGGAGGAGAGCAGTCTTATGGATGCTCAAGTCTCCCTCCACCAGCCGGTCCCCAAGTGACCCGCATCTGTTTCCGAATGTGGGTCACCGGCATGGCAGGAGGTGAGGCACTGAGCACCTTAGCCCTCCATGCCACTGGGCCAGTTTTATGTTGAAATGTTTTCTGGGCATTCCTTACTTTTTTTTTTTCTTATTTTCTTTGTCTAATGTTCCAACACCCTTGCCAGGGTGGCATCACTGAATGTATACAGCCTGTGGATAACAGACTCTCATTCCTAGGATGTTTAAGACATAAGGCCCATCTAGAATGGCTCCTACATAAGTGGGTAACTAAACCAGTAAGTGGTTTGATAGAACAATTTACCTAGATATTTCATAAAGGTATCTAACGTAGTGTTATCTACCACTGACTGTAGAAGCCAGTTCCATGCCCCAGCTGCTCTTACTGTATAAAAATTGTCTCTCGACAGTTGCAGCTTTGGGTATTAATTTTTTATTCCAAGATCTTAAACTACCCCTGGTGCTACTATGTTTAATATTACACTCATCCATAAGTTCTTGGTCTTGGAGAATCTTAAATAAAAATAATAAATCTCCCCTTCGCCTTCTTTCCTCTAATGAGTGTAGCCCTGTTTCTAACGATCTTTGTTGGTATGTACAGTCCTTAAGTCTGGGTACATATTTAGTCTTTGTTCTCTGTACACTTTCTATTAATTTTATATCTTTAGTCAAGTATGGTGACCAGACCCGTGATCCGTAATCTAATAGTGGGCAGACATAAATGTTCAAAAAAGGAATAATAAGCCGCTCACATCTAGTCATAAAGGAGCGTTTTATTCTAGTGACCATGTGTCTAGCAGAACGAACAGTTGACGGACAATGGTCACCGGGGGGTCAAGAAGGTATTAATCATTATTCTCAAATCTTTTACTTTATCACAGCTACTGAGTATTGTTTGGTTAAGTATATGTGAGTATTCTGGATTATTTTCCCCCTATGTGTAGTACTACACATTTCTCCATATTCTTAACCATACTATTCTTTTTTGCCCAATTTTCCAATTTCCCCAAGTCATTGATTATGGATAGATGTTTATTAAATGAATCCACTTCGCCACCCAACTTAAATATCATCCACAAACTTTGTAATCAAATTTTCAATGTCTATATCAATGTCATGGACATAGCATTGAAAAGCATAGGTCCCAGGACGGATCCCTGGGGAACATCACAGCTCACTTTGCCCACATTTGATATAGTATTATTAATGCACACATACTGCATTGTCTCCAAGTCAGTTTTTTATCCATTTAATTAGCTCTTGGCTAAAACCTAAGGTTATCAATTTTTTAATTAAATTTGAACGGGGGACTTTGTCAAACGCCTTGGAAAAATCAAGCAGTACAACATCAGATGGGGAACCTTTGTCTAAGCTTTCACTAATGTAGTTATAAAAAGCAACCAAATTTGTTATACATGACCTTCCTTTTCAAAAGCCATGTTGCTTCTTCTCTATATTATTTGAAAGTTGTAAATACTGTTCTATTCTTATCTTAATTATGTGTGCCATAACTTTACAACAATGAGATGTAAGGCTTATTGGCCTATAATTCTCAATATATCCCAGATTACCTTTTTTTTTTATAAATTGGCACTACTACGGCACATTTACAATCTTCTGGTACGACACCCTCTGTCAATGATTTATTATAAATAATAGAGAGAGGATAGCCAGTTCAGTGGTCAAACTCTTCAAATGGATAGCATTTAAATTATCTAGTCCTGGATTGGAGGTGCTGTTTATCTGGGTAAGTACTGAATCAATTTCTTCACATGAAATAGGAGATTCCAATAAGCCATCATACTCCTGATCTATACATATATCAGAATCTATAGGTGCAAAAACCGAAAAAAAAAAATTAAATTTATCAGCTAGTACCTTATCATCAGCAATTACCTTGTTGTTATGTTCCAGAATCAGACTCACCATTTTAATAGAGATTCTACAGTTTGAATTTATATAGGAAACAATTTATTATTTTTTACAATGAGCTATTTTACATTCTAATTGGGATTTGGTCTTTTTAATAATATACTTTAAACCTTTTTGTGCTTTCAGGTAATTGTTAAAGGAATAATGTCTGACATGGTTGGTATTATGCTGGGATAACATCCTACCTTGGGTGGTTGGGCCCGAGGCCACCGGCCGAGGGCATCCAACACCCGAGAAGGGATGCTATCCCAGCATAACACCCACCCTGTCAGGCATTATTCCTGTTATATAATGGCTTGTTTTATACACAAAAAAAAATAGTTTTAAAGAATTTTTTTTGAGAGTTTAAAAATATTTTTTTAAGAAAAGATGCAAACAATCGTCAAGTAAAAAAATAAAAGATCTATGAGGTCATCATCTAGTTGATCAGCAGGGATGTTATGTCAGAATAACATCCCTGCTGTGATGGCCAACTGACCAATCAGGAGCCAGGATTCTTTCTTGCCACTGTATAATACAAGGATAATGCCTGACAGGGTGGGTGGGTGTTATGCTGGAATAAGATCCCACTTCGGGTGGTTGGGCCCGAGGCCACCGGCCGAAGGATGTCCAACATCCGAGAAGGGATGTTAAACCAGCATAACACCCACCCTGGAAAGCATTATTCCTATTATACAATGGCTCGTTATTTTATACAGAAAAGAAAGTATTTTAAAGAATTTTATTTAGTGTTTAAAAATATATTTTTTTCTTTTAAGAAAAAATACAAGCAATGTATGGTGGCCATCATGCAAAGGTATTAGCAGGGATGCTATGTCAGGATAACATCCCTGCTGTGATGGCCAACTGACCAATCAGGAGCCAGGATTCTTTCTTGCCATTGTATAATTTTATTTAAGACATTCTCATCTTTTTTATATTTAGCATATGCCCTTTGCTTTACTCAAATTTTCTTTTTAGCCTTCTGATTAAGCCAAAGTGGTACCCTATCTTTACAGTTATACTTATTTTTACTGGTACATAGTTCTCCTCAATCTCACAAATTGTATTTTTGAAAGCTATCCATGCGTTTTCTGTAGACTGATTCACAAGAAGGAAGTCCCAATCAATGTTATTGAGAAATTGCTTAATGCTATTAAAATCAGCTTTACTATAATCCTTAATGTTGGTAGTCTGCGGTGGTTTAAACCTCTCATGTTAATTGGCAATGTACTATGTTGTGGTCACTATTTCCTAGCGCACCCTCAACACTTATGTTAAGGATTTCACCCTCCGTATAGTAAGAATTAAATCCAAAACATTGCTGTTTCTTGTTGGTTCCACTACCAGTTGATCGAGTCCACTGGTTACACAGATTTCTGCAAAGGTTTGCCAGTGAACTTTGAACAATCTATCCCTCAGGTGATTAAAATCACCCAGAATAATTATATTGCCCAAATTAGACACTGCAGCAATTTACTCATTTAGTAATCGATTATATTCCTTGGCTGCAGGTCTTGGTCTATAACAATTTCTGATTAGTACTGCTGAACAGCCTGGGGAAACAATTTTTACCCAAACTGTTTCAAGTTGCACTTTGGTTTCAACAGGCTGGATTGTATAAGATGGGATACTATTATTAATGTATATACATACATACACCTCCACCAAGTCTATCTGCCTGGTCACATTTGAAGAGCTTATTTATTTATGTAAGAGATTTACCAGATAAGCATACTGAGCGGGGACCACTCGTTTCCAGATGCGACCTGGGGGGGTTACATACAATACAAATAGGTGCAAAAACAATGGTGCTACAACAGGTTCAGAGTAGATGCATCATACCCCTGGATTTCAGTTATCCAGATGGATGTTTTATCCCACCAGGTTTCTGTAATTGCTCCTATATGTATGTTGTTTAGAAGTAGCACTGCATCTAATTCTGCTTTTTTATGTTTATTTAAACTTCTGTCAGTTGTTATGATGTTGCAACCTGATACATGCTTACTATGTGAAAATATAGCTTCTGTTGGATCACGGTTTTGGCCATTTAGTACATCCCCCTACCCCTCAAATACTAGTTTAAATTTCTAAAAATAAACTGTTACATTTTTATTCCCAGGAGATTACTGCCTCTCTTATTTTCTGTCCCAAGAAAAGAGATGGGGTCTATCCTGAAAATCCTCCCAATGTGTAATACATTTGAAACCCATGTTCAAGCACCAGAAATGGAGCCATATTATTTATACAGACTTTAATTTTTAGCATCATGGATTCAGTTGCTCTAGGTACCAGTAATACTTCAGAAAAGCATACATCACAATTCCTTGCTACTAGTAGTTCACCCATTATTTTGTAATCTCTTTTTATATATCACCTAAACTTGACTTATTATTATTAGTTCCTACATGGATTATAACAAGAGGCTAATCTCCGCAATTTTGTAAAGCAGTATTAATCATCACTGAAATGTCCGATGCTCCCCCCCCCCCCGTGGTGCTACATGTTCTGTTGACACTGTCTGGATTACAAACAGTGCGATGTATGTGCTTGATAATTGAGTCACCCAGAACACAGATTTGGAGACTCGATGGTTGTTCTAATACGTTAATTCCATTGGAAATATTGTCCGAATTAGTCACAGCATTGTTAGTTACAGTCTGAACGGTTTGTACATTCATACTGGTAGTTTCTTGGTGTACAATGTTTTCAACTTGGTCATGTGGTGGAGCTGCCAGACTGCCTTCCTCAGAACTATCAGTCCCATTGTATGGTGTATTTTCCCCAGATCCAATGTTATTACATTGGGAACTATTTAACACAGCATCTATTCTAAGCTTCTGGCTAAGTATCTGTTGTAGTTCTGGTTCAGGAATTATGTCCACAGGTGGTTGGGCTACTTCATTGTTATCAGTATCAAGATCTTCATTCACGGCTGTAAATCGATTTGTCGGGGGCAAAAATCCATTGCTCTCCTACCCCTTTTACGAGAACCTCCATTTATAAGAGTCCAGTCATCATGATGAGTGTCAGTACTTTAATTCTCCCTAGCATGCCTTTTCTGACTGCCATTACCTGTGGTTGACTTCAAAAACAGAGTTTGTTAATTGGGAATTCAAGCCAAAAGAGCAGCAATTTGATGAATCTAATAGGTCAACAGTGGGAGGGATATGAGGGTCTCTGTTGTCTTTAAACATATTTTGGGGCTCATTTTGGTTATCTGCAAGTGCCTTGATTTTCTCTAAACTTGCTCTGTAATGACACTTAAGGCAGATTTCCCTAGGCTCATTTTTGTCCTCTTCCACCAGTGTGTACATAAAACATGATAGGCATTTATTAGCCCAGTCTCCATCTAGCGTTCTAAACCCATTTTCCATTTTAAACTAAAGTGAACACTTAACTCAGGATAGCTTGCTTAAAAGCTATATTAAGTAGTTATGTACGTCACGGAATCACTCACTACAACAGGCAACTAAACAAAGACACAGAACCACTAGGTGTAATGAAGAGCAACCAGGCCTAGAGTGGTGGCAGGTACGTATACTACTATAGTTACCCTGCTCGGACCTATTGCCACTGCAACCACTGCAGACATGCGCTGCGCATGTCTTGGTGTGCTTCTTGGCGCATGCGTGCTCACTCCACTAAAGCTTGAATGAATGCACTTAAATAGGGACCCGGAAATCACTCAGGTCACGTGTCTACGTGCCCTGTTTACACTCCGAAAATAAAGTATATAAAAACACATTCAAACAGCGTAATAAAATTTCAGCTTCATAGATTCATTTCTCTATTTCCACAACTCATGTTCTCTTTGTTAACACAGTACCTTATGGTCAAACCAGACATATAGCATGCACATTCTGGCAGTACCTTGCAACCCTGCACCAGCACTTACTTTGGGTGCTTTTGTGAACAAGCCTGGCTCAAGGACTTTCCAATTCACTCTGAATAAACTTCATGAATAAAAAAAATATGCGGCCAGCAGGGGTCAGATGCTCATAATCCTCCCAGATTTCTACTTGACCCCCAACTATCTGAAACATTCTCTCCCTGTAACAATTTATTTGCATGATTATCTATTCAAGACTGGTATAAATGCACTTGTTTATTTTTAAAGGATGTTACATCCCCTGTCACTTACAAACTGCTTAACAGCTTTGGGCAGTCTTCATGCTTGCCGTGTTTAAAGAGGCAATGCCATGGTTTAGGAACCTTTTGATCCATCTGAGATCCAGCAGCTGTTTGGAAATCAACACAGCACAGGGACAGGACTGCTTTTAAAAACTGACTTGTTTAGGGAAAAAGCTTCTTGCTGCCTTCATCAGTACCATGCCAGCACATGTTAAAAGGTCTATAATTTGTTTTAGGAGTACCAGGACAGTAAATGTTAACAGATCTATTATTTGTTTTGGCTCCTTTGATTTTACCTTTGAACTCTCATCGTTTCAGTTTGCCCCTTGCTGTCTGCCTTCTAAGCAACAGTGCTGTAACTGCTGGCTGCCAGATCAAACCTGCACAACTCTACACAACCCATGGGACCCCCTTCCCTATGATGGAGCCCAACCTGGATACTTCTAGAGGCAGGCAAGATGACCTATTTGAGTGGGAAAGTTAGAGGGAGATGCACATGTCAGGCTCAGAACTAGAAAGTGGTTTCCCACATTGATGTGCAACATGCTGTCCCCAGCACAACTGGCTAGGCAACCAGGTAACTCTTTGGTTGCTGAACTGCTAAAGAATCTCAAATGGGTCAAGCAACACCCCCACCCCACCCAAAAAAAAAAAAAAAAGCAGTACTGCTTTATCACATTACTCCTGACTTACAGCATTGGAGGGGTTCTCCTGGCACTGTGCTCCTCAATTACCCTCAATACCCTGCTAAAGTAGATTAGCACGTTTCCAAGTGCCATATCTCCTTTATCCTCACTACTCTTCTGACTTGCATGGGGTAGTGGTCATGGTGGGGTCTCCAGATGTTATGCATTTCTTTCTCCTGCCCTCTTGACTTACTTTGGCTGATCTCCCGGTACTGCTTCTGTATCTCCCTTAGTAGCTCCTCTGCAGCCGCAGGCAGGATAGCATCCATCTTCAAGCATGCTGGGCCCCTATTAACAGAAAGTACAGGAATTCAGCAGCATACCATGGCCAAGGCAGTTCCTCTGTCTGTATGGTGCCAGAAGTGAAAATTAAAAACAAAACAAGCATCAGTAGTGGCTTGACATGTTCACTTCTACTGCCACAACAGGATGCCCTACAAAAAAAACCTGTGGCTGGATCTGAATTCAAGGGAGGCAAAAGACAATCCTGGGTGTATGTTATTAACCACTAGGTACTATCGGGGAGTGTGGATTGAAACTGACAAATGAATTAAGAGGGGGAAAACACTTGTGGGGCCCTGGGTTCTCTTGATGGATTTCAACATACCTGGCATTGACAGGTAAAAAAAAAACAGTGCTCAAGGTAAAGCAGGGGAAGATTTTTTTTTTGCAGTTGGGAAGGACTGTTTCCTTTTTTTTTTTTTTTTTTTTTAAATAAAAATAAAATTAAGTATCACAATAATACAATTTCCAGTTGAGGTGAAAAACAGATTTCATACATCAGATTTGTGTTAAAACCTAGGATCCCGATAGCACCCCCTCACCGCATTACAACTTTGCCACCTGATCAGTTCTTATCTAGACAAAAACTACATTGCTTTACTCCTCACTCCATTCTGTCCAGACATTTGTACGTATCTGAATTTGATTTTACTCACCTCACTTTCAAAATGAGGAGTACAGTACTCATCCCAAAAAAAAAATCTTCTCTGGAGCCCTGCTGGATATGCAGAATTGAATAGGTATTCTCTATAAAATGTTTAAGAAGCCTTATGACCACACAAGGAATGGGTCACACACAAGTCCAAAAAGTCTGTAGTGAAAAGTATCTAGCCAATAGTCTGGCTTGGTGCTCAGTACTCCCTGAAGTGTCACCACATTGACTGCAAGAAGGTATTATGAAATATTAACCCAGAAAATGTATCTAACAGAATGGATCAGTTAGGATGAACTGTGATGGTATTTGATACAAAATGAGCATTATATAGCTAAGGACCCTTATTTTTTTTCCAGTTTCATTTTTATTGTCATTTTCAAAAGACATGACAAGAACACTTAATTTGTCTTTCAGGTGTAGTTAAAAAAAAAAAAAAAATTTACAAAATCAGATTACTGTTCTCCATGAGTACTCTCTCCATATATACGAAGAGGTAACCTTACAGATATTATGAGGACAATTTTCCCACTGCTGATCCGCAACGGGTGTTTGGAAGTCCTTCTCCCATGCCTGTCTGACATACTGCATGGTGAAGTTCTGTTACTATACAAGGGCCTGATAAATGCGACAGAAGAGACGACAGGTGTTGCCCTGACGTGACGACCAACTGTATTAATGGAGAGATTTCACTCTACAGTGGCCAGGACCTTATCTGTGATTGAACAAAAGCTTGTGCCTGTAAATATCTAAAGAAATAGAACCTAGGCAGGTCAAAAGTGGTCTTAAAGTCCTTAAAGGCCCTAACCTCCTGACCCCGTAAAAACTGAAAAATGTATTGCAATCCCAGTTGTGCCCACACCCAAAACCCTGAGTCCTGGGTAGCCTGAAGGAAAGCTACAATATCCGGAACAGAACAGTGAAAAAAATCTGCTAGGTGCTATAAGTTTATTATTCAATGCCTGGTACCACTGAGTAAGGGTAGACTTAGTATATGGATTGTCCTCCTTCCTATGTTCCTATGTGTGATACTAATTATTTCAAGTTTCACCAGGAAGAACACACTGAGCTAAAAGCTCATTTCTAGATATGTCGGGGGACCGGGAGATAGAGAATGGAAAAAAGAAAAAAGCGAATAGCACCAGGACTAGTATGGTGCTTAAGCAAATATTAAACGAAAAGAAGCAAAAATGCAAGCACCCATACAGCACAATAAAAACGGCCATAGGAAGGCTATGAGGAAGCCTGGCAGCGTACCAGGTGAAACGTTAGTACTTATTCAAGCCTTTGTTGAGCACTGTGCTGGTCTGCATATTAAATTTGGATTTATATTTCCGTCTGTAGCCGTTTTTATTGTGCTGTATGGGTGCTTGCATTTTTGCTTCTTTTGGAGATAGAGAATGCAGCCAAATTACAACAATTCTTAACGTATTACATTCAGTAGTCATGACATTATAACTTAAAAATCACACAGACAAAATAATAGACTTGGGACATGGTGCGTAATAAATAAAATGCACGGAGATAGTTGAGCATAACTGTGCCTAGGTTGGTTGAAGCACAGTAATGGCACAGCATAGAAGCACTACGGCAGCAGGTAAAACAGTAGTCTTTGAGGGAGGGAAAGTGGTTGAGGTAGCAACATGGAACTAATGAGGCACAGTGACCCTATGGAATGGACAAATGTTAAGGAGGGGGTAGTGAGAAAGTGCAAGTGTTAGTGGCAATGGTAGGTGTGAGCAGTGAAGTTATGGAGGACAGATTTAAATGAGAGCAGAGAGGAAGCCATTCGAGTGGCAATGGGGAGGGAGCTCCACAATTTGAGAGGGAGTGGAAAGAGAACACAGCTTGACCAGCAGATGATTTGACTGGCAGGGGGGTGAGCAACAGGAGTCAGAGCTGTGAAGGGAATAGGAGGTGTCGGGGGAAAAGCAGGGAGAAGAGGTAAGCAGGGAGGGAGCCCAACCAGAATTTGGAGATGAAGGTGGCATAGTGTGCTAGACATCTGCCCTCCATGGGGGGAGGAAGAGTATAATGAACAGTTGTGGGGGAGCTATTTTGTTTAAAGAAAAAAAAAAAAAATAAGATTAAGACCAGGACACTAAAATTTTGGAGAGCAAATTTTGATAAGCTAAGGAAGATGGTTGCAGTTAACTTGGCACATACAACAGTGTGAGGCCCTGAAGTGGCATATTATAATGCCTAGATTCATCCCTGGGCAACAAGGGAAAGAGGGCTAGGCGAAGCCTCTAGGATTGTCCAAGGAACTCCAGGGCAAGTTAATGTAGAAACAAAGGGTGCATGATAAAAGGACGCATTCTGCAGACAGTGAAGGAAGTAGAGCACGAGGTATTACAGAAAGAATGCAGGACCAGGACCTAGCAGGTTAAGACAAGGCTACAAGACAGGACTGCACAGGGGATCAATGAGAATAACCTTTTGTTCAATGCATAGGTAAGAAATGGAGAGCCAGGTATATGGTGGGACCTTGGATCATGGGAGTGGGGAACTGAGTGAGGAAGGGGCAATACAGAGGCACTGAATAATTACTTTGTGTTAGTATTTAGCCAGGAAGTCAGGAGCATGGCCAGCAGAAGTACAAAGTTATTAAAGAAGCTGCAGGTTGAAGAGAAGGTAGTATTGATCAAACTAGAATTTGTAGGTAAGTAGCTAGAGGGTGTGACAGGGACTCTAGGTCCATCATGTCCACCTCTGTTTCATAGGTGGGTATGAAATAAGTAAGCAGTGCAACCTCCCCCTTCTCACTTCATAGGTGGGGATGGCATGAATATGCAGTGCAAACTCATGCCCATTTATAAGAATTCCTTACCCTCTCTACTACCCAGGATACTCGGCGATTCCCTTGGTAAGTAAAAATGTGTCCAGGCTTAGCTCTACTTGCTTCATGTTCACTGTCACCATTGGAAGAATGCTCCACAGGTTCACAACCCTCTATAAGAAAGTGCCTCCCAACACTATCTGTGAATTTAACTCCTCTGAGCTTCAGGGTGTGTCCCAGCATCCTGCTGCAGGACGCTAGAGCAAACATCTCGGACTATTTAATCTTGTTAATACCTTTAAGTATGCAAAAGGCAGATCATGTCCTTTCTCAGCCTCCTTTTCTCCACGGTGAACATGTTAAGAGTCTCCAGCCTCCCCCCATGCTGCTGATCATTTGGTAGCCCTAATTGCACCCCCTCACCTGCCTCAATGATCTTTTGTATTCAGGAAACCAGAACTGCACACAGTATTCCAGGTTGGGCCTAACCAGGCCAGGGCCTTGTAAAGTAGCTAGATTACTTCCCTTTCTCTGATGGTCACCCCCACTTTGGATGCACCGCAGTATTCTGCTGGCCCTCTTGATCACTCACTGCTTCTTGTTCTGCTGTAGCCCTAGGTCTAGTACAACACCTACGTAATTTTTACACTCAAGTGCAGCAAGAGAAGTCCCACATGGAAATGCGTCAAGCCATTCTCCGGACTTACAGGTTACGGAAACAAGCAGAGATATGGCTTTTTAAAATAAGCTCTAAACAGTCAGCTCGACAAACTCTCACTAATCCCCTAGATACTGTCTCAGAATACAAAGCAGGGCACTGTCAAGGCAAACAGAATAAGACTACTAATTTTTTGGCCTCCATCACCATCCCTACTCTCTGACACAGATCGGGCCAAATTGGATGCCCCATTTTCCCCTCTGGAAGTTCAAGCAACAGTTAAGGATATTAAACCCAATAAGGCACCAGGTCCCTGTGGATTTTGTGAAGCATTTTAACAAAACTTACCAAGCACTTACTCCCACTCTTCTTTTCATCGAGATGTTTATCTTCTGCCACTTTGAAATTCCGTTCTTTTCTGGTAGCCCTGGTATGGACATACTGTCTCCAAAATGGTCAGAACCCTAATTTCTTTTATTTCTAAACCTGGGAAGGGCACTTAAAAATGTGGCTCAAACTGCCATGTATCGTGGCGGAATACAAATACAAAACTCTTCACACAAATCTTTGCCGATAGATTGCTCCTTGCTGCATCTGATCCGATACATGCAACAAGGAATCATGCATTTGTTAGCCTTAACATGAGGGTCCCGTATGCCTTCTCTGAATATCTGTTGCCTCTGCTCTTAGGGCCTATACCCTCATGCCACCTGACCACCTTCCCCCACCCTCCCCGTAGTACTCCTGTGTCCCTCCCTTTTAATTATCCGAAACTTGGACTTGGCTTATCTCAGCTTCTACATACTTCAGGTCCTGGCACACCACTCTCAGCCCTGCCCCTCTTTACTCATTTCCCATTCCCTCCCCCAAGTATTTTGCTTCATCTTCCTGCTTTATCCCCTCATAGGACCAGTGTGAACCTGACCAAGCCGGGTCCTCACCAACAATACCATGGCTTGTCTAATTTTATGCACCACAACTGCTCTCTGACCCTTTTGGTCATATTGGTTAGTGTTTTTTTTTTTTGTTTGTTTGTTTTTTAGACTGGCATCTGCTGGCAATATAATTTGTTGTCCAGTTCTCCACTGCACTTGTGTTGTACAAATTTGACTGACTGTATAGTGTTCCGTGCATTGTATCTTGCACTTATACTGGCACTGTATCTACACATGCCTATTGTTATGTCCCTGCATAGTATCTGTTGCTGTTCATTGTGTGTACTCTCCTTTTGTACGACAAACCCCAGGTCCACCTCGAAAATGAGCTTGCTCAATGGTGCCCGCCTGGTTAAATAGATTTTGATTGATTGATTGATACATTCGGATCAGACAAGGTTTGTCCCAAACAGACATATCCAGAACAAAGCCAAAAGACATTTAAACATTATTTCTAGGGCGAAATGTCAAAATACTACTTCTCTAGTCATCTTGATCAATACAGAAATCCACTGTGCGGATTGGTAGAGGGACATGACAGGAATGCCCACTTTTACCACTTCCTTTCCCACTTAGTATCCAACCATTGGCAGAAAAGATCAGAAGCACTCCTGCAATCATGGGAATCTGGAGTGTCAATCTCTGTACCCTGATGATACCCAGATATTTCTGAAGACCCACGTCATTCATATTATCCCATTTTACAAGTGTTACAGAAACTGGAAGAAAATTCTGGATTTACGGCTAAAAATATTTGAGCTGACTTATTGAAAACATGATTGCAACTAAACCTAAAAACCAGGATGGCTGATGTACAAAACATATTATAATTAACGTACATAAGCCATACATCAAATACACCATAGAAAGAAGATTACAAATTATATGCTTTAAATTACGCAATGTCTAATAAAACCAAAATACATTTCTTCAATACCATTATCAAGAGAAACAGCCGTAAGTGTTTAGACATTTAGACATATAATAAGCAATGATTCAGTATACGTTTTTAACAATTTTTCCCCCACCTGGCCTGTTTGTGCAACTAACATTCAGATAAGCTCTTCTGTGGTAAAAGATCAGGAAACTTATGGTTTGGCTTACATATTTCCAGGAACAACATTTTTGACATAACACACCTATTGTGCAATCCATGAGTGTCACACTGAGAAAACCACCCTCCTGATCAAGGTGTTTCCTCTGCTAGATAAGACATATAAACCACTGTTCTTGCTTCTTAGCAACACAGCAACATCAGTCTCAAGGGTCGAAATTGTCACCAGCCCACTAGCCAAAGGCTGGTAGATTTTGTATCAGGCTAGTTATATTTTCCTTTAACTAGCTCTGCAGGCTTCAATCAATCAATCAATAAATCGAAGTCTTTATTTATCCAGGCGGTCATCGTTGAGCAGGCTTGCAGTGGATAAGGTTAAATTTTAATAAGTACTCTAGCTGGGCCAGTGGAAAGGTATGTGGGGCTAGTGGATTTTACAAGTCACTAACCCTGCTGCCTAGTAGCTGCAAAACTTAATGTTGACCCCTGTATCTTAAAAGAATTACTTTCTTTGAAATGTGTAACATCACCTCTAAACATCTGGTCATCAGAATACCCATGGACACTTTCCAGCTGCGCCATATCAATTATTCCCCATAGCTTAACTCCACCAATGGTCTGTACTCCTCCTCTCAGCATGGAGCAGAGTAACCGCTTTAAAGATGAGTATTCTGACATTTATTCTTATGTTTTCCAGACACTGTCTGTAAAACCTCCCTTGAATCTCTGTAAACTCTTAAAACAAGTTTTCTCCCAATTCACAAGGAACAAAAAGCAACCACAAGTTATCTGGAAAAACAGTGGAGACAGAGAAAAAGAAAGGTTGCCTTGGATTGCCAATCACATTTGGTACACCTAGTGGTAATTTCAGTTGCTAACCATCATTTAATAGACATCCCTGGATAAGGCTGATGCTAAAGGTTTGGAAAGAAGTAGCCATTAAAGCTAAATTAGCAAACTGCATCTCAATGGTGACCCTCTGCAAGGCTACCTGGGCTCTTCTCCACCTCTTATGGATCTGGGTATCAGGTGCCTGGAGAAACACTGCCTGGTTGGACTGCATCAGTTTTGAGAAGGCTCCCTAATTAAATCTTTCCAAGCCCTTAAGCAAGAATTCGGCCTCCTGAATGGCAACCATTTCTGCTATCTCCAGGTTAGACACTTTCTGACAGCCCGCCCACAAGGAACTCTGTTACTAACGGAACCCACGTCACTTCTCCAGTGCACCCATCTAGTAATTCAGAATCCTAAAATGACAAGTCACATTTCAAATTTATATCGTTATTGTGTTACAGTAGATCACTGCTCATCGGAGGCAATCTGACTTTGATGGAATACACAACTGGAACATCAGGTATCAAGCATGGAGTAGGAGCTGGTCTGGAACATAGCTAGAGCTGCAACAGTGCCACCCAACTTGAATGTGTTCAAATAGAAAGCAGTCAGACGTTTCTTTTCAACAACCACAATGACAAAGCACTTTAAATCTTCATATACAAATCTATGCTGAATAAATTGTGGGGAAAAAAAAAAAAAGTACACACACCCATATATTCTGGTTTTGTCCAATTATATTCTCATACTGGGATGACATTTACAGAACCCTGGAAGATATTAATTTTAAACAATATGCACTGGTCTTTCCTCTCATCAGTACTGGGGAATTCCCCACCATCCACTGGCACTAACCGTGAAACATACCTATATAACATTTTACTTGCTGCAGTTCTCAAGGCCGCCACATGTAGATGGCTCAATAATCCCCTACCCACAAAGCAACATTTGCAACAATATCAAGGTAATGGAATTTATCACAGCTAAATTGTGCCTTTACCATGAAAAACATATGGCAACCTGGTTACTTTTTTCACACTATAAAAGCTAAACAGGAAAATCTTTTGATGTTTGAGCTATTTTTTATTGTTGGAACTAATCCTGAAGACTTCAGGCTGAAGTATGAGATGTCCACTATCTCCCCTTCCCCCGTCATGACGTTGACCCACCCTTTTTTCCCTCTTTTGTCCTTGCCCTGGGCCATTGGATTTAAGGCTCAAACTGGGTTCCTACCTAGGTAATGTACATTGTGTAAGCCATATGTTATACCTGTTGTAAATATTTACTGTAGATAAACTATGTTCACGCAACCAGGCCTTTGTTGTAGCTTGGACACAAGCTGTCATGCATTCTTCAGTGTAGGTGTATTACCGGTTTCATTAGTTTGAGTAAAAATAAGTTAACAAAAACAAAGTGAGAAGCCCACACTGTGTAGGTCCTATCTTTGTATTTCCTCCCCAGGTGTAGCACTCTGCATTTGGCTATTGAATATGACCTGACTAAATCAGTTACTCATCTGTAACCGTAATTCTAAGAGTGCTATACAGTTCATATCCACACTCTGGCAGTTCCATTGGAACAGGCTTTCCATTGGACGTCTTTAAGCTAAGCTCCTCCCACCACCTGAGCCTTATATCCCCAGACTTTGCACCATGACATCAAATCTTTGCAAGCTGGAAGCAGGGATCTGTGTGCCATTTGCCAGGGGAGGCTGAGTGGATTGTGTGGATGTGAACTGTATACCACTCACAGAACTGCAGTTAGACATGAGTAATCTATTTTTCTAGGGGCGTGTGTGTGCATACAGTTCACTATCCACATTCTGGCAGGCTGCTAGCTGTTCTCCAAAAGGAGAGGGCAAGATGCGTACCCCTACTTGGCAAACAGAGACTGGAGAACCGAGGTCCCAAAAGCAGCATCCCAATGGGACTCTGGGTCAATGCTGTAGGGGGAAAGGATTGTGTGTTCCGGTTTTCAGGTTGCAGCCCTACAGATCTGTATAGGGATGTTTTAGGAAGCAGCCACTGAGGCAGCAGTATCTCTGATGGAATGAGCCCTAAGCCCTACAAAAGGCTTACCAGCCAACCTACTGCAGAGGTTGATGCAGGATGTGATCCACCTGTCAGTCAACTGCTTTGCTGCCAGTCTGCCAGGCATGGCCTGAATATATATGTTACAAACAGCTGGCAAGCCTCAACCAAAACTCTAGCAGTGCGCTCCTTAGAATAAGAGAGCACCCACAAAAGGTACAGTGTATGAAGCCTGCGGTTGGCCTCCAAAGATGGGTTGGTAAAGTATACCAGAAGGTTCACCACCTGGTTACAGTGAAACTCTGATACTACCTTCGGAAGGAACTTCGGGTGGGGGCGAAGGACAACCCTGTCTATAACACTTCTGTGAGGAAGACCAGATAAGAAGACTCCACCGAGAGCAACTGGAGCCAACTGATCCCTCTGGCTGATGTAATGGCCACCAAGAAGGCCGTCTTCCACGACAGGTGCGACATCCCATATCTGTGCATAAGCTCAAATGGCTTACACATGAGCACAGCCTGCACCACCAGTAAGTCCCATGACGGTGGTGGTGGTGGTGGTGGTGGCGCCGCACACACACACACACACACACACACACACACACACGAACACATGATCTAGGCCTTTGAAAAAAAGTGCCCGACCACCTTCTCCTGGCCCACTGTCAGCTTACCAGCCTGCACCCGGTAAGCAGACATGGCTGTTAGGTGCATCTTAAGAGTCGTCACTCTCTGTCCCAACTAACAGAGAGACCAGAGCTATTCTAAGATGCTCGCTACAGGGCAGGCAAGGGGGAATCAACCTCCTTGCCCTGGCATCAAATAAAGATTCCCTTCCACTTAAATGCACAACATCAGTGACTCAACTCCTTTCGCGGGAAGCCTCCACAATGTGAAACACAGTTTCTGACAGACCCAAGGCCTGGAATTCTAGCCGCTCAGGAACCAGGCCAAGAGGAGCAGGGATGTCAGGTCCAGTTGCAAGACCGTCCCCTGTTGTCTGCTCAGCAGATCCGGACAAAGAGGCAGCTGCCATGGAGGTCTGCTGCTGAGGCGATCTGGGTAACAGAATTGCCTTGACCAGTCTGGAGCTGTCAGGATCATCCACATCTTGCCAGTCCGGGCCTCGACTACCATCTTGTGGATCAAGATAAAGGGAGGGAAGGGGTATAGGAGGCCTGGGGTCCAAGGCCTCATGAAGGAATCTCCTAAAAGTGTTACGGATTTGTACGGGGCAGGCACAAAAATAGCCTCAGTTTGCCATTCTCCCAGGAAGCAAACAGATCCACCAGCGAAGTGCCCCACAGGGAGAACAGATGGTTCACCACCTCCTAATTCAGGGCCAACACATGCAATGTCTCTCCTACCCAGCAGAGAGTGTCCGCCAGCTAACTGTTAACTCCCGCGACATGGATCATGAGGAGATCTGCACCCAGGCTGCACATAACGGTCCAGATCAGGGATCAAAATTAACATACAAAATACATTCCCTGTGCAAGTGGGAACAGGCTGGTGCATATAGTTTTGTCCTTTGCATGCACCACGGTGCATGTAACACTGAGCCTGGTGTCCAAGACTTGTGGGGCATCACTGGCAGTCGCTGTACTGCCTGAGAGAATTCAGAACTGAATGGGGGAAGCACTTTGTTTTTTATCACACAGACTTGCAGAATGCCACCACTGTAAGTTGCAGTTGGTGCTCAGGGAGATAGTGGTATGGATAAGTCAAGAGCGAAAGTGAGCTGTGACTATTTTTTTTTTTTTTTTTTAAGACTACTTGAGCTACTTGTGTGAGTTATGCAGTGTGACTAGCAGTGGAGAGCATGAATCACAGCATGCCAGATCCAACCATGGCAATGGGGCCGGGGAAGGATTCGGACTAGGGGTCATACTAATGATCATACTAAGGAGGAATAGAAGTGATAAGGCTTTTGCACCCATGTTGCTCCAGTTAAGTATAATGAGTTAATGTACCATCATTCATCAAAAAGCGATCTAGTTTGTCTTTGAATATTGTCTTGCTTTTACTAATTAGTATATCCATTGATACAGAGTTCCATGGGTTATTAACACTCTGAGTAAAAAAAAAATAATAATAATATATTTTTTCCTTTTATTGTTTTAAAGATTTGTCCAGTTAATTTAAGTGAATGTTCTCTTGTATTTTTATTTGTTAAAATTTGAGGTTTAGGTCAGCCCGTTGGCACAGCAGTTGGATTTCCGCCTGCAACACTGACAACCTAGGTTCAGGAATGGACTAGGGCTGCTGGAGGGCCGGATGGGGTAGAAGGCTCAAGCATCTGATGACCGCTCGCCTTCTCCAGGAGGGAAGGTGGAGACATGGTCTGGTGCCTGCTGACTCCCGGTGGAGGCAAGGAGTATAGCAGCGTGTCAAACAACTGGGGAGGGCGTAGTGGACGTCGGCGTACGCCTTGACATCATGGCATGCTGTGTCCCCATGGAAAAAAAAAAAAAAAGGAAAAATTCTCCTCCACTCAACCGGATGACAGCCATCCAGTCCCTCGGCCGCCCCAAGTGCCCTGGTCAGGCCCCCAGAGACCACCTCAGCAGTACCAGAGGGGCCAAGAAGTTGTGCTGGCCAGCCCTTTTCTCATTGGAAGAGAACCCCATCCGGTGAAGGGTTACACCGGATTACCAAGAGGGTGGCTGCCATCGGAGATGGTGGACAGTGGCAATGGGCGGGGGCGCAAGCGAGCAGTTAGAGGAACAAGACCATTGATGGCCCGAAGGAGAGGCCGATGGGGGAGATACGGAAAGGAGGAGAAATAGACAATACAAAAAAAAACTTGAGGTTTATTTATTTTGTTTTTATTTACTGAGTAAGTGCACTAGACAACAACAAATTGCCTATTTTCAGGCATGACTCAGGACAGCTACAGAACAAAATACACAGCAGATAACAGTTAACAACATTATGAGTACAGAAAATAACGCATCAGCAACAACAGTGACAGATAACAGTAAATGGCAAAATGAGTACAGGAAATCACGCATCAACAGGATGAAACAAGATGCAGGAGTGACATAAGGCACTACCCACCACAAAGTAACAGCAGTGCAAAACCATTACGACGTAAGAGCAAAACCTATTTAAATGCAACAGGACTGCAGATACAGATGAAAACACACTAAGTAGATGTATCCAGGATCAATTACAAAAGCATTTAATTTAATAATAAAATATGGGTCTTGCATTATTTGATATAGTGTTAATAAGTCACCCCTCAAACATCTTTGCTCTAATGACATTAGATTTAGATAGGCAAGTCTGCTTTCATATGGTGCCTGCTATCAATCGCTTCATCACACTGACGGACAGAGTCAATGTCTCTAGGTTATTACTGTGACTGGCACTGCTGAGGAGCTGGCAGGGCCACTGGCAGAACTATTTAATAGTTCACTAGAGACAGGCGTAGTACCGCAGGACTGGAGAACAGCACATGCAGTGCCGCTCCACAAAAGTGGTCCCAAGGATGACCCAGGAAATTACAGACCAATCATTCTGACCCCCACTGTGGGCAAGCTCATGGAGACCATACTAAAGGAAATGTTGGTGGAATATCTGAAGGAGCATGATTTCAGGATGCCAGGCATGGATTTTTTTTTTGGGGGGATCGTGTCAAACAAATCTGTTTGACTTCAACTGTGTCACTAAGACAGTAGACAGGGGCCAAACGATAGATATCCTCTATCTTGATTTCAGAAAGGCCTTTGACTCTGTGCCCCACAAAACACTGATCAGGAAGTTGGTGGATCTCGGGGTTGGGGAAATAATGGCCAGATGGCTGGAAAACTGGCTGAAGGACAGAACCCAGAGGGTGGTTGTGGGGGGAAGAGTTATCTGGCACAAGACAGGTAACCAGTGGAGTCCCACAGGGCTCTGTGCTGGGGCCAGTGTTGTTCTAAGTCTTTATCAGTGACACCGGAGATGGCATTATGGGCAAAATTTGCCTATTCGCGGATGACACCAAGCTCTGTGGGAGAGTGGACACAGCTGAAGGGATACAGGACAAACCGGAAGATCTGGAAAAGCTAGGAAGGTGGTCCAGGATCTGGCAGCTTGGCTTCAATGCTATGAAATGCAAAGTTATGCATATTGGAGCCAAGAATCATGGGACAGAGTACTACCTGGGTGGAGTCCGAGCATCTGCATCAGAGGAGGAAAAGGACCTGGGAGTGATGATCACTAGTGACCTGAAGCACTCCACGCAGTGCAAGAAAGCAGCAGCAAAGGCAAACAAGATGCTGGGATGCATATCTAGGGGGATCAGTAATAGAAGAGAGGAGGTTATACTGCCCTTGTACAGGTCACTGGTAAAGCCGCATCTAGAGTATGGAGTTCAGTACCAGTGCCCATACCTGAAAAAGGACATTAGCCTTCTGGAGAAGGTCCAGAGAGGGCTACAAAGATAGCAGCTGGTCAGCAGGGTAAGGCATACGAGAAGAGGTTGAGGGCACTGAACATGTACTCCCTGGAAGACAGGAGAGTGAGAGGGGAGACATGATTGGGACCTTTAAGTACCTGAAAGGGACAAATAAGGTTGATGATAAGGAGAGTCTCTTTAAGCAGAGTGGCAACCATAACATGAAGGGGCACAGTCTTAAGCTGGAGAGTGGGAGGTTTAGGAGGGAGGTGAGGAAGCACTTCTTCACAGAGAGGGTGGCGGACACTTGGAATGCGCTGCCAGAAGAGGTAATCTTATTGAAGACAGTGGGCAGCTTTAAGAGAGGCTGGGACAGGTATAGGGGAAGGTAAGGGTCATGGGTAGGGAGGATGGGAGGAGTGGGGAGTGGGTGCAGGGACAGTAGCTCAAGCTGTGGACCCTGCAACATGAACAGACCTGACAGACCAAATGGCCTTCTTCTGTTGGCTTTTTCGTATGTAAACTGGGCAATGTGTTTGTGAGGAGAGGGAGGCTCTCTAGCAACCAATCGTAAGAGCACCGTCGCTGTAGCTGAAAATAAGTAAACTCATGGTTTGTAGAAGAAGATCATGTGATTGCCAAGAAGTCAGTTTTGGGTGGCTAAGCAAGAGAGACTTTTTTTTTTTTGCTGTTAAGAGCATCTATCAATTGGGTAACGATATGTGATGGATTCTGTTTAGCAGCAATCAGAGCCCAGAATATAGGATGGGAGTGGAGTCTTGATAAGAGACATGTGAGAGCGCACAGGTCACTGGTGCAGTTCATATACAGCATTCATGGAGAAGAAAAGTGTGTGGAGGAGGAGGAGGAGGGGTAATCTGTCAGGCACAGATGTCCCTAATCACTGTTCTTAGTGGTTAATTAGGAAGGGAAAGTCAAGTGTGTGAAGCAGAGTACTATTTTTCTGTTTTTTTAATTTAGCTTCAGTTTTATTTTTATTTTTTTGACCAGCGCAGGTAACCTGTCTCTGGTGCATGCAACTTTCTGGCTACGTGCAGGGTGGTGCAAGTACTAAAAAAAAGTTAATTTCTACCCCAGGTCCAGGTGCGGAGGGCCTTCCGACACAAGGAAATGGAGTGTGTTCCGCCTTGCCTGTTCAGGTAGAACATGATCATGGTGTTGTCTGTCTAGATATGCATGACCGGACCCATGACTAGAGGAGTGAATTCTGTCAGTGCATGCCACGCTCCAGCAGGTTTATGAGGTGACAGAACTCTCGAGGTGACCAGAACCATGGGCTCTGTGATCTATCAGTGTGCTCCCCACCAGAGACGTATCCATGGTGAGCATGATGGATGGCTCTGAGCGGACAAATGGGTCTCCTTCCTCCGGATGTTTTAGAACCAGCCACCACTGGAGGGCGTTCCCACAACCTACCTGGTTATCAAATAAATAAATACTGGCTGGATCACTGTGACTGGCTGGTCCAAGTGGCCTAGGCACTGGCTCCATTGATGGCTTAATTCCATTTGCAGGTGGTTCATCCTTCAGTGGGCCCAACGGACCATGCTGGTGCAGGATGCCATGTATCCCAGCAGCCACAGAAAATTCTGGGCAGGGGCAAGAGCCCAACATGAAGTGACTGGGCAAAGGAGGCATGATCCAGTGCAGGGGGCAGGCCTTCACCAGCAAGGAGTCTGGTTCTGCCCCAATGAACTTGATTATCTGTGAGGGGACCAGTTTGAACGTGTCCAGGTTTACCAATGGGCCCAAGTCTCGAAAGGTCTAGAGGTCTACAGAGTCAGATCCCTGGATCTCCCGACAATCTATTTGGATGGCCCTGCTATCAGCCAGTAGTCCAGGCAGAGATACACTCTGATGCCTTTGTGACTCAGGGAGACTGCCCCCACTACTATACACTTCGTGAAGACCCTGGACGTGCACAACAGACCAAAGGGCATGACCTGAAACTGCTATAGCACCCATTCCACTCAGAACCGTATGTACCGGCAGTGGGACAAACTGGGATACAGAAAAAAAAAAAGCATCCCAGAGGTCCAGGGTGCAAAACCACATGTTCTGCACCAGGGATGGAATTACCTCATTCACAGTAACCATCCAGAACATGAGCTTCCACATGAACTGGTTCAAATCATGCTCATCCAGTATGGGTGCCAGGCCCCTCCTGTCCGTTTTTGAACCAGAAGTACCTGGAAATGGAACCCTGACTGGCTAGGGAGTCTGGGACACAGGCTGTGGCTCCTTCTGAGAGATATCCTCCTGAAGGGTGGACACCATGTTCTGCGACACCCTGGACTTCCAAGAAGTGTGGAGTTGGTAAGGTGGGACAGACTCGAAGTTTAGAGGCGGCCTGCTGACTACCACTTCTAACAACCACTTATCTGCTGTGATAGCAGACCAACATGGCCATAAGTGACTCTGTCGATCCCCAATGGGGAACGCAGTCAAGGACAGGATGGATGAAGGGATGACACCCCCCAACCTGTCACTGTGCAGCTTTGGTAAGGACATCAGCTGCTGCAGCTGGAGGAGCACCACTACTTCTGCCTCACCTCTCTTTGGCCCCTGGCCAATGAACTTGGGTTTCAGGCACCAAGCCTGGTACTGCACCTGTTGGGGCTGCTGTCGAGGAGGCTGTGGCTGAAAGGGCCATACCGAAAAGCTTTTTTCTTAGGCTTTTGTTTCTGGTTCTTCTGGAATGATGCCAGAGTTAAGCCAGAGTTAACAGACCTCTCTCTGTGGGTGACATGTTCCTCCATCCCAGGGCCAAAGAGGCTGGTGCCATAAAAGGGACATCGACCAGGTTATGCTAGGTGTCCGCCATAAAGGTGGACAGACACAGCCAGGCCTGGCAATGCATGGAGACAGCCACTGCCATGGCACAGGCACATGAGTCACACCATGTCCAAGGCCATCTGGAGCGGATGTTTAGCCAGCAATTGACCTTGGTCTCCAATCATCTTCACCAGCAACTTCTGGTCAGCAGGGAGGTGAGTGAGGATTTCCTCAAAGACTCCCAGCAGGAACTGAACACAGTTGGCCATCATGACAGAGTAACTCTCCTGACAGAAACCCAAAGATGCTACAGCATACACCTTTTTAGTGGTGTGGTCAATATTTTTGGACTCCTTGTGTGAAAGCTTGTCCACATTCCCTTGGCACTCGGGTTTGCGGAAGGCCGAGTCAGAGACCAGCCCTTTGACTGAAGGCTGATCTGAAGACCCAGTAGGGATGGCATACTTGCCGACCATATGGGTGGTCAGTGATGGGAAGGATGCTGGACACTGCCGGAGCTCAAGGGCCAGTCCCAATACAGCCTTAACCCGGGGGATTCGTCCCTGTCTAAAATGTCCTTGAAAGGGTACTTGGACTTTTTCTGGATAGGGCGTATGGGGACACTCATGGACTCTGATACGAGTCCAATGAGAGCCCCAAAAGACCCCAGTCCAAGGTCGGTGGTCAACTCCTTGACCAAGCCCAGGTCGAGGATGTGAGTCCCAGAGGAGACCGTGGATGAATGATCTAAGGGTTCCACCCTCGCATGGCGCCAGCGTTAGGGTTTTGAGTCACAACAGTGTCAAATGTCTTTGTTGCTGATCTCTCTTTTTGCGGGAAGGGGGCTGTCACCCTACTCCCCTAACTAAATAGTCCAACTCTGGGGAGGGGGGGCAGACCTCGGGAAGGGGGCAGCATACTCAAATGTCTGCACTGTAGTGACCATTTCTCACCAAGGACCACTCAAGTGTGCTTAGATTGGGTGATCATCGACAACCAGCCTGGCAAGCCAGCTGCTGACCAGACCTCCTTGATCAAAGCACCCACCTTCGGCTGCGGTGGTGGCGACTCCACCCTAAGGGGTGGAGAAGCAGTTGTGGGAAGCACATACGTTGTGTGAACCGACAATGGCATCACAGGGGACTGCCAGACGACTGAAGGTCCAGGTGTAGAGCCCCACCGAGACCCAAAATGGCCCACTGTTGCCAAAGAATCTTCTCATAGCATCGGTGCATCTTCCAGCAGTGCGTTTCCTCACCCGGGGATGTCAAGGAACTTTGAGAGCGATGCCTCCTGGTCGAGCAGGATCACCTCGATCAAGACCTCGACCATCAGTCGTATGACCGACATAGAGAACAGCCTTCCAGCTGGTCATGGTAGACGACAACCCTCACTACATTCAGCAATGGAGGCTTTGACGGCTTGACCACCAGTGGAGGCTGCTCCTGAGGTGACCCAGCTAGGGACACCGACAGGGGTCATGTCCTCCTGATTTGGGCCCCGTGTTATTTATAGCGGACCTTGGGGCAATCTACACAATAAACTCATTAAATATAGAACACAGAAACATAGACTTTGACGGCAGATAAGGACTACTTGGCCCACCTAATCTGCCTATTTTCCTACCTACCGGATAAGCTGCAGATCCTAGTTAACCAACAGCCTATTTCTTCCTATGCAGATGACACTAAGTTAGGTGCAGTTTTGGGTAAGTTACTTTGTCTATTACTTTTGGATATTTTTTCCAGAACGCTCTGTACAGTCACTAGCAAGGATGGAGAAGTACTGGAAAAAGTTATACGACCTACAGTTACAATTACTTACGTCTTTTTATACAAAAGTAATGTGCAACTCTAACTGATTACATTTATTTGAAAGTAACTAGTAATTAACCTGTTACTTTCAAATAAGCGCCATCTGTTATAGTTATTTATTGTTTTTGTATAAAAAGAAAGTAACTGTAACTAGCAGGTGTATTACTTTTTCTATTACTTCTCTGTACTTGCTAGTGACTGCACAGAGCTTCCTGGATCAAGTTTCAAAAAGAAATAGAAAGTAATAGAAAAAGTAACTTACCCAACACTGGTTAGGTGGACCTTGTGAAACCCAGGATAATATTAATTCTATTCAGCATGACCTAGACTTCATAACCCACTGGGCATATGAATGGGGTATGACATTTAACACTGATAAGTGCTGTGTTATTCACTTAGGGAAAAACAAACATGCACAGTATACACTTAGTAATTCAACACTTAAACACTCCCTGAGTGACAGAGATCTACAGGTGCACATAGACAGTAACCTAGATTTTGGTACACAATGTACCAATGTAATTTCTAAAGCAAATAGGGTGGCAGGTGCAATTCGCAGAAACATTAAAAGTAGTGGGGTTGAGGTGTTGTTACCTCTTGATAGATCATATGCGAGACCCCAGCTGGACTTCTGTAGTCAACTATGGAACCCACACAAAAGGAGTGACATTGTAAGGATAGAAAGAATTCAATGTGGTATGACAAAAATTATAACTAATGTCAAAACTCTTACATATAAAGAAAGAATTGCAAAACTAGGTTTATACACCTTGGAAGAAAAAAGAATACAGGGTGATCTACTGTTGTATTTTGACATCATTAAAATAACACACTAAAAGAGGAACTAAGTATCAAACAAAACAAACTAAAATTCACATACTAGGGGTCACTCGTTGCAAGTACAGGATAATAGTTTCATAACAAATGAAAGGAAGTTTTTCTTTACTGAGAGAATGGTGAACATATGGAATAGTTTACCGGAAAGTCTGGTTTTGAGTAACAACAAAGCCAGCTTTAAAAGAAGAATTGATAAACTTATGCAGGGTGGTATAAAAATATATATATTTTTTTTAAATCTGTTTATGCACCTTACGACCTGGAACTCTCTCAGGCTACCTCTTCTTGCCAGCCACTCTACTGCCAACCTAATCCCCTACCTCCTCATAGGATATGCTGCCCCTCCTCCTACCAAGGAACCCCCCACAGCTCTGAGCCCCCTGAGGCAGGGCCGCCACTCCTACCAGCGCTCTATCTGAAATTTAGTGCCGGTTGGGGTGGGGGGGAGAGAGGCAGAGGCAAGGTTCAGTGATGGCATGTGGCAGCGGCCCGGATAGGAGCCGTCACCTATACAGGTGTAAGGGTTTTTTCCTCTTATGTGCCCCCGAGTGCAGTGTACAATGGCGTCAGCACGTTGCTGCCCATAGACGCCTGCCCTGCCTGTCCCCCAAATTCCTATCCCAGCGCTTGTAGTACCGCGTCCACTGGGAGTCTCTATCATGCGCCAGGAAGACCCCAGATCCCTCCCAGGAAGAGGAGACCTGTCCCTTAGACGCTCAATCCAACTCCCTCCCCTGCTGACCCCCAGCACCCGGGCTCGCTCCCGAACCCCGGTCACTGGTGTGGCGCGAGGTGTGGCATCCAGTGTCTCAACCCTCAGCACCACCAGGCCGGCCTAAAAATACATTATTACCAGTAAAACATAGGAGCACATATGGGCATACACCTTTTTTTGCTCCTTATCAATAGTAGTGACAATAGTAAATGAAGACTGAGAGCACCGGGGTCTGACAGATCAAATCCTCTGTCTCATCCGACATCTAGTCGAGAGGCTTGAGGAAAATCTCCACAGCCTGCTCGACTGGAGCTGTGGTTGACAAGCTCAACAGAGGCACTGAGGAGCTCACAATTCTCCCCTTGACCGAGGGAGTCTCGACCATCATTGAACAGTCAGGGGAGTGGGAAGAACTCAATCTCTCCCAATCACACGACTGGCACGGTCAGTGCTTGTGCTTCTAGCTGCAGTGGGCTGAGCTCTCCCCCACAGTCTGGAGGGCCAAACACATTTAACAGAATGCCTCCAAAAATTGCCCTCCAACGCTGGCCCTTGCCAGGAGCAGTGCAGAGACCAAGGAGGTACTTATCACAATGGACACTTCCTTCTCGAAGGCAGTAAGTTGCACTGTCAACCCAGCAACCACAGAAGCCTGCTTACGGCCCTTAAGCTGGGTTTTCGGATCCCCTTCCAAAGGTTGGCCAAGGGTGAGCCAATGCTTCCTGTCTTCCAGCGATTCAGGGAGCAATGAAAGGCAAAGGCCACACCTGGCTATATCCTGCTGCCCAGCCGTATAATGCAGGCATGTGTCATGCAGGCTGGTGACCAACATTTGCTGCTGGCACCACACACGGAATTTGAATCCTGGCTTCCTTGGCTCCATCATCGATCTTGAGGGGGAGTCTAACAACCGAGAAATAAGTTTGAAAACTTCGAAGTACTCTGAAAAAACAAGGTTTGCCAACGGTGCAATATCCAAAAGCAGCAGCTGCCGAAGAGGTGACCTGTTCTTTCAGTAGGAAGATCTTACACCACGGGGCTGAGTCAGGGATATGCCACTTGGTAGTGGGAGGAGTTTAGCTTAAAGACATCCAACAGCAAGCCTTTTCCACTGGAATTGATGGAGTGTTGATAGTGAATTTTACCCACACCACTAAAAGTTGGAACTATTTTTAGAACCCATTAACATATACTAAATTTAAAGAAATCTTCTTTAACAATAAACATGACATCCACTTTTTTAATTCTTTTAACTTACATCACATTCCAGCCATTTGCTACTCATTTTAAGATCAGTGCTACATATTTTTATATATACTGACGGGTTGAGAGGTATGCTGCCCTTGTGGGCTGACTTTTTCTCTAACTACTATAAGTGAGGAAGTTGACAGTATCCAGCATTGTAACACAGCAATAAATTATGTTTAAAACTTCTAAACTAGGTCTGTTTTGAAATTCTTTTTTACATTAGCACAATTATCATTACTGTTTACTAATGAGACAATGGAACACACAGCTGGATTTTGGTGTTATGGCACCAATACTGCACCCTGATGTTTTTGCAATTTTTATCTTTTTTAAAAACAAACCTTTTGTAAAAGCAGTTTAAAAGCACAACATATTTTATGTCCAAGATACTGTCAACCCCCCTTTTTTTTCTTTAAAAGGGACTAAAAATGGTGGGGGTGCCAGTGCCCATATTAGGGCGATGTACAGTTGGAAGGTATGTTGGCTAGTAGTTTTTTTGTTTTTTGAGGGGGGGGGGTCAGGGCATGTCATCACCTATGCTGTACGTAAAACACATAATTCAAAAGATACTGAAAATAGCAACAAAAAAAATAAGAATCAACATTTTGACCATCAAATTTTATTAGCTGCATTTAATAAAAAAGAGCTGGAGGGACATCAGGAGCGGAGGCTGGAAAAGAGAGCAAAACAGCATCCACAAGGAAGCTTGCTTCCCAAAGAAGGGACAGAGAGATGCACAGCTCTGAGATGAGCACAAAGTCACAGATCAAATATATGGCTTGATTTTAAAAAGTGGTAGTGCACCATAACCCCTCCCCCCCCAAAAGTACACCCCTGGCGACACTTGGTGGTTGCATGGGGCCACTGCTGGTCCAAATGATCAGATGCCGGCAGGCCTTTCCCTCACCACGCCAAGGTAGAAGGATGGGCTGAGAGAACAGGGAAAATCATGATCAGTATCGACATGCTGGATCAAGGTCACTGCCTCCCCCGGCTCCAGCAGTGCTGATTCTCTTTAAAGCACACTTCCTCTCATGGCAGCAGAGGGGGTCCACAGGCAGGATACACCACAGCACAGAGCACATGGACCACCCGCTGGTATCTGAAGGTAGGGCACTAGGATGTGGGAGTGGAGTCCAGTGGGCAGCTGAGGCACTGTGGTGCCAGAAGGAGAGGGTGCTGGAGGACCATGGGAGGCACAAAAAAACCTGGATGCTATATTGGTACCATGACATCAAAACCCATCACCATGTCCAGTTGTAACCTTACTTTATTCCTGAACAGCAAATGGTCAGAATGTCAATTACGACTATAATTATTTTCAGCATTCAAATAAGTAAATGTGTTTTGCTTGTTGTTAGGTGGTATCATACCCATTCCTGTTCCTCACGGGGTGGGGGGAATCATGCATCCAGTTTTCCATCATTAGCTGGGATCCTACCCTCAACTGTCCATCATGGAAATGAAGAATCACACACTTGCCTGTCCCTCATTAGGGAAAACGACACCCTCACTGAACCTTCAGTACGTGGGATCACAGCCTCACCTGTCCCACATTATTTAAGATATTTACCACGGCAAAGGTGTGGGTTACACTAGGATTTACAATGGGTGGTGTATTGATGGTCACGAGGCTGATAGGCCAAGCGAGCAAAACACACCAGCCGTTGTAAATCCTAGCATAACTCACACCCTTGCCATGGTAAACTGCGATTATACAATGTTCTTTTATTTTGCATTTGAAAATAATATTTTTTTTTGTATATTTCAAATTATTTTTATTGACGTTTTTAGTCCGCGAGAAAAAAAAAAAGTACCCGTCAGTCAGGTCCTGAAAGCGAGTGTGTGTGCGGTTTAATTTTCCACACATAGCGATGTGGACGGGGAGGTTTAAAGTTGTGAGCGGCAGTCACTGAGAACGCGATTTTATCTGGGATGATCAGTCTATTTACAGGTACACGTGTGTATACAATATGATGGGACGGTGTTTTTTTTCTTTGTTTTGTTTTTAAATCAGGCGGGCTTTATTGGGGGGCTTGGGTCATTAGTAGACTGTGAGCATCTGTTCGCTCTGTGCTAGTTTTGGTTTTGTGGAGGTCGAAGTGATTTCGGGGGAGTCATTGGTGCGGCTTCGTGGGGAACTGGCATCTCTTCCTGTTGGTACTGTTGAGGATTTACAACAGGCACGAGGTGCCAGTTAACCAATCGAAGCCTGCCATTTTTGGACCCCATTGTACAAGTATGATTATGAATTGGAGATCATAAATGGAGAAAGCTGATTGGCCGGAAGGTTTTTGAAGCCGTGATGATATCGGGCTACACCATCACGGCTTCAAAAAAGCTCCGGTCACCAGCCTTCTTACACTAAGCGTAATGTTTCCCATCTCCCACAGTTCGCAGTCACCCACTATTGAAAACAAAAAAGAAACTTTGACAACTATCTCCCCTCCACAATTTGCCCACAGTAACTGCTCTCCACAGGAAAAAGAAAACTCTCGCTGTCCTTCAGAGCGCCATGTACTGCAGTACAGAAACAACAGCTCCTCACGCGCTGCCACTAATCCTGTCTCCTGCCGACGGAAAGAAACCGCTGCCGACTACCACGCTAACACCACCTCAACCCACCCGCTCCGCTCGCAGACTACGCAATGACAGATTCCAGTCGCTTGTAGCAAGTGCCAGCTCCTCCGGTTTATTCAGTGAACGGCTGCTCCCCTTCACTTTACCCCACGGCTCAACCACTACTACTTTTAGCTGCATTTACTGACACTCAGTTTTTAAGGAGGGGTGCTCCGGGACAGCATTCCGATGTTTAACCAGCATATTTGACATTCTGCAGACCACCAGCTCTTCCTAGATTTACCAGATTACTCCTTCCCTCTTTCCAAAGCCCTGAAATCCAAAATAAACTCAGCGATTTTGGGGGGGGGGGGGGAGACTAACTCTGTGGAACAGTACACAACAATGGTTGGTACCAAACAGCAGCACATCATGCTGATAGGTGTCAACAAATGAAAACAGCACCACCTACTGCCCAAAACATGACATAGACTAACTTTTTTTTTAACTGTCTACATACACTCAAATAAAAACAGTATTAAAATATTTTAAAACTATTTTTTTAAATTAAATTCATAAAATATTAATTGATCCAGTTCATAATAGCAATAAGGCACTCCAGGGTGTGGTATATCATGGGATATCGTCACTTCTCAGACAGTTGGACGCACTCGGCCTGCGGCCTCAAGCCCAAACACCCAAGGCGTGACGATATCCCATGATATACCACACCCTGTCATGCCTTATTGCTTAATTATACCCCTCACCTGTTCCTCATTAGATGGGCTCATACCTCTCACCAGTTCCATATTGGTGGGATGCTATCCCTCACCTGTCCATTAGGTGGGATCACACCTCTCACCTCCTTCTCACTTAGTGTGAATATACCAGTCACCTGTTCCTTATTAGTCGAAATATCATTCACCTTACCATGCAGTCCCATCTGAACCCCATGGAGAGGGTGCTGTTTCAAAATAAACAAGATATTAAAAAGGTAACTACTCATCAGTTATTTATCAACTGTACCACAAACTCACTCCCTCAAACTATGTCTAACTGGGTGGCACCTGCACCTGGGTGCCTAGGTGCTTGACACACTGGCATCTATCTCTGAGGCTGAAGTACCTGAGACCTGTCCACGGTGACGAAGGTACCCAATACACTGGCACCAACCTGTCCCTCGGAGTTGAGGAATAGGAAAACTGACAGCAATCCCTAGGGACAAACTCACTAGCACCTGTCCCTTGGCCTGTGGTACTGAACACTTACCCTGGGGCTGAGGCCCCTGATACACAAGAGAATTGCCACTGTGGGCGAAGGTACCAGACACCAGTGATGAAAGTGAACAGGAACGCACAGGAACTCAGTTCCTGTACCTTTTTTGCAGCAGGAACAGAGTTCCTGTACTTCTTCTCACTGACACTGGAACTGAAATTTTTAAACTAGCAAAATAATGAGTTTTTGGGCCTGTGACTTGAAATCAGGGATTCCATCACACAATTTACCTGGTACAACAATGATATTTTCCTAGAAATACTTCAATATCCCTAACTGAATCCCATAGTATCTATACAGTTATCCTTCAGATTGAGAAACTTCATTCTGCGTTTCATATTTGCCATTGCCTGAGTTCCTGTACTTCTTGTCTACCACTTGCACCAGTGGCAGACACCAGTCTTTATGGTCCAAGATACCGGACACTCAAGACACGTTCCCCTAGGGGGCTTAAGTACCTGACACAGACACTTGTCCTTAGAGACTAAGATACCAGACACCTATCACTGGGCAGTGGGGGGATGAGGTACAGGACACTGGGAAACTTGTCCTGGAGCGGAGGTACCGGACACCCGTCCATCAGGTAGTGATCACCAGCCACCAAGGTTGTATTTTCTCTGGGGTCGGATTAGGTACCTTTGTTTCAAGTACTATATAAAGGACCCTAACACTCACCAACAGGCTCCAACTCCAGCACCCACCCTACGTCGCTCACAGATTTACTATACAAATTCCTGCCGCGCTGCGAGTTCAACTTTGGGAGTTGTAGTTCCTTCTCGGGATCAACCGTTAAGGACGTGCCAGCGTTCGGCCACCACAAACTATAACTCCCAGCTGCTCCGCGGGAGAACGCACACCGCATTGGCCTCTGGGATTTGTAGTTTTCGTAGGTAGCGGCTGCCGTCGTTGAATGAACAGGCATCGATGGGCTTCCGAGTACGACTCTTGCTGATGTTCAATACTGAGGTCGAGATTCCCGCGCGCATAAAATGGATGCAAATGATGAGTAGCTCGAGGGTGTGGTGGTTTCTTAAGTGGATCTGAGCGACTGCTGAAGAAAAGAGACGGCGCTAAATACCCTGGCCAGTGCTAGGGTTACCACCTTTTAAGAAGCCCAAAGTGGGACATTTCTTACTGAAACATGATTTTTCGCAGGACAATATGTAATCCTGACCAATGCACCAGACTTGTTTTCTCTAAATAATCAGAACTAAGATAAAGTGTTGTAGTTTTTTAGCTGTTTCTAGTGTTTATCATTTTAAGGTATTTTAATTAAGACATTATATTGTTTTGCAGCATTTAGAGGAAAGTCAGACAATTTTTCTACTATAATGTCAGGACATGTAGTATTTTTCATGTTTTTTTGCAGGACACAGCTGCCTAAATCAGGACTGTCCTGCGAAAATAGGGACAGGTGGTAACCCTACTGACCACACGACACGTTTCAAATGGCCAGAGTGTGCAGGTTTTACTTATTTTAAAGACTAATATGCCTAAGAATCGAGGGAAAAGGCAGGCATACTCACTGTACTCTGGAGCAACGGTTTGAAGTATGTACAAAATGGAAATATCTAGCTACACCTCTCAGCAGAGTTGGAATTTTTTTTGGGGGGGGACTTGCCGGGGTTCGGCTCTAAAGTTAAGGCTACCAAATTTCTGGGAGGCTCAAGGGGGACACATGAAGGCGGGGGTCCAGAAGCTCTGGGGGTTTAGATGTGGTGAGAGTTTTGGGGCTTTTAAACACACTTTTGTTAAAACTTTAGTGCTCCTGGGTGGCCCCTAAAAACAGGTACCTGTGCCTAGTGGGCTTTACCCGGTTACCAAAGGATTAAAAAAAAAAAAAATCCAGTTGGACCTAGAGTGGCCGAGCTGTGACCTTTTACACGGCCCTTGCCTGCCACGATTGGCTTATGTAAAGGGCCGCAGGGGCATGCAGTGTGACAGGAATGGCCCGATCGTGGCACACAGCAGCTGCTGAGGAGTGTGCAACAGGCAGGTCACCTCCTCAAAACTGGGACAAAAATCTCAAACTGGAACAAAATCCGAATTTTCAGAAATACTTCGGGACAGCCCTTTTAATATCGGGACTGTCCCAGTCAAACCAGGACATGTGGTAGCATTATCTAACGTGGTTTCCAGTAGCTCACGCACCACTGCCATTGACTTATAATGGAGGGGGGGGTCAGTTTATTTTTTTAATTTCTATTTATTCTTCCCCTGCACCAGAGCCCCGCATCATCGGGAGACGCACCTGGCACCCACAACGCGACATACCTGACGTCCTGGCGGGCCCCCATGGAGCCATGGCTATACTCCCCAGGCGGGTACAGGGCCCAATGCCCTGAGACACTTCTTGTTTCGTCAGTCCCCCCCCGGAGAATCAGGCAGGCGCGGGCCATTAGGGTCCGTCTTCCCAGAGCTCTGGTACTGATTTTGCGCATTATAGGGAGTGGCACGCACCCTGATGTCAAGGCTTCTCCGCCGATGTTTGCCACTCCCAACCCTCTCTGCTTACTCTCTGTTTTCTGTGCCTCCGGCCGCCACCAGAGGCCAGTCAAGCCTGTGCCCCCCTCCCTCCCAGGAGAGGAGAAATGTCCTCCGGATGCTCAGTCCTCTCCCTCCCCTTCTGACCCCCAACGGCCTGGGTTTATTCACGAACCCGGGTCGCTGGTGTGGCATCCAGCACCACCGGGCCGGCACTGGGGGGGTTAGTTTAAAAATAGTGCCCTTTCAGGCCCCTATAGCTCCCAGAGCTCAAAAATTATAATTCCAACACTGCTAAGAATAGATAGAGGGCTCGATATGGTCAGTGTAAAGGTATTTTTGTATTAGCTTAGTTTGTGTGTCTAGAAATAGCTCTAAAATTATGAGAACCATAAAGTTAGAGCTAGACAGCAGAGCAAAAGTAAATTTGAGCGTGAAGTACGTGGTGCTATTCAAAATGCAAAGCAGTTGAGGTGTGACCAAGCAGAGCATCAGCACGCAGCCTAGGAGGGAGGTCAAGCTCCTTGCCTCCTGTTTGGTTAGGACTGAGGCAGAGCTTTTCTTGCTAATCCTGGGTCATAACTCCATAGGGAACTATTTTAAGGGGGCAACAAGGCTTTGCACAGCTGCCATGTTCCGCACCCCCAAGACAGCCAGCGCAACCATCCATACTTTTATTTCTTGAGAGTCAAAACTAGAAGGGTTGGCTACTGAGGCTGTCTTTGTATGTCAGGGACAGTACAACTTTTCAGACTCGGAGGAGGGGGGGTTGGAGTGTTTGTGGGAGAAATATATGACAACTGCATTTTCCGATGCATGGAAATGTAACCCCCCACCACCATTAATTTGGGGTTTACCTTAATGCCTTCCTGAGCTCTTTCCATGCCCACTGCCAAGCTGATGTACTGTAGGAGTAATAGAGCCAAGGGTATCTGTTTGCTTCTGTTTATTTGCTTGTGAGTGCCATGCTGTGCCTCCACACCTGTCCCTATAAGAATCCAGCCAATATGCTGGCCCTTCGGTGCAGCGGTTGGTTTTCCACTTGCAACGCCGGCGACCCGGGTTCGGGAACAGACCTAGGTCGTCGGAGGACCAGCCGGGGGGAGAGGGATGGAGCGTCCTAGGACTGCTCTCCTTCTCTGGGGGGAAGGTGGGGAAAACGGTGCTCGAGGGACACCTGGCGGAGGCCGAGGGTACCACAAGTAGCCAGTGTCTGGACGTCCTAGGGGGTGGGGTGGATGTGGGACATCATGGCACGTCCCCAAACACAAGAAAAAAAACAGAAAAATCCACCACATAGCGTTCTCATAACGCCCCTCACCGCTCATTCATTCACTCCCAGGCCGACTCCCGGCCGGACCAAAGTCGGCACTTTGGTGCTGCAAACCAGCCCCTGGAGGGCAAGCCAAGGGGACAGCGGGGAGTAGCGGCTCATATGGGAGTGGAGGGTGGAGGGGACCATGACCGGGCCAAAATTACCGATGCTGTTGTGCAGCCCAAAAGTAGAATAAATAAAAGAAAAAAAAGAATCCAGCAAATATGTGTATAGTGAATGGTCTGGGCTGGGTCCGAGTAATTTAAGGCTAGCGACCAGCCAGACACAACTCTGATTTGCTCCACTCTGCAGTTGATAATGGTGCAGAGGGAGCCTGAATAGGAACTGTGCTTATATACCTCTAGTGTATTTTTTTTTTTTTTTATCATGTCATAGTTTTTCTCCTCTACCCGTCGGCCCCATCCGACTGACCCCCAGCAGCTCCCCCTCCCCAGCATTACGCTCTTACCTGCCCGGCCTGGGAGCAGCACATGCTGACCGGCATTTTGCCTCTGATTTTTCTCCCGGAGGCCCCAGGAGTCAGCGTGCATGCGGCAAACAGCCCTGGTCACGGCCTCCATCCCCCACCCTCTGGCCTGCTGCCTAGGCCCCCTTCTGGCCCAGGCTTCCTCCAGCCTCTACTGGAGGTTGCCCATCAGCCAAGGGGCACCACACTTCCTCCCCAGAGAGGAGAGCTTGCCTGTCAGCAGCTCAATCCAGCTCGCCCCCGTGCTGACCTCTGATGCCTCGGGCTCGGGCTCGTTTCAACCCGGTCGCAGGCATGGGTCGGGGGTAAGGCACTGAAGCGTTTCTAGTCTCTACTAACCGGGCCGGTTACTCTGTGTGTGTATTGTTATATTTGAATCGGAGAAATTTGTTTAACCTGCTTTCCTTGCAGTTTGCCTTTCGGAATGGGAGCCACCATGTTTGATTCGGGACTTCCAGTAAGTGGGCCAATAGGACTCAGGGGACCTCAAAGGGTCCTTAGCCCAACTGCCTCGTGGGAAGGAAAAATTGTAGTTTTTAGGTTGGTGCCTAAACTGAACAGAAGGGGGAGTCCAGCTTGTGAATGGCAGCTTCCCCAGCAAACCCAAACTCAGGAATCCAAGGGAAATACTCAGAACTGTAAGAGACAGGGATCAGTTAGAGTTGGAGCTTAGAGTGTGAGCAGCTCGAGCTTTTGAGCAGCGGTTCCCTGAACTGAACTTAGAGGAATCGGCAGGAAGAGGCCTAACTTGCCTCCCTGCCACTGTTTCTCTTGCAATGGACTGCCTGACTGCAGAAGTCGGAACAATCTGATTTATGACTGACACTGCAGCAGAAAGTATCAGAGAGTTTAAAAGCATTGCTTGTGAGCTGGACCAAAGATTTGCTCCTGTGAATTGTTCAGCCCAGCTAGTATGAGAGCCTGTATTGGTTCGAGAGGTTTGCTCAGTAAATGACTGCAATAGCAACCAGACTGTATCCAATCAGTGAAAATTAATGCTGTATGATTTAAATGTGCCGAATGTCCCTCGTGTGTCGAGCCCTGCCTGTTCACAACCCGATTTGCTACGCCAGCTGGAGGCCTCACCAGCAAACCAAACTGAACTTCGCCAATGTGCTTCTCACATCTGGGCCCTTGCCAACCTGGCCCAGACCGACTGCCTTGCACCAGAGACCGTCCTCGGCGAGAGACTGGCTTTGGGGATCCAGCCCTTGTGCAGGAACAACTCACAGGTTACAGCCACCTGGAGTGAAAGGCCGTGAAGAGGAGGTGTGTCCCCAGACTCATCGGTGATCAACATGAGGTCTCCATATCGCCAGCCACATCACAGCCAGCTGGTAGCATGAGTACAACCAGGATAGCTCCCTGCAATTATCTGTGGTACCATCTGATTTCTTCTTGGGTCAACTGGCCAGGATTTCAAATAGTCACCTTGTTGTTGTGCATGCTAACTGCCTTTCTTTCCATCAAGGACCCCAACAATGTCTGCAGCGCCGGCCACGCCCATGCAATGCCTCTGGCTAGCCAGCATTCCATCCTGAAAACCCAGTGTTGTAGAACTAATTATTTTGGACTAAAAAGTGTATGCCAAGAACCTGAATTCAGTCAGTATATTAATCATTTAACTAAAGTCGTGCCTCTTCCTTGTTTACGACCCCTGAATAAATCTGATTGTTATTTCACATTTAACCTGGCTCATGTGCATATCATTAGTTGGGTTACAGTACTGAAAGTGTGTATTTGCTGTGCTAACTTTGTTTTACAGGGGTTTCCAGGGATGTTGCTGAAGGCCAGACCCTGGGGGTGTGAAGGGTGTGAGCATATTATTAATGTCACTGGCTGACTCTGTGTTAACTGCTATTAAAGGTTCAAAGCCACTGGGGGGGGGTAGTGGGTGGTTATAGCTTCCCAGAGGGCTATAACAGGTTAGACATATGTCCCCACAACTGTTACTCTGGGTGGAGGCACCTTAATACTGAATCCATGCCCCCTCATCTTGTGGTCAGAGATACATGAAGAGGTAGTAACCTTAGGGATAGTGCCACATAGTGGTTACAGAAAGGGGCAACAAACAGTGCCATGGTATTGGTATACAAAAACTGGGTTTATAGTATGAGGTGGGGCAACAAACATGATAATGGTTCGCACATTTTATTGTCTGGCTTCACCCATGATGGTACTAAGTTTCATTGTTGTTGGTGCAAACCTCAGAAAAACAGAGCTGTTGTTCGTGCATCCAGATGATTGGTGTCTGCACCTACATGCATTTTATGTTCCCTGTCGACTTTTCAGGATCCCATGGATAGAACTCTGCTTCCAGGAAAAATGCTTATGTTTTTCAACTATTTCAGATGTCCACAGGCAGAAGCAGTGGACCCTTTGTATAGGGGAGATTCCACTTAGCCTATGTCTTCCCTCTGCTATCGTTAGTCACAGGGATTCTAAGAAATTGTGAGCCATCAAGAGGAAACTTCCTCCTGGTAGGACTGGAATGGCCAAGAAGGCCTTAGTTTTCGGATCTGATAAGTCGCTTAAGTCAGGATCCATTCAGATTCACACTCTGCAGGAACCTTATGGGTCTGGGTACCATGCTGCATCGGAATCCAGACAAACTACAACTGGCATCCTGACTCCTGAGAAGAAGCAGTTGAAACTGGGATACTTGACCAAGATGATGTGGTGGACACTCTCATGTCCTCGAGGAAAATGTCTGCTTCTCCTGTGCTACCATGGGATCTAAATTTAACAAGGTTCCCATAGATGTTGCGTTTTTTTCCACTGCCTTCTGGGCTCAAACAAGGTTATGGTAATTGGGTTGTTAAACTGCTGATTTTGGGCTGGGGTCGTATCCAAGATTTAAATTATTTGCATGGTGCCTTCACCTAGAGAAAGGTTTAAGTGGGCCTGGTATAAGTATGGCACAACTTCCTGGGATGCAATAATTCCTTACAGGATCAACCCACTGATGTACTGCAATAGCAGTTAACCCAATGAACATGCACAGAAGAAAGAGTTCTGGAGGAACTCAAAAAATTAAAGGTCGTCAAAGCAATGGGGCCGGGTGCAATATACCCAAGAATACTGAAAGAGCCTAGGGAGGAACTGGCTGCACTAGTGGCAGAACTCTTCAGCAAATCATTGGATAGTGCCGAGGTCCCTGAGGACTTGAGAAGGGCTACAGTAATACCCCTCCACAAGAGTGGGAGAAAAGAAGAGGCAGGAAACTACTGCCCAGTCAGCCTGACCTCGGTAGTAGGGAAGCTAATGGAATTCCTGCTAAAGGAGAGGATAGTGGCATTCTTAGAAGCAAGCGGACAACTAGACACAAAGCAACATGGCTTCATGGCAAGGAGATCTTGCCAGACTAACCTAATTGAGTTCTTCGACTGTGGACTGGGGGGGTTGTTAGACGTGGTGTGCCTGAACTTCAACTAAGCCTTCAACTCTGTTCCACACAGGAGCGTAATAATCAACAAGCTGGAGTACACAGGCATTGGGCTAAAAATAGTAAACTGGATCAAAAGTTGGCTCAACGGGAGGATCCAGAGTGTACTGGTAAACGGTACGCTGTCAAGGCGGGAAGGCAGGGTAACTAGTGGAGTTCCACAGGGTTCAGTACCGAGACTGATCCTTTTCAAAGTATTCATCAGTGACATTGCTTAAGAACTAGATGGGAAAGTGTGCCTGTTTGCGGGTGATGCAAAGCTCTGCAACAGGGTGGACATGTCCGAAGGGGCTGTAGAGATGGAGTCCAACCTAAAGAAACTAGAAGTATGGTCAAGAAACTGGCAATTGAAATTCGGCACCAAAAAGTGTAAGGTTATGCACCTAAGAAGATGCAACCCAGCAAGGAAATACTTTCTAGGAGGGGAACAGTTGGCAGCAACAAAGCACAACCATGGCCTTGGGGTAATCATCTTTGATGACTTGGAGGTGGGCAAGCAATGTGAAAAGGCAGCACTAAAGGCAAGCTGTATCCTGGGATATATAGGGAAGGCATCACAAATGGGAGATGGGAGGTGATCATGCCACTGTACAGGTCCCTAGTGAGGCCTCACCTGGAGTATTGCATTCGGTTCTGGAGACCACAACTCAGGAGCATGGGTGTAGGCAGGCATACTCCAAGCACTCCATTGTGTGCAATTTTATTTGGTGGGGGGGGGGGGGTAGCAAATAGGCTCTAAACTGCTTCCTTTTTCCATGAAAACTAATGAAGAAAATATTGAACCTTTCTGTAATTTTATTCATAGGAGTCGAAACTTGAAGGACTGGTCACTAATACTCTCTTTGCATCCCAAGGACAATACAACTTTACAGGTTCTGTGCTGGTATGTGGGTGTCTTAGGGAACAATGCATGGCATTTGTATTTATACATGCATGGCAACAACCACTGTCATGAGATACAAAAGTTGTATTTATTGTGCCAAATGAGGCAACAAACACAGTCCTGGTGTACATTTGTATATTGTCTGGCTACACCCCGGGGAGGTAGCTCACCCTAACCGGGGGGGCGGGGTAGCAGTGAGCCCACTTGGTGTGCAGATCTGAAATCCCTGGCTACACCCCTGCTCAGGAGAGATATAGACTGATTAGAGACTGTACAGAGGAGGGCGATGAAGATGGTGCAGGGTCTGCACCACGAGCCTTATGAAGCAAGACTAAGGCAAATCAACATATAATCCCCGGAACAAGGAAGAAATAGGAGAGACATGACAAAGACCTTCATATACCTAAATGGTTTCAACACAGTGCAGGCACAGAGCTTTTTTCAGGAAAACAGCTTTACCCGGACTACAGGTCACGAAATGCGCCTGAGGGGAGGTAGGTTCAGGAGCAACATGAGCAAGTTGTTCACTGAGAGGGTGGTTGAGCCATAGAACGGCCTGCCCACGGGGGTGGTGGGGGCTAAGACAGAGAATTTTAGCTGCCATGGGACAGATAGTGTGGGAATCTCAAGGAAGCAACAAACTAGGTGGGGGGTTCAAATCCATGAGCAGACTAGATGGATCATACGGTCCCCCTCTGCCATCACATTCTGTGTTATACTCTGTGGTGAGGTATGTCCAGACAGTAAATATGAACAAAACAAATGCTTTATTTAGGGTCAGCTAGTATGCCCTAAAAGGAAAGCAAAGGTTAGGCAATGAGGTAGTCAGACTGGACCTCAGTTGGTTCTTCTGTGCCCATCTGGGGCTGTTTTTCCATTGCCCTTCCAGGCTGAGCCCAAATAACAGCAGTCTGCCCCTGAACCACGCATGTGTAGTATGGTTGCTATTGCCCTGCGCACCTGTACTGGAGCACTACTCTCTCCCAGCTGGTACCAAGTGTATAGCCCTTTAATTACTACAGTACTAGGCAGCTCCTTGTGTTTCACTGTGTACTTAGCCATGGAAACGGTGTAGGCCCAATGATGTTGCACATGGTTGGCTGACAGTGGTGCACATAAAGAAGTACTTTGTTGCAACTCACTTTAATATATCGCTATTTTTCTCCTTGATCGGAGCAGACACCCACCAGCCACTGGCACCTGCACCCCTGAACTGGGTCTGGCGTGCAAATTTATACACCCCATCTACACAGGCCAGCCAATGGGCAGGACCCCACCTCAAAGTACCTGCAACACGGACCCGGCGAAGACACTTCTCCTTGTCCAGGGGCGCAGGGTGCGGCCATCACCCGCCGAAGTCGCCCCACCACCATTTTCCACCAATTTTTCACCCCTTGAGGAACTGGTCATACAATGGCATCACGCCAATGTGCTGATGCCCACCGCGCTGCTCCCCACTGTGTACGCAACTGTGGTGCTCCTAGCCTCCGCTAGGGGCCGCCACAGCGCAGTACAGTTTCTACACCCACCCCAGAGGAAGGAGCGCTGTCGTGGGATGCTCAATCCTTCCTCTCCCCTGCCAACCCCCTGCGTCCCAAGTCCATTCCTGAACTCGGGTCACCGGCATGGCGCAAGGTGTGGCATCTAGCGCCACCGGGCTGAAGAGAATCTCTTTTTATTTGGCCATTCCATCCCACCCCCCTTCCCCTGTTTTTTGGGTCTGCAACAACGGAATCTGGTGCTGCTATCTCCATCTGTATATTTTTCCAGCCCTCTGTCTTGCCTGATGTGTGGAGTGCTGGGCTCTTTCCTGGTTCCCTAGAGGGAGGTATGATCTCTGGCAAGGAACTGAGGAGAGGAGGGCTGCCCATATTTGCGTATATGCTGATGCTTGACATCATCGTGGGCAGCCCTGGTGGACTGCTTGCAAAAGTTTCTGTGTGGTCCTAGTGCCTGGTGTCTGTAAGTTCCAAAGCTGTGTCCTGATGAAAGAGATTCTCTCAAAGATCTACTGTTCTGGTAAATACGTAACTGTTCTTTCCCAGTGCTCTCTGTGACCTTCCTTTTGAGCATTTATTAGTTGTTTCCCAAGACTCTGTCTCCCTCAAGGTGTATTCCCTAGTAATAGTTTACTCTGTGAGATGGATTGGTTAGCTCAGGCTCTATCTTGTAAATAACCGTATTTCATTTTCTATCAGAATAAGCTTGCCCTGAGCACCGTATACTTTTTTCCCCAAAAGTGCCCGCTGTTTTCGTGTGAACCAAGAAGTGTGCCTTCTGCCTATTCACCTCAAGCCATTGAATTTGAAAGAAAGACATATGCATAAGCTTGATCTGCACTGAGTGGTCAGAAAGTACCTTACACAGTCAGAAGCTTTTTGTAAGTCTGATAACTTTTCGTTATAGAAATGCAAAGAAGGGGCACAAGTCTTACAAGGTTACCTTAGCTAGGTGAGTCAAAGCATGTGTAGCAAAGGCTTATGTGACTTGTAAACCAAAATCACCATCTTTGTTTAAAGTACATTCAACCAAGGCAGTGGAGCTTCCAGGAGAGAAAGAGCTAAGGCCTTGGTTGAGTGTTGGCACCAAAACGCAGTCTGTTGGTATGGGCTCTCCTCCCCTGGCTAGCTAGGAAAGACTGAAACAGTCTGAAAGACGTCTTAAGACTCGGTCTCAGGACATACCCCTCCACAGATTCCCTCTGTCCTTTCCACCCTGTCCTAGCTGGCAGACAGCTCCTTGAATTTTTTTGTTTGTTTTTTACAATTTCTGCAGCTTATCTACTTCTGGTGGCGCTCTTTGTCTCCACCTTTAAGCAGGTGTACAGCAGCACAGAAGGAATTCTTCAGCTTCTGCTTTGTTTTGCGGTGGCTGAGCCTGCATGTTGGGAACCCAAAGTTGCAGTGCCTTCTAGGGCTGCCAGGGAAACACTTGTGTGCATAAAAGAGGAAAACAGATAAAAAGTGGGATCTGCCATTTTAAACATCACTTAGAGTCAACTTTTTGTATAAAAAAAACTGTTTGCAACACATTTGCAACTACGGTTGGCACCAAATTCGTGTAAACCCTCCATTTTATGCTGCATTTTTAGAGCAAACATAAATGCTTTGCAAAATGGAACTGCCCAATTTTGAAAATGGAAAATCAGTGGCCCTGGCCTGCAAAATCCTACACTTTGCTTGCAGAGTCATAGTCTACCCTTCCCCACAGAACACATGGTAGTAGCTGGGGTTTTAAGGACCAGGGAGGTATTTCTTGAAGGAGTTGTGGCCCCTGCACCATCGAGTGGGTTCCTGCACTGTCATCTGTGCATGCATGCTGATAGATGCCATCTTGGGAGGCCAAAACTGCACTTCTCTGGGTACAGGCCCCACATGTGCAGAAACTGCAGTGGCCATTTTGGTAAGTCTGCACATGCGCATTGGAGCAGGGTGACCATTTTGAAAGGCTGTCTTAGCCTTGAAACCTTTACAGCTGTTAAAGGCACAGAATCCAGGACTATTGGCCAATCCACCTCCTACTGCCCATCTTGTGGTAAAGCGTCCTCCTCTAAGAAAAAGGCCCAGTGCTTATCGGGCTCCACCTCAGGCTTCCCGAGCAGAGAAACTCATCAGAGACAGAATCCAAATGGAACCCCACCCCCCTTTCTCTGGGATAGTACCTAGGGGCTTCACGTAGCAAATTTAAATCTTCTTAGTAAGAACTTGAGAAGCACCCCACAACTTAAAGCACATCAAGGAAGTAGAACTCAGAGAGGCTGTGGATGTCCCCAACTCAAACACAAGATCTTTTATGTGCACCATCAGGCAGCAAGAAAAAGTAACCAAGGCCTAATGCTTCAAACTGGAAATTATGCCAGGCTATAGGATCCACTGGACAACTCGTACTGCCTAGACAAAATTATGAAATACCTAGATATGCAAACAGAAACTGCTGTATATACTCATGTATAAGTCATTCTACATATAAGTCGGGGGTTATTATTTAAGTATGTGACTAGACCATCTTGTCATTGACCCACGTATAAGTTGGTACTGTAACTTCTGGCTGACAAGGACTGAAAAGGAGCCCATTAGGTGCAAAAGAGTCGAGGATTAAAAAAAAAAAAGACAAATGAAGCAGTGTGGCTGCAGCTGGAGCTAGTTAGAGCTACAGAGGTGTGAGGTACTTTTCTTGGGTACTGCCAAGAACAGATGCAGCTGCCGAGAGACGGGCTAACAACGGGTCAATTAGGTGCAAGCAGTCAGAGGCTAAAACAATTGAAGTAGGGCAGCTGCAGTTAGAGCTACAGAGATGCGAGCTGCTTTTCTAAAGTATGTGTTAAGCAATGAGTTGGCAGGCATTAATGGTAAAGTGTTCTATTTTTTGATTCCGAAGGTGAACGTTGATTTTATGATACGATCTATATGACGTGCGTATAAATCGGAACTCTGTTTTTAGCACTGAAATCTGGTCCCAAAAATCCAACTTATACGCGAGTATATACGGTAAACTGACATGAAATAAGGGAACGGGGAAATTGTTTAACTAGGAAAGGCACACTAAGCCGGAGCTTGTTTCCAGGTGCAACCTGAGGGCACAAGGAAGTTAAGTGACTTGCTCAGGGTCACACAGCATGCAAGTGGGGGCTGATGGGTTTCAAACCCAGGTCTGCAGGTTTGCAGCTCAGTGCCATTAACCACTATGCTATACTGCCTCCTGAAATAAGGACACTTAGATCATTCCAGTAGTGCTCAGAGCAACGGGACTAATCAAAAAGAACTTTCAGGCACGTCTAAATATGCTACCAATATCCGTGACACCCTATGAACTGCAAAAGGATGCCATCCTGGGGACACTACACATGAGAAAAGCACTCTCATCAACCATCAAAGATTAATATAGTGCTGATTTCCTGATTTTTGAATATGCCCTGGCTTAAAAATGGGGTCCATGCTCGTCCTGGCACTAGAAATCTCTGAACATTTGGAGACACTAATCCTTCTAGTGATAGAGATAACTTCCTGTAATGCACAAGAAACTCAAAGCTTCTGCCCTTCACAGGCTCAGCTGGGCACATGGGGCTGTGGCCATTATGGCCTCAGCATAGGCACACACACTGCAAAAGGCGTCAGCTCTGCAAAATGCCAAAAATCTACACGGTAAGTGAAAAGCATACACTATCAGGAGGCCAAACCCCCAGGGCACATGTACAGATGGCAGCCATTAAAGAAATCACCCACTCCACTCCAAAAAGAAGCAACCAGTAATATACCAGGACAACAGAGATTCTAAGGACATGAAGTCCTACTGAGACTGGGTTGTTCCCGGTCCATGGTACTACTACTTTAGGGTAAGACTTTCGCTATTTAGAACTACTTCTCAGAATGAGTGGTAAATACTTGGACTAGACTGCTAGAGCATGGTGGTATCAGCTAATAGTGTTTTATAGTACATGTGGAACCTTTCCAGTCAGAAGCCAGGGTTACACACTCTTTAATTCTTGGCAAACTTACACCAGTCATATTAGTCTCCATAAAATGACTGTTCAGTGCTCAGAATGGTCATTTTATTGTCAATAAAATAACGATAGTGACAGCATTCTCTTTCTTGCATTCTGAGTGGTCTGTACTTACAGCAGCAAACACATGACTCATAATAGTTATAATGTGCTAGTAGGGTCACTGTCCTCTGCAGTAGTGTGATTGCCTCGTTTTTACTCAACAGTCACATTATTGCCTCCTGCAATGACTCAGCTAGCACATTATAACTTAAATAACCTTAAGGTTAGGCTGGGAAGTACTGTACTTTAAAGAAAATCCGATGACAGGGTATTCCCACTCAGCTACAGGAACGGAGGAACTCAAAGGATCAGTAGTCTTCTGTCACCCCTTAAAGGGGCACTGTCACTTCTTTTTGTATCATACTATTTCTTGTTGAAAACCCACATTTTATGATTATTTTTCTTCTCTAAAATTCACTGATTTTGCTGTTTTTTTATCTGCTTCCTTTTTCAGTAGAACTGAAATGCACGTTAATGATGTAATTATACCCAGCCTCGTATTTTAAATCTTTGATCTACTCTTATTGCATATTTCATTGTACATTAGAAACACCCCGTAAACAGTGCAGTCTTTCAGCATGCAGTAGTTCCCTCACTACATCGTGATTGTCTAAACAGTGCTGGCGGTGTTCCAGAATCCAGGAAAGATGGGGTGAGAGTTGATCAAGGATTGTAAACAGATCTTTTAGTGAGGTAACACTAGTATGTTGGGAAGTGTGTTTTTTTTACTTTTTAAAGGAAAAAAAGAACAAGAATCAACCTACCAGTTACATCGGCGATATCTATGGAATGTGAGCAATCAGAAAATGTGTGTTTTTTAAGATGGGGACACTTTAAGGCCTAAGGGTGTTGACAGTGTCCCTTTAAATATGTATTTATGCAAGTATCAGCACCGTCTTTGACATGGAGATTAACTCCTTTGCCCCCATAGCCGGAACCATCTATTGTTGAGCCCGACCCAAAATGGCAGAATTTGACTAAATCCCACGGGTATGTCTGCCATACCCATGGGATTTAGTAAAATTCTGTGAAAATAGCACTGGGTATGCAGCTATAGACCCAGTTAGTTTTCCATACATAGGGACTGTATTAATGCTGGGGTAATGAAACATCACAATCTCGCGACGTTTCCAGAGAGATCGCAGTGCTTCTGAGGTGCCATATTTAAAAATGTCAGGGCCACCGGGGGATTATCTGTATTTTAACGAGTGAAACAGTAAATAAATCTGATGCTTATTATGGTGAACGCAGGGCAGGCCAGAGCGGTGAAGCCCCGATCTGTGCAGTGGTCGGGGCTTTTCCGTTGCCAGTAGTTATCCTTTAAGAGCACTTAGAACCTGTGTGTATCTAATTATTGCACTGCCTGGCAGTGCCATGTATGCCTGTCAGTCACAGAATTGGTCAGTCTGGGGCTTGTCCTCATGAAGAGAACATCTGCAGCACAGAATAAACCTGCATTATTATTATCTTATGCATCCGTCCAGTTATTCACACAGTCTAGGTAGGGTCCTCACCAGCAGCAACCGAATGGTCTGGCAGACGGCAAAGAAGGTAAGGGGTCCTTTAGTGGGAGACCAAAAAAAAAAATGCCACACATGGTGGAGAATGCGGCCCTTCTTCTGTCCAGAACCCCATCTCGCTTGTTTGCATCGTTGGCACCCCAAAGTCATCATTCCAGTATGTCTGAACTGCTTGAATGATTATTTCCAACACAGCCTGGTTGCACAGAAATAAATATGAACTGTGTCCTGTTCCTTGATGCCGCCTGCAGCCCTCCTACTGTAAAAGAATACAAAAGAAAAGGCTTCTCACGGCTGGCCAGTGGCTCCATGTCTGGCCTTTTCAACTTTAATTGGGCCAAATCCTATGCTCCATGGAGCTGCTACTGTACCCCCTCCCCTAGCTCCTACCTTGTAGCAGGATTTTTTTCAGAACTGTTCCGTTATGGCCCAGCAAACTCCCACGTACAGCTATCACACCCAGGGAGGCTCACAGCTCCGAAAAAAAAAATAAATGCACGGTACAAAGAGTTCTGCTCTCCTTAAGTCAGCATCACTCTCGAGTGCCACTTCTACTCACAGTCTGCCAACCTGGAGGGAAGAAACACAGCTGCTAACTCCTTCATAGAGTGGCCCATCTCCTCCGCAAATTGGCCCACTCCTGAACTCATGGCTGCTGCGCTAGACCTCCACTCAGGACTGTAGCTTGGTTCTGGTCCCTCCTACGTTAGACAGCTCCACAGTCTGCTCTCCTCTGCACACAGGCAACCTCAAGAAGCAGTCCACTCCCCAACTCACCACTGCAGTTCTCCTCTTGCCCCTGCAGCCGCATGAAACCTCTGCTCCCCTTGGCTCACTCCTGCAAGATTCCTCCACAGAGCTCCACTGCCTCCCACCCATGGCTTCTTTGGGGGCCTGCAGCCACACAAACAGCAACCACTGCTTCCCTCTTGCACCAGCAGCCACATGAAGCAATCCGCTCCCTGACTTACCCTGCTCGGCCACGCTACAGATTACGGCTATACAAACAGTAAAATCTGTGGAGCATCTCTAGACATAAATAAATGAGAGGCACAAAAGAAAAACCCAACAAGCACAAGTAAGGTCAATAAATAAACAGGGCACAGTAGTTGGCGATACCAGATGATTAAGGATCCCCCTTGTGCGAAAAAACTATTTTACCTCAATACAGTAGTGATGGGCTAGCAACATCACGCACATGCATACGCATCCACAGACTGAAATGGCATACAAAGACACACCCAACGTTGTCAGGTTAGCAAAAGGTTATTTATTGCACACGGTCTAGTCACACAACTTGAAAAAGTACGAAATGCATTATTGTACAAGCTCAAAAAGGTAAAAACCAGACAGCGATTCAGCATTGTATTAGTCTCTATAAAATGTTTATCCCAAGGTGCAGGCAGAAGCTGCAGCTGGTAATGAATTGAGTCTCTGTTAACTTTTTTTGTTTCCGTGGTCCAATAGACCTCAAAACATCTCACTGCAAACAATTTCATAGGGTTGCTAAGTTGTCAGAGAAGGATGAAAATTGGTCTATTGTAATCTGTGAAATAGCGCTTTATGTGGGGGCACTATACCCCCGGGTGCACCAGTGAAGTATTTGTGCCATCAAACATTATTGTAATAGTTTTTTGTATTTGGGGGGCTCTGCCCCCCATTATTTATTTTGGTTTATATTGCACTGCAATATGTATTCTCGCCCCCCTCCCATTATGTGTTTTATTTGCTTAAAATTTCAGTAAAATATTTGTATTAAGCAGTGCAGTATTAGTCCAAGTGTGCGGAGCAACGGCACCTGAAAGTGACGTAATTATCCACGAGCGCAAGAGGGGTCCGTAGTCCTCCGGTATCGTCGCTCAAGCAGAACACAAGAATAAAATAAATTACTACGGGACAGTAAACTGCATATTCAGCACAAACCGGGGCAGTGTCAAACGAAATGGGCAGACCAATAAAACAAACGGCACAATTCACAGGGGGCAGAATATAAAATAAAAACAAAGCCTGGTAAACAGCAGAACAAAAATAAAGCACAGTATAATAACCAAAGGAGTAGTTAAATACAGTAATTCCCCTACATTTGTGCCACTCACCACAGAAAACTCTTGCCAAATTTTTCCTCTCAGTGGGGAAGAAGGACAGCAGGGCAGCAATCGCCATTTTGACCATCACAGATCAGCCAGGCAGCCTCCTAGCAAGAATCCTCCATCTTGGGTACTGCAAAACAACAAGACAGGAAGTGAACCTTAACCTTCCTGCTGGCAGCCATCTTGCTACAGTCAGGCAGTCAAATCACACAGGAACTGCATGTCAGAGTTCGGTGGCCATCTTGTGAAGGGCACAATTTTACCTAATTCCATAGAAATTAATGGCAATCCTATTGAAATAAATGGATACTGCAACAAATAGCTGATTTTTGCAATTAAACCTTTAAATAACAAACAACACAGAACTGAGTGGGAATTCTTTATTAAGATGTCATTTGATGAACTTTGCTACAAAAATATGTACTTTTGTCTACAAAAATAATTTTTGCTCTGCACTTCATCTACGACACGACGTCCCATCTCCTGCATGACGGAAACTCCTTCTCACCTATACAACCTTCGCTCGGTGAAACGAAGCTCATCTCCAACCACACTGTCTGACGACAACACAGATATGGGTGCCGGAACATCCAGAGTTCTACCTTCACCCACCTCAAGGGTGTGGGGCTACAGAATCGAAACAGTCCTCCATGGCATCCAGTCCATCTCAGTTCAAGGAGCACCAGCTATGCAAACTATTCAAGATGACCTGGCATACATTAAAGCTATTTCACCAGGGTCCATACCAGCCTACAACCAGTACCCTTCTCAGCCTTGCCTCATGAAGACACTGTCGACTGGCTCAAACAATTCCAAGCCTGGATCTCCTTGCATGGTTGGACTGATGCTGTGCGTATTTCCAATGCCTTGCATTTGTTTCTGAGAGGGACTGCCATTTCCTGGTTCAATGCACTTCCAGACCAAGTCAAAGGAGATACTGCCGCACTGTATACAACCTTCAAAGCCCATTTTCTCCAAGCACATCCACCCTGGTTATTAGAGCAACAGCTGTGGGAGCGCACCATGCAACCCTCGGAATCTCTTGAAGCCCTCATAGTGGACATTGAGTCTCACTGCAAACATCTGCAGAAACCTGAGAAAGAACAGATCACAATATTTGTCCAGGGACTGCTTCCTCAACTCTGTCTTTATGTAATCCAACAGAAACCAACAACCTGGATGGACACAATCCCAGTGGCATGACTCGCACAAGAATCCATAGCAATGTCCCAGGCCACTTGTGTACAAGTACCTCAGTCCTCACAGTTAGCCACACTTGCAAGATGTGTCCAGCAGCAGCAATCAATGATAGAAACGTTCGCTACAACTATCAATACTCTGCACCGCAGCTCACTGCTTCTGCTACCTCTGTCAATGTTCTTCGACCATTTTGACAGCGACTATATCCACCTCCACTTTCACGAGAACCAGTGACCTGCCAGTGGTGTGGATTCAGGGGACATACTGCCGCTGTCTGCCGAAAGCTAAAGTACAACAGAAATCAAGAGAACTACAGGCACACACCGCCGAACAGTCAGCAAGATAACTGCAATTATTACTCCCAGGATCAGGGGAACACAGCAACTGACCACCCCTCTGATTCTCACACCTCAAACAAAATGCGTCCTCCAACTGCGAACTCAGGCACACTCTCACTCCCAGGGGCAAAGGTACATCTCATCCGATCACCTCTCCTAGCAAACTACGTACCTGTAATTATCGGAGATTGGTCCACGCATGCCTTGGTCAACACTGGGGCGGAAATATCAGTTATCAACAGTAGTATTCTGAACAACCAATCTATTCGTCACATACTGTACCTAATGTTTCTCCAGCCGACATAAAGTACATTATCAAAGCAAGTACAGCTACAGTACCTATCACAGGCATGGTCCATCTCATGCTCCGCTTTGGCTCACAGCAAGCTGCTGTCAAGTTTTACATAGTGCCTGATCTTACACCTGCAATAATTCTTGGCCTGGACTTTCTGAAAACTCAGAAAGCCATCCCAGACTTTGCCTCAAACTGTCGCTAGATCCTCAGAGGCAACTCGCAGCAATAGACTCAGTCACTGTGCCTCCTCAGTCAGAAATGGTTTTGATTGCCAAGATTCGAGGTGAACCACTTTCACAAGGTGCTGGCATCATCACAGGATCCCCCGAGCTGTATTATTCAGGTCTCCTTCCAGGAAATACCTTACCTTGTACAATACCTTGTAGCTGCTTTTAAGTCTCTGTCCTGCCTTTATATCCTCACGAACATCCACCTGGAATCAGCACTTGTCAGGACATGAAACTATTGTTATTCTCATAACCTTCTTCTGTCCTTGTCTTCTTTTTTCTTCCCCTACTCTCTTTAGCTCCCTCCCTTCTCTTACCACTCTTTATCTACCCCTCCGTCGTATTCCACTACGTTCTCCTGGTATTTTTAACCCCTCCCTCTTAACTACTGTCCCCTGTCTCAGTCCAGTCCCCACTTTTTCTACTTACCATTATCTTATGCTAATAATCCCTACCCTGCACTGTTGTAATGAACACCTGGTATTATATGAACCTTACTCTACCTCATTTTGCTATGATATACTTCTATGAATTGATGCATGTTAATCTTGCATATATATTGTGTCATTTTGCTTTTCTTATATGTTGCCTTTTATGCAAATTCTCCTGACTGTGTACATGATTTAGGATCTCCTTGTACATAAGCTTGCTCAATGGAGATTTCCTGCAATAAACTTGAACTTGAAACTTATTGGCAGTGCATGATGATGCAGTCTTCCAAAAATGCTGCAACTTCACAGATGAGCCAGTGGTCATTTCAAAGGGTGACAACATCGGAAAGTTTATCTGCTTGTCTTCAGGGGACCGGCTCCATCTCATGCAAGAACCTCAGCCTGGGTCCCCCAACTCAGTCCTGTCAGTACTATCACGACAACTCACGCTTCAACAGAGTTACTCCTCAGTGAGCAACTATCCTCTTCCAAACTTCCAGCATCTCCAACAGAAAAGCAACAACTTTTGAAATTCCTGGAGAATTATCCGGATGTCTTTGTTGATTTAGATAACAAGCTTGGATGCTGTGATATCCTGCAACTCACCATCAAAGTGCAGCCCAACCAGAAGCCAATCCATCAGTAAGCCTACAAAGTGGGACACAAACAGAAACAAGTCCTCCAAGACATAATCAAAGACATGTTTGAACAAGACATTGTCGAAGAATCTGCAAGTCCCTTGGGGTGCACCTTGCCTGCTGGTGGTTAAGAAGGACAAAGGCTATCACTTTGTGGTAGACTACAGAAAGCTCAATGCCTACATGGTGCAGGATGCTCATCCCTTGCCTACAACCGAAGACGCCTTAGAGAGTCTTGGTGCAGCCAGTCCTGCGTACTTCACCACTCTAGACCTTCAGAGTGGGTTCTATCAAGTTTCCATTGATCCAGCTTCTCATCCATACACAGCCTGGCACTGCCACTTGGGATTTTTTCAGTTCATACACCTGCCTATGGGTCTTTGGCACAGTCCAGCCACATTTCAGTGTGTTATGGAAGCAGTACTACATGGGTTGTCTTGGAAATCTTGCCTAGCCTACCTGGATGATGTGATTGTCTTTAGCAGAACTTTGTCAGTGTACCTCCAACATCTCAAAGAAGTGTTTGAATGTCTCAGAAAAGCTAGTCTCAAACTTTGCCCAGAAAAGTGTTGTTTTGCACAGCATCAAATTCATTACCTGGGACATGTTCTTAGTTCTCAAGGCATCTCTCAGATCCAGACGAGCTCTCAGCAGTCAAAGACTATCCAGAGCCTAACAGCCTCAAAGACCTTCAAGCTTTTCTGGGCTTATATGGCTATTACCAAAAATTCATTTGCAACTATACCAAGCTCACTGTATGCCCTCACCAAAAAGGGATGTGATTATACATGGAATTCCGAATATAAAAAGGCCTTTGAAACCTTAAAACAAAACCTAATCTCTTCTTCAGTATTGGCCTACCCAAGGTTCGACCAACCCTTCAAACTCTACTCAGATGCTAGTTCCTTTGCAGTTAGCGCTGTGTTCTGTCAGATTCAAGATGGAACAGAACGAGTTGTCTCCTATGCTGGGTGCTCTCTTTCCTCAGCTAAGCATAACTATGGCATCACAGAAAAAGAATGTCTAGCCATGGTATTTGCCATAAAGAAATTTGACTGCTATCTTCGTTATTCCTCCTTTACAGCTATCGTCGATCACTCTGGTCTCAGCTGGTTATTCAGAATGAAGGAACCAGTAGGCAAGTTCGCCTGATGGATCACCATGCTGCAATCCTACAACTCTGAAATTCAGTACAGACTAGGTCGATTTCACTCAAATGCCAGTGGTGTAAGCCGGAGACAATATCCCTCTGCATCCTCCTCAACAGATGAAGAATCCTGCTTACAAGCTCTTCCATTCCATGCCACGGATGTGTTTCCTGTGGACATTCCTACAGCACCTCAAGTTGCTTTACTGCTACCAACTGCTTCTACAGAGAGACACACAAATCCTCAGTTACTGCAAGCAGCCAAAGAGCTTCTCATATCCTCTATATCTGATTTGTCCCTGGCAACTGTTAAAATGCAAGAAAGAACTGACATTCAGTTTACTGACATAATCACCTACTTGAAGTCTGGAACCTTGCCGCTACAAAAGCAGCATCGCCAAGATGCATTTTTCTTTGCTTCACAATACTTCCTCAATGATGGTGTGCTTTTTTACATTTGGACCAAGGAAAGCAAGGGTCATCGCACTGATAGAACTCATGTACAGCTAGTTGTGCCAGCCTCTCTAATCAATCAAGTTCTTCTCTCCGCTCATGCCTCTCCACTCTCTGGAGGTCATATGGGAATACACAGAACTCTCAAAAAGACAAGGCTTCACTTCTTCTGGCCTCACTTGAACAGAGACAGTGTCCGATTCATAAACTTCTGCCAGCCCTGCTCCCAAAGAAAGCCTCCTGCCAAACTGACAAAGGCACACATCATTCCAATGCCTGTAGCCACTGAACCCTTCCAAAGAGTCAGCACTGACATTCTTGGGCCCTTACCAACATGCTGTGACTCTGGCAATGAATACATCTTTGTTTTTGTGGACTACCTAACGAAGTATTTGGAACTCATTCCCCTAAAAGACATTAAAGCTGCCACTGTGGCAAATGCCTTTCTCAACACTGTCATTTGTCATCACGGTACCCCATCATACCTACATTCCAACAGAGGCACCAACTATCCTTCCACCATTGTCCAAGAAACATACAACCTTCTTGACATAAAAAAGACTCATACCACAAGTTACAATCCACAGTGCAATGGACAGAGTGAAAAAATGAGGTCTACCATTCTCAGCACACTCTCCAAGTATCTGGATGAGACTCATGACACCTGTGACCCTTTTGTTCCCTTTGTGCAGTTTGCCTACAATACCAGCCCTTGTGTCAACAGCACAGAATACAAACCATTCTTCTTAGTCCACGGACATCACCCAAGAACTCCACTGGACAGGGATCTCTCACTGCTAGAAGTTCCCAAGTCAGCTTCTTCTTTCATTATCCCTCTGCTGAAACAGCTTGAACTTGCCCAACGTGTTGCAATCCCCATGTTGGACCAGCGAAAATCTGCCACACAGAAAATGTCTGCAGCCAGGTTGCATGAGCCTTCATTCTCTGGTGGGGACATTGTTTATTTGTACCAACCTGTTCTTGTTCTGGGCGCCACCAAGAAACTGCTTCACCCCTGGACTGGTCCCCTCTACATCATAGAAAAGCTTCCTCCAGTCCACGTTCATCTGAGACGCAGGTCGGATGGAAAGCTGGTACACAACAAAGTCCATATAAGCAGACTAAAGCATGGGTACCCGATTAACAACCTTCCAGATGACCCCAGTCCACCCAGAAATTAAGCTGCCCTTGAGCCTGCTATCCTCTCTGAAGCTGAGATCCCTCCAGACAACTTGCAACTAGTTCCTACAGATCTTCCCACTCCTGACACTCTCTAGCCGGATTCCATTTTACCAGATGATTTGCCTGGGACTTCCTCTTCTTCTCAACCTTCTCCTTCTTCTTCTTCTTAGGACTCTCTTCTACACACCACAGTGTGCCAGATCGAGAAGATCTTAAGGAAGAAATTCATAAATGGATCTTGGACTTACAGAGTCAAGTGGTGCGGATTTGATAGTGGGCAGAACTTCTGGGTTGCTTTTAATGACCTGACCCCATCTTGTCAGGAACTAGTGCAATCAACACATGCTTTCATTCCCACAGACCGGAAAAGACGACGGAGGTCTTGAGCTTTTGGTAACTGAACTCAGTGGTGGTACATGTCACAACCCCTCTCAGCAGGTCAGGCCCTCTGCTCCCACAGTACCAACCTCTGAGCACAGTCTTGTGAACAGGAAACAGGGTAACCCTCATGTCTGTTTTGTGGGTTTGAATCAAACTTTGGTCTCAGTTCTGGAGGTATTCAAATTGTGAACCTCTTGTCAGCGTATCCAATGTACAGGCTCAGATAATTCTACTCTTCGGGGGAGGCAGATATCTTTCGCCTATGGGCACCTAACCAGGCGTACAAAATGAACAGAACAGTGGGGAGTTTTAAGCAGGCATTGAAGACTTTTTTTATGGGGTAAAGCCTATCCTGAATTCCTCTGATTTTATAGAATTTTTTGGATTTTACTTATTTGTGAAGCACCTTGATATTGGAAAGGCGCTCTATTAAATAAAGTTTATTAGTATTAAAAACTCTAATAAAGACCTCAGACTACTCTTACCTTTTCCGTCTTTGGTATTATCATATAACCTCATGCACAGTGTTGTCACACTCTTCACCATCCACGCTTTACAGGCAAAAACAAAAAGGACTTACAAGACACAGTCTATTAAAAAATGAGAAGTTTACTTAAAAATAGATAAAAATGTAAAGTGTAAATACAGAACCATGTATCACAAAACTTACAAATCACTTAAACAAAACAGGTTTAAAAGTGCAGACAAAATCTCCTACCACAGTACTCTTAGAATTGTCTTTTCTAAGGTATTCTTATCTCACAGTGCTGTAGATGTTTCTTTTTCAGAGTCCAAACATTTTTGTCAAAATGGAAAACAGAATACTGTTTAAAAACTGGCTTTACCAACCTCTTTGCATGAGGTCACCTAGCTCCTCCCTGTCAGAATATAAAAAAATATATCTGCAAACAGGATGTCTTTTTCAGAAGGTAAATTAAAAATCTGTGACTTCAGCAAAACTCATTTCTTTCAAATGACTTTCTTTGATCTGTGAGCAGCTTCCCCTTTCCAGGACATCAAAGAACTTGTTATGTCTCTCTGCCAGATCTCACGGAGGTGCAACATGTTTTGTATCACCATGTGAATTTTAACTGTGTTTCCTCTGAACGTTGTAAAAGTTTATGATCTATCTTGGCAGTTGGCAAGCTGCAATTAGTCACATAAACAGGAGATACTTCATTTCGTCTCTTCTAGCCTGTAATTATCTCTTGGCCTTCCAGGTAACACCTAGTACAGTAGCTAAAACCTGGGAGGGGGGTGTCATTCCACAGACTGTCAGCATCTCTCATGAGAGACATTTAATAACACATTTTTATATTACAAAAACATAGGTTAATCAGAACTAGCTGTCCAAGTGTCACAATTCATCCTCACCTAGACTGAATTTTGGGGCTCTATCCCCTGCATGAGATGAGCTTCCCAAATCAGTTCACTCCTCATACACACGAGACAGCCTATCGGAGTTCTGATTTTTGGCTCCAGCTCTATGTAGAATTGTCATATCATACCCTTGCAAAGCAAGACTCCATCTTGCAATCTACCATTGTTTTTCCCCATCTGCATCAGCCAAACCAGGGGGTTGTGGTCAGTCTGCACCACAAAATGGTGCCTAGATACGTATGGCTCCAATTTCTTTAGGGCCCACACTATGGCATGACACTCTTTTCCCACAGCCGAGTATGCCTGCTTCTTGGAAAGTAACTTCTTACTCAGGTACACTACTGGGTGATCTCTCCCTTGGCTGGATGTCTGACTCAGTACTGCCCAATACCCACATCTGAGGCATCAGTCTGAACTATAAAGGGTTTGCTATAGTCAGGACTTGTCAAAACAGGAGCACTGCACAGTGCCTCCTTTAGTTTGGAAAAGGCTTCCTCACAGGCTGGGCCCCAGGTAATTTTCTTGGGCATCCTTTTCTTTGTCAGGTCAGATAGGTGAGCAGCCAGGGCACTGTAATTGAGTACAAATTTCCTGTAGTACCCTGCTGTCCCTAGAAAACTCCTGACCTGCCTCTGTGTTTCTGGTCTGAGCCACACCTGGATTGCCGCTATTTTTATTTGGTTAGGGCAGAGCTCTCCCCAGCCTACCACATGCCCTAGGTATGCCACTTCTCCCATGGCCACCTGGCACTTCTCGGCTTTGACAGTGAGCCCAGCCCTCTGTATCCTGCCCAGCACTTTCCTAAGGTGGGACACGTGTTCCTCTCAGCTGGTACTAAAGATGGCAGTGTCATCCAGGTACGCCACAGCGTACTCCTCAGCACCATTTAACACCTGGTTCACCAACCTTGGAAAGTGGCTGGGGCGTTCTTCATTCCAAAAGGCATTACTTTAAATTCAGATAAGCCTATCAGAGTGATGAAGGACGACCTCTCCCTAGCTCTGTTTGTTAACTCTACCTGCCAATACCCCTTTGTCAGGTCAGTGGTCATAAGGTAGGTCGCCCCTCCCAACTTGTCCAGGAGTTCATCCGTCTGGGGCATCGGGTGGGCATCTGACTTTGTGACTGCATTCAGTTCATGATAGTCCACACAGAAACGAGTAGAGCCATATGGCTTGGGCACAAGGACTACGGGTGAGGCCCAGGGGCTGTAGGATCTCTGGATTACCCCTAAATCCAGCATTTCCTCCACTTCCTTCCAAATGTCCTTTTGGACAGCCTCTGACACCTGATATGCTGTCCACTGTATGGGCGTCTGTGTCCCTGTCTCCACATCGTGAGTCGCTAAGGGGGTTAGTCCAGGCTTGGCGCTAAACAAAGGGGCAAAGTCTGCTAAAACCTCCCTCATTTTCTGGATCTGGTCCGGGGCCAGCTGGGGAGACAATTTTATTACCTCCACAGAGGACTCCCACTTGCTTTCTTCCAGCAAGTCCAGAAGGTGGTCTCCTTCATCCTTCCCCTTCCCAGGACTACACACTGCAAACACCATGTCAACCCTATTTGCATATGGCTTCATCATGTTGACATGGTACATCCTTTCTGTCTGTCTTCGGTCAGGTAACTCTACAATGTAGTTCACGTCCTTTACCTTCCTAACCACTTTGTACGGTCCTGCCCACTCAGCCTGCAGCTTGTCTTTCCAGACCGGAATAAGGACCATGACTTCCTGACCCACCATGTACGAGCGAGCTCTGGCTCTGTGGTCATACCACACTTTTTGTTTCTCTTGGGCAGCTGCCAGGTTACTCTAGGCTGTCCCCATAAGCTCCTTCAGCCTTTCCCTAAACCTAAGGACGTAATCCACAATGGGAGTTCCCTGGGTGGTGTGCTTGCCTTCCCAGTCCTCCCGGATCAAGTCTAGGGGCCCATGTACCCGGCATCCATATAAGAGTTTGAAGGGGAAAAATCCTGTCAACTCTTGGGGCACCTCTCTGTATGCAAACAACAGGTGGGGAAGTTATTTCTCCCAGTCCCTCCCATGCTGTTCAGCAAACACCCGGAGCATTGACTTTAGGGTACCATTGAATCTTTCCACAAGTCCATCAGCTTGAGGGTAATACGGTGTCATGCATCTCTGCACCACCCCACACTTCTCCTATAAACGTTTCAGCAGGTCCGACATGAAGGAACCCCCTCGATGAGTGATAACCTCCTGCAGAAACCCAACATGGGAGACAATCCCAAGTGAGGCATCTGCCACTTTGTCTGTCCTCATTGAGGATAGGGCGACTGCCTCTGGGTAGTGGATGGCATAATCCACCACAGTCGGGATGAATCTCTTCCCTGAGGAGGTGGGGGTATTTAAAGGCCCCACAATATCCATTCCCACCTTCTGAAATGGCTCCTCCACTATAGGCAAGGGAATCAGGGAAGCTTGGGTTTTCTTGCTCACCTTCCCTATTTCTTGGCACCGGTGACAAGACCTGCAATACTCCTTCACTTGCTGGGTGAAGTTAGGCCAGTAGAAATTCTGGGCCAACTGCTGCGTCATGCGCATGATTCTCAGATGACCAGACAAGGGAATATCATGTGCAATCTTGAGCAACTGCTCACGATACCCTTGGGGAACGACAAGCTGCCTGCCTAGTACCCCTCCCTCTGTCTGCACAGCCTGAGTATAACATAAGTCTATTTTCCCAATAAATCTTATGTCTGCCATCACCTTCCTGTGCCCTGTCAGAGTCTGCTGAAGCCCTCAGCTTCTCTAGACTAGGGTCACTTCTCTGAGCAGCTGCAAGCCCCTCACACCTTCCCAAGGCATGGGACAGGTCCCCTTCAGTCACTAAACTAGGGTCCCTAGCACTAGCATCAGGGCACTCAGGATCACTGTCAATCCCAACCCTCTGACAATGGGTCACCCCTCCCTCTTTGGAGTAACCCTCTGTAGCAGTGTGGTTACTTGCTACTGGAGAAATTTCTACCCCCTTTTCATTAATCTCCCCATCTGGAGACACAGGCTGGGGAACCAGCCTCTCAGCGGTTTCCACAATGGCTTCTGTGGGGTTCAGGGAACTACAATTTTCCCTTGCTGCTTGGCTACAGGTAACTGCACATACCATCTGCTGTTTGAGATTGTTGCCCAGGATCACATCCACTGCTAACATTTTGGCTACTGCCATCTATTGCACAGTTCCCCCTGTTTCACCCTAGTCTAGGAAAACACTGGCAAGGGACAATGTTTTTGCCTCACTAGTGAAGTCCTGTACAGTGACATATTTATTGGGCATAAGCTGACCAGGCTTTACTAGATCCCCTTTTACCAATGTCAGGGATGCCCCTGTGTCTCTTAACCCTTGCATCTGTGGACCATTCACCATGACTGGGTGCATGTGTTCCCTCATGTTCACTGGCATGCTCCCAGGGACACACAAACAATCCACTTCTTTTCTGGTACCATTCTGTGTATTATTGCTTGTTCTTTTGGGACACTGTTTGGCACTATGCCCAGTTTCTTTACATAACCAACATTCACTTCTCTTTTCAGAGAAATCTTTTTTCTGAAACCTGGGGCTAACTGGTTTTGGTGGAGGCAGTGAGAGTTTTAGCTGCCCTGAAGGTGCGCTTTTCCCTTTCTGTGCTGCCATGCCCACCCCATTCGCTCTCAGAGCAGGTCTGTTCTTGGCATAGCGGTCCGAGAGTTCAGCAGCCTCTTGCACTGTTTTGGAATCTCGGTCCTCCAGCCAGGTTTTCAACTCTGCTGGGCATGCCCAGAAAAACTGTTCTAACAAAATCACATTTGCAATTTTATCAATAGAGTTTGCTTCAATTCCCTCCCAACAATGTTTTAAAAACTGACGTTGTTTCATGGCTAGCCCCTCGTAGCTCATGTCAGGGCTTCTCCTGAGCTTACGGAATTTAGCTCTGTATGATTCAGCAGTTAATTCAAATTTCTTTTACAGTGCAGCTTTAAGTTTTCTGTAATCATCATTGTCCTCATTGTCCATTTGACCCAATGCACCCCGAGCTTTCCTGGTAAGTAATGGGGATAGCTGGAAGTTCCAGAACTCTCTAGGAATTTTAGCCTGAATACAAACTTTTTCAAAAGAATTTAAAAAGGCATCCATGTCCTTCCCCTCTTTAAATTTGGCTATCAATTTGGAATTTAATTTATAACCCAGTCCTGTAGTCCCAGTTAAACCCAAGCCACTTACTTGCTCTGGTGCTGGTGGTTGGAGTTGTAGCTTCTCCAGTTCATTTTGCCTCTGGCACTCATGCTCCTCACGGTCTGCGTCTCGGCATTCTCACTCCCTCTTCTGCTCTGCAGCTTGCTGTTCACGCTTTTCTTCTCTCTGGAACTCCAGCTCCATTCTGCGCTACTCAGTTTGCAGCCTGAGTACTTCTGGATCCAGGATACTGGTGATCTTCCCCTGCTGCTGTGGCCCTTCACTGACAGTGACCCTATTGCCCTTCTCATCGGATCTGGACACTGCACTGGCCGATAGCCTTGCCACACTTGAGGTTTAGTCCTTTTCAGTCACTGTCTGTGACTCGCTGCTGTGGGTATCTGCTACCATCAGGGCATCTATGAGGTTCTGCTTGGTGGCTTTCACCTTGAATGGGACTCCTCTGTCCCCGCACAACTGCTTTAAGCAGTCTACAGTGTGCCTGCTGTAGTTGGAAGCCATCTTCTTCCCTAACTATGGCTACTCTGACTTGCACTTTAGAAAAAAAATAAAATGGGTAGGAACTTGACTGTACACCAAGTGATATAGTCCTTTCTCCTTTTTAAAAATAAATCACTGCCTTTTTCTTTCTTTGCAAGTGAGCTGATGGTCTCAAGCTGACACACTGAATAATCTGAGTTTGTAATACCAACATTTTTTGCACCATTGCCAACCAATCTGTCACAAACCCTCTCAGCAGCTCAGGCCCTCTGCTCCCACAGTGCCAACCTCCGAGTGCAGTCTTGTGAACAGGAAACAGAAACAGGGTAACCCTCCTGTCTGTTTTGTGGGTTTGAATCAACCTTTGGTCTCAGTTCTGGAAGGATTCAAACTGTGAACCTCTTGTTAGCATACCCAATGTACAGGCTCAGATAATTCTGCTCTTCGGGGGGCCAGATATCTTTCACCTATGGGCACCTAACCAGTTGTACCAAATTAACCCTTAAAAACTCTAATAAAGACCTCAGATTATTCAAACCTTTTCCCTCTTTGGGATTACCATATAAGCTCATGCACAGTGTTGTCATACTCTTAACCATCCACGCATCACAGACAAAAACAGAAAGGACTTGAAAGACACAAATAGTCTATTAAAAAATGAGAAGTTTACTTACAGATAGATAAAAATGTAAAGTGTAAATACAGAACCATATATCACAAAACATACAAATCACTTAAACAAAATGGGTTTAAAAGTGCAGATAAAATCTCCTACCACAGTACTCTTAGAATTGTCTTTTCTAAGGTATTCTTATCTCACAGTGCTGTAGATGTTTCTTTTTCAGAGTCCAAACATTTGTGTCAAAATGGAAAACAGAATATTGTTTAAAAACTGGCTTTGCCAACCTCTTTGCATGAGGTCACCTAGCTCCTCCCTGTCAGGATATAAAAAAAATGTATATGTAAACAGGATGTCTTTTTCAGAAGGTAAATTAAAAATTCTGTGACCTCAGCAAAACTCATTTCTTTCAAATGACTTTCTTTGATCTATGAGCAGCTTCCCCTTTCCAGGACATCAAAGAACTTGTTATGTCTCTCTGCCAGATCTCACAGAGTTGCAACATGTTTTGTATCACCATGTGAATTTTAACTGTGTTTCCTCTGAACGTTATAAAAGTTTATGATCTATCTTGGCAGTTGGCAAGCTGCAATTAGTCACATAAACAGGAGATGCTTCATTTAGTCTCTTCTAGCCTGTAATTATCTATTGGCCTTCCAGGTAACACCTATTAGCTAAAATATGGGAGGGGGTGTCATTCCACAGACTGTCAGCATCTCTCATGAGAGACATTCAATAACACATTTTTATATTACAAAAAACATTGGTTAATCAGAACCAGCTGTCCAAGTGTCACAGCACATACTCTTTTATGATGGTATTTCATGTCTTCATTATAAATATGAGTGTTTTGCAAATGTACTCTTTTCCTTCTGATGGTATTTCATGTCTGCCTTATAAATGTCATTATTCTGTAACTGTTAATAACATTTTAGCCTGCATTCTAGGTATCCACTGCTTCTCTTCACTTGCCCTTCCCCTGCACTTTAGTGCTTTTGGCATGACCAAGACTCAAGTACTATTGTGTTCCCCCCTCTCTGGTGCTACTCTGACTGGTCCCCAGTGTAATCCAGATTCTTTCCTCCCCCTTCCCTGCAGTGGAGTATTATTTTGTGAAAGTAATACCTTGAAATGCATGAAAAATGTTTTTTTGCCTTTAAAACTGTTTATAGATTTATTGCTTGTTGAGTGGCGCTTACATTCACTGGTCCGGCGGTGATGTGAAGCACACATTAAGCAAGGGGCTTAATGTTAAGCTGCTACCCCTTTAAGAGCACTTAGAACCTGCATGTATCTATTTGTTGCACTGCCTTGCAGTGCCATGTATGCCTGTCAGTCAGAGAATTGGTCAGTCTGGGGCTTGTCCTCATGAAGAGAATATCTGCAGCACAGAATAAACCTGCATTATTATTATTTTATGCATCCTTCCAGTTATTCGCACGGTCCAGATGGGGTCCTCACCAGCAGCAACCGAAGGGTCTGACAGATGACAGAGAAGGTAAGGGGTCCTTTAGTGGCAGACCAAAAAAAAAAAATGCCACAAAATTATATCCCTGAAATATGATAGTAATAACTGGTCTCTGTTTATTCCCATAGGGAAACCTAGTTATAATTTACTGTTATAAACAGCGGGATAGAATAGCAAACGTGCCAGGTTTTCTGCATTCTAGGCATGCGCAAAATGGTCTACTGCCTGTAAGTCTACAGATGAGAAACCGCAACCTGACCATGCACTAGAAGTAGTACTGCTGCTGGCAAAAAATAAATCCCAGAAATTAAACAAAACAAAGCCTGGGGGCTGTTTAAACTTAAATTTTATACAAACCCTCAGTGTGGAATGCTATTATAAACCCCTCATGCTTCGCTTTTAGGGTTTGTGTAGCATCCAACACCTTGGTTGTGCATAAATTATTATTACACACAGTCCCACAGGCATTATATCTAATAAACCATTTAAAAGCTGAATATGCCCTTTTCAGGACTAAACAATTTTACTGGAAGTCTGAGAAAAGGCAAGTAAATTTCTGGCCTAACGCTTAAAAAGAAACATACATACAATTTTATTCCAGGAGTTAAATCAGGAAAAGTTATTCTATCCTGATCTAATGACATAAAATTTCTTTTTTCAGCACATTATGAAAACATGAAAGACGATGTTGCAAATAATACAGTCCTTTTGGCGTCTGCCAGGATCCCTATTGTTTTTATTTATTTTTTTTTTCAATTGTTTAACCAGGTGAGACATACTAAGCTGAAAGCTTGTTTACAGGTGCAACCTGTGAGCACAGGGAAGTTAAGTGACTTGCTCAGGGTCACACAGTATGCAAGTCGGGGCTGTGGGATTCAAGCCCAGGTCTCCAGATTTGCAGTTCAGAGCCTTAAACCACTGTGCTATACTGCCTCCCAACAGAAAAGGTGTTACTGGAGAAGGGAATGGCAGATCATCTATTTTACCTAGCAGTGTTCTTTCTGTATCAATTCAAGGCATGAAATAAGCTGGTTTGTATCGCAATTTGCAAATCAAAAACCAACAATTGTGAATCAGTTTCTTTTTTGATTCACGGTAGGTGCTAATCAAATTTTTCCAGGACCGCAGGGCTAGGAATGAGCAAATGGCACTATTTTTCACTTTTTTTAGTCATTTCCCCCACATTCTGGACCCCCACTGCTAATCAACTTTGATAATTTGCTAATAATTTTTCATTTTGACTAGCAAAGGTCGCTAATCAAGTCTCCGACACTAATTTATGCCTTGCAATTGTGTACCTGTAATTTTCACCCAACAGGTGAGCCACCGCTCCTTTCAAATGTCTCTTACCTCTATACTCTGGTCGAAAATGCTTTACCTATATGACACGTACACTGCATTTCATCTGTTTTTGCACTTTCTTTGTCCTGTTGTATCATTTGTATATTTTGCAATTTTTGTACTTTTATATCTTTTATACCTCTCCTCCTGTCTCTGGGTCACACCTGGAAATGAGCCTCGGCTCAATGTGCCTTTCCTGGTCACCAAAGGTTTAAATAAATAAAAACAATAAAAGATGCTAAAATGGACAAAGTAATGCCAAATTGCTCATCGGACATAGACCTGGTCCAGACAGAATTCCCAATGAATTTCACAAATTCTTAAAGAACTAGTGGAACCAAAACTAGCAGACAGGAAAATGTTACAGATTTGAAGAAGTAGTCAGTCGTAACTTTATTTCTGAAGTATTTTTTCTTTTTGCTCATTAGAAAGTTTTTTTATGTGATAGTATTATGCTGGATGCATGGAATAGCACTCTGCATGGCAGCTGACATGTCAAATTCTAGTCCTTCCACTACATCATCACTGACTGTGACCTCGCTGAGAGTGACATCACAGGTGACTGACCTGGCGGCCACTGAGCAGTTCTTCCTGAGCAGCTGTGATGTCACAGTCAGTGAGGTCACAATGCTGATGATGTAATCGGAAGAACAGAGCTGAATATGTCAGCTACCAGGCAGAGTGCGGTTCCACACATCACACCTACTAACATGTACAAAATCTGCTAATTAACCACAGGGGAAAAAGTATCTGAAATATGAAAGGTATTAGTTGTCTGCTTTTAAACCGAACATTAGATTTAGGCAGGAAGGTGACAGTTTTGATGCTTTCCTTAAAGCCCCCAAAGCAGCTTCCCTCATTAGGACTTTTAATTCCAATTTTCTTAATTTATTACTGTCTGTATTTCTTAGGGGAAGGGATAGTAATTTCCTAGTTGGAGGAGCCAGCCACCTGATCCCTTCCCTGTCCTAGTCACCAATTTCAACAGGCCTCGCTCCTGTGCGGTCACGTTTTGTGATGTATTAGTTTGGGGAGTGCAGGGTTGTGCTGTATTGATAGTAATAAGAGCCGTTTTTTTAAATCTTATATTTTAAAGGGCCTTTTGAGTCAAATCAATACCATGGCTCTAACAAGGCCCTTGCTCTTCCTTATTTTATTTATTTATTGAAATGTTTCACCAGGAAGGCACACTGAACATTAAGTTGCTCATCTCCGGTGCAACCTGGGGGTGGGGGTGAGGTACAGCAGGATGTACATACAAGTTTGACATACAATTTAACATTTAACTAAGTGTGAGAGACACAATTTATTTGTATAAACCTGTACATACAATTTACGTTTGTAGAGTGGGTTTCAGATTTACATTTAATATGGTGGAGGAATGAATACATATATGACTGAGAATTAAACATACATAGATGTGCCCTGATTGGACAGGTCAATAAGTGAATCAGATCCAGGTGAACTAATGCAATTTAAGTGCAGAGGGGTTAATAGTAACACATTCTGTGATATTATCAAGATAATTTACTGAATGAAAATATAACTTATTTCAGTATCAGAATTATGCCTGATATTGCTTAACATGCAGACATTACTCTTCATGAGATGTGATCGACTTAGATAGCTGGAGCTCCCTGCATCAGTCACAATGAGGTAAGGTCAACTCAGTAAAAATGATTTTACAACCCAAAATTATCCGTTAAATACTGTAGGACCAGTAAATAATGCTGTCAGAATATATTCACTGTATTAGCAGTATAGCATGCACCTGAGAAGATAACATGACAGCAGATTTAACATATAGATAGATTACCTCCATACTGTTTCAAAAGCTGCTGATTGTGTGCCTTGACAACACCCGTTGCCACAGCAATCACTATGCCAGCGTTAATGACTGCTCCTTCCCCTTGGAGACTTTTTGATGATCTTTTTACGTTCAGTCTCTGCCTCTTCTATAAGGAGTGTCGGGTGGCCTTCGTAGGGAGTTCTTGGAGTATTTGGCTGGATCAGGAAGAAAAAAGTTACAGTAGTAATGTTTCTTCTTAAGGGATCATTCAGTAGTATTCACAAAACTGCAGTCATTCCACAAGAATAAGCAACCCTGGAGATTGGAATGCTATGTTATTATAGAACATTAGAATCAAGTTCAAACTCTGTCTGCTCTGTGGTTACGTGACACCCTGCTATTTTGTAAAATGTTAAAACAAGGTTGAACAACACTTATATGTATTGAAAACAATTTACAATCAGACCACTGAGCAACAGTTGTGACACCCTGTAACAAGAAATGCTCAAGCAGACAGAGATGGATTGATTCTTATCTGAACCTATTTCCCAGTTCTGGAAGGGGAGGCAGGGTAAGGGACTGTGAATACTACTGGTGGATCCCTTAAGAAGAAACAACATTACTATGGTGAGTAATTTTTTCATCTAACCCCAGGAATCCATCAGTGTATTCACAAAAGTGCAGATTACACAGCAATATCTTAGGAGGCTGGGTCCTGAACTTATTTGGAGAAAAGGTTCTGCAAGACAGCAGTACCAGAGCTGGCACCTCTTCTGGACTATATTTCCAGACAGTAGTGTTTTGTGAAGGTATGTACTGTTCTCCAGGTAGCTGCTTTGGAAACTTTTTGAGGGGGGATACCACTTGATGCAGCCTCAGAGGTAGAGGTGCCTCTTGTAGAGTGGGCTCTCTGGCCTTTGGGTGGCAATTTACCAGCTTTGTTAGAACTGTATGCAGGAGACTGTCCAGCAAGAAATGTTTTTCCTGGATGCTGATTTGCCTTTACCTACTTTACCATTAGTGACAAACAGCAGAGTGCTAGTGGACCTCACATCCTTAGTGTGATCCAGGTAGTTACTCAGTGCCCTTCTGACATCCACACAGTGGAGCTTTTGTTCCCCTGAGCTAGATTTTTCAGTAAAGAAAACAAGAAGGGCAACTGACTGATTCAGATGGAATTCAGAAACTACTTTAGGGAGGAATTTCTTGTTTGTTCCAAGACTACCTTGTCCCTATGGAAAATTATGTAGTTTGTATCTCTGCAGAGGGTTTATAGCTGGCTCACCCTCTTAGCAGATGTCATTGTCACTATGATAATTGTTTTCCAAGTGACATCATCAATGCAGCATGGCCATAGGCTCATGAGGAGCCTCCATCAGCTGAGCAGTACACACATTCAAGTCCCAGGGAGGTGCAGGGTCCCCCTCACAGGAGGGTACAGATGATTAAGGCCTTTGAAAACCTTTTTGAAAAATGTGTTGTTAAGCTGCTGACCTGCCTTTGCCAGCTGATGTGTAAGCTGGCACTGCTGCCAAATGTACCTTCAGGGTTGATGGCCTCAGGCCCAGTGACTAGAGGTGAACCAGGTAATCCAGAACTGTAGACAGACCTGCCCTGATGTGCTCAATTTGTCTAGGAGCACCCCCAGAAAGAAAACCACCATTTTGAAGTATAGGTTTTTCTTGTTGCTGGTTTCCTAGAAACCTTCAACACTCTCATTATTTCTTCTGAAAGATTTCACCCAGAAAACTCTTCAAAAACCATGCCCTGAGTTGTAGAGTTCTCAGATCTGGGAATGTTATCCAGCCCTGAGACAGTATCAGCAGATTGTATCTCAGTGATGAATTGATAGGAGGCTTGCTGGATAGTGACAGGAGCATGGAATGCTATTACCATCTGCCTTACAAAGGAATAGTGAGAAGTATAGTCCTCTCAAGACCTAGGAGGAGAGCCAAATTCCTGCTCAGGAGAACCATCTGGTTCCAGAAGTTTCCCGTTCTCCTCGCCTTCATAATAAATTTCTTCTTTCTCCACAGGTATTGGGTATGGAACTGGAGTCTGGGGAGAGGGCTGGGCAGGCATATTAATGAGATTTCCAATAGCCTGGAAAACCTGGAAAAATTGCCATGTCTTTGTCACATTGGCTGCTGAGGGCATTTCTTCTGCTCCTTTCCTTTTTCAAGACAAAAATAAATAACACCCTAACATAGAATTATCAAGAAAATAACTAAAATAGCCCAGCCTAGTGGTGCTGGAGGTTGAGGCATTGGTCTCTACACCTCGCACCACCCCAGTGACCTGGGTTTGAGAACAAGCCCAGGCCACCGGGGGTCAGCAGAGGGGGAGAGGGATTGAGCATCCAGAAGACTGCCTCCCTCCTCCTCTGGGGAAGGTTTCACATTGTCCTTCACTGATCTGCCCTCTGGTAACAACAGAGGGCAATACAGGTCGGAGGTGCTGGGATGTGACTACGTCAGTGGGGGGGGGGGAAACAGGAGGAAAAGAGCCTGACAGGGCTCCATGACGGTCTACCATGCCACGGGCCAACCACAGGAGTTCTGGATTGGGTCTCTGGGGATGGGGCACCATCTCCCCATCCCCACCATGGGGTAATCCATGGGGGAAAGTACCGAGGGGGTGGCTAATTGCAGCGCAGCTGGACCAGAGAAAGAGTTCCCTGGAGGAAGAGCCGAAGCACCTGCTGGGGCTCAGGTGGAAAAATGTGAATGGAAAAAAAGAAAAGAACTAAAATACTTTACTACCTATTTAAAATAAAATAGTAAATCGTAAACTGGCCAGAAGTGAGAAGATGTCTTCAGGGCAACTGCTCTCTTCAGTGGATAAATAAATCTGATGTTAGCAGGCAGGGTGGAGAGTGCTCACAGAGCAGAATTTGAAGAACGTAAGAAAAGCATCAGCAGATGGGAACCATGCGATCCATCTAGTCTGCCCTAGCAATGACCCCCTCCCTATTTAGCCTTTGTCCTAACTTGTGCTTTATGTCTGTCCCATGCAAGTTTAAACTCTCTGATTGTCTTTGACGCTGCCGCTTCCTGGGGCAGGCTGTTCCATGGGTCTATCATTCTCTCTCTGTGTAAAAGTACTTCCTGAGGTTGCTTTTGAACCTTCCTCCTACCAATCTCATAGTGTGTCCTCTCGTGTATGCTGCTGTGTTCTGTTGAAATAGATTGCCTGTCTGAGCTGCGTTAAATCCTCTCATGTACTTGTTTCAATCATGTCCCCTCTGTTTCTTCTCTGCTCAAGGGAATATATGTTCAGCTCTTTGAGTCTTGCTTCATATGACCTGTGATGCAGTCCATGCACCATCTTAGTAGCCCTTCTCTGCACCATTTCCAAATGGTCAATGTCCTTCTTGAGGTGAGGTCTCCAGAACTGAATGCAGAACTCCAAGTGTGGCCTCACTAAGTACTTGTAAAGGGGCATGAAAATCTCCCTCTTTCTACTAGAAATACCTCTACTTATACATCCGAGGATGCCACCCACTTCCTCACATTATTTTCCTAGCTTTACTATTCCATAATTAACATAAAGTTCCACTCTCCAGGGCTTCTGATACCTGGGGAGCATTTTGATTTTATAGGCATTACTAGCCCCTTTTTAACTCGTGCAACTTTTTTTACTTTATACATTTTGAATTATAAAAAAAGTCAATACAACATAACAGAATAAATCGATCATTGATATGTTATACATTAACAGGTATGCACTGGGATTTCAAATACTTTATTTCAACATCTAAGAATATTAACAGTTGTCATACATTCCACATCTATAAATAATCAGATTGCTTGTTCTTAATAAATATTAATTTGCACTAAAATTTCAGCATATACCTGATAAGTATGCATTAGCTTCAAAGTTGTCCCTGTAGCATGGTTATATTCAATATCTTGTGAGATATGGGAAATGCTATAAGAACATAGAAACATAGAATTTGATGGCAGAAATGGACTGTGTAGCTCACCTGGTCTGCCCAGATGTTTCCTACCTGTTCTGCCTCTGCAAACCCTATCTGGTCTCCATTAACCAGCTCACCTCCCTTCATTGTAGCTGATATACCCGTATGTCTGTCCTATGCATGCTTGAAGCTCCCTACTGTTTTAGATTCCACCACTTCCGCTGGCAGTCTATTCCAGGTCTCCACTACCCTTTCAGTGAAGAAATATTTCTTCATCATTCTTGAATTCCCCTCCACTCCTGTTTCATTGCATGCCCCTGATCTTGATGCTAATTCTCATTTCAAAGAGGCTCCCCACCTGTACCCTTTTCACACACACCCTTAGTGGTAAATATAGGTCTCTGTCATATCCCCTCTCTCCTTTCTTCCAGGGTGTACATGCTGAGATCTCTTGATCACTTTTCATAGAGCTTCTTGTGAAACCATGCAGCATTTTAGTTGCCCTCCTCTGGACCACTTGTATTTTGTCTATGTCCTTTCTAAGATGCGGTCTCCAAATTGAATACAGTACTCTTGGTGTGTCCACAACAGCGAGCAATATCATTTATTTATTTAGTGTTTGTTTACCGGGTAAGTGCACTAGACAGAAACTGCCTATTTTCAGGCACGACCCGGGAGAAATACAACGTCAGATAACATAAGACAGTGCAGTACAGTAGAACACAACCTAACTTCAAAAGAAGATACAACAGCATCAGGTTACAAGGAATAGTGCAGTGTATACAGTCAGTAGGACACTACGTAATTACCATAAGACATTTTAGAGGTAAGCAGTGTTGTAGTAGGAAGCAGTTCATTAGGCAACATTATAGCTAAAGCAAGTGACTAAGTGCTAAGGTTTAAGTGGATGGGTTGTTAAAAAGTATAAGGGAGATTCAGGGCACAGCACAGGAGCATTATGGCAACACCACCTTCTTCCTGCTGAAGACACTGCTCCTATACAACCCAGCATTCCACTAGCCTTACCCACTGCTTTATCACACTGCCCTGACACCTTGAGGTCCTCAGATATGATAAGCATGAGGCCCTTTCCTGCCTAGTGACTGTTAGTACCCCTCAAACATATACTCAGTGCCTGGGTTTCTATGTTCTAGGTGCATTATTTTGCACTTTTTGGCACTGAACCCCAACTGCCATGTTTGTGACTGTAACAGAAATCCCCCTCACCAGGGATTTCCAGCTCATTGCCACCACAAGGTTTTTACCAACAGGAACCAAGAAACTTGTTTTTTACCTCCTCCTTGCTCAAGGTCAGGAAGGTCAACACAATAACTAGGTAGCGTGCCCCTTCGGAGATGGACTGCAAACAGGTTCCAGCAGAAATAGTGAAATTTCCCTTTTAAATTAAACAAGCAGTCACTGATTCTATAAAAATAGAATCTTTACTAAAATTCTACAAGTATTTACAACAGGATGTATTTGCAAGAAGACAAAAGGGTTGCACATTTTCAAAGAAACAGAAAACAAGTTAACAGATAGTTGGTGTAATGCAAAATTCTGAACTATCCTTATCTAAAATCCTTCATCTGCCCTAGCTACAGAAATACTGACCCTCACTGTGCTATCTTACCCATCAGCTAGTCTTTGTACAGCAGGGCTTTCATATTGATGTTCCAGTCCAAGAGAAAGAGCCTGCTTATAGCACCACAATATATTTGACAGAGCCCCACTCTGGTTTAACTCTCTCCCTTCCACCAGCTCCAATGCCTCCACAATCTCCAAATTCAAAACCACCCTTCGCAGCCAACTCCTCAACACTTGTAACTGTTCCTGTCTCTGATTGAGGCCCCACCTCGACCCCTCCACTCATGACAATGCCCACCGGGCAGCTCCCCACCTAGCCCACCCCATCCCCTACCCAGCTCACCATTCCTAAGTAGAACCTGGCCAGAGCCTGCTGTCTCACGACAGTTGATTGTGCAGCTAGTGAAACCAATTGTGTCAGATCTATCTCTATTACATGTACCATGTAACTCAAATTTATGTTGCCTGACCAGTGTGACGTGGCGCCTCTAATGAACGCCTACTTGAAGAAAACCTGTACTATGTAACCTGAACTATGTAACCTATATGCTATGTATGTCTCAATGTGACGAGGTACCTTTGGAAATGAGACGCTGGCTCAAAGGTTGTAAACCGATTCTCACAAATAAATAAAAATGTCTCCTCTCTTTGGGGAGGGGTCTCACTCACTTTCAGTGACAGTTCCATGTTGTCCCAGCCCTCTTTGAGAGAGAGAGAGAGAGAGAGAAAGTGTGTGTCTCCACCTACCCTTCAGCATGGGGACAACTCCAGGAAGAACACCCCCAGTGGGTTTATTGCTTTATTGCCTCCTCCCTGGCATTCCTGTTAACTTTCACATGAGAACATCAGACCTCTAACATATGCTGGCATATACTACTTGATCATGTGATCTGGAAGCATCTTGTACCTGAAGCAGATGCATAGTTAGAAAAGAATAAATGAATCAAAAGAATAAAGGGTTCTGGTCCCCTTTCCCATCACAGCTCTCCCCTCAAGAAATGAAGGTGTCTCTTTTTTGGGTAACTCCCAAGAGACACTGCCATTCATGTAAGGCCTGGGGAATGCCTAAAGAAATATGCCATGCACCTAGCCCTGCCTCAACAGTCCATCTGCATCAGCATTCTGCGCCCCAGTTTGGTGTGAATGATCATATTATATGACTGTAGTACTAAACTCTAGTGCAATAACTTTGTGTTTTGCCCACTAGTCCTATGGAGCCATGGCAAGGGGTTATGATCAGTGACCACAGTGAACTCCCTCCCATACAGATATGGCTGCAGCTTCTGAAGTGCCACACTATCCCCAGACATCCCTCTACACTGTGGTATATGACTCTTCCCTGGGCAGAAGCTTCTGGCTCAGGTACACTATCGGGTGTTCCTCCCCTTGCAGTGTAACCTGGCTCAGGATGGCATCCAGCAGATGGTCTGAGGCATCCACATGTGCTATGAACTTTAAGTCATAATTGGGGCAAGCAAGCAAGCACAGGTGACCCACATAATGCCTCCCTCAACCCTTGGAAGGCAGACTCACAGTCCTCTGTCCAGAGAACTTTTTCAGGCATTCTCTTTTTCGTCAGGTCTGTCAGGGGTGTGGCCACACCACTGTAGTGAGGGACAAATCAAATCTTTATTTAACCAGGTGAAACACCATTGAGTGAAAAACTCATTTACAAAGTGGACCTGGTCTGTTGTGAGGGACAAACCTCCTGTAATACTCAGCTGTTCCCAGAATGCCCTTACCTGTTTCTTTGTGGCAGGGGTTGGCCAGGCCTGGATGGCCTCAACCTTCGCTGGCTGCGTCCACTGCCCACTGGGTGCCCAAGGTAGGATACATCAGCCATGCCTACTTGACATTTTTCCACCTTAACTGTCAGCCGTGAGGCCTTCAGTCTGCTAAACACCTCCCTCACGTGCCTAACATGATCCTCCCATGTCTGACTGTAAATTTATTTATTTATTTAAGTTTGTTGACCGGGTAGGCCCACTGAGTCCAATACAGGTCCCTTTTTCAGGGGTGACCTGGGATTAGGTACAGATAAATAGAATTCACAGAATACAGTGCATTGTGGAGTTGCATAGGGTAGGAGCTGCAGAGTTACAGAGGCAGTATTTACAATCAAATGTTAGATATACAAATTGACAATTGGACAAATAGACAATTTTCCTTATATAACATTATATACATAATTTTACATGGCAATGGGGTACATCTTTATTCTGTGGAACACCTCCCTCATGTGCCTGACATGATCCTTCCATGTCTGGCTGTAAATAGTAATATCGTCCATGTAAGCCAGTGGATATTCACCTGCCCTTGCCAGGACACGATCCACAAGCCTCTGAAAGGTTGCGGGCGCATTCTTCATCCCAAATGAAATTACTCTGGATTTGAATAAGCCATATGGGGTATGAAAGCAGACCTTTCCCTGGCTGCCAGGATTAATGGCACCTGCCAGTAGCTCTTCGTCAGGTCTATCATGGCCAGGAACCAGGCTCCACACAGCCATTCCAAGGTCTCATCCATTCTGGGCATAAGGTAGGCATCAGACACTGTACAGCTGCTGAGCCTCCAGTAGTCGACACCGAATCGTGTGGTACTGTCCTTCTTGGAAATCAGGACCACACACGAAGCCCAGGGGCTAATAGACTACTGGATTACTCCAAGGGTCTCCATCTCCCTGAGTTCCTCCAACATGGTCTTCTTAACCCCCTTGGGTACCCTGTAGGAGGACTGCCTCAGGGGAACTTGGGCCCCAGTGTCCATGAGGTGTTCAGCCATTGTGGTGTACCCTGGATTCCCTGTGAACATGTCCCCAAATTCTCTCAGCACTCCCTTCATCTCCTCGGCCTGGGCCAGTGTCAGCCACCCTGGGAGGGTGAGGTTATTCACTGAGGATCCCTCCCAGGCTTCCCCAAGCAGGTCCACTAAGGAATCAGCCTCGTTCCCCTCCTCTGATGCGATGCACATGGCAGGGATCATTCCCTGCCTATCATAGCAGGGCTTCATCATGTTCACATGATATATCCCCTGCCTGTGCCTTCTGTCAGGCAGCCCTACTATGTAGTTAACATCATTCAGCTTTCTGATTATGGAAAATGGGCCCCTCCCATGCTGCCTGCAGTTTATTGTGTCAGACTGGGACAAGTACCATCACTCGGTGTCTGACTTCGTACTCCCGGGCTCTGGCCCCATGGTCATACCAGGCTTTCTGTTGCTGTTGTACAGTGACTAAGTGCTCCTGGATGAGTCCCATGAGCTCCTTAAGCCTGGTCCTGAAATTTAGGACGTACTCCACAGTAGACTTCCCTTGGGTAGCATGGTCACCTTCCCATGCATCCCTGACTAAATCTAAGGGCCCCCTCACCCTGTGACCAAACAGGAGCTCGAAGGGTGAGAACCCTGTGGACTCCTGTGGAACTTCCCTGTATGCAGACAGGAGGTGGGGCAAATATTTGTCCCACTTCCTTTTGTACTGGTCAGCAAATGCCCTGAGCATAGTTTTAAGGGTCCCATTGAACCGCTCAACCAGACCATTTGTCTCCAGGTCATAATGCGAAGCACGGAGCTGTTTCACCCCACACTTCTTCCACAAACTGGCCATTAAGGATGCCATGAAATTTGCCCCCTGATCTGATTAAATTTCCTGTGGAAATCTTACTTGGCTAAAGATTCCCAGGAGCTTATCAACCACGTTTTATGCCTCAGTGGAGGCCATGGCCACTACCTCAGGGTACCACCACAACCAGTGTGTATTGTTTGCCCGTGCGACTTGGGGTACTCGGGCGGGGGCCCACTATGTCCACGGCTACCCTCTTAAATGTTTCATTGATAATAGGCAAGGGCACCAAAGCTGCCTTAGCCTTGTCCTCGACCTTCCTAACCTGCTGGCACTGTGGACAAGTCTGACAGTAATTTGCCACATCTGTGTATATGCTTGGCCAAAAGACATTGTTGGCAATGTGCTTTTTTGTGTGGTTAATACCCAGGTGGCCTGAAAAAGGAATATCATGGGCCAGGGCCAGAAGCTGCTTTTGGTAATCCTGGGTGACTACCAGCTGCTGAGGTACCTCTCCCTCTAGCCCCCTCTGTGGTGTACACTCCCTGTACCATAGCCCATTTTCCCAATAAACATATTTTACTCCCTTGAGAGGCCTCAGCACTATCTGCTACCTCTCAGTTTTTGGAGGGTAGGATCAGCTCACTGTGCCTTGCCCAGCTCCTCCTGTCTGACCATCCCCAATTTCCCTTAAGGAGGAAAGTTGCCCCTGGTGGCAATCTCCTCTTCTTGCAGCTGGGGCTCAGGACTGCTACTCCTAGCTAGCCCCTCACCCACACTAGTCACTTCCTTGGCTGCTGAGTGATGGGTGTGCACAGGCTGTGTCGCCCTCTCCTCCCCCTCAGAAGCTTGCCCTTTGCCTGGCTATGGGTAGTAACACATACCAGGTTTTTCCTGTGGTCAGAATCATTCTCCATGATCTCATCCACAGGGAGATCAAATACAACTCCCACTTCCTGTACCCCATGGCCACCCTCCCAGCTCAGGAAGACCTGAGCCATTGGTACCTGCACCACTGGACCCGTGAGTCCCCAAATCTTGGAGAACTGCCCTGGCAGAATCTGCTCTGCCTGGATCAGATCCTGCCTTACCATGGAGATGGAGGCACCAGAGTCCCTCAGTCCTTGTGTTACTGTGCCATTGACTAGAATGGGGTGCATATGCTTGGTGGAGTTTGGTGACACTACAGTGTGCACAGTTCAATTGTGATGTACTGTCTTGGCCACCCCCCTAGGCTTTTGCCCATTACTCCTGTTTTTAGGGAAGTCGTAGGATAGATGCCCCACTTTCTGGTAAATCCAGCACACCTTTGCCCCAGCTCCTTGTTTCCCTCTGAACCGGCGGGTTCTGTTTTGGGCTTGGGTGCAGGTTGGTTTCCTTTAGCTGCCTTCCCTGGGTCCCCTTAAAACCATGTGGTGCCCCACCCCATTGTTCTTACGCTGCGAGTGTACAAATCAGCACTTTCTGCTGCCTCCTTTGCAGAGTTGCATGCCCGGTCCAGTAACCAAATGCGCAGGTCATCAGGTAAAATTTTAAGAAACTGTTCCCTTATAATGAAATCTTTAACCTGCTCTACAGTCCTTTCCTTAGCCCCATCTACCCAGTGGTCTAAATAAGCACATATTTGGACATGCAATTCTACATAGCTGTCTCCTGGCCTTTTCTTAATTCTCTAAATTTCCATTTGTAGGCCTCAGGAGTTAGTTCAAAATGTTTTAATAACATTCTTTTAACTTTATTATAATCCATACAATCATTAGCGTTCATTCGAGCAAATGCATGCAAGGCACGGCCAGTAAGTAAGGGGGTTAGATGGATCATCCACAAAGCCTTATCTAATTTAAATTGCCCACAGACCTTTTCAAATGATTTTAGAAACAAATCCAGATCATCTCCCTCTTGGTATTGTGGAGACATTTTAGAATTAATTGTGGCTTCGTGGATTGAGCCATCTTTGCCATTACTTACAGTTTGCCATGATGTTTGCTGGCTCAGTTTTTCAATTTCGATCTCATGCCGTCATTCTCTCTCTCTCACTCTGCTCATTTCTTCCTTCTCTCCTCTCGCATGAGGATCTCATGCTGGTGAATCTTTTCTATTTCCTCTACCTCCAGCCTTATTTTCTACCTTTCAGCCTCCAGCCTTGCCCTCTGCAGTTCGGCATCCTGCAGCATAAGCGCTGCCTTCAGGATCTCGAGCCAAGGTTGATTGGGCTGCACAGCTTCCCCAGCTTGTGCCACAAGGTGCCCCCTTGCTCAGCCGCTGGGACCTCAGTCTTGCTACCTGGGTCACTCACTATCCTCAGCAACCACCTGCTGCTCAGGTATTGGGCCATGCTTGTTTGAGACCATCTGCCCCTCCTGCAGCTGGTCATACACCAACAGGGCTTCCGTAAGTGCATTCTTTGTTATGCCCCCAAGGGCAATCCCCATTGCTGTGTACAGCTTACGAAGCTGCTGTACATGAAATTTCACATAGCTTGAGGAGTTCATATTCTCTAGCTACACTGCACTAAACTGTCTAGAAATAAAAAAAAAAATTAGTAAACAATGCAACCTTTTGAAATCCTGTTTCGTGACTGTTAAAAGGTATATTTCTTCTGGCACTCCATCACGAATGTGCTCTCTCTCTCTCTCTCTCTCAGAGTTCCGGACTCACAGGAAAGCACACTGTCTGCTACTGTGCACTGGACTGGTGCCAGTTACCACACAGATCCCACCACTCTGCCACCAATGTAACGGAGATCCCACTCACCAGGGATTTCCAGCTAACTGCCACCACAAGGTTTTTCCAACAGAAACCAAGAAACCTGTTTTTTTTACCTCCTATTTGCTCAAGGTCAGGAAGGTCAACCAAATAACTGTGGGTAGAGTGCCCCTTTGGAGACGGACTGCAAACAGAGTCCAGCAGAAATAGTAAAATTACCCTTTTAAATAAAACAAGCAGTCACTGATTCTATAAAAATATAATCTTTACTAAAATTCTACAAGTATTTACAACAGGATGTATTTGCAAGAAGACGAAAGGGTTGCACATTTACTAAGAAACAGAAAATAAAACAAGTTAACAGATAGTTGGTGTAACGCAAAGTTCTGAACTATCCTTATCTAAAATCCTTCACCTGCCCTAGCTACATAATTACTGACCCTCACTGTGCTACCTTACCCATCAGCTAGTCTTTGTACAGCAGGGCTCTCATATTGATGTTCCAGTCCAAGAGAAAGAGCCTGCTTATAGCACCACAGTATATTTCTCCTCTCTGTGGGGAGGGGCCTCACTCACTTTGAGTGATAGTTCCATGTTGTCCCAGCCCTATTTGAGAGAGAGAGAGAGAGAGAGAGAGTGTGTGTGTGTGTGTGTGTGTGTCCACCCACTCTCCAGCACCTCCTTGCTACCATAATGATGTCCACCTGGGTCCTTTGTTCAGCATGGAAACATCTCCAGGAAGAACACCCCCAGTGGGTTTATTGCTTTATTGCCTCATCCTTGGCTTTCCTGTTAACTTTCCCATGAGAAGTTCAGACCTCTAGCATAAGCGGTCATATACTACTTGATCATGTGATCTGGCAGCCATCTTGTACCTGAAGCAGATGCATAGTTAGAAAAGAATAAATGAATCAAAAGAATAAAGGGTTCTGGTACCCTTTCCCATCACAGTGACATTCCTCGAGTTTCCCAAGATCCCTGCACATTTTTCCACCCTTTCTGAATGTCTACTCTATTCCAGATTTTGGTATTATGTACAAAAAAGCATACCCTCTCCTCCAGCTCTTCTGAAGTGTCTCCTGTAAATATATTGAAGAGGACAGGTCCCAGTACTGGTCCTGTGCTACCCCACTTGTCACCCTCCCCTCTTTAGAATGAGTGCTGTGGTAACTACCACCCTCTGTCTCCTATCTTTAATCAGTGTCTAACTCAGTTTACCACTATGGATCCCACTCCTTGGTTGGTCAACTTCCTAATCAGCCTTCTGTGTGGCACCATATTTTTTTCTTATTTATTGTTTTTAGTTCCTGTCCACAACTTCGCCCCCAAATCGTCCCCAATGCCTGAGCATGCTCTGACCACATTACATCAACCCCATGAGATCACTCCCTCATGGTGCAGCTGTCTTGAGGGACAGTTCTGTACCACGGCATGCCTGCAGTGGCTGTGCCAGGAGTCAGGTTGATCACCAATTCAGGAGGTTCTAATGCACGGGGTTTTTTGTTTCCTGCTTCCCAAGGATGTTGGCATGCAATGGTGCCCAAGGAGACATGGGCATGCAGAGATGTGCTGCCGCTCCAAACTCCAGTTGACGTCCTCCCCTCCCTCATGGAGCCCCGCACTGCTCCGCCACCCATGATCACCCAGCAGGCTGTAATGCAGCAAGTGCAGCAAACCTCCCTTCCCAGAGGAAGAGAGCCCTTAGGTCACTTAATCCTCCTCCCCCTAGCCAGTCTTCTGGTGACCCAGGCTCATTCCAAAACCCGGGTCACGAGCGTTAGCACTGTTGCTGCGCCAGTGGGCTGGCTTATATGGCACCATGTTAAAGGCCTTGTTAAAGCTTAAATAGGCCACATCCACTGCTCTCCCCTGATCTTCCCTTTTTCCCCTCCTCCCTTCCTTCCTTCAACCCTTTTCCTCCCTATATCCCCCCTCTCCCCCTCACTACTACCTCCAGTCTATTCATCCTCTCCCTTCCTCCCACTCCCTACCCCCTCCTTTTTTCTCCTTTTCTAGCTTTCTTATTTAGCAATTTGCCATTTACATTACTGTATATACTGTGCATAGCTGTGGCTTTGCTTATCAGATTACTGTGCTTTGCTTATTCTATTTATTCCAACATCCATTCCCCCAGGACCCATCTGGAAATGAGCTTTATGGCTCAGTATGTATTTCCTGGTAACCACCCCTGTTTCTAGTGAGTTGTTGAACAAGGCTCTCTGTAGGGTAGCCAGAACCTCCCTAAGTGCCTTTATTTTTTTTTAACTTTATGTTTAGTGAAATTTCAATATACATATCAAACAAATTCCAGATATAGAACATTTTCAAACAGAAGAAAAGCGCCCACATCCTAATAAATGTTGTATGTCAAAAGATGTGTCTTTGGGGGGAAATACCTATGATATTAACTTTTACACTCTAGAAAAGTACAAAGATGCATGATTGTGTAGTTGAGCCCAAGAGCTGCATGATGGTTTCCAAAGGTATAACAGAAATGCCCAACAAAGGCTCCCAACTAGTGAAGGAAGAGGGTGCCATGCTAATCAAAGTTAATCATAATGTATGTGAAATAAAAAGGATTGTAATCTGCCCTACAATATATAAATAATTAAATTACAGCACATAAAGGATTACTAAAGCATTATATCCAAAACATTGCCACTACGTATTTAATGCATATGAACAGGACTGATTAACAAACATATAGCCTCCCGCCCCCCTCATCAAAAAATGGGAGAGAGTAGCAACAATTAAACAATATGAAACCCAAGTTTCTACAGTCCTGTAAATATAAGTGGTCTGCGAATTAAGGTCTTTCACCAGCTGCAAGTAGATGCCATGCATAGCTACCACAGAACATGTAACAGTACGATCTGTTCAATCCAGTCAATAGAGAAGGGAAAGACTTAGCTGGGGCACGCCAACAGTAAGGTGTAGGTTTCAAGTATTGTCCTCCATTGCTCAATCTCTGTCTTCCTCTTGAACAGACTAGCGAAGAGCATGTTTTTGTGCCCATTTCAGGGCATTCAGCAGGTCCATGAAAAAAAAAAAAGACTTTACTTTGATGTACAACGCAGAGTCTTGCCGGGAACACCATACCATGCAGTATGGCTGCCTCTCGCAACATGGCTCAGACTCCATCAAAACATTTCTTTTCCTAGCGTGTGGTAACGCTGAGATCTGGATAAAGTTAGACCAGCCATCCATCCTGCAACAAAGTCACAGTCCTTCTTGCCAGTGCCAAAATAACATCCCTCTTGCCAACTCCATTAGTGATTGCCACAACAGGTTGTGGGGCTTCCACATTGTCCTGCTTCCCTCGGGGGTCACAGAATAGGCTTTCTGTATCACAGTAGGTCTATTACGTACTTCATCTGCAAACTGTTGGTTGAACCAGTCCCTTAAAGAGTAGCTGACGCCTTCAAGAGAACTTTAACAAAACATAATATTTAGATAAAGTTCACCTTGTATTTCACATTAGTTCTTTATTCCTCCTCCCCGTTATTTATTGCTTAGGTCATTTTCATGAAAACAGACTTTTTGCTTTTGAAGAGTTCATCTATTTCTGTTGCTGTCTCGCTACCTGAGATCATAATGCACTGCTTGTGACATCATAGTTACTCTCATGGCAACAGATTGTAATGTCACAACAGAGCATTATGACGAAGTAGGGAGTCAGCTATAGAGGCAGATTACCTTTAAAGTAACTGCAAGGGATAAAAATCATGTATTCATCCACATTTTATCGGTAATAGATGATGGGGACAAGAAATCTAGAATATATATGGAATATAAACAGAATTTTTTTTTTTTTTGAAATTCTTCTTTTTATTGAGTTTTCAACATATATACACTTAGGTCACCAATATTTAGACATCTATGTAATTGTCAGGTATTACAAATATTACAGTCAGGTAGTACTAGTGCTATGAAATTCATTATGGGTTATCCCCTTCGTGGTTCTAGTTCTAGTTTGCAGTTACACTCTTAATTCATTGTGACTAAATAACCAGTTGTTTCACCCAACTCAAGGCCCAGACATCCAGGGCATCTCCTCTGTGTAGGTGTCGCCGCTCCATGGGGGACCGGAAGGCCAAGTGGGGCGAGCCTGCACAATAATCCTCCCTCCTCCCGCCCAAGTGTCCCCGCCATCGCCTCTCACAGATACCCTAGGGTACGAAGTAGAGTCCTTCAGCATGTAATATATCTGCCACCGTGTCCATCTAACCTTAAATTTCTCCCTTGTTCATTTCAGGTTATGTGTGATTTTTCCATGTTATAAATCTGTAATGTGATGTCCACCAATCTTGGACTGTGGGGACTTTTGTAGTTAACCACTGCCTAGTGATTGCCTTCTTTGCAGCTGTTATTAATAAAACAAGCAGATATCTGGTATTGGGACTCTAAACGCCTAGGAAGATCCAGAAATAAAATATCTCCAGGGTAAGCCGAGTTGTGTATCAATCAGTTCCTGTAGCTGGGACTCGAGCTGTACCAGGAAACCTCGAGAACCGGGCATGTCCATAGTACATGTGTCAGGGTGGCACATGATTCCCCACTGCCTCCAGCACTCCGCTGTAGAACTGGAAGAGTAGTGCCGTGTGACCACCGGGAGCCGGAAATAGCGAACTAGGACTTTCCAGGCGAATTTCGCCATTGGTGCGAGCTGGTTGCTCGCTTGACAAAATGCATGCTCGCCTCCAGTCCTCCAAGGTGAGCTGGTGTCCCGCCTCCTCGCGACTATAGGGAGCGAATGCCCTCAGTGGGCACCCCTTGTGAATTAAGTGCCTGATAGTATCGTGGAGATCAGGTGCTCTTGAGCCCTTGTGGCATTTAGCTGTATCTGGCAGTGGATCAATGCCGGGTATCCTTCAGGATCCCATATCGTTCGAGGTAGGCTCTCTATATAGTGTCGCAGTTGAAGATAATGAAAAAAGTCCCCATGTGGAAGGTGAAACTTTCTCTGGATCTCTGCATATGACCAGGTATTTCCCTGAGTCATTATCTGTACCAGGTATTTTAGCCCTTGTTTTTCCCAGCGAAAGAAACCATTATCCAAGTTATTAGGGGTAAAATCTGTTAAGCTTGTTATCGGGCAGATGAGTGCCTGATAGGGCACCAAGTGCTGCGCCTTTTTTATTATGGCCCAGTTTCTGAACTGCACTCCAGCCAGGGATCAGGACTCCTAAGCTTCCTCCCCTGATCCTGTCGGTATAAGGTCTCGAGGTACGCCGATCACTAATTAGGGTCCTTTCTATCTCAAGCCAATGCGGTGCAGGAATTCCCTCTGTCTGGTCATTATGTGTGCGAGGGTGGTTGCTTGTTGGTAAAGCCTCAAGTCCAGGAGAGCTATACCCCTTCCTGGCAGGGAGAGAGAGTATCCCCAGCTGAATTCGGGTTTCTGAGAGGCCCATATGAAGTTCCGTATAAGATGGTTTATATCCTTAAAAGTTTTCAATGGTACAGTGAGGGGAATATTTTGGAATAGATACAGAGCCCTCGGAAGGACTGTCATTCTGATCAGGTCTACTCTCCTAGAAAGGCCGAGGGGCAGGGTGGCCCAAGCTTGTAATTCTTGTTTTAACTGGGAAATAAATGGTGTATAATTATATTTATAGTATTTCTAGGGGTCTTTTGGGATATATATACCGAGGTATTTCAGTTTTTGCAGGTCCCACCTACCCAGAATGATATCCTGGGTGTCCTGCGCGGGGGTGTAATTAAAGGTAAGGATCTCCGTTTTGGCGAAATTGAGTCTATATCCAGATACCACACCGTATGCATCAAGTATCTGTCTCATGGCTGGGATTGTGCAATCTGGGTCTCGTAGATATAAGAGTATATCGTCCACGTACAGAGCTACACGGTGTTCAGTGTCTCCTATCTTGATCCCTCGAAGTCTGTGCGATTCCCTAATATGTTGTGCCAGTGGCTCGATGACTATGGCGAACAACAAGGGAGACAATGGGCATCCCTGTCGGGTGCCCCTTTCAAGTTGAAAAAACTCAGAGTGGTGCCCGTTCACCTTGACGCATGCCCTGGGGGCGGAGTATATGTTTTGAAAGGTTTGAACGAACAGGGGAAGGAATCCGAATTTGCTTAGAGTGTGATACAGATAGGGCCAGGAGACCCTATCAAAGGCCTTCTCTGCGTCAAGACTGATTACGCTACCGCTCCAGTCTCCTGCATCCGTTGCACCACAACAGGGATCGTTTAATACTGTCTCGAGGTGGTACGCGATTTGACAAACCCCGCCTGATCTTTGTGTATTAATAACAGTAATAAGCTATCTAGACGGTGTGCCAGAATGTTCATAAATAGTTTATAGTCCTGATTAAGCACAGATATCGGTCTGTATGAGGCACACTCTTGTGGGTTCTTACCTGGCTTAGGTATCACCGAAATTGTGGCATAAGACCACGACTGGGGAAGGGGTTCTCCCCTCAAGACCGAGTTAAAGACCCGGAGAAGCAAGGGATCAATCCGGGCTCTCACCGCCTTATAAAACTCTGGACCGTACCCGTCCGGCCCTGGAGCCTTCAAAGATTTGGCTTTGGCAATTGCCTGAGCTACTTCCAGGTCTGTAATAGGCTTCATCAGGTCCTCCCTGTGTGCCTCGGAAAGAGAGGGAAGAGAGATCGCGCTCAGGTGCTCCATCATGTGTTCAGCCGAGACTGTGGTCTCTGGGGTGTAGAGAGCTTTGTAGAACTTTGCAAATGCGTCTACTATGTCCTGTACACGGGACAGCTGCTGGCCTCCACCAGGATGTCTAATGGACGCAATGGTTGCCCCTTTCTTCTGCTTCACGATTTGATAGCTTGACAACCTTGTTGCTCTTGGCCCCACTTCATAAAATCTTTGTCTCAGAAAGGTTAGGCTATTTCGTTTGTTGCTGAACCAGCTGGTCCAGTTCCGCCTAGTTTGTTTTAGCTGGGGAAGGACTGGCTCACCCTGCTGGTGCGCCATCTGGAGAAAGTGAAGCGCTTCCTCCAACTTACTCCTGCGCTCTTGTCGCTGCCTCCCTAATTCCACCGTGTATTTGATGATGTGTCCTCTGAGGACAGTTTTAATTGTATCCCAGTGTACTGAGGGAGTAGAGTCCTGTGATGGGTTATCCGTCACTATTTCCGTGATTTTATCTGAGAGGAACTCCCTAAATTTTTCCGATCGCAAATGGATAGGGATTAATCTCCATTGCGTGTTCCTCGGCTGAAGGCCCCATTCCCAGCAGGTTGTCAGAGGCGCATGATCCGAGATGGAGATATCTCCCAGTTGGGCCTCCCGCACAATGCCTATGTTTTCTATCTGGGTAAATGTATGGTCTATACGGGAATACGTATGATGTACCGGGGAATAATAGGAGAAATTTTTGGCATTTGGGTGTAGTTTCTGCCAGACATCACACCATCCAACCTCTGATATAAACTTACTAAAAAACTTTTGGGTAGGTGTTAGCCTCCGAGGTCTTCGACTGGTCGAGTCGACCTGGGGGGCCATAATCAGATTGAAGTCCCCTGCCAGCATAAGTATACCTTTGGTTTTCTGGATTACCTTATCCAGCAAGGATCTTAGTCTTGAGACCGTTATACCCAGTGGTAAGTAGGCATTTGCTAACGTCACCTCCACCCTGTTAATTTTCCCTTGGGCAACCACCAGTCTGCCCTCCGAATCCGACCAAGTGGACTCCACCTGAAGTGGGGTGTGCGGGGACACAATAATAGCCACTCCACGTTTCCTACCATCTTTACAGGATGAATGAAATACCTGTCCCCTGCTTAGTTTGGCTAACTTGGTATGCTCGGCCGGATTCATATGTGTTTCCTGTAAGAAGGCAATGTCTGCCTTAGCCCTTCTGATGTAAGTCAGTGCCCTGGATCTCTTGATCGGTGAGGCCAGGCCCTTGATGTTAAGGGATAGCAACTTCAGTGTGTGGGCCTGCATTGTGCATGTCCATTGTGATATTTTATACCCGGCCTTCCCAGTCCCCCGCAGGAATCCTCTCTAAGGTCTAACACAGCTTGTGACTGTATTCCATGTTGTGTAAATTTGGTGACTCCGAAACAAACAGTACAGTACAAACATAACAATAAGCAAAGATCAACAGCAAACATAGAACCTAACATAACCCGTTCTGGCCAACTTGGCCGACTCAACCACTACTGGCACTTCCACTGGTCTGGGCTTAGCCCTGACCTGAGGATGGGTTTATGACCCAACCTAAAGGCCCTTATTTCAGGGCTCAAGGCACCGAGTACCTGTCCGGGTAAGGTAGTAAGGAAAAGTGTCCATCATGCGGGTGCCATGAGCTTCCCTGGAAGCTGTGCTGCAGCTAGAGGACTACCGCCGGTGTCTGGGCGAGGGCTTTCTCCATTGGCTCAGCTGAGAGCCCCAGACCCGGAGCCATGAGCTCACCTGGTTGCAGTGCTCCCCTAACCAGTGAGTCCTCGAACATGAGCACAGTTCTCGGTCCCATGGTGCCCCCGCTCTCTTACACTTGTGGTTGTGCAATCTATTTCCTCCGCCGCTATCCACTCGGCTTCCGCCAATCATCTCAAAGCGGGAGGAGGGGAAGGGTGCTCCCCCAACCCCGCCGAGGTCCGATTAGGGCAGGTAATATATTCATTCTTGATTCTGGCCCATGGATAATACCCCTCAGTTAATTAATTATTGCCCGTCTTCTATTCCTCCCCCAAACCCACTCCCATTGATACGTTGCAGAGTGCTGACCATATTTGTCAGGAGGCAGCTTATATCCCCGGGCTTCCCCTCAACCCTCCTTGCGTCCATGCGGGATATCACCCCGCTCCACCCACGGGGGCATCCTGCATTGGCATCTCAACTAGCCCTGAGGACTAGAGCCACGTGTGTCCTGGGTAAGGGAATGCGCCCTGACTCCACGAGAATCCCCGATCCCTCCTCCCCAACTCACCCCATCAGTCTTCTCTGCTGGCTGCAAGGTTATTTCAGACGGCCACCTTTGAAACCAATACCCCCCCTTTACTCCTTGCACCTCAGTGTGGTCCCCCTTGGCCCCAACCTGGTCCCCGCAGCCAGGCAGCCTCTGCATAGCTAGACCATGCTGCTATTCCCGCTTCTAGGCTCATAGCAGCCGCCGCGCGTGGCACCCCCGGTCTGAGCCAAGGTTCATCCCCCTAGTTAAACCTCCAGTTAGATCTCAACAGACCATCACCTTTAATACTACGCGTCCCTCAGGTCCCCCGGGGATCAACCTCCATACCGTCTCTCTCCCTCTTCTAGCAACCAAGCGAAAGGCGGACTGGGATCATGACCCCGGCAGACATCCCCCATCCTCCCCCAAACAATCTCCGGGGCGGCACGAGGCCGCTCTATGACCATGCCACCATTGACCCCAAGCATACCCCCCATGGTTTCAGCGTCTCCCACAAAGCCTCCCATGCAGATCTCACCATTTAATACACTTTATGACTCTCAATCCAGCCCCTCCTATTCCGTCCCCCATTAAGTTCCCAATATCGACCCAGAACATACCCATCATACTCCCCCACCGACTCCCATGTCAAAGCCCCATCAGGAGAGAGCTTGGCTGTGGACCCTATTGAGAAAGTCATTTTATCCAGTCCATATTTAATTAGGCCCTGTCCCTGTATGTACTTGCGGTTAGTTCAGGTTTTAGGTGCATCAGTGCCTCCCTCTGCTAAGGCACTGGATCTGGCCCTCAGTGATTCCACGATTGACTGGATGGCTTCTAAGCCCTGGCGGCATCTAGCGCCCCGGTGACCAGCACTCCAAACCTTCTGGGCTAGCTTGGCGGCAGGGGTTGCTGCAGGTCTCCTCTGTTGCTGCACAATCTCCATTTTCCTCTTCTTGAGCTCCGTTATTGCTTCCGCCGCGCTTTCACATGTGTGGGCCCCCTCCTTAAAGTGGATCACCATTCTCGCTGGATATAGCATTTTAAAATGCACTCCTGCCGCTTTAAGAGATTTCATTACCGGAATGTAGGCCTTCCGGCGCGCCATAACCTCCGGGGCAAAGTCATTCTCAAAGAAGAGCCTGTGGGTACCGTAGAAGACCGCCCTTGCCTCCACGCCTGTATGTAGGACTTTTCTTGTCTTGGTGTCTCAGGAACTTAATTAGCAGGGCACGAGGACGGCTCCTGCTGCTGGTTTGGGCTAAGAGTGCGGTGGGCTTCTCCATTTCAAGTGAAACCTGTTCCGGCAGTTTCAATAGCTCCTAAGCATTTTCTGCATGAATGGGATAATTTGCGTACCCTCTGTGCCCTCCGGAGCCCGACAGCGAATATTGTTTGGCGGCTCTTACTCGGCGTCCTCTGCACGTCCTGAAGGCCTCTCAGCAGGCCATGTAGCTGAACAATCGCGCTTTCGGTCTCTCCCACTCTCCTATCCGTGGCTGTTAGTTGCTCCTCCTGTTCCTCCTGCTTCCTTTCAATCTTGCCAATATCCGTGCGAAGTGCTGTAACTGTAATCCGCATCTCCTTCCTAAAGTCCCTTATTTCGGCCAACATCTGTGACATTTGCCTCTGTAGGGTAGATAGGGGGACCTGGTCTGCCCGCGTTTTGCTGTGGCGGGAGGTCGAGGAGGCCCGCGAGTCTCCGCTTTCAGAGTCTTCCTCCAAAGATCTAATTCCATCCAGGCGCTTGGGGGATCCACGGACGGAGTCACCTCTTTTCTTTGGCATTTTACCACCTCTGGGTTGTATTGGATATGCTCTGTTTCTGTGCGAAGCAGTTTCTATTGAGGTGTTTAATTTTTTCAGCAGGGAGCCTTACAACCCAAGTTGTTGCTCAGTGCATGACGTCCTAAACAGAATTTTAAATAATCATTATGTTTTTCAAAGTTTTCTTTGAGGCGTCAGTAGCTCTTTAAGAAAAACAGTAAGTGGTCCCCCTCGGGCCCCTCCAGCATCCCTAAAATTCCTAGATTAGCAGATATAGCCTGATTTTCCAGTCTTTCACGGTGAGATCTTAAAGCAGCAGTACTAGATAATCAAGAAGTGATTACCAAAATTCTACTTTTTGGCTGGAAGCATGCAGCCACAGTTCTGGTTTTGATATCTGTAAATATTTTTTCCTAGAGATCTTCAGTTTTTAGATATTTAAAATGTATTTCTATTGTTGAGGATCCACAGTAAATATGGCTGCTGCCTAATTTGCAGCTGAACTCCCCACGTTGCATCATGTCTTTTGTTTACTTCCGTGGGACCCTGTGTTACATGTTCCCACTGTCCCTATGTAGTGCTGTGAGTCACGCACATGTGCATTTGGCAGAATAGGGTTCCAATTCCACATGGCGGTTGGGAGATATGTAAAAAAAAAAGGAAAATAGAGTAAATTACAGGGTGATAGTGAAGCAAAAACAAGAAACATTACCAGGTAAGTGCTCAACAGAGCATAGGAAACAATTTGTTGCAAAAGATCTGTTTTTTTTATCTAGTACTGCTGCTTTAAGTGAGGAGATCCTTTAATTTAAGTTGATGTAGCTCCCATTGCCGCATCAGAGTGTTTGGTAGCTTCTGCTGTCTCTATTTTAATAAAATCCATGGAGGTCTCCAGTATCACTACCATGTTTGTCAGTGAGTCAAACTTATCTGCCAGGCCACTGACCACCAAGATTAACTTCTTGATTTTGAGCCCCAAACTCTGTAAAGCTTCTTCAGCTGAGTCGTGCAGCTCCAGCTGAGGTTTATTAGCAGACGACCGTGCAGCTGAGGCTGCCTGTGTCATTTTACTTCTGGCACCTTCAGTTTGTGGTTTTTCCTTTTGTGATTTCCCCATTGTAAACTAGGGACTTTCAGACACCTGCCAAGACTGGTTACTGCTTTCAGTTTGCCACAAAAGATAGTTTGTGAACCGAGTAAAATTGTTCAATGTGCAGAGCTACAATCCAATGCAGCCATCTTTCTCTGGCTCCACAGTGCCCCTCCCCCCCAAGTTCTTTTAGTACCCTGGGGTGAATCTCATTCAGTCCCATAGCCTTATCCACCTTCAAGGCTGCATGTCCTTTTAGCACTCTTTCCTCTGAAAATGGACCTGTGTCCAGCCCCTTCCACACTGTATCCCTGCTTCTCCTTTTGGTGGTACGTCACCTCTACCTGCCACAGTGAAGACTGAGCAGAAGTACCTGTTTAAGAGGTCAGCTTTTTCTTAGTCTCCTTCTGCACAGTCTCTCCCTCCCCCATCCCATGATTCTTACAATTCATACCCTTGTTTTCCTCTTCTCACTTCTGTACCCGAAGAAGGTCTGATCCCCTGTAGCGACCCCTTTTGGCAATCCTTTCCTCTGTCTGCGCCTTTGGTTCCCTCACCTGCTTACCTGCTTCCTTCTGCTTTTCTAGGTATATCTCCCTGTACGCCTCCATCTGTCTTTTCTTATACCTCTTGAATGCAGACTTTTTTTCCTGTACTACCCATGCCACTTTCTTGGAGAATCACAATGGCTTCCTTTTCCTTCTGCTTTTGCTTCCTCACCACAGTTTTATTATTCATGAGTTCTTGATGTTGTATTGAATATCTACAGCAACACCGGAATGGGCCATTGCTATAGATACTAATTTAAGCATCAAGACTCCTGCAAAAGTAATAAAATAAGCATTTTAAGCCCCCTCCCCTGCTGCTCCATAGAGAGCTATGGTGTTTGCAACATCACAAAACTAGGTGGAATACCCAAGTAAACTTGCGCCCACTTGATTGGGACACAACCGCCACTTCCGTATTCATTGAAAAGTTTCAGCAGGAATTTAAAATGTGAGGAGTAATTAGAAAATGTTACCAAAAGCAGCCCTGAACTCCTGTCACCACTAACAAAGGTATGTGGGACGGGAGCGGGCTGCAGGAATAAATTTGCAGGTCACCTTTAAATACCTCACAGAGGTAATAAGGTACAGGAAGGAAGGAAGCATTTTTCAGAAAAAAAGATCTGCAAGAACAAGTGTGGATATATTGTGGAGGGTTGTAGATTTAGGAGAGATTGAGGAAGTACATCTTGACAGAAAGAGTAGTGCATTCGTGGAATAACCTACAAGCCAAGGTGGTGGAGGTAAACACAGTGATGGCATTCAAGAATGCATGGGATATGCATAAGGGGATCTTAGTGGAAAGAAAGGGGGAAGGAAAAAGGATCAGAAATCAAGTAGGGTGTATGGTGATACTGAAGGTAGGGAAAAATGAACTGACTGAGTGGGCCAAGCGGCCCTTATCTGCCAACAGATTCTCTGTTTCTATGTTCATTTCCCAATTGAGGTGCTCAGTACACCACAACTCTGTTACAGCTACTATATCTAGATTAGCTTCTGCCACGATGACTTACATGTCTGGAATTTTGTTACCAAGGTTCACTGTGTTAATGCACATACCTATCCAAATCTTACTTCCCCGCCGTCTACTACTCTGCTTCTACTTCCCATTCCTGCCTGTGTTGTTCCCTGATCTACCCCCTGACTCACTCCTACCCTCCTACCCCCTCATGACCTTATGTGGCTATCTACGAATCCTTGGTGCCCCTGGTACCAACTAACCTCTATCAACTGTATACTCTTTACAAACTGTGTTGTGTTTTTCTCTTTGAATGACCCTTGGACTTTTGTTTTTTCCCCTGGGCAATGCAATTTTCTCTGAATGCTGTTACTTGCTACATGCTCTCTGTCTCTGCCTTACAGTTATGCAACCTCCTGTATGAACTGTATATATACTAATTTTTTTTTGTATCTGTATGCTGTACCTTATATACAAATTGTAAATATATTTTCGAAGCTGTATACTGTACCTAATGTAAAGTTGGTGGTGTATTCACCCCGGGTCGCCCCTGAAAAAGGGACCTTTGGTCTCAGTGGGTTTACCTGGTAAACAAAATCTAATTAAATAAATAAATTATTACGTTCACCATATCTGGTCCCCTATTAATCCTGTATCCTCCTCTATCTCTGTTATATTTCCAGTTTCTTCTTTCCCATCTTTGTCCCTGTATTTGTGTGCATCTTCTGTAGGGGAGTTGTTTTTTTTTCCCATGGTGGTCTATCCTTAACCCGTTCCTCTTTCTGGAACATGTCTACAAGTGTAGTAGAGACACACGAGGGAAATGTATGCAGTTTAAAATATTTCATTATTATAATGCTCCTATGATATAAGAAACTATGGGATTCTTACCTAATGGTCCTTCATGGAGTTGTTCCTCACATCCTGCCAGTCTGGGGGCATATAATCTGTAGTTGTTCTCTACTGAATAACATTTGGAACAATATAACATCATAGTGTCATGGTAATGTGTCAGCAGAAAAGGACCATCCTGGCCACGCAGTCTGCACATCTCCCCCCGGCCTACTTGTCACCGGTGCACAAGAAGCCTATCCTCTGTCCTCTAACCAACCCCATATGTTTATCCCACGCTCTCTTGAATCCCTATACTGTTTCAACACCTACCACCTCCTCGGGTAATCAGTTCCAGAGTTCAACCACCCTCTCAGTGAAATAACACCCCCTTACATTACCTTCCTCCTTCCAATCTTAACGTATGACCTCTTGTTTCAACTCCAACCTTCCTTTTAAATGGGCTTCCTCCCTCACTTTATTTATCCCCTTCATGTACCCAAACGTCTGTACTTGTCTCCGCTCTCTGTTCTAAACTCCAGTGGATACAGATTTAATTCTCTCAATCTTGTCTCATATGGTTTCCCTTGCATACGCTGCACCATCTTTGTTGCCCTTCTCTGAACCTTTTCTATTACTGTACATCTATGTCCTTTCTTAAATAAGGCCTCCAGAACTGTACCCCTTACTCCAGGTGCAGTCTAACTATGGTCTTATATAATGGCATCAGCACCTCCCTCTTCCTACTAGTTATGCCCCTTCCTATGCACGCCATCATTCTGTTAGCTTTGCCAACCACAAAACTACATTGGTCACTTACCCTAAGGTCGTTTGGTATTATAATTCCTGGATCCCTTTTCTGTTCTGTTTGCTTTATCTGCTCTCTCCCAGTGAGTACTTGGCCAGTCAATTTTTTATGCCCTATATTCATCGCCACACATGTCTTTGTACTGAACTTCAGCTGCCATATTTCTGATCATTTCTCTTGTATACTCAAATCCCTCCTCATGGCCTCACCCCTTCCTTCAATGTCAACCCTATTCCATAACTTTGCATCATCTGCAAACAGACACATTTGCCCTTTAGTTCCCTCTGATATATAACTAATATATATGTTAAAAAAGGACTGGTCCTAGATTTGGAACAACGTACATGAAATTTGCACTCTGTTGCTGAAAACAAAGATACCCCATGATCCCAAATTATTTATCCTTGGTGATACCTCTTCAATAGAAACATAGACAATGATGGCAGAAAAAGACCACTGGTCCATCCAGTCTGCCCATGAACCCTAAAAAACCCAGAACCTATTGTCCATACAGGGTTCTAACCCACACTATCCACCACACACTGTCACCCTGAGCGACCATTAAACCCTTCACTCAGTCTCATCTGTGTTTGAAACCATTGATTGTTTCACGCCCACCGCATCAGCTGTCAAATTATTCCATGGCTCCACCACCCTTTCTATAAAAGAAAACTTTCTCACTTCCCTCTTAAGTCTCCCTCCCCCCCCACACACACACTCACACACATCTTCCATCTTCTAATTAAGTCCCAATAGCTGCGAGTTCTAGCTGCAGCATTAGGATTAACAAGGTTTCTTTTATCTAGATGTAAATCCCTGTTGACACCAGCATTAGAAGCTTGGATGAGATTCATGAGCTCATTAATGCTCAGTGAACAAATCTGTTATGCTATTCTGGACAAGTTACAACTTCCTGAATCAATTTGGTCCCTCTTCCTATCCCATCAGTTTAATTGAATTTTACCTATTCTGATTACATACAACTACTAAATTGATTTGGGCTTTTTCTTTATGTCATGTAAGCAGTAGTTCTGTTAGTTAATTATTATTAAACTGCAAAATTATTAGATTATTTAACTTTATCCAATTAAACTTCATTGCCCTGTAAGGAAATGCTGATTAAAGAGCCACCAACACTTCAAGAAGAACTTTGAAAAATATAATATTTGGACACAAAGCAGCTTATATTTCTTATTAGCTCTGTATTTCTGATACCCATTATTTATTCCTAAGGTCATATGCATGAAAACAGAAGAGTTGCTCCTTGAGGGTTCATCAGCTTCTGTTGTATCTTCCCAACCTAATGTCATAATACTCTGCTTGTGACATCATAGTTATTCCCATAGCAACAGACTATGATATCATAACACAGCATTATAATTTCAAGTAGGGAATAATCTACAGAGGCAGATAAACTGAGGGATTAAAAACCTTTTGTTGTGGACATTTCATCAGTAGTAAGAAATGAAGGGAGGAAATCTATAAAATATATATACATATACATGAAATACAAACCAAACTGTCTAAACATTGTTTTCTAGTGTTTTCCCAAAGGCAACAGCTGCTCTTTAACATGTATTTTTGTTACATAAAATGTTGTATTATGAACTGTGCAATCTTGTTTTAATTTCCAGTAATGACTTAAAAATGTTTTTTGCTCTTACTTCCTTCCTCCTCCCCCTGGCCCTGGTCGGCCTCTCGTCTGGTGGCCATCCTTAGCCTCGAACCCCTTCAGGTCCTCACCCTTGTAGCTCCCACAGCTTACCCCATGGCAGGGCAACCGGGATCCCCCTACTCACCTGCCCATTCAGGATTTGGCCTGGGTGTTACCTCCGAGAACAGAGTGTCAGGGGATAGCCATCGAGCCGCCGCGACCAGTCATGTTCCCACCCCCAAGTTGTGTCAGCGGCACTGCACCAAGCCACAGCCTCTGCCAGGGGTTAGACATGCACCAACCGCAGTTAGCCCCCCTTCCCAGAGATGGAGAGCAGTCCATCGGATGCTTGATCTATCTCCTTCCCTGCCAAACCCCAGCAACTCACGCTCATTCCCGAACATGGATCACCAGTGTGGCATGAGGTGCAGTGACCAGCGCCTCGGTGCCATCAGGCCGGCAATTTCCAGGAATGATTTATAAAGCAAAAAAAAAAACAACTGGAGGAGGAGTTAACATTTGAAAGCCCTAGAGAAGTTACCTGAAGTGACTGGGATACAGAAACTTTCTACCAGTAAATAAGTTGTTCCAAGGGAAGGGGCAGAGTGGATGAAGGTTCTCCCACCAAAGAAAGGTAAATTAAAGGGACTAGAAGCATAGATACATTGACAGTGTCGGCAGATAAGGGCCTACAGCCCACCCAGTCTACCCATTTGAGCTTGAAAATTCAATTTATGATTTCCTAGAAGTCTATTTCCCCTTACCCCTGACCTCCAGAATTCCTTTATGTCTATCTCTTTGCATTCTTAAATCCTGTGATTGTTTCAGCCCCCACCACTTCCTCTGGTAGGGTGTTCCACTTGTCCACCACTCATTCTGTGAAGAAATTCTTCCTCACATTTCCTCTGAATCATCCTCTCTCCAACTTCATCCCATGTCCTCTAGTCCTGGAACATCTTTTTCAGTTAAAAATAGTGTATTCCTGCACCCTGTTCCTCCCTGTAAGATACTTGTATGCTTCTATCATGTCCCCTCTCTCTCTTCTCTTCTCCAGGGAGTACATATTGAATTCCTTCAACCTGTTCTCATAGGACTTGTGATGCAATCCATGTACCATCTTTATTGCTCTCCTCTGAACCTTCTCTACCATGTCTATGTCCTTACATAGGTAAGGTCTCCAGAACTGTGCACTGTACTCCAGGTGGGGCCTCACTAGTGTCTTGTAAAGTGGAATTATGACCTCCTTTTTCCTGCTGGTGATGCCCCTGCCTATGCATCCCAGCATCCTATTTGCTTTACCTGCTGCCTTGTCACACTGTTTCCCTACCTTGAAGTCATCAGATACGATAACCCCAAGATCCCTTTCCTGATTGGTGCATGCTATATCCTCACCCCCCAACTGATATATTGTGCCAGGGTTTTTGTGCCCCATATGCATTATCTTGCACTTCTTTGCATTGTATTTCAACCGCCAAACCCCTGACCATTCAAGTTTCTGCAGGTCCCTTCTCATTCTGTCTACACCCTCTGGTGTGTCTACTCTGTTACAGAGCTTTGTGTCATCGGCGAACAGGGAAATTCTGCCTTCTAGGTCCTGCACAATGTCACTGATGAAGATGTTGAATAGGACTGATCCCTGTGGTACCACACTGGTCACTCTTCCCTTTGTTGAGTGACAGCCATTTACCACCACCCTCTGTGTCCTGCCACCCAGCCAGTTACCTACCCACCACACTACTGTCCTGCCCACACCCATATTCCCCAGTTTGTGTAATAGTTTTCTATGTTGGGTCGATACTCAAGGAGGCATGGAAAGGATGAAAAGGTACTTGGCAAGGTTGGAGGAATGGTCAGAAGTATGGCAGCTAGGATTCAATGCAAAGAAGTGCAAAATAATGCACCTGGGAAACAAGAACCCAAGGGAAGAATACACAATGGGTTGGGCGGTAGTAACAACAACAAAAAAGGAAAGGGACCTGGGGTAATCATATCAGATGACCTAAGGTTGCAAGCAATGTGAGAAGGCAGTAGAGAGGGCTGGGGTATACTGGGATGTATAGGAGAGGCATCATCAGCAGAAAACAGGAAGTTGTTATCCCTCTGTACAGACAGTTGGTGAGACCCCATCTGGAGTACTGTGTCCAGTTCTGGAGACCCTGTCTCTGCAAGGACATAGACAGGATAGAGGCAGTCCAGAGGAGGGCAACTAAAATGGTGCAGGGTCTGCAAGAGAAGCCGTATGAGGAGAGACTAAAGAAGCTTAATATGTATACCCTTGAGGAAAGAAGGGAGAGGGGGGCCATGATAGAAACTTTAAAGTACCTCAGTGGAGTCAACAACGTCCAAGAGGGTAGCATCTTTCAGAAAAAGAGACTTGCAAGAACAAGGGGACACAATTTAAAGACAGAAGGAGGGCGGTTCAGGGGCAATGTAAGGAAGTATTATTTCACAGAGAGGGTAGTGGATGCATGGAACAGCCTTCCTGAGGAGGTTGTGGGGTCTAAAACTGTGGGAGAATTCAAGAATGCATGGGACAGACATAAGGCAATTCTTGTGGGGGGGTTGGAAGAAATAGGCTGTTGGTTAACTAGGATCTATGGCCTATCCTGTAGGTAGGGAAATGGGCAGACTAGATGGGCCAAGCAGTCCTTATCTGCCGTCAAAGTCTATGTTTCTATGTGGCACAGTGTCAAAAGCCTTTCTGAAGTCCAGATAGGCCATGTCCACTGCCCTCCCCTGATCCACCTCCCTAGTCACCCAGTTGAAAAATTCAACGAGGTTGGTCTGACATGACTTCCCCTAGTGAAACCATGCTGCCTTGGGTCCTGTAGTGCATTGACAAACAGATGTTTCAATCAGACCTAGCCTCCATTAAAGGTTTAAGCTTCCTTCACATCAACGCATGCAGCCTCCTTAAAAAGATCTCATTAATCCAGGCCTGGGTCGCCCACACCCTGCCAGACTTTCTGGTAATTTCTGAGACGTGGCTTAAACCTGCTACACATGACAGGGAAATAAATCTACCCAACTACCAGCTATTCAGATCGGACCGCCTGACAAGGGGCGGTGGAGTGGCTATCTATGTTAAATCAAACATTTCTGCATCTTGCCTCAGTGTATCATCAGTGCCCAAAGAATTTGAATGTTTATCCCTTAAAATAGCTCTCCCCAATATGACAGCTTTTCAATTGGTTGGCTGCTATAGGCCCCCCTCTGCCGGCCTTCAGCTCCTAAATCACTTGGGAAATATAATGAATCTGGGCCCCGAAGACACCATCATTTTAGGTGATCTGAACCTTAACTGGCTCTCCAACGCATCTGCACCTCTAGTATCTTTTTGTGACACATATGGATTCACTCAATTAATAAATGAACCGACAAGAATTAACTCAAAAAACAAAACAAACAGCACCCTACTTGACATTATGTTGGTAAACAAACCGCACTCTGTTTTCCCATGCTGGAGTGTTTTTCAGTGATATAAGCTACCACTGTCTTATTGCAGGGATAAAATCATCAGTCAAGCCATCCAACCTCATGAATTCCTATAAGAAGGTCTAAAAAACCTTAACATCAAGGATATCTCCGTGACCTATATCATTCCTCACGCTGGCAAGAATTCTATCACACAGCTTCTGTGGAATCAGCACTCAAGGTGCTAAATGACATTATCATAGGCGCCTCAATACTATGCACCTTTCACTAGCGTTAGAATAAAAGCAAATCCTGCCGCTGGTTTTCTGCCGATCTTAAATCTGCACTGCTTGCTAGAGATAAACTCTGAAAAGGGCTAGAAAGACCAAGATCCGCCTGACTGGCTTCAGTTCAGAAAAGCCAGAAACAGCTGCACCAAAATAGTAAGAGAAGCCAAAGCTGCCTTCTATACAGCCGAGCTTGATGCCTCCTACCTTAACCCAGCCAGATTCTGGGGCACCATCAAGGGGATCCTAGGGCAGGACTCCAGTACTTCCTTGCCATCCCAAGTACACCTTAACAATGCTGTTATCACTGATAAGCATGAAATCTTAGATGCATTCAATAATCATTTCACTACGGCTGGCCTAGCTTTTGACTCCTCCCCAGCAAATCTATTACGGTCACAACTTAAATTCCAGTCTATTGATGGTCAGAAGGCTGCCTCTTCATTCTCCTTCAAGCCCATTTTATTAAAACAAGTGGAAGACCTATTGCTACATCTAGACACCAAGAAAAGTGCAGGTGCAGACTCTCTGGACCCCTATTTCTTAAAAATTGCTCTACATGCCATTGCAGTTCCCCTAACTCATCTTTTTAATCTGTCCTTATCCACTGGTTCTGTTCCTACATTGTGGAAAACAGCACAGTGTTTCCCTCCTCAAATCAGGGGACCCATGGATCTCAACAATTATAGACCTATATCCATCCTACCTGTGCTGTCTAAATGTTAGAAAAGCTGGTGAGTATCCAACTAAGAGACTACCTCGATGCTAATAACCTACTTAACCCTGCTCAATCTGGGTTTAGAACCGCCACAGTACCATTTCTGCATTAGCAAAGTAACAAATGATTGGCAAACTGAGTTAGACAAAAAACAGCATCTGTGCTGTATTTCTAGACCTAAGTAAAGCCTTTGATACAGTGGATCATGAGCTGCTAATTTCCTCACTGCACTCCTTAGGCCTGGATTCAACCTCCTTGGGTGGTTCAGATGTTACCTCACTGATAGAATACAGCAGGTGAAAGATGAAGGTGCCCTATCCTCCTCAAAACCACTTCTAAGGGGAGTACCGCAGGATCCATCCTGGGCCCTATCCTCTTTGCTGTCTATATCAATAACATTGATTCCAACCTCACTGTTGCCAATGTCCACCTTTTGCTGATGACACTGTCTTGTATGTCAGTAACCCCTCACCATCAAAGGCCTGTGAGTTATTACAATCAGAATTCTCCTCTGCTGCAACATCAACTACTTGAAAAGAAACTACTATTAAATGCCAAGAAGACAAAGGCTATGTTCTTTTCCACCAATATATATTCTACCACTCTCTCATCAAACATTCTTCCTCAACTATCCACCATCCTTGGAGAAAATCTGGATTATGTGGATAAATTCAAATATCTAGGGGTATGGATTAATAATAGACTTGATTACACTCAACATGTTGAGGAACTCCTTAAAAAACTCAGACAGAGGCTCGGCCTATTCTTCAGAATCAAACATTATCTAACCATAGAGTCCAAACAAAGACTAATACAGGCATCATTTCTATCTCTCATCGATTATGCAGATTTCCTTTATGGCCACTGTACTATGTCCTATTTAAGTAAATTGGATACCTTGTATCACAGAGCTTTAAGATTCATCACAGATCTTCCTTCAACACTCATCACTGCTCTCTCTATAATGCTGTTGGCTGGACATCCTTACACCTTAGAAGGAATAAAAATGCTGCACTATGGATTTACAAAGCTCTGTCAAATAAACTTCCATCTTATATTTCTGATTGCTTTACCCTGGCTACACCTAGATCATATGCCCTAAGAAGCAATAACCTTATCACCTTGAAGATACCTAAAGCCTGTACCCGGCATGGGAGATCTGCAATCAGCTACTTCTTAGCATCTACCTGGAATTCTCTGCAGAAGACCCTAAAGTTGAACACCTTCATCCCTATAGCATCCTTTAAAAAGCTCTTTATAAGTCCTTTCCTGAGAGATGCAACTGCTTTCACTAAGCCTAATCCCTCTTACCCTTTACCCCCTTTTTTCTTTCTATCACAGTTTATATACTTTTTCTAAACTTAGCTACAATATACCCTAAAATCCATTGCCATTCCTTTTCTTTTTTATCCCCCCATTTCTACTTGCTTAAGTATCTACCCAATTACAACACAACCTGACTAATTCCACAATCCCAATACCTTACAGTCATCAGGTCAAACCTGTCTGAATTATTTTGTTTTGTGGTCCAAAATCATTAGCTACCTTGCTTGTATATACGTCTTTTTATTATTGTAGCTGTTAATTTACATTTAAGTCTTTGTCTCTTTCTCTGTATTTGTTTATGTATGCTACAGTACCTTATTTTGATCTTGACCTATCAGGTCCATCTTGTAAATGAGCTTCGATCAATGATGTCCGCCTGAATAAATAAAGATTTTGATTGATTGATTGATTGATAGATGTTCCACCAATCTCTCCTTCGGTAGTGCTTCCATGATCTTCCCCACTACCAAGGTGAGGCTGACTGGTCTGTAGTTCCTCACTTCCTCTTTGTTCCCACTTTTGTATAAAGGGACTACATCTGCTGTCCTCCAGTCTTTGGGTACCGCCCCTGTTTCCAGTGATCGGCTAAACAGGATTGCCAGAGGTTCAGCTACCACCTCTCTTAGTTCTTTAAGGACCCTGGAGTGCACCTCATCTAGCCCCATTGCTTTATCAACTCATTACTTCCAGTTCCTTCAGGACCCCTTCTCATGTAAAGGTACTTGTGTCCATTTCTGCACCATTCCCACCCCTTGTACACCCTTCAGACCCATTACCCTCTTCCTCAGTAAAAGACTGAGCAGAAATACCTGTTCAGTATGTCAGCTTTACTGTTGTCATCCTCCACGCAGCCCCCATCCTCCCCCTTCAGTCTCACTATCCCTCCCTTTACCTTTCTTTTTTCACTTATGTACCTGTAAAAGGTTTTGTCCCCTCTACCCACTGATTTTGCAATGTGCTCTTCTGTCTGAGCTTTGGCTTCCCTTATTGACCTCCCTGCTTCCCTTTGCTTCTCCAGGTACTTCTCCCTATTCCCTTCTGCCTGTGTCTTTTTGTATTGCCTGAATGCAGTCTTTTTGGCTTTCACTTTCTCTGATACTTCTTTGGAAAACATTAATGGCCTCCTCTTCCTTTTCCCCTTGCTAACCTGCTTAATGCATAATTCTGTTGCTCTTGTAATCCCCGTTTTAAATACTGTCCACTGTTCCTCAACCCCTGATTCCTGCCCCAATCCCCTTAATGTCTCTTTCAAGCATCTCCCCATTTTCCCAGTCTGCCCCCCCAGGATATGTGTTTTTGTGTGGTTTGGTTCCACTCCTTCTGTGATTTCAAACCACAATGACTGGTGGTCATTGTTCCCCAGGTGCTCCCCCACAGTTACCCCATCACACTGTCCCTGTTTGTGAGCACAAGGTCCAGTGTTGCCTTCTGCCAAGTTGGTTCCATGACCAGTTGTTTGAGGAAGGCAGCCTGAAGGGAGTCCAGAATAAATCTGCTCCTAGTTGATGCTGCTGCTGGGATGCTCAAGTTCATGTCTGGAATACGGAGGTCTCCAACCAGCACTACCTCACACTTGTCTGCATCCTTTAGATGGCTAGCATCAACTACCTATCTGGTCAGTGCCTGAGGCCTAAAGAGGTGTGTTTGTAGAGGGGGAAGGGGGATGAGATAGGATGTTATTAAGGAAGAGAGACCTGTGTCTCCATACACAGTCTGTGGTAGTACAAACTCAGGGTGCAAAGAAGTCCCCATTTGTACTGCCACCGAAAACTGTTATACACAGAATTCAGACTTATAAGCTAGGTTGAAGTTTTCTTCCACTGGCTCAGTGGAAGGCAAATGAGTCACCCAGATTTTAGTTGGCACAAGCAGAGCTTGCAGCCACATACATGCTGGCTTGCGTCAGCCACAGGGTCCAAGCATAGTGAGCTGCAAACAACTTGTTTCCAGGTAAGTCGGGGGGGGGGGGCATGGATAAACATAGTGACATAGTAAAATGTTTGTGTAAATGTTTTTATTGAACACATCTGTGCACAACTACATTATAAGAATTACAGCAGTATAGTAATAGCTGGAGAAGCCTCCACTGAAAATAAAAGCATACCTTGAACATGCTAACGTTACAGTCCCTCATTCCCCTTCTCTTTTAGGTAGCGCGTGAGAGGGGAAGTCTGAAGTCTGATTGTGGAGGCAGTATGGTGCAATAGTTTAGAACACTGAGCTGCAAACTTGGAGACATGGGTTTGAATCCCACAGCCCCCGCTTGCATACTGTGTGACCTTGAGCAAGTCACTTAACTTCCTCATGCTCCCAGGTCGCACCTGAAAACAAGTTTTGGCTTAGTGTGCCTCTCCTGGTTAAACAATTTCCTCTTCCCTGATTTGTGGTCAATGTAGATGTATCCCAAAGGTAAGTGGTTATCTACAGAAGGATAAAACTGAATCAGAGAAAGTTTGTGGGTGGGGGCAGAAACTGAGGGATAACAGCAACCACACATTTCTTTATTTCTGTTCTTGCATTAGGATGCCACAAGTAAAGCAATCCCTGTCAAGCAGTGGTGGGTAGATAACCATATCTCACTCAGGGCTAGGTCACATTAGAATGAGGTCATGGAACAACGTCTCTGTCTTTATCCTTCATATAGTAATATAGTAATTTAAAGTCATAAGAGGAACTAGGTGCATAAAGTGCCCCCCACCTCATAAGCAGGACCAAGAAGTATGTTGTGCAAACAAGTTCTAATTAACGGGGCTGCAGCTATGAATCCTGGGGCCCCGGACAAGTCACTTGGAATGGGCCCCCGTTTCCCAAACCAGCTAATGACAGAGGTAATGCCAGCTGCTCAGGAGGGCCCCTCCTGAGCTCAGGGCCCTGGACAACTTCCTCACTTACCCCCATTACTGCGGCCCTACATAGAAGTGGTCAGTTGCACACTATAGCTTAGTACATGCACTGGATGTTAAACTCCCATTTTGTACTTTAATAACTTTGTAACCATTCAGTGGATTTGCATGAAATGTTGCATGCACGGTCTTGCAGGGTAGATCTCTTGATATGCCAAGTTTCCTTCCAGTCAGATGTGCAGATAGTGCAAAAAGTGGATTTTTCGGGATATTTTTTCCCCATTGGTTTGAATGAGTTTTCTGTCAACTTGGCTACTAGCCAGACAGTTTGGAATTTTGGCCTGAAATTTTATGGGTGGAAAGGGGCTGGCCCACAGATGTGCCGTTTGTTTGCTTGGTTAAACATATGAATCTGTTCCAAAGTTATTTAATTTTCAAAATTTGAATAACTAGTTCTGAGCATGCCCAATAAGCACTTAAAAATAGTTGTATGAAATGAAAAAAAAATATTTTTTCATATGGGACCAGTCCTTTTTTGTGAAAGGAAAATCATTGTTTTGTTTGCCACCATCTTGTTGTCTGTTATCCCATAAAAATTCAAATTAGAAAACCCACAATAATGATATTCCTGAGAGCAACCACCACATGTAGCTTGCTTATCGGGACACACTTAGCTGGATTCTGCACTTAACTGTTGCAGAAATGCTCTTAAAATTTTTTTTTTTTTTTTAAAGACTATAAATCTTTTTTTGTGATTCATGATATGAAACAAGATTCTTGCTTTGTATGATCATTCATGAAAAATATCTTTTTTTCGCATGGGGAATCAATGTATTTCAATGGGGATTTCAACTTTGATGCATAACTTTGCCATTTTTGCATATTTTTTCACCAGATTTCCAACATGGCCTTTTTGACACCCCACCTCATGAACAATGTTGTGGAGTTATGGAAATCTGTCTGGAAAGGTGATTTTGCGGTCACTTGGTGAAATCACCTTTTGGATAGGAATTGAGAATTTTCACCCATTTTTGTTCATCAGGTGGGGTTATAAGAAGGCTATGTTGAAATTCTGGTGTCAAAATATTTAAAAATGCCAAAGTTGTACACCGTACACTGAAATTCTGCTATGTTCTCCTTGTAACTTTGGCAATTTTAAATATTTTGACCCAAAATTTTCAACAAAAACATCTTTTTACACCACCTCAAGAACATGACAGCTGTCATTTTTCAAACCCTGGCCACACTGTGTTTTCATACCTGTGGCATACAATGGCATTGCAGTAACATGGAATCACATTTGGGGGGGGATTAAAAATGTTCATTACTGGGTTCATGAGGTGGGGTAATAAGAAGGCTATGCTGACAATTTCATCCCTGGGCCCTGTGCTGCTGCACCAACATATATGTACACATCTAAGGAGATGAGAGTGTGGGGCCCATGGGGCCCGGCACTCCCACAGACAAATGAGGATACAATTATGCTATCTCAAAAAGTAAAGAAATTCTTTGCAAAAAACTTTGCTAATGCAATAATTAAGGTTGAAGTGACAAAAGTAGGGAAGTGTGTCATTAGGGTTTCCAACCCTAACATCCCACCCACCAGAAAGCAACAAGGAAAAAATGGGTTACTCACCTGTAACAGTAGTTCTAGGAGTGGTATATGTTGTTCATCCACACTTATTGGCATGTCCTTTCCCCTTTAAGATCAGCTGGAAAGTCTTCAAGCTGGTTCCTCCCACCCACCCAGGTGGTATAACCATTGGCTGTACCCCATGATGCCAGATCTTGCCTGCTGGAAGCTAGGTTGTGCGTCAAAGCCAGGGGGGTCAGGTGGGTTCATGTGGATGAACAACATATACCATTCCTAGAACTACTGTTACAGGTGAGGAACCTGTTTTTCTAGGATTGTGGATATGTTATTCTATCCACACTTATTGTCAGACTCCTAGCAGTTTTCTGGGAGGAGGGAGGCAAGGAGCACATCCCCTATTTAGGGAACAGGGACTGGAGAACTGAGGCCCCAAAACCAGCATCCTATCATGACTCAAGGTCAATGTGGTAATGGGAAATGAAGGTGTGTGCTGACTTACAGGTAGCATCCCTGCAGATTTCCTGGATAGGGACATCCCTAGAAGCAACCACTGACGCAGCAGTATGTCAAGTGGAATGAGCCCTTAGCCCTACAGGAGGCTCCCTACCTGCCAGCCTATAGCAGAGATCAACACAGGAAGTGATCCACCTGCCCATCATCCACTTGGCTGCAGGTCTGCCAGGTGCAGCTTCAGCATAGGTGACAAACAGCTAGCGAACCTCCCCCTGAACTTCAGCCATCCGCTCCTTATAGTAAGAGAGTGCTCATCTCAGGTCCAAAGTATGGAGCCTGTACTCAGCCTCTGAGGTGTATTTGGGGTAAAACACTGGCAGAGTCAACACCTGATTAAGGTGAAACTCTGACACCACCTTCAGAAGGAATTTCGGGTTGGGGCGCAGGACAACCTTGTCGCTGTGGCAGACCAGGTAAGGGCACAGCAGAGAGCACCTGTAGTTCCCCAGTTCTTCTAGCTGACATGATAGCCACCAAGAAGGTGGTCTTCCACTACAAATGCGACATATCACACTTGTGCATAGGTTCAAATGGCTTGCCCATGAGCTTTGCCAAAACCAGCAGTAGATCCCATAGAGGTGGATGTTCATGCACTGGAGGGGATATGTGGTCTAGGCCCTTGAAAAGGCACTACACCACTTTCTCATGTGCCACTGACTGCATGCTGGCCCATGCCCAGTAGACAGATATGACTGCCAGGTGCACCTTAAGGGTCGACGACCAAAGCCCCAGCTGGGAGAGGGACCATAGATAGTCCAAAATGCTAGCCACTGGACAGGATTAAGGGTCCAACCCATTGCCCTGGCACCAGATGGAAAATCTCTTCCATTTGAAGGCATAGCATTTTCTAGTCGATTCCTTACGGGATGCCTCAACAACCGTGAGGACCTCATCAGAGAGACCCAAAGCCTGTAACTCGAGCTGCTTGGGAACCAGGCTGTCAGGTGTTGGGATTGAAGGTCTGGATGGAGTACCTTCCCCTGATTGATGGAGAGCAGGTCCAAGCATGTTGGAAGATGCCTCGGGAGCCTGGAGCTGAGGCTGAAGAGATCCAGGTACCAGAACTGGTACGGCCAGTCTGGGGCTACCAGGACCACCTGTGCCTTGTCCCACCTGACCTTGATGAGCTCCTTGTGTATCAAGAGAAGTGGATGTAAGGCATAAAAGAGGCATGGGGTCCATGGCCTTGAGAAGACATCCCCCTGCAGTGAGCCCTGCTGAGGGGCGGCGGGCATGAAACAGCCTCAGTTTTGCATTCTCCCTTGAGGTGAACATGTCCACCTGAGAGGTGCCCCAGTGGGAGAAAAGATTGTGAACTACCTCCTGGTGGAGTGACCACTCATGAGATGCCTTGCCTATCTGACAGAGCATCAGCCAGCTGATTTGAGGCTCCTGCTACATGAATGGCTAGGAGATCGGCCTCCAGGCTGAGCATGATGGTCCATGTGTGAAGAGTTTCCTTGCATAGAGGCAAGGAGTGCGTCCCACCCTGTTTGTTGAGATAGTACATGGTCGTGGTGTTGTCCATCTGACTTGGACCACTTGACCCTGAATGAATGGAGCGAAGGCGATCAGGGCTAGCAGAACTGCACAGAGCTCCAGCAGAATGATGTGGCATCAGGACTCCTGAGGGGACCAGAGGCTGTGGACTCTGTGCTCCCCCAGATGGGCACCCCAACCCATCAGCGAGGCATCTGTCATCAAGATGACCATCGGCTCAGGGTGGACAAACAGGATTCCTTCCTGCAAGTGAGCTGGGACCAGCCACCACAAGGCCATCCCACATCCTCTTAGTTACAGTGACCAGCTGGTCGAGGTGACTTGAGCACTGAGACCACTAGCTGGCCAGTTCCAACTGAAGGGAACACATATGCCAGTGGGCCCATCAGACCATGCTGGTGCAGGCCACCATGTAGCCCAGAAGGGGCAGGAATTCCTGGGCAGGGCATGAGTGCCCAACCAGAAATGATTGGGCGAAGGAGGAGAGAACTTCTACCCTGTCCGCCGGAAGCTGAGCTCTGCCCAATGAACTGAATCACCTGCAAAAGCATGATTTCTGATTTGGCCTCAATGAGCAGGAGGCCAAGATTGAAACAAGTTTGGAGGGCCAGATCCCTGGACTACTCCACCTCCTGCCTGGAGGGACCTGCTATGAGCCAGTCTTCCAGGTAGGGATAGACCCGGACCCCTAGGTACCTCAGGAAAGCAGCCACTACTGCAATGCATTTGGTGAAGACCCTGGGGGCCGATGACAGGCCGAAGGGCATGACCTGGAACTTGTAGAGGGTTCCCTCAGCTCAAAAGTGGAGGAGCTGTCAGTGGGATGGATGGATTGGGACATGGAAGAATGCGTCCTGAAGATCCAGGGAGCAAAACCATGTCTTGTTCCAGGGGTGGTACAATCTGAACCAAAGTTACTATCTGGAAGGTGTGGGACCTGAGGGATCTGTTCAGGTCATGCAGATCGAGAATGGTGCACCAGCCCCCATCCGTTTTGGTACCAGGAAGTACCTGGAAATGAACCATGGGTCTGAAGGAGGGTCCACAACTCTGCGCACCACCTCCTTGTGGAGAAGCTGAGCGATGTCATCTCAGAGAGCCAACTGAATGACAGCGGACACCAGATCCTCCCGAGGGGCAGGGGCTCGGCTTGGGGGACCTGCTCGAATTCAAGAGGCAAGCCCCAGCTGACCACTTCCAGCACCCATCAGTCCATGGTGATAACAGACCAGATGGAAAGGAAGCAGTGGAGCCAGACCCCATGGGAGGACCATGGGGAGGTGTGATGGGGTGGAGGGAGGCACCCCTCAACCAGTCACTGAGCAGGCTTAGAGGAGGAGGATCCAGCCGAAAGGCCACCAGGTCCCTTCCCTCCAGGCTTTCTTATTTTTTTGTGTTGTTTATCTCCCCCATGTCTTGTCCTGCCACTCCTTCGGGCCATTGCCAAGGACTCCTCCTCTGGGACTCCGACACCCATCTCTGACCTCAAATTGCAACCACTGCAGGGTAAACTGATGTAGCCCTTACATTGGGTGGGTTCTCCCCTTCCAGGAAGAAAGTGCAATGCAGCCATCAGCTTGGCACTGGGTGTTGCTGAGGTTGGGTCAGCATCTTAGCGTTCCATGGAGATGCTGGTCCAGGTGGCCATTGTGACAGTTCGAACCGCCATTTTTCTTGTTTTTCCTCCCACTTCCCTGATTACACTGCATCTGTAGTGCTCCTGGTCTCCACCAGGGGCTGCTACAGAGTGAGGCATCTCCCTAGCCCACCCCAGGAGAGTAGAGCAGTCCTCCGGACACTCAATCCTCTCCTCCCCCTGCCGACCCCTGGCACCCAAGTCCGTTCCTGAACCCGGGTCGCTGGTGTGGTTCGAAGTAAGGCACCAGTGCCTCAACCTTCTGTGCCACTGGGCCAACTCTCTGCAGGCTTTCTGACCAATGAGGCCACTGACTTGGCCCGCAGTCACCAGGTTTAAACCTGCTGCTGATGCTGCTGGGCTGGTCTGGCTGCTGGAGAGGAAGGGTGAAAAGCCTGATGCTTGGAGCCCTTATCCTTCTGGCAGATGTCACAGAGTCCAGGGTGGCACTGGACTTCTCAGTATGTTGGAGGTGACCCTCCACTCTGGGCCTGAACAAGTCAATGCCCAAAAAGGGAACATCTGCCAGTTTGTATTTAGTGTCAGCCGTGAAGGTCAAGATCTTCAACTAAGTCCTGTGGCACATGGCTACTGTGGCCTCAACCAAGTGGGCACAAAAATCACCAATGTCCAGAGCAGTCTGGAGTTGTTGTTTTGCCACAGCCCTTCCCTGGTCCTGGTCCTGCTTGACCATGGTCTGAAGGTCCACTGGGAGGTGAGGAATAACCTCTTCCAGGGAGCCCAAACGGGCATGGGAAAAGTGTGCCATCAACACAGCCGAGCTAGCCTGACGAGGGCCAAGAGAGGAAGCAGCATAGACCTTTTTCTCTGAGTGATCCAGTTTCTTGGATTCTTTGTCCATCAGTCTGTCTATGTCGCCTGTATTGCCTGAGCGCTGAAAGGCAGAGTTATCCACCAGACCCTCAGCAGAGGGATGCTCCAAAAACCCCAAAAGGGAGTCAGTTGGGGCCATGTATTCACAGGCCATCCAGGCCAGGGGTACAGGGCAAGAGACAGAATGCTGCCACAAATCCAGAGCCTGGCCAACAAAGGCTTTGGCCACAGGGAAGGCCTCCAAAGGAGAGTACCCTTTGTCCAGAATCTCTATTTAGGGATATTTGGCCCATTCCTTGACTGGTTCGAACTCCATCCCCACAGACTCAGAGGAGCCGAAGAATACCCATAAATGAGGAGGGTCTCTCGTTCATGGAAAGACCCCCAGAAGACTCCTCGTCAATGGGACGTGAGTGCAGCAAGGATGTTTCGGACTCTGAGGAGTTCACGTAAAGTGGCCGGCCACCTGAATCGCCCTCAACCCGCCTTGGGTGATCGGGATGAGGGTGACCAACAGCCAATGGGGCAACCCTTTTGCCGACCGAGAATCCTTGGTCGGAGCCTCAGACTTTGTTTGGGTGGCAGCTCTACCACAGTCGGCAAAGAGGCCTGGTTAGGCTGAGCCAGCAAAGCCAAAACTGGCACCTCGGCTGAGGTGACAATCGCAGGAGTCGACATCAGCCATTCGGGCACCAGCCACTTAATGGCTGGAGTAGAAACTGGAGTTGGCTTCGTACCAGACAAGACCAGCTACTGCCACATCAAATCCTCATAGTGCCAACACAATTTGCACCAGAGCCTCTCCTTACCCGAGGAGGAAGAGTAGCAGTGCCTCCGCTTACCGTGATGTCAGGAAGGAGACTGCCGATGACAGTGAGATCTGCCTAACCTGGTAGATGAGGATCCCAACCTTGACCATCAGCGGGGCTGACGGGGGACATCGGAAGGAGGTGGGGAGTCCCACAGCTCCTCCAGGTCGGGTTCCTGGGTGACCAGGGTTCGACTCAGCAGGCTGAGCTGACCTGTCCAAGGACGCCAGAAGCACTGGGGTCCGAAACAAAGAATCGTAGGCCTCATCCGTGACAACCTGCCGATTGGCTCGAGAAAAATCTCAGCCACATTGGCAGGCATCTCAGCCGGCTGGTCTGACAGGGTTGCCGTAAAACCAGCGGCCTCGGACGAAACTTCAACTGAAGTTGAAACAGGAGTCTCCTGAGAGCAGGACCACCCCCGATCCCAAGAGCGTCGACGCTGAGTCTTCTCCTTCTTCAACTCCTCCTTGCAGGAGAGAGAGACATGCAACCCAGAAGGGCCTTTCCCCCTTAGTCAAGAGCGACTGGCACATCTCCTTAAAGGAAGCTGAATAAGTGGAGCCCAGTTGGAGCAGAATGAAGGCCAAAGTCGAAGAGGAACTAGCCGCAGCCTGGGATGCCTCCTCCTCAAAGGCCTTGAGCTGTTCAAGCTGTTCTGTGGACCCCGCAGCCACAGAAACCACCCAATGGGCATCCTTTGATTTAACTGGCAGGTAACGTTTTTCGGTCACCCCAGTTGAAGACAAGCAGTGCGGTCCTCTAGAACTATTGGGTGAAAGGACTGAGAGATCGCAGGCCTGTGGATCGTGGGTGTATCCAAAACAGTACATGCACGAGGCATGATGGTCAGTGCAAGACATCATCTGCCCGCAGGGGCACCGGCGAAACCTAGGAACCGATTTGTCTTCCATCGTGGTACAGAGAAAAGAAAATGAAGACGGAACTCTGACAAGTTTTAAGGTAAGTTCTGGAAGCAAATCCAAAGATTCGAGAGCCAGGGCCTACCACACGCGGGAGCGACAAGGAGGAACCTGAACCTTCCAGTGGAAAGGAAGATCTGACGTAATGGGGCAGAGCCAAGGGTTATACCACCTGGGTGGGTGGGAGGAGCCAACTTGAAGACTTTCTGGTTGATCTTAAAGGGGAAAGAACATGCCAATAAGTGTGGATAGAACAACATAGCCACAATCCTAGAACATTACTGTTTTACATCTCCTGTGCCTTCGCTAATCAGGCATGGGATATGCTTTGGGGTTGTCAGCCCTAACGCTTACCCCATTCTCATATACTCTACACATCTCAGCTTCATTCATGGTTGAATGGGGTGAGCATTAGGACTGGCAACCCCAAGACACACTCCATGCCTGATTAGCAAAGACACAGGATAGGTGAAACAGTAATGTTTTTTCCTGTTGCTGTCTGGTTGGTGGGATGTTAAGGTTGGAAACCCTAACGCCGCATTTCCCTACTTTTGCTGCTTCAACCCAAACTAGTGCATTAACAAAGTTTTTGCAAAGAATTTATAAAATATAAAGGCTAACAAAAATCAAAAATATGGAAAAGAAAAGCAGTGCAATAATATTATCTGTGCTGATTTTCTCAGAGCAGGATCTTGCCTAGCAAAGTTTCAAGCAGGTTTTCTGGATATACTATGAAAGATTGAAACTTGATATACAGAGTTTCATTAACCCAAAACCGATCGCCCGACAGTTGGAAATTGCCTGCGGCAGAGTTTTTTCATGCAGGAGGCTTCACCCCCCCACACCTCCCTTACTTTATATAACAAACTTCGCTGCAGGCAATTTCCGACTGTTGGGCAATGTCAGGCTAATGAAACTCGGGATATCGAGTTTAAAATACTCACAGTTTTCTTTGGCTTCAAGCACCTCTGACGTCCGTCCTGGGCTCCTGTTCACTAATGAAACTGATGTTGCTCTGAAGCAATGAAATACTTATCTGGACTGCAGATGAGCTGAACCATACTCTGTCCATTATCCAGAAAGGCAGCCCAGCTAGCCTTTGTAAATGGGACATGTCTTCTGGACAAATAACTGAGTTTTGGGGATTTTTTTTTATGCAGTTACAGATAAGGGCAGTGAATATGAACAGCAGCTGGAACCTGTCAACAGGACAGATCACTAAGCAGCTGACAACTGCACTTTCAAACTGTCGTATTGTACAGATGATATTGCAGCAGCAACACTGGGGTTGGGAAGGATACTTGGTACAATAGGGCAGTGTGCCCCCCCCCCCCCCCACCAATAGTTCTGATAAACAGGAGCCGTAGTTTTTTCCTTAAGTTTTCATTACATTTTCTCAAATGCAGAGCAGAAAAACTGCATTGAGATATGCATATATGAATGTCATAGAAAACCTACAATTAATCAAAGTAAGGAGATACATATTACATTTTGTGTATGTGGTGATTTCCCAAGTACATGGTAAGTAGTACAAATCTTTATTTTTCAACAGGATCAGATGACACATACACCATTACGACTACCAGACTATTTACAAGGTGTTCCTGAGACTAAATGTTTATAGGAAATTCCTGGGTTACATAAAAAAATTACATTTCTAGATTATATTCAGAATGACATCAACACATTTAAATACCAATAGTAACATACATTCTATTTAGTTTTATTACGGTGTTAGCATAATTATAAGATGATTAGTTGCATATCTAATGTCACATTTAACAACATCACTGCATTAGTAACATATTCTTTATTAGACTCGCGTTGCAAGGGTGAGTTAGCTAATCAAAACATGTACATACATAACAGTACTATTATTACTGCACTGGGTGAGTGGAGACCAAATGGAATGATTTGCCTAGCAGTGCCGTGAACACTAAAACCATAACCAGACCCCAGTGGCAGACAGGGGAGGCAGGAGGGCTGGGCATGGAGAAGGAACATGACTCTCTGGTGAAGAATCCTCTGACTGATTGCACCATGCAGATGAGCATGTCACTTCTGTTAGCCAGGATCTTTGGACAGACTGGGTGGACCACAAGCCGTTTCCTACCTGTAATTTCTCTGCTTCTATTTTGCATTTAACATTAATAAGATAAATAAAATTACCAACCTTCTTGGTCCCAGAACATTTCTAGTCACAGTTAGGTACTGTAAGTTACTAAACTTTCTACTGAGCTCCCAAGAGGCCATAAACTATAAAAAAAAAAATACCACACTGGTTATCAAACAAGGCTGTGTACTGCAAGACACTTATGCTGTGTTGATTCAAGGAGTCTGTAGCCAGTAAAAAAAAAAAAATCCTATGTGTAGCTGTTTGAACTAGCTGGGTGTCTTGGTGTGTAATTTAGAGTAACTTGTGCCATATACTATTGCATTCCTTCGTGGGTATGACCTGCACTTGTGGAGTGGGGTTTCCCTCACCACACCCATCAATAACCCAGTCCAAAGTGTGCAAACCGTTTATATGGTTAGCCCACCAGCCCACCCATGAAGTACCATTATAAGTCTTCTAAGAGGGGATGCCCGATGACCCAGCACTTTACGCTTCTGTGTTGGTAACCTGAGGTTGGTTGTGGCCAGGTCTGGGAAATGCTGCTGAAGGCAGCCTGGGGAGGGGGATGTCTGGGTTCAGATGTCACAGAGACCCCTCATGGTGGGTCAGAAAGTCTGCTCCCTTGTGAGAGATGGTGGTTACATACAGTGCACTGCAATGTTGAAGTCTAAACAGAGGCAAGGCCTAATGTTGGGGAGGGGGTGCCATCTTTTGGGACCCCTCCCCTTCCTCCAACTCGCCTCCCTGTTACCCCCTAGCCTTTTCTACCTGCATCATACCTCACAGTACTCTCTGCTCTTCAAACCTGTTCTTACCTCTTTGCAATACTACTGATCCACTGTTTTGATATTTTTCCAGCAAGTCTGAGCTTCTATGCACCTAATTATCCTAGATCACTGTCAGCTTGTATACTCTATGTAAACTTCCATGCACCTACTAATTTAGCCCACTGTTACAGCAGGTAGGCGTCTTGGACAGACCTTGAACACAAACTGTGCTTGCTGACCTGCTTTGTCTCCATCATGTGTCAGTTACCTCGTCTGAAGGTACATTACCAAATCTTGTATTATATGGTATATATTGTATTACATGTGTTACTCTGTACTATTGCTATTATTGTGCATCATCTCTGTTGACTGTTATTTTGTAGCCACATCTGTGGCCCGGGTCATGTCTGAAAACGGTCCAATGGATCAGTGCACTTACCTTGTTACCAAAGACATAAATAAATAGGGAGGGAGAAAAGTGGAGGTAAAAACCATGCCACCGCTAATGACCAGTGGCTACCTGGGGACCCTGCCAAGCATCCCTCCACCATCAAAAAGGTTAGGCTAGCAGATGTTGGGTTGAGGTGGTCACCAAGAGGATACACCATGAGGCCCAAGGATGGGATGGATGGCAGTGGAGGACAAAAAAGCTTGATTAAAATATAAGTAACTTTAGTCACAGAAATGTCAAAATGCAAGTAGTATCTCAGTCTCCCCAATGTGGCATAGTCCTAGTAAAAAGTCTATCTTCGGAAGGGGGGGCAGGCATGTTCATAAACTTTCCCATGGCCTGGAAGACCTGGAAAAATTGCCATGCACTCGTCATATCCTCTCCTAAGGGCGTCTGTCTTGTATCCACTTTTCTTTTTATTTTTTTCTTTGCTGGCACTATTTCCAGTGCCTGCCCTGAGACTCTTACTTTTGCTATCACTGAACTCAGGGTTCCCACTGTTGGACACCCTGCATTCTGAATTATCTTTACCATGCTGTTCTGTTGGCTGTGCAGCTTTATGTTTTTTATATTTCCCCTTTGAAAGGGACTACTGCTGTTTCTGCTGGAAGAACCCTCATCTGAGCCTTTACTGTTTTGATGACGTAGAGGCAGTCTGAGAAGCCAGGAAGTTTTCCCTTTTTGGCCTTCTTTTGTGTTTCAGAGCAAAACAATTGTTGGAATTACAGGGGGACTTGCCATGGCTTGCCCCCCCACAAGCTCTGCAGTGAGTCCCGGTAGCTTACACATCACTGCTATTGACTAATAATGGAAAGGGGGCCTCAGTTTAGTGTCTTTATGAGCCCCCCTAGCTCCCAAAGCTCATAAAGTGTAATTCCAACACTGGAAACTTTTTACAGAGTTAACACTTTATAAAATCTTGGTCTGGACCCAGGGACCTTAGACACAGCTCATGGCAATTTGTCCTTGCCAGGAGCTGGAAACAGTTGGTACAGTTTGTAAAGCCTGTTTGTTTTTCTTCTTAGGCATGCCAAACACCGATAGACCATGGATATTTATTATTGGTTCCCAAAAACAGTCAAATACATTTTAACAGAGAAGAATGTGTTAAAAAAAAGTCTCTAGGAAATGATTTGTCAGCCATGTTCCCAGAAAAACTGGAACCGTAGTAATTTTTACCTCAAACTGCTAGTTTTTAATAATAAGCATGATGTTTATGTGTTGATTTTAAAAACTAGTCAGAGCAGTTTGGTTCTCTCTGACTGGAACCACAACTCAAATAATGAAAACCGCTAGACAAAACAAGAAAAAGACAGCAGTTTTGTAGTAATAAAATTATGTTTTAGTACAATAAAGTGGTTATCCAAAAGTGGGAACTAGGCTAACTTGTGCCCTTCTCCGGTCCTGGAAATCAAAAGGGAACTGGGGAAGCTGCAGCAACCACAAATAAAACACACCAAAACAACCTATCTAATGCAGGGTATTGAAGAAATAAGTAAAATAGCTTTTTTTTTTTTTTTTTTAAAGAAATAAGAGACACAAAACCATTTTGGAGGCCAGAAGAGTGGCATTGTACTTCAGGGCGAATGCCATCTCCAAGTGGAGTGTAACCCCTAGGTGGTGCTATCCCAAGGGATACTACCCCTGCCTGCATGACCAGGTGCAGGTTGAGGGGCCTGGGTACTGAGACAGGGTGTCTCCACCTGGAGGACAGAGTTTGTGGTAGCATAGCTGACTTGGGTACAACACTTCAGAACTCTGCTACCCCCCTCTTTGTCCTCTAGTGGCCCAAATGATTCACAGAATACACAATTGCAATTTACCCATGACAACAGTTTTAACCCCATACTTGTTACACTTACCACCAGGGTTGGTTCAGCTGGCTTGGCCCTGGAGACCCCCTGTAAAATATGATTTAGCACAACAACCAACAGTATTTCAATACTGTTTGTACAGAGGTACACCACAACCAGTTTCTATGCAAAAAAAGATTTAGCTCTGATTTATTTAAGGGGGCAGTAACTGTGATGCTCTGCCCCTTGCTTATGATTATTGTAAGATATCTGTAAAATAAGTAACTGGTCTGTGTTTGAAAGTTGTATCACATATGTCAGCAGTGACAAGTGACCTCACCCCAGGAGGTAACAAAACAGACCAGGAGGAAACAGTTAATTGGAACATCCTTCCAGAGACAGTTTACTGCTTGCTGCTGCTTTTGAAGTTAGAACTTGAATACGAATTTTATCACGTTTTAAAAGGGACAGGTAATTGGGCTGGTTCCTCTCAAATTTAGCAAATAGCTGTAGTGTCCTAAAATCTCTCAGATCTCACTGGCAGTAAATCAGCCAAGGGACGTGACAGATGTGGGAATGTTAAGATCAAAGAGAAATGTTTAATTAGAGGATGCCATATTTAGGAAATGTTTTTTCCTTCTGATGTACCATTAATTTTAAAATACCTCCTGGTAGGAAATAATGTTTGTAAGAATTAATTCTAAAAGGAAGAGCTAGATGACTCACCAAGGGGGTGGGGAGATAGAGTTGAAAATGTATCATTGTATCTGAAATATGTGATTTCATCTTGGGCTCTGAAGAAACGAAGTTCTCTCTAAAATCAGCACTTACAAAAAGGTAATACTTAGCAAAGATCTAAAGTATAATGGTAGGAGTTTTGTTCTGTAATTTTCCCATTTTCTTTTGTCACTGTTAGCTCATGCTACTTGTTCTGTATTTTATTTTACCATTTTTAGTAAATACCCATTTTCTTGAAATACTGCCTGGGTGTCTTCTCAGTTTCTTTTTGCATGTGAAGTGCATGTGAAGTGCATGTACTTGAAGTCTGACAACTGTTTAAAAAGGCGTGATGGTGTTACTAAGCTTGGAAAAGGTAAGAGTATACCTAAGGTCTCTTATAGAGTTTTAAGGATTCATTTTGGAAACCTGGCTAGGTGCCTCTGGCAAAGGATTGTACCGCAATCCCCAAGAGGGTACATATCTGAGCCTGTACGTTGGGTATGCTAGCATAAGGTTCACAGTTTGAATCCCCCCAGAACTTGAGGCTAACAGGTGATTCCGACCCAAAGCAGACAGGAGGCTTACCCTGTCTGTTGCCTGTTCACACTGTTGCGCTCTGAGGTAGGCACTGTGGGAGCAGAGGGCCTGACCTGCGGAGTGTTTTTTTAACAGTAACAAGGAAGGGGTAGAATCTGGTGGTTCATTCAATAACTGAAAGATTCAGGTTATATGGCATGCATATTAGAATCCCACAACACAGTCACACACACACTCTGCGTTCACAGTTGTTGGTAAAGGCTAGCCTGAAGCATTGCCCGGGGCAGACCAGCATTGCAGCTGGTCGAGGCCCTAATGATGGAAAGAAATAATCATGTACAGTAACTCACAATTTGTAATCCAGAGCCAGGAGGCTCAGTTCATGATAATTAGGCAAAACAATTAAATCAGATGACAGACTTTGATTCAGCTGTTGTTGCAGGAAGCTACCCTGGAGTTTCCTCATGCTACCCAGTACAGGACACAAGATTGGCAAAATGGAGACCTCTGGATGAAGAGCTGGATGGCCAGGAGAAGCAGGGCCCACACGATTCATCGTGGTGTCGTTCCTGTTTCTGATGTAGAGCAGGGGGCTGATCCCTCGGCTGGTCTCTCGTCTACGGTTTCCTCTGTGGCACAAGCAACTGTCTGGGCCAAGGTGGCAGGGCCCAGACTGGGTAAACAATTTGGATAACAGTCTGGTGGCTGCTGGATGTAGCTTCCAGCAAGCATGACACAATCAAGCAGTGGGGAACCAAATCGTGACCCACTATCGGCATTCAGCACACGTATTGTAAAAGAAAGTAAATACCACAGTTTGGAGGATGGTCCGGTTCCAAGTCACAGTGTCTCTGTGCAAACTGTACACTCTGCAGCAGTCTCAGATCCTGACAAGCCGATCGCACTGAGACAAATCTTTGGTCCACTTCAGAAAAATCCAATTTGTCACAATTCAGGATTCTGGTCACAAGCACAGCAACTTCGGATAAAGTCCGATATTTTAAGCAGATTTCTTCACTAGAGAAGATGGTGGCAGGCAGGCCAAAGACAGCCTTCCCACCGATTTCCCCTGTGACTACACAGAAGCAGCTGCTCAAATATCTTGAGCTGTTCACTCTTCCAGCTCCAAACTCAGACTGACACACTGCTGTAGGCAGCTTGGGACTTTCCAGTGATCCAAAAGATTTGATTCATCTGTCTGTCACAACTAGAGCTCCCCCTCCAGGTCCATTTAGGCACCAAAATGCAAAAACAATTTCTACAGAAATTCACTCCTACAAGACCCTGGAGACAGACTCCATTTTCGGGTCCCCAAAGGTACTGATTGGTCCAAGCTAGCAGTCCAGAACCAAGATGGTGGGGATTAACAGAAAATACAGGTTACTCACCTGTAACAGGAGCTCTAGGAACGGTATATGTTGTTCATCCACACTGTCTGGCAGGTTCCTTGCCGCTTTAAATCTTGCCGGAAGGTCTTCAAACTGACTCCTCCCACCCACCCGGGTGGTAAAACTCTCGGCTCCGCCCCAGGACGCCAGATCTAGCCCACTGGAAGCCAGGTAGTGTGTCAAAGCTGGGGAGGCAGGGTGGGTCATGTGGATGAACAACATATACCATTCCTAGAACTCCTGTTACAGGTGAGTAACCTGTATTTCTAGGGACATGGATATGTTGTTCATCCACACTGTCTGGCAGACTCCTAGCAGTTCTCCGGAGGAGGAGGCAAGGCGACATCCCCTACTTAGGAATAATGACTGGAGAACTGAGGCCCCAAAACCAGCATCCCAGCATGACTCAAGGTCGATGTGGTAGTGGGTGATGAAGGTGTGCTGACTTCCAGGTAGCAGCCCTGCAGATTTCCTGGATAGGGACATCCTGGAAGCAGCCACCGATGCAGCGGAGGCTTCATGTCCGCCAACCTACAGCAGAGATCTATGCAGCAGGTGACCCACCTGCCTATCATCCGCTTGGCTGCAGGTCTGCCAGGTGCGGATTCAGTGTAGGTGACAAACAGCTGGTGAACCTCTCCCCGAACTTCAGCCATCCGCTCCTTGTAATAAGCGAGAGCTCTTCTAGGGTCCAAAGTATGGAGCCTATATTCGACCTCCGAGGTGTGATTGGGGTAGAACACTGGCAGAGCCAACACCTGGTTAAGGTGAAACTCCGACACCACCTTCGGAAGGAATTTCGGGTAGGGGCGCAGGACAACCTTGTCCCTGTGGAAGACCAGATAAGGAGATTCGATGGAAAGCGCCTGGAGCTCTCCCATTCTTCTGGCTGACGTGATGGCCTCCAAGAAGGCGGTCTTCCATGACAAGTGAGAGATGTCACACCTGTGCATCGGTTCGAATGGCTTGCCCATTAGCTTAGCCAATACCAGCAGTAGATCTCATGGAGGTGGAGGTTCTCGCACTGGAGGGGATATGTGATCAAGGCCTTTGAAAAAGCATCCGACCACCTTCTCCTGTGCCACCGACTGCTTCCCAGCCCATGCCCGGTAAGCAGAGATGGCTGCCAGGTGCACCCTGAGGGTCGTCGACCGAAGCCCTTGCTGAGAAAGGGACCACAGGTAGTCCAGAATGCTAGCCAAGGAACAGGAGGAAGGGTCCAGGCCCTTGCCCTGACACCAAATGGAGAATCTCTTCCATTTAAAGGCATAGCATTTCCTGGTCGACTCCTTACGGGACGCCTCAACAACACTGAGGACCTCGTCGGAAAGACCCAAGGCCTGGAACTCTAGCCACTCAGGAACCAGGCCATCAGGTGCAGGGATTGAAGGTCCGGATGGAATACCTTCCCCTGATTGACTGAGATCAGGTCCGGGCGGGCTGGAAGCCGCCTCGGGAGCCTGGAGCTGAGACTGAGGAGATCTGGATACCAGAACTGGCGGGGCCAATCTGGGGCTACCAGAATCACCTGCGCCTTGTCCCTCCTCGCCTTGAGAAGCACCTTGTGGATCAAGGGATTTCGGGGAAGGTGTAGAAGAGGCCCGGGGTCCAAGGCCTCAAGAAGACATCTCCCCCTTCAGTGAGCCCTGCTGAGGGGGGTGGGCATGAAACAGTCTCAGCTTTGCATTCTCCCTGGAGACAAACAGGTCCACCTGAGGCATGCCCCAGTGGGAAAAGAGATCTTGTACTACCTCCGGCAGGAGAGACCACTCGTGGGATGCAGCCCCTAACCGGCTTAGGGCATCGGCCAGAATGTTGGAGACTCCTGCCACATGGATGACAAGGAGAGCCACCTCTAGGCTGTGCATGAGGGACCAAATGCGGAGAGCTTCTCTGCACAGAGGCATGGAGCGCGTCCCGCCTTGGCGGTTTAGGTAGTACATGGTTGTGGTATTGTCCATCTGGACCTGGACCACTTGACCCCGAATAAACGGAGCGAAGGCGGTGAGGGCTAGATGAACCACTTGAAGCTCCAGCAGGTTGATGTGGCATCGGGACTCCCGAAGGGACCAGAGGCTGTGCGCTCTGTGCTCCCCCAGATAGGCACCCCAACCCATCAGAGACGCAACGGTCGATAGAGAGACAGTCGGCTCAGGGTGGACGAACGGGATGCCCTCCTGCAGATGTGCTGGAATGGTCCACCACTGGAGGGCGTTCCACATCCCCTGGGTCACTGTCACTAGCTGATCCAAGGGATCGGAGTGCTGTGACCATTGGCCGGCCAGCCCCATTGATGCGGACGCATGTACCAATGGGCCCAACGGACCACGCTGGTGCAGGCCGCCATGAGGCCCAGGAAGTCCCAGGCAGGGCACAATTGCCCAACCTGAAATGACTGGGCAAAGGAGGAAAGAACCTCGGCCCTGTCCGCCGGGATCTATGCTCTGGCTCGCAGAGAGTCGAGCTCTGCCCCGATAAACTGTATCACCTGCTTTGGCATGAGTTCCGACTTGGCCTCATTGATGAGAAGGCCAACCTGAGAGCAAACCTGGAGGGCCAGATCCCTGGACCGCTCTGCCTCCATTCTGGAGGAGGCTGCAATCAGCCAGTCATCCAGGTAGGGGTACACCCAGACCCTTGGGTGCCGCAGGAATGCTGTCACCACTGCCATGCATTTCGTGAAGACCTTGGGAGCTAAGGAAAGTCCGAAGGGCATGGCCCAGAACTCATAGAGGGATCCCTCTGCCCTGAAGCGTAGTAATCTCTGATGGAAAGGATGGATTGGGACGTGAAAGAATGTGTCCTGGAGGTCCAGAGAACAGAACCACACGCCTCGTTCCAAGGATGGAATGATCTGAGCCAGAGTGACCATCCTGAAGGTTCGAGACCTTAGGAACCTGTTCAGGTCGGGCAGGTCTAGAATGGGGCGCCAGCCCCCCGTCTGTTTCGGGACCAGGAAGTACCTGGACACAAACCCCGGGTCTGGTGGAGGATCCACCACCTTCCTGATCACCTCTTTTTCGAGGAGCAGGGCAATGTCAGCTTGGCGAGCTAACAGAGAGGCTGTGGACCCCGTAGCCCCCTGAGGGGTGACGGCTCAGAAGGGCAGGGCCTGCTCGAACTCCAGAGGCAGGCCCTTTCCTACCACCTCCAACACCCAGCAGTCTGTGGTGATAGCGGACCAGGCAGAAAGGAAGTGGAGGAGCCATCCCCCACAGCGATCCCAGCGGGAGTGACGAGGCTGGGGTGACACCCTCAACCCGACACTGGGCAGGCTTGGAGGAGGGGCGGCCGCGGACCTCCTGGGCCTTTTCCTCCTTGCTTCCTATTAGAGGAAGCCACAGGCTTGGCTTTGGGATGCCAAGCGCGAGCCTGCTGGCCCTGATGCTGGTGTTGCTGGGCTGGACGTGCTGCAGGTGCAGAAGGGCGAAAGGACTTATGTTGCTGACGATGGCCCTTGTCCTTCGGGGCAGAGGTGACCGAGTTCAGGGTAGCGTTGGACTTTTTGATCCACTGGAGGTGGCCGTCCACTCAAGAACCGAACAGGTCAGTCCCCAAGAAGGGGACGTCCGCCAGTTTATGCTGGGTATCCGCCGTGAAGGTGGATATCCTCAGCCATGCTCTGCGGTGCATGGTCACTGCGGCCGCTACTGATCTAGCACAGGAGTCTCCAATGTCCAGAGCCGTTTGGAGCTGCTGTTTCACCACCGCCCTTCCCTGATCCCGCACCTGCTTGACCGTGGTCTGCAGGTCAGCCGGGAGATGAGGGATCACCTCATCCAGGGAGCCCATGAGGGCGTGGGAGAAGTGTGCCATCAGCACGGCCAAGCTGGCCTGACGGAGGCCTAGGGAGGATGCAGTGTACACCTTGCGCCCGGCATAGTCCAGCTTTTTGGACTCCTTGTCGGGGCTTATCCACATCCCTAGCATTCCCGGAATGCTGGAAAATGCTATCGGTGACTAACCCCTCCGCAGAGGGGTGCTCCAAAAAAACGGACAAAGAGCCAGTAGGGATCACATACTTCCTGGCCATCCTAGCCAAAGGCGCAGGGCAGGAAGCCGGCCACTGCCAGAGCACCAAGGCTGGGCCAACAATGGCTTCCACCACCGGAAAGGCCTCCGTGGGCGAATCCTCTTGGTCCAGTATCTCCATCAGGGAATACTTGGACCACTTGGATACGGGCTCGAGCTGCATCCCGGTGGACTCCGAGATGAGCCAAAACAGACCCATGAACAACGATGGGCTCTTGTCCATCGACTGCCCCCCAGAAGACTCCAGGTCAAGGGGCCTGGAAAACAGGGAAGTCATCGTCAGACTCCGAGGAGTCCGCGAAGAGCTGCCTGGGGCCTAAGCCACCCTCCACCTGCCGAGGACGGTCGGGAGTGAGGGTGACTGACAACCTGTGGGGCATCCCCTGAGCTGACCAAGAGTCCTTGGTCGGTGCCCCCGATTTCGGTTGTGAAGGCGGAGCTTCCACCACAATCGGTGGGGCAGCTGGTTTCCGCTGAACAACCGGCCCAGGCTTGGGCACCTCAACTACAGTGAGGGGTTGTTTTGGCCTTTCCGGTGACAGCCACTTGATGGCCGGGGAAGGCGACAACATTGGCTTGTTCCTGGACAAAAGCAGCTGCTGCCACATTAAGTCCTCATAGCGCCGACGCAATTTAGCCTAAAGCCCTCCTCTTCCGAGGAGGAAGAAGACAAGGACGAAAGGGCGCTGCGCCGGCTACTCGGTGCCGAGACCAATGTCGGCAGGATCGGTTGGACTCGAGACGAGGTCCAAGACCTCGGGGTGTCTTCCGGAAAAGGGTCTGGGAGGGAGCGGGACATCCGTTTCCTTCGCTTGAGCCTTGACCGGGACTCTGGCACAGGAGGTGCAGGCAAGTCTCGGTCTCCACCGGGGGAACCGGTGAAGAAGGGTTGTTGGCTTCACCAGTCGACAGCCCGTCCGACGGGTCGAGAAAAATCTCGACCGCGTCGATGGGTGTCTCGGCCGGCTGACCTGATGAGGACACCGTGAAGCCAGCAGCCTTAGCCACAACTTTGACTGAAGTCGAGTGTCGACTGTCCGGGGAAGGGGACCTCTCCCGCTCCCACGAACGTCGACAGTGGGACTTACCTTTCGAGTCCTTCTTTTTGGACCGAGAAGAGTGTCCCAATGGCCCCTCTCCCTTTGTGGAAAGGGATTGGCAAAGATCCTTAAAAGAAGCTGTGTAAGAGGATCCCAGAGAGAGCGGGATAAATGCAGCGACTGAGGAAGATGAGGATGCGGCCTGGGCCGCCTCCTCCTCGAGGGCGATCACCTGCTCGAGTTGCTCAGCCGAGCCAGCCGCCGTGGACATCACCCAATGTGCCTCCTTGGACTTCACCGGTGGGTAGTGCTTCTTGGGGCGCTCAAGCTGTAACCGGGCAGCGCGGTGTTCTAGGACGTTGGCCAAAAACGATCGACATAACTGCAGGTCTGGTGGTCGTGGTCTAGGCCGAGGCAGTAGACGCATCGTGGGTGGTGGGTCCGCCCTGACATCATCTGCCCGCATGGGCACCGCCAAAATCTGGGAGTCAATTTGTCCATCGCAGCCACGAGGGAGTAATTAGACCGAGGTCTTGAGAATTTTAGAATTATTTTTGGGTGAACCGAAGAATTAGGATCCAGTCTATACGCAGAGCATTAAGGAGGGAACCTGAGCTTCCAAGTGGTAAGGAAGATCTGGTGTCATGGGGTGGAGCCGAGAGTTTTATCACCCAGGTGGGTGGAAGGAGCCAGTTTGAAGACCTTCTGGCAAGATTTAAAGTGGCAAGGAACCTGCCATACAGTGTGGATGAACAACATATCCATGTCCCTAGAATGTCCATGCTGCAAAGGAAGGCAGGTTAGACAAACTACAGTATTATTATTATTAAAGCAGATAAACAACAAACAGTTACAGTTCCTAATAGGGCTCCCTCTGTGCAATTAGCGATGGCAGAATGGAGCGATAACACTACAGCCCGGGCGGGATTTGAGCCTGAAACTACTCGTCCCCTACCAAGATTATACACTACGAAATACACAGCTCTTAAAGAGACAGACATGGAGGCTAAGAGGGCACTCAAATGGAAACACTTTTAAATTGCTAGGACATGGAACACAAGCCTGGCAGTGGGCATTGGAGCAAGCCCAAGGAAGACTTTTGGGAACCCCCATTTGTAGGTGAATTACACCCTTCCCTGCCTAGAGATAACTTGGTATCCACATCAAGCCTATACCACAATAGTATGGAAAAAGACAATATACTAAACGATATATATGTGACATTACTACACAAGATAGGATAATGACTGAGGCATCCGTAAAACGTAAACTTATCACATTACTATGCTTATTTAGTATTCTCTGTACATATACTATATTCATAATGACAACAGCGTTACAGTTTTTATACATTCAATACTGATTCTACTATGATCTATGCAATGATATTACTATACTTATTCATGTGACTCTTTCTTGCACTTTGAACAATACAGATGGGGACCCATTCCTATCAGCTAACTTAGGGCTAGATGGGGCAGGGGCACCATATTCTGAGGTAAGAACAATTAACCTAGAATTGGCAGACAGGCTCCGTTTGGGCATTGAGCTCTTTGAAATGTGAACAGCCTTGTGAACAACATTGAGAGGCAAATCCACAGGCCTCTCAGGGGAAGTCATAGCTAAGGCACATCATTGGTTTGACAGCTTGTCCAGACTTTCTGGGGAGAAACAGGCACAGGCTCTGGGCAGTCCGCACTGGCATTGGTTTCTTCTCCTATAGTGAGGGGTGCCTCTGCACTGGTTGAAATGTCCGGATTGGGAACACTATCAGCCTCTTGCATTGTAGATTCTGTTTCCGCAATACTATGCTCATTATCATCTTCTGAAGAAGGCCCCAATTGCTCATCCTGAGGATGCTCTGACACAACTGGACTTTGTGGCACTGGAGGGGTGATGTCAACACTTTTATAGGGTTCTTTAAGGGCTGGTATGTCACCAGAGAGATTTACCACATCAGATTCCTCCTCAGGTTCTACTAAACACAAAGAATCTGCTACCTCAGACGTAACACTTCACACCTCACTTTCAGGGGTCATTGGCTCTAAGGAGGAAGCTGGGAGGTTAGGCAGTCCTGAAGGCCCAGCTTCATCCCCACAATTATACATAGGGTTACCTCAAAACAATTGACTCAGTTGATAAGATGGGTAATAAGAATTGTCACACTATCAGAGGTGGATTGACAGTCACTTGTCATTTTGGGCCTGCCGGTGGGAAGACCTTAGGTCTCGAACAACTGGGGCAGGTTGACTCTGTCTCTTTAGCAGCAGCACAAGTCACCAGCCCAGGAGGGGCAATATCTGATGGTTCAGTGTCAATGATCACTTGGCCAATGGGCAGTAGGTGGTTTCTGTGCATGGTCTTGACAGTTTTAGTCATTCTCAGGGTGCACTTTATACACAGGTAAATCATCCAACTTGCTATTACATGTGGAAGATGATGCCACCTGTCAGTGATTTTATGCTTGCCATGCAATCCCAAGTTATGTAATAGCACTCAATCCCCAGGCAACAACTCCTGAGCCTTTACCTGTCGATCATGTCTCTCTCTGTTAGCAAGGTTTAGTTTGGCAGCCATTGTTTGAGCTAGTTGGTATGCAGGGTTCAACTGAGCTTTTGGCTTCTGTACATATTGTAAATAGTTCTCAGCTCTGACCCCATCTGGAGAGACTCCAAAGCAGACATCCATAGGCAACTGAGCTTCCGTTCCGAACATGAGATGATAAGAAGAAAACCCAGTAGCATCACTTTTCGTGCAACTGTAAGCATGTACCAAAGTGCTAATCTGCTGGCTCCATTTGGACTTGTCTTTAGGATGAAGAGTGCCCAGCATATCCAGGAGAGTTCTGTTAAAGCGTTTCGGTTGGGGGCTCCACTGGGGTGGTAAAGAGTGGTTGTAGACTTTGCATCTCCTACAGGAAGAGCATCTCTTTAATCAATCTGCTTTCAAAGTCCCTTCCTTGATCGGAATGGATATGTTGGGGCACACCATAATGGACAAAGAACTTTTCTACTAGCACCTTGTCCACCGTAGAGGCCTTCTGATCCTTGGTCGGGAAAGCTTGTGCATATCAGATAAAGTAATCGGTGACTACCAGTACATTGCCAATGTTCTTTTGATCAGGATCCAAACACAGAAAGTCTATGCAAACCAGTTCCATGGGGGCACTGGCTGAAATGTTAACAAGAGGAGTGGCTTTCTGGGGCAAAGCTTTTCTCTGAGGGCACTGACTGCAGGTTTTGAGATGGTTTTCAACATCAACTCCCATTTTTGTCCAGTAGAATCTAGACCTCAGCAAGTCGAGGGTCTGGTCAATACCGAGATGTCCCATGTGGTTGTGCAGGGACCTCAGTACTAGCTGCTTGAAAGCCATGGGGAGTGCCTATTGCTGCTTGTCCAACTGATCAACTCTCGATAGAGCAACTGGTCTTGCAACTTTAGTCAGGCCTTCCTTGAATAATAATGCAGTTTTTAAGTCAGTAGAACATAGTTTAGACACATCTTGCCCCACATTAAGAGCATCAAGTGTGGGCTGGATCATGGGTTCACTTGCTTCTTTTCACCAGAATATTTGTTGCTGGGCAGTACTGCAGTGTCCGTACACTGCACCATGGTCAACGAACACCCCCTGTTCACTCAAATCTCTCGATCAGACATATTCCAGATTTGGACCATCACTCGCCATGCATAGGCATAGGCACGGGCAGGCGGGATACTGGGTTTAACCAATAGCCCCTCTGGCAACTTCCCTTCACCAGGGGCATCTATCATCAGTATTTTATTTTTCACATCCTAAGGCAAATTTCTCCATGAATGGTGCACTGAGCATTGGGCAGTAGTACCAGAGAATCAGGCTCTTTCTTCCACACTATCCCCACCGGCTCGTCTCTGTCCACTTCGGTAGTCTGTTTTTGCAGGTCATAGGCTCTCTTTATCAAGGTTGGAATTCTCAGGGACCATCCACTCTTGTTACCCTTGTTTCTCGACACAGCTGCGCTAGTCTTCCAAACATGTGGGCGTTGGTTCCAATGAGCAAGGGAACCCCATCATACATTCCCGTAGGAGAGCACACCAGGGCAAGTATCTCTACTTGTTCATCTACCCAGTTACAGTTGTAGGAAAAGACAGCCAGAGCCAGACATATCCTAGGTGGGGATAAGACTTGTAGCTCAGGCCCACACATGTAATCCTTCCAGGGATTGTAATGGCACATCAGATAAGTGTTTGTCATACCAGTCCTGGAATACAGTGGTCACTTGCGACCCACTGTCGAACACAGCCCGAGCATAGACACCACTGACAGTCACAGTAGTCTCCATTGAAGGGCCTACCATTTTGGACCAGTCTGGAGGGACAGTAGCAGGGGCCTGGACAGATGACTTAGCCACAAAGAAGTTTGAGTTAGGATTTCTTGAGCTTTTACTGCGGTCATTTTGCGCACCCCTTGACCACTGATTTGCTTTCCAAAGCTCCCCTTGAAGCCTGTTTACCACTTTCTCGAATTCCTTCTGAGACTGGTATTCCCTCTTCATATGGCCGTCCTTCCCACAGCAATGACAAAATATACTTTCCAGGGCCTGGCATGGCCGAGAAGTCACATTAGGAGCTGGGGCGGGGGTGCTACACCTACAGAAAATCTTGGTTCAACATCTGCCAGTGGTGTGGTGAGCGTTGGGAGATGTCTCAGTAATTCTCTCACTTCCATAGTCAATTCATCAACTTTTGAGCTGCTGTCAGCAGGAGATGCCTGGGTGTGCACCCCCACCCCCATAGCAGACACACACACTGATAATGATCAGTGATTGTACCCACAAGAGCAGCCTTCATAAAGAGACTGGCTTTCATTTCTCTGAACTTCCTCACCAGTTTGTCCCATGGCAGAGCATCCTTAGCAGTCCCTCTCTCACTGGGCTCCCTTGGGCTGGCACCAGCATTTAGTTCTCGGATTCCTTCATGTGATTTCTGGACTTCCAAGCCATCAACGACTAACCCCGTGCCTGGAGCAGGTGTTGTGGCAGCTACAACCACACAGGGTTCCTGAGAGCCTTCCTACTCCTCAACTTCCCATACCTCTTTCATCAACATGTGGAAGGGCAAGGGACCAGATTTCCTTTGGTGCAGTTGCAATTTGAGCAACACCCAGCTGGAGTGCCGAGCAGAGCGGAGGCATGATCCAGCCTTATCCGGTCCACCCCGCTACAGGCCCAGCCTCCTTTCCAAAAAATGGTTTGTAGGATTCCCTCTAACAGATCCATGTAGGCAGATAACAATTCCCCCAGTTGTTGTTTAACATCTTTAAGTTTCCATTTCAAAGCCTCAACACTACTGGTGCCCCCAAACACATTGTCAAGGGCAACTAAGCATTCTTGGGCCTTGGCGTCATGGTTAGAGGACCTCAGGGAGTGAAAAGCACATAGGGGAGGCCCCTGGAGGCTTTCCACCAGGCGTGCTCTTTTTTGGCCTTTGGGCATTGCCAGTCTTGTACCACAAGGGTAGCGGAGTCCATCCAGGTTTCCAGGTCGACTTCCCACTTAGGAGTAGGAAGGATGCCAGAGAACACCTTAAGCTTGTGGTATGAGTTGTGACTACCTGCTGGCACTGGGGAAGGCACGGAAACTGGTAAAAGGACAGGTGCTGTGGCTGGCACGGAAAACGGGGATGGGACACTCCCCGATGGCAGGAATAATTTTTCTAAATCCTCTACAGTTTTACCTTCTTCCAGTAACAACTTGCTAAACTTCTCCTCAAAAGACTCAGATAATGGTGGGGGCTCATCCTCTAAGGGGTCCTTACTATCTTTAGTTATCACCCTCCAGGCAGCTGGGAACCCCTCGGGGGCAATAGTTTGGGGCACCTTTGAGCTGTCCAAGGGGTCGCTATACTCCACCAAGGCCATGAAAGTTTGGACAGTTAAATCAGCCTGTTGACCCAACACTATAGCTTGTTTCAAGCATTCAGCTTTGGAAAGTTCCCCTTCAGCAGTGTCCTTACTAATGCCCATGGGTATATCCAGTGTTAGCAAGGCATTTCGGGGGTCAATCTCCTGCCCCATACACCACCCCACCAACTGGTGCACAGCCACTTCTGCTGGGGTAGCCATTAATCTTTAACAATAATTCTTGATTTCGGCCACTAGGGGCCAAGATGTAACCACTAGGTGGTGCAATCCCAAGGGATACTACCCCTGCCTGCATGACCAGGTGAAGGTTGAAGGGCTTGGGTACTTAAAACAGGTGCCTCCACCCGAAGGACAGGGTTTGTGGTAGCATAGCTGACCTGGGTACAGCCCTCTGGGACTCTGTTACCCCCCTCTTTGTCCTCTAGTGGCCTAAATGATTCACAGAATATACAAGTACAATTTACCCCTGACAATAGTTTTAGCCCCACACTTGCTGCACTTACCACCAGGGCTGGTTCAGCTGGCTTGGCCCTGGAGACCCACTGTAAAATAAGATTCAGCACAACAACCAACAGTATTTCAATGCTGTTTGTTGAGAGGTACAACACAACCAGTTTCAATGCAAAAAGATTGAGATCTGATTTATTTAAAGGGGCAGTAACAAGGAAGGGGCAGCATCTGGAGGTTGATTCAAGATCTGAAAGATTCAGGTTATATGGCATGCACATTAGAGTCCCACAACAGTCACACATACTCTGGGTACCCAGCTGTTGGTAAAGGCTAGCCTGAAGTGTTGCCCGAGGTAGGCCAGCGCCCAGCGCTGCAGCTGGTCGGGCCCTAATGATGGAAAGAAATAATCATGCACAGTAAATACAGGTTACTCACCTGTAACAGGAGTTCTAGGAATGGTATATGTTGTTCATCCACACTATCTAGCAGGTTCCTTGCCGTTTAAATCTTGGGCCGGAAGGTTCTTAGCTGGCTCCTCCCACCCACCCGGTGGTAGTAACTCTGCCTCGGCTCACCATGACGCCAGGATCTGCCTGCTTGAAGCTCAGGCCAGCGTCAAGGTTGGATGTTTGAGAATGTGGTGGATGAACAACATATACCATTCCTAGAACTCCTGTTACAGGTGAGTAACCTGTATTTCTAGGGACATGGATATGTTGTTCATCCACACTCATTGGCAGACCTCTAGCAGTTCTCCGGGAGGAGGGAGGCAGACGACACCCCTATATACTTACTTTCTGGGAAAGAGAGACTGAGAACCGAGGCCCCAAACCAGCATCCCGGCGTGACTTGCTGTCGATGGTAGTGGGTAATGAAGGTGATGCTGACTCCAGGTAGCCCTGCGATTTCGATAGGGACGCCCCCGAAGCAGCCACCGCGGTAGTATGGCGGGTAGAATGAGCTCTTTATCCTCTGGGAGGCTCCATGCCCGCTAACTTATAGCAGAGATCTATGCAGGAGGTTACCCACCTGCTTATCGTCCGCTTGGCTGCAGGTCTGCCAGATGCGAGCTTCAGCGTAGGTGACAAACAGCTGGCTAACTCTCTCTCGATTTCAGCCGTATGCATTCTTATAATAAGCGAGCGTCTTCTAGGGTCCAGAGCATGGAGCCTATATTCGGCCTCCTCGAGGTGTGATTGGGGTAGAACACCGGCAGCAGAGTCAACACCTGGTTAAGGTGAAACCCCGACACCACCTCTCTCGAAGGAATTCCGGTGGGGGCGAGGACAACCTTTGTCCCTGTGGAAGACCAGGTAGGAGACTCATGGAGCGCCTGGAGCCTCCTATCCTTCTGGCTGACGGATAGCCACCCAAGAAGGTGGTCTTCCGTTTACAGGTGAGAGAGCACACCTGTGCATAGGTTCTGAATGGCTCTGCCCATGAGCTTTGCCAGTACCAGCAGTAGATCCCACGGAGGTGGGGGTTCCCATGACTGGAGGGAAATGTGGACAAGGCCTTGAAAAGCGCCAGACCACCTTCTCCTAGGCACATCGACTGCTTCCGCCCGCCCGCAAGCAGAGATGGCTGCATGGTGCACCCTTAGGGTCGCCGACCTAAGCTCTTGACTAGAAAGGACCATAAATATCCAAGATGCTTCTCCAAGGAACAGGAGGAAGGGTCCAAGCCTGGTTCCTGACACCAAATGGAAAACCTTTTCCATTTGAAGGCATAGCATTTTCTGGTCGACTTCACTGGACGCCTCTAACTACATTGAGGACCTCGGCCGGAAAGACCCAAAGCCTGGACTCTAGCCGGCCAGGAACCAGGCCGCCAGGGTGCAGGGATTGAAGGTCCGATGGAACACCTTCCCCTGATTGGACTCGAGAGCAGGTCCGGGCGAGCCTGGAAGCTGCCATGAGTCCTGGAGCTGAGACTGAGGAGATCTGGGTACCAGAACTGGCGAGGCCAGTCTGGGGCCATCGAATCACTCCATGCCTTTGTCCCTCCTCGCCTTGAGGCGCATTCCTGTAGGATCAAGGGAAATGGGGAAAGGCGTAAAGAGGCCCGGGTCCATTGCCTCGAGAAGGCATCCTCTGCAGCGAGCCCTCGCTGAGGGGGCGGGCATGAAATAGACTCAGCCTGCTGCCTCCATGGAGGCAAACAGGTCCACCTGAGGTGCCCCAAAGGGAGAACAGATGCTGTACTACTCGGCAGGAGAGACCACTGTGGGATGCAGCCCCCGTCCGCCCAGGCATCGGCCAGGGTGTTGGAGGCCCTGCCACGTGAATGGCTAGAGATCCGCCCAGGCGTGAGACGTAGTGACTAAATGCGGAGAGCTTCCTGCATAGAAGCATGGAGCGGGTGCTCCGCCTCTGGGCGGTTTAGATAGTACATGGTCGTGGGGTATTGTCCGCCTGACTCGGACCACCTGACCCCCGGAGGAACGGAGCAAAGGTGCGGGGAGCTAGGCGGACCGCCCGAGCTCCAGCAGGCTGATGTGGCATCGGGACTCCCTGCCGGAACCAGAGGCCATGAGCCCGGTAAGTCCCCCAGATGGGCACCCTAACCCATCCAGAGAGGCATCGGGTCGACAGAGAGACCACCGGCCGGGCGGATCTAACGGGATGCCTCCTGCAAATGATCTGGAACGGTCCACCACTGGAGAGCTCGCCCACATCCCTGTGTCACCGACATGCTGGTCCAAGGGATCGGTGCTGCCAGACCACTGGCTGGCCAGTCCCCACTGGAAGGGGACGTCGATGTTCCAGCGGGCCTAACGGACCACGCTGGTACAGGCCGCCATGAGATCCAGGAGGCGAGGGAAGTCCCGGCAGGGCGGAATTGCTCAACCAGAAATGATCGGGCAAGGAGTGAAAGTGAACCTCGGCCCGTCCGCGGAGCAGCGGCCTGGCTCGCAGAGAGTCGAGCTGCCACGATGAATAAAATCACCTGCTTCTGCTCGAGTTCCGACTCTGGCCTCGCTGATAAGGAGGCCCAGTTGAGAGCAGACCTGAGGGCCAGATCTCTGACCACTCCGCCTCCCTTCCTGGAGGGAGCTGCTATCAGCCAGTCGTCCAGGTAAGGGTACACCGGACCCCTCGGCGCTGCAGGGAATGCTGTCACCACTGCCATGCATTTGGTGAAGACCCGGGAGCTGGAGACAAGCCAAGGGCATGGCTTGAATTAAGAGAGATCCTTCCGCCTGAAGCTAAGGAATCTCTGGTGAGACGGACGGATAGGGACGGAAAAACGCTGCCCTGCAAGTCCAGAGAGTGAACCACACGCCGCTGCTCCAAGGATGGTATTATCTGAGCCAGAGTGACCATCCTGGGTGTTCGGGACCTAGGAACTTGTTTAGGTCGCAGTAGGTTTGTGAACGGGGCGCCAGCCCCCGTCCGCTTCGGAACCAGGAAGCACCTGGACACAAACCCTGGGTCTGAAAGAGGGTCCACCCACCTTCTTTACCAACCTCCTCTGAGGAGGAGAGCGTCGGCCTCGACGAGCCGCCCAGTGAGGCTTGGGATCCCGGCTTTCCCGGGGCGACGGGCTCTGAAGGGTGGTGCCTGCCTGGACCCAGTGAGGCAGGCCTCCTCCTCCACCACCTCCAAGACCCACCTGTCCGTGGTAACAGCGGACCAGGCGGAACGGAAGGCTGGAGCCGCCTTCTCAATGGAATCACTGTGTAAGGTGTGACGGGATGAAGGAGCACCCTCAGCCTGTCATCAAGTAGGCTTGGAGGAGGGACCGCCGAGGGACCTCCTGCCCTTTCCCTCCCTGCCTCCTGTTAGAGGCCGCGCTCGGTTTGGGATGCCAAGGCTGAGCCTGCTGGCCCTGACGTTGTTGGGCGGGCGCCAAAGGCCAGTAGGAAGGACTAAAGGGCTTAGGCTGTGGTTTTAGGCCTTGTCCTTCTGAGCGGAAGAGACCGAGTCCAAGGTGGCATTGGACTCCTCGATCCTCTGCAGGTGACCTTCCACCCCAGGGTCAAGGAGGTCAGTCCCCAAAAAGGAACATCCGCCATAACCTGTGCTGGTATCCGGCGAAAGGTGATATCCCTCAGCCAAGCCCGCCGGACGCGACAGCCACCGCGGCCGCCAATCGATCTGGCACATGAGTCCCCTATATCCAAAGCAGTCTGAGCTGTTGTTTGGCTACTGTTCTTCGCCTGGTCCCAGACCTGCTTAACCGTAGTCTGCAGATCGGCGGGAAGATGAGGGATGACCTTATCCAGGGAGAGCCAACAGGCAAGAGAGAAAATGTGCCATGAGGACGCCGAATCTGGCCTGATCGGGCGTCGAGAGAGGACGAGCGAGATTTTCGCCCGACATAGTCCAATCTCTTTGGACTCCTTGTCAGGAGGTTTGTCCATTATCCTCGGGCGCCATACGGCAATGGAAAACGCTGTCGGTAACCAACCCCCAGCAGAGGGTGTTTCAAAACCGGATAAGGAACCGGGGGACCTGGATACTTCTGGCCATCCTATCAAGGCTTAGGGCAGGAAGCAGGGCCACAAAGTTCCAGTGCTGGACCCACTATGGCCTCGCCACCGGAAAGGCCTCCGTCTGAGAATCCTCGGTCCAGAATCTCCGTGAGGGGATACCTGGCCTGCTTGAACGGGTTCGAGCTCCATCCCGTAGACTCCGAGATGAGCCGAGGCAGTCCCAGGAAGGACGACGGGCTATCGGCCATTGGCTGACCTCCTGAAGACTCCAAGTCCAGTCGCTGAGAAGAAGGAGGAATCATCTTCGGACTGGAAGAGTCCTCAAGAGCTGCCTCTGGCCTGAACCACCTCTTCACCTGCCGAGGTCGGTCGGGAGTGAGGGTAATCTGACAGCCGATGGGGTAAACCCTCAGCCGACCGAGAATCCTTGGTCGGAGCCCCAATTGGTGGCTGTGGAGGGCGGAGGTTCCACCGCAATCGGTGAGCAGTGGTTTTGGCCAACAACCGCCTGGGTATAGGCCTCGGGCAAGTCGAGGGGTTGTGTCGGTTGCCCGTGACAGGCCACTTAATGGTCGGGAAGGCCGGAGTCGGCTTATTCCCACAGGCAGAGCAGCTGGCAACATGTCTCGCATCGCCGTACGCACTTACGCCGCCTCCCATCCGGAGAGGAGGAGGATGACGCAGGATCAGGCGACGCCGCCATCGCGGTGCCGAGACCGAGACCGCCATGACGGTGGAAATGGCTGACCGCGAAGAGGTCCAGACCGACCGAGAGTCCCGAATTTCGGTCGGTGCAGGGAGGTGTCGCCGAACCGACACTCCCTTCGCTCGGAAGGTCCATCCGAGGGCTCCGGAACCGGAGGCGGCGAGCCCATCGGGATTCTCAACTCCTCCCGGAAACCGGAGAGGGAATCTCGCTGCTAAAGGCGACAGCTCTGTCTCAATGGGTCGAGAAAAATCTCAATTTCATCAGTGGGAGTCTCGGCCAACTGACCTGACGGGACACCGTGAGGCCAGTTTGAAGCCGAAAAGGTCGATCACACACGGCCGACGGTCTGGGAGAGGGACCTTCCCCGCCTCCCAAGAGCCGACGGAGGGGACTTACCCTTGTCCTCTTTTGGACCGAGAAAGGTCCAGCAGACGCGAGGCCCTTCTTTAGTGGAGAGGGACAGACAAAGCTCCTTAAAGAAGCCGTAGGAAGAACCCAGAGAGCGGGATAAATGCCGCGGCCGAGGAAGATACGGCCCGCGGCCGCCTCTTCGAGGGGCGACCATCCGCCGAAGCTGATCCGCCGAAATTACCGGCCATGACACCGCCAACCGGCTCCTTGGACTTACACCGAGGGAACGCTTCCTCGGACGGCCCAGTTGCAATCGGGCAGCACGGCCTCGGTGACGAGACGAGAAAGATGATACAGGTCGCAAGCTCGCGGGTCGTGCTCAAGGCCTAAGCAGTAGACACATGTGGAGTGTGGATCCGCCCGAGACATCTTCATTCCGCATGGGCATCTCCGAAACTGGAGTCGATTTTCCATCGAGCTCGCGAGGGATCAAGACTGAAGTCTTTTGCAAAATATTATTTTAAATCCGCAAACGGAGAAATAGGAACCAGCCACAAACGCAGAGCGCTAGGAGGGAACCTGAGCTCCAAGCGGTAAGGAAGATCTGGCGTCATGGGGCGGAGCCGAGAGTTATACCACCCGGGTGGGTGGGAGGAGCAAGCTTGAAGACCTTCCGGCAAGATTTAAAGCGGCAAGGATACTGCCAATGAGTGTGGATGAACAACATATCCATGTCCCTAGAACCCGTAATTTGTAATCCAGAGCCAGGTGGCTCAGTCCATGATAATTAGGCAAAACAATTAAATCAGATGACACACTTTGAGCTGTTGTTGCAGGAAGCTACCCTGGAGTTTACTCACGCTACCCAGTACAGGACACAGGATTGACAAAATGTAGACCTCTGGATGACCAGGAGAAGCAGGGCCCACATGATTCATCGTGGTGTCATTCCTGTTCATGATGAGCAGGGGACTGATCCCTGGGCTGGTCTCTCGTCGATGGTTTTCTCTGTGGCTCAAGCAGCTGTCTGGGTCAAGGTGGCAGGGCCCAGACTGGGTAAACAATTCAGTTAACAGTCTGGTGCTTGCTGGATGTAGCTTCCAACTAGCGTGACACAATCAGGCAGTGGGGAACCAAATCGTGACCCACTATCGGCATTCAGCACGTTTATAGTAAAAGCAAGTAAATACCACAGTTCAGAGGATGGTCCGGTTGTAATTCACAGTGTCTTTGTGCAAACTGTACGCTCTGCAGTAGTCTCAGGTCCTGACTGGCTGATTGCACAGAGATAAATCTTCGGTCCACTTCAGGAAAATCCAATTTGTCACAATTCAGGATTCTGGTCACAAGCACAGCAAATTCGGATAAAGTCTGATATTTTAAGTAGACTTCTTCACTACAGAAAATGGTGACAGGCAGGCCAAAGACAACCTTCCCGCTGATTTCCCCCGTGACTATACAGGAGCAGCTGCTCAAATGTCTTGTGCTGTTCACTCTTCCAACTCCAAAACTCAGACTGGCACACTGCTGTAGGCAGCTTGGGACTTTCCCAGTGATCCACAAGATTCAAGTCGTTGATTCATCTGTCTGTCACAACTACAGCCAGGTCCATTTAGGTGCCAAAATGCAAAAACTACAATTTTTACAGAAATTCTCTCCCACAAGACCTCTGGGGACAGACTCCATTTTAGGGTCCCCAAAGGTACTGATTGGTCCAAACTAGTAGTCCAGAACCAAGATGGTGGGGATTAACAGAAATGTCCATGCTGCAAAGGGAGATAGGTTAGACAAACTACAGTATTATTATTAAAGCAGATAAACAACAAACAGTTACAGTTCCTAATAGCCAATTCCCGAGCTCATTTTCTTCACATCATCTTACTTTCTTTAACCCTCTCCTACCCTCCACCATGCTACTGCACCTACTACTGCTGCTTTGCTTCTCACCTTCCTTAGATCCAGATGAGATAACTGTTGGAACCCATACCGAGGTGCTTAGGGCGACCACTCAACACTGCCCCCCTCTACTGTCCCCAGTGGATACCCCTAAACTATACATACTTATACTACCGCTTCTGCACAATAATCCTTGGGGAATCCCAAAAAAAGGCTCACAACCAGTTTGGAACTCCTCTATCCCCCTGCTACCATACTGGCACTACAATTACTCCCTACGCCTGTCCATTAAGCTGGCAATCTATGATAAACTCGATATCCATGCAGCAGGATCATCACCCACTATATATTGGATCCCAAGAAAGAAGAAAAAACTGCCTGACTGCTCACTACTCCTATCACTTGGTGCCCTCATCAAGTTAATCTTCTTCTGCTGGTCTGTGTTGGCACTGTGGAAATCAACCCTGGACCCACTGAAAGCTCGATCTCTCCAACTACCTAACTCCATAAATGGATTGAGTTTTTCACTTCAATGCCTGCAGCCTCCTAAAAAGTTCTCATCAATACAGGCCTGCTGCACACACCCACCGGACTGTCTGGTTATATCTGAAACATGGCTCAAATCTGCAACAAAAGATAGTGAAATAAACCTTCCCAACTATCAGCTCTTCAGATCTGACGGTCTATCCAGGGGCGGTGGGGTAGCCATCTATGTCAAAGCAAATATCTCTGCATCCTGCCTCAATTCTACATCTCAACCAAAGGAATTCAATGCTTGTCTATTAAGATAACCCTTCCCAACATATCTTCCTTTCAACTGGTTGGTTGCTATAGGCCCCCCTCTGCAGGCCTCAAACTCCTATCCCATTTAGGATCCATACTTAATCTGGGCCCTGAAGACACCATCATCTTAGGAGACATTAACTTAAATTGGCTGACTAATGCATCTGCACCCCTGGTAACCTTCTGTGACACCTATGGATTCTCTCAATTAATCAAAGAACCAACAAGGATCAACCCAAAGAATACTCTCAACAGCACACTCCTGGATATTATATTGGTAAATAAACCTCATCATTATCCCTATGCAGGAGTACTTCTCAGTGACATAAGTGACCACTGTCCCATAGCTGCCATTAGATCAACAATCAAGCCACCCAATCCTGCAAAATTCCTCCTACTTAAGGTCAAAAAGAACTTAATATTACAGGATATCTCCATGATCTGCACACCACACGTTGGCAAGAATTCTATCTCACAGCCTCAATAGAGTCAGCTCTTCAAATCCTAAATGATATAATCATAAGTGCCCTCAATCACATGCACCCTCACCAGTATCAGAACCAAACTCAAATCCTGTCGCTGGTTCTCTCGTCACCTTAAATCAAGACTGCTTGCCAGAGACAAACTCTGGAAAAGGGCAAGAAAGACAAAGGACCCAAATGACTGGCTCCAATTCAGAAAAGCCAGAAACTCCTGCACAAAACAAGTAAGAAAAGCCAAGGCAACCTTCTACACAGCTGAACTAGATGCCTCCTACAACAACCCTTCCAGGTTCTGGGGTACCATAAAGGGCATCCTAGGTCAAACCTCTACCCCTGTCTTACCATCCAAAATTCAATTAAATAATATTGAAATCACCGACAAGCAAAATATCTTGAATGCCTTCAATGACCATTTCACTACAGCTGGCCTGGCTTTCACTCTCTCCTGCAAACCTATTAAGATCATCTCTAAACCTACAATCTACTGAGAGTCAAAAGGTTGCTTCCACATTCTCATTCAAACCAATATTGTTCAAAGAAGTAGAGACCTCCTACTCCAACTAGATACCACCAAAAGTGCAGATGCAGACTCCTGGATCCCTACTTTCTAAAAGTAGCACTGTATGCCTTAACCGCCCCTCACCCACCTCTTCAATCTATCACTTGTCACTGGTACTATCCCTCAATATGGAAAACAGCTCAAGTGTTTCCATTACTTAAGGCAGGTGATCCCATGGACCTCAATAATTATAGGCCCATCTCCATCTTACCAATACTATCCAAGATGCTTGAGAAGCTGGTAAACTCTCAGTTAACTGCCTACCTTGATACCAACAATCTCCTAAATCCAGCTCAATCTGGGTTTAGATCTATGCATAGCACCATCTCTGCACTAGCAAAAGTCACAAATGACTGGCAGACTGCCCTAGAACAAAAGAATAATACCTGTGCTGTGTTTCTGGATCTAGCAAAGCCTTTGACACTGTGGATCATGATCTTCTAATCACCTCACTAAACTCCATAGGCCTTGACTCACTCTCTATTAAATGGTTCAGATGCTATCTCTGGAAGGCTACAACTGGTAAAGAAGATGAAGGATCTATCTACCCCTAAGCCACTCCTAAGAGGTGTACCGCAAGGCTCCATCCTGGGTCCCATCCTTTTGCCATTTACATCAACAATATTGACTCCAATCTCTTTCTAATATCCACCTTTTGCAGATGACACTGTACTTTATGTGAGTGATCCTCACCATCAAAAGCCTGTGAGCTCCTACAGTCTCAATTCTCCTCCTCCAGCATAACCTATTAAAAAGAAATTATTACTAAATGCTAAGAAAACCAAAGCTATGTTCTTTGCCCCAAGAACTGTTCTTCCACTGTCCCATCATTCACCTCCCACAACTCTCTACCATCCTTGGTGAAAATCTGGAATATGTTGACAAATTCAAATACCTAGGAGTATGGATAGACAATAAACTAGACTATACTACCCACGTTGAAGAGCTCCTGAAAAGCTAAGACAAAGACTTGGTCTATTCTGTAGAATCAAACACTACCTGACCAAAGATTCCAAACAAAGATTAATCCTTGCATCATCTATGTCCCTCATTGATTATGCTGACTTCCTCTATGGTCATTGCTCCTCTCCCATCTAAACAAACTAGACACCCTGTATCATAGAGCTATTAGATTCATTACTGACCTTCCTCTAGCACCCATCATTGCTCTCTACAATGCAGTCAGCTGGACATCCCTGCAAATATAGAAGAAGAAAAAATGCTGCTACCTGGATCTACAAAGCTCTGACAAACAAACTCCTTCCTACATCTCAGACTGCTTCAACCAGATCACATCCAGGCTCCTACACCTTGAGGATCAACAAACTGATCCTGCTGAAGATTCCTATCACCTGCACCCGTATGGAAGAGCTGCAATCAGTTATTCCTGGCACTTATCTGGAATTCTATCCAAAAGACATTGAAAATGGAAACACTGATCCCCTTACATCCTTCAAAAGCTGTACACCAGCCTAATCCCAGATTCATGCAATTGCTTCCACAAGGCCTAGTCCTCCACACCCCCACCCCCCACACCCCCTCTCTCCCCACCCTCCCTCAAAGCTCCTCCCTATTCTTCCATCATTCCTCTGGTCCTTTCCACATCAAACCTCAAACATATATGCCCACCCATGTACCATTATCCAAGCCTTATCCCTACCAGACTGTTTGTTTTCACCTTTAATAGGTTTTTGGTTTACTGTCCTTGCCTTGTATATATGTAAATAATTGTACATCTATCTCACTCATAAATGTTTGTATTTGTGCTATTTCAATATCATGTTTTTGTATACACTCTGTAACCTTTTTTGTTATGACCACTCAGGTCCATCTTGTAAATGAGCTGTGCTCAATGATGTTCGCCTGAATAAATAAAGATTTTGATTGATTGATTGATTGATTGATTAATAGGGCTCCCTCTGCACAATTAGCAATGGCAGAATGGAGCAATAACACAGCAGTCCGGGCAGGATTTGAGCCTGAAACTACTTGGCCTCTACCCAGATTAATTATACACTACGAAATAGGTAGCTCTTAAAGAAACAGGCATGGAGGCTAACGGGGCACTCACATGCAAACACTTAAATTGCTAGGACACAGAACACCAGCCTGGCAGTGGGCATTTAGGCAAGCCCAAGGAAGACTTTTGGGAACCCCCATTTGTAGGGGGGTTACAGAAGAAACAAATGTGACTGTTGGGGTAGTGTGACCACAGTGCAGAATCTGAGCTTAGTTCTCATTTTAAAATTACACATTTAGTGTAAAATCTATCTCTTGGTAACTCAATCCAGCGGACTGATTGCTATTGTAAAGATATGCTGATGTATTTGGTTAGAAAAAGTAAACATATTACCTGTGGATTCGCAGTATTAGGGATGTCGATAGTTTAGTACCCAATACATATGTAGTAATTACAATTCAGTCATTGCCCTCTGACAATAGGGGTTTTCTGTGCACTCTGTTTCCTCCTGTCCTGCTACAGCTTAATGAGGAGCTTACCTGCATCTGTGGGGTCTCTGAAGAGATAGCATAGGTTCCCAAATGAAAACTGCAGCTGTGCCAAGAAAAGCAAGCTGTAGGGCAACACAAGGACCCAAAGTTGGTGTCTGACCCCAGAGGCTAAGTTAAAAAAACAAACAAAAAAAAAAAAACTTTATTCTGATGTCATCAAAGTTCCCCAGGCCTTGTGTTCCCTACAGCTTTCAGGATCCTGTTTTGCCTGCTGTTAAAGTTTTAATTGTAAGTAGGGTTCACAGTCCATCTGTGGGCACTCTAATTCTCATTGAGGTTATTCTGTATGTGTTGGCCACAGTGAGTGGCAGGGTAGGTCCCAGTTACATAGAAACATAGAATTTGATGGCAGATAAGGACCGCTTGGCCCACCCAGTCTGCCCATTTCCTACCTAACAGATAAGCTGCAGATCCTAGTTAACCAAAAAACAAGTTTTGAAGGAATCCAGTTTTTGAGAAAGGCCACTGGGGTTGTGCCTTCCCATATCCCTTAGATCTTAATATTTGGGGCTTGTTTTTTCAACTTGCTTCAACCTATCCCGTAGTAATGCCTGTTCACTAACATGAGGGCATCTTGGTCCATCAGGTTCACCCCCTACTTAATGGATTCATAAGTATGCTGTAAAAACATGTACAAATTTATAGGGATACCCCCCCCCCAAAAAAAAAAGTAAGCAGTCTAAGGCCAAAAGCCCAGCTGGTTCAGCAAGGACGTGGCAAAAACAGTAGGTGACAAGAGGCAGCTTTCTGGAGGTACAAACTTACTCGAAAGAAAGAGGAAAGGGTAGATTAGGAGTACTTTACTAAATCAAGATGACAATTAGATGGTTTTGGTGCAGTATTAGCCACTTAATTTAGATCACAAATTATAGTGAGAAAGAAATAATGTGACCAGCTGGGAATTGAACCCAGGCCCTGGAAAACCATCCTGGTACTCTAACCACTGAGCTATAGGCTCACATGGTTGGACCTGCCTCTCCTCAGACACACTTACTTTCTCTGGTATTGTGTAACCCCTAGTTGGCGCTATCCCAAGGGCTACTACCCCTGCCTGCTTGGCTAGTAGCAGGTTAAGGGACCTGAGTTCTGAAACGTCTGCCTCCACCCGGAGGTCAGGGTTGGTAGTGGTCAAGCTAAGCTAGGCACAGCCCTCCGGGACACTGTAACCTCCCTCTTTCCTTACTAGTGGCCGGAACAATACACAATAATTACTTTCACAATACCATTGATACATCACACAAGTACCCACACTGTTTGCACTTACCACCAGGGCTTTCCTCTGGCCCGGTCCTGGGGACCCCCCTGTAAAACAACGTTATTTGCAGCAAATAACAGCAGTACAGTACTCTTGCACAAACTGGAACCACAGTCAGAGTAAATGCAAAAAATAGTTAAATCTGATTTATTTAAGGGACTTGAACAAGGGAAGGGCGTAATCAGCTTAATTTGCTTAAAAGCTCTATCAATCAAACAGTTATGCATGCACTTCAGGGTCCATAAACAGTCACACACCCTGGTACCCAGATGGAGAATGGTGGGCTAGCCAGGAACATTGCAGCTGGTTGGAGCCCTGTGATGGAAGAAAACAACAGGCACAACACACACTATTTGTAATCTGGAGCTGGAAGGCTCAGTTCGTGAAAAGAAAACAAGACGACAATCAGATGACACACTTTTAGATTAGGCTGTTGTTGCAGGGAGGTACCCTGATGATTACTCACGATACCCAAGACTGGACACAGGCTGGACAAAAATCGAGACAGCAGGTGGTTAATCTGGAGTGCCAGGAGAAGCAGGGCCCACACGATTTGCCAAGGCATCGTTCCTGTTCAAGCGTGGAGCAGGGGGCTGATCCCCAGGCAGGCCTCTCATTGGTGGCTTTCTCTGTGCAGTGGGGTAGTCTGGCAGGGCCAGCATGGCATGGACCAGGCCGAATGGAGAGGAACATGGATTCAGTCAGATTAGGCTGGATAAAGCTTCCAGCAAGCAGAACACAGTTCACACAGTGGGGAACCAAATCACTACCCACTTTCAATACACAGCACATTTACATGTAAAGGATTCTATGGTACCAGCCACCAGAACACAGTTCTCACAGTGGGGAACCAAATCACGACCCACTTTAAATACACAGCACATTTACATGTAAGGAAATTCTACTGTACCAGGCACCTCTCCGGTCACGATCACAAAGTCTCTGCACAAACCAGGGATTCAAAAGCAGCTGGAAATCCTGATAGGCCGATCGCATTCAGCAAATCTTTGGTCTTCTTCAGGTTAAAGCCTGGTCACAGTCCAGTGGCTTAAATAGTCCTCACAACTCGGATTCAGTCCGAATAAACTATTTTCCTTCTCAGGAACAGCAGGCAGGCCAAAACTCAGCCCTTTCACAGTTCTCACATGCAAAACTACACAGAACTGCTGCTCAGAAATCACTTGAGCCGTTACTTCTTCACTTCTCAGCTCAAAACTGAAACTAGCTGCAGCAGCCTGGGAAATTCCTCAAGATCCAAAAGGTTCGGTTGGCTGATCCTTCTGTCAGTCACAACAAAGGCTCCCCCTTCAGGTGCAAAAAGCCCAAAACTACAATTCTTACAGATTTTGACTCCGGACAGCTCCATTTTAGGTCCCACCAGTACTGATTGGTCCAATTCGCAGTCCAGGACCAAGATAGTGGAGATAAACTAAAGTCCTTGCTGCAAAGAAGGCAAGTTAGGCAAACTGCATTATCACTCTAAATGATTTTCAGCAAATAGTTATATCTTTCAATAGAGCTCCCTCTCAGATTACTTATGACTGCAATCCAGGCAGCTCTTAAAGAAACAGTGGACAGAGGCTATACAAGCACTCTCTGGCAATCACATTTAAACTGCTAAAACGCAAGAAACCAACCTGGCAGTGAGCATTTAGGCAAGCTCAAGGAAGACTTTTCGGGAACCCCCATTTGTAGGGGAGTTTCAATTGCAAATCCTGCAACTGGGAACAATCGAGATGACAGATGTTTTTCTTCCAATATTAGCCACTGCTAAGCAATTTAGATCACAAATTGTGATGAGAATGAAATAATGTGACCTACTGGGAACCAGGCCCCAGGAATGCCATCCCCAGTGCTCCAACCACTGAGCTGTAGGCTCATATGGTAATGTCTAATTATCATCTCGATTATTTCTAGTTGCAAGATTTGCAATACCAGAGCAAGGAAGTGTGTCCAGGCAGAATCTGGTCCAACTATGTAAGCCTGTAGCTCAGTGGTTAGAGCACCGGGACATTCTTCTGGGGGCCTCGGTTCAATTCCCCATAGGTTACATTATTTATTTCTCACTATAATTTGTCTACTAAATCTACTAAGGCTCTGGGCTGCCTCTTCTTCGAGGGCCGTGAGCTGTTCCAGTTGTTCCGCAGAGCCCGCTGCTGCAGACACCATCCAATGGGCCTCCTTTGATTTGACCGGTTGGTACCGTTTCTCCAGTCGACCCAGCTGGAGTCTGGCAGCGTGGTCTTCGAGCACCGATGGAGGAAAGGACAGACACAGATTGCAAGCCTAAGGATCATGGTCATGCCCGAGGCAGTAAACGCACATGGCGTGGGGGTTGGTGAGAGACATCTTCTGCCCGCAACAGCACCGACGGAACCCGAGAACGGACTTGTCTTCCATCGCAGCCGCGAGAGAAGGTGGAGAAGACCAAACTCTGATGAGTTTAAGGGTAAATTTTGGGAAAAAAATCTGAAGATTTAAGAGCCAGGGCTCGCAAAATACGAGAGCGCTAAGGAGAGAACCTGAGCTTCCACGTGGTAAGGAAGATCTGGCGTCATGGGGCAGAGCCGAGGGTTATACCACCCAGGTGGGTGGGAGGGGCCAGCTTGAATACCTTCCAGCACATCTTAAAGCTGCATGGTACCTGCCAGATACTGTGGATGAACAACATATCCATGTCCCTAGAAAAAACACTAACTCAAAATCCTTCAGGCTGCAGAGCTGTGAAGGAGGAGTCCTGTTCCTTCTAGCAGAAAGATCTCATGTCATGGGACAGAGCCAGAGGATATACCACCCAGCTGGTGGAAGGAGTTTAGCTTGAAGAGTTATGTTGACTCATCTGTCTCCCGTAGAACTACCAGAATGTGGCTAGGTAAGTGAATCCCCATTATAGAAGAAAAATAGCTTACTACTATACTTTCAAATCCAGGGGTAGAATTTAAGAGGAAAGGGGGTATTCTTGGTGGAATACCAGATGCAGAATTTTGGTATCATGCCACATTCAATGGGTTTTTATGTTATTAAAGTTAGATACTTATGACAATAAGGCACGACTGAAGTTGTGGAGTTATTGGGGATTTATTCACTTTGTGTGGTGTGTCACGAGGCGAGCTGAGTGACTTAACCACACAAGAAGTAGGTAAATCCCCCAATAACTCACATCCTGGAGTGCCTTATTGCGATTATACAATGGACCCATGTGTAAAATAAATTTTAAATGTGTTTAAGTATGTTTTTTTATAAATGCCATTTCTCAGCCGTGGGTTATTACAGGATATACCACAGTCATGTGATGTATTTTGACCAATGAGGTTACAGGATTTTCATACCCCATTGTATAATTGAAATACAATGAATCTCTTTATGAAGCCCCCCAAATAAACGCTTTTTTTTTTAACCAGGAGACACACTAAGCTGAAAGCTTGTTTACAGGTGTGACCTAGGAGCACAAGGACGTTAAGTGACTTGCTCAGGGTCACACAGTATGCAAGTGGGGGCTGTGGGATTCAAACCCAGGTTTCCAGCTCAGAGCTTTAAACCACTGTGCTATACATTTGACAAATTAGTTCACCAACCATCCACCCTCCCTCCATTAGATTCCCTCTCTGCTTTCACCACACACACAGTTTCCCATTTTCTCTGCCTGTAGTAGCAGACCCTAAATCACAGTGCTGTATGATGCAGGGATAGAACAAAAAAAAAGTCCATAAGTACAACATTATCAATGGCTTCAGGCTTCCATGTACTGAACTGGCTCACTCTCTTGCATCTCTGATCTGGTGACTAAAATAGTTTCAAGATTAGAGATGCAACGAAGTGAGCCAATTCCAGTTCTCCAGGATTCGAATTAGAGGGTCGCAACTTGAGGTCGCGAGGGTCTCGGAATAACCCTCACCCACCCCCCGAAACTGCATAACAGTTCTCCAGGATCCGAATTAGAGGGTCCCAACTTGAGGTCGCTAGGGTCTCGGAGTAACCCTACCCCATCCCCCGAAACTGCACAACAGATACGGATGCCCAAATTGGCCAGTGGAGCTCCAGGCCCCTCATGTAGTAGGAGGAGTGTGAGGGCACCACCTTCAAACTACAGTTTCAGTCAGCGTAGATGTGGAGATAGTTTATTTGTTCAAGTATATGCCTAAAACAGGGAGCTTTCAAATGTTTTGCTGCTACACCTTAAGTACAAGTAAATTGTAACATATTTGCCTAAATTATGACCAGAAAGTGATTTTTCTGCTACTTCTTAATCCGTAACCTTATATGCCTGTTTATAGTGACCTTTAGTAGTGATTTTCAGCTGCACCTTAATTCCGGACGAAAGCGTAACATACAGTGTGTTTTTCATGCTGCACCTTAAATTCTGGACCTTAGAAGCCTAGCAAAACTGTACCCCCCCTCAGCTTGTTCTCATTTCACCAGCATGCAGAGCACCTTGCTGCTACGTAATAGGGACGGCCCTGCTAAACCTTTGTCTCTACCGTCTCCGCGGTGCTTAGCCCCCTCATAGCACAAAATTAAGCTGCGTGCATGCAAGCAGGGAAATGAGTGTTTTGCTAAATCCCTTAATTCGAGGCAAGAAATCCAGTTTGTAACAGGCCACTTCGGCTCTCTGTGCTCCCGCCCCGGATTGACTTGAGACAGTATTTAAAACCTACCCCTCTCCTTTTCTTCTCAGTTCTCCAGGATCCGAATTAGAGGGTCCCAACTTGAGGTCGCGAGGGTCTCAGAATAACCCTCCCCCACCCCCTGAAACTGCACAACAGGTATGGACGCCCAAATTGGCGCGCTGTGGAGCTCCAGCCCTCTGGAAAGTAGGAGAGGAGTGTGTGTGTGTGTGTGTGTGTGTGTGTGTGTGTGCCCCGCCGACGCAAGCGTCGGGCTCCCACCACCCTTGGTGAGCACTCCCTTTTATAGGCTTCAGGAACCAATCAGCCCATTTCTCCATTTGCAGGCTATATTAAGCTGCCACTAGGGGCAATGCTGTCTCTCCACACCAACTGCTGGCTTCCCTTGGCCCTGCATCACGTCATAGCTGCTATGCCACGGCTACTCCTCCTACTACACATTTAACTACCCCATCTAGTAACTCCTCCTGGATTACTCACCACTCCTATGTCCCCTATGGCTGCCTGACTGGCAGTTGCCGCAAACTGAGACTGAGACTTTCTCTAGACATGAATCCATAGCCACCTACACCTTTTGTACAGACTGGACTCTCCTTGCAGCCCTCCCTCGGTCTCTTTTTCTCCCAAGCACACCACTCTACACATAGCACCCTCTGCTACCCCTGCAACTCCTGCCAGCTTTGCCACCTGCGACCCCAGCCCCTACCTCCTATCCCCTCACCTCTGCTCCTATTACTGGCCACACCCCACATCACTAACCTCCCCATTCCCTTCCACGAAAGGGCACCTGGGCCAGAGTGTACAATCTCGCAAAGCATCGAAATGGCACCCTATCTGCAGGTTCTTCTTCCTCCTCCTCCTCACGTCAGGAAACATACATAGATACATAGACAGTGTCGGCAGATAAGGGCCTATAGCCCACCCAGTCTGCCCATTTGCGCTTGTAAATACAGGTTACTAACCTGTAACAGGAGTTCTAGGAATGGTATATGTTGTTCATCCACACTCTCTGGCAGGTATCCTTGCCGCTTTAATTCTTGCTGGAAGGTCTTCAAGCTGGCTCCTCCCTCCCACCCGGGTGGTAAAACTCTTGGCTCCGCCCCATGACGCCAGATCTGGCCCGATGGAAGCTCAGGTTGTGCGTTGAAGCCGGGGAGGTCAGGTAGGTCATGTGGATGAACAACATATACCATTCCTAGAACTCCTGTTACAGGTGAATAACCTGTATTTCTAGGGACAAGGATATGTTGTTCATCCACACACTCTGGCAGACTCCTAGCAGTTCTCTGGGAGGAGGGAGGCAAGGCGCGCCCCCCCAATATTTACTTGGGAAAGAGAGACTGGAGAACTGAGGCCCCAAAACCAGCATCCCAGCGTGACTCGAGGTTGATGTGGTAGTGGGTAATAAAGGTATGTGCCGACTTCCAGGTAGCAGCCCTGCAGATATCCTGGATAGGGACATCCCTGGAAGCAGCTACCGATGCAGCGGTATGGCGAGTAGAATGAGCTCTTATCCCTCTGGGAGGCTCCATGCCCGCCAACCTGTAGCAGAGCTCTATGCAGGAGGTGATCCACCTGCCTATCGTCCGCTTTGCTGCAGGTCTACCAGGTGCGGCTTCAGCATAGGTGACAAACAGCTGGCGAACCTCTCCCCGAACTCCAGCCGTCCGCTCCTTATAATAAGCGAGCGCTCGTCTAGGGTCCAAAGTATGGAGCCTATACTCGGCCTCCGAGGTGTGACTGGGGTAGAACACCGGCAGAGTCAACACCTGATTAAGGTGAAACTCCGACACCATCTTCGGAAGGAATTTCGGGTGGGGGCGCAGGACAACCTTGTCCCTGTGGAAGACCAGGTAGGGAGGCTCGATGGAAAGCGCCTGGAGCTCTCCCATCCTTCTGGCTGACGTGATAGCCACCAAGAAGGCGGTCTTCCACGACAGGTGTGAAAGATCACACCTGTGCATTGGTTCGAATGGCTTGCCCATGAGCTTGGCCAATACCAGCAGTAGATCCCACGGAGGTGGAGGTTCTCGCACCGGAGGGGAAATGTGGTCAAGGCCTTTGAAAAAGCGCCCGACCACCTTCTCCTGTGCACGCGACCGCTGCCGGCCCGCCGGTAAGCAGAGATGGCTGCCAGGTGCACCTTAAGGGTCAGCCGATCAAGCCCTTTGCTGAAAAGGACCACAGGTAGTCCAGAATGCTTGCTAAGGGCAGTCAGAAGGGTCCAAGCCCTTTCTGACACCAAATGGAAAACCTCTTCCATTTGAAGGCGTGAGCATTTCCTGGTTGACTTTACGGGATGCCTCAACGACGCTGAGAACCTCGCCAGAAAGACCCAAGGCCTGGAACTCTAGCCGCCAGAACCAGGCTGTCAGGTGCAGGGATTGAAAGTCCGGATGGAATACCTTCCCCTGATTGACTGAGATCAGGTCCGGGCGGGCTGGAAGCCGCCTCGGGAGCCTGTAGCTGAGGCTGAGGAGATCTGGATACCAGAACCGGCGGGGCCAGTCTGGGGCTACCAGAATCACCTGCGCCTTGTCCCTCCTTGGCTTGAGAAGCACCTTGTGGATCAAGGGAAATGGGGGAAAGGCGTAGAAGATGCCCGGGGTCTATGGCCTCGAGAAGGCATCCCCCTGCAGCGAGCCCTGCTGAGGGGGGCAGGCATGGAACAGACTCAGCTTCGCATTCTCCCTGGAGGCAAACAGGTCCACCTCAGGCGTGCCCCAGTGGGAGAAGAGATCTTGTACTACCTCCGGCAGGAGAGACCACTGTGAGACGCAGCCCCATCCGCGCTTAGGGCATCGGCCAGGGTGTTGGAGGCCCTGCCACGTGAATGGCTAGGAGATCCGCCTCCAGGCTGCGCACTAGGGACCAAATGCGGAGAGCTTCCTTGCATAACAGCAAGGAGCGCGTCCCGCCCTGGCGGTTCAGATAGTACATGGTCGTGGTGTTGTCCGTCTGGACCTGAACCACTTGACCCCGTAGAAACGGAGCGAAGGCGGTGAGAGCTAGACAGACCGCTCGGAGCTCCAGCAGGTTGATGTGGCATCGGGACTCCCGAGGGGACCAGAGGCCGTCCGCTTGGTGTTCCCCCAGATGGGCACCCCAACCCAGAAATGCGTCGGTCAAGAGGGAGACCATCGGCTCTAGGCGAACGAACGGGATACCCTCCTGCAGATGAGCTGAAACGATCCACCACTGGAGAGCATTCCACATCTCCTGGGTCACTGTCACGGGCCGGTCCAACGGATCGCAGCGTTGTGACCATTGGCTGGCCAGTCCCCATTGAAGGGGACGCATGTACCAACGGGCCCAACGGACCACGCTGGTGCAGGCCGCCATGAGGCCCAGGAGGCACAGGAAGTCCCAGGCAGGGCGCAATTGCCCAACCAGAAATGATTGGGCAAAGGAGGAAAGAACCTTGGCCCTGTCTGCCGGGAGCCGTGCTCTGGCTCGCAGAGAGTCGAGCTCTGCCCCGATGAACAGAATCACCTGCTTTGGCATGAGTTCCAACTTGGCCTCGTTGATGAGGAGGCCAACCTGAGAGCAAACCTGGAGGGCTAGATCTCTGGTTCGCTCCGCCTCCGGTCTGGAGGGGGCTGCTATCAGCCAATCGTCCAGGTAAGGGTACACCCGGACCCCTCGGCGCCGCAGGAATGCTGTCACCGCTGCCATGCATTTGGTGAAGACCCTGGGAGCTAGGGAGAGGCCGAAGGGCATGGCCCGAACTCATATAGGGATCCTTCGCCTGAAGCGGAGGAACCTCTGATGGGACGGATGGATTGGGACGGAAAGAACGCTGGCCCTGGAGGTCCAGGGAGCAGAACCACACGCCTGCTCCAAGGATGGGATTATCTGAGCCAGAGTGACCATCCTGAAGGTCCGAGACCTTAGGAACTTGTTCAGGTCGCAGGTCGAGAATGGGGCGCCAGCCCCCCATCTGTTTTGGGACCAGGAAGTACCTGGACACAAACCCTGGGTCTGGAGGAGGAGGATCCGCCACCTTCCCGATTACCTCTTTTTCGAGGAGCAGGGCAATATCGGCCCGGTGGGCCGACAGCGAGGCTGCAGACCCTGTGGCCCCCCGAGGGGCGACGGCTCGAAAAGGCGGAACCTGCTCGAACTCCAGAGGCAAGCCTTTTCCTATCACCTCCAACACCCAGCGGTCCGTGGTGATAGCGGACCAGACGGAAAGGAAGTGGCGGAGCCGTCCCCCCACGTGGGGAACCCGGTGGGAGTGACGAGGTTGGGGCGGCACCCCTCAACCCATCACTGGGCAGGCTTGGAGGAAGAACCGGCCGAGGGACCTCCCAGGCCTTTACTTCCTTGCTTCCTGTTGGAGGAAGCCGCCGGCTTGGGTTTGGGACACCAAGCGCGAGCCTGCTGGCCCTGTTACTGGTGCTGCTGGGCCGGTCGAGGAGCAGGGACCGAAGGACGAAAGGACTTCTGCTGCTGACGGGGCCTTTGTCCCTCTGGGCAGAGGTGAACGAGTCCTGAGTGGCACTGGACTTCTCGATCCGCTGGAGGTGTCCCTCCACTCCAGGGCCGAAGAGGTCAGTCCCCAAGAAGGGAACGTCTGCCAATTTGTGCTGGGTATCCGCAGTGAAGGTGGATATCCTCAGCCACGCCCTGCGTCGCATGGCCACTGCAGCTGCTACTGACCTGGCACAGGAATCACCTATGTCCAGAGCAGTCTGGAGCTGCTGCTTCGCCACCGACCCACCCTGGTCCCGCACCTGGCGGACCGTGGTCTGCAGGTCAGGCGGGAGATGAGGAACAACCTCATCCAGGGAGCCCATGAGGGCGTGGGAGAAGTGTGCCATCAGCATGGCTGAGCTGGCCTGTCGGAGGCCGAGGGAGGATGCAGCGTACACCTTGCGCCTGGCAAAGTCCAGCTTTTTGGACTCCTTGTCGGGGGGCTTGTCCACATCCCGAGCGTTACCGGAACGCTGGAAAATGCTGTCGGTGACTAAACCCTCAGCAGAGGGGTGTTCCGAGAAACTGGGCAAAGAGCCGATAGGGACTGCATACTTCCTGGCCATCCTGGCCGAGGGCGCAGGACAGGAAGCAGGCCGCTGCCAAAGCTTCAAGGCTGGGCCGACAATGGCCTCAGCCATCAGAAAGGCCTCCGTGGGAGAATCCCCTCAGTCCAGAATGTCCGTCAGGGGATACTTGGCCCGTTTGGACACGGGCTCGAGCTGCATCTCGGTGGACTCTGAAATGAGTCGAAGCAGACCCAAGAAGGACGATGGGCTATCGTCCACTGACTGGCCCCTTGAGGACTCCAGATCACACTGCCTGGAGAACAGGGAGGAATCGTCATCGGATTCCGAAGAGTCTGCGAAGAGCTGCCTCAGCCCTAAGCCACCCTCCACCTGCCGAGGGCGGTCGGGAGTGAGGGTGACAGACAACCTGTGGGGCAGGCAACGGCCCGACCGAGAATTCTTGGTTGGTGCCCCCCGACTTAGGTTGTGGAGGCGGAGGTTCCACCACAATCGGTTGACCAACTGGTTTTGGCTTAGCAACTGGCCCTGGGGCGGGCAACTCGACTGGAACGAGTGGTTGCTTCGGCCGTTCCAGCGACAGCCACTTGATGGCCGGGGTCGGCTTAGGCCCGGATAACAGCAACTGCTGCCACATCAGATCCTCGTAGCACCGGCGCAACTTGCGCCGTAGCCTCTCCTCACTCGAGGAGGAGGACGAGGAAGAACGGCATCACCACTTACTTCGGTAAAGAGACCGCCGATGTCGGCGGGAACGGCTGGACCGAGAAGAGGTCAGAGACCGAGACCGAGACCCCCAGGGGGACCGAGGGTGGGTCTAGGAAGGGGCGGGGGATACCCACTCTTCCCTCGGCTCGGGAACTTTAACCGGGGACTGCGGTCCCGAAAGAGCAGGCAGATCCTTGGTATCCACCGGGGGAACCAGTGCAGTAGGGTTGTCGGCTTCTCCAGTCGACAGCCTAACGGATCAAGAAAAATCTCGACTTCGTCGATGGGAGTCTCGGCACGCTGGCCTGACGGGGGCACCGTGAAGCCAGCGGCCTCAGCCGCAACCTCGGGATCAAGCTCACGGCCCACTGCCCGGGAGGGGACCTCCTCCCACTCCCATGAACGCCGACGATGGGACTTACTTCGATTCCCTTTCTTGGGCCAAGAAGAATGTCCGAGCCCCTCTCTTCGTGGAAAGGGACTGGCAAGCTCTTGAATGAAGCTGTATCACGAGGAACTCAGAGAGAGTGGGATAAATGCCGCGGCCGAGGAGGAAGAAGATGCGGCCTGGGCCGACTCCTTCTCGAGGGCGATCATCTGCTCGAGCTGCTCAGCTGAGCCATCCGCCGCGGACACCGCCCAACGAGCCTCTTTGGAATTTACTGGCAGAAAACGTTTCTCGGGGCGCCCGAGCTTCAAACAGGCAGCGCGATCGTCCAGAACATTGGCCGAGAAAGAACGGCACAACTCGCAAGCCTGCGGGTCATGATTTAGGCCTAAACAGTAGACGCACGTGGAGTGCGGATCCGTCCTGGACATTTTCTGCCCACAAGAGCACCTCCGAAAGCCGGGAACAGATTTGTCCATCACAGCAGCGAAGGAAGATGAAGACCGAAGTTGTGAAAACTTCAAAATCAATTTCGGACGAACCGAAGAAATAGGATCCAGTCTAAAACGCAGAGCGCTAAGGAGGGAACATGAGCTTCCAAGCGGTAAGGAAAATCTGGTGTCATGGGGCGGAACAGAGAGTTTTACCACCCGGGTGGGTGAGAGGAGCCAGCTTGAAGACCTTCTGGCAAGAATACATGCCAGAGAGTGAGGATGAACAACATATCCATGTCCCTAGAAGTTCAGTTTATGTTTTCCTTGAAGTCTGTTGCCCCTTACCCCTGACCTCCAGAATTCTTTTATGTCTATCCCATGCATTCTTAAATCCCGTGATTGTTTCAGCCCCCACCACTTCCTCTGGCAGGGTGTTCCACTTGTGCATCACCCCTTCTGTGAAGAAATTCTTCCTCACGTTTCCTCTGAATCATCCTCCCTCCAACTTCATCCCATGCCCTCTAGTCCTGGAACGTCTTTTTCGCTTAAAAATAGTGTATTCCTGCACCCTGTTCCTCCCTGTAAGATACTTGTATGTCTCTGTCATATCCCCTCTCTCCCAGGGAGCACATGTTCAGTTCCTTCAACCTGCCCTCATAGGACTTGTGATGCAATCCATGCACCATCTGTGTTGCCTCCTCTGAACCTTCTCTACCCTGTCTATGTCCTTATGTAGGTAAGGTCTCCAGAACTGTACACTGTACTCCAGGTGGGGCCTCACTAGTGTCTTGTATAGCGGAATTATGACCTCCCTTTTCCTGCTGGTGATGCCCCTGCCTATGCATCCCAGCATCTTATTTGCTTTACCTGCTGCCTTGTCACACTGTTTCCCCTACCTTGAGGTCATCAGAGATGATAACCCCAAGATCCCTTTCCTGCTTGGTGCATGCTATATCCTCACCCCCCAACTGATATATTGTGCCAGGGTTTTTGTGCCCCACATGCATTATCTTACACCCTAACCCTGGCCCTGCCACAACTACCGCGTCTGCTCACCCCCCAACCAGTGGACTACGTATTGCCATCCTTAATGTCTGTAGCCTTCTAAAAAAGTTGGACTCCTTCCAGGGCTGGGTCCACCAGCACCAGCCTGACATCACAGCGGTTGGTGAAACCTAGCTCTTCCCAATGATCCCAGACACGTCGCTAACCCTCGCTGGGTACAACTTATACTATGCAGATCGACAGGGTAAGCGGGGGCTGCACCATATATATGGTCAGCCACTTCCCACCCCCCAGCTACATACCGGACCACAGGCCCTCACAATCAAAATCACCCTGAGCAACTCCAAATCCCGCCCCCCATCATCACTGCGGTCTACATTCCCCCCAGGGATCAGAAAGCGGTCTTCCAATCCATACTGTCCTACCTGGCCACTCTCCCGCCGCAAACAGAGAAAATCGTACCTGGAGACTTTAATATTAACTGGCTTGACAAAGCTGCCGCACCGTTCATAGATGCGGCCACGGCCCAAGACCTTACACAAGTTGTATTATTCCCTACTCGACTGAACCTGCACTCTGGGTCCTCCTCCCTGCTGGATCTGGTATTCACCAACCTCCCCCTTAAAATCACTAGTACTACTGTCCTCCCAAATGCCCTTAGTGACCACTCCTGGTCCTCTGCTACTGGACGTGCAAATCACCCCCCCCCCCAAAATAATCTATCAGCGCAAACTTGCTCAACTCAAAGCACATCTCAGGACAATAGACTGGTCCTTCCTTACAATGGCTCCTGACTCAGACAGAGCCCTGGACCTCTTCATTCTCGCCTTTAACACCACATGCAACAAATTTGCCCCATCACCAGAAGGGTGGACAAAGGCAACCCGGCACCATGGATCACTGACCATCTCCTGGACCTCATGCGGACCAGAGATTCCTTATGGCACCTCTCTGAGACTGACCTGTCTGCCGACAGACAGAAATATAGAGAGGCTCGGAACAAATGTACCTGGTCCTTGTGCAAAGCAAAAGGAGAGTACTACAAAACCTCCCTAACCAACACCTGGGGCTCTGGACAAAAGTTCTGGGCCAATATTAAGGATCTCTGTGGCAACGTTCTCAACACTACCCCCAACCAGATTATGGTTGATGGATGCCTGACCTCTGACCCAGCCAGAATGGCCGCAGCCTTCAATGATGCCTTCTCTAACCTCAGCAAGGTTCTCCCCACTAACTTCTTTGACCCACCCCCTATCACCTCCCTCCCCCCATAGCCCCCCCTTTCATCTGCGTATCTCGCCTAAATGCACCGAACCTTATCTCAGAATGGCCCTAAGTCACTCCCGCTACAGCAGTGACACCCTAGATCTGAAACTCCTTCGCCTCTCTCTCCCTGAGGTGCTCAACCCTTTCACTCATATACTAAACCACTCCTTATGCCATGGGAAATTCCCCATCCGCTGGAAATCTGCCCACATCACACCGATATTTAAAAATGGGGACTGCACCCTTACTAACAACTACCGCCCTATCTCCATCCTCCCTTCCCTATCTAAGACCCTTGAGAGGATCATCTCGGATCAACTCATGGACTATCTCAACAAATACAACCTGCTTAGCAAACAGCAACACGGCTTCCGGAAGGGGCACAGTACCACTACCGCCCTCCTGGAACTCACCACACACATTCACTCTGCATTAGATAAAGGTCAAATCATAGGGGCTGTCTTCACTGACCTCACAAAGGCGTTTGACACCGTTAACCACTAGCTCCTGCTACCTACACTGATTACCTTTTCAACTGCTCCCAGCAGGTCAAAATTAGTAACACCCTATCAAATAAGCTACCTGTCCTCTCTGGTGTCCCGTAGGGGTCCGTCCTCAGCCCACTACTGTTCAGCCTCTTTCTTAACTCCCTCTCCAGTTTTTGCCCAAAGAACCTACTCCTCTATGCGGACAATGCTGTCCTGTATACCTCCAACTCTGACCCTCTGCAACTCCACCTCTACCTGCAATCCTCCTTTAGTGGCGTTGAAAAATAGTTCGCCTCACGACGTGTTATCCTGAACTATAACGAGACCAAGGTTATGTTCTTTTCACACCCGCTCAACGCCAGAAAGGATCTCTGCCCTCTAGTACGAACTGTCAACCTGACCCCTCTGGAGCACGTGAACTCCTTCAGATACCTGGGTATTACCCTTGACCCTGCACTTACTTTCCGCCAACATATCCACCTCCTATCTAATGCCCTCAATGTGCAGATCGGGCTGCTGTATCGCCTCAAACACTGCTTTACCCCTAACGCAATGAGGCTAGCTGTCTCCTCCTCTGTACTCTCCCTGCTAGACTATGACTTAATCATCTATGGGGCGGTGAGCACCTCGGCCCTCCAAAGACTTCGTGTCTCCCTAAATAAAGCCATCCGCCTCACCCTGGGCTGTGACCGCCTAACTCACACATGTTCTTTATACAATGATACCAACTGGCTGAACCTTGACAGGATTAGGTTCCACACCTGTCTCATGGCAAAAAAAAATTGCCTAGGTGTCTCCCCCACAGGACTTACACCACTAATTAGACTGGCCCTGACACTCAAGCAAACTCATAACTCTGGAAAGCAATGCCTCTCTGTCCCTCACTGCTGTACCTCCCAATTCCAAAGGTCCTTTAGCTACAGAGCCCCTTCCTGGATAAACAGCCTGCCCACTCCCCTTGCCAAAGAGATAAGACTTGGACCCTTCAAAACCTCTCAGAGACCTGCTGCAGTCTTCAAACTACTGCGACTGCCTTTGAAACACCTCACACTATTCTGTCCAACTAAGGCCCCTGGCCGGCTTCTTCTACCCTACTTGCCCTAACCTGTGTCCGTCTAGCCTAGCCCTTTACCTGTGTCCTATATGTATAGTATGCGCACTGATTTTTCTTAGTTTTTTCACTGTTAGCCTCACAATTGCTCCTGTAACAACCTGACTATGTACTGATGTACTGCTGTGTATCCTGTATGTCTCTGTATGTAAACTATGTGATGTGGAACCTTTGTAAAGGAGTCTCTGACTCAAAGGATTTCTGAACCTACAATAAATAAATACATGGAAGCCTGAAGCCACTGCTGATATACTCATAGATTTTTTTTATTCTACACCTGCATCGTACAGCACTGTGATTTATACTGTATTTGCTGAAAGCCACAATCCATTCCCCTCTATTTCTGCATTGGATTTTTTCATCCAGAATCTCTCACAGCACTAGGTAAATTTAAAGCCCTTGGAATATGCTTGTATCATAGTCGGGCAACACTATTAGGAATCCTAACAGCCCTGATTATTATTATTATTCCACATGATGGCAGAATAAAGAAGCAAAAAAAAAAAGATAAAGGAGAGGAACCAGCCTGACACTAAACTAACTTAAGCATAACATATTATGGTTCCATCTGGTTTCCCAAAATTATCATTTTTAAATCAAGCTGAATGGACTGGGGAACATTGCTCTCAACTACTCACACAGATGAAGCAGCTGGCCATCACAGGACACTCCCAAATCGTTATCAGATACCTCTTCAGTGTTTCTCCCCCTCTTGCAGAATGCAGCCTCCGGCTTATACTTAATGGAACACGGAAGAAACACATCATTGCAGCAACCTTGCAAGGCCCCCCAAATTCAGCAGCCAGTAGCAACAGTCCAGACAGTGAAAATGTACTGGGGCCATCTGAGGAAACCGGAGCATGTGGGGGGAAAAAAATATCATAAGCTTTCTTGAGCGTGATGCTTAGTGCATAAACTGGCAGCCTACCTAAGTTTACTCACAGGGAAACAGTTTTCTTGGCCGGTCCCAGAACAGATGCAAGCATTTCAAGCAGGTTTCATGCTTGCTAACTGGTGGCATGATACAAGTGCCTGAAATTCATAAGGGAGTCATGACAGAGCGTATAACCATTTTCACTGAAAAGCAACCAAACCGATTTGTTGTTATAAATAGTGCACATGCAAAAAAAATGTTCCAACTGAACTGAAGCAGCACTTGTTTGAAATCGGACTGGTACTTTCCAGTAAAGGGTTATACTCTCATTTCTGATAACTCCTTTACGAATGTCACTGGCACTTAGATCACGCCACCAGTCAACAAGCATGGAAACACTCTCTGGAATGCTTCATCCTACAATGCAGACACCATTTTCTCCACATACCTGCAAATACTGCAGCCTCTTGAAACTCTGCAGAACGGGCATGCAGAGGTAAAACCAGACTTTGGACTACGGCTATAGAACGCTGAACTCAGTGGGGCTATGAGGGAAACGCAAGGAATTAAAACAAATATATTCTAAACTGTTATAAACAACAGTGCTAGCTTAATACCGCACTAAGAAGTATTACTGCGACAAACTACACTAGACTGTTATTAGTATGCAAAAAATGGAAATTACGTACCTACCGTAATTCTTGATCTTCTCTTGCATCTTCACCGTTCATTACTGCTTGGGTGTAAGCCGGAGGCGCACACCACCACATGAGGTTTTTTTTTTTTTTTTTTTTTTTTTGAGAGGAGTGCGCGCCTCGAGAGCAAATGCACTACGTGGTGCGCAAGAGGCAGTTGTTAGGTGCCACAGACGACTCCTCCATCCCAGTTCTGTAAGCCGGAGAGGTGAAATAAGGATAAGAAAGGGAGAGCGAGGAAAGAGAGCTGAGGGAAAGGAAAATATATAAACTGAAAAAGGAATAAGCTGATAAGAGGACAGGAAAGAGGAAAACCTACCCTACGGGACCACAGGGCCTCACTCCTGGGGCGGCTCCGAGGGAGGATCAGATGAGAGAGAAAGAAGAAGGAAGAAAAAGGTGAGAGAGAGGGGAGGATGTTGGGAGGGGGGGAAAAATTCTGCCAGATTGTGAGATAATTGGCTTAAAGACTTGTAAGCTCGGAACCAAAGGCAAGGGAGCAAGGATCCTATCCAAGAGAAACTGGCGAAGAAGGTTCAACCGAACCTTTTGCACAGCTTGGTACACAAAAGGCAGACTTTCTACACCTCCTGCCATCCCAAACCCCTTACACTTAAGCTGAGAGCTCACAGATTGCCAAGGCAGAAAATCTGTTCCGGAGGGAGAGCGCCCAACTAGGAAGGGGAAGGGAGCCCACTAGCACCTTGTTGCGTGCTAATACAGATTTGTGTGGGAGGGGAAGGGTTGAAGCCCTATAAAGGACACCCCCTTGTGGAAAAGGACAGAGTGGGAACTCAATCCGACTCCCCAAAGGCAAGGGCAAAAATCTGATCACCAGCTCAAAGCAACCGACGTGACAGAGCAGCGTTTAACTAGCAGAGACTGGCGAAAACAGGAAGCTCCAGATATGCCAGTGGGGTCCTAGACCAAAGGAATAGAACCATTTAAGGGAAGGTTTTGTTAACTGGAGATTGAACAACATGGCTTAAGAAGGGGCCAAGAGGTTATCTTCAGGGGCAATAAGAAAGAGTTCCCTCAGGAGAGAGACAAATTCTACTCATTCCCCTTACTTTCCAATTTTATGCTATCTGTGCTGAAGAAGAACGGAAGGTTCCTCCGTCATGGAATTACACCACTATAACAGTACTCCCAAAAGAGGGCAAGGATCCAAAAGACTGTGGATCGTACAGACCAATTTCCCTCCTTAATGTTGACTATAAAATCTTCATGGCAATAATAGCCAAAAGACTTCAATCCTTTCTCGCTGATTTAATTCACCCAGACCAAACAGGCTTTGTAGAAGGAAGGCAAGCTCCTGATGGGGTTAGAAGAACCATCAACATAACAGACATTCTCAATAAAAAACGCCTTCCTGCCTGTCTCATGAGCTTGGACGATGAAAAAGTGTTTGATAAAGTCAGCTGGAATTTTCTTTTCTTAATTCTTAAAAGAATGGGTTTCCCGTCAATATTTAGGGAGGCGATTAAAGCGCTGTATGCTTCACCACAGGCCCTTGTGAGGGTAAACAGAGGCATTTCGCGGAGGTTCGCCCTTGGGAGGGGCACAAGGCAGGCTGCCCACTATCGCCTCTCTTATTTGACTTATATATAGAACCTTTAGCCCAGGCGATAAGGGAAGCGGAGGGGGTGGAGGGGGAAGAGCATAAAATATCCTTATATGCGGATGATGTCCTCTTATACATTACCAGTCCAGACTCATCCATACCCAAGATCTGGTCCCTTATAGACAAATTCAGCCAATATTCAGGATATACGTTAAATAAAAAGAAAACAGAAGTTCTTAAACTAAATTATAACCAGTCACATAATATAACACAATTGCTAGAGGTGAATTGGAATAGGAGAAAAATAAAAAATCTGGGCGCTCAAATTCCAAAGAACTTAGCAATGCTATACTCGGCTAATTTTGAACCAATAATAGCCCAGATCAGACAAGATATAAAAAGCTGAGAGGCCCTAAATTTACCTCTATATTCGAGAATACAGTCGGTAACAATAAGCATTCTCCCGAGATATTTATACTTGTTTCAATATCTCCCGATAAGAATTCACAAGAATCAGTTTCAAGTCTGGCAAAAGATGCTTTCACGATATATTTGGAGCAATAGACGCCCCAGAATCAGGCACGCAGTCTTGCAGTCCAATAAGAGATATGGAGGTCGAAATGTTCCCAATCTAGAGGACTATTTCCTGGCCACGCAGTTAAAGTGGGCCCTTTTGTGGTCCTCTAAGATGCATAAGGCTAGATGGAAGGCAACTGAGGAGGCCCTAATGGAGGGGGTCCCTTTGGGTGCGAGGGCAGTGACACCGGAGACCCAAGCCGGAAATAGATACATTTCCTTGATGTCCGTAGGGAACACAGTGAAAATACTAAAATGACTTTGGTCTAAACATAGATTAGATGAAGAAATCTGGCCACTGAGATGGTTTGCTTAGGACTCGGGATTCGCCCCATCCAGACAAGACCTCACCTTTAGGAATTAGAGCAGATTGGGTTTATCCTCTCTGAGTCATTTCCTGGACGGTGATACTGTCATGGAATTTGCTCAGATCAGAGAGGAGTACTCCCTGCGACAAGCAGACTACTTTAGGTACCTGCAAATACAAGCTTATATACACACTTTGCAAACACGGTATAAACACACCATATACTTAACAGGGTTACTAGGCACCACAACAAATACTGAGCTCAACAAAAGTTAAGGGTTTAATCTCTGCAATATATGGAGCCTTGAGAGATAGGGGAGGCAACAAGACCATTCAAATTAAAAATAAATGGGAGAGAGAAATAGGGGAATGTATTGATGATAGGGAGTGGACCTCTGCCTTGACAATGGCCCTTAGAACCACATCCTCACCGTCGTGGAGGGAGTTTGAATGGAAAGTGAGAGTAAGATTTTTTATGACCCCAATGATTCAAAGTAAATGGGACAGGAACTGTTCTGGGGGATGTTGACGGGGGTGTGGGACAAACCAAGCAGACTGCATGTGTTTTGGTCATGCTCGTCCCTTACAAATTTCTGGTTGGAAGTTAGGCAGAAAATACAGCAGGTGCTTTCCATACAATTGGGGTTAGGCCCCAAAAACTTGATACTGGGGGTGAGGCCAGAAGAAATTAAAGGGTCAAACAGAATATACCTCTGGGGGATCCTTCTCGCAGCATCTCACAAGGCTATAACTAAAAGGTGGCTGACTCCATGTCCTCCGACAAGTCAAGATTGGCATATAATTATAAATGAAATTGAAGACATGGAGGAAGTCACATACAGAATTAATCTGAGGATGCAAAGTTTCATTGGAAGGTGGACCCCCTGGATGATGGCATCAGAGATGAATGCGATAGAGTAAGGGGAGAAAGGAGGAGTTAGAGGTTTAGAGAAAGGAAGCTTGGCTTAGAAGAAGGGCAGGTAATTAAACCTTCCAGATCGCTCTCTGTCAAATAAAAATGGAATTAACTAAAATATGAAACTTTAAGGAATAAGAAGCTATGCATTGACAGGTTGAAAGTGTAAATGTGTATGTATGTATGTGTCAATTTAAAAGTGATGTACAGAATTGCTAATTATATCATGTGCTGAAATATGCAATAAACTTGAATAAAAAAAAAAAAAAGAACGGAAGACTCAAATTTCTAAGAATTCAGGCTGTTAAGGCCATGAGAAGAAGGGAGGAAGAACGAGCAGGAAGGAGGAGACGCCGAAGAAGGAGGCCCATGAGGGGAAGGTGGGTGGGTATCAGTAATGAATGGTGAAGATACAAGAGAAGATCAAGAATTACAGTAGGTACATAATTTCCATATCTTTCCTTGTCAATCTCCACAATTCATTACTGCTTGGGTGAGTACCAACCACCCCCCCCCTTAGAGGGACTAGGAAAACCCCCGAAAGAACAATACCCTCAGTCTCCTGCTGGTGAAAAACAGAAGGAAGAGACCATGGCCTTACAAGACAGGAAGCCTACGGCCGAGGAGAGCTAGGAGGTGTCCCCTGGAGACGAGGAGATGGAGGAAGCCCCTGCAGAAGCCTCCTAACCCTGACAGAAAAGAGGCGGGTCCCTCGGAAGGTGGAGCTAATCACCCTGCGCCAGGCCAGGGGTGACAATCTTGATAGATGAAGCCATGCTGTCCGCCTAATACAGATTGCTGTCCCCGCAAGCCTGGAAGCCACCTCACTGGCGTCATAGGATGCCCTTGCTTGGTGCCTTGCCAGTTCCAGGCCTATAGCGGAGAGGGCAATGGCCTGTCTTGATTGCCCCATATCAGGCATTGATACTAGAAGCTGAGAGATGTCGACCACAAGTGCCTGTTGTAGGCAGCATGGTGTGCCTGATGTGATGCAATGCACAACACTGCATGAGAAGACGAGAACACTCTTCGCCCCCACCCGTCAAACTGTAGGGAATCTGAGTCTAGTGGATAGTCGTGCGCCAGGGGGCGGCACGTGGAAGAGTCTCCAGGAACACCAATCCTGAGGGTGGGTTGGGGAGAGTACGTAGGGACTCAGATGGAGCACAATACCTCCTCCAGCAGTCTGCCGGGGCTGGGATTGGATCGGCTGGAGACTGCCAGGTGCGGATAGGCGCTTCCTGGAAAGGAATAGGCCAGGATGGCACCACCAGATGCTGGGCACTGAATTCACCAAGGAACTCACGCATCTCCCGCTCAGTATTGTCACGCCTGACAAAGGAGATACGGAGGGCCCCAACCATCCTCGAAAGGAAGCGCTAATAATCCATGAAATCAGCGTCGGAGGAAAGGTGAGCAGAAGGTTCCTCTCCCTCCAAGGAGGGAGCCGAGGAAGATGGGGAACTTGAATGCTCAGATGACTCCTGTGGCGGAGACAGGGAAATATCCGCTCATGCATGTGTCTAACATATGATGGGAAGACCACCACAGTGCCTCTGAACATCTTCCAGGATAACTGCCCCGTAGGACCAACGTGGCTTGGAAGAGAAGGAGGTGTCTGCAGAGGAATGGGAGAAGGGCATCTACGAGTAGGCAACTGTCCTCTGCCAGGGCTCTGAAATCCAGAGAATGGAGCCCGAGCTGGTGGGGTCCCTGAAATCAAACCAGGTCACAAGACGGAACCCCAGTGATGCGAACTCTGGAAGAGCCCAACTGGGGAATCTCCCCTGTGATGCACCTGGGGCTTCATGGGTCCAGAAGGGCAACCCACAGCGGCGCCACTGGAAGGGTCCCCCGAGCCCAAGAAGGAAAGGCGGGGTTCGGCGCTACGGCTCTGTCCAGCACCCTGAAAGGTGGCAGAAAGGAGCAGACACCCCTCACCCCTACCCCTCAGACTCTGAGGATGCCCTCCTCCTCGACTCCAGCGATGGGGTCAGTCGACCCGGAGACCCCCCAAGGGGCCCCCGGGGACAGAGCCTTCAATCCACCTCTGGGAGGACGGCCCCCTTCCCGACCCCCAAAACACCCTCCCCCATAGACTCCAGGCCACCCCCAGCCTGGGAGTCCTCGGAGAACTGTTCCAGAGACTAAGGAATGGGAGTGCTATGTTGCCAGACACTGCACCTCTCAAAATACTCTGACTCAGAAGAATCAGGGTGCGAGACCGGGTCCACGTCTGAATCGCCCACTTCCGAAGAAGAGTCGACCAGCAGGACCGCGATGCTGGCTGCCCCAAAGTCCGCTGGGCGGTGCCAGCGGCTTGGCACCAGTGTTGCTGCGGCGCAGACTGCTCCCAGTTATCCTTGGCACGATGCCAGCCCGACTGCCAACGCCCCAGTCAAAACCCTGGCGCAGCGTTGGCCCCGAATCAACACGGCACCGCCAGCAGAGTTGACTAGAAAAGCGGCGCCAGGATCCAAGATGGCACCGGCAGGCGGCGTCGAGGATCCATCAGTGCCAGACCCAGCAACCGTGGGCCGTGACACTGGGGGAGTCTGCACCTCCGAGGAGGTGACTGCTGAGGCGGTGTCCCCGACGCGACCCCGGGAGGGGCCATGACATTCCTCCGACACCGTGAAAGTGGCCTCCTCCTCGGCAAGGCTTGAAGATGAGGAGGCCTCCTCTTCACCGGACCGTATAGGCCCGGGAAGGGACTAGGAGGAAGGGGCTAAATTCCTGGCTTGGGAAACCAGAGATCGACGCCGTCCTCGGAAAGTCGACAGGGGCCCTGCTGACTTTAAATGCACGGACTTCAAGAACACGGTGGTCCATCGAAAAACAGGTGTTGCATCTATCTATGTCATGGTTAGGTCCCAGGCATCGAAGGCAGACATCATGCCTGTCCGTCATGGAGAAATGCTGGCCACAGGAGCACCGACGCATGGGGGCATAGCCCACTTTCGACTTACGCCTGGCTCCCGAACCGGACATGATGCGGAAACAACTTTAAAACAGAAACGCTCCCGACGCCGTCGAAAAAAATGAAACTGTCTTACTGGAGACAATGGCGTAGGAAAAATTCGAACCGGGATGCTGGAGTCTACTTCAAATGAAGCAGGCCTAATGGCACAGTTGATAACACTTCTCACACTAACAGCAGGTGCTACCTCGATGGCAGGAGAAACAGAACTGGGATGGAGGAGGAGTCTGCAGCACCTCCTCTCAAAAAAACTCCGTGATGGAGAAGCAAGACCGCTTACACCTAAGCCAGAATGAATGGTGAAGATTGACAAGTGAAGATCTAATATTGCTCCGATAAGGAAAGTGACAGTACCTTGCTTCAGTGGCAGGAAAAAGAAACTGAGGCGACTGGAGTCAGTGTTACTATATACCCTACAAGAACGTAGATGAGCTAGTGCGGTAGGGCAAGGCATAGACGTAGCTGCTTCCCAAAGTTCTGGTTCCCACGGGGTCCTAGTGCCTCCAGCTCCAAGACTGAAGGTGGGACTTTATTGGTAAGATTGATTCTTTGCAGATATTCTGTCTTCCATGTGGTCCTAGTGCCTCCAGCATTAAGACCAAAGAGTGGTGCTCTTGGAGAATGACTCAGATTAGGTACATCATTAATTGTAGCCAGCACTGACCCAAAACCAACTCATCCCAAGACAATACTCCAGAACATGAATCTGAAAAAGTAAATGCTTAAGAAATAAAAAAAAAAAAAAAATCAAAAACCCAGAGCCCTCAGTCATAGATTAGTAGGTAGTCTTGCTGTGGTCATGTTTATTTTTAATAAAAACTGTTTTCAGTTGAGGCCTGGTGGGATATATAAAATGCAGAAATAATTAAACATAAAAATCTTCACTTTTGACAAATTGATTACAAGTGTGGCGAACAATGAGGTACCCCCCCAAAAAGTATTTTTTGTTAGAACTGAATCGTAAGATACCCATGCATTATTCCTGCAATGTTGCTAACAATTAAAACTGCCTTTATATTTACAATGTAGCAGAAACCAAGAGCGTGAAATCTACCAGCTGCCAGAAGTTGGCCTGTCTAATTTAAGGAGAATTTGTAAGGGGGTCTTGAAAATCGGAGCTTTGTTTCACAAGAGCACAAACAACACTGGAAATACATTAAGGAAAAATAAAGCTGTCTCCCTCTGGGAGGAGCACTGGCAGACATGCTGCCTATTACAGGGACCTCTGCTGTGGGGGGGGGGAGAACGACGACTCTATATACACCTGGGAAACTGCTTTAAATAAAAAATTACAAAATGACCCCAAGACTGATGCAATGATTCAAACGCAAAGTACATGGGATGTCATAGCAACAAAAACACCGCAAAAAAAGGACTATTTACAGAAGAATAGTTTTATGAACATTATCCTTTTCTTTACAAAGGTAGAACAGGAAACAATTCTTTACATATTCATTTTTCTTTAAATCTTCCTTTTCTACATTCTCCAACATTTGTCCCTGGCAGACTTCATTTTTACATGTGCTTCTCCAGCGCCCGATTCCTAACTGTCTTCATGCTTTGTGGCCCTGGCTCTTAGTGAGAGTCTCTCGTTTTTTAGGACACAAAGTTAGGAATCATGTCCGATATCTGGTATCCAGCTGTGTGCAAGGTTCAGTCGTCACTGTCCGATAAAGTCTCATACTGCGCCGACAGTAATGGCGCAGGCTCCCGCTCCCATACCCTGTTCTGTTGGTGCGTAGCTGCCTGGGCCATAGATGTGGGGGCGCAGGCCATGGACGTCGGCGGTGTACTGCTGAGCATTCGTATTGTCAAAGGGTTGTAAGCAAACTGTGTTGAACCTGCAAAAACAAGTTTCTACATTATTTTCTATTTAAATACAGTGATTAAAATATTCACTCCCTCAATTATCCACCACCCTCTCTCTACGCACCTGTATCTTCCCTTATACCAAATATCCTCTATGTTAATGCCCTCAATTATCCACCGACCTCAGTATCAGTTACCTGCCATACTCAGACCAAGTGCATTCCTCATTTCCCTTAATGTTAATCACCCTTTATTATTTGCCAAGTCAGGTGACAATAGCCTGTTTTTCCTTGAGCACTTAAAAGCCCCCAATTGCTCCAGGAGAATTTGAAAAACAATATTCAAAGGCAAAGTAGCCTGTATTTCACAAGCTCTGTATTCTCACAATTATTTATTACAGCGGACATATGCACAAAGACAGGATCTCTGTTCCTTGAGGGCTCACTGGCTCCTACTGCATGTTCCCAACCTTATGTCATAATACTCTGCCTGTGGCATAGTGGTTATTCCCAATGAAACCAGCTGTGATTTCACAAAAGAGCATTATGATTTCAAGTAGGGAAGAAGCTGTGGGGCAGATTAACTCTAAGGGATTAGGATCCTGTTCTTGAGGGAAATAAAAATTACCTACTCACCATACTTCCTGATTTTCTAGAATATCTTCACCATTCAGTCCCACTTATGGGTCCTAAGCTTGAGGTGTAAGGACCCAGAGGGAGAAGCCGGCACCGCTCATGAGGCAGATGTAATGATGTCATGCTCGTGGGTTGGCCAGTAACTGACGTCGGCCCCATCCCTTCCTCAGTTCTGTTTGCCAGGAGAGAAGACAAGTGGGAGAGAACGAGAGAGGGCTATAGACCACTAGCCCAAAGGGATAGGAAAAGGATATAAAATAATAAAAATAAAACCAGATTACCAAATGAGTAGGACTAAAGGGCTGGGCCTAGGTGGTACAAGGGTAGTGGATGTAAGAGCCATAGCCTAACTCAGCTACCTGGTCAGGAAGGGGGGGAAAGAAGGGCAGCAGCCCTGGCATAGAGCTCTGGCTGGAGCAAGAGGCCCAGAGGACCTCAGTGCAGTTAGGAGGCAGAATGCCAACTTAACTTATGCACTTGTACTCAGCAGAGGACAAGAATTTAGGAGAGGAGCTCAGAGGCAACAGTAAACAGAAAAACAAAGCACAAGACTGAAGTCTTCTTGTCACCCCAAGGAGTGTGGAAAGCACAGAAAGGGAAAGAAACTCAAGAAGCGTGTAGTAAAAAAACAACCAGTCCACAGGCTGAGAGAACAGAAAAAAAAACAACACTTCATCTGTTTCTCCCTAGCTCAGAGACTGAGGCTGCACCTTGTGCGAGGTTTTGAGATTGCCATATGGCAAAAGCTCAGAGCACAGGCAAGGAAACAGGCTGCTAGGATCCAGGTGATGAGTCTAGGAGCTATCCCCACAGGGAGAGTGACAGCGTTAAGGGAGGATGGGGAGGGAGGGGGGATTGAAAACAAACAAAACCCCACATTTTTTGTTTGACAGGAAGAGGGCAAGGCCCTATTTCCATTTTAAATGTTCTCCAAGAAAAAGGGCAAAGACCCATTCCAAGGAAAAAGAAGGCGAGCTAAACCTCAAGGAAAGGAGCAGCTCAGGGGGAGTGGCAAGAAGTGATAGAGCACTTTCGAAACAGGGTAGGCTGCCCAGAGGTACTCGCTCTTACCTGAGTGCGGGATGGTGGGCAGGCATGTGCAGAATACTCTGGGATATCAGGAATTACGGTGAGTACATAATTTTCTTATTTTCCAAGAATCAATCTTCACCATTCAATTCCACGCATGGGTCAGTGTGCTAAGCCTCCCCAAAACAGGGGAGGAGTTATGTTCTCCTGAGGGAAAAAATAAATCCACAGCCCTCTAACAGGAGATAACCACTAGAAAAAAAGGACTCCTCATAGGTCCGGTGGGACCCAAGACTGGTCTGATGCAGATGGAGGCTACCTTGGCCTGGCAGCAGGAGGATGCTCTGATAAATCACGCCTGAACTACGGGAGAAAAGAACAAGTTACTCACCTGTAACAGTAGTTCTAGGAGTGGTATATGTTGTTCATCCACACTCTCTGGCATGTCCCTTTCCCTTTTAAATCTGTCCGGAAGTCTTCAAGCGGGCTCCTCCCACCCACCCGGGGGGGGTAAATACCTCAGCTCCACCCCATGACGCCAGATCTTAGCCCACTGGAAGCAGGTTGTCGCTAAAGCCGGGGAGGTTGGAGTCGTGATGTGGATGAAACACATATACCACTCCTAGAACTACTGTTACAGGTGAGTAACCAGTTCTTCTAGGAGCGTGGATATGTTGTTCATCCACACTCTCTGGCAGACTCAAGCAATTCTCCGGGAGGAGGAGGCAAGACACACCCCTACTTGAGAAATAAGATTGGAGAACCGAGGCCCCAAAACCAGCATCCCAGCGTGACTCAAGGTCGATGTGGTAGTGGGTAATAAAGGTGTTTGCTGACTTCCAGGTAGCAGCCCGACAGATTTCCTGGATAGGGATGTCCCTAGAAGCAGCCACCGATGCAGTGGTATAGCAGGTAGAATGAGCTCTTATCCCTCTGAGAGGCTCCTTGCCCGGCAACTCATAGCACAGACCTATGCATGATGTAATCCACCTTGCAATGGTCCGTTTGGCTGCAGGTCTGCCAGAAGCGGCTTCAGCGTAGGTGACAAACAGCTGGCAAACCTCTCCACGAATTTCCACCGTTCTCTCCTTATAATAGGAGAGAGCACGTCTCAGGTCCGAGGTATGGAGCCTGTACTCGGCGTCCAAGGTGTAATTAGGGTAGTATACTGGCAGAGTTAACAACTGGTTAAGATGAAACTCTGACACCACCTTCGGAAGGAATTTCGGGTTGGGGCGCAGGACAACTTTGTCCCTGTGGAAGACCAGATAAGGGGAGTCCACCAAAAGTGCCTGGAGCTCTCCTGTCCTTCTGGCTGACGTGATAGCCACCAGGAAGGCAGTCCTCCACGACAAGCGTGAAAGCTCACACTTATACATGGGTTTGAATGGCTTGCCCATGAGTTTTGCCAAAACCAGCAAGAGATCCCACGGAGGTGGAGGTTCATGCACCGGAGGGAATATGTGATCCAGGCCTTTGAAGAAGCACCCGACCACTGCCTCCTGCGCCAATGTTGGCTGACCAGCCTGTGCCCAGTAAGTGGAAATGGCTGCCAGGTGCACCCTCAGGGTCGATGACCGTAGACCCCCTTTGGAGAGAGACCAAAGGTAGTCGAGAATGTTAGCCACAGAGCAGGATAAGGAGTCCAGACTCTTACCCTGTCACCAAGTGGAAAATCTCTTCCATTTGAAGGCGTAACATTTCCTGGTCGATTCCTTACGAGATGCCTCCACCAAGGTGTAGACATCCTTGGAATGACTCAGAGCTTGGAATTCTAGCAGCTCAGGTACCAGGCTGTGAGGAGCAGGGACTGAAGGTCCAAATGGAATATCATCCCCTGCTTCAGAGATATCAGGTCCAGGCATGTACAGAGCCACTCCGGGAGCCTGCAGCTGAGGCTGAGGAGATCTAGATACCAGTACTGGCGCGGCCAGGGGCTACCAGAATCACCGTTGCCTAGTCCCTCCTCACCTCGAGTAACACCTTGTGGATCAAGGGGAATGGAGGGAAGGCGTAGAGGAGGCCTGAGGTCCACAGCCTTGAGAAGGCATCCCCCTGCAGCGAGCCCTGCTGAGGGGGGCGGGCATGAAACAGCCTCAGCTTGGTGTTTTCCCTGGAGGCAAACAGGTCCACCAATGGTTTGCCCCAGCAGGAGAAAAAGTTGTGAGCTACCTCTGGATGGAAAGACCACTTGTGGGATGTCTGGCCTATACGGCTGAGAGCATCCGAAATCTGGTTCGAGACTCCTGCCACATGAATGGCTAAGAGATTTGCCTCCAACCGGCTGACGAGGGTCCAGATGCGCAGCCCCTCCTTGCAAAGCAGATGGGAGTGCATGCCGCCCTGTTTGTTGAGGTAGTACATGGTCGTGGTATTGTCCCTCTGGACTTGAACCACTTGACCCCGGAGATGAGGAGCGAAAGCTGACAGTGCCAGTCTGACTGCTCTGAGCTCCACCAGGTTGATGTGGCATCACGACTCCTCGGGGGTCCAGAACCCGTTGGCTCTGCTGTCCCCCATGTGGGCTCACCAGCCCATGAGAGAGACATCGGTCGTAAGAACGACTGTCGGCTCGGGGCAGACAAATGGGATCCCTTCCTGCAACCGGTCTGGGGCAGTCCAACATTGGACAGCATCCCACATCTTCTGGGTCACAGTGATCAGCTGGTCGAAATGACCGTGGCACTGAGTCCACTGAGCGGCCAGCTCCCATTGGAGGGGGTGCATGTGCCATCTGGCCCAACGGACCACTGAGGTGCACGCTGCCATGTAACCCAGAAGGCACAGGAAGTCAACGGCAGGGCGCAATTGCCCAACCAGAAATAATTGGGCAAAGGAGGAAAGAACCTCCGCACTGTCCGCCGGGAGCCGAGCTCTGGCTTGATGAGAGTTGAGCTCTGCCCCAGTGAAGCCCATCACCTGAGAGGGCATGAGTTCTGACTTGGCCTCGTTGATCAGGAGGCCTAGTTGGGAGCAGGTTCGAAGAGCCAGATCCCTGGATCTCTCCACCTCCTGGAGGGAGGAATCTGCCAAGAGTCAGTCGTCGAGATGAGGGTAAATTCGAACTCCTCAACGCCGGAGATGGGCTGCCACCACTGTGATGCATTTGGTGAAGACCCTCGGGCCGATGACAGGCCGAATGGCATGGCTCGGAACTCGTACAGGGTCCCCTCGACCCTTAAATGGAAGAACCGCTGATGGGACGGACGGATTGGGATGTGGAAGAATGCGTCCTGCAGATCCAGTGAACAGAACCACATGTTTCGCTCCAGGGATGGTATGATCTGGTTCAGAGTTACCATCCAGAAGGTGCGAGACCTGAGATATTGATTCAGGTCATAGAATTTGACGGCAGATAAGGACCGCTTGGCCCACCTAGGTCGTGAAGATCTAGGATGGGGCGCCAACCCCCCATCCGCTTGGGCACCAGGAAATACCTGGACATGAAGCCTGGGTCTGTAGGAGTATCCGGCACTGGAGCTACCATCTCCTTGCGGAGGAGCTGAGCAATGTTGTCTCGAAGAGCTGACTGAGTGCAAGCTGAGATCCTTTCCTCCCGAGGGGCACGGGCTCGGCTGGGAGGGTACTGCTCGAATTCCAGAGGCAGACCCTGGCCAACCACTTCTAGAACCCACCTGTCTGAGGTGATATTGGGCCAGGTGGAAAGAAAGTGGTGGAGCCGGCCCCCCACGGGAGGACCCAGAGCTGGTGTGACGGGTGTAGGGGTGGCAACCCCTAACCCATCAGTGAGCAGGCTTAGAAGAGGAGGAGGCTCCTGGACCAACACCTCAGCCTCCTTTATGGGGCTGTTGAGGACCCTGCTTGGGCCTGGGGTGCCAAGCTTGAGCCTGCTGTTGCTGCTGGCCTCCTTGATAGAAGGGCTGTCTAACCGCAGGGGAAAAGTGCCGGAAAGGCTTCTTCTTGCGCTTCTGCTGGTTCTTGCCCGAAGAACCCTTTGAAGAGGTAGCATCCAAGGTGGCAGTGGACTGCTCTATGCGCTGGAGGTGACCAGCCACTCCTGGACCGAAGAGGCTGGTGCCTAGGAAGGGCACGACAGCTAACTTGTGATGGGTATCCACTGGAAAGGAGGACAGCCTCAGCCAAGCCCTGCAGCGAGTGGCCACTGCGGTTGTCAAAGTGCGGGCACAGGAATCTCCAATGTCCAGGGCCGTCTGGAGCTGCTATTTTGCAACAGCACAGCCCTGATCACTGACCTGCTTTACTGTGGTCTGCATGTCCGCCGGGAGATAAGGGAGGACTTCATCCAATGACCCTAGGAGGGCATGAGAGAAGTGTGCCATGATAACAGCTGAGCTGACCCGACAAAGGCCTAAGGAAGAGGCTGCATAGACCTTACAGGCAGAATGGTCCATATTCTTGGACTCCATGTCCGGGGGTCAGTCAGTGTCGGCTGAGCTATCAGTACATCTGAACACAGAAGCAGTCACTAGGCTTTCGGCCAAAGGATGCTCTGTGAACACCGCCAGGGACCCCAAGGGCACCGTATACGTAAGGGCCATGCAGGCAGACGGAGCTGAGCAGGAGGCAGGATGCTGCCAAAGCTCAAGGGCCGGGCCAACGATAGCTCTGGCCACTGGAAAGGCCTCCATTGGGGTATCCCCCCTTTTTAGGATATCCATAAGTGGGTACTCCGCCTTTTTCTGGATGGGCTCCAGGGGCATTCTGGTGGATTCGGAGATCAGGCGAAGAATGCCCTGAAAGGAGGAAGGGCCTTCCTCCTATCCTGCCACGGGTGACTCATCATCCCCCAGATGAGAATGTAATCCAGTGTCGTCCCAAGTCCGAAGAGTCAGGGTACAACGGTCTCCCGCCTAGGTCTCCCTTGATATGCCGAGGGCGATCGGGGACGACCGTGATCGACAGACGTTAGGGAAGCCCGGTGTCTGGTCGGTCCTCTTTCGAGGGAGCCCCTCCCTGAGGCTGCTTAGGCGGTGGCTCCACCAAAATTGGTGGAGACCGGAATAGGCTGAGCCAGGATGCTGGGCCGGCCCCATGGGTGTGAGCGAGGCCCGGTTCGAGGAGGTCAGCTTCTGCCTGGGAGGCGGAGGCAAGTGATGGCCGGGGTGGCCGGTGGAGCCGGCTTCTGCTCGGTCAAAATCAGCTGTTGCCACATCAGATCCTCATAGCGTCGACTGATTTTCCGTCAAAGCCTCTCCTCATCCGAGGAGGATGAGGATCTGTGGTGGCGCCTCTTTTTTGAGTGTCTGTGGCCCTTTTTCAGCTGTTCGACTGAAGGGGTCTTGGTCCTCAATCAAGACCAACGGGGTCGGTTCAGTTGATCGGGAGACACCGGAATCGGTGAAAACCGAGGTTCCGGCACATTTTCCTTGATCGGGACACCCGAGGGCAGTGTCTCCTCATCAGGAAAGGAAAGGGCAGGAGTCCTTTCTAAGGAATTGTCGACTGGAGTCGGCGATAAAGGCTCAATCGGGTCGAGAGTAATCTTGGCCGGTTCAGCTGTTTCCTCGGTCTTGGTCCCTTGGCCAGACGGAAGGTCTGTAAAGCCGGCGGCCGAGGAAGTGATCTCGACCTAAGTCAAGACCGCGTGTTCCTGGGACTCGGACCTCTCCCGGTCCCAGGAGTGTCTCCTTTTAGAAGAAGACTTGGGATTCTTATCCCTCTTCCAAGGGCGGGAGGAGTGCAAGCCCAAGGGCGCCTCACCCCTGGTGGGGAGAGACTGGCACAACTCCCTGAAGGAGCCCGTAAAAGTAAAGCCAAGGTTGAGTGGAATGAAAAAGCTTCGACTGGCCGAAGCTTGAGCCACTTCCTCCTCGAAAGCCTTCATCTGCTCCAGCTGCTCGGTGGATCCCGCGGCCGTGGAAACCGCCCACCTCGCCTCTTTAAATTTCACCGGCGGGTTTCTAAGCTCCGGTCTCCCCAATTTTAGGTGTGCCTTGCGGTCATCCAGAACGTTGGGATGGAAAGTCAGACAAAAGGTACAAGATGTGGTGTCATGTCCGACACCTAGGCAATAGACACACGAGAGGTGGGGATCGGTGCACGACATCTTCTGGCCGCAGGTACACTGGCAGAATCCAGGGGATGATTTGTCCTCCATGTCCGATGCGCTGTAATCGGAGTCGTTAACTCTGATGATTTTTACAGTAATTTGCGGTAAAAACCAACATTGCGAATACAGGGCCTACGAATTGCTAAAGTAGCATGAGGAAACCTGAATCTTCCTGCAGAAAGGAAGATCTGACATTGTGGAGCGGAGCTGAGGTATTTACCACCCGGGTGGGTGGGAGGAGTCAGCTTGAAGACTTCCGGCCAGATTTAAAGGGGAAAGGCACATGACAGAGAGTCTGGATAACAACATATCCACACTCCTAGAAAATAAGTCCCCTGGTAATGCGAGTTAAGCACCCTATGCCGGGATAGGAGTACTGAGAGGTGAAACCACACCATCTGCTGAATGCAGACTGCTGCTCCCACAAGACTGGATACTACCTCGGTGACGAACGCACCCTGATTTGGTGCCTTGCCAGTGCCAAGCCCTGGGTAGAAAGACAAATGGCCTGCCTGGTTGACTCATAAGCTGGCATGGATGCAAAGAGATGACTTAGCATCACCCACAGGTACTTGCTGTAAGTGTCTGATGTGCTGAAATGCACCTCACAGTGTGTGCCACCACAAAAAACCTTTTTGGCCCAGGCATCTCTCTGTACAGAGTCGGGGTCAGGGTGGCGGTCATGCATTGGGTGCTTGGGCCTAGAGGGGGTCTGCAGCACAAGAATCCCCAAAGTGAGATGAGGGATACCACCTGGAGACTGCAGAGGAGCACAATATCTGTGCTGGATGTCCCTAGGGACAGGAAAAGGGACAAAGGGACAGAGCCACACATTCCTGGATGCCTCTGTAAAAGGCTGGGACCAAAGAACGATGACAAGGGCGTCATCGCTGAAGTCCCCATGGAATCTCAGTGCCAAGGTAGCAGTATTGCGACCTACAAATGTCCATATACTCCGCTCCTGTAACATCTCCGTAAGGAAATGAAAATTACATACTCACTGCAATTCTTGATCTTCCAAGTTATCTTCACTATTCATTATTGGTGGGTTATCAGCCAAAGGTGCCAACCCTGCAGGAGCTTGTAGCATTAAGACTTTTGAGGAAGGGAGTCGACATCGAAAATGGTGTTGCCCATGAGGCCGTTGCATTACGTGGTGCTTGCAGGTGGGCTGGTAACCCACATTGGCTCCCCCCCAACTTCCTCAGTTCTGCTTGCTGGAGTGGAAAAGAGAAAAGAAGGGGGTGGGCAATGCAAACCCAAGGGACAGGGAAAAGGAAAGGATATCAACTCAAACAAAAAGCTGACCAGAGAGAGAGAAGACGTAGGAACTCTGTGAGGGGCTTTTTAGGGCCAGGGGTGACCACAGCCACTGGGCAGGCCAAAGAGACAGAGCGAGAGAGAGAGAGAAGAAAAGGTTCCTTTTCCTCAGCCAAGGACGAGTGATTGCACGGTTTCATTTAGGTAGAATGACAGAATTCCCTGAAGTATCTAGACAGAGAAGTGCCAAGTAGCGAGGTCCAACTAACTCCTATGCCCAGATGAGATTTATTTATTTTTTTTATTTAATATGTTTTTTATTGCCTAGGATCACCGTTAATTTCAGCCCTTAGTCACGGCTCCTCTCATCCCCCACCTCCAGCAATCACCAGGTTCCTCCGCTGTTACCTCTGGCTTACCCCCTAGAGGGCCGGGTTTGCGGAGCTGTCTCTCCCAGCCCCGCACTACAAATAACTGGTCTGGGGGAGCACTGGCACCGGAGGCTAATTGGGGTTTAGAGGGAAGGGCGCCATGGAGGTGATCCTGCAACATTTCTTCTCCCCTGTAAGCAGGGCAGGGACATGCAATGATGTCCAGCGCCCGCCCCGCCCTGAAGACTTGCTGACGGCGTATTGTGGCGAATCCAGCCTCTGCTGGGAGCTGCTTGTACGCCGGGCGTACTACCCTCCCTCCCTCCCGGAGAAGGAGAGCAGTCCCATGGACGCCAATCCTTCCCCGGCCAGCCCTCTGACGACCTGAGTCCGTTCCCGAACCCAGGCTGCCTGCTTCACAAGCGGAATTCCAACCGCTGAGCCGACGGGCCGGCTGCCCAGATAAGATTTTGAAGAGAGGGTCCTGAAGAGTTGAACGTGTCCCAAGAGGACCTGCCCAGGGCAGCCACCCTGTAAGGCATAATGGGCACTTTGTTCAGGGGAAGGACCCCCACTCTTGCTCTTTTTTAATGGACTGGGAAGAAGTCTCTTTCTGGGAATTGAGGCAAAGGATCCTGTTGAAGACAAATGGAGTTGTCCCTAGGGAAAAAGGTTGCAGGAGGATGCAGCTTGAAAGGTGAAAACAACCTTATGAACATATGAATCTGCCAGCAGAAACAGCCCTTCCGGTCTATCAAGTTAGTCTGCCTGAATGCGCAGCTAGCACCCTTATACTACAGCTGCCCCCTTCTCCCCCCCCCCCTCGCACCCGGTCCCATGCCCTTTTAAAACTGCCCATTGTGCTACCTTATCTGCTGAAGGGCTGGATACACCCCAAAATGAGGAATAAGAACCCAAAACTGGGTGATGCAAGACCACAATCATCTCAGTAGTCCCTGTTGGATTAGAGAAGCCTAAAATGCCCCCAAACCCTACAGCATTCTGATCCGGAGATAGAAGAACCTCAAGCAGATCTCCGACAGAGTCTCTCTCCCTCTCTTTCTCTCAAAGAGCCAGTGCACTGCCTAAATCTAAGATTTTAAAAGTAGCCAACCATTGCCTTTTATATCCAAGGTACTTTTTCTTTTCCCTTTGTTTAATTAGAAGATTGTTTACCTGATGTTAATGTGTGTGTGATGTGTGGAACATCTCTCAGCCTGGCAGCTGACATATCTTGCTCTACTGCCCCACACTACATCATCAGCATTGTGACACTACTGCTGCTTAGGAACAGCAAGTGAGTGACTGCCAGGTCATTGACCTGTGATGTCACTGTCTGTGAGATGATGATGCTGAAGTAGTAGTGTGGGGCAGTGGAGTTAACATATGTCAGCTGCCAGGATAAGAGCTGTACCACACATCCAGCACAATACTATCACATAGAATACTTTCTGATGAGCAAAAGGAAAAAAAAAAACAAAAAAACTTCAGAAATAAAAAAGCTGCAATGGACTACTGCTTAAAGTTTGCATTATTTCCCTGTCTGCCTGGTTTGGCTCTACTAGAGCTTCAAGAGGATGTTCATGAAAAGTCAGGCACCTTTAGAGGCATATAGAGGTAGAGGAGAAAGTCTTGAGGAGGATACCCCTTATGTACCCACAAATAGGAAGTTAAATATGAAGATACCCATGACTTGCGTTTATTTTAGGCCTCAATAATTCCAAAGGTTCTGAAGCACAGAAAAAACGTGTGTCAGAAGAGACTCTACATCGCAAGGCATGCACTAAAATAGGCTGAAGTGCCAGGAGGCAGAACAATGGCACTACAGTCATGATCAGAAATTCAGAACTGGCCCAGCAAAGCAGAGGGTGAACTGGTGCCTCTGGTACTAAGCCAACACCAGTCCTGGGAACCTTTAGATAGAGGATCTCTTCTCCAGAGGGTGGAGAAAAAGGAGGCAAAGCTGTCCGTGTCTGCCTATTCCTTGCTGAACTTAGGGGAGAAGGGGAAAAAACTCCCCACTGACCAAGATCCATGAGAGCCCTCTGGGGTGCCAGCTGGTCATAGGCCCCTTTTAGGTTAAAAAAGGGAAGGCAAACAGGAAAGTGGCACTCCCCAGAACTTTGGCCATGAGAGGAAGGTGGGCGGGAAGCAGTAATGAATGATGAAGATATTTTGGGAGAGCAAGAATTATGGGGAGTATGTCATTTTTATCTTCCAGAGATCAGTCTTCACCACTCATTACTGGTGGGTGGGTACCAAGTACCACCTAGGTAGCTCTGGCACCTCCCGGAGGGAAAAAATCTCCCTCAGCTTCCTGTGGGGGGATAAATAAGAGAAGGCCTTCATAGGTCTAGCGAGACCAGAGACTGGTCAGGAGTAGTTAGGCGCTCCCGAGACCTGGAAGAGGGCAGGAACCCTGCCTGACACGGTGGGAGAAAAAGAGCACCCCCGGAAAGGTGAGACAATCATGCTACACTGGGATAAGAGGGATAACAGTAAAGAGAGCAAGGCCATCCACCTAATGCAGACTGCTGTTCCCACAAGCCTGAAGGTTCCCTCACTGGTGTCATAAGATGCCCTTGACTGGTGTCTCACAAGCTCCAGGCTGCGAGCAGAAATGCCGATGGACCGCCTGGTTGCCTCACTATCAGGCATGGACACCAGAAGCTGCCCCAGAGTCACCCACAGGTGTCTGGCATAGGCAGCCTGGTACGCCAAGACGCACAGGAGATAGCGCATCGTCGAGAAAACCCTTCTTCTCCAGCAGTCAAACTCGCCCAAGTTGGACTCTGGGGAAGCGGTTATGCCTTGCACAATGGTGCTCAGAGGGGGTGTCCTACAGCTCCACTGCTGATGAGGGATGGGGCACATCACCTGGAGACCCCATGGGTGCCCAACACCTGCGCCGGCAGTTCCTCTGGGCTTAACAGGGGCTGAGGGGTTCTGCCAGACACTGTGCGACGCCTCCATGAAGGGCTGTGGCCACGGAGGGATCACAGTGGATTTTGGGCTGTGTTCCCCCAGGAATGACAGCGTCGCGTGCGCAGGGTTACGTCCACTAAAATGGGAGAGGCGCAGCTCCTTCATCACCTCTGCTAGGAAATTAGGGAGGCAGCATAGTACAGTGACCTAATGCTCTGAGCTGCTGAGCAAGTCACTTAACTTCCCTGTGCTCCCAGGTCACATCTGTAAACAAGCTTTCAGCTTAGTGTGCTACTCCTGGTTAAACAATTGGAAATGCTGACACCTTGTGAGGTCAGCATTAGAGAAGAAATAGACTGATGTGTCCTCTCCCTCAGTGGAGCAAGTCGGAGACTCAGAGGAGCTGGATTCGGCGTGAGCGCCGCAGGGACCGGAGGTCTAAAAATGACCTCATGTAAGGCTCTGAGGTACCTGGGATACACAGCTGCCATGACCCTGAACTGCTCCCAAGTCAAGGGTCCTGCAGGTCTGGAAAATCTGGGAGGGAGGGATGGAAGGCACAGGCGGGGGGAGAGAATGGGTGCGCGAATGAACCCCAGCACTCTGCAAGGGCTCAGTGGAGCTGGCAGGGTCCCCTTGCCGGGGTTATGCGAAACCGCACACTGAAGAATGCCCAACTGCAGTGGGACAAACTGAGTGACGCTGGGGGGAGGGGGGAAGATACCCCAGGTGAGGCGACAAGAGCTGAGCTGGTCCACTAGGGTGGCCCCTGTCCCCACCAACTACAGGCCTGCCCGATCTGTGGAGAAGGGAGGCCAGAGTCAGCACTCCTGCTTCTCCCAGAACCCACAGGTGTTCTGGGAACAGCCTCAGGTGTTATACTAGCCCCCCAACTCCTACTTCAGCATACAGAGATCTGCCTCTCGACAAAGACCTGAGAGAAGCAGTGGGGCCTGAAGACAGAGGGGGGGACCTGGCACCACTGATGGTGCCAGAATCCCTCTCGGCACTAACTATGGCACCAGCAGCTGAAATGCTCTCACCAATGGCACAGAAAACAGGGTCGGCACTGGAGCCGGCACTGTCACCAGACCCAGTACCAGACCTGGTGCCGGCCCCCTTGCTGGCGCTGGGGCAGCACCGGAAACATCCCTGGCATTGCATGCGGCATTGAGGGATGACGGGAGGGCAGCACCGGAGTTGGCACCAGTCCATGGACTCCTAGGCCCCGCAGAAGGCCCAGAGCTAGGCCTCGGGGAATCCGGAGGCTCCGAAGAGCCGGATAGCCAATAAGGATCATCCCGGTCATCCTCTGAATCTGAAGACAACACCAAAGAAATGCCAAAGTGGCCACCCCCCCAACTCCCCCTATACTGGCACCGTGAGTAGTGTCGGAAGGAGACCCTGCCACGCAGTTGGTGGTGCCTTGCTCACCGACACCGTGGATGGTGTCAGGAGCCAAAGCGACACCAGCCATGATGCCAAGAAAGCTGCCGGTGCGGGCACAGCGTGTAGCTGAGACCTTAACACCAGGAGCATATGGGCTCCCAAGGAGGAACCAGATGGCGAGGGGTGCTTAGCCGACCCCTGGAGGAGGCTAAGTGTCCACTCAACTGCTTGCGCAGGCCTCCAGTCTCAGCGAAACCCGAAACAATGGAGGCCTGTTGCCCCTCAGTACGTACAGTACCGGGGAGAGGCCCGGAGGAAGAGCCCAAAGACCTTACATTGACATCCCGAGTAAGACACCTGCCTCCAAAAGTTGGGAGGCTCCTGCCCCAACTTCAAAGCGCGGATTCTGATGGTGCGGTAGGCCATGCTGAAGCAGGTGTTGCAGTTGTCCATCTTGTGATGTGGACGCAGGTAGGTGAGATCAGTTATGGCAGTCTGAAACGGTCATGGGCTGGCTGCAGGGGCACCGACGCATAAGGATGAGCCCCGCCTTTGACTTCCTGAATTTATTAGGCCCCAAACTGGATATGACTGAAGACGGTAAAAAAAAAAAACAGAACGAAATAAAAAGCACTCAATGCCACACTAGGAGAAATGAAAAACAACAAAAGCGGTGTCGACAGCGGTGTCAGAGACAGTGCAGCGTCAAGCGAAACACTTAGAAATATAGAAACACAGACCTTGACGGCAGATAAGAAAAAATTACTCACCTTAGTAATTGCTTTTCTTCTCATGGAGTCTTGCTATATTAGGACTTATTGCAGTAAGCCTCAGCCTCTGAACTGCCCCGGAGATGAAAAGGTTAACTCCACAGTAATCTGGAGTTCCACAGCGCGAGGGCGCTATTCAAAGCTCTATCTGGGTTGTCTGAACCCAAACTGTCAGGTTCTTTACGAAGCTAAACTAATATAGCAAGTCTGTGTGGAAAAAGCCCTACACTAGCCATTGGCTACCTACTAGTAGTAGAACAACAGAACACAACAACAAACACATAATAAGAACAAAATTACCTATTATTGTTAGAATAACCCTTGACATCATTACTAGGCCCCTCTCCCCAAAGACTCAAGTCCAGAGAGGGCCCATCTACCACTTAACAAAAAAACAGAAATTATCCTAGTTCCTAAACCCAAAAGAAGAAAAGGGGGGACTAGAAAGCTAAAATGGCATGACACAGTGCTTGGAACTAATTGTCAACCCCATACCCAAGTAGGGATCTGAGAGGGTAGGAGGGAGGGTTGTCCTAATATAGCAAGACTCCATGAGAAGAAAAGCAATTACTAAGGTGAGTAATTTTTCTTCAAACACCATGAAGTCTTGCTTATATTAGGACTTATTGCAGATTATACAGCAGTACCTCCATGGAGGAGGGTCAGAACCTACTTAGGGAATAGGCTCTGAAGCACAGCTGTGCCAAAACGAGCATCTCCTGGACTGGACGTCCAGAGAATAATGCTAGTGAAAGTGTGGACTGTTTTCCAGGTAGCAGCTTGACAGATCTCCAAGATAGAATATCTCTAGCAGCCGCTAGAGATGCAGCTGTACCCTGGTGGAATGAGCCCTCAAGCCTGAGGGAGGTTCCTTACCCAGTTTTTGGTAACAGAACTGGATACAAGAGACGATCCACCTAGCAACTGTCCTCCTAGTAGCAGGTCTTCCCTTACCCACATCTCCATAGGTAAGGAAGAGCTGGAGGGATTCGAACCTGTGACCCCTGGTACGTTCCAAATAGGAGCTAAGAGCTCTTTTAACGTCCAAACTGTGCAGCCAGCCTTCTCTCACCAGAGGAAGAGTGCTCAGTCAAAAATACTGGAAGAGAGATGGATTGGTTAAGATGAAAATCTGAAACCACTTTAGGTAAAAACTTTCTGTTAGTCCTGAGGACCACTTTATCCCTGTGGAAAGAAATAAAATCCTTTTCCACTGACAAAGCTTGTAATTCACTTATCGCCTAGCAGAAGTGATAGCCACTAGAAAAACAGTTTTCCAAGTTAAAACTTGAGGTCTGCTGAAACCAGGGCTCAAAGGGGGTTGCATTAGCTGGGCAATGCAAACATTCAGGTCCCATGCAGGAGTTGGTTCTCAAAGGAGGGTTAGTATGAAGTAACCTTTGAAAAACTTGGAGAACACAGGGTGAGAAGAAAGGGAACTGGTTTCCATGAAATAAAAACAGAAACAGCTGCCAAATGAACCTTCAAGGTAGCTGGTTTGAGGCCTAAATAATTTATGGACCAAATAGTCCAACAAAATAGGCAGGTCAGCAGATTCTGGAATAATCTGCCTCTCAGAACACCAAAATGAGAATCTCTTCCATTTAGAATTATAAGTGGTTTCTAGTGGAAGGCTTCCTAGAAGCCTTCAAATATCCAGGACACCTTGAGAAAGGTGTAAATCAGCAATTTAGCTCCTCAAGAACCAGGTCTTGAGGTGGAGGGAACTGAGGTCCGATACACACTCTCCCTGTGCACAGGTCAGCAGGTCGTGGGTCCTGGGCAAGGTCAGGAGGGTGAAAAGAGAGGAAAGGAGAAGAGGGTACCAAGGCTGCCTGGCCCAGTCTGGAGCAATCAGAATCACTCTGCAAGGCTGAGTTCTGATTTTCACCAATACCCTGAAGAGGAGGGGGAACGGAGGGAAAGCATAGAGGAACTTTCCTTCCCAATTCAGTTGAAAAGCATCCAGAGGAACTGATCCCAGAACTGGAGGCCTGCAGCAAAACAGAGGAAGTTGGTGGTTGTCTGGGGCTGCAAAGAGATCTATCTGAGGGGTGCCCCAACTGGCAAAGACCGACCCCAGTACTTGAGGGTTCAGAGCCCATTCGTGATGGCCCTGAGAAATCCTGCTGAGGGCGTCTGCTAGGACATTGTCCTTCCCTGGGAGGTGAACCGCTATCAGAGAGGTGTTCAGGGAGTAGGCCAGAGACCACAACTTCATTGCTTCGGTGCACAAGGCTGAAGAGCGAGTGCCCCTTGCTTGTTGATGTACCACATTGTTGTGGTATTGTCTGTCCTGACTTGAACTACCTTGTTCTGGACAGCTTCAAAAACCTGGAGAGCTAGGAAGACAGCTCTGAGCTCCAGTAGATTGATGTGAAGCAGAGATTCCTGAGGGGACCAGACTCCCTGAGTGGAAAGGTCGCCCAGGTGAGCCCCCCAACCCAGCAGGGAAGCGTCCGTGGTGAGGGTGAGGGAATGAAGAACAGGTAGGAATGGGACCCCTGTGGACAGGTTGCTTTGATCCAGCCACCATTGTAGAGCTAGGATCAAGGTCTTGGTCACTGGGACCAGTTTGGTAAGGGGGTCCCTCCTTTGAGACCAATAGGACCTCAAGTGGAACTGAATGTCCCTCATCTGAAATCTGCCTCCTGGCACGACAGCTGTAGAAGCAGCCATGTGCCCTAGGAGTTGTAGAAGTGCCTTGCTGGTCGAGAGACCTGCAGGGTGAAGGAAGATGCCAGGGCAATGATTTTGTCCACTCTTTCGGAGGGGAGGAATGCCCTGGCTAACTTTGTGTTCAGCTCTGCACCTATAAAAGTTAGTACCTGAACTGGTTCGAGAACTGACTTTGGAACATTCAACAGGAACCCCAGAAAGGTGAGAAGATCCTGGGTGATTTGCAAGTGGGATTTTACCTGCTCTGGTGACTGACCTGCAATGAGCCAGTCGTCCAAGTAGGGAAACACAGCTACCCCTTGTCTTCTTAGGTGGGCCACTACTACAGCTAGACATTTTGTGAACACTCTTGGTGCAGAAGTGAGTCCGAAGGGCATTGCCCTGAACTGGTAGTGGCCAGTTCGAACCTGAGGTACTTTCGGTGAGAGGCCCTGATTAGGATATGAAAATAGGAGTCCTTGAGGTCCAGGGAAGCTAACCAGTCCCCTGGTCTCAAGGATGGCAAAATCATTGCCAAAGTTAGCATTTTGAACTTTGGTTTTACAAGATGCTTGTTCAGAAATCTTAAATCCAAGATGGGCCGCCAGTCTCCTGTCTTTTTTGGGGTCAGGAAATACCTTGAGTACAGACCCTTGCCCTGGTGGCAAGGGGGGACCCTTTCTACTGCTTTGCAGTCTAAAAGAGAAGAAACCTCCGCTTCTAGTGCAAGGGTTTCTAAAAGACTTGAAGGGGGAAAGTGTCTGGCTCTCATCTTGGGAAATTGTTTGAAGCTGAGAACCAGGCCTTGGCTTACCACCTCCAGAACCCATTTGTCCGAGGTTAGGGACAACCAGTTCTGGCAGAAATAAGCCAGTCTGCCCCCCACCGGTACAGGAGAGTCGGCCCCAGACACCCCGTCAGGGTGCCTGCTTGGCAGGAGCAGCTTTAGGCTGGGGAGAGGGAGAGGGCCTGCCTGTGCCCCGTCTGCCTCTGCCTCTGAAAAAAAAAACCCTCGCAAAAGCAGAGGATGCCTGAAATTGATAAAAAGGCCTATGGAAAAGCCTGCCCCTACCTCTGGGGGCATGCCTTTGTGGAGTGGCATGCCTCTCCTTAGCTTGGGCACTTTGTAAGTAGTTCTGTATTCATCCATCTTTTTCATGTAATTTTCTGTTTGTTCCCAAACAGAGATTTCCTATGACAGGAAAATCTATAGCCTTTGACTGGGTATCTTGGATAGATTAGTGCATCTGAGCCATGCCAACCCACAGGAGAGCTACAGAAGTGGCCATGACCTAGAGGAAACATCATTAACATCAACAGCAGCATGAAATTGAACTTTAGAGGCTTCAATGCCATCAGCAGCCACCTGTTCAACTCACCAGCCAGCTGGCCCTGAGCCTGTTTGGCCAACTGCAATATAGTGTCCCATCTAGATTTCTGATATCCAGCCACATAAGCCTATAATTAGCTTGTCTGAGTCCCAAAGAAGCTGCCACATACTGTTTTTCGCCATGGCATCAATCTTCCCTGGAATCTTTATCAGGAGGATGTCAGGCCAGGGGAATATTAGCCTTGTCACAGGCTGCAGCTTGAACAGCACCTAAGTGACTACACTGCTCAGTAAGGAAGTCTATATTAGGGCCTGACAAAGTATACCTTCTGTCCATTTTATTATCTACAGGAGGGACAGAAAAGAATTTTAAAATCTTAGTGGTTTGCCTCCTAAATGACTTATGCAAAGGAATAGACAACCTTCTAGACTCTGGAATATCCATCATTTCCACATAATCAGGCTCCTCTTGCTCATCCACAGCCTCTTCTAAGGGGAGCTGGAGAGTTTCTGCTACCTTCTTATAAAATCTGAAATGTGAGGGAGACTCAGACAACAAAGGGGGAGACTCAAAGGGTCTGTCTGGAGAAATGTCCGGTTCTATGGGCACTTCCAGACCTTCCCAATCACAATTACAATCATCCAAATCCTCCTCCCCCTCCTGTGGTTCATAAAAATCCTCAACATCATAATCCTGAACCACTGGACCTGAACGAGACCCCCTTCTTCCAACCATAGAGGGTTCGACAAGTCCCTGAGACAAAGACTGGACAATCTGTATGGCTTTAGCTATTTCTGCAGCAGAAGGAGAGACAAAACTGGACTCCGCACTAGCTGATTTCTTTGTCTTTTTTACTTTGACTGGCTCAGGACCAGCCTTTCTTTTGCCCGAGGAAGTCTCGCCCTGGTCAGAGGGCACTCCCTCTGGTCCAGCCGGAGCTGGACCGGGCTGGCCATCCGGGTCAGCGGACTTTTTGGCCTCTCGTTCCCTGAGCCGGCCCAATCTCTTTTCCAGGGTGGCTGCAGGGAAATTCTTACACACCTGGCAGTCTGACAGGAGGTGGTCAACCCCAGACAATAAACACATGTGGTGTGTGGGTCAGCCTTGGCAAAGACTTCCCCACAGACATCACAGTGTTGAAACCGAGTGGGCCCGGTTTTTCTTTTGGGTTTCTCAGACATAATGCCAGCCTATCCAAACTTGCCCTTTTTTTCCGGCCTTGCCAGGACAAGACACCCTTATCGGTCCCTAACCGTGTCACGGGTATTGGAAAAAACCCAATAAAATAATAGGTTTTTTTAGGACCGATAAGAACCGGGTACCTCACTCTAAATGCAAAGAAAATGAGTTTTAAAACAAACCGATCGGTTCAGAGTGAACCGATAATGAGTTTCCACACAGACTTAATTTCTTTTACTTACGGTTACCAGATAGAGCTTCAAACCGAAAACCGCGGTAATTTTAAACACTTTGCGGTTCAAAGAACGATAAAATACAATAAACCGCAAAACGAACCGGGTGAAGGAGCTGGTCTCCGGAGCGACTGTTCAGTGAAAGCGGAGTAAAGAATCTGACAGTTTGGGTTCAAACAACCCAGATAGAGCTTTGAATAGCGCCCTCGCGCTGTGGAACTCCAGATTACTGTGGAGTTAACCTTTTCATCTCCGGGGCAGTTCAGAGGCTGAGGCTGACTGCAATAAGTCCTAATATAAGCAAGACTTCATGGTGTTTGAAGGACCACTTGGCCCACTTAGTCTGTCCAATTTCCCTACCTACTGGATAAGCTGCAGATCCTAGTGTACCAGCAGCCTACTTTTCCTACCCCCCCACTATAACTGCCTCATGTCAGTCCCATGCATTCTTGAATTCTCCCACTGTTTTTGACCCCACGACCTCCTCAGGAAGGCTGTTCCATGCACCCACCACTCTCTGTGTGAAAAAATACTTCCTCACATTGCCCCTGAGCCATCCCCCTCTATCCTCAAATTGTGCCCCCTTGTTCTTATGCATCTTTTTTTCTGAAATATGCTACCCTCTTGGACTTTGCCGATTCCAATGAGGTACTCGAAAGTTTATATCATGTCCCCCATCTCCCACCTTTCCTTGTTCGGTGACGAGCAGATGATGACCTTCTTGTGGCTGCGACTCCATGAGTTGCTGCTTCGATGGCGGGAAAACCAGAAATGAGGAGGTTGTTGGGCGTCAGTTGCTGGCCAATCTGTGAGTGTCACGTAATGAGTTGGCCTCGTGGGTGGTGCTGTCTCTTACACTGGGTCCCCTCTTCAAAAGTCTTAAAGCTACAAGCTCCCGCTGAGGTGGCACCTTTGGCTGATAACCCACCAGCAATGAATGGTGAAGACTGATCTCTGGGAGATCATGTTTTTCTTTCTGCCTTTTTTCTGGCAGGCACCGGTTCCGATGTCTGCTCAGTAGATCTTTTTGTTTTGGTAGACTCAGGGGTCTCCCTGTCCAGCACCCTGACCGCTGAGTCCCCGTTAGCAGTTTTGTCCTTCTGCTTCTGCTAAGGAACTTGACTCTCCTCACAGCTAGGTTGTGAAGAGGAGGCAGACTAGAAAGCCATGATTTCCTCAAGTTTTTTGTGCCTCTTTTTTAATGTTTTAGGGCAAAACCTGATGAAAAGTTAACAGCTGGAAAATTGTAATCAAGACAAAAATGGGGAAGAACACAGCTCATGGCAGTCTGCCTTAGCCAGAAGTTTAAAGCATTTTGATGCTTCAGGTACACTTTTTAAAACTAGTGGGTCCTGTCCTTTTCCTGGGCTTGTCAGTCATGCCAGTCACTGACAGCTCAGAGAAAAAAAAGGAGAGTGTGGTTCCTAGGGTTGGTGGGTTCGGTTCCCGCCAAGGATGGGAACCACAATTAAGTTTTCAAATAAGCAAAATGTTACTGCTTCGGGACCTCACAGGGAACCAGGAGGAGAAAAAACAAGGATCGCCAAGCATTAATCAGAGGAAATCGGTACTGCTCTAAAATAATCGTTAAAATGTTTGCTCACATACTGTGAAAACTGTATACCGTTTTTATAATTCTGTATGATATGTCTGGCACTGTGCAACCTGAATGTATATACCTTGCTTTATGTAAGTAATTCTGGGACACTCCTGAAAAAGGAACCTTCGGGGCTCAGTGGGCCTACCCGATTAACAAAATTTAATAAAATAAAAATAAAACAAGAAAGAAAAAAAAATACTTTAAAAAAGGGTTTTAAGAATGTGGTTCTGCAAAAGTGGGAACTGTGTTAAAAGAAGTGATTCTCGGTTCCCTGGAACCGCAAGGGAACTGAGAGAAAACACAATAATGGAATGAAATACCCTAAACCTAGTGCAAAGCAACAAAAACTAACTAAAATAAACACACACACTGAAATAAAATCCCCGATGTACTCAGCGACCACGCCCCCATTCAATGTCGCTTGTCAAACAGCTCTAAATCCCCCCCCCTCCCAAGGTTATCACCTTGCGTACCCTCAAGAAAAAGGTGCCCTTGGCCACCTTAAAGACTTCCTCTCTAACAGTGACTGGTCCCCCATCTATCAAGCCACTGACACTGACTCTGCCATTGCCCACTTCATCACCACTTTTAACACGGCCTGCGACTGCTTTGCTCCCCCACCAAAGAAAACATCAAAATTGCTGACATGCCATGGATCAGCCAGTCCCTCCTTGACCTGATGCATGAACGTGATGATCTCTGGCATCGTGCCATTTCATCAGGCCATCCAGCTGATAGACAGCAGTACAGAGCAGCTAGGAATCATTGTACATGGGAAATTCATAGGGCAAAGGCCTCCTATTATCAACAAACGCTCTCATCCAACTGGGGAACTGGCCGCAACTTTTGGGATAACCTCAAGGAGCTAAATGGAAAAAACACATAGCCCCCGCTGTTAAATGTAAATGGCACCCTCATTCATGACCCCTCAGCTATCACAAATATATTTAACACTGCCTTCTCTGACCTCAGTAGTGTCCTTCCCTCTGACTTCTCCCATTTGCCTTACTCCACCCCTCCCAGGAATCCTCCCTTTTCACATCAAAGTTATCTCCACTAGGGAAACGAAAACCTAACTCTCCCATTTCCTGGGCAAATCTCATTACAGCAGTGACTCGCTAGATCTGAAGCTTCTCCTCATTCTTGATGTAGTCCTCGCCACACATACCAAGATCTTTAACCTATCCCTCAGTCTTAGGCAGTCTCTGTCCCAGTGGAAAACTGCAGTAGTCACCCCATTCTAAAAAGTGGTGACCGTACCCCACACAGCAACTATTGACCCATATCCATCCTCCCGCCCATCTCCAAAGCCTTGGAAACAATTGTGTCCGACCAGCTCTCCGACCACCTTGGCAAGCATAATTTACTATGCCCTGAACAACACGGCTTCCGGAAGGGTCACAGTACAACTACGGCCCTTCTGGACTTTACCGACTATATCCACAAGGCCTTGGACTGTGGTCACCTGGTAGGGGATGTCTATACTGACCTCACCAAGGTGTTCGATATAGTCAGTCATGCCCTTCTGGTTTAGACCTCCCCTTCCTAGGCCTATCGTGGGAATCCACCGCCTGGTTCTCCAACTATCATTCAGGTAGGCTGCAGCACATCAAAAATGAAAATTACGTACCTACCGTAATTCTTGATCTTCTCTTGTATCTTCACCATTCATTACTTACTGGGTGTTAGCCGGAGGCGCGCAACCGCCACGGGAGCTTTTTTTTTTTTTTTTTTTTAAAGTTTGCCTAAGGCACGCCTCCGAGAACGACGTCATGCGATGAGGGGCGCCGTTAGTAGTGATCACCCCTCCTCCAACTCAGTTCTGTGAGCCGGAGAGGCAAAAGTGAGAGCAGAGAATATAGATAGCGAGGCAAGATAGCCGAGGGATAGCAAAGCAAGGAAGAATGAACTGAAAAAGGAATAAGCCGATGGAGGAAGGACAGAGGAGATAAAGTATCCCTAGCCTAGGGACTGCAGGGCCTCCTTACCTGGGCGACTCTAGGAGGAGAGATAAAGGCGATGAGAAAATAGAAGAAGAAGAAGAAGAAAGAGAGAGAGAGATGGGATGTTGAAGGGACCAGAATGCCCAACGAGCATAGTTAGCTTAGAGCTGAAGGCTCGACTAAGAGGGAAGCAAGAACTCGGAGATAGAGCTGAAGAGAAGGTTCACCAAACCCGCAAGAGAGACTCCTGAGGGCGAGTCCTTATCCTCAACATGCCATTGTTATTGATACCCTCGGGTTCCTGGTCACGACAGGCCTAGGAATCTGAGGACACCCAAGGAGGGAAAGGAACCCCAGGCAGCAGGAGAGTGCTGCCTGGGACTTAGAAAAAGGAAAATGTAAGCCTTTCAGGCGTTTTAAGCATAGAAATGGGACTCAGACAGACTGGCCAGGGCAGGCGAGGCTTGGCTGGGGATTGATATGAGTACAGCTCTTCTGTAAAATTGTCCAGGAGGACACTTAAAAGGAGAAACCAATATGCAAACTAGCTAGAAGGGAGACTACCTTCTCATTTCCCCTCTTGTTTGTTTTTCCTTTTTACAGAAGAAATTTGAGGTTGGTTGCATGACCCTCAAAACCAAGATGCCTATAGCAGTTAAAAGAGTTCCTCAGCATTTTTCCTTTTTTTTTTTGAAAAGAAAAAGGAACAGACGTGTCTGCCTCTGCTCTGCAGGGCAAGAATGGGGTGATTTCAGGGCAATATCTGGAACACGGGATTGCAGGATCAACTGAATAGCCTGAACCAGGCCAAAACCCCAGAGATATCTTGTCAGGATAACGGCAAGAGATAGTTGTGCAGTCTGATCGCCAATGCAATCCATAGATGGCCTACTTAATCTTAGAGTAATCAATTTTCTGGAAAATTAGAACCCCCCACAAAAGAAGGATTTTTTTTTTTTTTTATTGCAGAGAGAGGAAGAGACGGGAGGTGGAGAAGCCACAGGAAGAGGCCACTGAGGATGGTGGGGGGTAGTAATGAATGAGAAGATACAAGAGAAGATCAAGAATTACGTAGGTACGTACTTTTCATATCTTCCTTGTCAATCTTCACCATTCATTACTTCCTGGGTGAGTATTAGCTCCTCCTCCCTGGAGGGGAAGAGGTAATACCCTGAGGGAACAAGACCCCCAGCCTTCTGCTGGTGAGAAAACAGAAGGAGAAGACCCTGGCTTATTCAGAAAGCCTAAGTGGAGAAGAGCTAGAGGTGCCTCCCAAGACGAGGAGACGGAGGGAGCCCCTGTAAAGTCTCCTAGCTCTGGAAGAGAAAAGACGGGTCCTCGGAAGGCGGAGCGAATCACCCACGCCGGCCAGGGGTGACAACCTAGAAAGACGAAGGCTATGCCGTCCGCCTGATGCAGATCGCTGTCCCCGCAAGCCTGGAAGCCACCTCATTGCGCCATAAGATGCCCTTTGCTTGGTGTCTTGCCAGCTCCAGGCCTACCGCGAGAGGGCAACGGCTTGTCTGGTTTGCTCCGTCAGGCATAGATGCCAGCAGCTGGGACATCATCGACCACAAATGCCGGTTATAGGCAGCGTGGTGAGCCTGATGGATGCAATACATGCACTCGCACGAGAAGAAGAGAACACTTCGCCTCCAACGGTCGAATCCAGAGAGAGTCCGAACTGCGTGGGCGGTCGGCGCCAGGCAACGGCGCCCAGAAGGAGTATCCAGGTATACCAAACCTGGAGGACGGGTTGGGAAGTGAACCCAGAGACTCAGAGAGGCACAATACCCACGCTGGCAGTCCGCCGGGCTGGGGAAGAAGCTGCAGGGAACTGCCAGGACCGGATAGACGCCTCCTGGAAGGGATAGGCCAGGAAGGTACCACCAGATGCTGGGCACTGAATTCACCAAGGAATTCACGCTGCCTCTGCTCGGGTATTGTTCCTCCGAACATAGGAACCGAGATCCCGCCATCTTCGAGAGGAAACGCTGATATTCTGTGAAATCAGCATCGAAGGACAGATGAGCAGGGGGTTCCTCTCCCTCAGAGGAGGGAGACGAGGATGATGGGGAGCTGGAATGCTCAGAGGATTCCTGCGGCGGTGGGGAGTCGAAAGACCCGCTCATGCATGTATCTAACATATGAGGGGAAGGCCGCTGCAGAACCTCTGAACTGCTCCCAGGATAACGGACCCGTAGGACCGACATGGCCCGGGAGCGGGGGTGGTGAAGGCAGAGAGATGGGAGGGCACCCGAGGAGGCAACTGCTTCTGCGAGGGCTCTGAATCCGGGGAAAGGAGCCCTAGGAGGAGGGATCCTGATATCAAACCAGGCTGCAGAACGGAACTCTGGGGAAGCGAGCCTGGAAGAGCCCTGGGGAGAAACTCCTGCGCGACGCTGGACTGCATGGATCCAGAAGGGCAGTCCGCACAACGCCGCTGGAGGACACCCTAGAACCCTGGGGGAGGGACGGGTTCTGCACTATGCTCCGGCCACCCCCTGAGGTGGCCAAAGAAGACCGGGCAGGCCGCCTGCCCTCAACCCTCGGATCTCGAGAGGCCTCCTCCTCGACTGCAACGCCCCTGTCCCCTAGAGGAGGCAACAGCACCCCGGGGTAGCCGCCACCGAGCCTCCAGAGAGGGAGCCTCCTCCGTCACCCCCACGCCTGCCCCCCGGACCTCGCCACCCCAGCCGAGGAACCCTCAGGAGACGACGGTAAGGGGGACAGAGGGAGGGGCCCGCTGCGCCGCCTGGTACCCCTAGCCACCGAGGACCCAGATCCCGAAGAATGGGGGTGCCAGGATGGGTCCACATCTGAGTCATCGTCCTCCGAGGAGGAAGAGACCAGCAGGACCTCGATGCTGGCCACCCCAGGGGTCCCCGAGGCCACAGGGCTGCGAACGGCCCCGGAACCAAGGGCGACGCCGCCGCCCCCACGCCGGGCAGCAGGAAGGCCTCACCCCACCCCCAGCGGCTCGCAGGCCCGCACCGCCTGGGAAGGGAAGGTTAACGCGCGCCGGGAGGCGGAGTGGCACGCGACGGCGCCGCGATGTCCACCGGCACCGCCGAGGCCAAAAGCGGTACCACCAACGGGCGCCGCTTCCAATTTACCCAGCCAACGACGCTGATCCAAAGCGGCGCCGCTGATCACCGGCGCCAACGTGCCGGATCCAAACGGCGCTGCGAGGCGGCGTCCGAGGTCCACCTGCCGGGCCCAAAAGCCAAGGGCCTCGACACGGGGGAGCCTGCACCTCCGAAGAGGTGACTGCCGAGGCGGTGCCAGCGCCATGGCCCGGGAGGGGCACGACGCCCCAACACCGCTGGAAGGGGCCTCCTCGGCAAGATAGGATGAGGAAACCCTCCTCCTCGGATCAGAGAGGCCCGGAGGGACCCGGGAAGGCCTAAAGATCTCGCCGAGATTCCCTGGTGAGCGACGCCGTCTCAAAGTCGGGCGGGCCCCGCCGAGCTTGAACGGCGGACTTCGAGGACGCCGACGGTCCATCGAGAAACAGGGCGCTGTACCTAATCCATATCATGGTTGGGTCCCAGGCAACGAAGGCAAACGCCATGCCGGTCCGAGACGGAGAATGCCGGCCACAGGAGCACCGACGATAGGGGGCGGCCAGTCTTCAAGAACACTTAGCTCCAGAACCGACATAACGCAAACCAACAGACTAAAACACAGTAGAAATACACCGCTCCGAAAGATAGAAAAAGAACAGTCTTACCGACGGGAAGAGTGCAAGGAAAACGGAGTCGGTAAATCACGTAAGATAGAAAACACTGAAGCGCCTTCATGACAGGTGCTGCCTCGACAAGGGAGAAACAGAACTGAGTTGGAGGAGGAGTCGGTCGCTACTAACGTCCGCCGCGCATGACGCCACTTTAGGGCAGCTGCTTAGGCAAACTTAAAAAAAAAGCTCTCGTGGCAGGTGCGCGCCTCCGGCTAACACCCAGGAAGTAATGAATGGTGAAGATTGACAAGGGAAGATCTGGCACCATCCTCTCCTCCTGCCTCCCTGTTCGCTTAGGGGTACCCCAGGGCTCCATCCTGGGGCCCCTCCTCTTTAGCCTTTTTCTAAACTCCCTCCCAAGGGCCTGCACTGGGCGTATGATAATTTACACAGATGATGCTGTATTATTTTGTAGTCACCCTGAGTCTAACCCCCTGCAACTGGACCTACAATGTTTTTTTATCATAATCTGAGGAGTGGTTTGTCAAGCATAAACCAATCTTAAACTACAAAAAAACTTAAGCCATGGTCTTCACCCACCCACAAAATAAATTCAGGGATGCCTTCCACCCTCAACAATCATCTTGCCACACTTGATCAAGTCCTCTGCTTCAAATATCTTGGAATCACCCCTGACCCCTCTCTCACCTATCATGACCACATTCAACCTAGTGTGCTCTGCCATGAATAACAGAATTGGCCTCCTATGTCGACAGCGCAACTGTATGCCTCCTGAAGCCCTCCGGATGGCAGTCACCTGTTCTGTACTCTCCCTAGTTAAGTATGTTTAGTCATATATGGGTCAGTAAAGTACAGTTATGTAAGAACTTACCGTAACAGTAGACCTTCGTGACAGGCTCTTGCAGTAGGTATTCACATATAGGACTGACCTGCCAGGCGTGAGGACCCCACGGAAAAATTTCTAGCTAGCAGTCTCTGGCATGGGACCGCCCCCACGTCAGGTGGCCGGTGTCATACGACGTCAGTATAAAGGGGTGGTCCCCCACGCTAGCCTTCCAGTTCTTTCCCGCCAAAAGAGGCAAGATGAGAGAGAAAATACAGGTTACTCACCTGTAACAGGAGTTCTAGGAGTGGTATATGTTGTTCATCCACACTTTGTGGCAGGTTCCTTGCCGCTTTAAATCTTGCCGGAAGGTCTTCAAGCTGGCTCCTCTCACCCACCCAGGTGGTAAAACTCTCGGCTCCGCCCCAAGACGCCAGATCTAGCCCGCCAGAAGCCAGGTTGTGCGTCGAAGCCGAGGTCGGTAGGGTCGTGTGGATGAACAACATATACCACTCCTAGAACTCCTGTTACAGGTGAGTAACCTGTATTTCTAGGGACGTGGATATGTTGTTCAATCCACACTTTGTGGCAGACTCCTAGCAGTCCTCCGGGAGGAGGGAGGCAAGGCGCGCACCCCCTACTTGGGAAATAAGGACTGGAGAACCAAGGTCCCAAAACCAGCATCCGGGCATGACTCAGGGTCGATGTGGTAGTGGGTAATGAAGGTGTGTGCTGACTTCCAGGTAGCAGCCCTTCAGATTTCCTGGATAGGGACGTCCTTGGAAGCAACCACCGAAGCAGCGGTATGGCGGGTAGAATGAGCTGTTATCCCTCTGGGAGGCTCTGTGCCCGCCAACCTATAGCAGACATCTATACAGGAGGTGACCCACCTGCCTATCGTCCGCTTGGCTGCAGGTCTACCAGGTGTGGCTTCAGCGTAGGTGACAAACAGCTGGCGAACCTCTCCCCGAACTTCAGCCATCCGCTCCTTATAATAAGGCAGTGCTCTTCTAGGGTCCAAAGTATGGAACCTATATTCAGCCTCCGAGGTGTGACTGGGGTAGAACATTGGCAGAGTCAACACCTGGTTAAGGTGAAACTCAGACACCACCTTCGGAAGGAATTTCGGGTGGGGGTGCAGGACAACCTTGTCCCTGTGGACGACCAGATAAGGAGACTCGATGGAAAGCGCCTGGAGCTCTCCCCGACTTCTGGCTGACGTGATAGCCACCAAGAAGGCGGTCTTCCATGACAGATGAGAGATGTCACGCCTGTGCATCGGTTCGAATGGCTTGCCCATGAGCTTAGCCAATACCAGCAGTAGATCCCATGGAGGTGGAAGTTCTCGCATCAGAGGGGATATGTGATCAAGGCCTTTGCAAAAGCTCCCGACCACCTTCTCCTGTGCCACCGACTGCTTTCCAACCCGTGCCCGGTAAGCAAAGATGGCTGCCAGGTGCACCCTAAGGGTCGTTGACCGAAGCCCTAGCTGAGAAAGGGACCATAGGTAGTCCAGAATGCTGCCCAAGGAACAGAAGGAAGGGTCCAACCCCTTATCCTGACACCAAATGGAGACTCTCTTCCATTTGAAAGCATAGCATTTTCTGGGCGACTCTTTACGGGATGCCTCAACAACGTTGAGGACCTCGTCGGAAAGACCCAAGGCCTGGAACTCTAGCCGCTCAGGAACCAGGCTGTCAGGTGCAGGGATTGAAGGTCCGGGTGGAATACCTTCCCCTGGTTGACTGAGATCAGGTCCGGGCCGGCTGGAAGCCGTCTCAGGAGCCTGGAGCTGGATACCAGAACTGACTGGGCCAGTCTGGGGCTATCAGAATCACCTGCGCCTTATCCTCCTCACCTTGAGAAGCACCTTGTGGATCAAGGGAAATGGGGGAAAGGCATAGAAGAGGCCCGGGGTCCACGGTCTCGAGAAGGCATCCCCCTGCAGCGAGCCCTGCTGAGGGGGGCCGGCATGAAACAGCCTCAGCTTTGCATTCTCCCTGGAGGCAAACAGGTCCACCTGAGGTGTGCCCCAGTGGGAGAACAGATCGTGTACTACCTCCGGCAGGAGAGACCACTCGTGAGATGCAGCACCTATCTGGCTTAGGGCATCGGCCAGAGTGTTGGAGGCTCCTGCCACAGGAATGGCTAGGATATCCGCCCCCAGTCTGCCCACGAGAGACCAAGTGTGGACAGCTTCCTTGCACAGAGGCAAGGAGCGCGTCCCGCCCTGGCGGTTTAGGTAGTACATGGTCATGGTATTATCCATCTGGACCTGGACCACTTGAACCCATACAAACGGAGCGAAGGCGGTGAGGGCTAGTCGGACCTCTCGAAGCTCCAGCAGGTTGATGTGGCAGCGAAACTCCTGAGGGTACCACAGGCCGTGTGCTCTGAGCTCCCCCAGATGGACACCCCAACCCAGAGAGGCGTCGGTTGTTAGAGTGACCATCGGCTCTGGGCAGACAAACGGGATACCCTCCTGCAGATGAGCCAGAACGATCCACCACTGGAGAGTGTTCTCCATCTCCTGGGTCACTATCACTGGCTGGTCCAGAGGACTGGAGCGATGTGACCACTGGCGGGCCAGTCCCCACTGCAGGGGATGCATGTGCCAACAGGCCCAACGGACCACGCTGGTGCAGGCTGCCATGAGGCCCAGGAGGCGCAGAAAGTCCCGGGCAGGGCGCAACTGCCCAACCAGAAATGATTGGGCAAAGGAGGAAAGAACCTCGGCCCTGTCCGCTGGGAGCCGTGCTCTGGCTCGAAGAGAGTCAAACTCTGCCCCGATGAACTGAATCACCTGCATTGGCACGAGTTCCGATTTGGCCTCGTTGATGAGGAGGCCAATCCGAGAGCAGACCCAGAGCGCCAGATCCCTGGACTGCTCCACCTCCGACTTGGAGGAGGCTGCAATCAGCCAGTCATCCAGGTAAGGGTACACCTGGACCCTTTGGCGCCGTAGGAATTCTGTCACCACTGCCATGCATTTGGTGAAGACGCTGGGAGCTGGAAAGAGGCCAAAGGGCATGGCCCGGAACTCGTAAAGGGATCCCTCCACTCTGAAGTGGAGGAATCGCTGGTAGGACGGACGGATTGGGACGTGAAAGAACGCTCCTGAAGGTCCAGAGAACAGAACCACACGCCTGCTCCAAGGATGGGATGATCTGAGCCAGAGTGACCATCCTGAAGGTTCGAGACCTTAGGAACTTGTTCAGGTCGTAGGTTCAGAATGGGCGCCAGCCCCCATCCGCTTTGGAACCAGGAAGTACCTGGACACAAACCCTGGGTCTGATGGAGGATCCACCACCTCCCTGATCACCTCCTTCTGGAGGAGCAGGGCAATGTCGGCTCGATGGGCCGACAGAGAGGCTGCGGACCCCATAGCCCCCCATGGGGCGACGGCTCGATAGGGTGGAGACTGCTCAATTCCAGTGGCAGACCCTTTCCTATCACTTCCAGCACCCAGCGGTCTGTGGTGATATTGGACCAGGCGGAAATGAAGTGGCGGAGCCGTCCCCCCACGGGGGGAACCAGGGGAGGGGTGAAGAGGTTGGGGTGACGCCCCTCAACCCGTCACTGGGCAGGCTTGGAGGAAGGACTGGCCGAGGAGCCTCCTGGACTTTCCCTCCCGGCTTCCTGTTGGAGGAAGCAGCAGGCTTGGCCTTGGGGTGCCGAGTGCGAGCCTGCTGGCTCTAATGCTGGTGTTGCTGGGCCAGACATGCCACAGGGGCTGAAGGACGAAAGGGCTTATGCTGCTGCTGGCGGCCTTTGTCGTCCTGGGCAGACATGACCGAGTCCAAGGTAGCACTGGACTTCTCAATCCACTGAAGATGCCCCTCAACCCCGGTACTGAACAAGTCGTACCCAGGAAGGGAACGTCTCTGCCAGCTTGTGCTGGGTATCTACCGTGAAAGTGGAGATCCGCAGCCAAGCTCTGTGATGCATGGCCACTGCGGCCGCTACTGACCGGGCACATGAGTCAGCGATGTCCAGGGAAGTCTGGAGCTGCTGTTTGGCCACCGCCCTTCCCAGATCCTGCACCTGCTTGACCGTAGATTGGAGGTCAGCCGGGAGATAAGGAATCTCCTCATCCAGGGAGCCCAAAAGGGCGTGTGAAAAGTGTGCCATCAGGACGGCCGAGCTGGCCTGACGAAGGCCTAGGGAGGAAGCAGCGTAAACTTTCTGCCCGGAGTAGACCAACTTCTTGGACACCTCATCGGGAGGCTTGTCCACGTCCCGAGCGTTCCCGGAATGCTGGAAAACACTATCGGTCACGAGCCCCTCCGCAGAGGGGTGCTTTGAGAAACCAGAGAGTGAACCCGTGGGAACAGCATACTTCCAAGCCATCCTGGTCGAAGGTGCTGGACAAGAAGCTGGCCGCTGCCACAGCTCCAGGGCCGGGCCAACAATGGCTTTGGCCACCGGGAAGGCCTCCGTGGGGGGAATCCCCTCACTCCAGTATCTCCGTGAGGAGATACCTGGCCTGTTTTGAAACGGGTTCGAGCTTCATCCCAGTGGACTCTGAGATGAGCCAAAGCATTCCCAGAAACGAGGATGGGCTCTCGTCCACCGACTGACCCCCAGTGGACTCAAAGTCAAGCGGCCTGAAAAACAAGGAGTCATCGTCATCAGACTCTGAAGAGTCTGCGAACAGCGCCCGGTGCCTGAGCCATCCTCCATCTGCCGAGGTCGATCGGGAGTGAGAGTGACAGACAACCTATGGGGCAAACCCTGACCCGACCGAGAATCCTTGGTCGGGGCCCCAGACTTTGGTTGTGGAGGTTCCACCACAATGGGTGGTGCAGCCGGTTTCGGCCTAACAACCGTGCTGGCTTCGCCTCGACCACCACGAGGGGTTGTTTCGCCGGCCCGTGACAGCCACTTGATGGTCGGGAAGGCGACGGAGTCGGCTTATCTCGGTCAAAGAGCTGCTGCCACATTAACTCCTCAGAAAAGCCGACGCACTCTGCGCTGGAGCCTATCTCCGAAGAGGACTAAGACGAGGATGAGCAGCACCGCCACTTTCCACGGTGCTGAGACCGAGACCGCCGATGTCGGCAGGATCGGCTGGACCGGGAAGAAGTCCGAGACCTTCAGTATCTCCGAGGGTGGGTCTCAGAGGGGGTTGGGGAAACCCGCTCCTTCCTCGGTTCAGGGACCTTAACCGGGGATTCCGGCACAGGAGGCACAGGCAAGTCCTCAGTTTCCACCGGGGGAACCGGTGAAGAAGGGCTGTCTGCTTCTCCGGTCCACAGCCTGTCTGATGGGTCGAGAAAAATCTTGACTGCATCAACAGGTGCCTCGGCCGGCTGACCTGATGGGGACACCGTGAAGCCAGCAGCCTTAGCTACATACTCGACCGAAGTCAAGTGTCGACTATCCAGGGAAGGGGACCTCTCCCACTCCCACAAACATTGACAGTGGGACTTACCTTTGGGGTCCTTCTTTTTGGACCGAGAGGAAAGTCCCGAAGGACCTTCTCCCTTGGTGGAGAGGGACTGGCAAAGCTCCTTGAAAGAAGCTGTGTAGGAGGATTCCAAGGGGAGCGGGATAACTGCCACGACCGAGGATGATGATGATGCGGCCTGGGCCGCCTCCTCCTCGAAGGCGATCATCTGCTCCAGCTGTTCAGCCGAGCCCGCAGCCGCGGACACCGCCCAATGGGCCTCCTTAGACTTAACCGGAGGATAACGTTTTTCGGGTCGCCCCAACAGTAACCGGGCAACGTGGTCCTTCAAGACCGAAGCCAAAAAGGATTTGCACAACTCACAAGCCTGTGAGCCGCGGCCGAGTCCAAGGCACAAACGCATGTGGCGTATGGATCGTCCGGGACATCTTCACTTCAAGAGCACCAACGAACCGGGAGTCGATTGGTCCATCGAGTCATGAGGGAAGATACAGACCAAAGTCTTGTAAATTTTAAAAAGTTTCGATTAACCAAGAGTTTGGACTCTAGGCCTAAAACGAAAGCGAAAGGAGGGAACCAGAGCTTCCAAGCAGTAAGGAAGATCTACGCCATGGGAGAGCCATGAGCCTACTTCACCTGGGTGGGTGGAAGGAGCCAGCTTGAAGACCTTCCAGCAAGATTTAAAGCGACAAGGAACCTGCCACAAAGTGTGGATTGAACAACATATCCATGTCCCTAGAAATATTTCCCCCCATGGAAATGGAGCCAAAAAAGCTTAGGGGGACGGAGGGTGAGAAGGCAATACCTACTGCAAGAGCCTCTCTCGAAGATCTACTGTTATGGTAAGGTCTTGCATAACTGTACTGTCTTACTTTGAGAGAGCTTTTGCAGTAGGTATTCACATATAGGACTGAGTCCCAAGCAGTCTGGAACAAAGAAAAGCACTCGGGAGGACGACTGTCATCCATAGCATGGAACCTCAGGCTGAATGGGTCTCATGAAAGGAGACCTTGTAAAACAGCCAACCCGAAGCCTGTTCTATGACGAGAGGCGATGTCCAAACTGTAGTGTTTCATAAAGGTATGGACAGAAGTCCAAGTTGCGGCTGCACAGATGTCTGCCGCTGACACATTCTTGAAACAAGCCACAGAGGCAGCTACTCCTCTGGTGGAGTGACCTCTGACCTGACCCACCAGAGTCTTGTTGTACTTGTCGTAACAGAAAGTGATGCAATGAGCCAACCATTTTGATAAGCATTGCTTAGAGACAGCATTGCCTTCCCTTTTGTAAGCAAAATTAGTCCGAGTGGTGTAGTATCTCAGTATTTTGTGAACAACCAAAGTATGCAAGATGTATTCCCCTTGAGTGGAGTGTTGCGTAAAGAAAGCGGGTAGCTCAATGGATTGATTCAGCGTAGATTCAGCCCCCACCTTAGGGAGAAACTTAGGGTTGGTGCATAGAGCCACACGTTCCTTGTGAAAAATCAAGTACGGGATTTTGCACATCAAGGCCTGAAGCTCGGAAATGCGCAGAGCAGAAGTAATGGCCATTAGGTAATGTGTCTTCCAAGGAAGGAACTTTAAATCAGCTGTAGCTGCTGGCTCGAAGGGAGGCAGGGTAAGCTTCTCCAGAATGAAATTCAAGTCCCAAGGAGGGGCAGTAATGCGGATGGGGGGTCTCAAATGGAGAACCCTCTGAGGAAGGTCTTGGGAGACTTCCAACAGAGCAAAAGTCCTGTCTCCAAAGGGAATATGGTAGGCTGAAATAGCGACCATGTGGACCTTTAACGAGGAATGGCTGAGACCCAGATCGAAGAGGTGATGCATGGAGTCCAGGACTTTATTGGCTGATCATGAGAAATGATCAAAGTCTTTCGAATTAGCCCAGATAGAGAAACGTTTCCACTTCATGGCGTAGGTGGACCTGGTGGAAGGCTTCCTGGCCTCTACCAAGATGTCCGGTATGAGAGGAGAAACTCTGAAATGGGCTTTTGCTATGTCTGCAGGAGCCACGCATGTAAATGAAGGGATATAAGACCTGGATGTACAAGGGTCCCCTGATCTTGGGTCAACAACTGTTGTGACAGAGGAAGAGGAAGTGGAGGGTCCTCTGAAAACTGTTGCAGAAGAGAGAACCAAACTTGCCTGGGCCAGAAGGGAGCGATGAGAATCATTTGTGCTCCCTCTGATCTAAGTTTGTTCAGGACCCTCGGAATTAAAGGAATGGGAGGGAAGGCATAAACTAATCTGCCCCTCCAAGCGAGAGACATAGCGTCCCGCCAAAATATGTCTCGCCCTGGAGTGAGCGAGCGAGCAGAAGGCGGGAAGTGTTGCATTTTGGGGATAGGCGAAGAGGTCTAGCTGAGGTGTCCCCCATTGCTGAAAAATGTCGTTTATGACTTGTTGATCTAACTCCCATTCGTGGGACCTGGCTGAGGACCGACTGAGTTGGTCTGCTAGTGTGTTTTCCACTCCTGGAACGTGAACCACAGTCAAGTGAAGGTGACGGTGAGTTGCCCAATACCAGACTCTCATCGCTTCCCGGCACAGAGCGAAGGAACGTGTTCCTCCCTGCTTGTTGAGATACCAGAGTACGCACATGTTGTCTGATTGTATGAGGAGATGACTGGGGAGGATGAAGGAGTGTATAGCCTGAAGGGCATAAAGTACTGCTCTCAGTTCGAGCACATTTATGTGCAGATCTTTGTTCTAACTTGGACCAGCTGCCCAGAGTCCTGCAAAACCCTAGATGGGCACCCCAGCCTTCTCCTGACGCATCTGTCGTCATTAACGTTGGGGGGGGTGGGGGTGGGGGGTTCGATATAGAAGTGAACTCCCAGGCATAGGTTCTCCTGAACCATACACCACTGCAAGTCTCTGATCTTGGTCCAGATTGTCCATGGTCTGGTCCCATTGCGACCGAAGTGTCCATTGAGAGATCCTCATATTGAGCCGAGCGAGTGGGACTGTCAGAATGGCAGCCGCCATTAGCCTGAGGAGGCGGAGGACTGACCTGGCTCTGACCCTCCTGCGACTGGACAGAAGACAGGCCTGAGTCTGAAGGGCATCTACCGTCTGGAGGCAAAAAGGCTTTGCTGGTGGTTGTGTCCAGAATCGCCCCTATAAACTGGAGGCGTTAGCAAGGGACCAAATGGGACTTGGCCTGGCTGATGGTGATACCCATGCTGGTGAAAACCTGAAGGGTTAGGGAAAGGGAGTGCAGGAGTTCCTCCCTGGATGGGGCTGCCAGGAGCCAGTCGTCCAGGTACGGGAATATCTGAACTCCTGGTATGCAGGTGGGCCGCTACCACTGACAGACATTTGGTAAACACTCGGGGGCTGGGGAAAGACCACATGTGAGGGCCTTGAATTGGCAGTGGTCCCCTAAAAGCAAAATCAAAGGAATTTGCAGTGGGAAGGGCATATGGGGATATGCAGGTAGGCATCCTGTAAGTCCAGAGCGCACAGCCACTGTCCCTGCTGAAGAAGTGGTAGAAGGCTCTGCAAAGAGAGCATTCTGAAGCACTTGTACTTCATGAACATGTTGAGGGAGCTGAGGTCTAGTATAGTCCTCAGATCTCCCATCTTCTTTGGAACTAGGAAGAAATGGGAATGGTAACCTGTTCCCCAAAGATGGTTGGGAACTGGCTCTACTGCCGCCTTCGAGAGAAGGGCGATGATTTCCTCTAGGACCAGAGGAAGATGTTGTGGGGAGTAAGATGACTTGGGGGGGGTTCTGCAGAAACTCTATTGAGTGTCCTGCTGATATCAACTGGAGCACCCAAGCATCTGACGTTATCCTCTCCCAACCCGGCAGATGGGAGGAGAATCTCCCCCCTACCAGTTCCTCTGGAATCTCCAGAGGCAGTGGGAGAGGCCGGGAGTCAGGAGTTGTGGGGCAGCACAGCAGCAGAGGCTCCTGCAGCTTTTTTGCTGGTGGGAGTCTTGGTTGCTGGAGGGGCCCGACGTTTGTTGGCCCTTTTGCCCTGTAGTTTTTGTCCTTGTCGGTTTTGTCTATGAAAACCTTGAGGGGGCCTGTACATAGAGTTGACAGACTTGAGTGCAGTGCCCTTCTCCTGCAGTTGAGTAATGATGCCCTCGACATCACCCCCGAACAACACTGAAACCCTGATGAGAGCATCCTGGATAGCGGATTGCACTTCATGGACCAGACCTGACATGCGAGGCCAGGCGTGATGCCATAGGCCTATGGCAAAGGCCAAGCTCCTTCCAGCTGTGTCCACTGTGTCGTAAGTGGCACGAAGCATGTGCTGACTGGCCAAACGAGCAGAACGGACAAGATCTGCCACTTCCTGCTTAGTCTGTGACTCAGGAAGGGAGTCCAATTTAGATTCCATCTGACTAAGGATGGTCTTCTGAAAATTCCCCATATGTGCCACATAGTTCAGGGCCTCAATACCAAGGGTAGAAGAGTAATAGATCTTCCTCCTGTATTGGTCCAGAAGCCAGGATTTCTTCTCAGGCGGAGATGAGCTGAAGTGTTTGGGATTTGCAGAGCAGTCGTGAGCGGCGCTAATGACGACAGAGTCCACCTTGGGGTGCAGGCTAAGGAAGTCTACACCCTCAGGAGCCTGATATAGCCTGTCCGCCTTCCTTGGAAGGGGGGCTAATGCAGAAGGTTGCTTCCAAATGGTGGAAACAAGATCCACGTGAGGCTCTATCCAGGGTGGAATCGGTGTAGGACAGGTTTCGGGCAGATCCAGATGAGCAGCGAGTTTCTTGCGCTGTGGGTCTGGCTCCACTGATCTACCTCCTCGATTTTCCTCAATAACTCCAGAAAGGAGGGGCCCTCCGGAAGAGACTTCGGAGTCGTCAGCCTAGGGCATTCTAGAGTACGTGGCTCGTCTTCAGGATCAGAGCGGCCCGTCTCTGAATCCGAGTCAGAAGTATCTGATGAAGAGGAATAAGACTCCTCCTTGCGAGGGGGAGGGACAGCCCTCTGGGGAGTTCACGGGGGCGCGTATCCTCCCCAACTCGGGCGCCAGAGGGCTCTCCTCTGGTGTCGGAAAGGGGGAAGGAGTCTCCTGTCTGACGTAGGGGATCCTGTATAGGTTCCGGCATTGGTAGATGTCTCTCGACCTCTCGAATGAGCTGATCCTTGGCCTCAGCCCACCAGGAGGCCAAGGTCTCCTTCAAATCCGCCAGCGGCTGGGGAGTGGGCAGCAGAGGTGGAGGGGATACGGATATTGAAGATATCCGTAGAAAGAGTATCCATAACCCGACGGTAGGTAGCCCAGCGTCGGGTACTGAGGAGTCGGGTACTGCGGCATCGGATATTGCGGTGTTGGGTACTGAGGCACCGGATACTGCGGAGTCGGGTATTGCGGCACCGGGTAATGCAGTGTCGGGTACCCGGGTGTCAGGGGCTCTGACAGAGCAGAAGGACTTGGCAGAGGCCATGCTGGTGGCCCAGGCTGTGGTAATGCTGGCCCCAGCGTGAGTATACCTTTGATAGGGTCCGAAGGACCTGACGGAAGACTAGGCTAATCGGCAGGTAAGGGGATGCCAGATGGCGTCGGGTAGGCCGGCATCGGGACTGGCATCTGGGGATCCGGCCCAGAAGGAGGGTTTCCTGACGGCAGCGTCCCAGTATCCTCGGTGACAACCAGGGAAGGAGGATTACAATCCCCGGGGGTCAGCTGAGGAGACACGGGAACCTCAGAGGGCAAGTTTGAATGTTACAGACAGCCTGGGGCGTTAGACTGTTCATTGGGGTCTGACTCAGGCTTCTTGGTCTGGCAGGCATCAGTAGAACCGGCGTCCAACTTATCGGCCGAATCCGGGCGTTGGAGGAGCTGGCGTCCGACTTATCGGACTCTCTGCCTGAGGAAGGCCGTGCAAGAGATGCCACCTTGTCAGGTGGAGTTTTGGCTCGGTGCTCCCCCGAAGGGGTCAGTGGCTTAGAAGCCTTGTTCAGGCGCGGGTTGGTGGGACCGACGTCCGACTTACCGGACCCGCTCTGACCAGAAGGCTGTGTGGAAGCAGTGGCCTTCATGGGAGCGGAGGCCTCCTTTGCCCCAGAGGATCCCGAAGGGCCCGAGCATGAGCCAGATGGGTGGGGCGACGCCTTCTTGGTAACCACCAAGACGGCCGTCGAGGAGCTATCTCCCCAGAGGGATGTTATTTTGGCATCATGACCCAGCCGAGTCGCGGCTGCTGTAGCCGGTTTCCATTCCTGGTGCTTCTCTGTGTCGCGTTTTTTCTTGTGACCTATGGGGGAAGTGGACGCCTGCCTGAGTTTCTTTAGCTTTTTTCCATGGAAGCCAGTTTCTTCTTTAGGATATGGGCTTCCAGGGACTGCTGCCTTCTTTTGTGGGTAGCAGAGTTAAACTTCTGGCAGTGCTGGTACTTCTCCACGGGGTGGTCTGGACCCAGACAAAAGAGGCACAAGGAGTGGCCGTTCTTGTGTGTTGGGAGAAAATGGGTCGAGCAGTTGAAACTTAGGACCGAAGAATGACTGAGCGGCTGTTCTACTGCGAGGAACTTTCACAAGCCGACAGCGGAAAGAACTGGGAGGTGGGGCGAATCACCCTGACGGGGCGCCTCACCAGAGAGACTGATAGCTAGAAATTTTTCTCAGGTCCTGACGCCTGACGGGTCAGTCCTATATATAAATACCTACTGAAAGAGCCCTCTCGAAGTAAGATCTCAAAGGCTTGGCCTTCTCTATAGATTAAAACCCTTCCTAAACAGAGACTCAAAGATCAGGTTAGTCCAGGCCATTTTTCTATCAGTTGTTGACTATGCAGACTTCCTTTATAGTCACTGCCCCATCTCCTACCATCACAAGTTGGATACCTTATATCATAGAGCAATAAGGTTCATTACAGATCTGCCATCTAATACTCATCATTGCTCTATTTATGCTGCAGTTGGGTGGGTTTCCCTTCACCTCAGAAGGAACAGAAATGCAGCAGTATGGATTTACAGAGCGTTATCAAAAAAACTTCCAAACTATATCCTGGACTGCTTCACCCAGACCTCTCCTAGCTCCTATGCCCTAAGAAGCAACAACATGAGCCTGCTCAAATTGCCCAAATTCAACACCAGGCTAGGGAGGGCAGCAACCAGCTATTCTGTAGCTATAGCATGGAACACCCTACAAAAATCCCTAAAACTGTCCAATATCATTCCATTTGCATCCTTTAAACAGCATTGTACAGTCTTCTTCAAAGAGACATGCAATTGCTACCACTAGAGCTAGCATTGTCATCTCACAAATCTCCCTTCCAAACCATATATGGCATATTCCTTCCAGACAGACACCACATCTTATGGCACCCAGTAATACCTTCACCATCCTAGTATTACATTATGTTGAGTGTCTGCCATGCCCCCCCACTGGGATATGTATATACTGTACATACTGTAAATATTAGCTTAACTTTCCTGTAACCGTTTTTTATCATGTGAATTTACTGTACATCACTGTGTTTATAAACGTTATTTTCCCCTGTATGTATAACTGTCTTATATAAGTGTATGATGTATCTGTTGTCTATCAACTACTGAACCTTGACCTTATCAGGTCCATCTTGTAAATGAGCCTTGCTCAATGATGTTCGCCTGAATAAATAAAGATTTGATGATGATGATGATGATGAAGATCCAATGATGTTCTCTGCAGGTTAAAGGTGTCTCAAAGTCTGTCGTCTGGTGACCTGTTGTGACAGGCTCACCCACACCTGCGATTTGTACCGCCTTGCCAACTGGCTGAATTTCGACGGCAGGCTAAAATACCACACCTGCCTCCTTGACAAGATCATCTTCGCTGGCCTCTCCTCCCCCCGGCCTCCTCCACCTAGTTACCCCCTTTACTTCCACTAGGGCCACTAGGAACTCTAACAGGCCTTCCTTCTCCACCCCACGCTGCAAAACATCCCAAGGCCAGAAGGCATTCATGTACCGGGCCCCCTAACCGGCTCAACTCACTTCCTAATGAGGTCTCCTCCCTTGCCAATTTAGGCCCTTTTAAAATTAGCCTCAGGTAACACCTCCTCTCCTTAGGTTGATGTGACTGTACCTGAGCTATCTTCGCTGCCTGCCACACACTTCCCACCTGACAAGGTCCTATTCCAGACTGCCAACTAGCCTGCCTGGGGCTTCTATCTGTAAAGTATGCCAGACCCTGCGTGGTCTATAACTGCCTGTTTGCCAGGCATACATTGCATTATGTTATCTTCATCTAAAATGTCCTGTTCTCTCCACTTGCACTTTTTTGGGGTCATTTCTTTTTCTCCCCTTCGTGCCTCGCGGCCCACAACTCCTTTGGGCTGTCTAGGTTCCAGCCACTCCGCCTGTCCCTTTCTGAGCCATCCAACCTCAAATCGCAGCCGTCCCTGGAGTAACTCGGACGCAACCTTTCACCGGGTGGGTCCCCCTTCTCCGAGGGGGAAAGCACCAGGGCGGGGGGCACCCAGCACACATACTTCGCCCCAAAGTGCTGCTGAGGTAAATGGTCTCCTTCAGGGCATCAGCGGTGGACTGGCAGCCGTCATCCGGTCAGTCGCAAAGCATATTTTCTACTTTTCTGCTGTTCCTTCCTACATGTGTCTGCAGAGATCCTGATCTCCACCAGAGGCCGCTGCAGTGCGATGCTGACCCACGACCCACCCCAGGAGAGGAGAGCAGTCCTATGGATGCTCAATCCTCTCCTTCCCCTGCCCGCCCCCAGTGTCCCGAGTCCGTTCCCGAACCTGGGTCGCCAGGTGTGTCCACTTGTACTTTGTTTTGTTGTTCTACTGTACCCTTGTATTTTACTGTATGTTTTGTTTCCCTTCTGAACTCTTTCATGACGTGGAGCCTTTCCAAAGGAGTTTCTGACTCAAAGGGTTATAATTCTGATACTTTCAATAAATAAACGAAAGTAATAGACCAGAAACTTCAGCACTTTGGAAAGCGACTTCAGAGCAATACTTCCTCTCAGGTGCAGAAATAAATCTGTTAGAGGGCAGAGAAGAGCATGACGACAGTAGTTTTGAATGTCATTCTAAAGTTCACCAACTAGCATAAAATTCTAGACCCCGGGGCAGCTCATTTTAGGGAATGATTATACTTGTTTGGCAACAGTGAGGGATTGCTGAAGTTTCAGCTTGCACGTCCATATATTCTGGAAGAGATCAAAAAGATCCAGTATGAGGTGCCAGCTCCCCATCCGTTTCGGGACCAGAAAGTACCTGGACATATAACCCTGACTGACCAATGTGTCCAGGGCACGGGCTACGGCTCCTTTCTCAAGAAGCTGAGCAGTGTCTTGAGACATCACGGAGCCTCGAGGCAAATGAAGGCAGTATGGCAGGGGAGCTTTGAAACTGAGAGACAGTCCTCTTACCTACTACATCCTATAGCCACTTCTCCGCTGTGATAGTACACCTACATGGCAATGAGACACTGCCTGCCTCTGACGGGGAGGGCAGTTGGGGGACAAGAGAGGTGGGGTGATGACACTTCCAACTCATCACTGGGCAACTTTTCCAGGAGCACTGGCGGCTGTTGCAGGAGGGGTGCCACCACCCTGCCCCCCCCTTTTTTGGACCTTGACCCCGTGGACTTCTTCGGGTGCCAGGTCTGAAGCTGCCCCTGCTGGGGCTGCTGCTGGGAAGGCTGCGACTGGAAGAACTAATACTGAAAAGCCAGTTGCTTAGGCTTTTTCTATAGTTCCTTCTGGGATGAAGCCACAGAATCAAGGGTGGCACTGGACTTCTCAATCCTCATGAGATGTCCTTCCACCCCAGGGCCAAAGAGGTTGGTGCCTAGAAAGGAAACATCTGCCAACCCTTATTAGGTGTCCACTGTGAAGGTGGACAAGTGCAGCCAAGCCCTGCAATGCATGGAGACAGCAACTGCCATCGCATGGGTGCAAGAGTCGCCCATGTCCAAGGCTGTCTGGAACTGGTGTTTAGCCAGTGACTAACCGTGGCCTCTCTTGAGTTCCACTGCCACCCGCTGCTGTGTGTGTGTGGATAATATCGAACATTTCCGGCATGGAATGCCCATAATTTGCCATCATTATGGCACAGTTAGCCTGCTGGAGACCCACAGTAGCCACAGCTTACACCTTTTTAGCGGCGTGGTAAATCTTATGGGACTCCTTGTCTGGAGGCTTGTCCACATTCCCCAGGTGCCCTGACTTATGGAACACGGAGTCTGTAACCAGACCCTTGGCTGAAGGGTAGTTGGAAAAACCTGAAAGGGACCGCATACTTGCAAACCATATGGGCAGAGAGTGCCGGGCAGGTTGCTGGATGCTGCCAAAGCTCCAGGGCCAGTCCCAAGATAGCCCCAGCCCCAGGAAAGGCAACCTCCATGGATTAAACCCAGTCCAAAATGTCAGTAAGAAGTACTTAGCCCTCTTCTGAACTGGTTCAAGCGGGGTGGACATGGACTCCACAATCAGGTGGAACAGCATCCCGAACAAGACCGACCCTTGGTCGGTGGAGAGTTCCTCGACCGAGCCATGAACAAAGGGCGGAGCCACAGAGTAGGTCATGGACTCCCGATCAGAGCAGTCAGATGACTTTTCGAAGATGGCCCTCGGCTGCATTTTGTCACGGACTTCCCGGGCCTCGTCTCCTGGTGTGATCCTCATTGTCAACCGGTTTGGCAAGCTGGGAGCTGAACAGCCAGCCTCCTTGGTCAGAGAGTCGACTGGCAACTGTCGGGGTGGTGGCTCCACTGTGATCAATGGAGAAGCAAGTGTTGGAAGCAGTTGCAGAACTTGAAATGGTGGGGGAACCACTGGCGGCTGCTAGGATACCGTAGGTCCATGGGGTAGAGTCCTACTGTGCCCCGCGATGGCCAGCTGCTACCAGAGGAATGCCCTGCAGCAGCAGTACATTTTCTAATGGTACACCTCTCTTCACCCGAGGCTGAGGAGTGTCTGTGGCAGCACCTCCTGGTCGAGCGTGATCGAGACTGCCAATGCCTTGACCGCAACCTTGACCGTCAACCACCCAGTCAACGGCGAGTGGGGTTTCCCTGGTGCTGGCTGTAAATAACGTGCTGGCCCACATTCAATAACATGGGTGAAGACCTGACCTCAGCTGGAGGCGAGGCTTGTCTTGAACTAGGTTGACTGGGAACACTGATGGACCCACATCATCCTTGGTGAGGATAGGGAAGCACTGAGGTCTGTGAGACCGAATCCTTGGCTCGTCTGACAATGGATTGACTGAGTCAAAAAAGATCTCAGCAGATTGGCTGACCAAAGTTGAGGCTGACTGGCACACCAGCAGGGCCAATGGGCCTTCAACCTGCCCCTTGGCTGATGGTCACTTGACAATCGCTGAGCAGTGAGGCGAGTCGAGGGACTGGGAGGACTGAGCTCTCTCTCCATCCCATGATGGTGATGGTCGTGGAAAGAGTTCTTTGACTTGGTCTTAGAGAGCCACGGTGGGCAGAGCTCTCCCCTATGGTCTGGAAGGACTGGCGCAAATCATGGAACTGGTCCATGAAGGCCCTTCCAACGCTGCCCGAGGTGAGAACAGCACCAAGGCCAAGGAGGTGATTGCTGTGCCTACCACTGCTTCTGCTTCAAGGGCTGCAAGCTGTATTGCAGATCCAGCAGCCACTGAGGCCTTTTTGTAGCCCTTAGAGTGATCCTTCGGATCCCATTCTGAAGGCTGACCCAGCGCTAGCCCAAGCTTCCCATCCTCCATGGACTTAGCAAGCACAGACAGGCAAAGGCCACACTCAGCCATGTCATACTGCCCACCCAGGCAGTACACACTCGTGTCATGCGGATCGGTGACAGATTTCTGGTGGTGCCAAACACAAAATTTGAATTCAGGCTTCTTGCAATCCATCGCAGATTCAGAGATGAAGTCGAGGAAACCGCAAGAAAATTGCTACTTTAGCTTAGAAAACTTTGAAATAACAGTTCACTCATGGTGCAGAGAAAATCGCAAGCAGAGTGCATAGGAGGCGACCTGTTCTTCCAGCAGAAAGAGAGATCTAACTTCAAGGGGTGGAGTTGGGGATATATTTGCTTGGGTAGTAGTAGGAGCTTAGCTTAAAGACGTCCGGCCAATCACTGCATTCCAGTGGAACTGCCAGAGTGCAGATGAGTGAACCATATTCCTGCCCCTAGAAAAAACATTCTGCTGCTGACAGGAGTCTTACCTGTAGATGATGGCCTATCCTCCCAGGTCCACCCAGGTGTCTGTCTGTGGTAATCGCCTTCCGAATGTACTGAGGACACAGAGGATGGTCTTTCAGCTCCCACGTACCCTTGCCCAGGAATTGGAGATTTGGACTTTCTGCTGTTTGACTTTACAACCAGCTTCTGCTTTCCAACTGCAGCTCCTAAAAGGCAAATCAAAAATGTAACAAAGATCAACTCTTCCCTTTAACTGCTGAACAGAGGGTTAGAGCTAGCAGTGTGGCCCTGGATCTCTATTCATTGGCCAAGGAAACAAGACTCTGCTGGATAGTTTCTCCACTGAATCAGTGTAGGTAACTCTGTTAGGTAAATATTCAGTTTTTCATCATCTCACTTTTGCCCATAACCATGTTTTTGGCTTACCTCATTGCATGTAATCTAATGTCCTCTGTGTTCACGGGTTATATTTGCACTGATGTAATTATCACTTCTGCTCATTTGTAAATCTATTATGAATATGACAGCATTCAGTGTTACCTATGGTAAGTTGTCAATTACCATTATTGCTCTGTCACCTGACAGATAATCTGTATATATACCATGAGCAGCTATGACTGTTATTCTGTAGTTTAAAAAGCTACAATTGAACCCTACTTGCAAAGCAATTCCTAAGCTCCCCCACCATCAGTTTACATAAAAAGGACTTGAGTCCTTTCTGAATTTTTTACTTCATCATTTTTGTAGGGAAAGAATCATACGGGAGGCAGTATAGTGCAGTGGTTTAAGGCTCTGAGCTGCAAATCTGGAGACCTGGGTTTAAATCCCACAGCCCCCACTTGCATACTGTGTGACCCTGAGCAAGTCACTTAGCTTCCCTGTGCTCCCAGGTTACACCTGTAAGCAAGCTTTCAGCTTAGTGTGTCTCACCTAGTTAAACAACTGGGGGGAAAAAAAAATCTGTGAATTGAGAAGCTGACAGCCAGAAACCTTTCCCTTTGTGCTCCACCCACGTGCTCATACATTTTGTTTAAATCAATGGGGCAGATTTTAAATTGCATTTCAGAGTGCCACTGGATTTAAATCCATGCCAGCACTCAACTAACAAGGCTCTTATTAGTTGAGTGGTGGCACTGAGTTAAGCCCTCAGGCACTCTAAAATATATAAAAATGCAATGTAAAATCACCCCTATTAAAATCAAAAGACCATGTCCCAGCGCTTTAGAAACTCGTACGTCACAAAACATGTGCGTGGTGGCAGCATGGGGCGGACCTTTCACTTCAGTGTACCAGGAAGGGGAAAAGATCTGCCTGCCGGCTTTTGTACACTGGGTCAATTGTTGCTCTTTAAAGCTCTATTAAACTGCAAGAAACACTTGGCATAGACAAATGCTTGTTTTACACTTTTATTTTATTCATTTTGTCAAAATAATAGAAATTCCTCTGTCTGGGGAACAAAAACATTGTGTACATATACCACATAGAATAAAGGTACTAATAACATTGTGGAAGAAAGAGTATTCCTCAGATTTTCAAACCACATAGGCAAGCTACCAGATATTAAAGTAAATTCATTCCCCTCTGCTATTAGAATAAGCAGCTGAACTGCAGCAACCAATTAAAATCAACAGAATGCACCCCAAAAAACAAAAATGTATGAGCACGGTTAAGTGCAGGGTACCAGGAAGAGGATGGCTGGAAACACAGAATTTGACGGCAGATAAGGACCGCTTGTCCCACCTAGTCTGCCCATTTCCCTACCTAATGGATAAGCTGCAGATCCTAGTTAACCAACAGCTTACTTCCTCCTACCCCCACTAGGACTGCCTTATGTCTGTCCCATATGCATTCTTGAATTCCTCCACTGTTCTTGACTCCACGACCTCCTCAGAGAGGCTGTTCCAAGCTTCTACAATCCTCTCCGTGAAAAACTACTTCCTCACATTACCTCTGAGCCATCCCCCCTCTATCTTCAAATTGTGCCCCCTTGTTCTTGCACATCTTTTTTTCTGAAAGATGCTACCCTCTTGGACTTTGTTGATTCCCTTGAAAGTTTCTATCATGTTCCCTCTCTCCCTTCTTTCCTCAAGGATATACATATTAAGCTCCTTTAGTCTTTCTTCGTATGTCTTCTAGTGCAGACCCTGCACCGTTTTGGTTGCCCTCCTCTGGACAGCCTCCACTCTGTCTCTTTGGGGTCTCCAGAACTGCACACAGTACTCCAGATGGGGTCTCACCAACTGTCTGTACAGAGGGATAACAACTTCTTATTTTCTACTACTGATGCCTCTTCCTATGCATCCCAGTATCCCCGCAGCCTTCCTTACTGCCTACTCACACTGCTTGCCCACCTTTAGGTCATCTGATATAATTACCTCCAGGTCCCTTTCCATTTTTACTGTTGTCAGTATCTCACCCCCCACTGTGTACTCTTCTCCTGGGTTTTTGTTTCCCAGGTGCATTACCTTGCACTTCTTTGCATTGAATCTGAGCTGCCATACATCTGACCATTTCTATAACCTTGCCAAGTCCCTTCTCATCCTTTCCACTCCATCTTGTGTATCAACCCTGTTGCAGATCTTTGTGTCGTCCGCAAAGAGACATACTTTTCCTTCCAGTTCCTCTGCAGTGTCACTTATAAAGACATTAAAAAGGACCGGTCCCAGTACTGAACCCTGCGGTACCCCACTAGTATGCATCCTTTCTTCACTGTGGACTCAGTTTACTACTACCCTTTGCGTCCTGTTGTCTAGCCAAAACCACCTTGGGACCCACTCCAAGGCTGGCTAACTTGTGTATTAATCTTTTGTGTGGGACTGTATCAAATGCCTTGCTAAAATCTAGGTAGGCCATATCCACAGCCTGTCCTTAATCTACTTTGGTCACCTAGTCAAAGAAATCTATTAGATTTGTCTGACACGACCTTCTCATCATGAATCCATGCTGCCTTGGGTACTGTGCCCCACTGGCCTCTAGGTACTCAACAATTCTTTCCTTCAGAAGTGATTCTATCATTTTCCCTACCATTGAGGTCAAACTAACTGGTCTGTAGTTTCCTGCCTCTGTCCTGCTCCCACTTTTGTGAAGAGGAATCACATCTGCCCTCCTCCAGTCCTCAGGTACCATCCCATCCTCGCATGATTTGTTAAAGAGAGTAGTCAGCGGTGTCACTTGTTCTACCCTTAGTTCTTTTAGAATTCTTGGGTGAATCCCATCAGGCCCCATTGTTTTGTCCACCTTCAATTTTATTAGTTCTTTCAGAACCCTTTTTTCTGTAAATGGACTAGAAACGACCCCCGTCTTCAGAGTGTTTCTCTTGTTTGGTTTAGGTACCTCCCCCTCCTCTTCCTTTGTGAATACTGAGCATAAATATTTGTTCAGTATCACTGCTTTTTCACTGTCACCCTCTACCCACATTCCCTCCCCTTTATTAAGCCTCAGTATCCCTCCTTTGGTCTTTCTTCGCTCCCTAATGTACCTATAAAAGGTCTTATCCCCCTTCTTAACAGGGTTGGCTATCCTTTCCTCGGTTTGGGCCTTTGCTATTCTGACTGCCTTCCCTGCCTCTTTCTGCTTTAACTGATAGTTCTCTGTCCTGCTCCTTCTTTGTTTCCTTACATTTCCTGAATACCATCATTTTCTCCTTAACCTTCTCTGCCACCTCTTTTGAGAATCATAGCGTTTTTTTCCTTTGTTGTGTTTTGTTGATTTGCTTTTCACAAAGGCTTGTTGCCTCTGTGATGGCTGTTTTTTTTTTGTTATATTCTTTATTTTTCAGGTCAGTATTACAGCAGGAATACATTTGTACAGCAATGTCTTTGTTCAGAATATACATATACAGTGGAAGTTCATGTGTTACAGGACATTCTAACCAGTTTATACCATTTGTACAAACCACTTCGGATATATAATGTCCATTGGCAATATATAATTGATAATGAGGTACCCGGGAGAAGAGAGACACAGGCATCAAGGAGCTCATCTCATCAGGGGATAAATGAATCATCCAATGGGGAAATATAGAAGACCCAAGACCTCCAATAAATTTCCAGCTGGGGGATGCGGTCAGCTCTTTTAGCAAAGAGTCATTCCAGATAATAGATCTCTGACACTATAGAGTGCCAGTGAGTCAAAGTTGGGACTGTGGACTTCCGCCATAAGCAGGTGATCACCTTCTTAGCTGCAGCCAAGTATAAATAGGGTTTGCTTTTTTTTTGGAGGTACTAAACTCTCTTCCCCTATGTATAACAGAATCATCTGATGTGTTAAAACCAAATTTGTGTCAATTAATAACTGGAGACTCCTGGCAATTTATTTCCAATAAAGGGAAATTTTCAGGCATGAACAAAAAATATGGGAGGTACTAGCCCTCACCTGCCCACATTCTCTCCAATACTTTCCTGGGTTTCCAGGTAGGAATTTGGCCAGTTTATCTGGAGACATAAAGAAATGCATGCGACACTTCCAAATATATTCAAGCCAATAGGCAGCTGAAGAAGCCTACATAGACAGAATGATTGGCTCCAGCTATTTATCATATGTAATCTGAGTATTTAATTCCTTATTCCACTTAATCAGAACATTCTCTGTGGTCTGCTTCCAATTTTCCCTCAAGGCTCTATAAAACTGACCAATTAATTGTGTTGGAAGTTTTCCCTCAATTGCCTCAATTATCAGATTCATAAAATTGGGCTTTGGGAGGAAGAACACCGAGTGAGGCCCAAATCCATGAATAATGGCGTACCTGCAGAAATCTGAAGTGATGTGAAGGAAATCCAATTTAGACTGCAGGAGGCGAAGGGCGTCACCCCATATATATCTAGAAATTGGTAAAACGTTGAAAGGCCTAATCTACGCCACTCCTCATAAGTATGTCTTGTCTGGCTGCTATGAACTGTTTTTCCTTAGTCACCAATCGAAAATAAAAAAAAGAGCCCTGCAAGTTCCCGGGCTGACCTAAGCTCATACCATATTTTTAGTATATTCCGGGTCCCCACACGTGAGGTCCCTTAAAGACGGAATGGAGTCTAATGGAGAAAACAAAACAGGGAATATATAGTAAAGGTCATTCAGAATAAATTCAATTAATTTCCACTGGGGCATAGTATGTCTATTAAGCCAAATAAGAATGACCTTAGATGTCGTGGCTCTGTGGTATTCTTTTCAGTTAGGAAGGTTTAAACCTCCTTTGGCAATAGGTAATTGTATGGATGACCACTTTATCCTTGGGTGTTTCCCAGCCCAGACAAACTTGGAGAATATTCTCTCCCAGAGAAAAAAGTAGAATCTGGATGGAATTAAAGGTAAAGTTTGAAAAAAAATAAAATCTTCGGAAACACCATCATTCAAATTGTCTGAATACGCTGATGAAACGATAAGTGCAGGTGTGCCCACCTACTCATTAGTTGTTCTATGGCTAAAGTCACAGGCTCCAAGTTCAGGAGCTCCAAAAGTTCCAGGTCTATGGGAACAACTCCCAGATATCAGATTCCATTATTTCGCCTTCTAGCTGGTAATAGAGCACTCAGAGCCTGAGACTGAAAAATGTTGAGAGGTAAAATCTCTGTCTTTTGAATATTAATCTTATATCCAGCAACCTCCGAGAATCTCTCCATCACCCCTAGAGTGGCCAGGACCAAGCTTTCAGGGTCAGCAATATATCGTCCGCATATAATGAGAGTAAATTCTCTCCCCCCCCACCCAGAGGTATCCCATGAATGTCAGCATTTCACCTAATGGCCTCTGCCAGTGGTTCAATATATAAAGCAAACAAAAGTGGCAAGAGTGGGAAACCCTGCCTGGTCCCCCTGCCCAGATGTATCCTATCTGATAACTGGCCATTCACCTTGATATATGCCTTTGGAGACGTGTATATCCTCTGCAGCAGGGAAATAAATTTGCCTGGAGACCCGAACTCAGAGGGTCCTCCAGAGGAACATTCAACTAACCTGGTCAAAAGTTTTGTCAGCATCCAAGCTGATAAAGGTTGCCAGGATATTTCTCTTATTCACATAATCAAGGAGATGCACTGTCCTTCGGATATTATCTGAAGTTTGTCGGTTCTGGACAAACCCTGATTGATCTGAATTCACTAGCTCGGGGATCAATTCCTCTATTCTATGGGTCCATATAGACATACACAATTTATAATCCATATTGAGTATGGATATTGGTCTATATGAGGTAACTAAATCTGGGGGTTTACCTCGTTTCAACACCAGAGAGATATTAGTATAATCCAAGGGAGGAGGGAGATACTCCCTCCTGAATCTCCTGAAATATCTTAACCAATACAGAGGCAATCTGTTTATATAAAGTTTTATACCACTCTGCTGGCATTCCATCAGGGCCTGGGGTTTTTAAGGTTTTACTATCTGTCACCACTCTTAAGTTATTCCAACCTAATTGGGGTCTTCAGTCTCTCTGCCACATCTTCTGGCAAACGGGGGGGGGGGGAGAGAGTGAAGGAGTGAAAAAACTTCTCCAAATTACTTGGGTCAGTAGGCATGGGGCTGCATATGCTGGGAATAATAATTCTTAAAGCAAGCTTTTATTTGCTCTGTGTGGGTTACTCAGGTACTAGATATTAAATCAGTTAAGTGCGAAATGTATGTGGCTGTCCACTGCCCTCTTAATCTTCTAGCCAAGTTCCGAGCCCCTTCAGAACCTCCCTCAAACCTATATGACTTCAGATAAAACAAAGCCTGCTGTGTTTTCTCATCTAAAAGCTTCTGCAGACTAGCCTTTGTTTGCTTCATTTGTATCCTAATCTCTTCAGTTGTAGGGACATGAGCCTATAGGTCTCTCAATTCACCATGAAGCTTAATATATTGCCTTTGCAAGATTTTTTCCTAGCCGCTACATAGGCTATGATCTCCCCACGAATCACAACCTTAAGTGTGTCCCACCGCATAGATGTGGAGAACTCTCCTCCTGAGTTTTCCGCAATTACCTGAGCAATTTTAGCTTTGAAACTATCTCTAAAGGCTCTATCCCTTAAAAATGAGGTGTTCAGACGCCACCTGGTGGTTTTCTTAGGAATTTTAAAGTCTAGTTTCAAAAATAGGGTTGAATGATCAGAAAGGAATCTGGGACCAACTGTCAGGTCTTGTAAGTAATCCGTATTTTCCTGGGTAATAAAAAAATAGTCCAATCTGGAATGGGAGTCATGACAAGGAGAATAAAATGTGTATCCCCTTGTCGATGGATAAAAAAACCTCCAGACATCAGTCATGGCCACTGCTTCCACCTTAGTCCGGAAATATTTCAGGGCTGGGGAAGATCTATGTTTATGCGGGGAGGATGGATCTAAGTGGGGGTTCAAGGTAAGATTAAGATCCCTACCCATAATCAAACATCCCTGAAGATTGTCTATTAATTTGCCAAAGAATCGTTTCAATACTGCTACTGGCATCATTGGAGGAAAATACACATTTACCAGTGTTACCTGTTTCCCAAACAATGTCCCCTTAAGGATCACATACCGTCCCTGAGGATCAGTGAGCTGTGAGGACAGGTGAAAAGGGGAGGTCCAAGAAATCATAATTGCAACCCCACCGTTTACCCTTAGGGAAAGACGAAGCATAAACCTGATACCACCCCCCGATAACTTAAAGTGCTCCACATCTGTCAAATGGGTCTCCTGTAAATATATGACAGCAGATAGATGTTTCCTGAGATATTGAAGGAGTCTTGCTCTTTTGATCAGGTTATTCAACCCATTTATATTAGGGACAGCCCTAATTATTTGGGTACGCCATTATAGGAGACTATGCTGCATTAGGACCTCCCCTTGCACCCCTAATTCAACTGTAGAACAAGAGAGTGTAATTTGGATCCACTAAAAAGAAACATTATAATACATTTCCTTCAGCTTGATTCTGGGCCCCCTGTTCCCTGTCTCACCCCCTTCCCCAAGAGCGAGTTCACCCATGTAAATCTTTAATCTGAACATTACTGTCAACCCTGCTATCCTGCTGTAGCTGTAAATGCAACTGGAAAAATGGAGCAACTTTTTTTTTTTTTTTTTTACATATTTTAAATGTGTTAGTCTGTACTAACTGTATAACTAACTGTGTGGACCAAAAGTCGAGGAGAAACCACACCTCAAGACATGAACTATGTACATCAACTACGACTTCCAAGGTAGTGGAGATTCTTTATATTCTCCCTAAATGTTCCTCCAGACCAACAGAAGGAACCAGAGTAGTCCGGGTGCATACTGCTCTCGGGCCTCCAGAGGGTGTAAATTCCCTCTAAGGTTAAAACAAAAAATGGCCAGGATGTTAAACTGAATTCCAAAAATAAACCAAAATATAATACTTTGCTGCCCTTTTAACTCAAACATAAGCCTTAAAGCCTGACGGTTATCACAGGCTCCCCCCTCAACTTCAGATTATTATTTTCTTTAATAAACTTTTGGCTATCATACATATCTCCTATTATTTATACACTAAACCCTCCTTCTTTCTCCTTCATTTACTTTTCCTTTTAGATATAAAACCACACATATTGGCTCGAAACTGATATAACAAGGTTCCATTGTAAGCCTATTTATACCAGCCTGAAATTGTCCCAGCGCAACGTCTCGGATTCAGGCCTCGGCCTCAGATAAAGTCTCTGCAGTTAAAATCTCCAGAGGTCTATCTATAGACTAGGTTCACTAAGCACTTCTCTGTGTTTTTCTAAATTTAAGTCAGGTTCCACCATGGGTAGGTCTGCGACATGTAGCGAGTCGGCTCTTCAGACTGTCCAGTCTCTGCTCTCCAGCTAGTCGACGCTCTTCACGTGGAGTCACTGTCTGCCATCTGGGTAACCTCGGCGAAACCGTAGGTCTTAACTCGGTCCTCCTCTTAATCTGGATCCCCATTTTGAGAAGCTCTTCTGCAGAGTGAAATTCCTTCCTGCCTGTCGGATGCTGTACAATGAGACGAGCAGGGTAAGGGGGTGGAAAACTTAATATTTGCCTCTTTCAGAACTGGGAGAATGTCAGCATAAGCCCTCTGATTCCACATGGTTTGGGGGGCATAATCGTTGTCTAAGTAAATTTGTGTCTCTCCGAAGAAAATCTTCTCCTTGCGCCATGCTGCTGTCAGGATCTTTTCTTTTACTGCATAACTGAGGAAGCGGAGTATAATTGACTGAGGTCTAGCATTTGGATCATTAGGGCGTGGGCCTAATGCCCTGTGGGCTCGCTCTAATTCCAATGGCATGTCCGAGGGCAATTCTAAGGCTGTTCTCAGAACAGCTGTGATAAAATCTGAGAGATACTGACCTTCTGAGCCCTCCGGAATACAGTAGATTCGTATGTTCTTACGTCGGGCCCTATTCTCCGCCATCTTCTTGTCCAGAGTGGAGAAGGTCATATTGATCTTGCAGTTCGTGTAAAGACTCTTCTATATCATCCACCCTATTTTCTAACACAGTGACCTGCCTCTCAGTGGAATCTGTTTGTTGTTCTAAATTCACCACATCCCTTTGCAGCTCCCCATACATGTCTTATTTCCGCTCGGAATGCCAGCAGTTCTTTGTATATTGTATCAAGCTTCACTCATTTGTTCTTTATTTTGCCATGGGCTGAAGTAATCGGTTCAGAGATTTCAGACCGGGCCACTGAGAACTCAGAGTCAGAGGCCTCCCAGGCCGATATCGCGGCCGCTGGATTAATTCTGTCCCGCTTTCTTCTGTGTACGAGTAAGCAGTTTTTGGATCATTTTAGCCGTATTCCCTGCAGCTGTACTTCTTTCTAGATCTCAAAGTCACTAAAACTCGGTGGATGCTAGGGATTTAGTGGTGGTGGTGGTGGGGGGGGGGATCACGGAGCTCTCAACTAAACCGCCATCTTGGTTATCGGCTCCACCGGAAGTCTGTGATGGCTGTTTTGATTACTCCTCATTGTTCCTCCACCCCTCCTTCTTGCCTGTTTGCTAGTGCTTTTTCTGAGGCACTCTCATTTTCCCAAAGTCAGCCCTCCTAAAGTCCAATACTCTTGGCTTTTGTATGGCTTGATTGTATGGCTGTGTTTATTGTGAACCACAGTTTGGTGGTCGCTTGTTCCCAGATGTCTACCCACTTCTAAATCTGAGATTCTTTCTCCATCCCCATTTGAGAGTACCAGATCTAAGACTGCTCCCTCCTGAGTGGGCTCCAATACTAGCTGTCTGAGGCATGCCCCTTGTAGGGCATCAGGAATGACCCTGCTCTTGGATGTGCCTGCAGCAAAGGTGCTCCAGTTAACATCTGGCATATTCAGGTCCCCCATCAACAATATCTCCCCTTTTTTCTGCCATTCTAAGGATGCCTTCTATCATTTCCTTGTCCATTCCCTCCCCCCTGAGATGGGGGTCTGTATACAACCCCCATGCGGAGTGTGGTGCCATTTCCTGTCTCCAGAGTGACCCAGAGTGCTTCATCCGCTCCCTGTTTACTCTTTAGTTCTGTTGCTTTGATCCCTTCCTTCACATAGAGAGCTACTCCTCCTCCTCCTCGTTTACCCTCCCTGTCCCTCCTGTAGATTGTGTATCCTGGTATGTTGTATGCAGTATCCTAGCTTCTTAATACAAGAATGTACAATCCCATCCCCTATAAAACAAACAAATAATACGATGACAGCAAAAAGTAGGAAACAAGGGGGCTAGCCTGCTGGTGCAGCGTTACTGCTGCAGCACTGACAACCCAAAGGTCGGGAGGCGACCTTGGGGAGTTGGAAAATTCGGCGGGGGATTAGTGTCCCAAGGACTGCTCTCCTCCTCCGGGAGAGAGGGGTCAGTGGCTAGCGTTATCCTGGCTCTAGTGGTGGCTGGGGGCAGAAGCTGCAGACACCAAAGCATGCGTACCACTGCCACTGGACACCATTTCCTCTGCGCTGGGGAGAAAAGCGAAAATGGACAGCGGCAGGGCAGGATAACATCGACCCCTCGCAGGCTATGCACCCAAGCTACAGAGCCCTCTCCCGGAAACTGGATCCTGACCATCAGCAGGCAGGAGCCGCCAACCTCAGCCACGGGGGCAAGCTGTGAGGGCAGATGGGGATGGAAGGAAGTTCCTGGGATCCTGGGTGATGGGGGAGAGGAGTGAAACGACCAGCCCACCCCAGTAGGACAGGGGAAGGAGGGGACTGGAAACCAGGTTTGTTTAAGTCCTTTGTAGGTAAGCTAACAGTGAGGTGGGGGGCTCAGGGACTGCACTAGAACTAGTGCTCTTTAGTTTGCCATTTGTTATTAAGGCAGTGTGATCTAGTGGTTAGGGCACCGACCTGACAACCAGTAGATCACTGGGTCAAACCCCACTACAGCCAATTCACTCACTGTGACCATGAGTATGTTACTGAACCTCCCAGTGTTCCAACTCACCCAGCTGTGAAAATGCAGAGAAACAGTACCTCACTTAAAATTAGATGCTGCATCTTAGCTGGGCTATCCTGGGCAAATAAGCTTTTTTATTTTGTTTTAAACTTTCTTTACTGGTCATTTCAAATTGATACAGCTCAAAGTGTTTCAAACCAGGTTACATTCATAATTAATAATCCATTCATACATCCACAATTTTGCCTTTCGTAGACTTCAACCCTATCAGTGCTACACAGACTTTTGGGTTTACAGTAAGGGATCTAAATGTATATAGTCAAGATACTGTGTCAGTCTGTCTGGTTTTGCCAATATTATCAGTTAAATTGAAAAGGTTAATTATCATGTCAGCTGAAATGTACATCTTAGTTTCTTTATGCATTCGCCAGTTCATGTTTACAAAAAGAAAAATTACATAGTCACTGCAATTCTTGATTTTCTAGGAATATCTTTACCATTGATTCACACCAGTGGGTTCTGACTCAGAGGTGCTAGGACCCTGCGGGAGCCAGAACTTTTCAGGAGGGCTGGCGCCGAGGCAAGCTATGTGCATGCGCAGTGCCACGAGGGTGAGCTCATACTGTCAGATCTTGGTGCATGGCCCAACAGCAGCACAGGCTTACCACGGCCCCAGCCCTCAACTGCCTCAGTACCTTCTTTACCAAGGAGGTGTAGCATTACCTACTAACACTTAACTTAAGGGCATAACATAGCCCTTTTGACCCACATAAGAAGAGTCAACACACCAGTAACACAGTATCTTTGCAGCCCATACCAAGAATATGGGATGAAGATCAACAAAAAGAGTGAAAGAGCCCAGGGGATGGTGTGTGTGTGTGTGAATCAATGAAGAAGATATTCCTAGAAGATGATGAATTATGGTGAGTATGTAATTTTCTATCTTCCAGGAAATCAGTCTTCACCACTGAGTCACATCAATGGGTTAGAGTACCAAGCTCAGGCAAAAAAAAAAAAATCTCCCCGACCAGGGCAGGAGGAGTCGAGGCTCACTCAGGACAATGTCCATTAAGGATGGTCCCTGCCAAAAGGAGGTGTGTTGCCTGGCATGGACATCCAGGGCACAGTGCTTGACAAGGGTGTGCACTATGCTCCAAGTTGCAGCTCTGCAAATATCACCAACAGGAACAGGGCTAATATCTGCCAGGGATGTGGCAACCACTCTGGTGGAGTCTGCATATACCTGGCCTTCCAACCTGACCTGGGCCACAGCATAGCAGTGACGAAGGCTGTTGATAATCCAAGCAGAAATACATTTGATTGTAGTGGCTATCCCATCTGATTATCAAGGGAAACAAGAAGGAAGTCCGTAGTTCTGTCTAGGTAGAAATGAAATTTACGTACCTACTCTAATTCTTGATCTTCCCTTGTATCTTCACCATTCATAACTGCCGGGTATAAGCAGGAGGCGCGCACCTGCTCAGGAGCTTTTTTTTTGTGTGTGTGTGTGTGTGTGTGGGAGAGTCAGTGCCACCCATGAGGCTGACATACTACATAGTGCTAGCAGGTTGGCTGTTAGGTCCTGCTGACTCCTCCCCCACTCCAGTTCTGTTTTGCCGGAGAGAGGAAAAAGGTGGGACAGCGAAAATTAAGATGAGGCAAGGGATAGGAAAAGGAAAGGATATAAACTGAAAAACGAATAAGCTGGCCAGAGGGGGAAGTAGGATTCACTATCTGGACTTTAGGGTAACAGCCCCTGGGCGGCAGCACAAGAGAGTCAGAGAAAGAGAGGGAAAAGAACACGTAAGAGAGGAAAGATAGAAGATAGAGGGAGAAGATGAGACACCGCCACCATGCTAATCCAGAAGACTGCTGGCTTCTCTTTATTCTCAAAACCTGGGAGGTATGAAGACACAGGTGCAAGGATCCAGTCAGGCTCCAGAAACCACTGGACATAGGTCCAGAACAGGAGAGTCTGAGATGGTCTTGGAGAATATAAAGCATGGTGGTGTCTGCTCCCTCCTGCCCCTAAATCCACATTCGGGATGACTGTCCTGGAGCATGGCCCTCTCAAGCCTGCCACTTTAGGGCTTAGTGGGGGGCCTCTAATCAGGAGAGGACCCTGTCCAGAAATGAACCCTATATATGGAGGGGACAGAGAGAAAAGGAGGGGGGGTGACCCATGGGCTCTTCTGCAGGATGTTCCAATGGAGTCCCTACCTTTTTAATTTTTTCTATTGAGTCGGCAACGGACCAGCTGGATCCGTACCAAGTCACGGAAGGGACCCCACAGTACACCCAACTGAGAACCCCAGGGAGTTCCCTCCAAGACCGGGGCAAAGACCCTACTCGCCACCCTCCTAAAGTTGGGCGCACTGTGACATAGAGAAGGAAACAAAGGGCCCTGAAGCACCAGGAGGACTCTACCCCCCGGTTGGCCTTGTAGAGGGGGAAGGCGAGCAGGGTGGAGGCGGCGCCCAGAAGCTGAGGCCCAAGAGAGGAAGGTGGGAGGGAATCAGTAATGAATGGTGAAGATACAAGGGAAGATCAAGAATTATGGTAGGTACATAATTTTCATATCTTCCCTATGTCAATCTTCACCATTCATTACTGCTGGGTGAGTACCAAGCCCCCGGAGGGGACCTGGCACTGCCCTGAGGGAACAGATTCCCTCAGTCTCCTGCGGGGGAGATGCAGGAGGGGGAGATCCTTTTAACCATTTTAATCATACATGGTCTACGGCTGTTCAGTGCGAGGCGGTGTCCCCTGTGACCAGGGGGACGGAAGACGCCCCTGTAAATTCCTCCTTGCCCTACGTGAAAAGAGACGGGTCCCCTGGAAGGCGGAGGAAATCACCCTATGCCGGGCCACAGATGATAATCTTGATAGGCGAAGCCATGCCGTCTGCCTAATGTAGATCACTGTCCCTACCAGTCTGGAAGCCACCTCACTGGCATCATACGATGCCCTTGCCTGTTGCCTTGCAAGCTCCATACCCTGTGCAGACAGGGTGATGGCCTGCCTAGATTCCTCCGTATCAGGCAACAATGCTAATACCTGTGCCAGCATTAACCATATATGACTGTTGTAGGCAGCGTGATAAGTCTGATGTGCTGTGCTGCAGAGCAGCACATGAGATGAAGGGAAAAGTACAGTTACGCAAGACCTTACCGTAACAGTAGATCTTCGAGAACAGCTCTTGCAGCAGGTTACACCATAAGGACTGAAGCCGGCAGGCAGCAGGACCCCACGGAAAACTTCTAGCTAGCTATACTAAGCGGGGGACTGCCTCCGATGCTGGCCCCCCCCAGACATCCTACACATCATAAAACGGGCGGTCCCCCAGCACACCTCAGTTCTCCCGCTGGAGAGTCCCAGCATAACGATGTGATTCAGAAGGGGTGACCGAGGATCTGCTTCCAGAGGAAAACTAATAAATCTGATGCGTCCGAGACGCTCCGAATTAGAACCAAACCTCCTGAGGGGAAGGTGGGAGGGAAACTACCTGCTGCAAAAGCTGTTCTCGAAGATCTGTTACGGTAAGTTCTTACGTAACTGTACCATCTTACTTCGAGAGGAAGCTCTTGCAGCAGGTTACACCACAAGGACTGATTCCTAAGCAGTAAGGGTGTAATACTTACGCAGTCGGGATGAGTCCAACTGAGGGTGTTCTGCCAGGAAAGGCTCCTCCCTCGGGGCTCTATACAGCCTATTCGATTTCTTAGGAAATGCTGGGGTGGTAGAGGGATGCTTCCAAGTAATCCTGCTAAGGTCTTGGAAGGTATCCACAAGAGAAGGGACCCCTAGAGGATTTGGCTTCTGCCTCGGAAGAATAAAAGTAACAGGCTTACTGGATTTCCAATGGTGTTGGGCGGATCAGAGTTAGGATGAAGGCTGGAGAAAGTGGCATCGACAGACGAAGGCCTATGGCACAAACAAAATTTGTTTACTCGTACAGCAGGTGCAACCTTGATGGCGGGAGAAACAGAACTGGGATGGAGGAGGAGTCCATAGCTATACCCGCCCCCCAGTGGGTCCACCAAGTGGACTGTAGTGCCAGAGGGGACAGGACCGAGCCGCCCATTAGCGGGGATGGCAGATTTGCAGCTGTAAGTCCCTTGGGGGCAGGGATGTGCAATCATGGCCCGTGTCAGCCCTGCCAACCCGTATGTAGAGGCACCGACAGTGGTGGTACTCTGGCCTCCAGCAGGGGTCCATCTTGTGTTGGGCGCGACCCCGAGAATAGGAGAGCAGTCAGGCGGACGCTCCATCCTACTCCCCTGGCCGACCCTCTGGCACCTGGATCTGTTACCAAACCCGGGTTGTTGGTGTCACAGATGGCAGCTATGCTTCTGCTCCAGCGGGCTGGCTATTTTATTTTTTTAAGCCACTGCCTTATTTTGTGTGTGAGCTGTTACAGTTATCAATTTGACACACACTGGACTGCTAATGCTCATGTTACCAAATACTTTCACAGTATGCAAACAAATCTTTTTTATTGCAGCACTGCAAACCCAATCTTTTAAATCGCACTGCTACCAACCAGATTTGTCACAAATGCACTCCACAGGTCAGACGCTGCCTAGCGAGCTGGTCCAGATTTCCAGTGTGGAGGGCTTCAAGAGAGGGTGGACAGATACAGAAAGGGGTATCGAACACTGGGAAGGGCTCCAGGTTCCCAACAGGGGATCTGAGGTTCGACAGACTCAATAGACCATAAGGCCTAATCTGCTGCCATTTAGTATGTTAGAATTATGGCACCTTGAAGCCAGATACAGCTCTCTCTCTCTACATCCCCCCCACCTCCCAAATATCAAGAGCCAGGTATATTTATACTTACTAGGGAATTTTATGCTAGTGGGGAAAAAAAGCAGTCACCAGACTATGGTTCATGACACGTGCCAACATTAATACAGTGGGAAGACCTTATTTGAACATTTACCATATGGAAAAACTAACGGCTCAATTACAAAAACAGGACGTCCAACATCAGAACAGATGGAAATGAAAATTACGTACCTACCGTAATTCTTGATCTTCTTGGACGAGTCTCCACCACTCATTCACACTAGTGGGATTAGCGCCGGAGGCACTAGGACTCATCGGGAGCAAACTTTTTTGCCGGAGGGTCTGGGCGAGAGATGGCGCTGAGACACGCGCAGCAGCTTGAGCGGTAATGACTATCTCGGGCGCCGACCCTCCAACCGCCTCAGTACCTTTTACCAAGGAGGTGCAGCGCATTCAACGAAAGAGTAAACTAATATTAAAAACACGGACATAAGATAGTCCGTGACGCACCGTGTAAGAAGGGTCAGCAAAGAAGTCCTCACGGCCCAAAGATTTGAGGGAGTGAAGACCAACACAGCGTGAGCTCGGGATGGAGGAGGAATGAGTGGTGGAGACTCGCCCAAGAAGATCAAGAATTACGGTAGGTAATGCATTTCTCATATTCTCCTGGACACAAGTTCCACCACTCATTCACACTAGTGGGAGAGTACCAAGCTGATAATCCCCCAAAAGGGCGGGCAGGAGAGCCAGAGCTCACGCCTAAGATAGAAGCCCATTAAGGATAGTTCTGCCGATGCGGAATGTCGCCTGGCATGAACATCCAGTGCATAGTGCTTAAGGGTATGCATCACTGAGCTCCAGGTGGCGGGCGCTGCAGATATCTGCAATTGAACATTGCGAATTTCCGCTAGGGATGCTGCACACCGCCCTAGTAGAGTGAGCGACACTCTACCTTCTAATTTAACTTTGAGCCATGGAATAGCAATGTCGTCGGCATGCCACTAACCATGATGAGATGCATCTGATAGCGACAGGTTGACCCAGCCGGTTGTCGCTGGAAGAAACAAAGAGTTGCTGAGTCTTATGACATCCTTGGTTCTATCTAAATAGAACCGCAAGGCTCTCTTTAACATCCAAGGAATGAAGAGCTCGCTCCCTTCATTTGGAAATCAGCTATAAGCGGAAGTACCAGAGGTTGGTTTAGATGGAATTCTGACACAACCTTGGGAAGAAATTTAGATGAGTACGGAGAACTACCTTGTCTTTATGGAATACAGCATACGGAGGGTCCGTAACCAGGGCATGTATCTCAGAGACCCCGTGGCTGAGGTAATGGCCACCAGGAAGGCAGTCTTCCAGGTAAGAAATTTCAGCTCACAGGTAGCTAGGGGTCTCGAAGGCTTCCGAGAGTGAGCAGTCCAGCACCAGGTTGATGTCCCAGGCTGCAACTGACGCTTAATAGGGGTCTGGTATGAAGAATCCCTCTTAAGAAATCTCTTCATTATAGGTAACTGAGCCAGAGTCAAGGATGAAACCGCTCATGGAACGCTTGAGATGGCACTAAGGTGAATTCAACTGTGGAGTACTGAAGACCTGAGTTAGATAGGTCCAAAAGATACTCCAGAACCTTGTCAGGAGGACAGGAAAAGGGATTCCAAGAGGACTTGCTAATAATCAGAGAGAAAACGTTTCCATTTGACACGTACGCTTTTCTCGGTGGCTGGCTTCCGAGCAGCCAGAAGGATGTCCGAGACTCTACGAGAGACGTTGGAACCGATTCTACTTTATCTCTTCAGGAGCCAAGCATGAAGGTGAAGGATTTCAGGTTGGGATGGACCAACGAATCCTGGGTCAAAAGATTGATTTGGTAAGGAAGTGGTCTCGAGAGGCTGCCAACATACTGTTGAGTAGAGGAAACCATAAGTTGCCGAGGCCAGGAGGGAGCAATGAGAATCATCGTGGTCCCGAGACTGCAAATCTGAGGAGTACTTCTGGATTAGAGAAAGCGTGAAAGGCGAAGAAAGCGCTTTGTCCACCGCAGCATGAACGCATCCTGACAGAAAATGCCAGGCCCTGGATTTCTGGAGCAGAAGAGAGGCAGTTTTATGCTGAGTAGGGATGCAAAAGGTCCAGGTCTGAGTTTCCCACTCTTTGAACACGGACCTGAAGCACGGGTTGGGTCGAGAGACCACTCGTGAGGGTCTGCTCTGCTCTGCTGAGGTGATCTGCTAGGTCGCTTTGTATACCTGGCAGATAAACCGCTTGAATCAGAGACTTGTGCCCAAGCACCACTCCCACACCCTCATTGCTTCCTGCAAAGGGATAAGAATGAGCACCGCCTTGCTTGTTGATGTAATACATCACAGCTTTGTTGTCCGCTTGAAGGAGAATGTTCTTGTGACAAAGGACATCCTTCAGAGCTTGGATCGCATAGAGGACCGCTCATCTCCAGGACATTTATGTGGAGATGAGTTTCAACTGAGTCCATACACCTTGAGTGTGGAGGGAGAGACAGTGAGCTCCCATCCCATTAGCGATGCGCCTGTGGTGATGGAGATCTGATGATCCGAAGAGCAAAGGGAATCCTTCCAGGGATTGTTTTGAGACCACCAGGTGAGAGACCTTCAAGGGTCTGGGCGCCACCCTGATGGGGTAAGACTGGGGGGAGAGGGCCTGAGACCACTGAGTGAGAGCATCCATTGGGTGGTTCTCATGCAACCGGCCAGGGGTACAGTGAACACCGAGGACGCCATGAGACTCCAACATGCGCTGCATCGAGAGAGCTGTAATCATTGGTTCTCCCCGATGTAACGGGCCATCCGAAGGATGTCGAATCTTCTGTCCTCTGGAAGGAAAGCCTTCGTGGAAGAGGTGTCTAGAAGCCGCCCCTAAGAAAAGGAGCTCTGGGAGGGCTGCAGTTGAGATTTTTTCAAATTCAGCAGAACTCCCATGGACGTGAGAAGACGAAGAGCTCACACGGCTTCCAAAGTCCCTTATTGGAAGGGCTTGCAAGAAGCCAATCGTCCAGGTAGGGAAACACTTGAGTCCGGCTTTCCTGAGATGCACCGCGAGAACTGCACAACACTTTGTAAAATCTCACAAGGCCGAGGATAGCCCAAAGGGCAGGACTCTGAACTGATAATGCTGACCCAAAGCTACAAACCTGAGGAACTTGAGGTGGGTCGGGTGGATGGGGATATGCTGGTAAGCATCCTGCATATCCAGAGAGACCAGCCAGTCGTGCTGATGCAGCAAGGGTAACAGGGTACCTAGGGAAATCATTTTGAATTTCTCCCTGGGGAGGAATTTGTTCAACTTTCTGAGGTCTAGGATGGGGCGATCCCCCAGATTTCTTTGGAACCAGAAAGTAATGGGAGTAGAACCCTGTGTTCCGTAGGATGCAGGGGCACCAGTTCTATTGCTCTGTTGTTCAGAAGGCCACGGATCTCGCGGTGAGGAGGTCCGATTGAGAGGCCGATAACCTGGGTTGTCGCCGGGGAGGACAATTCGCGGGTTTCAAGAATTGAGAGAATAACCCCCGTGAATTATCCAAGGACCCATTTGTCCGGTTATGGACTTCTACTGGTTGTAGAAGTACATCAGACAACCTCCCACCGGAGGAGAAAGTTCCACCGGCAGTGTGGATGGAACTTGGGCCAACAACTCATAAGGTGGCGCTGGGGGCTGCCCCTGCGCTCTGCTGCGCCTTCTTTGAGGTTGGGCAGGTTGGCTTTTATGGAAGCTTCCTGCCTCTGCCTCGAAGGACTGACGACATGAAACTGACGCTGTTCACATGCCCGCGAGAGGGGCAGGCGGAGGTCTGGCCAATTTGATGGCCGATCTAGTCTTCTGAGTGGCCTCTAAGGCTTGCTCCACCTGAGGGCCAAAAAGATAGGAGCCATCAAAAGGCAGCGCCATTACCTGCTGCTGAGCATCATTCGTGAAGCCAGAAGTACGCAGCCAGGAATGGCGCAGAGTACAAATCCCTGCGGCTGCTGAGCGAGCAGCAGCGTCGAAAGCGTCCATGGCGCGCATACTTAGAGTGGAGGCAGCAAAGACTCTCTTACCTAATGTATCAATCTTACGAGACTCTTTGTTAATAGGTCGAGCTGTAGTAGTTTGAGGAAGAACGACCTTGTCATTCTCTGCCAGGACTACAATAGGATCCGCAAAGGCTTGGGATGCCAAAATAGGACGATCCTTGGGAGCTGAATACTTCTTATCAATGGATTTAGCCACTGAGGGAATAAGAGCAGGAGTATTCCATACCATTTGAGACAGCGTCTCAAAGGAAGGCTGGATCGGAGGAGTCAAACCGTAGGGATCTCCAAGCATGAAGGTACTGGAGTCTTAATATCTTCCCAGGATCGATGTCTGTAGTCTGAGAGAAAGAGTGGATCTCAGGTTCTTCAACAGAGACTTAAAGGACAGGTCCCCACCACAGGCTCTGTAGCAAAGAAAGATCCTGTTTCCTTCACTTCATCACCCAACCGAAGGTCTGGGTCAGGCTCAACATCATCTCCTGATGGTCCAGGAAGGACTGTTTGGACAGGAAAGGAGGAAAATTAGAGAGGAGGAAAAAGCAGAAAACAAGGAGAGTCCCTGAGGGCCCCCGCGCCGGACGGCAAAACAGGCCGAAGACGGCATTGGCGAGGCGCACGGGCGCCGAAGACGTGACGCTGCCCGCAAGCCGCACTGCATAGCCGCGGCGCCACAGACGGCGCCACTGCCGACGGGCGCCATCAACAGCGCTGGGCCGACCAAGCGGCACTGGCCAGATCCGACGGGCACCATTACGAGATTACACAGCCGCAAAACCCACGTTCCCGCAAAACGCGCCAATAAGCTGCCAGATTCGCGGAAGGCGCCGGAAAAGCCCCAGGAACCTGGAAAGCAAGAGAAGGAAAAACAGGAGATAAGGGCATCGGTGTGGCCCCGCGCCGCAGCCATGTGGGGACACTTCCTGGGCGTCGCTGGCACCGGAAGAAGGCGCCGGTGACGACTAGGAAGGTCCAACCGCCCTACCTGATCGCTGGAGGGGCCCGAGGGCCCGAGGCAACCGAGCCAGGCAGAAGAACCAACCTCCGAGCCCATCGCCTCCATAAGAGCGCCCACTGATGAAACTGCTCATCTGGAGCCCTACCTATAGGCGGAGGGGCTCGATGTCGAGGACGACGACACCGGAAGTTGGCGACCAAGAAGGAGACCGCAACTAGCAACGATAACCCACCGTCGATGCGCAGAGATACCAGAGGGCGACCGAGTGATGCCTTCTTCTTTTGACCCAGGGGTCAAGAAGTGAATGGAGGCCGAACGGTGCCGAGAATGCGATCGCTTATTTTATGCCGGGCGGGGACCGCCCATCCCCCGGCATCGGACTGACCGCTGTCGGAACCCCGCTGAGGAGAAGGAGGCTGACCGGACCCAGCCCGCTGACTGAACAGCTTCATACGTAAGTCTCCCACCGTCACCTGACCTGCTCATGGTCGATCCGTCCAGTAGGCCGAGACTTCTTCAAGTAAGTTAAATTTAAAATATTAGAAAAATTTTACGAAAATAGAATTAAATTAAGCGATACTACTATCGTGATAATGTTACAAAAAAAAAAAAATGAAAACTATGCGCTAGTTTGAAGTTTGACTCCCAACAGGCGAGCGACGTCATAACTGAAGCGCACTCGACGGCGGGAAAAAAGGAACTGAGGCGGCTGGAGGGTCGGCGCCGAGATAGTCATTACCGCTGAAGCCGCCAAGCCATGCGGCGCCATGTCCGCGGGCGTCATCGCGCCGACCCTCCAGCAAAAAGTTTGCTTCCGATGGGTCCTAGTGCCTCCGGCGCTAATCCCACTAGTGTGAATGAGTGGTGGAGACTTGTGTCCAGGAAGATCATACGGCTTACACATATGATGGATAAAAGGCCAGATCACATGCCATGAAGAACGAACAGGCCCCTTGCAAACATCCTGAACTGGGGGGACCTTTCATTGCCAGAAAAATGAGTGGTGGAGGAAAAGCGCAGAAACAGGCTTTGATTTTGGGCCACTGACACAGGAGTGGACTCCACATGCTTAGGCATGCCTCTGTCCTATATTGCTCCACACTGCCTTAACCTAGTCCTCTCATACCAATGAAACTCGAACATTTTGTAAAATGCTTTTCCTTCTTACGTTCAGCTTTTAGCTTGCTTAAACAGAAGAATATTAGAGGATGTTACAATAATGTACAAAGTATAATTGCCAGAGCCTGTATATCGTACTTCTTCGCCTGCGTGCTCTGTATGAAAAATGTAATAAACTTTAAGTTAAAAAAAGAATTGAAAATTACATACCGACCATAATTCTTGATCTGTGTATCTTCATTATTTGGGTTACTGGCTGGAGGTCGGGACCCCGCTGGAGCATTTTTTTTTTCTGGAGGCAAAGTCAACGTGTTATGTGGCACTCGCAGATTGGCCGTTAACTGTCGTCGACTCCACCCTAGCTCCAGTTCTGCACGCCGGCGAGAAGGATAGGAAGGGATGGAGGGGAGGGGCAAGGCAGCCCAAGGGACAGGGAAAGGAATAAAACTAAAAGGAGGAATAATGACAGAGGATAGCAAAACAGAGAGAAGCCTAAGGGATCAGGAAAGGAAGGGGCCCCAATCTCTGGGCGAAGGAAAGGGTGGAGAAGGGAGAGCAGACGGATGAGAATGAAAGGAGAACAAAAGGCGGGGAGGAGGAGACACCGCCCCTCCTCAACCAAAACAACCTGGACCTTGGGAGGGGTAAGCTCCGGAGATTTAACCCTCATGCTGCAAGCTATATACCGTTGGATGTAAGGAGACAGAAAAGGAAAATTACGTACCTACCGTAATTCTTGATCTTCTTGGACGAGTCTCCACCACTCATTCACACTAGTGGGATTAGGGCCGGAGGCACTAGGACCCATCGGGAGCAAACTTTTTTGCTGGAGGGTCGGCGCGAGAGATGGCGCCGCGAGACACGGCGCCGCGAGCTGCGGCTCGAGCGGCAACGACCTTCTCGGCACCGACCCTCCAACCGCCTCAGTACCTTTTTTACCAAGGAGGTGCAGCGCAACTAACGTAAAGAGTAACTGTAACATTAAAAACACGGACATAAGATAGTCCGTATGACCCGTGTAAGAAGGGTCAGTAAAGAAGTCCTCACAGCCTAAAGATTTGAGGGAGTGAAGACCAACACAGCGGTGAGCTCGGGATGGAGGGAGGTAGGATGAGTGGAGGGAGACTCGGCCTAAGAAGATCAAGAATTACGGTAGGTACGTACTTTTCCTATCTTCCTGGACCTAAGTTCCACCACTCATTCACACTAGTGGAGAGTACTAAGCTGATAATCCCCTCAAAGGGCGGCAGGAGAGCAGAGCTCACATGTCTAAGGTAGAAGCCCATTAAGGATGGTTCTGCCGAATGCGGAATGTTGCCTGGCATGAACATCCAGTGCATAGTGCTTAACGAAGGTATGCACTGAGCTCCAGGCGGCGGCGTGGCAGATATCTGCAATTGGAACATTGCGAATTTCCACCAGGGATGCCGCGACCGCCCTAGTAGAGTGAGCGTACACTCTACCTTCTAATCTAACCTGAGCCATGGAGTAGCAATGTCGAAGGCATGCCACTAACCATGAGGAGATGCATCTGATAGCGACAGGTTGACCCAGCCGGGTGTCGCTGAAAGAAACAAAGAGTTGTTGAGTCTTGCGAACATCCTGGGTTCTGTCCAAATAGAACCGCAAGTCTCTCAACATCCAAGGAATGAAGAGCTCGTTCCCCTTCATTTTGGAAATTAGCGAAGTAAGCGGGAAGTACCAGAGGTTGGTTTAGATGGAATTCTGACACAACCTTGGGAAGAAATTTTGGATGAGTACGGAGAACTACTTTGTCTTTATGGAAGACAGTATACGGAGGGTCTGTAACCAGGGCATGTATCTCAGAGACTCTATGGTGAGGTAATGGCCCCCAGGAAGGCAGTCTTCCAGGTAAGAAATTTTAGCTCACAGGTAGCTAGGGGTCTGGAAGGCTTCCGAGGAGCATGTCCAGCACCAGGTTAATGTCCCAGGCTGCAACTGGACGCTTAACAGGGGTCTGGTATGAAGAAGCCCTTAAGAAATCTCTTCACCATAGGTAACTGAGCCAGAGTCAGGAATGAAACCAGCTCATGGAACGCTGAGATGGCACTAAGGTGAACTTTAACTGTGGAGTACTGAAGACCTGAGTTAGATAGGTCCAAAAGATACTCCAGAACCTTGTCAGGAGGACAGGAAAAGGGGTTCCAAGAGGACTTTGCACACTAGAGAGAAAACGCCCATTTGGATGCGATGTTTTCCTGTGGTGGGTGCCAATTTGAGCAGCCAGAAGGATGCTCGAGACTTACGGGAGACGTTGGAACCGATCTACTTCTATCTCTTCAGGAGCCAAGCATGAAGGTGAAGTGATTTCAGGTTGGATGGACCAACGAACCCTGGGTCAAGAGATTGACTTGCAAGGGAAGTGGACTTGTGCTCCAAGCACCACTCCCATACCCTCATTGCTTCCCTGCAAAGGGATAAGAGTGAGCACCGCCTTGCTTGTTGATGTAATACATCACAGCTTTGCTGTCCGCTTGAAGGAGAATGTTCTGTGACAAAGGACATCCTTCAGAGCTTGGATGTAATAGAGGACCGCCTCACCTCCAAGACATTTATGTGGAGATGAGATTCGAACGGAGTCCATACACCTTGAGTGTGGAGGGAGAGACAGTGAGCTCCCCATCCCATTAGCGATGCGTCTGTGGTGATGGAGATCTGATGGTCCGGAAGAGCAAAGGGGAACCCTTTGAGGAGATTGCTCTCTTGAGACCACCAGGTGAGAGACCTTCGAAGGGGCTGCGTCACCTTGATGGGATAAGACTGGGGGTGAGAGGTCGGAGACCACTGAGTGGAGAGCATCCATTGGGTGGTTCTCATGTGCAACCGGGCCAGGGGTACAGTGAACACCGAGGACGCCATGAGACCCAACATGCGTTGCATCGAGAGAGCTGTAACCGATTGGTTCTCCCCGATGTAACGGCCATCCGAAGGATGTCGAGTCTTCTGTCCTCTGGAAGGAAAGCCTTCGGAAGAGGTGACTAGAAGCGCCCTAAGAAAAGGAGCTCTGGGAGGGCTGCAGTTGGATTTTTTCTGATTCAGCAGAGCTCCCATGGACGTGAGAAGACGCAGAAGTCGCTTGCACGGCTTCCAAAGTTCCTTGCTGGACGGGCTTGCTAGAAGCCAATCGTCCAGGCAGGGAAAGACTCGGAGTCCGCTTTTCCTGGAGATGCGCCATGAGAACCGTACAACACTTTGTAAAACTCACGGCGCCGGGGATAGCCTAAAAGGCAGGACTCTGAACTGATAATGCTGACCCAAAGCTACAAACCTGAGAACTTGAGGTGGGTCGGGTGGACGGGATATGCTGGTACGCATCCTGCATATCCAGAGAGGCCAGCCAGTCGTCCTGATGCAGCAAGGGTAACAGGGTACATAGGGAAATCATTTTGAATTTCTCCCTGGGGAGGAATTTGTTCAGCTTTCTGAGGTCTAGAATGGGGCGATCCCCCAGTTTTTTTGGAACCAGAAAGAAATGGGAGTAGAACTCTGTGTTCCGAATGCGGGGCACCAGTTCTATTGCCCTGTTGTTCAGAAGGCCCTCGATCTCGGTGGTGAGGAGGTTCGATTGAGAGCTTACAACCTGGGTTGTCGCCTGGGAGGACAATTTGGGGAATTGAGAGTAACCCTCGCGACTATCCAGGGACCCATTTGTCTGAAGTTATGGACTTCACTGCTAGAAGTACATCAGACTACCTCCACTGGAGGAGAAAGTTCCATCTCGGCAGTGTGGATGGAACTTGGGCCAACAACTATATGTGGCGCTTGGGGGCTTTAGGCCCCCGCGCTTTCTGCTGCGCCTTTCTTCTGAGGTTGGGCAGGTTGGCTTTTTATGGAAGCTTCCCTGCTTCTGCCTCGAAAGGACTGACGACTAAGAAACTGGACGCCTGTTCGCATGCCCGCGAGAGGGGCAAGGCGAGGTTCTGGCCCAATCTAATGGCCGATCTAGTCTTTTTAGGAGGCTTCTAAGGCTTGCTCCACCTGAGGGTCGAAAAGATAGGTGCTATCAGAAAGGCAGCGCCATTATTGTTGTTGAGCATCCTTCGTGAAGCCCGAAGAACGCAGCCAGGAATGGCGCCGAGTACAAATCCCTGCAGCAGCTGAACGAGAAGCAGTGCCTAAAGCGCCCATGGCTTTTGGACTTGTTGGTTGTTGATTCAATACTCTAGTAACGGTCAATAGAAGCTCTGACTTGGAGTCCGAATCTGGAAGAGCTTCAACCATTCTTTTCATAGAGTGCCACAGGATATACTCATACTGAGAAAAACAGCCTTGATAACTGGCAACACGATACTTAGAGTGGAGGCAGCAAAGACTCTCTTACCTAATGTATCAATCTCACTAGACTCTTTGTTAATAGGTCTATTGAAGAAGTTTGAGGAAGAAATCACTCTTGTTGGTCTCTGCCAGGACTACAATAGGATCCAAATGCTTGGGATGCCAAAATAGGACGTATCCTTGGGAGCTGAATACTTTTATCAATGGATTTAGCCACTGAATGATTAAGAGCAGGATTATTCCATACCATTTGAGACAGCGCCCAAGGAAGGCTGGATCGGAGGAGTCGAATCTAGGGATCTCCGAAGCATGAAGGTACTGGAGTCTTAATATCTTCCCAGGATCGATGTCTGTAGTCTGGAGAGAAAGAGTGGATCTCAGGTTCTTCAACAGAGACTTAAAGGACAGGTCCTCACCACAGGCTCTGTAGCAAAGAAAGATCCTGTTTCCTCCACTTCATCACCCAACCGAAGGTCTGGGTCAGGCTCAACATCATCTCCTGATGGTCCAGAAAGGACTGTTTGGACAGGAAAGGAAATGAAAATTAGGAGAGGAGGAAATATCAGAAAACAAGGAGAGTCCCTGGCGACCCCCGGCGCCGAGACGTGTAAGCGGGCTCAAGACGGCACCAAGGAGTGCACACGGCGCTAAAGAGGCACGCTGCCCCGCAGCGGCACTGCAAACTTCAGGCGGGCGCCGCCGGGCGCCAAGATACGGCGCCGGGCCGGGGCCGCGGGCGCCGCCAGTTGACGGAGGCTGGCTGACGCCACAGACACGGCGCTAAACCGACGTATCGCACACGGCACGCTGGCCGACGGCGCTGCACACGGCGCCGCTGCCGACGGCGCCACACACGGCACCGCCGAAGCCGACGGCGCCGCACACGGCGCCGCCCGACCCAGCGGCGCCGCCAGATCCAACGGCGCCACGGACGGCTCCGCAAGACCCACCAGCACCAAAAACGGCGCCGACAAGCCAACAGACTCCGCAGAAGGCGCCGGAAAAGCCCCAGGAACCTGGAAAGCAAGAGGAGGAAACAAAACCAGGAGATAAGGGCATCGGTGTGGCCCCCTGCGCCGCAGCCATGTGAGGGGGGGAAACACCTAAGCACGGAGTCGCAGGCACCGAAGAAGGCGCCGCGCGACTAGGAAGGTCCAACCGCCCTACCTGATCGCCGGAGGGGCCCGAGGGCTCCGAGGCAACCGAGCCAGGCAGAAGAACCAACCTCCGAGCCCATCGCTCCATAAGAGCGGCCCACTGATGAAACTGCTCATCTGGAGCCCTACCTATAGGCGGGGAGGGGCTCCGATGTCGAGGACGACGATTACCAGAAGTTGGCGACTCCGAAGAAGGAGACCGGCAACTAGCAAAGATAACCGACCGTCGACGCGCAGACATACCAGAGGGCGACCTCGAGAGATGCCTTCTCTTTTTTGACCTGTGGGCCGAAGAAGAGCTCGAGGCCGAACGGTGCCGTGAAAGCGACCGTTTATTTTTATGCCTGACGGGGGGACCGCCCATCCCCCCGGGCATCGGACTGACCGTTGTCGGAACCCCGCTGAGTTTCTTGAGAAGGAGGTTGACCGGACCCAGCCCGGCTGACTGAACAGCTTTCATACGAAGTCTCCCTACCGTCACCTGACCTGCTCATGGTTGACTCCGTCCAAGGCCGAGACTTTCAAGTAAGTTAAATTTAAGATATTAGAAAAATTTTCAAATAGAATAAAATTAGCGATACTACTATCGTGATAATGTTACAAAAACAAACTGAAAACTAAGCGCTAGTTTGAGTTTGACTCCGACTAGACGGCGACGTCGTATACTGAGCGCTTGCCTCGTAGGGAAAAGGAACTGAGGCGGTTGGAGGGTCGGTGCGAAGGTCGTGTACCGAGCCGAGCTCCGCGGCGCAGGTCCTCAGGGCGCCATCTCCTCGCTACCACCCTCCAGCAAAAAAGTTTGCTCCCGATGGGTCCTAGTGCCTCCGGCCCTAATCCCACTAGTGTGAATGAGTGGTGGAGACTTAGGTCCAGGAAGATCATGCCCATGGCGCAGCAAGGGCAGGCTCAAAGGAAAGCCAGAGCTTAAGGAGAACCGCACTCTAGGTCCAATCAGGCCAAAACACAGGACTGGCAGTGTCTACCCCTCCTGCTAACTTAGAAGGAAATTGAATGTCCCAACGAGAGGAGTGAAAACAAAATTTTGGGAAACGGCAGAGGGAGTCTACCCCTGCTGCCAACTTAACAGACATAAGAGAAAAAGATGTGCCAAGGGACAACATCTCAGGGACAAATAGAGAGGGGATACCCCAAAAGGGGGCAAAAAATAATTTTAAGGGAACTGCTGAGCAGGTTCCAAGAGGTCCCTCATCTCCCCCCTGCCCTGGCTATCCTAGAGAGGGGGCCAGAGCACTGAACCTTGGGGGGGGGGGAGAGAGACACCACTTGACCCCCAAGCATAACCTTCCCTGTCTGCCTTCTCAGAGTCTTCCTCCTCCGAACCACGAGGAGGAGGAGGGGTGCTGGAGAGCAACAACAGGAGACACACAGGGAGGAAGATCACCCAGAAAGACAGAGGCCCCAGGGGGAAGGAGGGCTGGATTTAGTGATGAATGATGAAGATACACAGAAAGATCAAGAATTACGGTAGGTACGTAACTTTCATATCTTATCTGTGTCAATCTTCACCATTCATCACTATTTGGGTGAGTACCAAGCCCCCCGAAGGGGACCCAGGACCTCCCTAAGGGACAGAGTCCCCTTAGCCTCCAGTGGGGGAGACACCAGAGGGAAGAACCTCTACAGGCCTGGCTAGGCCTGGGACTGGTCTGGGTGAGGCGGGAATCTCCTCACAAGAGACGGAAGGTGCCCCTGAAGCTGCCGCATCACCCTATGGGAGAAAAGATGGGTTCTCCAGAAAGCGGAGGCAATCGCCCTACACTGGGCCAAGGATGACAACCGGGATAGACAAAGCCATGCCGACCGCCTAATGCAGACTGCTGTCCCCACCAGCCTGGAAGTCACCTTACTGGCATCATACGATGCCCTTGCTTGGTGCCTTGCAAGCTCCAGGCCCTGCATGGAAAGGGCAATGGCTTGTCTGTTTTTCTCCAAATCAGGCAGAGAGGCTAGAATTTGTCCTAGCCTTGACCACAGGTACCTGTTGTAGGCAGCATGGTGGGCCTGATGTGCTGCCACGCAGTGCAAAATCTGTACCAAAGAGAACATCCTCCTGCTCCAGAAATCAAAGTCCAAAGAGTCTGAGTTGGGGGGGCTGGTCACGGCCTTGGGTTCTATGCCCAGAGGGGGGTATCCAAGAGCATCAAGCCTGAAAGGGGTGAGAGGCAGAGTTCCTGAAGACCCCGGGGGTGGGGCGCAATACCTCTGGTGAAGGTCCCTTGGGGCTGGAACAGAGGAAAAGGGATGCCACCATACCTGGTGTGATGCCTCCCAGAAGGGAACAGGCCAGGCGGGAACTGTGAGTTGACTGCATTGAACTCACCTAAGAAGATGCGCGCCAACCTGTCTGGATTGCTCTCTCTAAGGGTGGAGATGTGGAGCTCGTCGAGCAACCCTGACAGGAAGCGCTGATAGCTGGTAAGATGAGCCGCTGGGGAAAGACAGATGGAGGTTTCCTCTCCCTTGGAGGAGGAAGATGAGGAAGCCAGCGACTCTGGAGATTCAGGGTCAGGCTACACTGGAGAGTGGTGAAATACCTGCTTGTCCATGGCTCTAAAGCAGGCAGGGAAAAGTGCAGCTGAAGCCCTGAATTGCTCCCAGGTAAGGGAGCCTGCCATAGGACCGGGAATACCTGGGAGAGGAGGAGGAGTTGGCAGAGGCACGGGGGCCAAGCACCTCCGAGGAGGAGCACGGCCTCTGCTCGGGCAGTAGGACTGAGTGGTGGATGATTCCAAGGGAGAGGGAGACCCGGTGGTCCCAGAAGACAGCAGCCATTCAACCGGACTGGAACAGCCGGAGCTGTGCCTGAACGAAGAAATCCCCCTGCTAGGAGACCTGGATCGTGTGGGTCCAAAAGGACGATCCCTAACCTCCTGTGAAGACATGCTTCTCAGAGAAACATCAGGGAAGATGCGCGGACCTGCGCTATGACTCCTCCCAGAACCCGGCTGGGTCCCCAGGAGAGGTCGTTGTGCTGAGCCCTGGCTACTCAAGTCTTCAGACTCTGAGAAGGTCCTCTTCCTCACCACCAGCAGAGGCAGCTCACACCCCCTGGCAGACTCCTGGGAGACAGCTGGAGGTGGAGCACCCTCCCCTGCCTGGGATGCCCTAGCCGACCTGGAAGTTGGGCTAGCCAGGACAACCACAGGAGGGGGGAATGCCCACTGACGAGCAGACAGGTCCTTGGCTCTGGGTTGCCCCATGGTGTCCAACTGGGCACCCGAAGGCTGGTCAGTACCACTGATCCCAGAACCAGAATAATCTGGCTGCTCCCCAGTGGGGGCCGAGGAGCTAGACCCTGAGGAATCAGCAGACTCCGGGAGCTAATCCAGGTCAGCCTCCACATCTTCCGAACCCAGATCACCCCCAGATCCCTGCTGGTCCCAGGACCATGAGAAGGGCTGCTCTCTCCCCCTCCAGTACTGTGAATAGCACCGGGGACAGAGGCAGCGCTGCCCTCATCCCCGGCACTGCGAACTGCACCGGAGACAGAGGCAGCACTGCCCATGGTGACACCCTGATCCACAATGCCACGAAAGGCACCGGTGGCAGATGTGGCACCACAGACAGCGTTGTGGGTGGCCCGGCACCATCTGCAGCGCTGCCTGGACCTATGGTAACACAAGCGACACCGGAGTCAGGGGACTGCACCGAAAGACTGCGCCAGCTCGGACCCATGGGTCCCAGAGCATGACGCCGGGGGAGCCGCTGCTTCGGAGAAAACGACTCCCTAAATGGTGCCTCCCGCTGGGCCCCCGAGGGGGCCAGACTGGACCTCCTGCACCATGGAAGAAGCCCCCACCATGGCAAGGCTAAAACTGGCAGAAGACCCCTCCTCTGCGGGCCATATAGGACTGGGAGAGGACCTGGCGGAAGGGCCGAGAAACCTAACTCTGGCCTTCCGAGTGTGAGCCTGTCCTCAAAGTCGGTGGCGCATGTCCGACTTTAAAGGCATGCATTTCCAATGCTCGGTGACCCACAGAAAAATAGGCGTCGCAACAATCCATATCATGGTCACGGCCTAAGCAGGTTAAACAGTGAACATGCTGGTCCATGGCAGAAAAAAGTCAGTCACAGGGATGCCTATGCATTGGGGGCCGACCTGCCTTCAAAGATTTCTTTTTGGCCCCGGAACAAGACATGACCGTACAACACAATAAACAAAATTAAGGTACTCGGCATCAAAAGAAATAAACAGGAAAGATCTTAACGGGAAATCCGCGAGTGGAGCCGAGTACGGAGGAAGCGAACAGAACTGTAAGCTGACAGACTAAGCTGCAAAAACACATTTATAATAACTGGTGATCCCTGTTATCAACCCGTTTTTGAGAACTGTAAAAAGTCGTATCAAAGTCGTATCAACCCGCGGGTTGATATGACTTTTACAGCCTCGCGCCAAGAAGCCTGCAGCACTCGCATTCCACAGTAAACAGATTCAAAGCACTTAAGCACCGTGGAGACCCGTGGCCAAAACGCTTCTACTTCCTTACTGGTAGGCGCGCCACTCGCCAACGCGTTATGTGATGTCGAAGCGTGGGGGCGTGCCTACTGCTGAAAGTAGGGCGTTGTCGAATCTCTCGTAGTGAAAATCGTAGAAGAAATTTTTTGATCACCAGTTATTATATAAAATAAAACACACGAATGGAGTTTTTGTATTACCGCGAAAGATAATATTAAACCTCTAGAGCTTCGCTCTCGAGGTTTATATATTATCACACAACTTGGGTGTGTAAAAAAACTCCATATCAACTCCCTACATATGTATTATTCTCTATATAATACGAGCTTCCACACGAGGTCCTTTCTCGGCGTGAGAAGCAGAACTGGAGCTAGGGCAGAGTCGACGACAGTTAATGGCCAGCCTGTGAGCACAACGTAATATGTCGGCCTTGAAGGCGGCACCACCTCTGCTTCGACTCTGCCTCCAGAAAAAAATAAAATAAATGCTCCCGTGGGGTCCAGACTTCCGGCCAGTAACCCAAATAGTGATGAATGGTGAAGATTGACACAGGTAAGGATCATGAATTGCAAAACTATTCATGACATAGTCAAGTCCCAAGAGAAATTTAAAACACATCATTTAAGACCACAACTTTCAGTGCTGAAATCAACCCCCCATGATTGCTTACCTAAATACACAGAAACGGTCCACTTTTACAGAATTTTCTGCTTCGCAGTTACTTCAGGGAAAAGGATCCTGAACTCTCCTCGCCTGCCCGATCCCTTCCCCTTCCTGCTGCTGAATTTGGAAAGCTCTGCGCCTGCACTTCCATGTTTTTGTGTGTAGTTGAACTGTGACTTTGATTTGATCCCAGTGACCCTCTAAAATATAAATGTAATCAATAGACCCCCACACACACACACTCCTACTTAACCAAACATGGCAGCTGTTTAACTCTCAGATTTGGAGGTAAAAAGCTCTGTCAGTCCTCAGTTTCCCTATGGTTGGTCAAAACATAATCATTTGAAGTGAAGATAAGCTGCTAACATCTGGTTAAAGTTACTAAAAACAAACACTTAAAACTTCCAACCTGAGTTTGGAGAGGGGTTGGCTTCCTCCCGCCGAGCCTCCATGGCAGCCGACAATACAGGATTCACGTTTCCCACAGCTATACTCATTGACTGCGAAATAGCTGTTGCACTGCTTTCCACCTTGTCCTCAATGTTCCCCATTAGTGCTCTCCTGATGATGTCCTCCAGACCCAGGTTACTGGCAGGATCAGCAAAGGAATGACTCCGAGAGCTGATTGTACCTGGGAGTAGTTGGAATGGTAAGGGAAAAGGGAAAACCAAAAGAATTATGAAAAAGGAAAAGAAGAGAAGGTGTAATGGGACAGAAGGAAACAAAAAAAAAAACACAAAAGAAAAAAAACAAAATTAAAGAGATTGCGTGAGTTAACTTGTTTGGCTTCATAGCCCTACCTTGGGGCAGCGATAACCCTCTGTGTAAACATTATAATTTTTACTCACTGTATAAGTTTGGGAAGGGGTAAATGCTTGGCTGGCGAGAAGTCACGACCAACCGATCCTTCCCACTTCCTGGTCTGCCTGCCCCCCGCCCTCCATTTAGACATGGTACCAGGGAGAGCGCCGGGATGTAATTATTAAATTATGGGGTTGTTTAATGTTTTTTATTAGCATCAGCAATATTTGATAAAATATGAAAGTCATCACCAACCAATAGGGTCCCTATTAGTTAAGCGGTGGCTTTCATATTTTATCAAATATTACTTAAAAAGTGCTGTAAAAACATTGAAAAACTAGCCCCATAGACTTGTATGGGGCCTGTCCCCCTGCTCTCCCTGGTACCATGTCATAAAATGGGACAGCACCGGGGGGGGCAGGAAGTGGGAAGGGATCGGCTGGGTCACACTTCGGCCAGCATTACGACCCCGAGGGGCGGAGATGTGCAATGACGACCTGCATCTGTCCCACCCCTCTACTGCTGCTATATGCCTGCATTAGCGATTCCTTCCAGCCTCCGCTAGGAGTCATCGCGCCCTGGACATTCTCCCCAACCCTCCCCCCGAAGAAGGAGAGCAGCCTGAAGGCGCCTCAATCCTTCTTCCCTGGCCAGCCCTCCAGCTCCCAGTTCTGTTCCCGAACCCAGGTCGCAGACGTCATGAGCGGAAATCCAACCGCTGCAACGGCGGGCCGGCCCCTCCGAATCTTTTCTAACCCAACAATGTCCTTTGTGTAGCAGTACCCCAAGTGAGGACTTGCCAGAGCCTTGTACACTGGCGCAAACACTTCTCTAGACTGCTTTTCCATTTCCTGCTTGATACATCCCACTTGCCTATGTAACTGCTACCGCACACTGCTGCCTGCTTTAAAGTCCTGGTTAGGATGGCCTTTAGTTCTCTTTCCTGCTGTTTTAATAAGTTTTATTGTGCGTGTTCTGGCCCTGTTTGTGGCACCCAAATGGATAAAGAACAGTTACACAAGAAATTACCATAACAGTAGATCTTCGAGAGAGTCTCCTGCATTAGTCCACACCTTTGGAACTATAAGTCGTTAGTGTCAGGATCACATGGAAACTTTTGGTAGCTGAGGCCTGCCCATAGTGACATGCAGCATCTACGTATATAATGTGGATGGCCCCATCACTTCTCAGTTCGCCGCCAGAGATTAGCTTCAGAGGACCTCCAGTCATGAGAAACCAGGAGATGAGATCAGCAGCAGACATACAAGGAGAGGCATAGGGTTGGAGACAGAATGCATGGAGTAAGGTTTTAGGCACAGCATATAATAGGATCCTTACTGAAAACAAAAGGGGGAAGGAGGGTACAGCATGGCTAATGGAGAAGATTCTCTGGAAGATTCACTGTTAAGTTCTTACCTAACTATTTACTATTCTATCTTCTTTAAGGATATCTCCTCCATTAGGCCACACCTCTGGAATAATTCCAAAGCAGTACAAAGTAAACTGGGAGGACAGCAGAGCCTGAAACTGAATTAAGACAGAAGGCCTTTCAGTATTGCAAGCCCAAAGCCAGCACGTCTACAAGAGATGATGTCCAGACTGTGATGTTTAGTAAAAAGTATGAACAGTGTTTGATGTGGCTGCAGAACATATGTCAGCAGCAGGGACATTTTTGAAATAAGCAATAGAAGTGGCCATACCACTTGTGAAGTGACCACAAACAGCACCAAGAAAAGTACAGTTACGTAAGCACGTACCGTAACAGTAGATCTTCAAGAGAGGCTCTTGCAGTAGGTAATTACATACAGGACTGAAGCCGGCAGGCGTCAGGACCCCACGGAAAAATTTCTAGCTGGAAGAGGCCCTGACGGGACCGCCCCACGTCAGGGTGACCGGACGCCAGTATAAAGAGGCAGTCCCCAAGCCCGCCTTCCAGTTCTTTTCCCACCAAAGGCCAAAAAGCAAGACGAGACCGAGCGGATATTTCTTCAAGGAAAAGAAGCTGAAAAAGCTAAGGGGATGGAGGCGGAGGTGGTAACTCTGAAGAGCCTCTCTCGAAGATCTACTGTTACTGCAAGTTCTCACGTAACTGTACTATCTTACTTCGAGAGGGCTCTTGCAGTAGGTAATTACATACAGGACTGAGTCCCAAGCAGTCTGGAACAAGGAGAAGCACACGGGAGGAGGAAACTACTCAGATGTAGAACCTCTGGCTGTGAAGGTCTTAGGAAAGAAGACCTTGTAGAATAGCCAACTCGATGCCAGCTCTACGGTGAGAGGCAATGTCCAAACTGTAGTGTTTCGTAAAAGGTATGGACAGGAGTCCAAGTTGCGGCCACACAGATGTCCGCTGCTGACACATTCTTGAAACAAGCTGCAGAGGCAGCAACACCCCTGGTGGAGTGGCCCCTGACTTGACCCAGCAGGGTCTTGCGATACTTGTCATAAGAGAAAGTGATACAATGAGCCAACCATTTAGACAGGCATTGCTTGGAGACAGCATTGCCTTCTCTTTTGCAAGCAAAAGAAAATGGAAATTACATACCTACCGTAATTCTTGATCTTCTTGGATGAAGTCTCCACCACTCATTCACACTGATGGGAACTAAGCTGGAGGCATTAGGATCCAGCGAGAGCAAACTTTTTTGCAAGAGGGCCGGTGCCAGAGATGGAGCCACGAAGAGCGGCAACACGAGCCTCAGCACATGGGGCAATGACCATCTTGGCGTCGACCCTCCCACCACAACAGTACCCTTTTTTCTGAGGAGGTGCAGCGTAACTAACCTAGAAGGACAGCCTAACAAAAAACTGGACAAAAGACAGTCCGAATGACCCATATAAGAAGGGTCAACAAAGAAGTCTTCACAGCCTAAACCTTGAGGGGGTGAAGACCAGCAACAGAGGTAAGCTCAGGGGATGGTGGGTGGGTGGGTGGGCGTGTGAATGAGTGGTGGAGACTTTGTCCAGGAAGATCAAGAATTACGGTAGGTATGTAATTTCCATATCTTCCTGGACATAAAGTCTCCACCACTCTTTCACACTGATGGGAGAGTACCGAGCTAATAATCCCCCGAGAGGGCTGCAGGAGAAACCAAGAGCTCACAAATTTAGGACAGAAGTCCGTTAAGGATAGTCCTGCCAAATGAAAGATTTCGACTGGCATGGATATCCAGGGCATAGTGCTTGACGAAAGTATGCACTGAGCTCCAGGTAGCCGCATTGCAAATATCTGCAATGGGCACATTGCAGATTTCCACCAGGGATGCCGCGACTGCTCTAGTAGAGTGAGCCTACACTCTACCCTCCAGGTTAACCTGCGCCATGGAATAACAGTGGCGAAGGCATGCCACCAGCCATGCCGAAATGCATCTGATAGCGACGGGTTGACCCAGCTGGGTCTCGCTGAAGGAAACAAACAGTCGTTGAGCCTTGCAGATTTCTTTTGTTCTATCCAAATAGAAACGCAGAGCTCTTTTGACATCCAAAGAATGAAGGGTACGCTCTCCTTCATTTTGGAAGTTCGCAAAGTAAGTAGGTAGGACCAAAGGTTGGTTTAGATGGAATTCTGAAACAACCTTAGGAAGAAACTGAGGATGGGTCCTAAGAACTACTCTGTCCTTATGAAACACAGTATACAGAGGGTCTGTGACTAAAGCATGTATTTCAGAGACCCTGTGGGCCGAGGTAATGGCCACCAGGAAGGCCGTTTTCCAAGTGAGAAATTTCAGCTCACAGGAAGCTAGAGGCTCGAAAGGTTTTCGAGTGAGCATGTCTAGCACAAGGTTAATGTCCCAGGCTGCGACTGGACGTCTGATAGGAGGTCTGGTATGCAGAATACCCTTAAGAAACCTCTTAACTACTGGTAACTGGGCCAGTGATAAGGAAAGTACTGGCTCGTAATAAGCTGAAATGGAACAAAGGCGAATTTTGACTGTAGAGTATTGCAGACCTGAATTTGAGAGGTCTAAAATGTACTCTAGAACTTTATTCGGTGGGCAGGAAAAAGGATTCAAAGAGGATTTTGCACACCAGAGAGAAAAATGCTTCTATTTGGCTGTGTAAATTTTTTCTAGTGGCTGGCTTACGTGCAGCCAAAAGAATATCTGAAACTCTGCGAGAGACACTGAACCTGTTCTCATCTATCTCTTCAGGAGCCAAGCGTGAAGGTGAAGTGACCTCAGTTTGGATAAACCACAGGCCCCTGAGTCAGAATGTTCGTCTCAAGGGGAAGCGCTTTGGGAGGGGTTTCCAACATACTGTTGAGTAATGGAAACCATATCTGTTGAGGCCAGAAGGGGGCAATGAGGATCATTTTGTCCCCCTGGGACTCGAACTTGATAAGTACCCTCTGAATTAGAGGAAGAGGAGGAAAGACATATAGAAAATGTTTTGTCCACTGCAGCCTGAACGCATCCAGACAGAAAATGCCAGGCCCTGGATTTCTGGAGCAGAAGGGGGGTAGTTTTGTGTTGAGTGGAGATGCAAAAAGGTCCAGGTCTGGAGTTCCCCACTCTGCGAATAGTGACTGAACTACAGTTGAATCTAGAGACCACTCGTGAGGATCTGTCTGTTCTGCTGAGACGGTCTGCCAGTTCGTTCTGCACTCCCAGCAGGCAGACCGCCTGAATTAGAGCCTTGTGCTCTAGACACCATTCCCACACTCTCATTGCTTCCCTGCATAAAGGGTAAGAGTGTGCATCGCCCTGCTTGTTGATGTAATACATCACTGCTACATAGATACATAGATAGTGTCGGCAGATAAGGGCCTATGGCCCACCCAGTCTGCCCATTTGAGCTTGTAAGTTCAGTTTGTTTTCCTAGAAGTCTGTTGCCCCTTACCCCTGACCTCCAGAATTCCTTTATGTCTATCCCATGCATTCTTAAATCCCGTGATTGTTTCAGCCCCCACCACTTCCTCTGGCAGGGTGTTCCACTTGTCCACCACCCGTTCTGTGAAGAAATTCTTTCTCATGTTTCCTCTGAATCGTCCTCACTCCAACTTCATCCCATGCCCTCTAGTCCTGGAACATCTTTTTCGCTTAAAAATAGTGTTTTCCTGCACCCTGTTCCTCCCTGTAAGATACTTGTATGTCTCTATCATATCCCCTCTCTCCTCTCTCCTGATGGGAGTACATGTTCAGTTCCTTCAACCTGTCTTCATAGGACTTGTGATGCAATCCATGCACCATCTTTGTTGCCCTCCTCTGAACCTTCTCTACCCTGTCTATGTCCTTACGTAGGTATGGTCTCCAGAACTGTACACTGTACTCCAGGTGGGGCCTCACTAGTGTCTTGTATAGCGGAATTATGACCTCCCTTTTCCTGCTGGTGATGCCCCTGCCTATGCATCCCAGCATCCTATCTGCTTTACCTGCTGCCTTGTCACAATGTTTCCCTACCTTGAGGTCATCAGAGATGACAACCCCAAGATCCCTTTCCTGCTTGGTGCATGCTATATCCTCACCCCCCAACTGATATATTGTGCCAGGTTTTGTGCCCCATATGCATTATCTTGCACTTTTGCATTGAATTTCAACTGCCAAACCCTGACCATTCTTCAAGTTTCTGCAGGTCGCTTCTCATTCTGTCTACACCCTCTGGTGTGTCTACTCTGTTACAGAGCTTTGTGTCATCAGTGAACAGTGAAATTCTGCCTTCTAGGTCCTCAGCAATGTCACTGATGAAGATGTTGAATAGGACCGGTCCCAGCACTGATCCCTGTGGTACCCCACTGGTCACTCTTCCTCTGTGGAGTGACAGCCATTTACCACCACCCCTCTGTGTCCTGCCACCCAGCCAGTTACCTACCCACCACACTACTGTCCTGCCCACACCATATTCCCCAGTTTGTGTAATAGTCTTCTATGTGGCACAGTGTCAAAGGCCTTGCTGAAGTCCAGATAGGCCATGTCCACTGCCCTCCCCGATCCACCTCCCTAGTCACCCAGTCAAAAAATTCAACGAGGTTGGTCTGACATGACCTCCCCCTGGTGAAACCATGCTGCCTTGGGTCCTGTAGTCCATTGACAACTAGATGTTCCACCAATCTCTCCTTCAGTAGTGCTTCCATGATCTTCCCCACTACCGAGGCGAGGCTGACTGGTCTGTAGTTCCCTGCTTCCTCTTTGTTCCCACTTTTGTATAAGGGGACTACATCTGCTGTCCTCCAGTCTTTGGGTACCTTCCCTGTTTCCAGTGATCGGCTAAACAGGATAGCCAGAGATTCAGCCACCACCTCTCTTAGTTCTTTAAGGACCCTGGGTGCACCCCATCTGGCCCATTGCTTATCAACTCTTATTACTTCCAGTTCCTTCAGGACCCTTTCTCGTGTAAAGGGACTTGTGTCCATTTCTACACCATTCTCACCCCTTGTACTCCCTTCAGACCCATTACCCTCCTCTTCCTCAGTAAAGACTGAGCAGAAATACCTGTTCAATATGTCAGCTTTACTGTTGTCATCCTGCTTTGTTATCCATTTGAAGGAGAATGTTCTTGTGATAGAGAATGTCCTTTAAAGCCCGGACTGCATAAAGGATGGCTCATTTCTAAGACATTTATGTGAAGCTGGGACTCGTCCCAAGTCCACGTAACTTGGGTGTGGAGATTCTGACAGTGAGCTCCCCACCCCATCAGGGATGCATCCGTGGTAATGGAAATCTGATGATCCAGGGGAGCAAAGGGATACCCTTCCAGAACAGTCCTCTTGCGACCACCAGGTGAGTGACCTCTTCAGAGGTTCTGTCACCCGGATGAGAAAGGACTGAAGGAAAGTGGTTGGGGACCACTGAGTACTGAGCATCCATTGAGAGGTTCTCATGTGGAGGCGTGCTAGGGGTACAGTGAACACTGAGGATGCCATGAGACCCAGCATCCGTTGTATCGAGATAGCGCGAACGAGCTGTTCTCTCGGATGTATCGGGCCATCTGTAGGATATCGCTCCTTCTGTCCTCCGGTAGAAAAACTTTTGCACAGGAGGTGTCCAGAAGAGTTCCTATGAAAAGTAGCTTCTGGGAGGGCTGCAACTGCAATTTGAGATTTAGCAGGACTCCCATGGACGTGAGAAAGTCCAAGGCTGTGGCAACGGCGTCAAGAGTTCCTTGCCTGGACGGGCTTGCTAGAAGCCAGTCGTCCAGATATGGGAACACTTGTATTCCGAACTTTCTGCGGTGCGCTGCGAGAATTGCATAACACTTTGTAAAAACTTGCACGCCGAGGATAGCCCCAAGGGCAGGACTCTGAACTGATAATGCTGGCCCAAAGCCACAAACCGTAGGTATTTGTGATGCTCTGGGTGAATAGGAATATGCTGGTAAGCATCCTGCATGTCCAGCAAGGCTAGCCAGTCATGTTGATGAAGCAAAGGTAACAGGGTTCCTAGCGAAATCATTTTGAACTTTTCCTTGGGGAGACATTTGTTCAATTTTCTGAGGTCCAAAATTGGACGCATGCCTCCGGTTTTTCTTTGGAACCAGAAAGTAATGGGAGTAGAACCCTGTATTCCGCTGATCCAGCGGAACTACTTCTACTGCCCTGTTGTTCAGAAGGCCTTGTATTTTGGAAGCAAGAAGCTCTGACTTGAAATACTGACAGCCTGGGTTGTCGTTTGGGGGGATGATCCGGAGGGGTCTCAAAGATTGAGGGAAAACCCCTCGTGAATTATCGGGAGGACCCATTTGTCCAATGTTATGGACTTCCACCGGCTGTAGAACCAAGTCAGATGACCTCCCACCGCTGAGAAAGAGTCCCTCTCGGGCAGCTGAAGTGGGACCTGGGCCAGAAACTCAGAAGGTGGCACTGGGTGTTTTGGGCCCTTGTGCTTTCTGTTGCCTTCTCTTTTGAGGCTGAGGGGCTTGGTTTTTATTAAAACCTCCCCTGCCCTTGCCTCGACAGGACTGACGGTTGTGAAATTGACACTTATCAACACCCCCCCCCCCCCGAGAAGGGGCGGGAGCAGGTCGGGCCAATTTAATGGCAGACCTAGTCTTTTGAGTGGCCTCTAGCGCTTGCTCTACTTGAGGACCCAAGAGATACATACCGAAGGGTAACACCGTGACCTGTTGCTGGGCATCATTCGTGAAGCCTGAAGTGCGCAGCCAGGAGTGATGGTGGGTACAAATACCCGCCACCGCCGCTCAGGAGGCAGTATCGAAAGTATCCATAGCTGCTTTACCCTGCTGGTTGTTGGACTCAATACCCCTGGTTATGGTATGAAGAAGCTCTGAATTAGTGTCCAACTCTGGTAGAGCTTCTACCATTTGCTTGAGTGAATGCCAAAGAACATACTCATATTGAGAGAAATAACCCTGGTAGCTGGCAATACGCATACCCAGGTTGAATGCAGCAAAGACTCTCTTGCCTAAAGCATCTATCTTATGAGATTCTTTGTTTATAGGTTGGGCTGCAGTAGTCTGAGGGAGAATGACCTTATCATTCTCTGCCAAGACCACAATAGGATCCGCAAAGGCTTGGGAAGCCAAAATGGGTCGATCCTTGGGAGCTGTGTACTTTCTATCTATGGACTTAGCCACGGAAGGAATGAGAGCGGGATTATTCCATACCATTTGAGAAAGCGTCTCAAAGGAAGGCTGTACTAGGGGAGTTAAATCCATAGGGATCTCCAGGACATGAAGGTACTGGAGCCTTAAAAGCTTCCCAGGATCGATATCTGTAGTCTGGAAAGAAAGAGTGGAATTCAAATTTTTCAGCAGACACTTCAATGACAGGTCCTCGACCACAGGCTCTGCAATAGGATTGGCTCCTGCTCCTTCCACGTCATCACCCAGCCTAAGGTCTGGATCAGGCTCAAGACCATCTCCTGACAGCCCGGGAGGGAATGGATGGACAGGAAACGAGAGAAAATCAGAAGGAAAAGAGGAAGAAAAAGGGTTCGGAGTCAAGAAGCCTTGAAGACGCCATACCCAGCCTTGGCGCCGAAAAAGAGCACAACGCCGTCTCGACCAGCATCAAGACGGGCGCTAACAGAAGCCGCAGGGCAACGGAAGACAGTGCCAAAGGGACGATGGTGCCAAGAACAGTGCCAACAATCCTAAAGGTGCCAAGGACGGAGTCAACAGAAGTATCGGGCGCCGAGAACAGTGCCAAGCAACCAATCAATGCCGAAGATGCCGAAACCAAAACATAGCTCCGAAAACTAGGATTTGAGGAGAAAGAAAGAAGAATAGCAGGAGAGAGAGGCATCGGTGTGGCCCCCTGCGCTGCAGCCATGTGAGGGAGTAAAACACCTGAGCGTGGAGTCGACGGCACTGAAGAAGGCGCTGCATGACTAGGGAGGCCCAACCGCCCTATCTGACCCCCCCCCGAGGGCCCTGGAGTGACCGGGCCAGGCAGCTGGACCAATCTCCAAGCCCACTGCTCCATCAGAGCGGCCCACTGATGAAACTGCTCATCTGAAGCCCTACCAGAAGGTGGGGAAGGGCTCCGACGTCGAAGAGGTCGGTAACCAGAAACAGAAACCAGCGACTTCGTCGGAGAAGACCGGCAACTGACCCCAATGACCGACCGTCGATGCGCAGACATACCAGAGGGCGACCTCGAGTGATGCCTTCTCTTTTTTGACCTGTGGGCTGAGGAAGAGCTCGAGGCCAAATGGTACCGAGAATGTGACCGTTTTCTTTTATGCTTCTGGGGGGACCGCCCAACCCCTCGGGCATTGGACCATCCGCTGTCAGACCCCCGGAGAGGGCGGCGGACTAGACCCAGTCCAGCTGACTGAAGAGCTTTCATATGAAGTCTCCCTACTGTCACCTGACCCGCTCATGGTTGACTCCGGCAATGTAGGCTGAGACTTCTTTCTTAAATAAGAATAAATTATAGTAAGCGGTACTTATTCGAGATATATTACAAAATAATAAACTGAAAACTATGCTGCTACTTTGAAGTTTGACTCCCGGAGGGCGAGTGACGTAGTCTCTGAAGCGCACGCGACGGTGGGAAAAAAGGAACTGAGGTGGTTGGTGGGTCGACGCCGAGATAGTCATTGCCACATGAGCTGAGGCTCGTGGCTCCATCTCTGGCACCGGGCCCTCTTGCAAAAAAGTTTGTTCCCGCTGGGTCCTAGCGCCTCTGGCGAAGTTCCCATCAGTGTGAATGAGTGGTGGAGACTTTATGTCCAGGAAGATCAAACAGTTGATCAGTCTTTCTGAGATCCTTCATCCTGATGGTATAGTATCTCAGAATTCGGTGAACATCCAAAGTATGCAAAAAGTACTCCCCTTGATTAGAGTGTTGCATAAAAAAGCAGGCAGCTCTATGGATTGATTAAGCGTAGATTCCGCTACCACCTTAGGGAGAAACTTAGGGTTGGTGCGCAGAGCCAAACGTTCCTTGTGAAAAATCAGATACGTGGTTTTACTCATCAAGGCCTGAAGCTCGGAAATTCTTCGAGCAGAAGTAATGGCCACTAGGAAGAGAGTCTTCCAGGAAAGGAAATTTAGGTCTGCTAAGGCTGCCGGCTTGAAAGGAGGCAGGGTAAGCTTCTCAAGAATGAAATTCAGATCCCAAGGAGGGGCAGGAATGCGAATAGGAGGTCTCAAATGGAGAACCCCCTCTGAGAAAAGTCTTAGAGACTTCCAACTGCACAAAAGTTCTGTCCCCAAAAGGAACATGATAAGCAGAGATGACCGCCATGTGAACCTTCAGAGAGGAATGACTGAGACCCAGATCAAAATGATGGTGCATGTAGTCCAGAAGCCTCCCGACAGGGCAAGAGAATGGCTTGAAATCTTTGGAAGAGGCCCAATTAGAGAACCGTTTCCATTTCATGGACGAAGTCTTCACCAGTCATTCACACTAATGGGACTACGCCGGAGGCGCTAGGACTCAATGGAAGCCAAAATTCTTCAGGAGGGCCGGGACCAGAAAGGGTCACAAGGAAGCAGCACTGTGAGCTTGGCTCATGCCGACCCTCCAACCGCCTCAGTACCTTTTTTACTGAGGAGGTGCAGCATAAATTAACCTAGAGAAACTAACCTATGTAGGACATAAGATGGTCTGAATGACCTGTGTAAGAAGAGTCAACACAACAGAGTCTTCATAGCCCAGCCATTAAGGGAGTGAAGACCACAAACAGATAAGTGAGCTGGATGGTGGGTGAATGAGTGGTGGAGACTTCGTTCAAGAATATCAAGAATTATGGTAGGTACATAATTTACATATCTTCCTGGACACAAACGTCTCCACCACTAATTCACACTGGTGGGAGAGTACTGAGCTAAAATAATCCCCCGAGTTGGATGGCAGGAGAGAGGAGCTCACTTAGGACAGAAGTCTATTAAGGATTGTCCTGCCAAAGGATTGATGCTGCCTGGCATGGACATCCAAAGCATAGTGCTTTACAAAAGTGTGCACGGAGCTCCAAGTAGCCGCACTGCAGATGTCCGCAATGGGTACGTTCCGGATTTCTGCCAGAGATGCCTCAACCGCACTGGCAGAATGAGCGTATATGCTACCTTCCAGCTTAACCAGTGCCATGGAGTAGCAGTGGCGGAGGCATGCTACTAGCCATGCTGAAATGCATCTTATAGCAAGAGGCTAGCCCAGCCGGGCCGTACTGAAGGAGACAAACAGTTGTTTAGACGTGCGGATTTCCTCAGTTCTGTCTAAGTAGAACAGCAAGGCTCTCTACACATCCAGGGAATGTAGGGTACGCTCTCCCTCATTCTGGAAGTTCGTGAAGTAGGTAGGAAGGGCCAAAGGTTGATTCAGATGGAATTTTGAGACTATCTTGGGTAGGAACTTAGGGTGGGCCCCAAGGACCACCTTGTCCTTGTGAAATACCGTATATCTGCGGGAGGGGGGGCTGTGACCAAAGCATGTATTTCACACACTGTGCGGGTGGAAGTGATGGCTACAAGGAAGGCCATCTTCCAAGTCATAACTTTCACTTCACAAGTAGCTAGAGGCTCAAAAGCTTTATGGGTGAGCAAGTCTAGCACAAGGTTAATGTCCCAGGCTGCTACTGGTTGTCTGACAGGTGGCCTAGTATGTAGAATGCCCTTAAGAAACCTCTTGACTACAGGAAGCTGAGCCAGAGACATGGAGTGTACAGGCTTGTGGTACGCTGAAATTGTGCAGAGGTGAACCTTAACCATTGAATATTGCAGGCCTGTGTTTGAGAGATCTAAAAGGTACTCTAGGACCTTGTTTGGTGGACAGGAAAAAGGATTCCAAGAGGATTTTGCACACCAGATGGAGACCCACTTGCATTTAGCCGTGTAAGTTTTTGGGTAGTTGGCTTGCGAGCAGCTAACAGGACATCTGAGACTATGTGAAACATTAAACCTGTTCACCTCTGTCTACTCAGGAGCCAGGCATGGAGGTGAAGGGACTTCAGGTTGGAATGGACTACAGGGCCTTGGGTCAGCAGGTTCGTATGAAGTGGAAGCTGTCTCAAACGAGACATTTCTGATCATCTGTTGATTAATGGAAACCAGATCTGATGAAGCCAGAATGGGGCGATGAGAATCATTCTGCCCCCGTGCCTCCAGTTTGAGCAGCACCCTCTGAACTAGGGGAAGAGGAGGAAATGCATACAGAAAACATCTTGTCCACCACAGTCTGAATGCATCCTGACAAAAAAACGCCAGGTCCTGGATTTCTGGAGCACAAGAGAGGCAGTTTTACGTGGAGTGGGGACGCAAAAAGGTCCAGGTTCGGAGTTCCCCACTCTTCGAAGAGTAAAACTGCACAACACTTGCATCGAGAGACCACTCATGAGGATCTGTCTTCGTTCTACTTAGACAGTCCGCCAGATCGTTTTGGACTCCTGACAGGTAGACTGCCTGGATCAGAGCTTTGTGCTCTAGGCATCATTCCCACACTCTCATCACTTCCCTGCATAAGGGGTAAGAGTGTGCTCCACCCCGTTTGTTGATGTAGTACATCACTGCCTTGTTGCCCGTTTGGAGGAAAATGGTCTTGTGACAGAGTATGTCCTTCAAAGTCTGAACAGCATAAAGGACAGCTCTCATTTCCAGAACATTTATGTGAAGCTGAGATTCGTCCCGACTCAAACGACCCTGGGTGTGGACTTCCTGGCAGTGAGCTCCCCATCCCAGCAGGGATGCATCCAAGATGATGGTGATCTGGGGATCCAGAGGGGCGAAGGGATAACCTTCCCGAAGGCTGTCCTCCTGAGTCCACCAGGTGAGTGACCATTTCAGCGGTTCCGTCACCTTGATGTGAAAGGACTGTAGGTGAGTAGTTGGTTAACCACTGAGTGCTGAGCATCCACTAAGTAGTTCTCATGTGAAGGCAAGTCCAGAGGCACAGTGAACACTGGGGATGCCATGAGACCCAGCATCCGCTGCATCGAGAGAGTTTGGACCGAGCTGTTTTCTCTGATGAAGCGGGCCATATGGAGGATGTCGCTCTTTCTGTCCTCCGGAAGGAAAGCTGTCAGGTAGCAGGTATCTAGAAGGGCTCCTATAAAGAGGAGCTGCTGGCAGGCCTGTAGCTGTCACTTTGCCAAGTTTAGCAGGACCCGAAAGGACGTGAGGAATTTTGAAGCCGTAGCTATGGCATCTTGAGTCTCTTGTCTGGAGGGGCTTGTGAGAAGCCAATTGTCCAGATACGGGAACACCTGAATTCTGAGCCTCAGATGCACTGCGAGAACTGCAAAGCACTTTGTAAAAACTTGAGGTGCCGAGGACAGTCCAAAGGGCAGAACTCTGAATTGGTAGTGCTGATCCAACGCCACAAATCTGAGGTATTTGTGATGGCTTGGGTGAATGGGAAAGTGTTGGTAGGTGTCCTGCATGTCCAGGAAGGCTAGCCAATCATGTTGATGAATCAGAGGCAAGAGTGTACCGAGTCATATCATCTTACACCTTTCCTTAAAAAGGAAAGTACAGTTACGTAAGAACTTACCGTAACAGTAGATCTTCGAGAACAGCTCATGCAGCAGGTTACACCATTAGGACTGAAGCCATCAGGCGCCAGGACCCCACAGAAATTTTCTAGCTAGCAGTCTTCAGCGGGGACCGCCTCCGACGTTGGTCCCGCCCCTGACGCCAGGCATAGTACATAAGGAGGCGGTCTCCCCACAATCCCCAGTTCTCCCGCCGGAGACTCCCGGCCGCTGGATGACATCAGAAGGGGAGACTGAGGATCCGCCACCAGATGGCCAAGACTAAAAAAGGAAATTCCCATCTCTTAAGATGGACGTTTACTACCTACCTCCACAACAAAAGGGGAATGGTGGCGGAAGGTTTCGTCAGAAGAGCTGTTCTCGAAGATCTACTGTTACGGTAAGTTCTTACGCAACTGTACTATCTTACTTCGAGATACAGCTCTTGCAGCAGGTTACACCATTAGGACTGATTCCCAAGCAACAGCGGCAATCTTATACCACAGGGAGAAGGAAAGGTAGGGATCACAACCCTACTTGAGCCTAAGACAGAAGTCCCTGAAGGACGGCTAGGCCGAAACCTGCTCTTCTCCTTGATGCAATGTCCAGGCTATAATGCCTAATAAAGGTATGCACCGAGCTCCAAGTGGCTGCAGCGCAAATAGCTGAGGTGGAGATATTCCTTAGTGCCACAAAGGAAGTGGCCACTCCTCTCGTGGAATGACCCTTAAGCACGCCTGGTAAGGGTTTATTGCGCTTATCATAACAGAAAGAGATACACTGGATGAGCCACCTCAAGAGAGACTGTTTAGAGACAGGAGCTCCTTCCATCCTAACAGCGAAGGAGACAAACAGTTGATCCGACTTTCGCAACTGTTTGGTTCTAGTCTGATAATACCTGAGGCACTTGTGTACATCAAGGGTGTGAAGGAGGGCTTCTCCTCGGTTATTGTACTTAGGAAAATACACTGGTAAGTCAATATCTTGATTAAGGGTGAGAGCTGAAACCACCTTAGGCAGAAACTTTGGGTTTGTCCTCAGGGATACCCTATCCTGATGGAAAAGTAAATAAGGTTCTTTGCACATCAGTGCATGCAATTCGGAAATCCTTCTTGCCGAAGTAACTGCAACTAAAAACAACGTCTTCCACGACAGAAAATGTAGCTCGCAATCCACGGCTGGTTCAAAAGGTGGCAGCGTAAGCTGCTCCAGGACAAAGGGCAAGTCCCAAGGAGGGATCGGATCCTTGATAGGCGGCCTAAGGTGGAGAACTCACCTTAAAAAGGCGTGAGTAGTGTCCAATTGGGCCACCATCCGATGGTCTATGGGGGCATGGTAAGCCGAAATTGCGCAAAGGTGCACCTTGATCAAGGAGTAAGCCAGTCCGGACTGAAAAAGAGAAAGCAGGTAATCCAGAACCAGCTTTTCGGGACAATCTAATGGCGGAGAACCAGCGCTTGAGCCCATTAGAGAAAAATCTACGCCATTTCATGGCGTACGCTGCGTGGGTTGCCGGTTTTCTGGCGGCAGACAGTACCTCTGCCACATCTTGCGAGACCCCGTATCGCAACATGGCCATGTCTCTAGGAGCCAAGTGTGCAGGTTCAGAGAACGCAAGTCCGGATGGACTAATGAACCCTCCTCCTGAGACAGCAGATGGGAGCTGATTGGCAAAGGAAGTGGAGGTTCCCGCGATAGCTGATGCAGAAGCGGGAACCAAATTTGTCTGGGCCAGAAAGGCGATATCAAAATGAGAGTCGCCTGCTCCCTGCAAAGTTTTAAGAGGACTCTCTGGATCAATGGGAAAGGAGGGAAGGCATAGAGGAATCTGCCCGCCCAGGAGAGGGACAACGCGTCTCGCCAGAAAACACCAGGCCCTGGATCTAGCGAGCAAAAATTGGTCTGTTTTGCATTGGATGGGGACGCAAAAAGGTCTAACTCTGGAGTGCCCCATCTGTGAAACAGATCCTCTGCCACCTCCTGTAGGAGTTCCCACTCGTGGACTCTGGCCTGAGAGCGACTCAGGCTGTCTGCAACGGTATTGACCACTCCGGGGATGTGTACTGTAATTAGGTTTGCGCCGTGCTGCACTACCCACTCCCACACTCTCATGGCCTCCCTGCAGAGCGGGTAGGAGTGAGTGCCTCCTTGTTTGTTGAGGTAATACATCACCACAGTATTGTCTGTTTGCAACAGAAGAGTACCCAGTGGAATCTCTGACTGGAAGGCTTGCAGAGCGTAAAGAACCACCTCATCTCCAAAATGTTGATGTGGAGATGAGATTCCTGGGCTGTCCATGTGCCCTGAGACCTCACCCTGTCTAGGTGTGCTCCCCACCCGAGCTCTGAGGCATCTGTGGAGAGAGTCACGGTCGGAGCCGGCGCTACAAAGGGAACCCCCGCAGAGAGGTTGCCCGGATCTAGCCACCATTGCCAATCCCGAATCGTGGTATTCTTGATTCGAATTGGCTGCTGCAGATGGTCTTGCCTTTGGTCCCATTGCACCCTTAGCATCCACTGAGTTATCCACATGTGGAGCCTTGCCATCGAGACTACTGCAATGGCCGCAGCCATGTGTCCAAGAAGGCGAAGGACCAATCTGGCCGGAACAGTCTTCTTCACTGACAGGTCCCTGATGAGAGATCTGATGTGTTCCGCTCTGTCCGCGGGAAGAAAACCTTTTCCTTTGACGGTGTCCAGAACTGCTCCTATAAACTGCAGTTTCTGGGACGGTACCAGGAGTGACTTCTCGTAGTTGATGAGAATACCCAGTGACTGAAAGAGGGCCTGGGTACGATGAATGCCCGTCATCAGTGCCTCCTTGGAAGGGGCCATGAGAAGCCAGTCATCCAGGTACGGGAACACGTAGTGGCCTTGTCTCCTCAGAGACGCTGCTATGACCGCCACGCACTTCGTGAAGACGCGAGGTGCCGATGACAGCCCGAAAGAAAGTGCTCGGAACTGATAATGACAGCTCTGAAACTCGAAGCGCAGGAACCTCCTGTGCGCCTGAGCAATTGGGATGTGCAGGTAAGTGTCCTGCATGTCCAGTGATGCCAGAAAGACGTCCCGTTTCAGCATGGGGATTAGGCCCGGAAGGGTCACCATGCAGAAGCGTTTGTAGATGACCGACAGATTGAGGTCGCTGAGGTCCAGAATTGGACGGAGGTCCCCTGTTTTCTTTGGAACCAGGAAGAAGTGTGAATAATCACCTAAACCTCTCTGGTTCTCTGGAACGTGCTCTAAGGCTTCTTTTTCTAGAAGCATGAGCACTTCCTGCTGTATAAGCCGGGCATGCTGACCCGGGTAGCGGGACAGCAGGGGAGGTTTTGTAGGTGGGTTGCCTATGAATTCTATACAGTGGCCTTTTTTTGACCAATTGCAGCACCCACCTGTCGGTGGTGATCGACCGCCACCCTAGCAGGTGACGTGCGATGCGACTCCCGACCTTCATTTCCCGTTGATCCTAAAGAGGGGCAGGGGCTGGGAAGGAGTCATGCTGTGGCAGCGTTAGCTCCCGCAGGTTGGGCCGACTGCGACATGGTGGCCTCTACCTGGGGATGACTTGGCCTGGGCCTTTCGGGAAAAGGGGCCCCTCTGCTGTTGACTGGAACGCGGTTGTTGCCTTTGTGTCTGGCCATGAAAACGACTCTGGTTCCTACGAAAGGAACTAGGATGAGATCTGTACATGGCCTGGACAGATCTAACTGCCTTCCCTGCATCCTAAAGTTTGGTGATCACCTTCTCAGAGGCTTCACCAAAAAGGACTTCCCCGGTGTAAGGAATGTCCATGATGTTCTTCTGGACGTCCGGGATAAAACCGGAGACGCGGAGCCAAGAGTGTCTCCGGAGACACACGCCTGAGGCTGCAGCTCTGGCCGAAGAGTCCGCAGAATCATATGCGGCTCTGAGCACCTGGGTCCCCACATCCGAACCCGTACGGAGATTTAAAAGCTCCTCCTTTTGACCACCGTCAGGCATTTTCTCAACCAGGTCCTGTCCCTGTTCCCACAATGCGTTCTGGAATTGAACCATGTGGGTGAGGTAATTTAGGGACCTGATGGTGCAGGTCGCAGCCACGTACGTGCGCCTACCCAGGACATCCAACTGCTTGGATTCCGGGTCTGGTGGCTGTGTGCTCAAGTGCTGAGGTCTCTGAGACCGGTCATGCGAGGCCGTGATGACCAGGGAATCAGCCAGAGGATGGTTTGCTAGATACTGGTCCTCCCTCTGGGCCTTGTATAGGCGGTCAGCCTTCTTTGGCTCTGCCGGAGTCGAATGCGGACGATTCCACGCAGCCTTGGTGATATCCGCGAAGGTGTCCACCAAGGGTGGTACTACCACAGGCTTTGGATCTTTCTGCTGAAGGTAACAGGCAAGGCGCTGTCTCTCGGGGTCCAATTCTTCAGCATCCCACCCCATATTCTCCTGAATGTGCCTCATAATTTCAGCGAACGAGGGGTCATCCGGAGGAGACCAGGGAAGGTTGTGTGGGTCTGGGGAGGGAATGCTGATGGGAAAAGGAGATCTGGAGTGCCCTGAGGTGTCAGATCTAGAATCCTCCGCGGACGAGGTATACCAGCGTCTTCTGGGTCTCTTAGGGCTGGGTGGCCCTGAAGTGGATCTTGATGGAGGTCTTCTCTTATCTGAGGATCTACCCCTAGGAGGAGCTGCTGGCTCCTTGGGAGTCGGTGACCATCCTACGGACCCCTTGGATGGAGGAGGGGGCGTAGGAGTTGAAGGAGTAGGTGGAGGCGGAGCCGAAGTAGGAAGAGGGTGTGTGGCGACCACATCCTTCCTGATGGTGTCCCACTAGAAGGTGAAGAGCTCCTTCACCTCTGTCAAATTCAGGCCCGACAACGGGCCGGGTGCCGGTGGCCTGTAGCCGGGGTCGGGCGTCGGGTCCCCGGGGGTCTCCCACTTCGGGGAGGGTGCCCGTGGGAGCTCGACGGTCTCTGAGTTGCCTGCCTGGTCCTCGGGCTGAGTGGTGTCCTCCTCCGAAGATACCTTCCGACCGACGTCGGTAGGAGATGGTGGTGTGGTCCTCCCCTCTGGAGTAGCTGACGTCGGTCCCCTGGCCGACGCCCTGGGAGGCGAATGCCTGGCCGGCGATGGGTGTCTGACCGTAGCCGGCTCCTGGGAGTGCCTGTGAAGCTTGGGCGACGTCAGGTAGACAGACGTCGGGTCCGGTGTCCGTTTCAGGGACGTCAGTTCTTTAGTCTTATGCGGGACTGGGTCCGACCCACGCAGAGGCTGGGACACCGACCTGGCGTCGGAGTCCCGACGGCAGAAGGAAGACCTGTGGCACTCCCCAGACTTGGACGAGGCCTTAGAAGGGGTGGATGAAGCCGATGGGCTGGAAGTCTTAATAGGCTGCAAAGAGGAGGAGCCGCTGGAGGCTCTGACTTGAACCGGGGGAGGTTGAGATTGGGCTCTGGAGGGAGAGCAGTCTGACCTCGAGCTGGAGCTGCGGGAGTCCGAGGCCCTCGACGGGGACCTGGGCCTTTCCTTCTCCCGGTATTTCTCCCGGTGCTTGTGGGTCTTCCCTGACGACTCCCCCCTGGAGGAAGGTTCCCTATCCATAGCCTTGAGTTTCTCCTCCAAGAGAAACGCTTGAAGGGCCTTCTGGCGGCAGATCCTGGTGCAACTGTTGAAGCCCTGCAGAAGGAGCAGGCCTTGGTGTTGTGTTCCGGGCCTAGACAACACACACAGGCTGAGTGAGGATCCTTGAAGGGGATCTACTTGCCGCAGGCACACTTCGATGGGTGACCTTCCAGAGAGGTGTTTGGTGGGGACATCAGATGAATCCGTTCATGAAGAGAAGAAGGAGAACGTCGTAGTTCCTAGTCATCGCACGCTAGAAAGTGACCGAGAAGCCGATGCTTGTGGCGTCGACGGGCGGAAAAGAACTGTGGATTGTGCGACCACTCTTATGTACTACGCCTGATTGCGGGGGCGGACCGGCATCGGAGGCGGTCCCTGCTGAAGAATGCTAGCTAGAAAATTTCCGTGGGCTCCTGGCGCCTGACGGCTTCAGTCCTAATGGTGTAACCTGCTGCAAGAGCTGTATCTTGAAGTAAGATCTGCCTACATTGGCAATCCTGGCAGAATGTGTCCAATCATTTAGAAAATTCCACAAAAAAGACTGAGTCGACAGCATCCTGCAAAGGGGCCAGCACTACCTGCATCGACAGGCCTTGGCCTGAGTACAGTGGGGTCATACTGTCCATAGTAGGTTTAGTAGTGCCTAAGCCAAGCCCAGACATTGATGTCCCAAAGACAGTCTGGGGGCTGTAGTTGAGACTGCCAGATTGGGTGTTGATGAGGATATGCCTTTTTCTTAACAGCGACTAGGACCTTGCTGACAAAGCAGACTTCTCCTTTTCTCTGTGTTTGTGCTTACGGCTAGACAATGGGCATGTCCACGATGACGACCGTTCCTTGTGTCTATCCTTAGACTTCGATGGCCACTTTTTGGTCGACAGTGAAGGAGAAGCACATTTTGACCATTTTTCCTTCCCCATTGTTTTTGTTACAAGGACATTTTCTAGCTCTTTCTTTCAGCACTGCCTTGTAGCCTGATTGAAGCTCTGGCAAATCTCACCAGTCCTCACATTATGAGACAGGCCCAAACAGCGCGCGTGAGCGCACACACACAGCGCATGTATCCCTCCTTAGAAATCTCATCTCTGCATTTACAATACCGAAATAAAGGCTCTTTTGATTTGAGGCAGACAGACATGATGACAGAATACTATAAAAAGGAAAAATAAACACCAACAGCTATGTTGATAATGTTTCCTTAGGCATGTCCACAGAGGATGATCGATGGCTGGAGAAAATTGAGGCGTGATGGGTCACCCACACCATATACGTGAAGACACTGCATGTCACTGTGGATGGCCCCCCAGTTAGCAAGACATTTCTGCCTGGTCCTGATGCTGATGGCTTATAGTTCCAAAGGTGTGGCCAAATATAGGAGATATTCCCCAAGAAGATATAGAGGTTACTTACCTGCAACCACAGTTCTGCTACTACTATTGAGTTCATATCCATACTTAAGCAGTATCTACTAAGCCCGCTCAGTCACTGGAATTTCTTCAAGCTTGGCTCCTACCACCACCTGTGGTGTGCCAGCCTCAGACTCCACACCGAATGATTTCAGATCTGCACTGTAGAAGGAGGAATATGAGCATGTCTTGCCAGGGCAGGGAAGGTGAGTTGAGCCAACTAACAGCACAGATTTGTGCAGGAGGTTATCCCTTGGCCAATCATCTACTTAGCTGCTGGTCTGCCTGAAGTGACTTCAGCATATGTGAGAAACAGCTGGCGATCCTCACCGGGAACCCCTGCCATGCACTCACTGTACTAGAGCAGTGCCTGGCATACGCCCAATGGACTGCATGCTCTGCCCCTGAGGCATACCACCCTGTAAAGAAGGTAGAGGTGGAACTCCGACGCTGCCTTGGACAGAACTTCATGTGGGGGCCAAGGACCACTTTGCCCTTCTGGAAAGTCAAATACTGCAACTCCACAGAAGGCACCTAGAACCCATACAGCCATCTAGCTGAGGTGAAAATGTGTTTTTCTACTCGCACTTGTCCACAGACTTGAAGAGTCTGCTCATCAGCATTGACAGCACCAGCAGTAAGTTCCGCGGCGATGTAGGCTCTCACACCAGAAGGGAAGGGTGCCACTTATGGAAGCAGACCACAGCTGCTGCTGTTCAGCGGTGCCCTTCGGTCAGGGAGGGATGGCACTGGGCTCCTGTGCTGCTGCAATCCCTGTGGTGAGCCAAGGCAGCTTGCTCCCTCTGCAGGATGATGCTGCATTGATGGGCTTGACCTAGACCTGGAAAGGAGGGAGGAACCAGGGAGAAAAGCTGGGACAAAAAAAAAAACACTTGGCAATATGACAGCCTGGGCACCCACGGTCTCCCCTTGGTCTCAATGTCAACATGGTGGACTGCTTCGAAGGTGGAGGTACTTACCCATGGAGCCCCTCCCATGGAGGTGAGAACAGTGGGAGAGGTCTGTAGGGCAGGGACTGGAGTTAATAGGTCACAACAGGGTAGATACCTGGGAATGTACATCTATGACTGGTCATGGGACAATGATGAGCTCAATGACTGAGATCTCCATCTTGGGCACAGACCGTGAGGTCAACTAGGGCCTGCTGGGGAAGAAGCCATATACACCACCTACTTGGGTATCAATGCTATCACAGATAGAAGGGGAGTCCCAATGATCAGTGGCGGCTGCACTGGAGGGGATCTGACTGGAGCACGGTTGATCCCAACCCCTCCTGTGCAGGGCACCACTGGTAGTACCAGTCTATAAGTAAGAGACAATGTTTTGTACTCCTCCAACTTGTGGCAGACTGGTTCGACAGGGACCACCTCGGATTCAACCTTCGATGGCTTGTTTGCCCATTCCTGTTCAGTTCCCACTAGAGTGACAACTGGTTCCTTAACAGGAATGATAAGGTTGAGTGCTCTGAGGAACAAGGAGATTGGAAAGGGCAGGAACACTCTCCCCTCAATCGACGGTGGCACCTCTTACGCATCAGATGATACGAAGGACTCTTGTCACTGAAAGACTGGAGCCAAAGAAAGAACTCCCAAACTCCGCATGGTTAGGAAGAAACACCAGCCCCACAAATGGCTCTTCGGTAGGAAGAGACTATAATACTGGGGATTTCCCAGAGTGCTGCCTCCCCCATGGCCTGTAACTGTGTTGCCAAACTTGTGCATGCTGAGGCCTACCTTGGAGGAAACAAATCTGGCATGTGTATAAAGAAAAGCGCATGGTCTAATGGACACGTACAATTTCCCACACCATGCTGTGGCCAACAAATTAGATGCAAGAACTGTCTGTTGGTAATGGACATCTTCTGCTTGCAAAACAGGCATCTCCTAAACCGCCAAGTTAGAAAAAAAAACAGGTTACTCACCTGTAACAGTAGTTCTAGGAGTGGTATATGTTGTTCATCCACACTCTCTGGCATGTCCCCTTCCACTTTAAATCTTGCCGGAAGTCTTCAAGCTGGCTCCTCCCACCCACCTGGGTGGTATAACCCACAGCTCCGCCCCAAGATGCCAGATCTTAGCCCGCTGGAAGCCAGGTGTTGTGCATCCTTAGCCGGGGAGGTCGGGTGGGTCCGTATGGATGAACAACATATACCACTCTTAAAACTACTGTTACAGATAAGTAACCTGTTTTTCTAGGATCGTGGATATGTTGTTCATCCATACTCTTTGGCAGACTCCTAGCAGTTCTCCGGGAGGAGGGAGACAAGGTGCACACCCCCTACTAAGGGAATAGAGATTGGAGAACTGAGGCCCCAAAACCAGCATCCCAGCTTGACTCAAGGTCAATGTGGTAGTGGGTGATGAAGGTGTTTGCTGACTTCCAGGTAGCAGCCCAGCATAATTCCTGGATAGGGATGTCCCTGGAAGCAACCACTGACGCAGCGGTATGGCGGGTAGAACGAGCTCTTATCCCTCTGGGAGGCTACCTGCCCGCTAACTCATGACACAGACTAATGCATGATGTAATCCATCTTGCAATCATCTGATTTGCTGCAGATCTGCCAGAAGCAGCTTCAGCGTAGGTGTCAAACAGCTGGCGAACCTCTCCACGAATTTCCACCGTCTTCTCCTTATAATAAGAGAGAGAGAGCACGTCTCAGGTCCACAGTATGGAGCCTGTACTCTGCCTCTGAGGTGTAGTTGGGGTAGTAAACTGGCAGAGTTAACACCTGGTTAAGGTGAAACTCTGACACCACCTTCGGAAGGAATTTCGGGTGGTGGAGTAGGACAACCTTGTCCCTGTGGAAGACCAGATAAGGGGAGTCCACTGAAAGCGCCTGGAGCTCCCCTGTCCTTCTGGCAGACGTGATAGCCACCAGGAAGGCAGTCTTCCATGACAAGTGTGACAAGGTACACTTGTGCATTGGTTCGAATGACTTGCCCATGAGCTTTGCAAGTACCAGAAGATCCCACGGAGGTGGAGGTTCACGGATCGGAGGGGATACGTGATCCAGGCCTTTGAAAAAAAGCGCCCGACCACTGTCTCCTGCACTAATGTCAGCTGACCGGCCCATGCCTGGTAAGCAGAGGTGTGCAACTGGGCCTAATGGACCACTGATGTGCACGTCATCATGTAACCCAGAAGACACAGAAAGTCCTGGGTAGGGTGCAATTGCCCAACCAGAAAGGATTGGGCAAAGGAGGAAAGAACCTCCGCCCTGTCCGCCAGGAGCCGAGCTCTGGCTTGACAAGAGTAGAGCTCTGCCCTGATGAAGCCCATCACCTGGGAAGGCACGAGTTCCAACTTGGTCTCGATCAGGAGGCCAAGTTGGGAGTAGGTGTGAAGGGAAAGGTCCCTGGACCTCTCTACCTCTTGCTGAGTGGAACCTGCTAGGAGCCAATCGTTGAGGTAGGGATAAATCCTGCCCCCCCCCCCGATGCCTGAGATGGGCCACCACCACTGCAATGCATTTGGTGAAGATCCGTGGGGCCGATGACAGGCTGAACGGCATGGCTCGGAACTCGTACAGGGTCCCTTTGACTCTGAAGCGGAGGAACTGCTGATGGGATGGAAGGATTGGGACGTGAAAGAACGCGTCCTGCAGATCCAGTGAACAGAAATGGAAATTACGTACCTACCGTAATTCTTAATCTTCTTGGACAGTCTCTCCACCACTCATTCACACTAATTGGGAACTACGCCGGAGGGGCTAGGACCCAGCAGGAGCAAACTTTTCGAGTGGGTCGGCGCCAGAGATGGAGCCGCGAGAAAGCGGCACCACGAGCCATGGCTTGTGCAGTAAAGAATACCTCGGCGTCGACCCTCCAACCGCCTCAGTACCTTTTTTTCCAAGGAGGTGCAGCGTAACTAACCTAGAAGTCTAAGCTAACAAAATTGGACATAAGATGGTCCAAATGACCCATGTAAGAAGGGTCAACAATAGAGTTTTCACAGCCCAACCACTGAGGGAGTGAAGACCAAAAACAGAGACGTGAGCTTGGGGGATGGCAGGGACATGAATGAGTGGTGGAGACTTCATCCAAGAAGATCAAGAATTACGGCAGGTACGTAATTTCCATGTCTTCCCGGACATAAAGTCTCCACCACTCATTCACACTAATGTAATGGGAGAGTACCGAGCTAACAAACCCCCGAGAAGGGAGGCTACAAGAGCCCTCTCGAAGTAATATCTAAGAGCTCACATACTTAGGACAGAAGTCCATTAAGAATAGTCCTACCAAACAACAGATGTCGTCTGGCATGGACATCTAAAGCATAGTGCTTAATGAAAGTATGCACTGAGCTTCATGTAGCCGCACTGCAAATGTCTGCAAAGGGCACGTTGCGGATTTCCGCCAGAGATGCCGCGACTGCTCTAGTAGAGTGAGCGTAAACTCTGCTTCTAGCTTAACCTGTGCCATAGTATAGCAGTGGCGGAGGCATGCTACTAGCCATGCTGAAATGCACCTAACAGCAACAGGTTGACCCAGCCGGGTTTCACTGAAGGAAACAAACAGTTGTTGAGCCTTGCAAATTTATTTTGTATGTTCTATTCAGATAGAAATGCAGTGCTCTCTTAATATCCAAAGAATGCAGGGTACGTTCCCCTTCATTCTAGAAGTCAGCAAAGTAGGTAGGCAGGACTAAAGGTTGGTTTAGATGAAATTCTGAGAACCTTGGGAAGAAACTTAGGGTGAGTCCTAAGAACTACTTTGTCCTTGTGAAATACAGTGTATGGAGGGTCTGTGACCAGAGCATGTGTTTCAGAAACTCTACGGGCCGAAGGGATGGCCACCAAGAAGGTCATTTTCCAAGTGAGGAACTTCAACTTGCAGATAGCTAGAGGCTCGAAAGATTTCCGTGTGAGCATGTCTAGCACAAGGTTAATGTCCCAGGCTGCGACTGGACGTCTGATAGGAGGTCTGGTATGTAGAATGCCCCCTTAAGAAACCTCTTAACCACAGGAAACTGAGCCAGAGACAAGAAATGTACTAGCTCATAAGCTGAAATGGTACAGAGATGAACTTTGAGAGTACAGTACTGCAGACCTGAATTTGAGAGGTCTAAGGGGTACTCCAAGACTTTATCTGGTGGGCAGGAAAAAGGGTTCGAAGAGGATTTTGCACACCAGAGAGAGAAACACTTCCATTTGGCTGCGTAGGTTTATCTAGTGGCTGGTTTACGTGCAGTCAAAAGAATATCTGAAACCCTACGGGAAACACTGAACCTATTCACCTCTATCTCTTCAAGAGCTACGCATGAAGGTGGAGCGCCTTCAGATTGGTATGGACCACAGGCCTCTGGGTCAGAAAGAGCAGCGGGATCCATATCTATCTAAGCCAGAAGGGAGCTCTGAGAATCATTCTGTCTCCCTGAGACTCAAATTTGAGAAGCGCCCTCTGAATTAGAAGAGGAGGAGGAAAAGCGTATAGAAAGCGTTTTGTACACTGCAGCCTGAACGCATCCTGATAGAAAGTGCAGGTTCTGGATTTCTGGAGCAGAAGAGAGGCAGTTTTGCGTTGAGTGGGGATGCAAAAAGGTCCAGGTCTGGAGATCCCCACTCTTTGAAGAGTGACTGAGCGACGGTTGAGTCAAGACACCACTCCTGAGGATGTGTCTCTGTTCTGCTGAGACGGTCTGCCAGTCTGTTCAGCACACCTGGCAGGTAAACCGTGTGGATTAGAGCCTTGTGCTCCAGGCACCATTCCCACACTCTCAAAGCTTCTCTGCATAATGGATAAGAGTGTGCACTGCCCTGTTTGTTGATGTAATACATCACTGCTTTGTTGTCCGTTTGGAGGAGAATGTTCCCGTGACAGAGTATGTCCTTCAAGGCTCGGACTGCATAGAGGACGGCTCTCATTTACAGGACAATTATGTGGAGCTGGGACTCGTCCTGAGTTCACGTACCTTGTGTTTAGAGCTTCTGGCAATGAGCTCCCCACCCCATCAAGACACGTCAGTGATAAAAGAGATCTGATGATCCAGAGGAGCAAAGGGATACCCTTCCAGAAGGTTGTTCTCCTGTGACCACCAGGTGAATGACCTCTTTAGAGATTCTGTCACCTTGATGGGAAAGGACTGAGGGTGAGTGGTTGGGGACCACTGAGTAGTGAGCATCCACTGAGAGGTTCTCATGTGGAGAACTAGAAGAGGACAGGATCAGTTGTGTTCCAGGACAGTAGCTGCTGCTTGCTGTTTTCACAGGGTTCTTGTGGATTTTACTTGGTAGAAGGTTAGTTCTTTTCTTTCTTACTTCTAAGGGGCTAGCAGGAAGTTTGAAAACTGATTTGGTGGCTGTAAGTGGGCTCATTTTGTGGATGTTTCACTGTGTAACAGGCTGCGCTGGTAGAGGCCTATTTCTTCTGATTTAAAACCTATTTGGTGGGATTTGCTTGGGCCTGGTTCTTTGGCTGCTGGGCTTGGAGGGGAGACACAGGGCTGATACACTCTCTCCGAGTCAGGTGTCTGTCCATCACCCGCCTCCCCACCCCTCCCTCCCCAGATCTGCTAATTTATAGGGGAACACCTGCCCTGCAATTGGAGGAAAAGGCTGCAGGTGCAGCTCATGTAGTTCTAGCCACTGGGGATTGGATTTAAAGGATGGGAGAGAGGAGCTTAGGGAGTTGTTCATTTCCCTTATAAGTTTAATGTGTTGTACTGCACCTAGTAACAGGGTTACTGGTGCACAGTGGGACTGTCTCTAAGATTAGTGGGTGACCTGATTAGGCAGTAGGGTGTATCTTGGACTAGGGGGGAACCTGGTGGCTCACCCAAGGAAATCTATTTGGAAGGGGATGGAACCACACGTCATTAGGGCCGGCATCTTTGGGAGGGTGCACAGGGTGTGGAGCAGCCATGAAACTGGACTGGGCTTCGAAGTTCGGTGGTTGCCCAGTGTGCTACCAGCTGGCACAGCTTAGGGAGGAGGTTGCAGGGATTAGGAGAAAGCTGGGGGAAGGGGGGTGGTAGGTTGGGGAAGGGGCTGGGAATCTCCCACGGGGTGGCACCAAGCACTGGGGGTGGGGGCATAGGGAAAGGAGTGCAGGAGAATATTCAGGGGTCACATAGGGACCCTGGCAGAGGGGGTCCAAAAGGACACTACCAAGGAAGCAGGCAGGTAACTGGGGACCCTCACAAAGGAGGGACAACATTCTCAGGGAAGTAGGCAGATGGCCAGGGCTGGACAGAAGGAGCAAGGCGGGAGGTGGATCAGACCTACACTCAATAACCGCCTAATCTTTCTTCTGCTCGAGGATGAGGGGGCTGATGTAGCCACCACAGGGTGGTTAGAGACGGAAAGGAGTGGGAGCAGGAGGCAGGGCCAGATAGCAGGAAGAACGGGGGGACCTGGAATGCAGGAAAATGGGGGGAGCAGTGAATCAGAGCAGGAGGGGCAGGGGGAAGAGGGAGGAAAGCGCAAGGAGAAGGACCAGTTGGGAGGAAAGGTAAAGGAGAAGGACCAGAAGTACAAGAAGGATTTAGTAAAGGGAGCTGAGGGTTTAGACCAGGGGAGCACAACAAGCAAGGAGGGACTAAATGGAAACAGGAAGGAGGGAGGATGAGCCAGGCTAGTTTAGCAGATGGGGGAGAAGGACCAGTCATGGCAGTGAGGGGGAGTTAGCAAGGTACAGAAGGATACTCAGGAGGAGGAGAGGCATAGGATTGAGGGGAGGGGTGGCTATGGTAAATAAGGAGGGGTGCATGTGGCACCCAGATAGGGGGAGGAACAAGGAGCCGGCTGGGTGGAGGGGCTGGTAGAAAGGATGAGGGACATGAAAGGGGGGGAAATGGAGGAAAAGGAGCGGTCAGAGTGCTCCTGTTGGGGGATTCTATGATCAGGGGTATCAAATGGGATAGGGAGGGAGAAGCCTGGCCAGTTAGAACAAGATGCATCCCTGGACTAACGGTGCACAGGGCTAAGCACGAGGTATATCAGCTGGCAAAGGATTGTGGGGGTTCCCCAGACATACTGGTCCACCTGGGTACAAATGACATTGAGGGAAATAGTGAGCTAGAGATACAGGCAAGATTCAGGGAGCTCGCAGGATCTGTCATGACATAGGATGCACAGTTTCTTCTCAGAAATCTCTGCCGTGCCAAGGGCTAGTGGGGAACACAAAAGGAAGATTAGGAGATAAACCAGTGGCTCAGGGAGTGGTGGAGGCCAGAGGTAGTGGGTTGATGGGGATTGGGGGAGACCTGGGAGGATAAGGAACTGTATGCTGAGATAGACTCCATCTCAATTTGAGAGGAGGGAATCTTAGTTGAAAATAAAGGGTTCATTGGTGAAAAGTGGGGTTTAAACTTGTGAAGGGGGTGGATGGGAGAAAAGGCTGTCAAGGGGTGCCGATAAAGGAGGGACTCTGCCTCCCACCCCTGGGGACCAGGAGGATTGCAGGAAAAGGCCGTCTGGCAAAGTGCAGACCAGGGGAAACTAGAATCTCATGGGAACACGAGCAGGGAAATGGAACTATAGGAAAGGGTGGAAGGTAGTCCTGCTAAATGCCAGGAGCTTGGGCAATAAATGCCTGAGCTCCAGGCGATGCTAACTGAGGAGCAGTGGATGTGGCAGCGGTCACTGAGACTTGGGCCACTGCAGGACATGACTGGGACCTGAACCTGGAGGGTTACACTATGTTCAGGAAGGACAGGGGAGGAAGGGAGGAGGTAGCAATGATAGTCAAAACTGCATTGGCATAGGGGGAGTACAGGAGGTGGAGGGAACCGTGGAGGCGATTTAATAACTTGATAATAAGGGGGGGGCAAGAGAGAAATAGAGGGTGGTAGACCCCTGTCTCTGGCGAGGAGCTGGAGGACAGTCTGGTGGCAGATGTTGGGACACTGCAGACTGGGCAGAGGAATGGTGGTGGTATTGGGGACTTAAACATGCCAGGAACAGACTGGGAGACTATGACATCCTCTGTGACCAGGGAACAGAGGTTGTTGGATGTCTTTCAAGACGCGGTCCCTAACTCAGCAGGTGAGGGAACCACCAGGAGGCGTGGTGCATTGATGTGGTCCTGGAGACAGTGACCAGATTGGGGGCCTGGAGGTAAGGGACCCATTGGCAGGGAGTGACCATGCCACGGTCTGGTTCTGCCTGGACCCAGGAGGGTAGAAGGTGCAAAGACGGAAGTAACCGACTTCAGGGGGGCGGATTTAAGGAAATGGGAAGGATTTGCAGAGCATTTGATGGGATTATCAGACATGGACACTGACAGTAGGTGGGAAATCATCAGGAGAGGGGTGCAGGATGCTACCAGCACCTGTGCAAGAGTAAGACGTAAATGCGGTAGGGCCCAAAACCTGTTGGTGGACCAGGGAGGTCCAGGAGGTGGTGCGGGAAAGAAGGCAGCCTATAAGCAATTCAAGTGCTCAAGGAGTGAAAGGATCGAGGGAGTAAGAGCTGATGGTTAGAAGGGCCACCAGGGTGGTGAGGGGGCTAAGGCAAGGAAGGAGCAGAACCTGGCCAGGGAAATTAGGAGGGATCAAGGGGTCTTTAGATACATTGGGGAAAACGAAGGGTGAAGGGCAGATTAGCAGGATTAAATCGGGGGATGGGCACAAGACCCGGGAGCAGGGCTGAGGGTACTAAATGAGTACTTCCACCTCAGTTTTCACTCAAGGAAAATGGGGTGCTGCATCAACATGGGAGGAGACAGAGATACTGAGGGGGGGACCCTTACCGATCAAGGGTCTGGGAGGGGAGGCATCACTGGCAGGTGGGGGGGGCTAACAGGAGAAGAGTACCGGAAGTGAAAATCACAGCAGAGAGAGTGAGGAAGCCTCAGCTCCTTAAGATGGAGAAAGCACCGGGCCGGATAAATTGGCATCCCAGAGTGCTGAAGGAACTTATGGATGTCCCATGTAAAACCGCTGGAGCTTTTTCACCATCTCTCTGAGGACAGACTGGGTGCCCCAAGACTGGAAGGTGGCGCATATAGTGCCTATCCACAAGGGGGATCAAGGGAGGTGGCAGGGAACTACAGGCCTGTCAGCCTGACATCAGTGGTGGGCAAGGTGATGGAGGGCATTGTCAGGCGAGAGGCTGGGGGACTTGGATAAGTCAGGGTGCCTGGACGATAGACAGCATGGATTCATCCCAGGGAAATGTGTCAGACAAACCTGGTGGAGTTCTATGACTGGGTGACTAGTGCCTTGGACCTGGGTAGACCAGTGGACGCCCTCTTTCTAGACTTCAGCAAGGCATTTGACTCTGCTTCCTCACGTGGGCCTGTTGGATAAGCTGGGAGAAATGGGGGTGGGGAACCAGATGATCAGATGGATAGGCAATTGGCTCCAGGACCGGACCCAGAGGGTCGAGTTAGGCGGATAGTTTCATCCCCAAGGAGGGTCATAGTGGGGTCCCACAGGGATTAGTCCTGGGCCCCTTCTGTTCAACGCCTACGTCTTGACATAAGGACAGGAATCAGAGTGAGATGAGTCTCTTTGTGGATGACTTGAAACTGGGGCGGTGGTGGATGGGAGGAGGGAGGGTGGCTCTACAGGGGACCTGGAGGCTCTGGAAAGATGGTCTAGAAAGTGGAAGCTGAGGTTCAATGCAGGGAATGTAAGGTACTCCACCTGGGGCCAGAAACCCAGGCCAAGTGTGCACACCCTTTGGGGGATGCTACAAGTCTCGATGGCTGAGGAGGGACCTGGGGGGGTGGTGGTGGATGTCAAGATGAACAACTCGGAGACTTGTGGGAGGGCAGCAGCCAAGCGCCAACAGGATGCTGGGATGCATCGCTGAGGGGATACTCTCCAGAAGGAGGGAAGTGATACCCTCTGTATAACTGCTTGGTGAGGCCATACCTTGAGTACAGCGTGGCAGTTTGGAGGCCACACTTAAAGAGGGACATTAACCTCCTGGAGAGGGTCCAGAGGAGGGCAACCAAAATGATTTGGGGCTTGGGGGACAGGACCTATGAGGAGAGGCTCGAAGAGCTAAATATGTACACACTGGAAGAGAAGGGACCGGGGACATGGTAGGGTCTTCAGGGTACATGAAGAGGGTAAATAGGAAGGAACAGTCAGGTCTTGCCAAGGAAGGAGGAGGGGGCCACTAGAGGGCAAGGGTGAAGCTGGAGGGGGAAGATTCAGGAGAAAGGAGGATGCTACTTCACTGAGAGGGTGGTGGAGCATGGATGTGCTGCCTAGGGGGCTGGTGGAGGCAGAGACAGTGGAGGGGTTCAAGAGGGAATTAGGACAGGTATAGGAAGGGTTCTGGAGGCAAATCCCAATGCAGCAAGAATATCCAGAACTGGGAAGGAGAAGCCAGAGAGGGGGCAGGGGGACAGCAAGGTCAGCACCCAGGGTGGGGGCTGACCAAACGAGCAGACACGAAAGATCGTTAGGCCTATTCTGCTGGCATTTTAGTATGTTAGTATAAGATGAGCTAGGGGTACAGTGAACACCAAGGATGCCATGAGACCCAGTGTTCATTGCATTGAGATAGCTCAAACTGAGCTGTTTTCTCTGATGTACTGGGCCATCTGTAGGATATAGCTCCTTCTGTCCTCTGGAAGAAAAGCTTTCGCACAGGAGGTATCCAGAAGAGTTCCTATGAAAAAGAGTTTCTGGGAGGCTGCAACTGCGATTTGTTGCGATTTAGCAGGACTCCCATGAACGTGAGGAAGTCTGAAGCTTTGGCTACGGCATCCAGAGTTCCCTGCCTGGAAGGGCTTGCTAGAAGCCAGTCGTTCAGGTATGGAAACACTTGAATTCCGATTTTCCTGAGATGTGCTGCAAGAATTGCACAACACTTTGTAAAAACTTGCTGCTCTGAGGATAGCCCAAAGGGCAGGACTCTGAACTGATAATGCTGACCCAACGCTACAAACCTCAGATACTTGTGGTGCTTTGGGTGTATAAGAATGTGTTGGTAGGCATCCTGCATGTCCAGGGAGGCTAGCCAATCGTGTTGATGAATCAAAGGTAGAAGGGTACCTAGAGATATCATCTTGAACTTTCCTTGTGAAGGAATTTGTTTAACTTTCTGAGATCCAGAATGGGGCGCGTGCCTCCAGTTTTCTTCAGAACTAGAAAGTAATGGGAGTAGAAACCTGCGCGTTTAAGCCAGTCCCGTGAATTACTCCTACTGCCCCGTTGTTCACAAGGCCTTTCACCTCAGAAGCAAGAAGATCTGACTGTACTGCTGACAGTCTGGGCTGTCATTTGGGGGGAGGGGTCTGAAAGATTGAGCAAATACCCCTCGCGGATTATCCAAAGGACCCATTTGTCTGATGTTATAGACTTCCACCGGTCGTAGAACTGAGTCAGATGTCCTCCTACTGCTGAAGAAGAGTCCCCCTCAGGCAGCTGAGGTGGGACCCGAGCCGAGAACTCAGAAGGTGGCACTGGGCACTTTGGGGGCTTGTGCCTTCTGCTGCATTTTTTTGTGGCTGTGGGTGTGGCTTTGTTACACCTCCGCTTTTGCTTCGAAAGGACTGATGGTTGTTCTTTTACCCGAGAGGGTGCGGGTCGAGCTATCTTAATGGCTGACCTAGTCTTTTGTGTGGCTTCCAGCTTTTTCCACCTGGGGTCCGAACAGATGCATACTGTCGAAGGGTAAGGCCATGACCTGCTGCTGGGCATCATTTGTGAAGCCTGAAGTACGTAGCCAGGAGCGGCGACTGGTACAAATGCCCGCCGCTGCTTGAGAAGCAGTATCGAAAGCATCCACTGCAGCTTTAGCCTGTTGGTTATTGGACTCTATGCCCCTGGTTATGGTATGAAGTGGCTCTGAATTAGTTTCTGACTCAGGCAGAGCTTCTACCATTTGCTTGAGCGAATGCCATAGGACATTCATACTGAGAAAAATAGCCCTGGTAGCTGGCAATATACATACCCAGGGTGGAGGCAGCAAAGACTCTCTTACCTAAGCTGTCCATCTTATGAGATTCTTTATTGATAAGCTGGGCTGAGGATGCCTGAGGGAGGATGGCCTTGTCATTCTCTGCTATGACTACAGTGGGATCAGCAAAAGCTTGTGAGGCCAATACGGGTTGATCCTTGGGCGCAGCGTACTTCCTATCTATGGACTTAGCCACGGAAGGGATGAGAGCAGGATTGTTTTATACCATCTGAGAAAGAGTCTCAAAAGATGGTTGTACCGGAGGAGTTAAATCCATAGGGATCTCCGGGACAAGTAGGTACTGGAGTCTTAAAAGCTTCCCTGGATCGATATCTGTAGTCTGTAGAGAAGAAGTGGAATTTAAATTTTTCAGCAGAGACTTAAAGGAAAGGTCTTCGACCACAGGCTCTGCAGCAGGATTAACTCCTGCTCCTTCAACATCATCACCCAGATGAAGATCTGGGTCAGGCTCAAAATCATCTCCTGACAGTCCAGGGGGGACTGTATGGACATGAAAGCAGTGAAAATCAGAGTGGAAATTAGAAGAGGAAAGAATCGGAGTCAAAAAGGCCCGGAGGCTGGACGGTGCTGCACCAAGCATCGGCGTCGATGAAGAACATGGCGCTGAACCTAAGGAAGTTGTCGCCATCGGAAACAGCCCAGCACACGGCACCAACAAAGGCCGAGGGTGGTCCGGGGTGACAGTGACTGAAAGACGCCGGGGAAGCCCAGTGTCTGGCCTATCTTCTTTAGAAGGAGCCCCTCCCACAGGCTGCTTGAGTGGTGGTTCCACCGGCTCTACAGGCGGGGGAACCTACTTGATCGGCTCTGAAGAAGTCGGCTTCAGCCTAGGAGGTGGAACGCCAGGGTCGGCTTGAGCCCGGTCAAAATCAGCTGCTGCCACTTGAGGTCCTCATAGCGCCGACAGAGCTTCCGCCGGAACCTCACCTCATCTGAGGAGGACGAAGACGACCGATGGCGCCACCTCTTTTAGACGCTGATGGCTCTTCCTCGGCCTTCGCCGGGTCGAGGGGTCCGACCGATCGAGAACGGACAGGCCACCTGGCTACTGGGGAGACACTGGTGGGACCAGTGATTTCCCGGGTTGGAACCACTTCCTCAATGGGAGTCCCAGCAGGCTAAGTCTCCTTTGTTGGGAAAGTAAGAACTGGAGTTCAATCAAGAGAATCTTTGACCGGAGTCAGCGATAACCCTCATTTCTAGGGGCATGGATATGGTGCAGTATCCACACTTTGGCAGACTCCTAGCAGTTCTCCAGGAGGGGGCAAGGTGCACACCCCTACTTGGAAAAAAGAATTGGAGATCTGAAGTCCCAAAACTAGCATCCCGGCATGACTCAAGGTCGATGGGATATGAAGGTGTGATGACTTCCAGATAGAAGCCCTGCAGATCTCTTGGATAGGGACGTCCCTGGAAGAAGCCACTGAGGCAGCGGTTTTGTCTGGTGGAATGAGCCCTAAGCCCTATAGGAGGCTCCCTACCAATCAATCAATCAATCTTTATTTAACCAGGCATGAACACCATTGAGAAGAACTCATCTGCAAGGTGGACATGGAAATAATACAAGTACAGTGCAGAAGTGAATTACAGTACATAACAGGTGAAAACCAAGGAACAATATACGAAAGGTTGAAGAATACAAAAAAGTACAGTGGAATTGCTACTGAAGTAAACAAGGAATACATAGCTTAGCTACATTAAGTGTGCAAAATTTACAACCAGTCTTCTACCAGTCAGCCTATAGCAGAGGTTGATACAGGACACAATCCACCTGCCAATTGTCCACTTAGCTGCCTGTCTGCCAGGTGCGGCTTTAGCGTAGTTGACAAAGAGATGTTGAACCTCTCCACGAACTCCAGCCATGTGCTCTGTGTAGTAAGCAAGAGCTCGCCTCAGGTCCAACATGTGGAGCCTGTGCTTAACCTCAGAGGTTGGACTGATGAAGTATACTGGGAGACTGATCACCTGGTTAAGGTGAAACCCCCGAAACAACCTTCGGGAGGAACTTCAGGTTGGTGCAGAGGTTAATCTTGTTCCTGTGGAACACCAAATAAAGAGGCTCCACAGAATTGCCTGGAGCTCATGGATCCTTCTGGCGGAGGTGATGACCATCTGTGCATTGGTTCAAATGGCTTGCTCGTGAGCAATGTGAAGACCAGCAACAAGTCCCATGGTGGTGGTGGTTCACATACTGGTGAGGACAGGTGGTCAAAGCCCTTACAGAAGGGCCTGACCACTTTTTCTTCCAGGGTTCCATGCTTTGGGTCTCTCTGATGAGGTTCTCCATTTGGGAGTCTGCAGTAAAGGTAGAGATCTTAAGCCAGACTCTGCAGCGTACAGCCACCACCAAGAACCAGGCCCTAGAATTGCCTATGTCCAAGGCCGGTAGAAGCTGGTGATTGCCAAGAGCATGGCCCTCATCTCAGACCACTCTGACTGCAAGTTCGGAGAAAAGTGGGGAATGATGTGTCTAGGACCACCATAAGAGCACAGACGAAACTGGCCATCATAATGGTGTAGCTCGCCTGCCTGAGACCCAGGGAGGACAAAGTGTAAACTTTCTTTGTTGCGTGGTCCAGCTTCTTGCATTTCTTGTTTGGGGGTGGTTCTCAACATCCCCGACATTGCCCATTATACAGAAGACTGAATCCACCAATAACCCCTTGGCTGAGGGGTGATCTGAGAAACTGGGGAGAGACCTGGTCAGGACTGCATACTTATGAACCATATGGGCGAAGGTGCAAGACAAGAGGCTGGATGCTGCCACAACTCCAAGGTTGGACCCTGGATAGCTTCTGTGACTGGAAAGGCCACCCCACGGAAATTGTTCCTGCCAAGGATTTCCACCAGGGTGTACTCTGCCTGCTTTTGGACCAGCTCTAAAGGAATATGCATGGACTCAGATAAGACAGGAAGGCCCCAAAACAGACAGGACCGCGATCAGAGGTGAGCTCCTTGGAAGACTCTCGGTTGAAGCCCGAGGTCCTAAGGGAACACCGCCCTTGGCCCTCTGTCCCCATGGACCACTCTGGATTCATCGGAGTAGGTTATCTGGACAGAGAGATGGCTGGGAAGGCCAGCAGCTGGGGACAGAGCTCCGTACAAGAGCTGCTTGGGCAAGGCTCCACCGTGATTGGTGGGGAGGCAGACGCTTCATCCTCCCAGTCCTGTACCCCACCTTTTCCGGTTTCTGTCCCACCCACCCACCTCTAGAGTGCAGATGGCTGTTGGCAGGGCCTGACGCAGCCAATCCGCAAGCTCGGGTCCAAGGGTCCTTCCCACTGAAGTTGTGACATTCCTGCACCACCACCTGTGGTCACCCAGGTGACAGTAATGCAGGACACAAAATCCTCCTATGATATGCTCAATCCCCCGACAGCCCAGGCTTGTTCCCAAACCTGCATCACTGGCGCTGCAAGTAGCACTACATCGTGGCGCTGGCAGGCCAGCATGCCTTGTCCTTCCTAACCTTGACCAGTACTCTGTGGATCAGGGGAAGGGAGGCCTCATGAAGGCATCCCCCATCACTGTTCCGGTCTGTGGGAGGCGGGCACAGAACAGCCTTAGTTTGGCGTTCTCCCAGGAGGCAAAGAGATCCACAAAGGGTGAGTGCCACAGGAAGAACAGGTAGTTCACCACCTTCCAATTCACAGACCACTTGTGCAACATCTCTCCTACCTGCCTGAGGGCGTCTGCCAGCTGACTATTCTCCCCTACGATGCGAATCGACAGGAGATTGGTGCCCAGGCCACACACAAGGGTCCAGGTGCAGAGTGCCTCCTGACACAAAGGAATGGAGCATCTGCTGCCCTGTCTGTTCAGGTAAAACACGGGGCATAAATTTGTTTATCTGACTTGAACAACCCAGCCCCTGACTAGCGGCGCAAATTCCATCAGAGCTAAGCACACTGCATGAGGCTCCAGCAGATTTATGTGGTGGCAGGACTCCCGGGGTGACCAGTACCCGTGAGTTTGTATGGTCTCCAAGGTGTGCTCCCCAACCTATCAAAGACATCTGTCAGTGTGACGGTCAGCTCTGGACGGACAAACAGGTTTCCTTCCTCTAGATATTTAAAGGACGAGCCACCACTGGATGATATCCCACATCAGCTGGGTCACTGTGACAGACTGGTCCAAGTGGCCTAGGCGATGGGACCACTGATGTCCCAGCTCCCACTGAAGGTGATGCATCTGCCAGCAGGCCCAGTGGACCACAATTGTGCAAGATGCCATGTACCCCTACATCCATAGGAAGTCCTGGTCAGGACACAAGAGCCCAACCTGAAATGATCGGGCAGGAGGTGGTAAGATCCTGTGTCCAGTCCACCGTCTTGGCCCATAGGAGTTTAGTTCTGCCCCAGTTACCTTGATCACTCGCTTCGGTATCAGGTAGGACTTGTCCAAATTGATCAACAGACCCAAGTCTCACCAGGTCTGAGGACCTCTTGACAGCCTCTCTGGGTTGACTAGCTACCACTCAGTCATCTAGGTGGGGGTACACACTGACCCCAAGGTGCCGAAGGTGGGCTGCCACCACTGCCATGCATTTGGTGAAGATTTGTGGTGCTGAGTAAAGACCATAGGGCTTGACCTGGAACTGGTACAGGACCCCTTCCGATCGGAAACGGAGGTACTGGTGGTGGGACCCGTCGATGGGAATGTGGAAGAACGCATCCCAGAGGTCCAGGTAGCAAACCACATTTTCTGCACCAGAGGTGGTACAATCTGGTTCAAAGTGACCACCCCAAACTTGCACTCCCACATGTACTGCTCGAGATTATGTAGATCCAGTGTGGGGTGACCCCCCCGGTCCATTTCAGGACCAGGAAATGTAACCCTGACTGGCCAGGCATCTGGGACACAGGCTACTGTCCCTTTCGCAAGGAGTTGAGCGATGTCCTCCCTGAAGGTGACTAGCGTGTCCTGAGACACCCCGGACTCTCAAGGCACGTGGATGCGGTAGGGCGGGCGAGCCTCAAAATCTAGACACAGTCCTCTGCCCACTATGTTAAACATCCACTTGTTCATTGTGACAGCAGACGAACATGACGAGAAGTGATGTAGCCAGCCTCTGACTGAGGCATTTATTTGTTTAAAAGTTTTACCAGGAAGGCATACTGAGCAGAATACTGCTCGATTCCAGATACATGAGGGGGGAAGGGAGAGTACAATGAGCTGTGGTAAAAGGACAGTATTGAATACAAGGTCCAAAAATACAAGTAAAAGAAAATACAGAATGCATACAAAATACAACATAAAGTACAGTGCAAAAATACAGTGCAGGCAGTAGTCCAAGACATTTAGACAGTCTAAACTAAGATACACACATACTTCAGAAGAAAAAATTACTCACCTTAGTAATGTTGTTTCTTCTAATGGAGTCTTGCTGTATTCTGACATATTGCAGTGATGTCCAACCTTTGAACTGCCCCGGAGATGAAAGAGTTAACTTTCCATGCCAGGCATGGAACGCTGAGCTCGAGCTCGGTTGAGACTCTGTCTGTTGCTGTTTGAAGTTAAACCGTCAGATCTTTACGAGCTATACTCAGTGGGTGTCCTGTGTGGAAACTGTAAACTTACACTAGCCAACTGGCTACTAAATATAATAAACAGACTTTTTCTGGTCCCAAAACAAAGACTCAGGTCAGGAAACCCAAAAAAATAAAACAAAACACAACACCCACACCCCCAAACTAAAGGGGGTAGAAAATAAAGGTAGAGGCACCTCCGACTGCCAACACTGCTACTGCCCACCCACATCCCAAAAACCAAGGTTCTGGAGGAGGAGGAGGGGAGTCAGAATACAGCAAGACTCCATTAGAAGAAACAACATTACTAAGGTGAGTAATTTTCTTTCAAACAACATGAAGTCTTGCTGTATTCTGACATATTACAGACTACCAAGCAGTACCGCCATGGAGGAGGGACAGAACCTACTTAGGAAATAGGCTCTGAAGCACTGCTGTGTTAAACCGAGCATCACTCCTAGCCTGGATATCCAGAGAGTAATGCTTAGTAAAAGTGTGTGTACTGTTTTCCAGGTGGCTGCTTGACAAATCTCTAAGATAGGAATATCCTGGCAGCAGCCAGGAAGCAGCTAAGCACCTCTGGTAGAGTGAGCCCTCAGGCCTGAGGGTGGAGTCCTACCTAGTTTTTCATAGCAAAATTGAATGCAAGAGACAATCCACCTGGCAATGAATCTCTTAGTGGCAGGTTTTCCCTTACCAACCTCACCATAAGTGAGGAACAGTTGGAGGGAGTCAAACCTGTGACCCTTGGTGCACTCTATGTAGTAGCTAAGGGCCTTTTTCACATCCAAACTGTGCAGCCTCCTCTCTCCAGAGAAGGAATGGTCAGTGAAGAAAACGGGAAGAGACACAGACTGGTTAAGGTGGAATTGAAACCACCTTCGCAAAAACTTCCTATTAGTCCTGAGGACCACCTTATCTCTATGGAAAGAGATAAAATCAGGCTCCACTGACAGGAGCTTGCAACTACTTATGCGTCTGGCAGAAGTGATGGCTGCCAAGAAAACAGTTTTCCATGTCAAGTACTTGAGCTCTGCTGGAAGACAAAGGCTCAAAAGGGGGTTGCATAAGTTGAGCAATGCAAACATTTAAGGTCCCAAGCAGGGGCAGGGTACCTGAATGGAGGATTGGTATGAAGCAATCCTTTGAAAAATTTAGAGAAAACAGGATGAGCTGAAAGGGAAGAGTGCTTGTCTGCTGAAAGGAAGGCAGAGACAGCTGCCAGATGCACCCTTAGTGTAGCTGGTCTGAGTCCCAAGCTATTAAGATGAGTCATATAGTCAAGGACTGTGGGCAGGCCAGCAGACTCTGGAGAAATATGCTTCCCAGAGCACCATTTAGAGAATCTTTTCCACTTGGAGTTGTGTTTCTGGTGGAAGGCTTCTGAGAAGCCTTTAGGATATCCATAACACCTTGAGAGAGGTGCAAATCAGTAAACTAACTCTTCAAGAGCCAGGCCTTGAGATTGAGAGATTTGAGATTCGGATACCAAACCCTCCCCTGAGCACATGTTAACAGGTTGAAATTCCTGGGAAGAGACAGGGGAAGGTGGACTGCTAAGGACAACAAGAGAGGGTACCAAGGCTGCCTGGCCCAGTCTGGAGCAATCAGAATCACCTTGCAGGGTTGAGACCTGATTTTGAATAACACCTTGAACAGGAGAGGGAAGGGGGGAAAAGCATACAGGAACTTCCCTTCCCAATTGAGGACTAGGGCATCCAGGGGGACTGAGCCCAACACTGGGGGCCTGCAGCAAAAGAGAGGAAGTTGGTGATTGTCTGGGGCTGCAAAAAGATCTATCTGTGGGGTGCCCCATCTGGAGAAGATCACCTTCAAAACTAGGGGATCCTGGGACCATTAGTGATGGCCCCGAGATATCCTGCTGACAGCATCTGCCAGGACATTGTCCTTGCCTGGGAGGTGTACTGCTGTAAAAGAGGTGTTCAGGGAATAGGCCAGAGACCATAACTTCATTGCCTCTGTGCACAAGGCCGTGTGAACAGAGTGCCCCCCCTTGTTGATATACCACATTGTGGTGGTATTGTCTGTCCTGATCTGAACTACTTTGTTCTGAGCAGACTTGGAAAAGCTTGAAGTGTTGGAAACACTGCTCTGAGTTCTAATAGATTGATGTGAAGCAGAGATTCCTGAGGAGACCACAACCCTTGGGTGGTCAGGTCTCCCAAGTGGGCTCCCCACCCCAAGAGGGAGGCATCTGTAGTAAGGATTAGAGAATGAGACCGAGTGACAAAAGGAACTCCCTGTCTTAGATTGTCTTGATCCAGCCACCACTGTAATGCCTGGATCAGGGTTCGAGTCACTGGAATTAGTTTGGTCAGAAGGTCCCTTTTTTGAGATCAGAAGGCTCTCAAGTGGAACTGAATATCCCTCATTTGAAATCTTGCTCCCTGCACCACTGCTGTAGAGGCAGCAATGTGTCCCAGGAGCTGCAGAAAATGCCTTGCTGGTCGAGACACCTGGAGGGTGAATGAAGAGGCCAGTGAGATAAGGGTCCTTGCCCTGTCCAGGGGAAGGAAGGCTCTTGCCTTTACCATATCCAGCTCTGCCCCTATGAAGGTGAGGAGCTGCACAGGCTCTAGAACTGACTTTGAAAGATTCAGGAGGAAACCTAGAGAAGTGAGCAGTTGCTGAGTTATCTGTAGAGTGTGACTTGACTTGGTCTGGAGACTGGCCTACTATGAGCCAGTCGTCCAGGTATGGAAAGATGGAGATCCTTTTCTCCTTAGGAAGGCAACTACCACTGCCAGGCATTCTGTGAACACCCTTGGAGCAGAAGTTAGGCCGAAGGGCATTGCTCTGAACTGGTAATGGCCTGAGGGCAGCTCGAACCTGAGGTACTTTCGGTGGGAGCTTCTGATGAGAATATGGAAATAGGCATCCTTGAGGTCCAGGGAGACTAGCCAGTCCCCTGGCCTTAGAGAGGGTAGAATTGCTCCCAGAGTCACCATTTTGAATTTTGGCTTTAAAAGGTGCTTGTTTAAATATCTGAGATCCAGGATGGGCCGCCATTCTCCTGTCTTTTGGGGGGGTTAGGAAGTACCTGGAGTACAATCCTTTCCCTTTGTGTGGGGGTGGGACCCTCTCTATGGCTCTGAGAGCCAAGAAGGAAGAGACCTCTGCCTCTAAAACAGTGCCTCTGAAGGATTTGCAGGTGGAAAGGATCTGGTTCTCATCTTTGGGAACTTTCTGAAGCTGAGAACCAGTCCCAGGCTTACTACTTCTAGGACCCATTTGTCTGATGTTAAAGACATCCAGTCCTGGACAAAGTAAGCCAGCCTGCCCCCTACAGGAGGTGGAGAAACGGCCCTGGCAAACCCATCAGGGTGCCTGTTTGGCAGGGGCTTTAGGCTGAGGGGTGGAAGCAGGCCTGCTTGTACCCCATCTGCCTCTCCCTCTGAAGAATCCCCTATGAGCATAAGCAGAAGAGGAGGCCTGGGCTTGGTAGAAAGGCCTATGAAAAGGCCTGCCCCTGCCCCTGGAATGCTGCCTCTGGGAAGTGGCTTGCCTTTCCTTGGCGTGAGCACTCCTATAGGTGGTCCAGTATTCATCCATTTTCTTCATGTAGTTCTGTTTGCTCCCCAAACAGAGAATTACCTACAACAGGAAAATCCATGGCCTTAGTCTGGGTATCCTGAGACAGGCTAGTACATCTGAGCCAAGCATCCTCTAAGGTCCACAGATGTAGCCATGACTCTAGATGAAACATCATTGGAATCCACTGCAGCATGGAATTGCACCTTGGATGCCTCAATACCATCCGCAGCCTGCTCCAGCTCCTTGGCCAGCTGCCCAGGACCTTTTTACAGCCATTACAGTGTCCCATCTAGATTTCTGATATCTAGCTGTACAGGCCATATAATTAGCCTGCCTGAGTCCCAAGGATGCTGCCATGTACTGTTTCTTTGCCATGGCATCAATCCTCCTGGAGTCCTTATCTGGGGGGTGTGAAGCCAAGGGTATATTTGCCTTATCACAGGCTGCAGCCTGCACTACCCCAACATGGCTGCATTGCTAGGTAAGGAACTCCGTATCTGAGTCTGAGAGAGTATACCTCTTGTCCATTCTCTCTGCCCACAGGAGGTATAGAATTAGGAGTCTTTAAAATTTTTATTGTCTGTTTCCCAAAGGACTTATGAAGGGAATAGACAGCCTCCTGGACTCTGGGATATCCATCATTTCAACATAGTCAGGCTCTTCCTGGTCATTCCACAGCTTCTTCCATAGGAAGCTGAAGAGTTTCAGCCACTTTTATAGAACATAAAATGGGAAGGGGACTCAGAAAGCCTAGGAGGAGAAACCCCTGCAGGTCTGTCTGGGGAGATGTCCGGGTCAATAGGCACATCCAGACTTTCGTAATCACCATCACTATCCTCATACTCTCCTTCCTCCTCCTCCTCCGATTCATAAAAATCTTCTAAATTATAATCTGGAACCGGGGGAACCGACTGAACCGAGCCCCTTCCTGACGGTGCCAGTTCGGTTGGAACCAGGGTTAGCGACTGAACAATCCTTATCGCTTTGGCTATTTCATCAGCGGTCAGAGAAAGAATCTATGGATCCACACCAGCTGATTTATCCCTTCTTTTTCTTTTAACCGGAACCGACTCCTCGGAGTCTGTTCTCCTTTTACCCGAAGAAGTTTCGCCCTGGTCAGAGGGCACTCCTTCTGGTTCGAGAACCGAACCGGCTGTCCATCCGGTCAGCGGATCTCTTGCCCTCCTTTCCTGAGCCTACCAACTCTTTCCAGGGTAGCTTACAGGAAATTCTTGCAAATCTGGCAGTCTGAATCGAGGTGGTCAAACCCCAGACAAAACACAGGTGGTGTGGGATCAGCCTTAGCAAAGGCCTCCCCATACACTACAGTGTTGAAACCCAGTGGGCCCGGTTTTTCTCTTGGGTTTCTCAGACATGGCCAGTCCTAACAAAGCGTACCCTTTTTTCGGCAATCCGCCAGGCAAGACACCCTTATCGGTTCCTGACCGTGTTATGGGTCATGGAAAAAAACGTAATGAAATCCGTATTTTTTAGAACCGATAAGGACCGGTGACCACACACTAAAAGTAGAAAAAACGGTTTTTGAACAACCTGATCGGTTCAAACCAAACCGATCCCACGTTTACAAGTTCCACACAGAAGAACAAGAAAATAAATTTATCTAGTACTCACGATACCACAGACAGAGACTGAACTGACAGGTTATTGATTAAATTTGGTCGAAAACCGAAAAACACGGTATTTTAATTGACAAACTTGAACAGAGCAAAGGAGAAATCTCCGGAGCGACTGTTCAGTGAGGCGGAGTAAAGAATCTGATGGTTTAACTTCAAACAGCAACAGACAGAGTCTCAACCGAGCTCGAGCTCAGCGTTCCATGCCTGGCATGGAAAGTTAACTCTCATCTCCGGGGCAGTTCAAAGGTTGGACATCACTGCAATATGTCAGAATACAGCAAGACTTCATGTTGTTTGAACACTTTGGGTTATCACTTGTACATGACATGTGAGTAAGATGCCCTTCCACCCCAGGGCTAAAGAGGTCTGTGCCCAGGAAAGGGACATCGGCCAAAGTACAGTTACGTAAGAACTTACCGTAATAGTAGATCTTCGAGAGAGGCTCTTGCAGTAGGTAATTACATATAGGACTGATGTCGGCAGGTGGCAGGACCCCAAGGAAAAATTTTAGCTAGCAGCCTCTCACAGGACCACCCCACGCCAGGTGATGGCGTCAGGCGCCGGTATAAAGGGTGGTCCCTGATGACCGCCTTTCCAGTTCTTTCCACAGGTCACAAAAGACCGGACGACAGAGAGAAATGGATATTTTCCTCACTGGAAAAGGAGCTGAAAAAGCTTAGGGGATGGAGGGCGGGAAGGTAGTACCTACTGCAAGAGCCTCTCTCTAAGATCTACTGTTACTGTAAGTTCTTACGTAACTGTACTATCTTACTTCGAGAAGGCTCTTGCAGTAAATAATTACATACAGGACTGAGTCCCAAGCAGTCTGGAACAAGAAGAAGCACATGGGAGGAGGAAAGCTACTCAGAGTAGATCCTTTAGCTGAGAAGGCCTTAAGAAAGGAGGCCTTGCAAGGCAGCCAACCCGAAGCCTGCTCTACGATGAGAGGCAATATCCAAACTGTAATGTTTTGTAAAGGTATGGATGGAAGTCCAAGTGGCGGCAGCACAGATGTCTGCCGCTGACACATTCTTGAAATAAGCCGCTGAGGCAGCGACTCCTCTGGTGGAGTGGCCTCTTACTTGACCCGGAAGGGTCTTGTTGTACTTGTCATAACAGAAAGCGATGCAATGAGCCAACCATTTGGATAGACATTGTTTAGAAACAGCATTCCCTTCTCTTTTGGGTGCAAGAGAGACAAACAATTGATCAGTTTTTCTGAGATCCTTTGTCCTGTTAGTGTAGCATCTCAGAATCTGGTGAACATCCATAGTATGTAGTAAATACTCCCCTTGATTGGAGTACTGTGTAAAGAAAGCGGGTAACTCTATGGACTGATTCAATGTAGACTCCACTACCACCTTGGGGAGAAACTTAGGATTGGTGCGCAGGCCACACATTCCTTGTGGAAAATCAAGTATGGAATTTTACACATTAGGGCCTGGAGCTCTGAAATCCTCCGAGCCAAGGTAATGGCCATGAGAGAAAGTGTCTTCCAAGAAAGGAACTTCAAGTCTGCGGAGGCTGCCGGTTCAAAAAGAGGCAGAGTTAGTTTCTCAAGAACAAAATTCAAATCCCAAGGAGGTGCGGGAACCTGAATGGGAGGTCTCAGGTGGAGAACCTCTCAGAGGAATGTCTTTGAGACTTCCAGTTGAGCAAGCGTTCTGTCTGCAAAGGGAACGTGATAGGCCGAAATGGCCTCAATGTGGACTTTCAAGAAGAGTGACTAAGACCTAGGTCGAAGAGATGGTGCAGGTACTCCAGTAGATGTCCAGCGGGGCCGGAGAAAGGCTCAACGTCTTTCGAAGCAGCCCAGATTGTGAACCTTTTCCACCTCATGGCATAGGTAGACCTAGTGGAGAGTTTCCTAGCCTCCATTAGAATTTCCGCCACCTGGGGAGAAACTCCAAAGCGGGCTTGGGCTATGTCTACAGGAGCCAGGCATGTAGCTGAAGGGACTCGAGACCTAGATGGACCAGGGTCCCCCGATCCTGGGTCAGCAAACATCGTGACAGAGGACGAGGAAGCAGAGGTTCCTCTGAGAATTGTTGCAGAAGAGAGGACCAAACTTGCCTGGGCCAAAAAGGAGCGATCAGAATCATTCGTGCTCCATCTGAACCTAGTTTCTGCAAGACCCGTAGGATCAGAGGATGGGGGAAAGGCAAAGACAAATCTGTCCTTCCAATCTAGAGACATAGCGTCTCTCCAGAAAATGCCTTGCTTTTGAGCGAGCGAGCAGAAATCTGGAAGCTTTGCATTTTGAGGGGAAGCAAACAGGTCGACCTGAGGTGTTCCCCAACATAGGAAGATATAGTCTAGGACCCCTTGATCCAGTTCCCACTCATGGGCCAGGGCGGACAAGCAACTCAGCTTGTCTGCCAAGGTGTTCTCAACTCCTGAGACATGAGCTGCCGTAAAGAGTGAAGGTTGTGTCGTTGCCCAATCACACACTCATCACTTCCCTGCCAGGGTGGATCGAGTCTCTCCTGTTTGTTAATGTACCTTACCACACCCATATTGTCCGTCTGGATGGCTAGGTGGCCTGGAAGGAGATACAGATGGAGGGCTTGAAGTGCACAAGCACTGCCCGGAGCTCGAGCACATTGATGTGAAGTGTTTGTTCGAGCTTGGACCAAGAGCCCTGGGTCCGATGAGGACTGAGATGGGCTCCCCAACCTTTGCCCTAGGCATCTGTGGTCACAGTCTGGAAGGGGGAAGGAAGGAAGAAAGGAACCCCCCGAAACAGGTTCTCTCTGGCCATCCACCACTGCAAGTCTTGAACCATGGGAGAGAAGACCAGGACCACCTGATCCAAGTCGTCCTCCAACTGATCCTACTGGGAGCGAAGCGTCCACTGAGAATCCCTCATGTGGAGCCAAGCACGAGGAACTGTCAGGATAGCAGCCACCAGGAGCCCGAGAAGGCAAAGAACCGACCTTGCAGTGACTCGCCTGCGGCTGGACAACAGGCTTACCCGGGTCTGAATAGTGGCCACCCTGTCCGGTGGCAGGAAGGCCCTGCCCAGGGTCATGTCCAGTATCGCCCCGATAAACTGGAGTCTCTGGGATGGGATCAAGTGAGACTTGGAATGGTTGATGGTAATACCCAGGCAGGCAAAGACCTGTTGGGTTAGGGGAGAGGCAGTGCTGGAGTTCCTCCCTGGATGAGGCCGCCAGGAGCCAGCTGTCCAGGTACGGGAAAACCTGCACTCCCCGGGTACGCAGGTAGGCCACCACCACCACAAGGCATTTGGTAAACACTCAGGGAGCCGAGGAGAGACCAAATGGAAGTGCCTTGAACTGGTAGTGGTCCCCCTGGAAGGCAAAACGGAGGTATTTGCGGTGAGACAGGCGAATAGATATATGCAGATAGGCATCCTGCATATCCAGAGCACATATCCACTGGCCTGAGCGGAGGAGGGGCAGAAGGCTCTGCAGTGAGAGCATTCTGAACCTCCTGTATTCCACTAATAGGTTTAGGGACCTCAGATCTAGGATAGGTCTTACATCTCCTGTCTTCTTCGGGATCAGGAGGAAGTGAGAATAGTAACCCATTCCCTGAAGGGGAAGGGGGACAGGTTCTATCTCCTGTTTCAGCAACAGTGCTGAAATCTCTTCCTGAACCAGAAGCAGATGTTCCCGAGAGTATGACGACCTTTGGGGAGGGTGACGAGGTGGTTTCTGTAGAAACTCTATTGAATGTCCTTCTGCGATTAGCTGGAGCACCCATGAATCTGTTGTTATCCTCTCCCAGCCCGGAAGGTGGAGGGAGAACCTCCCTCCTATCGGTTCTTCCGGGCAGCCCGGAGGCTGTGGGAGAGGGAAGGAGTCAGGTGGTGTGGGGCAGCGCTGCAGCTGAAGCGCCCGCTGCTTTTTTGGGCAGAGGGAGCTTGGCTGCTGAGGGGGCCCGCCGTTTAGTGGCCTGCTTTCACGGAGGTTTCATCTTTGGCCGGTTCCGTCTGCGAAAGGGACAGCGCTGTGGTTGATGGGGATGGTACATAGAGTCGACGGACTTTAGTGCCATCCCCTTCTCCTGCAGATCGGTAACGATGTCCTTGACATCACCCCCGAAGAGCACCGACCCCCTGAAGGGCGCTTCTTGTACAGTGGACTGCATTTCCAGGACCAACCCTGACACACGTAGCCAAGCATGACGTCGTAAGCCTACGGCGAAAGCTGAGCTCCATCCAGCAGTGTCCACCGCATCGTAAGTCGCACGAAGCATGTGTCGGCTGGCCGAACGTGCAGAGCGGACGAGGTCAGACAGTTCCTGCTTGACTTGAGAGTCCGACAGGGAGTCCAATTTGGTTTCCACCTCAGAAAGAATTTCCTTCTGATAATCCCCCATATGACCGACATAGTTCAGGGGCCCTGATCCCCAGCGTGGAAGAAGCGAAAATCTTCTTGCCATACTGGACCAGAAGGCGGGATTCTTTATCAGGTGGCGACAAGCTAAGGTGTTTTGGATTAACTGACCGTCCGTGAGCGGCGCTAATCACGACCGAGTCAGCTCGAGGGTGTGAATCTAAATAGTCAACACCCGCTGGAGCCTGGTATAGCCTGTTCGACTTCCGTGGAAGAGGGGCTAATGCCGACGGTTGTTTCAAAATCGTGGTAACAAGGTGGGCATGAGGCTCGATCCAGGGTGGCACCTGTCACGGCAGATCCAGATGCTCAGCGAGTTTTAACTGCTGTGGCTCTGGCTCCAAGGATTGCCACTTATGCACTGCCTGGATTTTACGTAGCAGCTCCGTGAAGGAAGGATCTTCCGGAGACGACTTCGGAGGAGTCCTTGGCCTGGGCTTTGACGGAGAGCGAGGCTAGTCATCCTTCTCGGAGCAACCGGAGATATCAGAGGAAGAAACTGATGAAGAAGACAACTCCCTTTCCCGTCTAGGGGAAGGAACGGACCCCTTGGGAAGCCCTCGGGGACGCGTGTCCTGCCCCTCTCTGGACCCAGAGGGTTTGGCCCTGGTGTCTGGAGGGAGTTTGCCGTCGTGGACGTATGGAAACCGGTACCGGCACCGTCGTTGGAAGATGGCTCTCCACCTCTCTGGAGAGCTGAGCCTTGGCCTCAGCCCACCAGGAGGCTACAGCCTCCTGCAAATCCACCAGCGGCTGGGGGGGTGGTGAAGGAGGAGGGGGATAAGGGTATGGGTTATACCCATAGAGCGAGTATCCATAACCCGATGGCGGGAAGCCCGATGTCAGATACTGTGGCGACGGATACTGCAGTCCCCGGTACGACAGCGTCGGATACGACGGGGTCGGGTATCTGGGAGCCGGGGGAGTTGCCGAAGCAGACGGCCCCGGCCTGAGGTCCCGCAGGCGGCACTGGGGCAGAAGGCCTGGGGGGCGGAGGGCTCGGCATCGGGGTGGCTTCCGGAAGCGGGATGATGCCCGGATCTGGCGTCCGGGGAGCCGACGTCAGATCAGCAGGAGGTTGGTCCGACGGAGGTGGAACAGGGATCTCCACGTCGCCCGGGGATGGAGGGAAAAAATCCCCGGGGTTGGGCTGAGGAGACTCGGGGTCCCCGGAGGGCAGCGAAGGCTGCGGGAAGCCGGGAACGGCGGATGTGGGAGGGTCCGGCGTTGGCTCATCTGCTGTGCGGACGTTGGGTGGACCAACGTGCGTCTTGCCAGCGGGATCCGGGCGGGACGCTGGAGGGGCCGGCATCTGACTTAACGGACCTTTCGCCGGAGGCAGGCCACGATGGAGGGGCGGCCTGGTCTGGCGGAAGATGGGTCGAGCGCTGCCCGAAGGGTCAGGCAACACCGACCCTCTCCGGTGGACGTCGGAGGGCAGGCGTCCAGCCTATCGGAGCACGCGTGCACGGTATGCCGTGAAGCCATGGCTTACCGGGGCGGAAGCCCAAGAACTCAGAGGTGCCCGACGGCCCGAAAGCGTGAGCCAGATGGTGGCCGACGCCGCTTTAGAAGCCTCTAAGGGCGGCTGTCGAGGAGCGGTTTACCTTAGAATACAGCGACTCCAGAGGAGTCGCGGTGGGAGAGGAGCCCTTGTCCAGGTGCTTTTCCTTGTCCTTTCTCTTGCGATGGCCTTCAGGTGAAGTTGACGACTGCTGAAGTTTTTTGAGTTCTTTTTCCATGGACCTCATCTTCTTTTTGAGAATGTGGGCTTCCAGGGACTGCTGCCGCCTTCTCTGGGTGGCCGCGTTGAAACTCAGACAGCGCTGGCACTTCTCTACTTGATGGCCGGGGCATAGACAAAAAGGCACAGGGAATGGCCGTCCTTGCACGGGAGTTGGGCACCGCACGAGTCGCACTTATTTTTGTGCTTGGAGGGTGTAAGGGATGACATACACCGACGAATGACTGACGATTACTAAGAAAAAGGTGGAAAAACTCAGTAAAATAACTGATGAAGGAGCCTGATGAGCAAGGAACTTTTCTGTGAGGCGCTGGATAGGCTAATGGCGGAAAAGAACTGGAAGGTGGGTGTGAGGGGCCGCCCCTTTATACCGACGTCTCCTGATGCCGGTCACCTGACGTGGGGGTGGGTGCTGCCGCCGACAGTCCTATATGTAATTACCTACTGCAAGAGCCCTCTCAAAGTAAGATCTTCTGTTGGGTGTCAGCCATGAAGGTGGACAGATGCAGCCAAGCCCTACAACACATGGACACAGCCGGTGCCACAGTAAAGGCACAAGAATCATCCGTGTCTAAGGCTGTCTGGAGCTGGTGTTTAGTCAGTGACTGACCGTGGTTTCTGATGAGCTCCAACGCCATCCACTGCTCTGGATGGAAGTCGGGAGGACTGCATCAAAGATTCCCACTGGGGAATGACTATAATGAACCATCGTGATGGCACAGTTAGCCTGATGGAGACCCAGAATGGCGCCATATACACTTTGTTTTGCTGCATGGTTAATCTTACAGGACTCTCTGTCCAGAGTTACAAAACAGTGAATCAGTGACCAGCCCTTCGGCTTAAGTGTGGTCCGAGAACCCCAAAAGGGAATCCGCAGGGATCACATACTTGCTGACCATGCTGGCAGAAGGTGCCAGGCTGGATGCTGACAAAGCTCCAGGGCCGATCCTAAGATGGCCTCAGCCACCAAGAAAGCAACCCCTGGGGATTCAACCTAGTCCAAAATCTCAGTGAGAGAGTACTTAGCCCTGTTCTGGACTGACTCTAGCAGATCAACATAGACTCAGAGATCAGTTGAAGCAGCCCACTGAAGGACACTAGCCCATGGTTGGTGGAAGGCTCCTCGACCGAGCTACAGTCGAAGAGCCGAGTCCCTGAGGAGGCCATGGACTCCTGATCCGAGTCATTCAATGACTCCTCAAAGATGGCCCTCGGCCACTGACTGCCATGGACCTCTCGGGAATCCTCACCTGGGGCAATCTGAACTGACAATAGGCCTGGAAAGCCAGTGGTATAACGGTCAGCCTCCTTGGTCAGAGCACCAACTGGTGACTGTCAGGGTGGCAGCTTTATCAAAGTCATCAGAGAAACAGGTGTAGGTAACACCTGCAGAACCTGGACTGGTGGGGCAAAATTAGTGGCTGCCAAGGTACCAATGGTATTTGGGTAGAGCCCTGTCCAGCTCTGTGACAGCCCACTACTGCCAGAGGAACTCCTTGTAGCACTGGCACATCTTATGCTAGTGTTACTTTCCTCACCCAACAATGAAGAGAATGAGAAGCAATGATGGCGCTGCCTCCCAGCTGTATGGGATCGAGAGTGCGAACACCTCGACTACAACCTTGTTGACCACCTGGCCAATAGGAAGATGGGTCTTCCTTCGGCTGGTTGTAGATGATGTGCCTATGGACACTGAACAACAAGGGCGAAGACAAGACTCTGGGTGGAGGCTGGTCCCTGGAAGATCCACTGGGGTCATTGATTGTTCCAGATTCTCCTGAATGAGGACCGAGAGACCAGGGTCTGAGAGATCAATTCCTTGACCTCATCCGACAACTGGTCGACAGGCGTGAGGAAAATTTCCATATCCTGCCTGACCGGAGTCAATGTCAGCTGGCTCAATGTGAGGACTTGAAGAGCCCTCGACCAAAGGACACTGGTGAGTAGTCGGGCAAGTCGATGGACTGGGAGGACAATAATCTCTCCCAGTTCCACGACTGGCACTGGTGGCACTTGTGCTTGGAACCACAGGGGGCAGAACTCTCCCCAGGGTCTGGAAAGATAAACGCATGTCCCAGAAGCCTCTGGTGAATGACCCTCCAATGCTAGTCCCAGCTGGGAGCAGTGCCAAGACAGAGGAGGTGCCCACCATGGCGGCCACTGCTGCCACCTCAAGAGCCATAACCTGCTGGGCAGACCCGGTCACAGCTGAGGTTTTCTTGCAGCCCTTAGGGTGGTCCTTTGGATTCTGTCCCAAAGGCCAACCCAGCGAGATCCAGGACTTCCTGTCCTCGAGGGACTCAGGAGCATGCTGAGGCAATGATCGCACCCAGCAAAGTCGTGTTGCCCACCCAGTAATACGTGCGCATGTTGTGCGTGTTGGTGACTGACATTTTCGGCTAGCACCAAAAGCAGAACCTGAACCCCAGCTTCCGTTGCTCCATCGAAGATCCAAGAGGGGAACTGAAGGAACCGAGGAAAGAATACAAATAACTTGAAAAACTTCAAAAGAAAGCTTGCCTATGGCGCACTAAATCCTATGCAGGAGCCACAAAGGAGGGGACCTATTCTTCCAGTGGAAAGACAGATCTGACGTAACGGGGCAGAGTCGGGGATATACTGCAGAGTGGTGGGAACAGCTTAGCTTAAAGACGTCCGAGGACTCAGACTGTTCCAGCAGAACTACCAGAGTGAACAGTGAACCACATCCACGCCCCTACAAGAAACTTTTAGACAAAACAAAATGCAAAAATCGCTCAGAAACAATCAGAATCCTCCATTCGCTGAGAAGCTGTGAAGGAGGAGGTCTATCCCTTCCAGAAGAAAAGATCAAACATCAGTTGAGGCATAACTGGTGGAAGGATTCAAGTTGAAAACATCCCAGTGACTGAGCATGCTCAGCAGATACTGCCCAAGTGGGGATAGTGAACTGAATCTAGGTAGTTGGAAATGATCTAGTACAACGTAAGAAATATATACTGTCTACTGCATCCCTTTTTGTTTCCTCCTCCTAGTCACCCCCAGAAAGAAATTTATCAGGTTGGTCCGACAACATCGTTTGACACAGAATGGATGCAGACTTTTGCCTCTTAGCTTGTATTTATGCAGATACATAATCCTGTCACTGATAATGAATGGTTCACACAACCTTATCTCAAACAGCCAGGCTACCAAGTCAATGATTTCATTAGTTTTCCTTCATCCCTATGTTAAAACACAGGGATCGTGTATGCTGCCTTCAAACTCCTGATGCCTTCCCATTTTGAGAAGCTGAAAAAAAATCTCAGCTAGTGCTGTTATTCTGTCTCTTCCTTCAGTACCCTAGAGTGCAATTATCTAGCCTCAGTGCCTTGATCTATGTAGTGTGCCCGAGATGTCCCCCCCCAACCCCGGGATGGAGTCAAGCTTAAGCCGCTACACATTTTTGATGTACTCTCTGAAATTCCATTAGCCCACAAATAGAATGGTACCTGAGGTAGTAGTAGCTGGCAGGTTGAATATTTCAGTTCCAGGCTGACTGTTAACTATAATTGAAAATAAGGACAGAATTAATATACTGTGTATTCACCTATTACAGATCAATGGAAACATAAAATTCAATTGGTGTTATTTTGACTGCTGAGCTGTATTTATAATAAAATATTCTTTATTTACCAAAATAATTTTGAAGACAGACACTAAATTGTGTTGTCACTGCTGTCTCTGCTAGAGTTCTTAGCACTACAACATTCTGTGAGAACTAATGTGATGCAATTTTAGTTTCAGCGTATTTTCACTGGCTAAACAGGTAAATTAAACACATTTTATATAAAAATGATTCCTGTCACTATCAATTTATTTGTACGCCAGTGACAATAAAAAACTGGAATATAACAAAAATGTTATCTTCATAGCTTAATTCAAGATATATTTTGTTAGTTTTGTCAAAAATGATATCTTGAAGGCAAGTTTCATTAGTGTGGAGTACTAAGCCAATCAAAGAGCAGTTTTCCCAATGTTAATGACATCACAATAGCTCAGTGCAGCACTGATACCAGAAGTTGAAATAGAAGGAAAATGGGTTACTCTTCAAACAGCAGGTTTAATAGCAATTACTAACATACTAAAATGCCAGCAGAACAGGCTCAACAGTCTTTCGTGACTGCTTGTTTGGTCAGCCCCCATCCTGGGAGCTGACTTGCTGCCCCCCTTGCCTTCTCCCTTCCCAGTTCTGGATATTCTCGCTGTACTGGATTTTGCTTCCAGAACCCTTCCCCTGTACCTGTCCCACACCCTCTTGAACCCCTCCACCAGCCCCCTGGGCAGCGCATTCCATGGCTCCACCACCCTCTCAGTGAAGCAGCACCTCCTCCTTTCTCCCCTGAATCTTCCCCCCTCCAGCTTCCACCCATGCCCTCTAGTTGTCCCCCCTCCTTCCTTCAAAGCACACTGACTGCTCCTCCCCTATTTACCCCCTTCATGTACCTGAAGACCTCTACCATGTCCCATTGGTTCCTTCTCTCTTCCAATGTGTACATATTTAGCTCTTCGAACCTCTCCCCATAGGTCCTGTTCCACAAGCCCCAAATCATTCTGATTGCTCTCCTCTGGACCCTCTCCAGGAGTTTAATGTCCCTCTTTAAGTGTGGCCTTCAAAACTGCATGCAGTACTCGAGGTGCGGCCTCACCAAGCAGTTATACAGAGGGAGTATCACTTCCCTCCTTCTGGAGGTGATCCCCCTAGCGGTGCATCCCAGCATCCTGTTGGCCTTAGCTGCTGCCCTCCTACAAGTCTCCGAGTTGTTCATCTTGACATCCACCACCACCCCCAGGTTCCTCTTAGCCATCAAGACTTGTAGCAACCCCCCCTTCCGGTGTACACTTGGCCCGTGTTTCTGGCCCCCAGGTGCAGTACCTTGCATTTCCCTGCATTGAACCTCAGCTTCCACTTTCTAGACCTTCTTTCCAGAGCCACCAGGTCCCCCTGTAGGACCACCCTCCTCCCCTCCCCATCCACCACCGGCCCCAGTTTTGAGTCATCCGCAAAGAGACTCATCTCACTCCTCACTGTATAAATCGAATACGCACTGATCTGACTCAAAATACACCATCTATCATCACTTGTGAGGGGGGCAGGACTTTCAAACCTTATTCATGGTTCTGTCCTTGGCGAGTTATGGTTCTGTCCCCTCACACTTGACGATAAATTGCACGCAGTTGTTTGAGTCAGACATTGCAAATTATATGCAGTATCTTATTCTTTCAAACAAAAATTGTTAGTTAAGCATTGGAACAGAAATAAAGGCAGAAATTAAATCAAGTACTGTGCATCTGAGGGAATGGGAAAAGAGCAGCAATTTAAAAAAAAGCACTGTCACAGTCCCATACTAATTCTGAGGCACCATCAGTGGTTGGAGCTGAGGAAGGCACTTACAAAAGTGCTGTTTCAGTCTCTAAACCACCTCTCCATCCACTGATAGTATTTTTGCATAAACGTTGGGTTCGGGAGCCTAGGGTTATTTGCAACCCTATCAAAAAGTGTCGTAGGCAGTTGTGGCGGTAGTGGGGGGCACAGAAACTGTGTCTCAGCCTCCTGCAACTGCCTCACTCTAGGGAAGGAGTGGAAAGAGTGTCCCGAATCAGAAGCTCCAGTTGTGGTAAAAGCTTCTGACTGGGTATTCGCATCTGAATGGCCTTGCTGTAGAATCCAGCACAGATCCGGTGCCGATGTGGCAGCTGGCACCAGTGAAGACCCCAACATCGATCCCACACTTGATGCCACAAACAGGGCTGACACCAAGACCAAGGTCAAAAACTCCACTGGCATTGACCCACAGTCAGCATTGCCTGCAGGCCGGCCAACACCATTAGTGCTGACCTCAACAATGGATGTTCTATTTCCCAAGGTGACCAGATCGTGGTGGGTGCTCCCTTGGCCACCCAGAAGGAGCAAAGGGTCCACCTGCTGCCACTACCAGAGACTCCATCATGACTCCAGTTCAGGGTGGGGTGGGGGTCTCGGTGCCTCACCCTGATTCCTAAGAGTAGGAAAGGCAACAGTCCAACGTACCTTGCAACTGCCCATTCATGGTCTCCCACCAAAGGTGGGATCAAGCCCATTCAGCTTCAGGCAGAGCATCCAGAAATCGAAGCAGCAGCAGGCGTTACTGGCATCCATGTTGTGTCCATGCACAAAGCTGGTGAGACATCGTTGATACTGGTTCTTGAGGGCAATACTTTGCCTACCTGCATGCACAGTGCTTTAAAAGTAGCCCTTCAACTTTGGCTATTTTTATTTTTGACAGCATAAGCATGGAAAATAATGACATGAGAAATCTGAAAACAAAGAGTATACTAAGATACCGGAGCAAGTTCTCCTCTACACTGTGAACTCAATGGTGGAAAAACAGTGCTGGCAGTGGTGACTGGACACAGAGTAGTGTCATACATGCACTGGTGCCAGCACGGTTTCCAAAGCCCTGACATAAGTTTACTCACGCAGGGTCCCAACGCCTCTAGCCTAAGACCTGAGTGGAGCTACAGTGCCTTCAGAAAGTATTCACTCCCCTAGGATTTTGTCACATTTTGTTGTGTTACTACCAGAATTTTTAATGTATTGAAATTATTTTTTCCCCCTTGATTCACACAGCATACTCAACAATTTAAAAGGGCAAAAATATTTTTATCGTGTAACAAAAATGTATGAAACATTAAAAACTGAAATATCTTGTTTACTTAAGTATTCACCCCCCTGAGTCAATACTTTGTAGAAGCACCTTTGGCAGCAATTACAGCTTTGAGTCTTCTTGGGTATGTCTGTATCAGCTTTGCACATCTGGATTTGGGGATTTTCGCCCATTCTTCCTTGCAGATTTGCTCAAGCTCTGTCAAGTTGGATGGGGAGTGTCGGTGAACCGCAATCTTTAAGTCTTTCCACAGATTCTCAATGGGATTCAAGTCTGGGCTTTGGCTGGGCCACTCAAGGACATTCACCTTCTTGTTCTGAAGCCACTCCAGTGTTGCTCTGACTGTATGCTTGGGGTCGTTGTCCTGTTGGAACGTAAATCTTCGCCCCAGTCCAAGGTTTATTGCAGACTGATGCAGGTTCTCCTCAAGGATGTGCCTGTAATTGGTTCCATTCATTGTTCCCTCTATCCTGACAAGTGCCCCAGTCCCTGCCACTGAAAAGCATCCCCATAACATGATGCTGCCACCACCATGCTTCATGGTAGGGATGGTGTTACACGGGTGCTGAGCTGTGTTCAGTCTGCGCCAGGCATAGCGCTTTGCATTCAGGCCAAAGAGTTCAATTTTTGTTTCATCAGACCAGAGAATCTTTTGCCACATGGTCTCAGAATCTGCCATGTGCCTTCTTGCGAATTCCCAGGCATGCTATTATGTGGCCTTTTCTCAGGAGTGGCTTCCGTCTAGCCACTCTCCCATAGAGGCTACATCTGTGAAGTGCTGCAGAGATTGTTGTCCTCTGGACAGGTGCTCCCATCTCAGCCATGGAACTCTGTAGTTCTGTCAGGGTGGTCATTGGGTTCTTGGTCACTTCCCTGACTAAGGTCCTTCTTGCCCCGGTTGCTCAGTTTGGGAGGACAGCCTGCTCTAGGAAGAGTCTGGGTGGTTCCGTAATCTTTCCATTTCCTAATGATGGACTTGACTGTGCTCCTGGGAACTTTCAACACCCTAGAAATGTTTTTATACCCCTCCCCAGATCTATGCCTCCTCATAATTCTATCATGGAGTTCTACGGACAGCTCCTTGGTCTTCATGGTAGAGTTTCTGCTCTGAAATGCACTGTCAACAGTGGGACCTTATATAGACAGGTGTATTTCCTCTGAAATCATGTCAACCATTTGAACTGACCACAGGTGGACTCCATTCAGATTTTAGAGTGATCTCACAAGGAAACTGGATGCACCTGAGCTCAATTTGGAGTGTCATAGCAAAGAGGGTGAATACTTATCAAATCAAGACATTCCAGGTTTTTATTTTAAATTACCTGTACAAAAAATTCCAGAAGTTTCATTCCACTTTGACATTATAGAGTAATCTGTGTAGATACGTACAAAAAAATCCCATATAAATGCATTTTAATTTGAGTTTGCAACATCACAAAATGTGAAAATCCAAGGGGGCGGTGAATACTTTCTGAAGGCACTGTATATGGAGAAGATTTATTCTTAGAAGATCCAGAGTAACTGGATGAGAAAAGCAAACATCCTATTTTAATTGTAGCCATTTTATTTGTAGAAATAAGGATGGGAACTAGATTTCCAGAGAAGAGTCCCACTTACCCATGTCAGAGTCACCGACACCAGAGGAGTTCAACTTAAGAAATATCTCCTGTTTCTTGGACTTGACCATGGGAGAGGTGTTTTCCAGCTTGGTGAAGAAAGCAGGAAGATAGCTGATGTTCCCAGGGGAACGTGAGTCACTCCTGTAAGAAACGTTGCCAACAGATGACGATTACTAAACAGAAGGAGGCAGGAAAAATCCAAACGAAAAGATAGCCTACCCTCCCTCCCCCAGTTAAAGTGGGTGAGGCGGGAACTACTATTCTCCAATAGTGCTCAGTACTACTCCCAGTTTTACAGCTATGTGCTGGACTTGTTTACAATGGGAAAGGGTTCATCAAGTGTGGGGGGGAGCTACCCTAGTGGCTCAGCAGCAGCGGCACGTTGCTTGGTCACCTGGAAAACCCCCATGGTGCAAGATTTGCTGTATAGGTGAGGTACTCGGCTCCTGGGGAGGGAAGCTATGGTCAATGGGCATTCCTGCCTCCACCAGTTCCTTCTCAACCTATGTAATTCAGGAGCAGATCTGGATTATATTTTGCTGGTCCCTCCCTCCTGGATGCACAGCCAGGCTTTGTAACCTATGGAAGGTTATCTGCTTTGGTCCAGTGACTAAAAATACAGGATATTCCAAATGTGTAACATTCACTTACCCACACTGCAGACAAAAGTACAGCATGGAATCTGCAATGTGTACTTGTTCTATTTAATGAGGCAATGCAGAAATACTCTGGCTGGGGAACAGGAAAAGGCTGGTTTAGTGTCTTTTGTCCCTGCTCATTGCATCAATCTATCCCCGTTTTCTCCAGAGAGACAAGAAGTTGTATCTTCATTCTGTTTACACTCTCTGCATTCAGTGCTGGCAACATATTCCATATTACTAGCCCTTTGAGTGAAAATGTTCTGCTAAATAGGCCCTTTTACTTCTAGTTTCCTGATACTGTTCCCTATTTTTTCTCTCTTTCCTGCCCTGGCTTCACACCTACACCTTTCCACAGACCTGATGAACGACTGCCTTCACAGCTGATGCCAGTGCCGCTCTATGATTGACTGGGCATGATCTGCACGAATATAAAATTCATGCGATACTGTATTCTCAGATGAGGAAAGGAAGTCTTTCCTCCCAGAAAGCCCACCTGAATTACAATATAATTTTCAGCAGGGGCCGACTTATGACAGGGGTGGGGGGGTCAAGTGACCTGCTCAGGATCGTAGTATTAAGTTACGCGGCTGTCACTGTCATGGTATCTGAATCTGGGTCTGTGCCCTCCATACATTATTTACTGTGATCACTGCCACTAGTTCTATGTACATTACCTCTGTTCAGCAGGCTCGACTCTCTGGGAGAGCAGTAGCATAGCTTCCTGTTTGTCGTGTGCACTCAGGCCCTGTGGAGGAGAGATTGGTTCATAGGACTCTGGAGTAATGTGGCTTCTCTCAGGGGACTTTCCAGGCCTACGGTTACACAAGATTCTTATTAGATACAGTCGTGGCACCTGCTGTTGAACATCACATATTTAATAACCATAAGACATCAAAGGGGACAACATTACACTACACTACGCCCACTGTAGAGATCAGGGCTACTGTATCCTCCAGGGATCCATGGCAGCTGCCCAGGCCAATAATCTGGCTATGGTAAATGCGATCGACACCCTGGCGTCAGTTCTTACACGCACTGCGACTCTGTGTAGAAGTGCACAATGGTTATCTGAAAAAATCTGACAGCATGGGGGTATATGCTAGAGCACAAACGCAGGAGATTTAGGCTAGAAGCAGACAAGCTTGATTTGATGGCTCACTGTTGTGTCAGCCATTGGGAGGCAATCAAATCAGTAAGAACAAATTTTCTTTCTGGTCTTATCCCAACTCAGCAATCGACCAGCTACATTTTTTACAGCTGTATACAGGATCTTGCGCTCTGCCTGTCTGCAGAAGGAGGAGATCATCTCTATGGATTCTTTAAAGCCAAGACCGATGGAACCCAAGAACAGATCTCCACTGTTTAGGGTATGAGCACCAGGTAGTGGGGCAGGGAAGATGGAGACTCTAATGATTTGGAGTACATTCAATCAGCTGGATGCTGAAGGTACCATCTGGCCCACTAGGTTAGATCCAGATCCATTCCAGCTAATTAAGGGTGGCGTTACAGAGCTAGCCCCAGCTATTGTAGAGATTCAATCAATCCAATCAATCAATCAATTCATCCAGGTGAACACCATTGAGAAGAACTCATTTTCAAGATGGACCTGGTCAACATACAAAACATCAAAGCACAGGGGAAGGAATACACACAATAAAAAATATGGCAAATCATAGTACAACAGTAGTTGAACAAAGTGGATAATGAGCAACATACAACAAATGGCAAGTGCAAAGACAATACACAATAAATATGAGTGTAAAAAATAAGGTAAGATTAAGTGTACAAAAATTGCACAGGTAATACTGGATGTGATGGCACTGGCTAAAAAGACCTAAAATGACCAGGGAGGACACAGAGGAAAGGATGCAGGCCAAAGAAGTTTAGGGCACCAGCAAGAAGGTTAGAAAAGAGATTACTAAGATAGATAGCTAGATGTAACCATAGTGTGGACTCTCCGTACTATAAGATAGAAGGCAACAAACATTGGACACATGCACAAGCCAAGGAATATCAAAGGGAGAGCCTCTGCTCTATATGAGCAAGAGACGATAGAAAGCAGAAGCAAACTGAGGCCATCACATCAAGACACCAAGGGGCGTAAAAGGATGTACAGAGCAGAGAACGAGGAGCCGTAGGGGTAAATGAAGATGCCCGTATGCACCATCCAGGACAATGTATACTGTACACCCACCTGGGGAAACAACCTAAGGTAAGTAGTTACAGGATTCCTTGAAAGCTCGAGCATAAAACATTTTGAAGGTATGTAAATTGATGGGAAGAGTCAGCTTTAAAGTCTTTTGAAGGTAGTTCCAAAGTCGTGGAAATGCGCGACTTATAGCTGACTTTCCAAAACATGTTTAGACCTTGGGTATGTTTAATAAGATAAAGGAGGAACTCCTCAGAGCATACTTGCCAACCACTGATAAGGGAAGGCAGTCCACTATATACTGGGGCAGTTTATTTATGATGGCTCTATATGTCCAGAAGGCGATATTTCTTTGTCTCCTGTATTTAAGGGAGGACCACCCAACTAGTGCATAAAGGGCACAGTGATGGGTAGACTACGGAGCACCTGAGATAAATCTTACAGCTTTATGGTACAGCTTTGTCCAGTCTGGCTAGCATAGAAGCAGGGCCCTGGTAGTAAAGCAAATCAGCACAGTCCAACAGGGAAAGGAAGGTTGTTTGACCCAATCTCTTCCTGGCAACCTGAGTAAGAAGGTGCTTGATCCTATAAAAGAGGCCGAGCCTCTGCTTAAGTTTTTTTGTCAGTTCTTCGATATGATCCAGAAAGGAGAGTTTGTGATCAATCCATACCCCCAGGTATTTAGACTTGGTTACGAAATCCAGGGATTCGCCTAGCAATGTAAGGATCTGAGGTAGGGATCCTTGAGTAGTCAGGGTAATGGAGTTTGATAAAGGAGAAATGAGCACCATCTGTCTTTTTCACATTCAAAAGGAGTTTTAGTTTCGGTAGATGACGTTACAGCTGATTGAATTCTTGTCGTAAGTCCATACATGTTGCTTCTGGAGCAGGTCTGGCTACATAGAGAACTGTATAATCGGCAAACAGATGAATAGCAGCAGATATAATCCCAACATCAATATCATTGACGTAGATGGTAAAGAGCAAAGGTCCCAATACAGAACCATGCGGAACGCCCCTCAATAAGGGTTTTAACGGTGACAGTTCCCCTTCCGCTTTCACCTGCTGTTGACATCTGGATAGGTTCTTTGAAAACCATTTCAGTGCACAGGGGTCGAGGCCAAGCTGATAGAGTGATACTAAAAGCAAATCATGGTCAACAGTGTTGAAAGCCTTGCTTAAGTCCAAGAACACAGTACATACAAAGTTTTTGGAGTTCAGAGCATTCTGCCCGTCGTTGGTCACCTTCGAAAGGGTCAAGATCATACTGTGATGAGGCCTAAAGCCTGATTGTACGGGGTTTAGATTGTAAGGGGTTTAGAAGGTTTGCATCTTCCAGGTAGTTCCGTAGCTGCATATTCACTATTTTCTCTAACAGTTTTGATAGGATAGGAAGTAAGGAAATTGGTCTAGAGTTATTCAGATCAGCAGTGCCACCAGATTTGAATAGTGGTATAACACAGGCAGTTTTCCATATAGTAGGAAGATCGCCCTGGGATAGAGACAGGTTTAAGAGGTGTGTGGTTGGCACAGCCAGGACATGGTAACTAAATTTTAGGAAGCAGGGGTCAATGAGATCTGCTCCAGCACTCTTTCTTGTATCTAAGTGTGTCAGTAGCTCTTCGACGTCTTTCAAGGTAACAGGCTGAAATGAGAAAGCAGGCCCCCTTCCTCAACCCACTCATAGCCTGAGACGTATCAAAGGCAAGCCCCGCAGCAGTAAAATGATCACTGAGGAGTTCCAGAGTTGTTGGTTTATCAGTGACTGAGGTGTCATTCAGGGTAATTTTTTTAGGTAGGGAGCTAGAAGACATATGACCTTCCATTTCCTTAAGTGTTTTCCAAAATTTGGCCGATCATTTAGCGGATGAGTCAAGCCCAGCCAGGTAGCATTTTGCCTTAGCCTCCCTGACCATCTTGGTGCAGGAGTTCCTGGCCTTCCTGAAAAGGATCCAGTCAGCAGGGAGTTTTATCCTCTGAGCTTTCTTACAAAGAAAGTTGTGACTGAGCAGTGCAGTCTTTAGATTAGCTGAGAACCAAGGGCAATATTTTTTCCTGGTATGGGTCTTAACCAATGGTGCATGATTGTCCAAGGCCCTCCCCACACTATGTCCTGGAAAATATCACAGGCTTCATTTACCATTTTGGCCAAGTAAAAGTTATGCCAGCTTACAGAGTTCTGCAAGTCAAATAGAAAACTACAAGGGTCAAGGTTGTGATGACACCTCTTGATGGCAAATTTGGAGGTGGAGGCTGGTTTTGTGACAGATCTCACACAGACGATGAAACAGTGGTCACTGATATCTGTAAAGAATACACTAGCATGAGTAATCATATGGGGTTTGCTTACTAGGATAAGATACAACAAGGTATTATTGCTAGGGTTGTTCTTATTAGGATGTGTTGCTTCAGTGGTAATCTGGGTTAGGCCAAGGGAGTCACAAGCATTTTTAAGAGGCTTAGAAGCACTAGAGAGCCAATCGAGATTAAAATCACCCAAGATTGGGTTGTCATGGGACATGTTAAGTTGTTTAAGTGGTCCAGCAGCAGATATCCTGCTGAAGGGGGCCTATAACAAGCTATAACGCATAGTGAGACAGATGAGGAGAGCTCGGTTTTGAGGGTGAGGCTTTCAAATTCTTTAGGGATAGAGGTAGAGTTAATAACGGAAGTTGAGAATTTGTCATGGACATATATGGCTACTTCCCCTCCTCTTGTGTTCCTGTCTGTCCTGAATATTGTGTAAGAAGGAATACTCACCTCACGGTCTGTAGTATCAGGTCTGAGTCAAGTCTCTGAGATCACCAGTACATCGGGTTTAGTATGGCTAATCCATGTTTGTATAGAGGCAAACTTCTTTAGAAGGCTGCAGGTGTTGACATGCATAAAAGTCATACCTTTAGCACAAGTGAAGTCAGTTGGAGATAAGAGTCGTAGGAGGACCTGGGTTTAGTTCAACATTTCCAAAACATATCAGTAGTAACAGCAAGAGTTTCATTAGAGCAGCTAAAAGCAGTCTGAGAGGTCTGGTAATGAGGTGGCCATTTACGTTTGTAAAGATGTTCTGGGTGGATAGGGCCGTTATCAGATTGGGTTCCACAGGGGCCTAACGTGGCATATATGAGAATCCTGACCAGAAAGCTCATAGGTAGCTGTTTGACTCAAGGGGAAACTAGCAAGTTTTTAAATCCCCTTACACTATCAGATGCAGTAGCCGTGCAATCCGGACACTGCAGATGATGATCCAGAAAGGGAAGCCTGATTAGCCATCTACAGTACTCCAAGAGGCCAGGTATGTCTGGGCAGACCAGTGATGAGTCAGGTTCAAACGTAGTACCAGTGAAAAGCACTGGTACCAGCTGACCATCAAGGAGACATAATAGGAAGAATAAATAATATGGGAACATGCTAGAGGGCCTCACCATTGATCATGTACACCAAGTTGATAACAGAACTTTTATATTTTATTTTAAACCCAGTACCAAGGAATTAAGGGACATACAACATTCCTGTTATACTATCCAGAATAATAAGCTATCAAGAGTTGCAAATATACCTCCAGGACTCCAGGAAACAATAATTGGAGATACAAGAGTTTGATAATTTATAGACAGAGTCCCAAACACTTGGGTCAAGAACCCATAAAAAAGAACAAAATCCAAAAATACCACCGTTATAGGTAGTATAGACTTATCAGCATGCAATCTTCAGCATAGTTATATGTTCTTTTAGGTGCATAATAGCCAGTACTGTCATTCACCAGTAGAAGTACTGCCCCTATCGGTAGGTGAGGCCAAATGCGTATTTAAAGGAGGGCTAGGGAGGGCCAAAAATCCACACAGAATTAACCTTGGCAACAACTATAGCAGCCCACAAGTCCTCCAAAGCAGGGGGCCAGATGGACAAAAGGAAAAACGCCTTAGCAAGTGGATGCAGATCAGGCAACCAATCCTGAAGCCTGTCGCAGCTAAGCCAGCCAATCCCACGCAAGGCGTAAGAGGCAGAAGCCAGTGGTGGAGTCTGATGCGTTCCTGGGCAGAGTCTAGGACTGTACCTGGAGGAAAGGCTTCCCATGCGGCGTGGAGAGGAGAGCTGAGTCGGGCGGCTGGCTGGGCTTCTCCAGCCGTGCTGTAAGTCCACACGGCCCAATAAAGGGCTGCCTGGAGGGGGAGAGAGAAGGGCTGAAGTTAAAATAGGAACATAAAACAAAGGCAGGTTATAAGGTTAATTGGTGGGCAGGGATTGTACAGCAGAGGGAAGCACAAAAGAATTAAGATCTGGGGGAGATCATTAGTCTGGTGCCAACAGGATTGAATTAGAAAGAAAGAAGTCTGAACTTCCGTTCACCCTCGGAGTAATGGCAGCCTAGAAAGAGAACTGCGCCTACCCCGAGCTAAAAAAACGATGCTTCAGCTGTAATCCTGGATATTTCTGAAACAGATTTTGCATTACAAAACCAGAGGAAAGTGTAGAGAACTGGAGAGATTGAATTTAATAACGAAACAGCACGATGGAGGAGATAGCTGATGGAACCGAATCGGAGGCCTCAGTCGCATCAGATTACCGTGACTCTGCAGATCTTAAACAGGGCTTGTTCAAATCTCAGCAGAAACAACCAAAAAACAAAGTGAAGAAGGCAAAACTTGACCTAATTTACCAAGAGATACTTACTTTTCGTGCAGAAATCAAAGAAATGTACAGTGAGCTACGAAGAGACGTGATACAATTAGAGCACAGAGTAGTCAAACAAGAGAGAACTGCAACAGTAACTGAGAATAGAATAGACGATTTGGAACAAATGGTACAGCAGATGAAAGAGATGCAAGAACAAATAATTGATCGCCAAGATTTCGAGAATAGAGCATGCTGCAAAAACATCAGAATTTACTGTCTACCTGAGGATTCTGAGGGAACTAACATTAAGGAATTTGCTGAAGCTTTGCTACACACAGCCTTAGAACTGCCAAAAGATCTCAATCTTCATCTCGAAAGAGTGCATAGGGCAATGGCACCTAAACCTATCTCTGCAAATATTCCACCTAGGTCAGTAATTCTTCGTTTCAACAGCTATGCAACAAAAGAACATATTCTGCTTACAGCATGGCGGTGCCAGAAAGTTTTCTATGGCTCAACTCGCATATATCTTGATCATGACTATGCACCAAAAACCTCTCGTTTGAGATGTGCTTATTTACCGTTACTTCCAGTACTGAAAGCAGCAGGATACAAATTTACAACCCCTTATCCAGAGCGGCTAATTGTACATCTGCCTACTGGAAAGAGGGAGTTTTCTACAGCTCATGAAGCAAAAGAAGAACTTACAAAAATGGGCCTACAATTTCCCGAATGAAGTTTAAGTGGCAACAATCCAGAAAAATGCCAAGTTGGTTGGCAGTCTAACTCTAACAGAAGACAGGGAAAACAACAAGAACTGGGAACAATCAGGTCTACCCTAGCAGTCTACAGGAGAGAAGCAAAAAGTGACAATACTTGAAACTAACCGAAATGCTCGTTCGGCTGAAGAGAGCAGGAGAGAGAGAGAGATTGAAAAAAAAAAAAGTGCTGCGCCATCGATTTCTCGGGCCTGAAGTGTGCTCTCCATAATAATGAGCTGCTCTGAGCCTGAATTAGGCGACTGCACGATGAACAGATTCTACCTCATATAATCCAAGGGCCTTCTAACGGTGGACTAGAAGTTACAAATATAATTATTTGACAATGCTAACTGCAGTTTTTTTTCTCTTCTATTGATAATCGAAGTAACATAAGGGGAACAATTTTTCAGAAAGCTCAGGGTGCAGGGAAAGGGGAAGGGAGCATTTTTTTAGCTCTATGCTGCTCTTTGGGGAAGTCCCTAAAGATTTTCTTTAGAGTTTTACACTCCTCTCCTATACTATATTTTCCTTATTTAAAGGGGAACAGTTTACTGGCTCCTCGAAGTCCCCTAACAATAATGTTAAGGGATTCCCTTCAGTTCTAACGAGAGTTCAAATGCTCCAGGAGCAGTTTCTACTGGAAATTTGGAGTTTTTTATTTCTCTCCCCACATTTGGAAGTCCTAAAGCTTTTACAGTACAGAATAATATCAAAAGCAATAGTTATGTGTATATATGTTTTTGAGTTACTGTCAATCATTGATGCACAGCTATCTTTTCAGATTACTGGATACACCATTTACATTAGCAGTTTACAGTGGCTAATCACAGCTATATATGTGATGATAAGTTATTTTTGCCTGATAAGGGACAGTAGGAAAACTTTGGTTAGATTACATAGCACTGGTCAGAGGACAGGACATTTAAGACGAGATGGGGTATTTCTTGTTGGTACATTCTGGAGACTTTGTGGATCCTTGTGGAAATTGGAAGGGGAGTGGTGGAGGGGAGAAAGTGCAATAACCAGTAATGATTTATCAAATGAAAATAAAATATGGCATTAGAAACAGCTAAGATATTGTCATTAAATATTAATGGCATCAATCACCCCATAAAAAGAGCTAGATTACAACAATATCTGAGGAAGCAGAATGCATTTATTTACAGGAGACACATTTGTCGAAAGGGGAACATGCTAAGCTTGCTGCAGGTGGCAGATACACTGTCTTTTCTTCATCTAGTAAGTCGGGGAAAAGGCGAGGAGTGGCAATCTTGATTCCAGCTACTACTCCATTCACTAAAGGGGAGGTCTATTCAGATAATAATGGGCATTTTGTCATAGTACAAGAGAGGTTGCATGACAATGACGTGACAATGGCGAGTGTTTATCTGCCACCAGGAGCATCTCCCTCTCTACTGAGACAGTTCTTTAATAGATTGCTCAAAAAGCAAAAGGGGGTTATGCTGATAGGAGGTGACTTCAACCTAATGTCTTCGCAGAAAGATTCCACTTTCCCTAAACAACATAGGTTTACTCCCACTCAAAAACTTTTAAAAGCCCAGATACCTAAGATGAGTCTTACAGATATATGGTGCCATTTCTACCCCTCTGTGGAGGGACATACTTTTGTCTCCCCTAAATTTCATACCTCAGCTAGATTAGACTATTTTTTTACATCTACAGAGCACCTAGATATGATTCAAGATACCGTATATCCCTGGAAGCTCGCCTCTTCTCAGACCATATACTTTTTTTAATTAAGGTCGGGTTAAACAAAACTTATAAAACAACTTTATGGAGACTAAATCTTTCTCTTGAAGGATTCAGTGTTTAAGACCAGAATGGCAGACAGTATAACACAAATCTTAGAGGAGAACGCAGATCCTTCTGTTTCAGCTAATATCCTCTGGGATACTCTGAAGGTTGTGATTAGAGGAGAGATTATTTCTTATTCCTCTAGAATAAATAAACAAAGAGAATCCAGATACAAAATATTACAAGATAAGTTACAAGAACTACAGCAGAAGAGAGATAGAGGAGAACGGGTTCCAAAATTACAGCTTAGACAAATTCAGTCATAATTACAATCCATTTTAGATCATAAGATGCAAATATCTTTACTATATCTTAAAAGATACTATTATGAGGGAAATCCTAAAGGTGCCAGAAATTTGGCTAGACATACTAGAGGATTTAAGCAGTCTGCCACTATTACAAGGATAAGAGACCCCATAACAGGCGATATTCTTAGTAAAACCCCTGCAGTTTTGAAAGCATTCCAACAATATTATGCAGATTTGTACTCTGATCCTGCACCCCCCCTCCCCGGAGGATATAACAAATTTCTTGACACCCCTTAACTTCCCACACTTATCTGAATCCCAGCAGGCTTCACTTTTACGCCCCATCTCCACTACAGACACCCAGAAAGCAGTTAAAAATTGTAAAACATTAAAACACCCAGGCGGCTTTGGAGACGAATGGTATAAGACTTTTCCTTCAAAATGAATTCAGCCGATGCAAAAAACCTTTTTAGAGGTGCACGATGGAGATGCCCCCCCATGGTCCTATGCGGCCATCTCAGCTATATTGAAACCAGGTAAAGATCCATTAAATTCAGAGTCGTACAGACCCATTTCAGTTTTAAATTATGATTATAAGATATACATGGCAATATGGGCCCATAGGTTAGAGAATATACTGCCTACCCTGATACACCCAGATCAGGCAGGATTCTTATGCATGCGTCAGACTGCAGATAATGCACAACGAACGATCCACCTGATGGATTATATGGCTAACTCAGCTACCCCCTCGGCTTTAGTCAGTTTAGATGCCTGTAAGGCTTTCGACAGAGTGTCCTGGACATTTTTATGGGGAACATTAATGTCATTTGGGTTCCCGAAGGAATATGTGAATTGGCTGGAGCAAAAATACTCTGAACCAAGGGCATATATAAAACTTAATGGCGGTATTGCACCCTATATCAAGTTACAGCGAGGCATTAGACAGGGATACCCCCTTTCGCCTTTGTTATTTGCTATCTATATTGAGCCCTTGGCTATGATGCTTAGAAAATCAGAAAAAATTAAGGGCATTCAGCTGGGCAATCAATCATGGAAGTTGGCTTTATATGCAGATGACATTTTATTGTCAGTAGCTGATCCAGAGTCCTCTATTCCAGCTAATGGGAGATACTTGAGCAATATGCTCAATTCTCTGGATATAAAATAATTTTTTCTAAGACAGAAGTTCTTCCCTTTCATTTCTCCCCCTCATAGACATTGAAGGGCAGTTTGCCTCTGCGCTGGAATAGCATCAAGATAAAAAATCTAGGAATACAGTTACCAAACCAGTTAATGCATCTCACTATGGTAAACTATGAACCTTTAACACAAAAAATAGAGTCTGATCTACATCAGTGGTCCCAGCTTCATTTATCACTGTATTCTAAGGTGGATCTTATTAGGATGAATATTCTTCCAAGGCTGCTATATCTTTTTCAGACCATACCGATGATGCCAGATGGAATGTGCTTTCCCTCCTGGAATAAATAAATGGCGAGATTTGTCTGGGCCGGGAAAAAACCTCGAATCAAGTGGTCCACATTAATGTTACCAAAAAATAAGGGAGGTTTAAATTTGCCTGATCTTCAGATGTATGCATGCAAATGCTACAGTGATAGCTCGAGTTTTCAATTGGAATAACCTAAAATATGACATACCATGGAAGAACTTAGAATTCACCCTTAATGGGGTAAGGGAAGGGAGTGAACTTTTACAAATGCTATATGCCCCAGTAAATAAAAGACCTAGACTTATTTATAGTACAAATTCTACTATGGAGACTTGGAAGAGAATCATCCATTCAAGAGAGCTGGAACCAGTGGGTACCTATTTGAATTTATTAAATTTCGGAATCCAAACTCTTAATTTGGAACAGGAAGGTACTCTGGCTCAATGGAGACAAAAAGGTTTTAGGTTTATGTTCGAATTGATGGATGCCGGGGGATCCTCTCATTTACTAAACTTCAAGGAACATACAATCTTCCACAACAAGATTTTTCAACTTATACAGGCTTAATAGAGGGCGTTGAAAGTAAAGAACCAGCCTTTAGTAGACTCTCAGATCCACCCCCTTTATTGCTTACTTTAGCCATCACCACGTTTGGGGGCTGGGGACTAATATATAGGGGTTTGAGGGAATTATCACAAAATTCAACTCAGGGAATTCGAAATGCCTGGAATAAAGAGCTTCCACTCCAGGTATCAAAGGAAGATTGGGAAAAGTATACTAAATTCTCAATGGGACTTTTGGGAGCCCCCTACGGCGAGAATTTGCCTGGAAAGTTAGAAACAGATTTTTCTATACTTCAGCAAGACTGGCCAGGTTCTCATCAGGGACATTAAGCAATTGCTGGAGAGATTGTGAAGAAATATCTGTAGATCAGTTCCATGTTTTCTGGGCCTGCCCGGAGTCAGCAGGTTACTGGAGAGATATTTTAGAGGCATTAAAAGAAATGTTAAATGTGGAAGCAGTACTGACCCCTGAGCTAGTTCTACTCTCAGTTCCACCAGAGGGTCTCCCAATACCCAGAGGATCAATGTTAATCACTTATATGCTGGCAGCTAAAAAAGAAATTACTAGAAACTGTGGGAAGAAGATGTCTCCAAACATACAGAATTGGCAGGGAATAATGGGAGAAGTGTATGTACTAGAGAGATAAAGTCTGTATTTGAGCTTAAATGGAGTCTATATATTTCATATTTAGATCCTACCTTTGTACTTTAGAAACATATCGACTCTGATGATGGTTTACGTAAATGTCTTAGTGCTTATAATATGAATTGCTTTGTAAAATATGTAAGTAGTCCTGAGACCCTTGACTAATTTATTGCTACATATCTGACTGATGTAATTATGTACTGTCCTAATTTATACACTGTAAAAACTGTCCTATGATTTTACAAATGAAAATATAACAATAAATATATAGTATAAAAAAAAAAGAAAGAAAAAAGTTTAAACTGAGAGACAGTCAGGAAAATAAAGCAGTTTAACACACATTGCTATTATGAATTCAGTCTAAACATTTTGCCTATTTAACCCAGCATTAACAGTACAAAAGATTTTACCACCACAGTGGAACAAGCAGAGTTGTAAAAATTTTAACAAAAAACCCACATAGAATTAACTTTGGCAACAACTATAGCAGCCTACAAGTCCACCAACGCAGGGGGCCAGACTGCCAAAAGAAAAAAAGCCGTAGCAAGTGGATGCAGATCAGGCAACCAATCCTGAAGCCTGCCGCAGCTAAGCCAGCCAATCCCAGATTGTTAACCAACACTTCCATGAGAGAGGTGACATTCCAGCAGTCTTGAGAAAGGTTGTTAAAGACAGACCATTGGCATGGCGGCAGAGATGCTACCTCCTGACTCTAGCAAGCAGGGAGAGCCCAGATGAGGTCATGGGGCTAAGAGACCAATCAGACAGGGGCAAGTCTGTGACAGAGGAGTAGAAAAACCTATATAGGCTGTTGTGAAAACTTTACTCAAGAACCAATCATTAGAGCCTAACATCGCTAATAACTACTGGCTTATCTCAAACCTAATGATTCTGGCTAAGGCTGTAGAGTCTGGTTGTGGTACAGCTGGGTAAGCACTTCTAAGTTTAAATGTCTTTAAGTCTGGTATTCTAAAGGGCCACAGCACTGAGGTGGCCCTTCTTAGAGTGTTTGATAATCTGCTTGATGCAGGGATCGAGGTGAGGTATCCACTGTGATCCTCCTCAAGCTCTCATTAGTAACTGACACGGTGAACCATGGGGTGATTGTGGGCAGACTACGGGAATATACTGTGTAGGGTTGTCTGATACTGTGCTTGCGTGATTTTGTCTTTCTTGGCAGATTGGGAACAGTATGTAGCAATGGGACCATGCCTCTCACAGACAACTGATTCATCTGCTGGTTTACCTTGTACAGCACTCCATGTGCAAAGGAGGACAATTTACAAAATAAATATCCTATTCGATTCTACTGTGGCTGTAGCTTGCCATGCTGGACAAATGGTGGCTGGTTACAATGGAACTGCTTTCCATGTGTTAGCTCAACAGAAAGGAGTGACCAAATGGGCAGTGTTACATACTCCAGTCAACCTCTACTGTCAAAGTTAGAACACCTGATTTCAGGTCTGCAGACAGACAGAATGCACAGTCATGGAAAAACAAGTCTGTTACAGGGACCTAGACTTAATTCTGAACTTCTGAGCAGTGCCAAAAATTCCAGAGCCCTTACCTTGTTCTTGATTTGTCACTGAGGTTTTCAGGAGAGACTCTGGAAGCTGATCGCTGATGGTGGACCTGCGGTGATGACTGAGACTCGGGGCTGAACCGGTTAGAAACCTTCGATCGGGCTGGTGCAGCATGCATGGCTGAAACAGAGTTCTGGAATGTAGATGTGGCTGGCTGCTGAGCAGCCTGGGAGGCAGCTTGATTTCTGGCAAAATCCTGGGTAATGATGTGCTATGAGAGAGAGAGCGAGAGAGAGGAAGAAAGGGTTATGCATGATAAAAGCTTCGAGTTTGGTCAGCACAGACTTTGACAAGTAGCCTACCGCACTATAGATACTAATACCACCAGTATACAGGGCACTTAAAATCTCCATTTTTTTCATATAGCCTGCCAACCCTCCCTGCAAAAGACAGAAACATGAAAATCTGTCAGCAGATAAGGACCATACGGCCCACCTAATCTGCTAATTTCCCTACTCACTGCGGCAGCCCCAGATCCTATTTGATCTGCGGAGTTCTTGCTCTGCACATCTCCAGGGTACCTTTATGTCTATCCCATGCACTCTTGAACTCCTGTATTGTTTTCGCACCCACCACTTCTGCTGGAAGGCTGTTCCACGGCTCCACCAACCTTATCAGTGAAAAAGTACTTCCTAACATTACTCATGAGCCTTCCACCCTTCAGTCTCATATCATGCCCCCTTGTTCTTGTGCAAAGTTTTCTCTGAAATATGCTTTCTACCTGTACGCCTAAGGTACCTGAAAGTCTCTATCTTATCTCCCCCTCCCTTCTTTTCCCCCAGTGAATAGATATTAAGGTTCTTAAGTCATTCCTCGTAGGACTTTTGGTGCAGTCCATTTACCATCTTCATTGCCCAACTCTGGATTGCCTCTGTTTTGTCAATGTCCTTCCAGAGATGTGGTCTCCAGAACTGGACACAGTACTCCAGCTGAAGCCTCACCAGTGATCTGTACAGTGGCATCGCCACCTCCTTCCTCCTGCTTGTTATACCCCTCCCTATGCACCCCAACATTCTGTTTGCTCTCCCCACCACCTTTTCACATGGTTTGATCAGCTTCAGGTGAATGACATTCATTCAGATGAATGGAACACTCTCTCCTGCCTATGAATCTTAGTTCTTTTCATAAAATCGAATGAAAGTCCGGAGCAATGAATAAAATCTTCTAACAAAACTTGGGGATCTGGACATCTGTCTGGCATCAGAAACCTTATGCAAAACACCATAGTCAATGTTGTGACAAATATTACAGAGATCATCACCTAAATGTTTCATGTTTCTTCATTTACAGTGATTCCCAGCTACTGTTCATTTGCAGTGAGCCTCCCTCTTATCCACGTCTCAACATCCTGGCTGCGTTCATTATTTACATTTCCCTTATTTTATTCACGTCCTGACTGGGCAAGGGACCCCCTGTCTCGACACCCCTCAGCATCCTGGCTCTGCCATGGGGGGAGTGCAATCTCTAGGGGAACTGCTCCGGTAAATACTAAAGGAGGCAAATGACTGTTTGGAGAGGCGGGGATATGGCTGATGACCTGCTCGCATGGGCCAGAAAAGAAAAAGCTTTATGGGGAAAAAGTCAACACCTAATCACACTTCATGTACACCACACCAGTGTTGAAACTATGTGAAAATAAGGTGAAATGCATCTAAATAGGAAACTTACTTATGGTGACTCTAGATCTTCAAGAATATTTTCTCCATGGAGTACAACTCTTTAGTCTTAAAGATAAGGAAAGCACTGTGCTGCCACAAAGTGGGAAGAAAGGAACTGAGGTGGTTGGGGCAGGAGCCAATATATACCCTGCAGGCACACATGACTGTACTTTGTTGCTAAGCACCGGCCCCAAATTCCTGGTTCCCACAGTGTCATGTGGCCTCAGAATGATTCTTGGAAAAGGTTATATTTTTCAGTTTTTAAAACTGCCACAGGCTCCTTAAGTACCAATCCTCTGTCATCTAATGGACTCTCTAAACTGGATGAACCATGTTCACATTCCACCAAAATCACTTGCTCAATATGTGACCTTGAGCAAGTCACCTGACCTCCTTGTGTTTCAGTTCTTTCAGCTTTAAAACTGGGTAGAGGTGGGACCCCTCTGAAAATAAGAAGCATCTCAGCTGGGTTATCCGGGTAAATAAAGTGTTACAAAAAGTCTGTCTGGCTGTGCTGTTCTTTGTTTGTCAAATAGATATCTGAACTCCAGATGGAGCCGACCAAATCCGAACACTTAAATCCCAACAGTTTGATGTGGTGGGTACCCAAATCACCCACCAGGGCTTGATGGACATGCAATTAAATTTTTTTTTTGTCAAATTAGGGACAAGGATTTCAAATATGTAGTTTGGATACAAATGTTGCCTCCTGCTTCTGGTACTTTTGTTAACATTGTGGAGTCCTCATGTAAAGCAGTACTTATGTCACATATATGATCAGCCAGTGTGATGAGTCTATGTGTTTTCGGCACCTGACCCTCTGCCTGAGAAGTTGGTGGTTGCTGTGGCGATGGACACTCAGGCTGCGGACGGTATCTGTTCAGCTGCCCTTCACAGTGTCTGCTAGTAGAGTCACCATCTCCCTGGACAGGTCTTAGTAAAGTACATGGAAGACCAGTAAAGCAATAAATACCAAGCTAGTACTGTTTCAACTGTTTGCTCCCCCACCTAAGAACTCCCATGTGGTCATGTGACTGCACCGCCTCTGGCCAGGACAGTAGGTAATGGCTTTAAACTGTACAGCAACCACGCAACACTGATGTGCATGCCCCAAGTCACAGTTCTGATTTTCAAAGCAACAATTTTAAGTGTCCCCATGCCTGTTTTTTAATATACAACATGCTGCCATGTTCAGGACAAAGCCTACTTTCAGGTTATACGTTTATCTTAGACTGCTTAAAATAGGTCTACTTCGTGCATGCTCAAGTTCACGTCAATTTGAGGTCACCTTGCTCAGACACGCATTCTCCTGTCTCCAGGAATGTGCAGAGGTACTGGGTGGACAGAACTTCATACAAGCTATGAGGAAAGAAATTTGAGCCAAGAAAAATCACATTTTGATTGGAAAGTAAACTAATGAATAAGGCACAATGGGTGTCCCAGATGTAGTCAGCAAGAAAAGAATTACTCACCGTAGTAATGTTTTTTCTCCTGAAAGGATCCCTCACTAAGCTTAACAACTGCAATTATTCCCCCTACAATGAGCCACCCCAGAACTTTTTAGAATGTTATGCTAATTATGGAACTTGGAATGACATTCAAACTCTGCTGTGTTGTCACGCTCACCCCTGACCTCTAATGTCAGATTTATTTCTAAAGTGAGGGTGACCAGTGACCACTAACACTAGCTAAATGGCTGCCAAACAATATCAAAATATATTTCAGAAAGTTTGTTAAAACTGTTTAAACATGGTGGAACAATTTTAACCATTAAGAAAATCAAAACAGCTGAGACCACGGAGTATGCATTGTAAAGGCATGTAACAAGTAATACTAAAGCAAACAGAAAAAACTGATTTATGTGTGAACCTTTTACCAGGTCCTGGTAAGGGAGGTAGGGATTAGGGATTGTTCGGCATAGTGAGGGACAGCAGAGTTATGCAAGAACTTACCACAACAGTAGATCTTCAAGACGAGCTCTTGCAACGGGCTATTACATAAAAGACTATGCTGCAGGCACTAAGACCCATTGGAAACCTTTAGCTAGCAGTACCTAGCAGGGGCTGCCCCCAATGTCGGCTCCGCTCTGATGTCAGCCAATGGTATATCAGGGGGCGGTCTCTAGCCTCACCTTGGTTCACCCGCTGGAGACCAGTGAATAAGGCCCGGCAGGCGGACCAGGCGGAAGCTTGCCGTAACAAAGGATGCAACGCAGCTCACCAGGGGGAAGGAGAGCAGGAAAGCAGCGCCTGCTGCAAAAGCTCCTCTCGAAGATCTACTGTTACGGTAAGCTCTTACGTAACTGTGTACTATCTTACTTCGAGTGGGAGCTCTTGCAGCAGGCTATTATACTTGGGATTGAATCCCAAGCAGTCCTGCAAAAAGGAACAAGGAACCGAGAGGCGTCTGAAAGCACCAGTGCTAACAGGGCACTTTAAAAAAGGAGGCCCTGAGGGCCGGCCTGGTAGCGCTGAGGGTTGAGGCGCTGGACGCCACACCTCGCTCCACGCTGGTGACCCGGGTTCGGGAGCGGACTTGGGTCGATGGTGGGTCGGCTGGGGGGAGTACAGCTTGAGCGTCCCACGACTGCTCGCCGTCTCCAGCAGAGGGCTGGGTGGGAGAGTCAATGCCCATTGCACTTGTACGACTTCAGGCAGAGGCTCGGGGGATTGCAAGCTCCCAACAGAAGGGAGACGGGTGGACCAGGCATGCAGTAGACAGCGTCTAGCGCCTTGACATCAGGGGCTAACGCTGCGTGGGGGAGGAAAAGCAGAAAAACACCTGTTGGCTCCGGGATGACGGGCTTCCCGGGGCATGCCTCTGATTTACCCCTGCTCGCTGACTACCTCCAGACCTGACGAAAGGAAGAATTACGGGGGTCCACCCCACGTCGGCCCCGCTCGGGGGGCAAGCCAAAGCTACATGGAGGACTGGGAGGTAAGTAACGGTGAGCGAGTGGTGGGAGGATGACCCCCAAGGGAAAAAGTACCATTTAAAAAAAAAAAAGAGGGCCTGAAGGACTGCTAGGTCAAATCCAGCCCTACGCCTAGAAGCAATGTGCAGACTATAATGTTAAATGAAGGTATGCACTGAGCTCCAGGTAGCCACTGCACAGATGTCTCCAATGGAGACATTTCGCAAGGATGCGAATGAAGTAGCCACTCCCCTGGTAGAATGACCTCTAACCTAGCCCGGTAGGGTCATGTTATATTTGTTGCAACAATAAACAATACAGTTGACCATCCATTTTGAGAGTTTGTTTTGACAATGGATTGCCTTGGCATCGAGGCCACAAACAGCTGCTCTGTTTTGCAGTGTGGAGCAGTGCATTTTAGGTAGTACCTCAGCGCTCTGTGGACGTCCAGATTACGCAGGAGCGTTTACCCCCTATTTGAGTCATCCAGATAATACACCGGAAGGCTGACATCCTGATTCAATGTCAATTCAGAAACCACTTTGGGTGAAAAAAAAAAAAAATTGAAATTACGTACCTACCGTCATTCTTGATCTTCTTGGACGAAGTCTTTACCACTCATTCACACTAATGGGATCTACACTGGAGGTGCTAGGACCAGTGGGAACAAACTTTTCGAGAGGGCTGGCGCTAAAGATGAGCTGGGAAGAAGCAGCACCGCGAGTCCCGGCTCGTGCGGTAAAGACTATCTCGGCATCGACCCTCCAACCACCTCAGTACCTTTTTTCCGAGGAGGTGCAGCTCAACTAACCTAGGACGACTAACCTAAAAATGGACATAAGATAGTCCGAATGACCCGTGTAAGAAAGGTCAACAATGAAGTCTTTACAGCCCAGTCACTGAGGAAGTGAAGACAAAAACAGTGAAGTGAGTTTGGGGGCGGTTGGGTGGGTGTGTGAATGAGTGGTGGAGACTTCGTCCAAGAAGATCAAGGATTACAGTAGGTACGTAATTTCCATATCTTCCAAGACAAAGTCTTTACCACACATTCACACCAATGAGAAAGTACCGAGATAATAATTCCCCTGAGATGAGCAGCAGAAAATAAGAGCTCACATACTTAGGACAAAAGTCCATTAAAAATAGTCCTGCCAAACGACAGATGTCGTCTGGCATGGATATCCAAGGCGTAGTGCTTAACGAAAGTATGCACGGAGCTCCAGGTAGCAGCACTGCAAATATCTGCAATGGGCACGTTGAGGATTTCCGCCAGACATGCCGCAACTGCTCTAGTAGAGTGAGCGTACACTCTGCCTTCCAGCTTAACCTGTGCCATAGAATAGCAGTGCCGAAGGCATGCCACCAAGCACGCTGAAATGCATCTAATAGCGACAGGCTGACCCAGCCGGGTCTCGCTGAAGGAAACAAACAGTTGCTGAGCCTTGCAAATTTCTTTTGTTCTATCTAGACAGAATCACAGTGCTCTCAACATCCAGAGAATGAAGTGTACGCTCCCCTTCATTCTGGAAGTTCGCAAAGTAGGTAGGCAGGACTAAAGGTTGGTTTAGATGGAATTCTGAGACAAACTTAGGGAGAAACTTAGGATGACTCCTAAGAACTACTTTGTCTTTGTGAAATACAGTGTACGGGGGGTCTGTGACAAGTGCATGTATTTCAGAAACTCTACGGGCTGAAGTGATGGCCATCAGGAAGACCGTTTTCCAAGTGAGGAATTTCAACTCATAAGTAGCTAGAGGCTCGAAAGGTTTTCAGTGAGCATGTCTAGCACAAGGTTAATGTCCCAGGCTGTGACTGGACCATAGGTCTAGCAAAACCCTATGAAACCTCTAACTACAGGTAACTGAGCCAGTGACATGGAAGGTACTGGCTCATAAGCCGAAATGGCACTAAGATGAACTTTGATTGCAGACCTGAATTTGAAAGGTCTAAAAGGTACTCCAAGACTTTATCTGGTGGGCAGAAAAAAGGGTTCGAAGAGGATTTTGCACACCAGATAGAGAAACGCTTCCATTTGGCTGTGTAGTTTTTCTAGTGGCTGGCTTACGTGCAGTCAAAAGAATATCTGAAACCCTATGGGAAACATTGAACCTATTCACCTCTGTCTCTTCAGGAGCCAAGCGTAAAGGTGAAGCGACCTCAGATTGGGATGGACCACAGGACCCTGGGTCAGAAGGTTCGTCTGAAGGGGAAGAGCCTTCGGGGGGTTTCCGACAGACTGTTGAGCAGTGGGAACCACATCTGCCAAGGTCAGAAGGGAGCAATGAGGATCATTTTGTCCCCCTGAGACTCGAATTTTAGAAGTACCCTCTGAATTAGGGGAAGAGAAGGAAAGGTGTATAGAAAGCGTCTTGTCCACTGCAGCCTGAATGCATCCGGACAGAAAATGCCAGGTCCTGGATTTCTGGAGCAGAAGAGGGGCAGTTTTGAGTTGAGTTGGGATGCAAAAAGGTCCGGGTCTGGAGTTCCCCATTCTTTGAAGAGTGACTGAATGACGATTAAGTCGAGAGACCACTCGTGAGGATCTATCTCCGTTCTGCTGAGATGGTCTGCCAGTTCGTTTTGTACTCCTGGCAGGGAAACCGCGTGGATTAGAGCCTTCTGCTCCATGCACCATTCCCACACTCTCTTGGCTTCCCTGCATAATGGGTAAGAGTGTGCAAAGCCCTGCCTGTTTATATAATACAGCACTGCTTTGTTGTCCGTTTGAAGGAGAATGTTCTTGTGACAGAGTATGTCCTTCAAAGCTCGGACTGTATAGAGGACGCTCTCATTTCCAGGACGTTTATGTGAAGCTGGGACTCCTCCAGAGTCCACATACCTTGGGTGTGGAGATTCTGGCAATGAGCTCCCCACCCCATCAGGGACGCATCCATGGTAATGGAGATCTGATGTTCCAGAGGAGCAAAGGGATATCCTTCCAGAAGGTTGTCTCCTGCGACCACCAGGCGAGTGACCTCTTCGGAGGTTCTGTCACCTTAATGGGAAAGGACTGAGGGTGAGTGGTTGGGGACCACTGAGTACTAAGCATTCACTGAGAGGTTCTCATGTGGAGACATGCTAAGGGTACAGTAAATGCCGAGGATGCCATGAAACCCAGCATCCACTGCATCGAGATAGCTTCAACCGAGCAGTTTTCTCTGATGTATCGGGCCATCTGTAAGATATCACTCCTTCTGTTCTGGGAGAAAAGCCTTCACACAGGATGTGTCCAGAAGAGTTCCTATAAAGAGGAGCTTCTGGGAGGGCTGCAACTCTGATTTGTTGAGATTCAGTAGGACTCCCATGGACGTGAGGAAGTCTGAGGCCGTGGCTATGGCATTCAGAGTTCATTGTCTGGAGGGACTTGCTAGAAGCCAGTCATCCAGATGTGGGAACACTTGTATTCCGATTTTCCTGAGATGCGCCACAAGAATTGCACAACACTTTGTAAAAACTCGAGGCGTCGAGGATAGCCCAAAGGGCAGGACTCCGAACTGATAATGTTGACCCAATGCCACAAATCTTAGGTATTTGTGGTGCTTTGGGTGTATAGGAATGTGTTGGTAGGCATCCTGCATATCCAGGGAGTCTAGCCAGTCGTGTTGATGAAGAAAAGGTAAAAGGGAACCTAGCGATATCGTCTTGAACTTTTCCTTAAGATGGAACTTGTTTAACTTTCTGAGATCCAGAATGGGGCGCATGCCACCAGTTTTCTTTGGGACCAGGAAGTAATGGGAGTAGAAACCTGTGTTTCGTTGATGCAGTGGAACTACTTCTACTGCCCTGTTGTTCAGAAGGCCTTGTACCTCGGAAGCAAAAAGGTCTAACTGTACTGCTGACAGCCTGGGCTGTCATTTGAGGGGATGATCCAGAGGGGTTTCTGAAAGACTGAGCAAGTACCCCTCAAGGATTATCCGGAGGACCCATCTGTCTGATGTTATGGATTTCCACTGGTTGTAGAACTGAGTCAGAAGTCCTCCCACCGCTGAGGAGGAGTCCCCCTCGTACAGTTGAGGTGGGACCTGGGCCAGAAACTCAGAAGGTGGCACTGGGTGCTTTGGGGTCTTGTGCCTTCTGCTGCATTTTCTTTTATGGCTGAGGGATGTGGTTTTTGTTAAAACCTCCTCTGCCCCGAAAGGACGGACGGTTGTGAAATTGACGCTTGTTGGCACCTCCTCGGGAGGAGATGGGTGCAGGTCTAGTCATCTTAATGGCAGACCTAGTCTTCTGCGTGGCCTCCACAGCTTGCTCCACCTGGGGCCCGAACAGATACATACCGGTAAAGGCATGACCTGCTGCTGGGCATCATTCGTGAAGCCCGAAGTACACAGCAAAGAGTGGAGACGGGTGCAGATGCCAGCCGCCGACACTCGGGAAGCAATATCGAAAGCGTCCATTGCAGCTTTAACCTGTTGGTTGTTGGACTCGATACCCCTGGTTATGGTCTGAAGCAGCTCTGAATTAGTTTCTGACTCGGGCAGAGCTTCTACCATTTGTTTGAGTGAATGCCAAAGAACATACTCATATTGAGAAAAATAGCCTTGGTAGCTGGCAATACGCATACCAAGGGTGGAGGTAGCAAAGACACTCTTACCTAAGGTGTCTATCTTGTGAGATTCTTTATTTATAGGCCGGGCTGTAGATGCCTGAGGAAGGACGGCCTTATTCTTTGTCAAGACTACAATGGGATCAGCAAATGCTTGTGAGGCCAATATGGAGCGATCCTTGGGAGGGGCATACTTCCTATCTATTGACTTAGTCACGTAAAGAATGAGAGCAAGATTGTTCCATACCATCTGAGAGAGGGTCTCGAAAGAGGGTCGTACCGGAGGAGTTAAATCCATAGGGATCTCCGGGACATGCAGGTATTGGAGTCTTAAAAGCTTCCCAGTATCGATTTCTGTAGTCTGGAGAGAAAGAGTATAATTAATATTTTTAAGCAGAGACTTAAAGGAAAGGTCTCCGACCACAGGCTCTGCAGCAGGATTGAGCCCTCTTTCAACATCATTACTCAGTCGAAGATCTGGGTCAGGCTCCAAATCATCTCCTGACAGTCCAGGAAGGACTATATGGATAGGAAAGGACTGAAAAATCAGTAGGAAAAGTATAAAAGGAAAGAATCGGAGACGAGAACCCCTGGAGGCCGGACAGCACTGCATAAGCCTCGGTGCCGACGAAGAACATGGCGCCGAACACAAAGAAGTCGGCGCCATTGGAAACAGCCCAGCAAACGGCGCAGAGTGTGTCCCGAGGGCTTGAAAACTGTGATTTAAGGGAAAAAGAAGGAAAACTAGCAGGAGATAGAGGCACTGGTGTGGCTCCCTGCACCGCAGCCATGGTGGGGGACCACCTGGGCACGGAGTCGACGGCACTTAAAAAAGGGTCCGCGTGACTAGGAAGGTTCAACCACCCTATTCGTTCCCTTGAACGGCTGGAAGGCCTCGGAGTGACCGGATCAGGCAGCTGGACCAACCTCCGAGCCCACTGCTCCATAAGAGCAGCCCACTGTTGAAACTACTCATCGGTGGTCGGCCACCGGCGACTCCGACAGAGGTGGAGACCGGTGCCTGGCCCCAATAACTGACCATCAATGCACAGACATATCAGTAGGCGACCTCGAATGATGCCTTCTCTTTTTTGACTTGTGTGCCGAAGAAAAGACCTCTAGGCTGAACGGTGCTGAGAGTGGGTCAGTTTCCTTTTATGCTTTCAGGGGGACTGCTCACTTCCCCGAGCATCGGACCATCTGTTGTCAGACCCTCCCCCTGGAGAGGGCGGCGGACCAGACCCAGCCCGGCTGACTGAACAGCTTTCATACCAAGTCTCCCTACTGTCACCTGACCCGCTCACGTTCGACTCCGTCAATTAAGGGCTGAAGACTTCTTTCTTATGAGTAAAATTAAATATAATCGGTACTTATTTCAAAGATAAATTACAAAACAATAAACTGAAAACTATGCTGCTAGTTTGAAGTCCGACTCCCGGTGGGCGAGTGATGTCGTCACTGAAGTGCACTCGATGGCGGGGAAAAAAGGAACTAAGGTGGTTGGAGGGTTGACGCCGAGACAGTGTTTACCACACGAGCCAGGGCTCGCGGTGCTGCTTCCTCGCGGCTCCATCTTTGGCGCCAGCCCTCTCGAAAAGTTTGCTCCTGCTGGTCCTAGCGCCTCTGGCATAGATCCCATTAGTGTGAATGGGTGGTGGAGACTTTATGTCCAGGAAGATCTGAGGCCACAAAAATGAAAATTACGTACCTACCGTAATTCTTGATCTTCTTGGACGAGTCTTCACCACTCATTCACACTATTGGGTATAGCTGAGGCACTAGGACCACTGAAACAAACTTGCTGGAGGGTCAGGCGCCAGAGATGGCAGCCATGAGCCCAGCTGCAATGACTCTCTTTGGCCGACCTCCAACCGCCTCAGTACCTTTTACCAAGGAGGTGCAGCGAACTAAACTAAAGATAACCTAACTTTAGGCCCCGACATAAGATAGTCCGGCCGACCGTATAGAAGGGTCAACAAAGAAGTCTTCACGGCCTAAAGATTTGAGGGAGTGAAGACCAACACAGTGGTGAGCTTGGGGATGAAGGGTGGACGTGTGAATGAGTGGTGGAGACTCATCCAAGAAGATCAATAATTACGGTAGGTACGTAATTTTCATATCTTCCTGGACATAAGTCTCCACCACTCATTCACACTATTGGGAGAGTACCGAGCTAATAATCCCCCGAGAGGGCGGCAGGATAGACCAAGAGCTCACGTTTCTAGGACAGGAGTCCATTAAGGATAGTTCTGCCAAAGGTGGAATGTCGCCTGGCATGAACATCCAGTGCATAATGCTTAACGAAAGTATGCACTGAGCTCCAGGTGGCGGCATTGCAGATGTCTGCAATAGGCATGCTGCGAATTTCCGCTAGGGATGCCGCGACCGCTCTGGTAGAGTGAGCGTAGACCCTACCTTCCAATTTAACCTGTGCCATGGAATAGCAGTGTCGAAGACATGCAACTAGCCATGATGAGATACATCTGACAGCGACAGGCTGACCCAGCCGGGTCTCACTGAAGGAAACGAAAAGTTGTTGGGCCTTGAGAAAATTCTTGGTTCTATCGAGATAGAAACGCAAAGCCCTCTTAACATCCAAAGAATGAAGAGAACGTTCTCCTTCATTTTGGAAGTTCGCAAAGTAAGAGGGAAGGACCAAAGGTTGGTTTAGATGAAATTCTGACACAACCTTGGGAAGAAATTTAGGATGAGTACGAAGAACTACTTTATCCTTATGGAACACAGTATACGGAGGGTCTGTGACCAGGGCATGCATCTCAGAGACCCTACGGGCTGAGGTAATGGCCACTAGGAAGGCAGTCTTCCAGGTGAGAAATTTTAGCTCACAGGTAGCCAGAGGTTCGAAAGGTTTCTGAGTGAGCATGTCTAGCACAAGGTTAATGTCCCAGGCTGCAACTGGACGTCTTATAGGAGGTCTGGTATGCAGAATTCCTTTAAGAAATCTCTTAACCATAGGTAACTGAGCCAGAGACAAAGAAGAGACCGCTCATGATACGCTGAAATGGCACTAAGGTGAACTTTGACTGCAGAGTACTGAAGACCTGAATTTGAAAGGTCCAAAGGTACTCTAAAACCTTGTCTGGTGGACAGGAAAAGGGATTCAAAGAGGACTTTGCACACCAGAACGAAAAACGCTTCCACTTAGATGTGTAAGTTTTCCGAGTGGCTGGCTTCCGAGCAGCCAGAAGAATGTCTGAAATTCTTCGAGAGATGTTGAACCGGTTCACTTCTACCTCTTCAGGAGCCAAGCGTGAAGGTGAAGCGATCTCAGGTTGGGATGGACCACGGGGCCCTGAGTCAACAGGTTCACCTGCAAGGGAGTGGTCTCGGAGGAACTGCCAACATATTGTTGAGTAGTGGAAACCAGAGTTGTTGAGGCCAAAAGGAGCAATGAGAATCATCTTGGTCCCCTGAGACTCGAACTGAGGAGTACTCTCTGAATTAGAGGAAGGGCGGAAAGAGTGATAAGCGTTTTGTCCACTGCAGCCTGAACGCATCCTGACAGAAAATGCCAGGCCCTGGAATTCTGGAGCAGAAGAGGCAGTTTTGGCGTTGAGTGGGATGCAAAAGGTCCAGGTCTGGAGTTCCCCACTCTTCGAATAGTGACTGAACTATGACTGAGTTGAGAGACCACTCGTGAGGATCTGCTTCTGTTCTGCTGAGACGGTCTGCCAAGTCGTTTTGTACGCCTGGCAGGTAAACCGCTTGAATTAGAGATTTGTGTTCCAGGCACCACTCCCACACCCTCATCGCTTCCCTGCATAAGGGGTAAGAGTGAGCACCGCCCTGCTTGTTGATGTAGTACATCACTGCTTTGTTGTCCGTTTGAAGGAGAATGGTCTTGTGACAGAGAATGTCCTTCAACGCTCGGACTGCATAAAGGACGGCTCTCATCTCTAGGACATTTATGTGAAGCTGGGACTCGAGTTGAGTCCACACCCCTTGAGTGTAGAGAGCGCAACAGTGAGCTCCCCACCCCATTAGCGATGCGTCCGTGGTAATGGAGATCTGATGATCCAGAGGAGCAAAGGAAATCCTCCAGGAGATTGCTTTCCTGAGACCACCAGGTGAGAGACCTCTGTAAGGGTTCTGTCACCTTGATGGGATAAGACTGCGGGTGAGTGGCTGGAGACCACTGGGCACTGAGCATCCATTGGGTGGTTCTCATGTGCAGCCGTGTTAGGGTACAGTGAACACTGAGGATGCCATGAGGCTTTCAACATACGCTGCATTGAGAGAGCTGTAACTGATCTGTTCTCTCCAATGTAACGAGCCATCTGAAGGATATCGCTCCTTCTGTCCTCTGGAAGGAAAGCTTCGCACAAGAGGTGTCCAGAAGAGTCCCTATGAAAAGGAGTCTCTGGGAGGGCTGCAACTGAGACTTTTGAGGTTCAGCAGAACTCCATGGACGTAAGAAGCGAGAGGCCATCTGTACGCGTCCCAGAGTCCCTTGTCTGGAAGGGCTTGCTAGGAGCCAGTTGTCCAGGTAGGGAAACACCTGGATACCGAGTTTCCTGAGATGCGCTGCGAGAACTGCACAACACTTTGTAAAGACTCAGGGGCGCCGAGGATAGCCCAAAGGGCAGGACTCTGAACTGATAGTGTTGACCCAGAGCCACAAACCTCAGGAATTTGTGATGCCTCGGGTGAATAGGAATGTGCTGGTAAGCATCCTGCATGTCCAGGGAGGCTAGCCAGTCGTGTTGATGAAGCAAGGGCAACAGGGTTCCCAGAGAAATCATTTTGAATTTCTCCTTGGGGAGAAATTTGTTTAGCTTTCTGAGGTCTAGAATGGGGCGCATACCCCCGGACTTCTTTGGAACCAGAAAGTAGTGGGAGTAGAACCCCGTGTTTCGCTGATGCAGAAGCACCACTTCTACTGCCCTGTTGTTTAGAAGGCCCTGAATCTCTGTGGCGAGAAGGTCTGACTGAAGGGTTGACAGCCTGGGCTGTCGTTTGGGAGGACGATCCGGAGGGGTCTCCAGAAAATTGAGAGAATACCCCTCGCGAATTATCCGAAGGACCCATTTGTCTGAGGTTATGGACTTCCACTGGCTGTAGAAGTGCATCAGACGACCTCCCACTTGAGAGGAAAAGTCCACCTCGGGCTGTTAAGATGGGACTTGGGCCGGCAACTCATAAGGTAGCGCTGGGCGCTTTGGGCCCTTGCGCTTTCTGTTGCGCTTTCTTTTGAGGTTGGGCAGGTTGGTTCTTATGGAAACTTCCTTTGCCTCTGCCCCGAAAGGACTGACGATTATGAAATTGCCGCTTCACCGACATGCCCTCGAGAAGGGCAGGAGGGGTCGAGCCAGCTAATGGCTGACCTAGTCTTTTGTGTAGCTTCTAGAGCTTGCTCTACCTGAGGACCGAAAAGATAAGAGCCGCTAGGGCAACGCTTATCACCTGCTGCCGCGCATCATTCGTGAAACCCGGGCACGCAGCCAGGAGGACGGCGAGTACAAATACCAGCAGCTGTTGAACGAGAAGCAGTGTCGAAGCATCCATGGCTGCTTTGACCTGCTGGTTATTAGATTCAATACCTCTGGTAATGGTTTGAAGAAGCTCTGGCTTTGAGTCCGAGTCCGGAAGAGCCTCAACCATTTGCTTGATAGAAGCAGGAGGATATACTCATACTGGGAAAAATAACCCTGGTAACTGGCAATACGCATACTTAAAGTGGACGCAGCAAAGACTCTCTTACCTAATGTATCTATCTTACGAGACTCTTTGTTGATAGGTCGAGCTGTAGTAGTTTGAGGAAGAACTACCTTGTCATTTTCTGCCAGGACTACAATAGGATCCGCAAAGGCTTGGGATGCCAAGCTAGGATGATCTTTGGGAGCTGAGTATTTCCTATCAATGGATTTAACCACCGAAGGGGTAAGAGCAGGATTATTCCATACCATTTGAGACAGCGCCTCAAGGAAGGTTGAATCGAGGAGTCAAATCCGTGAGGATCTCCGGGCATGAAGATATTGAGTCTTAACAGCTTCCCAGGATCAATGTCTGTAGTCTGGAAAGAAAGAGTGGAGCTCAGATTTTCAACAGAGACTTAAAGGACAGGTCCTCGACCACAGGCTCTGTAGCAATAAAGATCCTGTTTTGTCCACTTCATCACCCAGCCGAAGGTCTGGGTCAGGCTCAACATCATCTCCTGACAGTCCAGGAGGGACTGTATGGACAGGAAAGGGATGAAAGCTAGAGAGGAAGGAGGGAAAGAGACAAAAGGGAGTCCCTAAGCCCCGGCACCGAAACGGCCTTGAGAAGCACGTGCGCGAAATGGCGCCCGAGAAGCACGACAGCGCAGGCGGTGCCGAGAAGACGCGCGGCCCGAGGCAATGCCGAGGACGGCGCTGCGAGGCCAAACGGCGCCGAAGGAACTCCCAGAGACCGAAAAACAGGCTTTGAAGGAAAGGAGACAGGAGATAAGGGCATCGGTGTGGCCCCCTGCGCCGCAGCCATGTGAGGGGGGGAAACACCTAAGCACGGGGTCGAAGGCACCGAAGAAGGTGCCGCACAACCAGGAAAGTCCAACCGCCCTACCCCGTCGCCCAGAGAGCCCGAGAGCCCACGAGCGACCGAGACAGGTAGCCGAACCAACCTCCGAGCCCATTGCTCCAAAAGAGCGGCCCACTGACAGAATACAGCAAGTGAAAAATGAAGGTGTCCTATCCTCCTCAAAACCACTTCTAAGGGGAGTACCGCAAGGATCCATCCTGGGCCCTATCCTTTTTGCTATATATATATCAATAACATTGATTCCAACCTCACTGTTGCCAATGTTCATCTTTTTGCTGATGATACTGTCTTGTATGTCAGTAATCCCTCGCCATCAAAGGCCTGTGAGTTATTACAATCAGAATTCTCCCTGTTGCAACATCAACTACTTGAAAAGAAACTACTTTTAAATGCCAAGACGACAAAGGCTATGTTCTTTCCACCAATATATACTCTTCCTCTCTCTCAACAAACACTCTTCCCCAACTATCCACCATCCTTGGAGAAAATCTTGATTATGTGGTTAAATTCAAATATTTAGGGGTATGGATTGATAACAAACTTGATTACACTCATCATGTTGAGGAGCTCCTGAAAAAACTCAGACAGAGGCTCGGCCTATTCTTCAGAATCAAACATTACCTAACCAAAGAGTCTAAACAGAGACTAATTCAGGCTTCATTTCTATCTCTCATCGATTATGCAGATTTCCTATATGGCCATTGCACTATGTCCTATTTAAGTAAATTGGATACCTTGTACCATAGAGCTCTAAGATTCATCACAGATCTTCCTTTCAACACTCATCACTGCTTCCTCTATAATGCTGTTGGCTGGACATCCTTACATCTCAGGAGGAAAAAATGCTGCATTATGGATTTACAAAGCTCTGTCAAACAAACTTCCACCTTATATTTCTGGTTGCTTTACTCTGGCTACACGAGATCATATGCCCTAAAAGCAATAACCTTATCACCTTGAAGCTACCTAAAGTCTGTACCGGCATGGGAGGTCTGAAATCAGCTATTTTTGCATCTACCTGAATTCTCTACAGAAGACCCTAAAGCTGAACACCTTCATCCCTATAGCATCCTTCAAAAACTCTTCACAAATCTCTTTCCTGAGATATGCAACTGCTTCCACTAAGCCTAGTCCCTTCTTACCCTTTACCCCCTTTTTTCTTCTTCTCTATCTCTGTTTATATACTTTTAAACTTAGCTACATTATACCCTGCAATCCATTGCCATTCCCTTCTTTATTCCCCCATATCTACTTCCTTAAGTTTCTATCCAATTATAACACTCCTAACCACTTTCACAATCCCAACACCTCACAGTTATTTGTGTCAAACCTGTCTGATTTATTGTTTAGTTGTACAAAACAGGAAAATTACGTACCTACCGTAATTCTTGATCTTCTTGGACGAGTCTCCACCACTCATTCACACTAGTGGGATTGGCGCCGGAGGCACTAAGACCCATCGGGAGCAAACTTTTTGCTGGAGGGTCGGCGCGAGAGACGGCGCCGACATGGTAGGCCAGTGGCAGCTGCCGAAGGGATGACCATCTCGCGACGACCTCCAACCGCCTCAGTACCTTTTTACCAAGGAGGTGCAGCGCAACTAACGAAAGAGTAAACCCAATATTAAAAACGGACATAAGATAGTCCGTATGACCCGCGGTAAGAAGGGTCAGCAAAGAAGTCTTCACGGCCTAAAGATTTGAGGAGTGAAGACCAATACAGTGTGAGCTCGGGGATGGAGGGTGGGCGTGTGAATGAGTGGTGGAGACTCGTCAAGAAGATCAAGAAACTCTGATAACATATTTCTTCTCTGGACATAAGTCTCCACCACCATTCACTCAGTGGGAGAGTACCAAGCTGATAATCCCCAAAAGGGCGGCAGGAGAGCCAGAGCTCAGCTGCTAAGATAGAAGCCCATTAAGGATAGTTCTGCCGAATGCGGAATGTCGCCTGGCATGAACATCCAGTGCATAGTGTTAACAAAGTATGCACTGAGCTCCAGGTGGCGTGTACATATCTGCAATTGGAACATTGCAATTTCCGCAGGGATGTCACGACCGCCTCTAGTAGAGTGGTACACTCTACCTTCTAATTTAACTTGAGCCATGGAATAGCAATGACGAAGGCATGCCACTAACCATGAAGAGATGCATCTAATAGCGACAGGTTGACCCAGCCGGTGTCGCTGAAAGAAACGAACAGTTGCTGAGTCTTATGAACATCCTTGGTTCTATCTAAATAGAACCGCAAGGTTTCTTAACATCCAAGGAATGAAGAGCTCTGCCTCTTCATTTTGGAAATTAGCGAGCAGCGGAAGTACCAGAGGTTGGTTCAGATGGAATTCTGACACAACCTTGGGAAGAAATTTAGGATGAGTAGAGAACTACCTTGTCCTTATGGAATACAGTATACGGAGGGTCCGTAACCAGGGCATGTATTCTCAGAGACCCTGTGGCTGAGGTAATGGCCACCAGGAAGGCAGTCTTCCAGGTAGAAATTTTAGCTCATGGTAGCTAAGGGTCCTAAAGGCTTCCGAGTGAGCATGTCCAGCACCAGGTTAATGTCCCAGGCTGCAACTGGACGCTTAACAGGGGTCTGGTATGGAGAACCTTAAGAAATCTCTTCACCATAGGTAACTGAGCCAGAGTTAAGGAAGAAATCGGCTCATGGAACGCTGAGATGGCACTAAGGTGAACTTTAACTGTGGAGTACTGAAGACCTAAGTTTGATAGGTCCAAAGATACTCCAGAACCTTGCCAGGAGGACAGGAAAAGGGATTCAAGAGGATTTTGCACACCAGAGAGAAAACGTTTCCATTTGAAGCGGATGTTGGTGGCTGGCTTCCGAGCAGCCAGAAGGATGTCTGAGACTCTACGAGGCGTTGGAGCGATTCACTTCTATCTCTTCAGGAGCCAAGCATGAAGGTGAAGTGATTTCAGGTTGGGATGGACCAACGAACCCTGAGTCAAAAGACTGATTTGTAAAGGAAGTGGTCTCGGAGGCTGCCAACATACTGTTGAGTAGAGGAAACCATAGTTGCCGAGGCCAGGAAGGACAATGAGAATCATCTTGGTCCCCTGAGACTCGAACTTGAGGAGTACTCTCTGGATTAGAGGAAGTGGTGGAAAGGCGTGAAAGAAGCTTTTGTCCACGCGGCCTGAACGCATCCTGACAGAAAATGCCAGGCCCTGGATTTCTGGAGCAGAAGAGAGGCAGTTTTGCGTTGAGTGGGGATGCAAAAAGGTCCAGGTCTGGAGTCCCCCACTCTTTGAACAGAGACCGAGCTACGGCTGGATCGAGAGACCACTCGTGAAGGTCTGCCTCCGTTCTGCTGAGGTGATCTGCTAGGTCGTTTTGTATACCTGGCAGATAAACCGCTTGAATCGGAGACTTGTGCTCCAAGCACCACTCCCACACCCTCATTGCTTCCCTGCAAAGGGGATAAGAATGAGCACCGCCTTGCTTGTTGATGTAATACATCACTGCTTTGTTGTCCGCTTGAAGGAGAATGTTCCTGTGACAAAGGACATCCTTCAGAGCTCGGATTGCATAGAGGACCGCCTCATCTCCAGGACATTTATGTGGAGATGAGTTTCAACTGAGTCCATACACCTTGAGTGTGGAGGGGAGACAGTGAGCTCCCATCCCATTAGCGATGCATCTGTGGTGATGGAGATCTGATGATCCGGGGAGCAAAGGGAATCCTTCCAGGAGATTGCTCTCTGAGACCACCAGGTGAGAGACCTTCAAGGGCTCGCCACCTTGATGGGATAAGACTGGGGTGAGAGGTCGGGGACCACTGAGTGGAGAGCATCCATTGGGTGGTTCTCATGTGCAGTCGGCCAGAGGGACAGTGAAGACCGAGGAGCGCCATGAGACCCAACATGTCGTTGCTCGAGAGGCTGTAACCGATTGGTTCTCCCTGATGTAACGGACCATACGAAGGATGTCGAGTCTTCTGTCCTCTGGAAGGAAAGCCCGCTGAGGAGGTGTCTAGAAGCGTCCCTATGAAAAGGAGCCTCTGGGAGGGTTGCAGTTGAGATTTTTCAAATTCAGCAGAACCCCATGGACGTGAGAAGACAGAAGTCGCTTGCACGGCTTCCAAAGTCCCTTGGCCGGAAGGGCTTGCTAGAAGCCAATCGTCCAGGTAGGGAAACACTGGAGCCCAACTTTCCTGAGATGCGCCGCAAGAACTGCACAACACTTTGTAAAAATCATGCGCCGAGGATAGCCCAAAGGCAGGACTCTGAACTGATAATGCTGACCCAAAGCTACAAACCTGAGGAATTTGTGTGGGTCGGGTGGACGGGATATGCTGGTAAGCATCCTGCATATCCAGAGAGGCCAGCCAGTCGTGTGATGCAGCAAGGGTAACAGGGTACCTAGGAATCATCTTGAATTTCTCCTGGGGAGGAATTTGTTTAACTTTCTGAGGTCTAGAATGGGCGATCCCCCAGATTTCTTTGGAACCAGAAAGTAATGGGAGTAGAACCTGTAGTTATGTAGGATGCGGGGCATCAGTTCTATTGCCCTGTTGTTCAGAAGGCCCTGGATCTCCGCGTGAGGAGGTCTGATTGAGAGGCCGACAACCTGGGTTGTCGATGGGAGGACAATTCGGGGTTTCAAGAAATTGAGAGAATAACCCTCGCGAATTATCCGAAGGACCCATTTGTCTGAGGTTATGGACTTCCACTGGTTGTAGAAGTACATCAGACGACCTCCCACCGGAGGAGAAAGTTCCACCTCGGGCAGAGTGGATGGAACTTGGGCCAACGACTCATAAGGTAGCGCTGGGAGCTTTAGGTCCCTGCGCTTTCTGCTGCGTCTTCTTTTGAGGTTGGGCAGGTTGGCTTTTATGGAAGCTTCCCCTGCCTCTGCCTCGAAAGGACTGACGATCTATGAAACTAACGTGCTGTTCACATGCCCCAGAGGGGCAGGCGGAGGTCTGGCCAACTTAATGGCTGATCTAGTCTTCTGAGTGGCCTCTAAGGCTTGCTCCACCTGAGGGCCAAAAGAAGGGAGCCATCAAAGGCAGCGCCATCACCTGCTGCTGAGCATCATTCGTGAGCCAGAAGCACGCGAGCCAGGAATGGCGCCAGTACAAATCGCGGCTGCTGAGCGAGAAGCAGTGTCGAGAGCGCCCATGGCGGCTTTGACCTGTTGGTTATTGGACTCAATACCTCTAATAACGGTCAGAAGAAGCTCTGACTTGGAATCCGAATCTGGAAGAGCTTCAACCATTCTTTTCATAGAGTGCCACAGGATATACTCATACTGAGAAAAATAGCCTTGATAACTGGCAACACGCATACTTAGAGTGGAGGCAAAGACTCTCTTACCTAATGTATCAATCTTACGAGACTCTTTGTTAATAGGTCGAGCTGTAGTAGTTTGAGGAAGAACGACCTTGTCATTCTCTGCCAGACTACAATAGGATCCGCAGTTTGGGATGCCAAAATGGGACGATCCTTGGGAGCTGAATACTTTATCAATGGATTTAGCCACTGAGGGAATAAGAGCAGGGTTATTCCATACCATTTGAGACAGCGTCCTCGAAGGAAGGCTGAATCGGAGGAGTCAAACTGTAGGGATCTCCGAGCATGAAGATACTGGAGTCTTAATATCTTCCCAGGATCGATGTCTGTAGTCTGGAGAGAAAGAGTGGATCCCAGGTTCTTCAACAGAGACTTAAAGACAGGTCCTCGACCACAGGCTCTGTAGAAAAGAAAGATCCTGTTTCTCCACTTCATCACCCAACCAAGGTCTGGGTCAGGCTCAACATCATCTCCTGATGGTCCAGAAAGGACTGTTTGGACAGGAAAGGAGGAAAATTAGAGAGAGGAAATGGCAGAAAACAAGGAGAGTCCCTAAGGGCTGCCGGCGCCGAGACGGCAAAACGGCTGAAGACTGCACCGAGGAGGCGACGCGCCAAAGAGGCACGTGGGCTCGCAAACTCCGCCTTTATCGAAAGTCAGCGTCGACGCCTTCGCCAACGGCGCCGCAGATGACGCTAACGGCGCCGCTCATCCAACGTGGCACCACCGGGGCGGCGCCATGTAGACCGCACGTGGCGCCGCTAACGGCGCCGAGATCACGCTGGCGCCGCTAACGGCGCCGCAAGCTCCGGCGGCCCCGAAAACGGCGCCGACACGGCCACAGACCCTGCAGAAGGCGCCGGAAAAGCCCTGGGAACCTGGAAAGCAAGAGAAGGAAAAAAACCAGGAGATAAGGGCATCGGTGAGGCCCCCTGCGCCGCAGCCATGTGAGGGGGGGAAACACCTAAGCACGGAGTCGCTAGCACCGAAGAAGGCGCCGCGCGACTAGGAAGGTCCAACCGCCCTACCTGATCGCCGGAGAGCCCGAGGCCCGAGGAACCGAGCCAGGCAGAAGAACCAACCTCCGAGCCCATCGCCCATAAGAGCTGCCCACTGATGAAACTGCTCATCTGGAGCCCCACCTATAGGCGGGAGGCTCGATGTCGAGGACGACGATTATCGGAAGTTGGCGACTCCAAAAGGAGGCCGGCAACTAGCACGATAACGACCGTCGACGCGCAGACATACCAGAGGGCTGCACTGGAGTGATGCCTTCTCTTTGACCTGTGGGTCAAGAAGAGCTCGAGGGCCGAAGCCCGAGAATGCGACCGTTTATTTTATGCCGGGGGGGACCCCATCCCCCGGCATCGGACTGACCGTAGTCGGAACCCCGCTGAGGAGAAGGAGGCTGACCGGACCCAGCCCGCTGACTGAATAGCTTCATACTAAGTCTCCCTCACCGTCACCTGACCTGCTCATGGTCGACTCCTCCAGTAGGCCGAGACTTCTTCAAGTAAGTTAAATTTAAATATTAGAAAAATTTTACGAAAAATAGAATAAAACTAAGCGATACTACTATCGTGATAATGTTAAAAACAAACTGAAAACTATGCGCTAGTTTGAAGTTTGACTCCGACAGAGTGGCACGTCGTCTGAAGCGCATTGACGGGCGGAAAAAGGAACTGAGGCGGTTGGGGGTAGTCGCCAAGATGGTCATTACCGCCGAGCCGCTGCTCATGGGTATTGGTGTCTCATGGGCGCCGCCTCTCAAGCCAACCCTCCAGCAAAGTTTGTTCCGATGGGTCTTAGTGCCTCCGGCGCCAATCCCACTAGTGTGAATGAGTGGTGGAGACTTATGTCCAGGAAGATCATTAGCTACCTTGCTTGTATATACGTTCTTTATTACTGTACCTATTTATTTATATAAAAATCTTTGCCTCTTCTCTGTATTTGTTTATGTATTATACTGTACTTTATTTTGATCTTGACCTATCAGGTCCATCTTGTAAATGAGCATTGCTCAATGATGTTCGCCTGAATAAATAAAGATTTTGATTGATTGATTGATTGATTGATGAAACTGCTCATCTGAAGACCTACCTGAGGGCGGGGTAGGACTCCGATGTCGAGGGCGTCGGCCATCAGAAGCCACTGCCGGCGACTCCGAAGGAGGGCCGGCAACTAGCCCGATAACCCGAGCGCCTCTGGCGCGAGCCGTATCAGAAGGCGACTTCGGTGATGCCTTCTCTTTTTAGACCTGCGGGTAGAAGAAGAGCTCGAGGCCGAACGGTGCCGAGAATGCGACAGTTCGGCTTTATGCTTCCGCAGGGACCGCCCATCCCCCCAGGCATTGGACTGCCCGTTGTCAGACCCCCCTTCCGGAGAAGGCGGCGGACCGGACCCAGCCTGACTGACTGAACAGCTTTCATACGAAGTCGCCCTACCGTCACCTGACCTGCTCATGGTCGACTCCCGTCAAAGTAGGCCGAGACTTCTTTATCGCTTAATTTAAAAATAAGAATAACTTTAGCGATACTGAATCGTTGATAATACTATAAAATAATAAAACTGAAAACTATGCTGCAGTTTGAGTTTGACTCCAACAAGGCGGCAGCGTCGTCACTGAAGCGCACTTTCGGCGGTGGGAAAAAAGGGACTGAGGCGGTTGGAGGGTCGGCGCCGAGAGAGTCATTGCCACGATGGCTGGGGGCTCGTGGCACCGTGCCTCGCGGCGACATCTCTGGCGCCGACCCTCCAGCAAAAAGTTTGCTCCCGATGGGTCCTAGTGCCTCCAGCGCTATACCCAATAGTGTGAATGAGTGGTGCAGACTTATGTCCAGGAAGATCCAGTATCCCAGCGTGACTCTAGATTGACATGGTAGTGGGTAATGAAGATGTTTGCTGACTTCCAGGTGGCAGCCCTGCAGATTTCCTGGATAGGGATGTCCCTGGAAGCAGCCACCAGTGCAGCAGTATAGCAGGTAGAATGAGCTCTCATCCCTCTGGGAGGCTCCTTGCCCACCAACCGGTAGCAGAGAGCAATGCAAGATGTAATCCATGTGCCAATCATCCACTTTGTTGCAGGTCTGCCAGGTGCGACTTCAGCTTAGGTGACAAATACCTGGCGAACCTCTACCCGAACTTCCGCTGATCGCAATTTAGACAGCGCTCATCTCAGGTCCAGAGTATGGAGCCTGTACTCGGCATCCGAGGTGTAATTCGGATGGAACATGGGCAGAGTTAACACCTGGTTAAGGTGAAACTCCAACACCACCTTCGGGAGGAACTTCGGGAGAGGGCTAGTATTACCTTGTCCCTGTGGAAGACTATGTAAGGAGACTCCACCGAGAGGGCCTGGAGCTCCCCAGTCCCTTCTGGCGGACGTGATAGCCACCAAGAAGGCAGTCTTCCACGAAAGATGACACATCTCACACCTGTGCTTCAGTTCAAATGGCTTGCCCACGAGCTTTGCAGTACCAGCAGTAAATCTCATGGAGATGGAGGTTCACACACCAGAGGGGATATGTGGTCGAGGCCTTTAAAGAAACCCTAGACCACGTTCTCCTGTGCCACTGTCTGCTGACCGGCCCATGCCCGGTAAGCAGAGATGTCTGCCAGATGCACCTTAAGGGTTGTGGATTGAAGATCACCCTTGGACAGGGACCAAAGGTAGTCGAGGAGACTAGCCACCGGACAGGACAAGGGGTCCAAACCCCTTGCCCTGCACCAAATGGAAAACGTCTTCCACTTGAAGGCATAGCACCTCCTGGTCAACTCCTTTCTGGATGCTTCCACTACTGTGAGTACATCCTCAGAGAGACCCAAAGCCTGGAACTCTAGCCGCTCAGAAACCAGGCTGTTAGGTGCAGGGATTGCAGATCCAGATGGAATGCCTTCCCCTGACTGACATAACAGGTCTGGGAGTACTGGAAGATGCCTCGGAGGCCTGGAGCTGAGGCTTAGGAGATCTGGATACCAGAACTGGCGAGGCCAGTCTGGGGCTACCAGGATCACCACCTGAGCCTTGTCCCTCCTGACTTTGAGGATCACCTTGTGGATCAAAGGAAATGGAGGGAAAGCACAGAAGAGGCCTGGGGTCCACGGCCTCGAGATGACATCCCCCTGCAGTGAGCCCTGCTTGGGGGCATGGAACAGCCTCAGCTTTGTGTTCTCCCTGGAGGCAAATAGATCCACCTGAGGTTTGCCCTAGTGGGAGAACAAGTTGTATACTACCTCTGGATGGAGAGACCACTCATGGGACGTCTTGCCCAAACGGCTGAGAGAGTCTGCCAGTTGGTTTGAGGCTCCTGCCACATGGATGGCTAGGAGATCTGCCTCCAGTCAGCTCTCAAGGGTCCAGATGCGGAGCACTTCCTTGCACAACAGCTGGGAGTGTGTGCCACCCTGTTTGTTGAGCTAGCACATGGTCGTGGTATTGTCCATCTGGACATGTACCACTTGACCCTGAAGGAGCGCAGCGAATGCTGACAGTGCCAGTCTGACTGCTCTGAGCTCCAGCAGGCTGAAACGATATCGGGATTCCTCAGGGGGCCCAGAACCCATGGGCTCTGTGATTCCCCATGTGGCCAGCCCAGCCTGTGAGAGAGGCATCGGTCGTGAGGATGACTGTCAGCTTGGGACAGACAAACTGGATCCCTTCCTGCAGATGAACTAGGACGGTCCACCACTAGAGAGTGTCCCACATCTTCTGGGTCACTGTGATCAGCTGGTAGAAGTGACCGTGATGCTAAGTCCACTGGCTGGCCAGCTCCCATTGAAGGGGGCGCATATGCCAGCGGGCCCATCAGACCATGATGGTGCAGGTCGCCATGTGCCCCAGAAGGTGCAGAAAGTCCTGGGCAGGGCACAAGTAGAAATGATTGGGCAAAGGAGGAGAGAACCTCCGTTCTGTCTGTTGGGAGCCGCGCTCTGGCTCAGCAAGAGTCGAGCTCTGCCCCGATGAAGCACATCACCTGTAAAGGTATGAGTTCTGATTTGGCCTTGCTGACTAGGAGACCAAGTCCGGTGCAGGTTCAGAGGGCCAGATCCCTGGACCTCTCCACCTCCTATCTGGAGGAACCCGCTAAGAGGCAGTCGTCGAGATGACCCCTCGATGCCGTAGATAGGCCGCCACCACAGCAATGCATTTGGTGAAGACCTGTGGGGCCAAATGACAGGTCAAACGGCATGGCTCAGAACTCCAATAGGGCTCCTTCTGCTCGGAATCGAAGGAACCTATGGTGAGACGGACAGATCGTGACGTGAAAGAATGTATCCTGGAGATCCAGAGAGCAAAACCACATGTCTTGCTCAAGAGATGGTATGATCTGGGGCAGAGTTATCATCCTGAATGTGCGTGACCTGAGGAATTGGTTCAGGTCGTGCAGATCTAGAATGGGGCGCCAGCCCCCCCACCCTCTTCAGGAACAGGAAGTACCTGGAAACGAACCCTGGGTTGACAGGAGGGTCCTTGGACTCTGGCCACCACCTCCTTGTGGAGAAGTTGGTTAATGTCATCTCAAAGAGCCAACTGAGTGTGTACGGACACCATTACCTCCTGTGGGGAGTCGGCTCGGCATGGAGGGTACTGCTCGAATTCCAGAGGCAGACCCTAGCCGACCAGTTCTAGAACCCACCTGTCCGTGGTAACAGCGGACCAGGCTGAAAGAAAGTGGCGGAGCCGGCCCCCCCATGAGAAGACCCAGAGCTAGTGTGACAGACATGGGGGAGGCCACCCCATCCCGTCACTGACCAGGCCTGGAGGAAGAGGATCTGGATTGGGGACTGCCTGAGACCCGTCCTCCAGGTTTATGGGCCACCGGGGGCACGGACTTGGGCCAAGGGTGCCAAGGCTGTGCCTGCTGTTGCTGCCCTGATTGGAAATGGGGCTGCTTTGCTGCAGGAGTAGAATGCCAAAATGGCTTCTTCTTCTGCTTCTTGAAACCCTGAGATTCCTTCTGCGCAGAAGTCACGGAGTCCAAGGTGGCACTGGACTTCTCAATGCATTGGAGGTAACCGTCCACGCCTGGGCTGAAGAGGTCAGTACCCAGGAAGGGGATGTCCATTAACTTGTGTTTTGTTGTCCACCGTGAATGTGGAAACCTGTAACCAGGCCTTGAGGTGCATGGCAACCGCAGCCATCACCGAGCGGGCGGAAGAATCCCCAAGGTCCAGAGCCGTCTGGAGTTGCTGCTTCGCAACAGCCTGACCCTGATCACGGACCTGCTTGACCGTAGTCTGAAGGTTTCCGGGGAGGTGAGGTAGAACCTCATCGATGAAGCCAAGGAGGGCGTGAGAGAAGTGCACCATGACGACAGCCGGGCTTGCCTGACGAAGGCCCAGTGATGAGGCGGCATAGACTTTCTGGGCAAAATGGTTCAATTTCTTAGACTCTTTGTCCAAGGGTCTATCAGTGTCTCCTGAATTACCCAAACGTCTGAAGACAGATTCGGCCACCAAAACCTCTGCAGAGGGGTGCTCTGTGAAACCCGAAAGGGACCTAATGGGTACCGCATATTTGTGGGCCATACAGGCAGACGGCACAGAGCAGGAGGCAGGGTGCTGCCAGAGCTCCAAGGCCAGACCAACAATGGCCTCGGCCACTGGGAAGACCTCCATCGGGGAATCCTCCCATTTGAGAATATCAGTGAGGGGATATTCGGCCTATTTCTGGACAGGTTCCAGAGGCATCCTTGTGGATTCAGAGATGACACAGAGGATGCCCATAAAGGAAGAGGGACCTTCCTCTGTCCAGAGACTACCGACAGATTCCTCGTCCAGGGGATGGGAATGAAGGTCCGAGTCCTCAGACTCTGAGGTGTCAGGATAAATCGGCTGGTCGCCTGAGTCTCCCTCCACCTGTCTAGGACGGTCAGGAGTGAGAGTGAGAAAGCCTATGAGGGAGGCCCAGAACATCCCGAGACTCTTTGGCAGGAGCCCCCGACGGGGGGCTGTTTGGGTGGCAGCTCCACCAGGATCAGTGGAGAGGTCGATTTTGGCCGAAACAGAACGGTCTTGACCAGCTCCAAAGGAGAAATGGTGTGGGTCAGCTTCAGAGGAGTCAGCTTTGGTCATTACTCGGCTGTCGCTTCCTAGGCTGGAGTAGAAGCCAGAACTGTCTTCTGGCTGGACATGATCAACTGCTGCCACATTAGATCTTCATAGCGTTGACGGAGCTTCTGTCGAAGTCTCTTCTGATCTGAGGAGGACGAAGAAGAATGGTGGTGACGCCACTTCTTTGAGCGCTTCTGCATCATCTTCAGCCTATCAGTCGAAGGGGTCCAAGACCTCAACCTAGATCTTTGGGGAGACCGACAGGGTCGAGAAGGTGCCGGGGAGGACTGTGGCTCCTCTAGGTCAAGGACAGGGTCTCTGACAGGATTCCCAGCAGGCTGGGTCTCCTCTTCAGTGACAGTCAGGACCGGAGTCCTGAAAAAGGAGCTGTCGGCCTCATCAGGCGATGACTCATTGACTGGGAAGAGAATGATCTCAACCAGATTGTCGTCCAGTGTCCATGCCGGCTGGTCTGACAGGGTAATTGTGAAGCCAGCAGCCAAGGCCGCAACCTCGACCGAAGTCGAAACTGGTGATTCCTGGGACAGAGATCTCTCACTATCCTGGGAACGTAGTCGGTGAGATGAAGCTTCTCTCGCGTCTTTGTCCTTTTTATGGTATCGAGAAGCATGTGCGACCGAGGGTCCCTTGCCCTTGGTGGGAAGGGACTGACACATTTCTCGAAAAGAACCTGAGAAGGTGGAGCCCAAGTTGAGCGGTATGAAGAAGAACTTCGAGGACCGATCCGCAGCCCGTGCCACCTCTTCCTCGAAAGCCTTCATTTGTTTGAGCTGCTCAGTGGACCCCCGCAGCTGTGGAGACTGCCCATCGGGCTGCCTTAGATATGACCGGTGGATTCAGTTTCTCTGGTCTGCCCAGCTGAAGCTGTGCGAGATGATCGTCCAAGACGTTCAGGTGAAATGCACGGCACATCTCACAAGCCTGAGTGTCATGGCTGACCCCCAGACAGTACACACACATGGCATGCAGGTCGGTGCGAGACATAATTTGCCCGCACGTGCAGCGGCAGAAACCAGGTGAGGATTTATCTTCCACAGCAGTCAATATCACGAACGATTAGCTGCACTCTTATGAGTTTTAGTAAATCTGAGGATTTGAAAGCCAGGGTCTACAAAACGAGAGCACAGTAAGGAGGGAACCTGTACCTTCCAGCGGAAAGGAAGATTTGGCATCAAGGGGTGAAGATTAGGCATATACCACCCGGGTGGTGGGTGGGAGAAGCCAGCTTAAAACCTTCTGGCAAGATTCTTAAAGGGAAAGGACATGCCAAACAGTGTGGATAGAACAACATATCTACAGTCCTAGAACAGATAATCAGATGATAACAGTATGCACCTAGGGCAAGGGTTAGGCAGAAGGAGCTCGAACACAGGAAGAGGTGACAGAATAAATCACAGGGAGAGAAACAGCTATGGGGGAATGGAAGTGGAAGTATAAGGGAAGTGAGGAGGAAGGAGGCTGGCAATATCATTTTAGGTTACACAGCTGCAAATTTCTGTGGCAGCAGCCCTGGCAACCAGTGTTTTGAAGGTAGCCAATTTAAGTGGAATGGATATTTGGACAGTTTTTTGTAACTTGTTCCACAAAGAGGGAAGGGAATAGCTTATGGATGATTTGCCAAACCGAGTTCTAACTAGGAATAACTAGAGAAATGTAGGACAGCATAGTTACCAAGAGAGCAAATAGGAAGGCAATTAGACATATATGGGGTAATTTCTTAATACAGTAACTGCTCACTATAATGAATGCATTTGGGGCTATAGTCTGCATTTATTATAGCTTGCCATTCGTTTTAGCGAGGGGCACTGAATTTGCATAAAAGTGGTTGCATTTTAGTTTTATGCAATCTCCCATGTGGGTGTTTTTGTGCTTAGTGCTTGCTGCTTTTCAACTTAGTTTTGTAATGCTTGTGTTTTGTGCATTACAATTACTGTGGCATATTTTCTTCTTTTTATTTTTTAAGGCTTGTGCTTGGTGCGGGACTTTTCAGGACCTATAGCTTGGTCCGGGGTCACTACTAAAGAAATCAGTCATTTTTGACTGTTTTGTTTTATCTTTAGCCACATCCTTTGCAAAGGAGACTAGCTGGCAGAGCGGAATTATCTTCATTGGATCGACATCTTGTGTCGATAACCATGCCAGCCCCATCTCAAGGCCCTTGATTGCCTCGCTGTTAGTCGGAGGCAGCAGCAGTGGCTCACAGTCATCTTCTTCCTCCACATCCTCTTCACACTGCTCGTCCTCATCAGCTGTCCCTTCATGCAATACTGCTGACACAATGTCAGTATCTGACAGCTGATTTGTGGTCTGTGTCACATTGTCTGTGAGGAGCCATTCATCAATTGTGGCTTATTTGTTGTTTATTTAGGTATAACCATTGAGCTTATGCTCATTCACACAATGGTGACGTTATTACATAAGTACAAATATACAAATACATAAAAAAACATTATTACAATACAATTTCAAGCAATTGATCATTGGTTTCCACACAAGCCTTAAATATACAACAAACAAAGTAATACATTACCATGATCAACTACAACATTCACATAGCTGAATATTGGAAAGCAGGTGATTCTTTAAAGCAGAGCCTGGCAAGGGTTTAGAATAAGGATCCCTAAAATGGGAGGGGAGTTTATTCCAGAGTTTCGGGACCATGATACTAAAACTAAGTGAGGACCTTTTAGTGAAGAGTTTAGGTACTACAAACTGGGAAAAGTGGAAATTTCTCAGGGAAGGATCAATTTTCCTACAAGTCAATCTGTCCCCTAAGTACTCTGGAATTTGTCCCAAACCAGACTTACATGCAAATAGACTTGCATGTATATTTCTCCTAGCGGTCAGGAGACCCAACCTAAGGAATGGTATAGATGGCAATGATGTGTAGTTGTAGAGCAATTCAAAATTAATCTGGCCAGTTTATTATAAAGTATCTAATTTATGCAGTCTATCTAAAGAAGCATTGCCATACAGTATGTCGCCATAATCAATTATCGGTAAAATCTGGGATTGAATTATACTTTTCATAATATCAGCATCAAGACATTTTCTATTTCTTCAACGTCTATGCCATCCAAAAGGTCCAGTTCATTTGCCATCTGAACGATATCTTGTGTGTCATCAGTTTCGGTGCATTCCTCGTGTAACCCCCATTTCCTGGGGTTACTAGAATCCAATCAGTGTCTGTGTTAGGTAGGGAAGGCAGCCGATGAATAACTAGTTAGCTGGCAGCATAGCCTTGAGGTTAGAGGAACGAGGTGTGAACGAGCTTGGTACATCCAGCAGACCAGACCTGCGTCTGATTCTCGCAACCTCCACTTGCATACTGTGCAACTCTGAGCAAGTCACTTCACCACCCAGTGCTCCCAGGTCGCCCCTGAAAACAGGCACTTGTGCCTAGTGGGCCTTACCCGGTCACCAAAGACTAAAATAAAAAAAATAAATAGATTTTGACCTGATCCCTCTCTGCTTGCTTGGTCTCAGCTGAGAGCAGAGAGGTGATGTCATTTAGAATTCTCGCAACATAAGCCACACAGCTTGTTGGGAGGGTGGAGAGTTTAGAATTTTGAGAGGAGTCTTAGTTCGGTGCTCAGAGAGTGGGCAGTGAAGAGTGAGGAGAGTGTTTTTCTCACCCTAGTCTGAGAACATCTTTTGTCTCATTTGTGAAGTGGTGGAAACCATCTTCAGGCTTTCCTGATGCCTTCATTCCCAGTGGGATGAGGGGGACTGCAGAGGACTTGAGAAGCAATCCCCTGATCCAACCTACAGCATTTTTGAAGCCTTTAGTGTGAGTAGATTCTGTCCGAGAGTTACCCAGGATATTTACCTGCCTTGTTTTCTGAGAGGTGACACTCCGATAAAGGGACCCATTCACCCATTTCTGCGAGACTGTTCTTAAGAAGTTTGTTTTAAAAGTTTGCTGACAACAGTGGATGTCCCACGTGTGACCAAGAACTTTGTTCAGAACTTTAATTTTACACCCCTTGTGGTGTTTTCCAATGTTAAAATTTGCTAAACATTTAAAGAAAGCATAATTTCTACTGTTCATTATCTGTTGAGGTGCAACTCTGAAAGAATGGCTGGGTATGGACGAGGAAGCAAAAAGTGGGCAATCCCCCATTAGGAGTGACCAGTTCAGCACTTCAGGTTCTGTAAGGGTGCCTGTTTTTTCAGGGCATACAGCCAGTGCCTGAAGATGAAGTTTATCCCTTGTTTGTGGGTTTTGCTAGTCTTGAGCCCTAGTGTGCTCCTTCATGGACAGTGTGCCGCATTTCCTTCTGTAAATCCTATGCCATGTGGGAACAGTTTTAAGTCATGGCCTAGTGCCACTTCCAGGAGAATTTTGTGCATTTTCCATCGTGGCTAGTTCCACATTTCCAGCTGTCTAATCCTATGCAATATGGGAAGTAGCGAATTTCTGTCAGAGTACAGAGGATATGTTTCTGCATTTGCCTTGTGCTTCGAAGTGTAAACCCTTGGGCGTCCATCTTTGCTTTTGTGTCCCAACTGTGTTTCAGAATAAAGGCACACTCTAAAATCCCAACCTGGTATGGATAATCCAGTTACTGCTTCCTGTGTGGATTTACTGGGTACCCCTGTCAGAAGTACAAACCTAGCATAGCCCTTAGAAAAAAGTTCTGTCTTCAGGACCTGGGTTTTGGTAAAAGGTCTGTTTGTATCTTGTACACACTTTGTGTTTCTCTGTGCAATTGCTTTGTACCCCACCCCTTTCTTTTCTCCCTAGACAGAAAAAGAATGGGAGATGTGCTTACTAGTTAAATACGTGACCGGTGGGGGGGTTACACTCGGTTGCCAGCTCTGATTCAAAGACTGGCCCGAGCTTGGCAGACCAAGAGTGCACCATTGTGTTTTCCGACACATTTTCCCAAGCCTCTCCTGCCAGGTCAATCGTTGGTTTTAGATTGAGTTTTTTTAATGAATTCTGTGACTGTGTTTTGCCATTCACTGCCACTAGATTACCAAGCAGCCATTTTCGGTAGCGTGTCTTAAAGGTGGTGATTATGCCACCATCCAAAGGCTGGATGCGAGAGGTGGTATTTTTTGACAGGAAAACCACCCATATCTTTCCATCCCGAGATCACAGTTCTGATTCGGATGGATGCGCAGGGCAGTGATCCATCAGAAGCAGACCTTTTGGGTGCAACTTATTTTTGCATAGATAGACTCTTACTGATGGCACAAAGGATTCAAAGAACCACGAGTGGAAGATTGTGGTTGTCATCCACGCATTCTTGCTGCTGGTGTATTTTATGGGCAGGGACTGCATGTTTATGTGCTGGAAGCACCTTGGGTGCTGAAATTTGCAGATGCTAAGGGGTTTGATTTTATGAGTGCCAGTTGGGTTACAGCAAAAGAAAAAGGTCACTCTATCCTTATTGATTATAAATCCTTTAGTGGCATTAGATTCTGATAGACTGGCCACGGTGACATCCGGCAGGCAGCGTCAAAACGATCCAGTTTCATCGGCGTTGAAAATTTGGTCTGGGGTATACCCCCCTTCTGCAAGAATCTGCTTCAACCTGGGTAAAAACTCAGCAGTTGCAGCATCGTCACAGGAGCGCTGTTCCCCTGTGACACGGTCACGCCGGATGCCATGTCTGCGTTGAAACCTCCATAGCCATCATGTGGAGGATTTAAATTTTGAACTTCCGCAACAGATTTCCTTGGCGAAATAAGCTGCCTTTTCCCACACAATGCTACCGAACACAGGAATGCCAATAGCTCTTTGCTACGAGAACCAGAGCTGTGTAGCCTGATCTATCTCGTTTTCATCAGCTTTTCGGATTTTTTTACGTTTCAGTGCTTCAGACTCGTCAGCCTCCAACACAAAATCATGCAAAGATGGCTCTAGCTTGCGCCAGGTACATACTGTTGACTTACTGTACCCTGTTTCTGCTGACAGCTTAGCCAGACTTTCCCTGGCATTCAACTGATCAAGAATACTCGGCTTAGTTTGAACAGAAAGCGCAGACCTTTTCATGTTTGATGCAAGACTGTCACCATCTGTCTGCGGTTTTTGGTGACGTTGATTTATAGAGCCAGAAATACAGGTTACTCACCTGTAACAGGAGTTCTAGGAATGGTATATGTTGTTCATCCACACTCATTGGCAGTATCCTTGCCGCTTTAAATCTTGCCGGAAGGTCTTCAAGCTTGCTCCTCCACCCACCGGGTGGTATAACTCGACTCCGCCCCATGGCGCCAGATCTGGCCGCTGGAAGCTCAGGTTGTCGTCAGGTCGGCGCTGCCGAGGTCGAGAATGGTAGGATGAACAATATACCATTCCTAGAACTCCTGTTACAGGTGAGTAACCTGTATTTCTAGGGACATGGATATGTTGTTCATCCACACTCATTGGCAGACTCCTAGCAGTTCTCCGGGAGGAGGGAGGCAAGACGCACACCCCATATACTTACTTGGGAAAGAGAGACTGAGAACCGAGGCCCCAAAACCAGCATCCCGGCGTGACTCAAGGTCGATGTGGTAGTGGGTAATGAAGGTGTTTGCTGACTTCCAGGTAGCAGCCCTGCAGATTTCCTGGATAGGGACGTCCCTGGAAGCAGCCACCTGCAGCAGTATGGCGGTAGAATGAGCTCTTATCCTCTGGGAGGCTCCATGCCCGCTTAACTTATAGCAGAGATCTATGCAGGAGGTTACCCACCTGCTTATCGTCCGCTTGGCTGCAGGTCTGCCAGATGCGGCTTCAGCGTGGGTGACAAACAGCTGGCGAACCTCTCCCAATTTCAGCCAGCGCCTCCTTATAATAAGCGAGCTCTTCAGGATCCAGAGTATGGAGCCTATATTCGCCTCCGAGGTGTGATTGGGGTAGAACACCGCAGAGTCAACACCTGGTTAAGGTGAAACTCCCACACCACCTTGGAAGGAATTTCGGGTGGGGGGCGAGGACAACCTTGTCCCTGTGGAAGACCAGGTAAGGAGACCTCGATGGAAAGCCCTGGAGCCTCCCATCCTTCTGGCTGGACGTGATAGCCACCAAGAAGGCGGGTCTTCCACGACAGGTGAGAGAGCACACCTGTGCATAGGTTCGAATGGCTTGCCCATGAGCTTTGCCAGTACCAGCAGTAGATCCCACGGAGGTGGGGTTCCCGCACTGAGGGAATGTGATCAAGGCCTTGAAAAAGCGCCAGACCACCTTCCTCTCCTGCGCTAATCGACTGCTTCCCGCCCGCTACCGGGTAAGCAGAGATGGCTGCCAGGTGCACCCTTAGGGTCACGACCTAAGCCCTTGACTAGAAAAGGGACCATAAATAGTCCAAGATGCTTGCCAAGGAACAGGAGGAAGGGTCCAAGCCTTGTTCTGACACCAAATGGAAAACCTTTTCCATTTGAAGGCATAGCATTTTCTGGTCGACTCTCACGGACGCCTCAACTACATTGAGGACCTCGTCGGAAAGACCCAAAGCCTGGAACTCTAGCCGCCAGGAACCAGGCCGTCAGGTGCAGGGATTGAAGGTCCGGATGGAACACCTTCCCCGATTGACTGAGAGCAGGTCCGGGCGAGCTGGAAGCTGCCGGAGTCCTGGAGCTGAGACTGAGGAGATCTGGTACCAGAACTGGCGAGGCCAGTCTGGGGCTATCAGAATCACCTGCGCCTTGTCCCTCCTCGCCTTGAGAAGCACCTTGTGGATCAAGGGAAATGGGGGAAAGGCGTAAAAGAGGCCCGGGGTCCATTGCCTCGAGAAGGCATCCCCCTGCAGCGAGCCCTGCTGAGGGGGGCGGGCATGGAACAGACTCAGCTTCGCGTTCTCCATGGAGGCAAACAGGTCCACCTGAGGTGTGCCCCAAAGGGAGAACAGATGCTGTACTACCTCCGGCAGGAGAGACCACTCGTGGGATGCAGCCCCTATCCGCCCAGGGCATCGGCCAGGGTGTTGGAGGCTCCTGCCACGTGAATGGCTAGGAGATCCGCCTCCAGGCTGCGACGAGTGACCAAATGCGAGAGCTTCCTTGCATAGAAGCATGGAGCGGCCCCGCCCTGGCGGTTTAGATAGTACATGGTCGTGGTATTGTCCGTCTGGACTCGGACCACTTGACCCCGGAGGAACGGAGCAAAGGCGTGAGAGCTAGGCGGACCGCCGGAGCTCCAGCAGGTTGATGTGGCATCGGACTGCCAGGGACCAGAGGCCATGAGCCCGTGTTCCCCAGATGGGCACCCAACCCATCAGAGAGGCATCGGTCGACAGAGAGACCGCTGGCTCGGGCGGACGAACGGGATGCCCTCCTGCAAATGATCTGGAACGGTCCACCACTGGAGAGCGTTCCACATCCCCTGTGTCACCGACACAAGCTGGTCCAAGGGATCGCAGCGTTGTGACCACTGGCTGGCCAGTCCCCACTGAAGGGGACGCATGTTCCAGCGGGCCCAACGGACCACGCTGGTACAGGCCGCCATGAGACCCAGGAGGCGCAGGAAGTCCCGGTAGGGCGCAATTGCCCAACCAGAAATGATCGGGCAAAGGAGGAAAGAACCTCGCCCTGTCCGCCGAGCCGCCTGGCTCGAGAGAGTCGAGCTGCCTCGATGAATAAAAATCACCTGCTTCGCTCGAGTCTGACTTGGCCTCGCTTGATAAGGAGGCCCAGTTGAGAGCAGACCTGAGGGCCAGATCTCTGGACCACTCCGCCTCCTTCCTGGAGGGAGCTGCTATCAGCCAGTCGTCCAGGTAAGGGTACACCCGGACCCTCGGCGCCAAGAGAATGCTGTCACCACTGCCATGCATTTGGTGAAGACCCTGGAGCTGGAGAGACAAGGGCATGGCTTGAATCGAAGAGAGATCCTTCCGCCGGAAGCGAAGGAATCTCTGGTGAGACGGACGGATAGGGACGTGAAAAACGCGGGCCCTGCAAGTCCAGAGAGCAGAACCACACGCCGCTGCCTCCAAGGATGGTATTATCTGAGCCAGAGTGACCATCCTGAAGGTTCGAGACCTTAGGAACTTGTTTAGGTCGGTAGGTAGAATGGGCGCCAGCCCCCGTCTGCTTCGAACCAGGAAGTACCTGGACAAAACCCTGGGTCTGAAGGAGGGTCCACCACCTCTCTTACCACCTCCTTCTGGAGGAGGAGAGCGAGGTCGGCTCGACGAGCCGCCAGTGAGGCTGGGATCCCAGGCCCCGAGGGGCGACGGCCTGAAGGGTGGTGCCTGCTCAATTCCAGAGGCAGGCCTCTTCCCACCACCTCCAAGACCCACCTGTCCGTGGAAACAGCGGACCAGGCGGAACGAAGTGCTGGAGCCGCCCCACGGGGACCCAGGAAGGTAGACGGGATGGGGCGACACCCTCAGCCCGCACTGGGCAGGCTTGAGGAGGGACCGCCTGAGGGACCTCCTGGGCCCTTTCCTCCTGCCTCCTGTTAGAGGAAGCCGGGCTTGGGTTTGGGATGCCAAGGCCGAGCCTGCTGGCCCTGACGTTGCTGGGCCGGGCGCCGGGGGCACAGAAGGACGAAAGGGCTTAGGCTGTGGTTTGCGGCCTTGTCCTTCTGAGCGGAAGAGACCGAGTCCAAGGTGGCATTGGACTTCTCGATCCTCTGCAGGTGACCTTCCACCCCAGGGTCAAGAGGTCAGTCCTCAAAAGGGAACATCCGCCAACTTGTGCTGGGTATCCGAAGTAAAGGTGGATATCCTCAGCCAAGCTCACCGACGATAGCCACTGCGGCCGCCACCGATCTGGCACATGAGTCCCCACATCCAAAGCAGTCTGGAGCTGCTGTTTGGCCACTGCCCTCTGCCTGGTCCCGCACCTGCTTAACCGTAGTCTGCAGATCGGGCGGAAGATGAGGGATGACTCATCCAGGGAGCCCAACAGGGCATGAGAAAATGTGCCATGAGGACGGCCGAACTGGCCTGACGAAGGCCGAGAGAGAGACGAGCGACTTTTCGCCCGACATAGTCCAATTTCTTGGACTCTTGTCAGGAGGTTTGTCCACATCCCTGGCGCGCCGGGCGCGGCCGGAAAACGCTGTCGGTAACCAACCCTCAGCAGAGGGTGTTCCAAAACCGACAAGGAACCGTGGGACCGTGATACTTCCTGGCCATCCTGGCCAGGCGCAGGGCAGGAAGCAGGCGCTGCCAAAGTTCCAGTGCCGGACCCACTATGGCCTCGGCCACCGAAAGGCCTCCGCCGGAGAATCCCCGGTCCAGAATCTCCGTGAGGGGATACCTGGCCCGTTTGGAAACGGGTTCGAGCTCCATCCCGGTGGACTCCGAGATGAGCCGAAGCAGTCCTAGGAAGGACGACGGGCTATCGGCCATTGACTGACCTCCTGAAGACTCCAAGTCCAGTCGCTTGGAGAAGAAGGAGGAATCATCTTCGGACTCGGAAGAGTCCTCGAAGAGCTGCCTCTGGCCTGAGCCACCCTTCACCTGCCGAGGTCGGTCGGGAGTGAGGGTAACTGACAGCCGATGGGGTAAACCCTTAGTCGACCGAGAATCCTTGGTCGAAGCCCCAATTGGTGGCTGTGGAGGCGGAGGTTCCACCGGAATCGGTGGAGCAGCTGGTTTTGGCCGAACAACCGGCCTGGGTATAGGCTCCTCGGACAAGTCAAGGGGTTGTGTCGGCCGCCCGGTGACAGTTACTTCAATGGCCGGAAGGCTCCGGAGTCGGCTTATTCCCGGCCAGGAGGAGCTGTTGCAACATAAGGTCCTCGTACCGTCGACGTCATTTACGCCGAAGCCTCCCCTCATCCGAGGAGGACGAGGACGAGCGGCGACGCCGCTTACCGCGGTGCCGAGACCGGGACCGCCTATGACGGTGGGATCGGCTGGACCGCGAAGAGGTCCGAGACCGAGAGTCCCGGAATTTCCGAGGTCGGTGCGGGGAGGTGTCGGCCGGAACCGGCACTCCCTTCGGCTCGGATGGTCCATCCGAGGGCTCCGGAACCGAGGCACAGGCGAGCCCACGGGATCCTCAACTCCTCCCGGGGGAACCGGGAGGGGAATCTCGCTGCTAAAGGCGACAGCTCGTCAATGGGTCGAGAAAAATCTCGACTTCATCAGTGAGTTCTCGTCAACTGACCTGACGGGACACCGTGAGGCCAGTGGCCGGGTTGAGCGGTCGACCGGGCCGACGGTCGACGGCCCGGGAGAGGGACCTTCCCGCCCCAAGAGCGCCGACGGAGGGATTTACCTTGTCCCTCTTTTGGACCGAGAATAAGGTCCAGCAGACGAGGCCCTTCTCCTTTAGTGGAGAGGGACAGACAAAGCTCCTCAAAGGAAGCCGTGTAGGAAGAACCCAGAGAGGCGGGATAAATGCGGCCGAGGAAGATCTGACCAGCGCCGCCTCCTCTTGAGGCGACCATCCGCTCGAGCTGATCCGAACCGCCGCCCATGACACCGCCAACGGGCCTCCTTGGACTTCACCGGAGGGAACGCTTCGGACGCTCCAGTTGCAATCGGGCAGCACGGTCTTCGAGGACGAGGCCGAGAAAGATGAGCACAGGTCGCAAGCCTGCGTGGTCGTGCTCAAGGCTCAAGCAGTAGACACGTGGAGTGTGGATCCGTCGAGACATCTTCTGCCGCATGGGCATCTCCAAAATCTGGAGTCGATTTGTCCATCGCAGCCCGAGGGATCAAGACTGAAGTCTTTTGCAAAATATTATTTTAAATCCGCAAACGGAGAAATAGGAACCAGTCGCAAACGCAGAGCGTTAAGGAGGGAACCTGAGCTTCCAAGCGGTAAGGAAGATCTGGCGTCATGGGGCGGAGCCGAGAGTTATACCACCCGGGTGGGTGGGAGGAGCAAGCTTGAAGACCTTCCGGCAAGATTTAAAGCGGCAAGGATACTGCCAATGAGTGTGGATGAACAACATATCCATGTCCCTAGAAACAACACTGACAGTAATCAGCTGTCTAGCACATTAGCGTAGTTACTGGAAGTGCTGCGTTGGGAAATGAGAGTAAGGAGTCTTGTACATATTCAACAAGGTACTGTGTTTTCTCAATGCCATCACGAGAGTTACTATTAACGTCTTATAGATTGTGGGCATGATTTCCAATGCAAATCTCTTTTGCAGCCACTGGACTGTAAACCTGGCTGATTAATCACCATCCCGTTCTTCAGCAAGCCCAAGAACCTGGACACTGGAAGAACAGGTCCGGTCTTCTAAGTGAAACCAGAGAAGCTTATTCTTCTGTAGCCCCACTGCTAATGTTGCCATTCGTAGCACTGAACTCAAAGCCTCCTTTGCCTCCAGCAGTGCTGTAATGCACTGTTTCACACATCAGCCATGTGTTGAATTCCTGAATTTTGGCATCCAGAGTAAGTACACGCAAGTCCAGAGCTTTAACTGCTTTTATCACATCACTGATTGTAAAATCTGTGCTCTGCATCTCACTTTCCACTCCTTGCTTGCTTGTCCAGCTCGGTCCTGTGGCCTGTTGTCCTTTTTCTCCCCGCCACTTTCAGCTACTTGTTTTATAGGGCTTCCCATGACAAAAGCCTCTAGTTTTTGCAGAATTAGTCGCTAATCATGATATCCTGCCAAGAAAGGGGAGGAAATTGTTTAACCAAGAAAGGAACACAAAGCCAGAACTTATTTCCAGGTGTGACATGGGAGCACAAGGAAGTTAAGTGACTTGCTCAGGGTCACACAGTACGCAAGTAGGGGCTAATGGGATTCAAACCCAGGTCTCCAGGTTTGCAGCACAGTGCCCTTAACAGCAGCAAAACAGATTTTGCCCCCCAAAATAAAGCAAAATGCAGTATTTGATGCTTAATGAGTTTCACGAAGAGAGGCCGACTGAGATCTGACTCAGTGGCTGCTGGCTCCTCCTTCCTTGTGAACATTCTAGAGGCAAAGGTCAGTTCAAATGGCACTGACTTTCATTCGTACTGACCCATACCTGCTCTGAAGCATAGGTATTTTCTGTGGCTTTCTCTTACTGGAATGTGGAAATAAGCATCCTTCAGATCTAGTGAGCACAACCAGTCCTCCTGTTCACACCCTCCCCCATTGTAGGAAAAGTTCCCAATGGGTATTACGTATCTATTCCTAGTTATTATGACTGCATGTTTTCTTTTAATTACCTTCATGTACATTAGGTAACAAGTATATTATTACATGAAATGCTTAATAAAACAAACAGTGTTCAGCATAGATTATTCACTCACCATCTCCCTGGACAGGTCTGGGTGTCTCTGGCTGGTATGACTCTGATTTCTCTTGGCTTTGCCCAGGAGAGCCTGCTGGACTGATCACTTCTATGGCATCTCCCCCAGAGCGGTGAGAGGATACTGTAGGGTTAAACAGAGCTAGAATCAGTGATGAAAGACACAACTGCACAAATAAACAAACAAAGACTGTATGAAAAAATTACTCACCATAGTAATCTTGTTTTTTCAAAGGGGATCACTCATTATGATTAAACTAATACAGTCAGCCTCCAGTGTTCGACTACCCAGAGAGACGGAATGCCATGCAAATGATAAACTCTTATTGGCTCATGCCAATTTCAAACTGCTGCCCTAACAACTGCTGCACTCTGAGTGCTTCAGATTCTTTCGGAGCCTAACTGTATATAAGACCCCTTAGTTAATGTTATCATAATAAATATGAACTACCCCCCCGATCAAAAGTTCCCCAGAGACAGACCTACAAACGAGACCACAAGGAAACCGACTGGTTTTAAAAAAGTGAGTCTCTAACCTGGCCTATATGTAATATCTAAGTAGGGATGTTGAACAAAAATGCTTTCTGATTTTTTTTAATTTTTTTTAAAGGTTCTAGTAGGGGAGGCAGGGTGGGTGCTTTAGTCATAATGAGTGATCCTTTTGAAGAAACAAGATTATTATGGTGAGTAATTTTTTCTTCTAACCCCAGGAATCACTCACCATGATTAAACTAATGCAGACTACCAAGCAGTACCTTTGGAGGTTGGACAGAGAATCTATTTGGGAAACAGGTTCTGCAGAACTGTTGTGCCAAACCTAGCATCACTTCTGGATTGCAGATCCAGGCTGTAATGCTTTGTGAAGGTGTGCACTATTTTCCATGTAGCTGCTTTGCAGATTTCCAGTAGTGGACTATCTCTTGAAGCTGCCACTGACGCAGCTGCACCCCTTGTGAAATCTGCCCTCAGGCCTATGGGTACCTGTTTATTCACTATCATAACAAAACTGTATACCTGCCACTATCCAGCAAACAACTGTATGTTTTTTGACAGCTCTACCCTTACCTACTTCACCATAAGTGAGGAACAGCGGTGTCTGTCCTGGTCTGTATGCCTTGGTTCTGTCAATGTAATGGCTACATGCCCTGCTGATATCAAGGAAGTGAAGTTTCCTTTGAGAGGAAAGTACAGTTAAGTAAGAACTTACTGTAACAGTAGATCTTCGAGAACAGCTCTTGCAGCAGATTACACTATTAGGACTGAAGCCGGCAGGTGTCAGGACCCCACAGAAATTTTCTAGCTAGCGGTATTCAGCGGGGACCGCCCCGACGTCGGTCCCTCCCCCGACGTCAGGCAAAGTACATAAGGAGGTGGTCCCCCAGAATCCCCAGTTCTCCTGCCGGAGACTCCCAACCACTGGATGACATCAGAAAAGAAGACTGAGGATCCATCATCAAGTGACAATCAGAGTGGTGCTGAGAACACCTGATCCTAGGAGAAGGATATTGGAACAAATTCTACCTACAGCGGGGATGGTGGTGGTGGTGGGGGAGTACCTGCTGCAAGAGCTGTTCTCGAAGATCTACTGTTACGGTGAGTTCTTACATAACTGTACTATTTACTTCAAGAAACAGCTCTTGCAGCAGGTTACACCATTAGGACTGATTCCCAAGCAATACTGGAAATCCCTCACCATAGGAAGGAGGGAAAGTAAAAATCACTAGTAGAACTGAAGCCTAGGACAGGAGTCCTTGAAGGACTGCTAGACCAAAACCTGCTCTCCGCCTCGATGCAACGTCCAGGCTATAATGCCTGATGAAGATGTGCACAGTGCTCCAAGTAGCTGCCACACAGATGGCTGAGGTGGACACGTTCTTTAAGGCTGCAAAGGAGGTAGCCACCCCCTTGTGGAATGACTCTTAACCGCACCCGGTAAGGGTTTGCTACACTTCTGGTAACAGAACGTGATGCAATGTATGAGACACCTGGACAGCGATTGTTTGGAAACAGGAGCTCCCATCATCCTGTGGGCGAAGGAGACAAAAAGCTGGTCAGATTTTCGGTGGTGTTTGGTTCTGGTCAGGTAGTATCGAAGACACCTATGCACATCTAAAGTGTGCAACAGGGCCTCTCCTCGATTAGAATATTTAGAAAAGTACACTGGTAGATTGATATCCTGATTAAGAGTGAGAGCGAGACCACCTTAGGCAGAAACTTCGGATTAGTCTGTAGGGATACCCTGTCCTGATGAAACACCAAATAAGGTTCTTTGCACATCAGTGCGTGAAGTTCAGAAATTCTTCTGGCCGAAGTAACGGCAACTAAAAACAATGTCTTCTGTGTAAGGAGATGTAGCTCGCAATCCGTGGCTGGTTTAAAAGGTGGCAGCGTAAGCTGCTCCAGGACAAAGGGTAAATCCCATGGCGAAATAGGATCCTTAATCGGAGGTCTAAGGTGGAGAACACCTCTCAGGAAGGCTCATGCCGTGTCCAACTGAGATATAGGACGTTGGCCTATAGGAGTGTGATAGGCTGAGATGGCACAAAGGTGCACTTTTATCGAGGAGTAGGCCAAGCCTGTCTGAAAAAGAGACAGGAGGTAGTCCAAGACCGACCTTTCTGGACAATCCATTGGCAAAAACTCCCACGCCTCAGCCCAGAGGCAAAATCTGCGCCATTTCATGGCACATGTAGCATGTGTGGCTGGCTTTCTAGCAGTCGCTAGAACATCTGCTACCTCTTGCGAGACCCCGTATCGCATAATGGCTACGTCTCTAGGAGCCAGACGTGCACGTTCAGTGAACGAAGGTCCGGATGGACCAAGAAGCCCGCCTCCCGAGGCAGTAAGTGAGAGCTGATTGGCAGAGTCACTGGAGGTTCCCAGAACAGCTGATGTAGTAGGGGGAACCAGATCTGCCTGGGCCAAAACGGTGCGATAAGTATCAGTGTTGCTTGCTCTCTGCGAAGTTTCAACAGGACCCTCTGGATCAACGGAAAGGGGGGGAAGGCACAGAGGAATCTGCCCGCCCAGGAGAGGGACAACGTGTCTCGTCAGAAAACACCAGGCCCTGGATCTAGCGAGTAAAAACTGGGCAGTTTTGCATTGTATGGGGACGCGAAAAGGTCTAACTCTGGTGTACCCCATCTGCGAACAGATCCTCTCCTACTCCTGGAGTAGTTCCCACTCGTGGACTCTGGCCTGAGAGCGACTCAGGCTGTCTGCGATGACACTGTCCACCCCGGGACATGAACAGCAATGAGGTTTGCGCCATGTTGTAAAACCCAATCCCACACCCTCGTGGCCTCCCTGCCAAGTGGGTAGGAATGGGTGCCTCATTGATTGTTGAGGTAATACATCACCGCGGAATTGTCTGTTTGTAACAGAAGGGTACCCGGTGGGATTTCCGACTGGAATGCCTGCAGGGCGTAAAGAACTGCTCTCATTTCCAGGATATTTATGTGGAGATGAGCTTCTTGGTCTGTCCATAGGCCCTGAGACCTGACACCGTCGAGATGTGCTCCCCAACTGAGCCCTGAGGCATCTGTGGAGAGCATCACAATCGGACACGGTGCAATGAAGGGGACCCCACCCCCAATAGGTTCTTTGAATCTAGCCACCATTACCAATTCCAGATTACGGCATTCGTGATCCGAATTGGAAGCTACAGATGGTCTTGCTTCTGATCCCACTGGACCCGTAACATCCACTGGGTCACCCGCATGTGGAGATGGGCTAGCGGGACTGTTGCAATGGCCGCAGCCATATGTCCGAGCAGGCAAAGGACCTGTCTGGCTGGGACGGTCCACTTTGCCAAAAGTCTCTGACGAGGGATCTGATGTGTTCCGCTCGGTCCCGGGGTTGAAAAGCTTTCCCCTGGACAGTGTCCAGAACTGAGCTTATGAACTGCAGAATCTGTGATGGAACCAGGCGTGACTTCTCCTGATTGATAATGATGCCCAACCTCTCGAACAGAGACTGAGCACAATGAATGGCGAACATCAGGGCCTCCCGAGAGGGCACCATGAGAAGCCAGTTGTCCAGGTAGGGGAACACGTAGTGGCCTTGTCTCCTCAGAGTTGCCGCTACGACTGCCATGCACTTCTTAAATACCCGAGGTGCCGATGACAGTCCAAAGGGGAGGGCTCGGAACTGATAATGGTGACCTTGAAACTCGAAGTGCAAAAACTTCCTGTGCACTTGTGCGATGGGTATATGCAGGTAAGCGTCCTGCATGTCCAAGGACGCTAGGAAGGTGCCCTGCTTGAGCATGGGTATCAGACCTGGAAGGGTCACCATGTGGAAGCTTTTGCAGAGGACCGAAACATTGAGGTCGCTGAGATCCAGTATCGGATGGAGGTCCCCTTTCTTCTTGAGAACCAAAAAGAAGTGAGAATAATAACCTGCACCTCTTTGGTTCCGTAGTATGTGCTCTATAGCTTCTTTTCCGAGACGTGCGAGCACCTCCCGCTGTATGAGCAGGGCGTGCTGACCTGAATAATGGGAAAGCAGGGGAGGTCTTGATGGTGGGTGTTCGAGAAATTCGATGAAGTGACCTTTCTTGACCATCTGAAGAACCCACCAGTCGGCGGTAATCGACTGCCACTCTGAAAATTGGTGAGCGATGAAACCCCCGACCTTTTGTGCCCGTTGAGCCAGAGGAGGGGCGGGGCCGGAAGGAGTCATGCTGTGGCAGCACTGGTGCCTAGGCTGGGCCTGTTTGGTGTAACACTGGCCTCTGCCTGGAGAAGACTTAGCCTGGGCATTATGATGGAAAGTGCCCCTTTGTTGCTGGTCGGAACGTGGCTGCTGCCATTGTTGCTGGCTGCAAAAACGGTTCTGGTTCCTAAGAAAGGAACCAGATCTTGATCTGTACATGGCTTGTATGGATCTGACTGCCTTCCTGGCATCCTGGAGCTTGGTGATAACCTTCTCTGAGTGTTCACCAAATAGGACTTCGCCATTGTATGGGACGTCAAGAATGTTCTTCTGTACGTCTGGGGTAAAGCCAGAGACATGGAGCCAGGAGTGTCTCTGGAGACAGACGCACGAAGCTGCAGCTCTGGCAGATGAGTCCGCAGAATCGTACGTGGCTCATAGCATTTGGGTTCCCACATCAGACCCTGTGCGGAGGAGGTTTAAGAGCTCCGCCTTCTGATCGCCATCCGGTAATTTGTCGACAATGTCCTGGCCCTGTTCCCACAGGGCATTCTGAAACTGAACCATGTGAGACAGGTAGTTCAGGGACCTGATGGAGCATGTAGCAGCTGCATAACATGCACCTCCCCAGGGCATCCAGCTGGTTGGATTCCTGGTCCAGTGGCTGTGTGCTCACATGCTGCGGTCGCTGGGACCGGTCATGAGAGGCCGTAATGACCAGGGAGTCAGCCAGAGATTGTTGTGCCAAGTACTGCTTCTCTTTCAGGGCCAGGCGGTCAGCTTTCTTCGACACAGCGGGGGTGGAGTGCGGATGCTTCCACGCAGCCTTGGTGACGTCCTCGAAAATGTCCACCAAGGGAGGTACTACCACAGGCTTGGGATCTTTCTGCCGAAGATAACGGGCAAGGCGCTGTCTCTCGGGGTCAAGATCTTCAGAATCCCATCCCATGTTCTCCTGGATGTGCCTCAATCTCAGAGAAGGAGGGATCATCCGGAGCTGACCTGGGTAGGTCTTGTGGGTCAGGCGATGGGATACTGAGTGGAGAAGGAGATCTGGAGATTTCCGAGATATCCAATCTAGAGTCCTCCCCTGATGGAGTGTATCGACGACATCTGGGTCGCTTGGGCCTGGGAGACCCTGAGGGAGATCTTGAGGGAGGCCTTCTCCAGTGCTTGGATCTACCCCAGGGAGGTGGAGTATGCTCCTTAGGGGTTGGTGGTCATCCTGCTGGCCCCTGTGGTGGAGGAGGGGGAGTAGGAGGTGAAGGAGTAGGAGGAGGTTTTATAGGGATCACATCTTTCCGGATTGTATCCCACCAGAAAGTGAAGAGATCCTTGACCTCTTGAATATTCATGCCCAATGACGGGCCTGGTGCCAGTGGTCTGTCGCTGGGGTCGGGTCCGCAGGTGTCTCCGGGGTGGGCGAAGGTTCCCTTGGAAGCCTGGCATCCTCTGTGTCGCCTGCCTGGTTTTCAGGCAATGTTGTGTCCTCTTCCATGGAGTCCCTGTGACCGGTGTCCACCGGTGACTGGGGGGCAGTCTTCGGCTCTGGCGAGTGAGAGGCCGATGTCAGTCGCTTGGCAGATGTCTGCGGGTCCGGCAAACGCCTGGCCAACATCTGGTGTTTGGCCGATCTCCTCGGCTCCAGCAAATGCCTGGCTGACTTCGGGTGCTTGGCCGACGTCGGGTCCGTCATCTGCTTTAGGGACATCAGGTCTTTTGCCTTCCGGGGTTGGGGATCTGGACCCCTTGGAGGCTGGGAGACCGATCTGGAGTCGGGGTACTGACGGCGGACAGAAGAGGAAGACTTGTGATGGTCAGAAGACTTAGATGAGGCCCGGGAGGGAGGGAGTGGAAGAAGCTGAAGGCCTGAAGTCTTTATGGGGTGAAGTGAAGCCGAAGAACCGCCTGTAGCCTTAACCTTGACCGGAGGGGGCTGAGAACGAGCTCTGGAGGGAGAGCGGTCACAGCGCGTGGAGCCTGAGCTATGCGAGTCCGAGGCCCGGTCAAGGGATCTGGACCTTGCCTTCTCCCGGTGCTTGTCCCGGTGTTTGTCGACTTTCGAGGAAGATTAACCCCTGGAGGAAGGTTCTTTATCCATTCTGCTAAGTTTTTCTTCCAAAAGGTACCCTTGAAGTGCCTTCTGACGGCGGATCCTGGTGCAGCTGTTGAACCCCTGACAGAAGGAGCAGGCCTTGGTGTCGTGGTCCGGGCATAAGCACTGCAGGCAGGATGAATGACGATCCTTGAAGGGGATCTGTTTTCCGCGGGCACACTTGGAAAGGTGTCCCTCAGAAGGAGGAGTTGGAGATGCCGACATTAGTTTAATAAAACTATTGAAAGAAGTTCTTGGTCATCATGCGGTAGAGTAGGACCGTGAGGCCAATGCTGGCAAGTAGACGTCGGGAAAAGAACTGGAGATTCTGGGAGACCGCCTCCTTATGTACTATGCCTGATGTCAGGGGCGGTCCCGGCTGAATACTGCTAGCTAGAAAATTTCCGTGGGGTCCTGGTGCCTGCTGGCTTCAGTCCTAATGGTGTAACCTACTGCAAGAGCTATTTCTTGAAGTAAGATCTGGAGTTCTCTGTAAAGAAAACCGGCAGAGTCATGGACTGATTCAGATGGAAATCAGATACTACGTTGGGGAGGAATGTCCTATTGGTCCTGAGAACCACCTTATCCCTGTGAAATGAAATGTAGTCTACATCTGTACAAAGGGCTTGCAGCTCACTGATCCTCCTGGCTGAGGTAATGGCCACTAGGAACACAGTTTTCCATGTGACATACTTCATGTCTGCAGTTGCCGTGGGTTCGAATGGTGGTTCCATCAGCTTGGCAATGCATATGTTTAGATTCCAGGCCGGAACAGGTTCCCTCAGAGGAGGGTGAAAGAGGCAGAGTCCCATCAAGTATTTTCTAAATACTGAATGAGAGGCCATGGACCTCTCCTTACCAGCTGACAGATAAGCTGAAACTGAAGCCAGGTGAACCTTAAGGGTTGATGGCCTCAGTGGAAATGTGTCAGGTAATCCAGCAGAACAGCAAGGTCAGCTCTGTAGGGGTCAGAACCCTTACTTGAGCACCAAATGGCGAACCTCTTCTACTTAGAGGAATATGTTTTTCTAGCAGATTTCCTGGAACCCCTAAGTACTGTCAGGACCTGTTCTGACAGCTTCACGTTAGCAAATTCTAAGTCCTCAAGAGCCAGGCATCGATTCTCAGTGATTTGAGGTTTGGATAGAGGATCCTGTCCTGGCAGGAGGTCAGCAGGTTGTGCCTCCTGGGCAAGTGAATTGGGGAGGTCACGGACAGGGTCAGCAGGAGTGAATACCAGTGTTGCCTCACCCAGTCTGGTGCCACCTGTATCATTTTCGCTGGTTGGGACCTTAATTTCACTAGGGTCCTGAGTATCATTAGGAAATGGAGAGAAAGCATACACAAACTTCCCTGACTAATCCAGGGCCATTGCATCCAGGGAAACTGTACCACTGTGAGGGAGCTTGTAACAGAACAGTGGCAATTGGTGATTTTCTGCAGAGGCAAAAGGATTCACCTCTGGAGTGCTCCACCTTCTGAAAACTGCACTGAGGGTCTGGGGATTCAGTGACCACTCATGGTGGTCCTGACTTATCTTGCTGAGAGGATCCACCAATATGTTGTCCTTCCCTGGGAGATGTATGGCTGACAGCGATACCTGCATGGAATATGCCAGGGACCAGAGCTTCATTACCTCCATGCAAAGTTGGGTGGACCTGGCTCCTCCTTGTTTGTTGATGTAGTACATGGTTATGGTGTTGTCTGTCCTGACCTGCACCACCTTGTTTTGCAGATGTGGGGCAACAGCCAACACAGCCAGGTACAGCACCCTGACCGCCAGTAGATTTATGTGTAATAGGGACTCTTGAGGAGACCATGTGCCACTTGCTGTGCGATCCAGCATGTGTGCCTCCCAACCGAGAAGGGAAGCATCTGTTGTGAGAATAATGGAGGGTTGTTCCCTTAGAAAGGGTATACCTACACTGAGGTTATGTTCGTCCAGCCACCACTGAAGTGCCTGCAGTAGGCTGTGGGTGACTGGAACCAGTTTGGAAAGTGGATCTGTCCTTTGTGATCAGTACAGTCTTAAATGAAATTGGGCGTCTCATCTGGAATCTGGAGCCTGGCACCACTATGGTGGTAGATACCACGTGTCCCAGTAACCTGAGAAATTCCCTGGCTGGTTTGGGCTTGCCCAGCATGAAGGAACTTGCGACCTGTATGATGCTGTCCACTCTATCCTTGGGCAGAGAGGCTCTGCCCTGGGTGGTGTCCAACTGTGCTCTGATGAAGTCCAGCACTTGAAATGGCTCTTGCTGTGATTTCTGCCAATTTAGATGGAAACCAAGGGATTCCAGAGTGGATTTTATGAGTGCCAGTAACTGCTTTGCATGCTGCAGGGACTGGCCTACGACTAGTCAGTCGTCCAGGTAAGGGAAGACTGTCTCACCTTATTTTCTCAGGTATTCGACTACCACTGCTAGGCATTTTGTGAATGCCCTTAGTGCAGAAGTCAGACTGAATGGAAGTGCTGAGAATTGGTAGTGACCTGCGGCTAGTCTGAACCTCAGGTACTTTCTGTGAGTTGATCTGACAAGGATGTGGAAATATGTGTCCCTTAAATTCAGGGATGCTAACCAATCCCCTTTTTTGCAGTATGGAGATTATTATTGATACAGCCACCATTCTGAATTTTGGCTTTTGAATGTGCTTGTGTAGAAGCCCTAGATCCATGATAGGTCGCCAATCCCCTTTTTTCTTTTTAGTAAGAAAGTATCTGGAATAGAATCCTTTGCCTCTTTGGTTTAGGGGCACTACTTTGATTGAAAGTAGGTGCTTTACCTCTGCCTCCAGTAGGATTCTGTCTACAGAGGTGGCTGGAGCAAAGGTTCTTGCCCTCAGCTTGGGAAGTGATTTGAAGCTGAGCGACAACCCCAGGCTCACTACCTCCAGTGCCCACTTGTCTGTGGTGATGGAAAGCCAAACCTGGAGGTAGTGAGCTAACCCTCCCTGCGAGTGTCACCAGCCTCCCTAAAATTTGTGCATTCAAAATCACCCTCAGGAACCTCATACTCACAACCCACATCTGCCAACGCCCTCAGTGGTGAGCTGCCGGCCACCGGGCTGCCACTGACCAAGAATGGTCTGCATTACCAAAGTTGCAACTTAGACAAAGTCTTGTTCCTAGACTGCCTTGAATTGTTTTCACACAGTAATGTTCTCTCCACTCCACATGAAAATTCCCAGTAAACCACTGCATAGGTACTCCACAGGCTTAGCTAAACCATTGTATAGGCTACTGCATAGACTCACTGCCTCCTGTATACTTTTAGCTCACATTACAATATTACGTATAAAACGCTGTAACTCATGAACTGTACTGTTCTCACCCATGAAACCTGATGTAGCAACTGAATGTATGTATGTTACATTTTTTACCCTGCTGTATCTAAATATGTACTTATGACGTGGAGCCTTTGAAAATGAGTCTCTGACTCAAAGGGTTGTAATTCTGATCTCTAACGTATAACAATAAAATAAATAAAACCTGCCACCCACTGGCGGTGGTGGTGATGTTGGGGAAGCAACCTGTACTAGCCCATCAGAGATTCTGAGTGGGCTGAGACTGGGATTGTGGTGAGGGGGAAGCCAGTCTCATAGACCTTCTTCCTCTACCTCTGAAATAGCCTCTCAGCTGTTGGTAGACCTACAAAGCCTGCGCTTGGAAAAAGCGTCTCAGGTAGGATCCTCTACCCCGGCTTCCCTATTCTGGGCCCTATAAGAGGTGGATGGCCTTTCTTTAGAGTTACTTCTACAGGTGGCCTTGTATTCCTCCACCTGTTTCATGTAGGCCTCTGTTTTATCACCAAATAAGGAATTTTTCTCACAGGGAAAATCCATAGCCTTAGCTTGAGTGTCCAGAGTTAAGTTGGTAGCCTTTAGCCAGGCAAGTCTCCTAAGGATCAGGCCATCAGTCTGGCTGTGGAACTGATATCTGGTTGCATCAAGTGTAGCCCTTACAGTTTCTTGCAAGTCGATTGACACTTCACCTGGAAATTTATCAAACAGAACAAGTACAGAATTCCATAGTGCCTTCTGATACTGGACAGCACAGGCCATATAACTTGCTTGCCTAACAATGAGTGAGACAGCCATATACCCCTTCTTACCCATGGTATCCATCTTCCTTGAGTCCTTGTCAGGGGGATGGGTTGCCAAAGGGATTCTGGCCTTGTCACAGGCAGCCACCTGGACCACCCCTTCAGGATCAGGGTGAGTAAACAGAAAATCATCAGTGGTTCTGTCCACCTGATATTTCTTATCCATTTTCTTGTCCACTCCAGGTACTGAAGTTGGAGTCTTTAAAATTTGCAAAACAGCCTTTTTCCAAGACTTGTGCATAGGCAACAGAAGGCGTTTTGTGGGAGCCAGTCCTGTCATGTCCAGGAAATCTGCTTCCTCCACATCTTCCTCGTTGTTTGTCTGCTGGGAGCTCCTTAGCCTTCTTGGCCAGAGGCACAGCGACATGTTTTTCTTTGTATTTTTTCTTGAGTGGGAGAGCTTCAGCCACTGTCTCCACAGCCTTTTTAGATTGACTTTGCTCATTCTTATCTGACCCCTCGTCAGTATCCCTGGGCTTACTTTTGTCCTTATTAGGGACAGAGGAAGAGGAGTTTTCATCTGCAGTACTGGCAGAGGCAGAAGCCATTTCTTCCAATTTTTTTATCCCTTTTTCAAAATCTTGGGACAGAACGTTTTACAAATTTCACAATTTGAAAAAAATATGACTAGTTCCCAGGCAAAATACACACAGAGAATGTTTGTCTGCTTTAGCTATAACCTAACCACAAGACTCACAATATTTAAACCTTGTGGGCCCTGTGAGTTTTTTAAGTCTGTCAACAGGGACCTCTGACATTGAGCAGGGTATAGGATTTCAGCGTTCGAAAAAAATAATCGGTTCCCTGGAACTGACCAGATCAAATACAAACAACCACTAGCGGTTCCTGGAACTGAATGCTGATCGGTTCCCTGACAGACAAGGAAACCGATAAAGTAAATTTTAAATAAAAATTAAAACGGTCAATGGATCCTAAGCGGAACCATCTAAAAAGCGACAATTAAATACAGGTTACTCACCTGTAACAGGAGTTCTAGGAATGGTATATGTTGTTCATCCACACTCTCTGGCAGGTATCCTTGCTGCTTTAATTCTTGCCGGAAGGTCTTCAAACTGGCTCCTTCCACCCACCCAGGTGGTAAAACTCTCGGCTCTGCCCCATGACGCCAGATCTGGCCCGCTGGAAGCTCAGGTTGTGCGTCGAAGCCGGGGAGGTCAGGTGGGTCGTGTGGATGAACAACACATACCATTCCTAGAACTCCTGTTACAGGTGAATAACCTGTATTTCTAGGGACATGGATATGTTGTTCATCCACACTCTCTGGCAGACTCCTAGCAGTTCTCCGGGAGGAGGAGGCAAGCGCACACCACCTATACTTACTTGGGAAAGAGAGACTGGAGAACCGAGGCCCCAAAAACAGCATCCCGGCGTGACTCGAGGTCGATGTGGTAGTGGGTAATAAAGGTATGTGCCGACTTCCAGGTAGCAGTCCTGCAGATATCCTGGATAGGGACGTCCTGGAAGCAGCTACCGATGCAGCGGTATGGCGGGTAGAATGAGCTCTTATCTCTCTGGAGGCTCCATGCCCGCCAACCTGTAGCAGAGCTATATGCAGGAGGTGATTCACCTGCCTATTGTCCGCTTTGCTGCAGGACTGCCAGGTGCGGCTTCAGCGTAGGTGACAAACAGCTGGCGAACCTCTCCCCGAACTTCAGCCGTCCGCTCCTTATAGTAAGCGAGCGCTTGTCTAGGGTCCAAAGTATGGAGCCTATACTCGACCTCCGAGGTGTGATTGGGGTAGAACACCGGTAGAGTCAACACCTGGTTAAGGTGAAACTCCGACACCACCTTCGGAAGGAAGTTTGGGTGGGGGCACAGGAAACCTTGTCCCTGCGGAAGACCAGGTAGGGAGGCTCGATGGAAAGCGCCTGGAGCTCTCCCATCCTTCTGGCTGACGTGATAGCCACCAAGAAGACGGTCTTCCACGACAGGTGTGAAAGATCACACCTGTGCATTGGTTCGAATGGCTTGCCCATGAGCTTGGCCAATACCAGCAGTAGATCCCATGGAGGTGGAGGTTCTCGCACCGGAGGGGATATGTGATCAAGGCCTTTGAAAAAAGCACCCGACCACCTTCTCCTGCGCCACCGACTGCTTGCCGGCCCGCGCCCGGTAAGCAGAGATGGCTGCCAGGTGCACCTTAAGGGTCGTCGACCGAAGCCCTTGCTGAGAAAGGGACCACAGGTAGTCCAGAATGCTTGCCAAGGGGCAGTCGGAAGTGTCCAAGCCCTTCCCCTGGCACCAAATGAAAAACCTTTTCCATTTGAAGGCATAGCATTTCCTGGTCGACTCCTTACGGGACGCCTCAACGACGTTGAGGACCTCGTCGGAAAGACCCAAAGCCTGGAACTCTAGCCGCTCAGGAACCATGCCGTCAGGTGCAGGGATTGAAGGTCCGGATGGAATACCTTCCCCTGATTGACTGAGATCAGGTCCGGGCGGGCTGGAAGCCATCTCGGGAGCCTGGAGCTGAGGCTGAGGAGATCTGGATACCAGAACTGGTGGGGGTAGTCTGGGGCTACCAGAATTACCTGCGCCTTGTCCCTCCTCGCCTTGAGAAGCACCTAGTGGATCAAGGGAAATGGGGGAAGGCGTAGAAGAGGCCCAGGGTCCACAGCCTCGAGAAGGCATCCCCTTGCAGCGAGCCCTGCTGAGGGGGGCGGGCATGGAACAGACTCAGCTTCGCATTCTAACTGGAGGCAAACAGGTCCACCTGAGGCGTGACCCAGTGGGAGAAGAGATCTTGTACTACCTCCGGCAGGAGAGACCACTCGTGAGACACAGCCCCTATCCGGTTTAGGGCACTGGCCAGGGTGTTGGAGGCTCCTGCCACGTGAATGGCTAGGAGATCCACCTCCAGGCTGCGCACTAGGGACCAAATGCGGAGAGCTTCCTTGCATAACAGCATGGAGCGCGTCCCGCCCTGGCGGTTCAGATAGTACATGGTCGTGGTGTTGTCCGTCTGGACCTGAACCACTTGACCCCGTAGAAACGGAGCGAAGGCGGTGAGAGCTAGACGGACCGCTCGGAGCTCCAGCAGGTTGATGTGGCATCGGGACTCCTGAGGGGACCAGAGGCCATGCGCCTGTGTTCCCCAGATGGCACCCCAACCCATCAGAGATGCGTCGGTCGAGAGAAGACCCCGTCGGCTCGCGAGACGAGCAGGGATACCCTCCTGCAGATGTGCTGGAGCGATCCAACATTGGAGGCGTTCCACATCTCCTGGGTCACTGTCATGGGCCGGTCCAACGGATCGCGGCGTTGTGACCATTGGCTGGCCAGTCCCCACTGACAGGGACGTATGTACCAATGGGCCCAACGGACCACGCTGGTGCTGGCCACCATGAGGCCCAGGAGGCGCAGGAAGTCCCGGGCAGGGCGCAATTGCCCAACCAGAAATGACTGGGGAAAGGAGGAAAGAACCTCGGCCCTGTCCGCCGGGAGCCGTGCTCTGGCTCGCAAAGAGTCGAGCTCTGCCCCGCTGAACAGAATCACCTGCTTTGGCACGAGTTCAGACGTGGCCTCGTTGATGAGGAGGCCAACCTGAGAGCAAACCTGGAGGGCCAGATCTCTGGACCGCTCCGCCTCCAGTCTGGAGGGGGCTGCTATCAGCCAATCATCCAGGTAAGGGTACACCCGGACCCCTCGGCTCCGCAGGAATGCTGTCACCACTGCCATGCATTTGGTGAAGACTCTGGGAGCTAAGGAGAGGCCGAAGGGCATGGCCCGGAACTCGTAAAGGGATCCCTCCGCTCTGAAGCTGAGGAACCTCTGATGGGACGGACGGATTGGGACATGAAAGAACGCGTCCTGGAGGTCCAGGGGGCAGAACCACACGCCTTGTTCCAAGGATGGGATTATCTGAGCCAGAGTGACCATCCTGAAGGTCCGAGACCTTAGGAACTTGTTCAGGTCGTGTAGGTCGAGAATGGGGCGCCAGCCCCCCGTCCGTTTTGGGACCAGGAAGTACCTGGACACAAACCCTGGGTCTGGAGGAGGATCCGCCACCTTCCTAATTACCTCTTTTTTAGAGCAGGGCAATATCGGCCCGCGCAAGACATTTGTCATGTTTCTTATTCGTCTTCGAGGGGTGACAGCCTCGAAGGCGGATCTGCTCAACTCAGAGGCAGGCCCTTCCTACCACCTCCAACACCTAGCAGTCCATGGTGATAGCGGACCAGGTGGAAAGGAAGTGGCGGAGCCGCCCCACAGGGGAACCAGGGAGTGACAAGGTTGAGGTGGCACCCTCAACCTGTCACTGGACAGGTTTGAGGAAGAACCGGCCAGGGACCTCCCGGGCTTTTACCTCCTTGCTTCCTGTTGGAGGCTGTGAAACTGGGCTTGGGACGTGGCCGAGCCTGCTGGCCCTGTTGCTGGTGCTGGGCGGTCGAGAAGCTAGGGACAGAAGGGACGAAAGGACTTCTGCTGACGGCGGCCTTGTCCCTCTGGGCAGGTGACAGAGTCCAGAGTGGCATTGGACTTCTCGATCCGCTGAGGTGTCCCTCCACTCCAGGGTCGAAGAGGTCAGTCCCCAAGAAGGAGATGTCCGCCAACTTGTGCTGGGTATCTGCCGTGAAGGTGGATATCCTCAGCCAACCCCTGGGTGCATAGCACATGACGCTACTGACCTGGCACAGGAATCACCTATGTCCACAGCAGTCTGGAGCTGCTGCTTCGCCACCGCCCTACCCTGGTCCCGACCTGGCGGACAAGTGGTCTGCAGGTCTGGGGCGGAGGTGAGGAACAACCTCATCCAGGGAGCCCATGAGGGCTGGGAGAAGGAGGGCGTAGTGTACACCTTGTGCCCGGCAAGTCCAGCTTTTGGACTCTTTACAATAGGGGGCTTGTCCACATCCCGAGCTTGCAGACGTCCCGGAGGCGGCTGTCGGTGATTAACCCCTCGGCAGAGGGGTGTTCTGAGAAACCGGGCGAAGAGCCAGTAGGTACCGCATACTTCCTGGCCATCCTGGCCGAGGGTGCAGGGCAGGAAGCAGGCCTCTGCCAAAGCTCCAAGGCTTGGCTGACAATGGCCTCAGCCACCAGAAAGGCCTCCATGGGAGATTCCCCTCGGTCCAGAATCTCCATCAGGGGATACCTAGCCCGTTTGGACACAGGCTCGAGCTGCATCCCGGTGGACTCTGAGATGAGTCGAAGCAGACCCAAGAAGGGCGATGGGCTATCGTCCACTGACTGGCTCCCGGAGGACTCCAGATCGCACTGCCTGGAGAACAGGGAGGAAACGTCGTCGGATTCCGAAGAGTCTGTGAAGAGCTGCCTCGGCCCTGAGCCACCCTCCACCTGTCGAGGACGGTCAGGAGTGAGGGTGACCGACAACCTGTGGGGCAGGCCATGACCCGACCGAGAATTCTTGGTCGGTGCCCCCGACTTTGGTTGTGGAGGTGGAGGTTCCACCACAATCGGTGAACCAGCTGGTTTCGGCTTAGCAACTGGCCCTGGGGCGGGCAACTCAACTGGAACAAATGGTTGCTTCGGCCATTCAGGCGACAGCCACTTGATGGCTGGGGTCTTGGCCGGGGTCGGCTTAGGCCCGGATAACAGCAACTGCTGCCACATAAGATCCTCGTAGCACTGGCGCAACTGCGCGGCCTCCTCCTCACCGAGGAGGAGGGCCGAGGAAGAGCAGTGTTGCCGCTTACTTGATAGAGACCCGAGACCGCCGATGTCGGTGGGACAGCTGGACCGAAAGAGGTCGAGACCGAGACCCTCGGGGGGACCAAGGGTGGGTCTGGGAAGGGGCAGGGGATACCCGCTCTTTCCTCAGCTCGGGAACTTTAACCAGGGACTGCGGTCCCAAAGGAGCAGGCAGATCCTCGGTATCCACCGGGGGAACCGGTGAAGTAGGGTTGTCGGCTTCTCCAGTTGACAGCCCGTCTAACGGATTGAGAAAAATCTCGAATTCGTCGACGGCAGTCTCAGCAGGCTGGCCTGACGGGGGCACCGCGAAGCCAGCCGCAACCTCAACCGAAGTCGACGGTCAGCTGCCCGGAGAGGGGGACCTCTCCCGCTCCCACGAACGCCGACAATGGGACTTACCTTTCGATTCCCTTTTATCGGCCCGAGAAGAATGTCCCGAAGGCCCCTCTCCTTTCGTGGAAAGGGACTGGCAAAGCTCCTTGAACGAAGCTGTACACGAGGAACTCAGAGAGAGTGGGATAAATGCCGCGGCCGAGGAGGAAGATGATGCGGCCTGGGCCGCCTCCTCCTCGAGGGCGATCATCTGCTCGAGCTGCTCAGCCGAGCCAGCCGCCGGACACCGCCCAACGAGCCTCTTTGGATTTTTACCAGCGGAAAACATTTCTCGGGGCACCCAAGTTTCAAATGGGCAGCACAATCATCCAGAACATTGGCCGAGAAAGAGCGGCACAACTTCATAAGCCTGCGGGTTGTGATCTAAACTTCAACAGTAGGCATGCGTGGGTGCAGATCTGTCTGGACATTTCTGCACAAGGGCACCTCAGCCGGGAACAGATTTGTCCATCGCGGCGCGAGAAGATGAAGACCGAAGTTTAGAAAACTTCAAAACCAATTCGGACGAACGAAAAATTAGGATCAGTCTAAAGCATGAGCTAAGGAAGGAACCTGAGCTTCCAAGCGGTAAGGAAGATCTGGCGTCATGGGGAGCGGAGAGTTTTACCACCCGGGTGGGTGGGAGGCGCCAGCTTGAAGACCTTCCGGCAAGAATTAAAGCGGCAAGGATACCTGCCATAGAGTGTGGATGAACAACATATCCATGTCCCTAGAACACCAAATTTGAGGTAAAAACCTCAAAGAGATAGCGAATCCCTTGGTTCCACGGAACAGTGAGGGAACTGCAAAAAAAAAAAAAAAAACACAGGTTACTCACCTGTAACAGTAGTTCTAGGAGTGGTCTATGTTGTTCATCCACACTTAGGTGGCGCTATCACACGGCAGCTTCTTCCAGCAGTCTTTTCAGCAGGAACCACCCACACACGACATCACTTCCTGGCTCTGCCTATAAGACTGGGTGGTCCCTGGTACTTGTAGCTTGTAAGTGAGGGTCCGAGGGAAACCGAGGCACCAGTAAATCCCAACCTTAAGTTCTTAGATTATGATTTCCCCTATTAGAATTGGAAGGGGGGTGGAGGGTGGGAAGCTACCTACTGCAAGAGACATTCCTGGAAGATCTACTGTTATGTTAAGATCTTAGATAACCATACTATCTTCTACAGAATGGTCTCTTGCAGCAGGTCATTACTTCTGGGAGATTCCCAAGCAGTTATATCCTAGTGGGGAGGACAAACTGTGGCACTGTGCCTTATAGAACAGTGCGGCTGAATGACCGGTAGTTGTCTAAAGGCAGTATCCAAGTTATATTGTCTAGTAAAGGTCTGGATAGTGTACCAGGTGACTGCATTATAATGTCGATGACAACATTTTAGGTAAAACAAGCCAGAGTGGTCGTTAGTGGTTTTCTCCTGTGGAGTGAGTCTGGTCAAGACCCGATAAGGGTTACTGTATTTATTATAGCAATAAGTCATGTGATGGATTCATCCATATAATGGAGTGACCGGTAGGTCTCGGTGGCCAGTGGCCAAGGATATGGAAGTTGAAAAAGTCAGATCCCATAGTGGAAAGGGTCTGATTAGGAAGTTTTAAGTACAATATGTCCCTGAAGAATATTCTGGTTATCCAGTTTCCGGTACATACATGGTAGAAATGGACAATTAGCTGAGGTTTTCAGCAAATCTGGTGAAACTGTCTAAATCTCTTGTGAGTAAACAGTAATATGAGCCTAGGGCATAAAATGAAACCCAAATGATACAAATGTGTCCATTTGGGATTGTAACATGGCACTAAACGTCATGCAGAAATGCAGGAAGCAGATCTGTGGAAAGGCATCGGGTGACCAAAAGCCAGCGGGTATTAATCCAGCAGTAGAGGCCGCTCGCTTTTGGTCACCTGCTGCCTTGTGCACCAACCCCCCCCAAAAAAACAGGCATTAATCCACTAGTAGAGCCCTCCTCTGTCTGGGAATAATGCTACTTGTATGTGTGTTACTTAGTACCTCTCAGGGAAGCATCAAAGAAATGTCTGCTATGTTGCCATAAATGATACTAATGTATCCATTTAGGATGGTATGTGTTACTTAGTAGCTGTCAGAGAAGCAGCAAAGAAATGTTTGCTATGTTGTCATGTATTTGTAATTTCATTTATAAGGGGGTCCTTGGGTGTTGAGCCTGGGATTGCAGACCTTTCAGGTTGTGGTGCTTTAGAGTTTCTCCCTTCGCATTTGAAGTCTGGTCTGGGTATTAATTTGACTGTAATGGCTACTAAGTGTTGTTGTAGCCTGTGATGTCAGATCTGTTGAGGTCATGTATGGGCCGGTTCTCTCATTGGTCCATTAATATTTTATTTGATCTTTAGTGATATAGGACTGATAAAGAGAGTCTTGTCCAAGGTCAGGACTTGACATTAATGGAAGTTTTTTTTTTTTTTTGGATAATAGTTATATTTCAGATATTTTATATGAAAAACTGGGATGGTGATCCCTTTATTTGTTCTGCTGGATAAACAGATATCTGAGTAGGGGGCCTGGATGGCGGGTATGCTTAAGCCGCACAGCAACATCCAAGTAAGAGTTTAAAATGAGAATGTGCAATGGGGTTAATCCATGTGTCATGTGCATGATGTGGGTTTTGAAGTGCCTCTTTTAAAAGCTGCATCTGTTATTTGTATTTATTGTTGTAACAGGCCCTGACTGAGGTTGGAGTCTGTGTCTACCATGGGAGGGCACTATATGATGCAGGCGGGATCCAGAGGTGATGATCTAAGCGACCCGTACTTGGCCTCTGCTTTAAATTGTCCACTGTTAGGGACATACGCCTCCTTGCCTTTTTTTTTTTGTATATAGCCTCCATTTGCATTTCTGAGTATAAAGGCAGAATAACCCCACAGTTTCACTGAAGCCCTATGGAGAGTGTAGGGGTTTGGGTATTTGAAATCACAGAGGTGTAGGTACCGTTGTCGTCAGAATGAAAGGCCAGGTAGGCTCAGAGATAGTGAAAGTGCCTTTGTTATTTATCCTTTGTTTTTGGAAAAACACCTCTTTGGTTATGATAGTTATTTCACATTTTAAATTAATTTGTATTGGTTACTTTATTTGCAGTACAATTTTTGTACTGTACGCAATTGCCTACCTGAGGCTTGTAAGTCGTCCAGAATGGTTTGTGTTACTGGACCAGATAGATCATTGTCTGTAAGTGGGGCGTTAGCCGCTTTATGTTTTATAACATTTATAAGGCTGGGAATTGTGAACCAGGCATGATGTCATATAGACATGCTTGTGGCAAAGTATATATCATATCCGGGTCTTTAAGGGATGTTGATGAAGGTATTAATTTTATGCATCAGTTGTTCCTTTTCAGGCAAAGGAGGTGCTAAAAATACTCAAAGTATGCCCGGTATTTAGCACATGGCCCATATAATTCAGTATCAGAGTATTCGGAATACTTGGGCAAATTTTGTCCATGTAATTAAGGCTTCTAGAGTTTTTTGTCTGGGGTTGTTGACCCTCTTATTTTTGTATCTGTAAAATGAGAAACCATCAGGGGTGAGGTAGCCCTGGAAGGCTGAGCCCTGTCGTCACGAGAGGACGTTATAAAATAGGGGAGTGTGCCTCTTGAAAGTCCACGTTGGGAGCTCCATTATAATATATCTCCTCTGAGAGGTGCTCCGTTTTGTGTGGTTTGTTCACAGAATAGTATTCCTCCGTAGGTGATAAGGAAGGAGATAGTTCTAGCTCCGTTTGTGTCCTCTCTGTAGGAGGCGGAGATATAGAATGAAAGGAGTGGGTGGATCAGGTGTATGGTCAAACCCCAAGCATTATAAAATAGTATGCTTAATATTAGGTACCTGTAAGGTGGCAGGTCACTAATTTTTAGGTTGTGAGCCCATCATGATTGTTATACCTGATGGTAGGGGGTGTTACGGAGGATGAATGTATGCCTCCTAGAAGTATAATCCTGCACTCCTTTGGTTAGGTTTTTTTTTTTTGTCATATAATGAAAGTGGTATATCCATGGGGGTAAAATATGTTGGTTTGCCCCTTTTTCTCATGAGGTGTTACCCCATAACATGTGGTGGTGTCCTCATGGGTATAAGCAGAAAGAAATGACACATTATCATCAAGGTTAGGGCCCCTAGGGGCCGACGTCGAAATAATAATCTCCGTTGATGGAGAAATAGCCTCTAAAGGTATGATTTCATGATGAAAAATCTGCTCCGTTGATGGTGGAATGTGTTCCGTTGATGGAGGAGCACAAAACAGGGCTCAGTCGACGACAGAGGCACTCCCATTGACGAGAGGGTTATAAATGCAGGTTCTGTAGATGGAGAAGGCAGCCCATGGTAGAATTTATGGGTTCCGTCGACGAGGGAGGGGTAAGCCCCATCGATGAGAGAGTAATGTCCATGTGTCGCGTCAACAGGGGAGGCAGTCCCGTTGACAGTAGAGGCATTTTAAGAACCTGCGCCCGATGGGGAGTATGCCCGTCGATGAGAAAAGAGTTGTTTTGATGATGATGTACATGGATGGGGAGCATAGAGCCTATGCTCCCCGACGAAAAAGCACTCCATGTATGAGGAGGCTGGTTTTATATGTCCTGTCGACAATGAAGACTGAGTATTAGTATGATGCTCCTCAACGGAAAAGCACTCCCGTGTATGAGGAGGTTGAGCTGATGTGCCCTGTCGACGACATAAGTGAGTATGATGCTCCACAGATAGGAAAGCACCCCATATATGAGGAGGCTGTTGTATTTGCTAGGTTCAAAATGCCCATTGACAATGAAGATTGAGTGTTTTGGAGGATGACTCAATGGATATGGAGTCCTTAGTGCAAGCCCCGGAGTCTGTAACATAGTATTTTGTCTTTCATTAAAATGTTTTTTAAAGCTGTCGTAACCTTCGTTTTGGTTACAGAATTTTGTTTCTCGCATAAAGCACAGGAGTTGGTGCTGTATGTGAAGCTCAGGCTATAAAGGTTCAATTCTCGTTGATGACTGCTTACACAGAAGATTACGATAGCTGCTGTGTGAGCTGAAGCCGGCAGGAAAATGAACGAAGAGTACCAGGGACCACCCACTCTTCTAGGCAGAGCCAGGAAGTGATGTCGTGTGTGGGTAATCCCTGCTGACAGGACTGCTGGAAGAAGCTGCCATGTGATAGCGCCACCTGCTGGAACCTCCCAGAAGTAATGACCTACTGCAGGAGACCATTCTGTAGAAGATCTACTGTTACAGGTGAGTAACCTGTTTTTCTAGGGATGTGGATATGTTGTTCATCCACACTTATTGGAAGACTCCCAGCAGTTTTCTGGGAGGAGGGAGGCAAGGTGCACACCCCCTACTTTAGGAACAGAGACTGCAGAACTGAGGCTCCAAAACCAGCATCCCGGCATGACTCAAGGTTGCTGTGGTAATAAGTGATGAAAGTGTTTGCTGACTTCCACGAAGCAGCCTGACAGATTTCCTGTATAGGAATGTCCCTGGAAGCAGCCACCGATGCAGCGGTATGGTGGGTGGAATGAGCTCTTATCCTTCTGGGATGCTCCTTGCCCGCCAACTCGTAGCACAGACTAATGCAAGATGTAATCCATCTTGCGATTGTCCACTTTGCTGCAGGTCTGCCAGACGCGACTTCAGTGTAGGTGACAAACAGTTGACAAACCTCTCCCCGAATTTCTGCCATCCTTTCCTCTCCTCTCCTTATAATAGGAGAGAGCTCGTCTCAGGTCCAAAGTATGGAGCCTGTACTCTGCCTCTGAAGTGAAACTGTGGTAGTACACTGGCAGAGTCAACACCTGGTTAAGGTGAAACTCTGACACCACCTTCGGAAGGAATTTCGGGTGGGGGTGCAGGACAACCTTGTCCCTGTGGAAGACCAGGTAAGGGGAGTCCACTGAGAGTGCCTGAAGCGCCACTGTCCTTCTGGCAGATGCGATAGCCACCAGGAAGGCTGTCTTCCATGACAAGTGTGACAACTCACACTTGTGCATTGGTTCGAATGGCTTGTGCATGAGCTGTGCCAAGACCAGCAGTAGATTCCATGGAGGTGGAGGTTCACGCACCGGAGGGGATATGTGAACCAGGCCTTTGAAAAAGCACCCAATCACTGTCTCCTGCGCCGTCTGCTGACCGGCCAGCGCCCGGTAAGTAGAGATGGCTGCCAGGTGCACCCAAAGCGTCGATGACTGAAGACCCCCTTTGGAGAGTGACCAAAGGTAGTCTAGAATGTTAGCCACTGGACAGGACAAAGGGTCCAGGCCCTTACCCTGACACCAAACAGAAAACCTTTTCCATTTGAAGGCATAACACTTCCTGGTCGACTCCTTCCTGGATGCTTCCACTGCTGTGAGTACATCCTCGGAGAGACCCAAAGCCTAGAAATCTAGGCTCTTAGGAACCAGGCTGTCAGATCCAGGGATTGAAGGTCCGGGTGGAGAAGCTTCCCCTGATTGACTGAGATCAGGTCCAGGAATGCTGGAAGCTGCCTCGGGAGCCTGTTGCTAAGGAGATCTAGATACCAGAACTGGCGTGGCCAGTCTGGGGCTACCAGGATCACCTGCACCTTGTCCCTCCTCACCTTGAGGAGCACCCTGTGGATCAAGGGAAATGGAGGGAAGGTGAAGAAGAGGCCTGGGGTCCATGGCCTCGAGAAAGCATCCCCCTGCAGCAAGCCGTGCTGAGGGGGGAAGGCATGAAACAGCCTCAACTTGGTGTTTTCCCTGGAGGCAAACAGGTCCACCATTGGTTTGCCCCAGTGGGAAAACAAGCTGTAAGCTACCTCTGGCTGGAGAGACCACTCATGGGATATCTCACCTATGCGGCTGAGAGCATCTGCCAGTTGGTTTGAGGCTCCTGCCACATGGATGGCTAGGAGATCCGCATCCAGTCGACTCCAGAGTGTCCAGATATGGAGCGCTTCCGTGACCAGCAGTAGGGAGTGCGTGTTGCCCTGCTTGTTGAGGTAGTACATGATCATGGCATTGTCCATCTGGACTTGAACCATTTGACCCCGAAGCTGAGGACCGAACGCTGACAGCACCAGTCTGACCGCTCTGAGCTCCAACAGGTTGATGTGGTAACGGGACTCCTCAGGGGTCCACCAGTGGGCCCTGTTGTCCCCCATGTGGACTCCCCGGCACATGAGAGAGGTATCAGTCATGAGGATGACCGTCAGCTCGGGGCAAACAAGCGTGATCCCTTCCTGCAACCAGTCTAGGATGGTCCACCACTGGAGAGCGTCCCACATCTTCTGGGTTACAGTGATCAGCTGGTCACAATGACTTAGGCATGAAGTCCACTGGGTGACCAGCTCCCACTGAAGGGGGGCGCATATGCCACTGGGCCCAGTGGACCACAGAGGTGCAGGCCGCCATGCAATCCAGAAGGCGCAGAAAATCCCAGGCAGGGAGCAACTGCCCAACCAGTAATGACTGGGCAAAGGAGGAGAGAACCTCCGTCCTGTCTGCTGGGAGCCGGGCTCTGGCTCGGGGAGAGCCGAGCTCTGCCCCGATGAAGCACATCACCTGAGAAGGCACGAGTTCCGACTTGGCCTCATTGATCAGGAGGCCGAGTAGGCAGCAGGTCTGGAGGGCCAGGTCCCTGGACCTCTCTACCTCCTGCTGAGTGGAACCTGCTAAGAGCCAATTGTCAAGGTAGGGGTGTGTTCTGATCATCCCCCCCGGCGCGGGCTGCCACCACTGCAACGCATTTGGTGAAGACCTGTGGGGCCGATGACAGGCCGAATGGCATGGCTCGGAACCAAGTATAGGGTTTCCCTCTGCTCTGAAGTGGAGGAACTGCTGGTGGGACGGACGAATTGGGACATGAAAGAACGCGTCCTGGAGATCCAGTGAGCAGAATCACGCTGTGCTCCAGGGATGGTATGATCTGGGATAGAGCTACCATCCGGAAGGTGTGTGGCCAGAGATACTGATTCATGTTGTGCAGATCTAGAACTGGACGCCAGCCCCCCCACCCCCCAATCCACTTCGGAACCAGGAAGTACCTGGAAACGAACCCTGGGTCTGGTGGAGGACCTGCCACTCGAGCTACTGCCTCCTTGAGGATATTTGACTGAGTGTGGGCGGATACTCTCTCCTCCCATGGGGCTTGGCTTGGAGGGTACTGCTCGAATTCCAGAGGCAGACCCTGGCCGACCACTTATAAGACCCACCTGTCTGTCGTAACAGCGGACCAGGCGGAAAGAAAGTGGCAGAGCTGGCCCACCACAGGAAGGCCCAGAGCTGGCGTGATGGAAATAGGGGTGGCAACCCCTATCCCGTCACTGGGCAGGCTTAGAGGAAGAGGGTCCAGGGCCTGAACACTGACCTTCTTTATGAGCCTGGGAAGGTCTGGGCTTGGGACGGGGGCGCCAAGCCTGAGCCTGCTGCTGGGCCGCAGGGGAAGAATGCCGAAAAGGCTTCTTCTGCTGCTTCTTGGGACCAGAAGATGACCCTCAGCCGAAGTGGCATCCAAGGTGGCACTGGACCGCTCAATGCACTGAAGGTGACCGGCCACACCTGGGCAAAAGAGATCGGTACCCAGGAAAAGCATATCAGCCAGTTTGTGCTGGGTATCCACTGGGAAGGAGGAGAGCCTCAGCCAAGCCCTGCGGTGGGAGGCAACTGCGGCTGCCAACGAGCGAGCACATGGCTATCCTGTTTAGCTGATCACTGGAAACAGGGGAGGTACCCAAAGACTGGAGGACAGCAGATGTAGTCCCCTTATACAAAAGTGGGAACAAAGAGGAAGCAGGGAACTACAGACCAGTCAGCCTCACCTCGGTAGTGGGGAAGATCATGGAAGCACTACTGAAGGAGAGATTGGTGGAACATCTGGTTGTCAATGGACTACAGGACCCAAGGCAGCATGGTTTCCCAGGGGAGGTCATGTCAGACCAACCTCATTGAATTTTTGACTGGGTGACTAGGGAGGTGGATCGGGGAGGGCAGTGGACATGGCCTATCTGGACTTCAGCAAGGCCTTTGACACTGTGCCACATAGAAGACTATCACACAAACTGGGGAATATGGGTGTGGGCAGGACAGTAGTGTGGTGGGTAGGTAACTGGCTGGGTGGCAGGACACAGAGGGTGGTGGTAAATGGCTGTCACTCCACAGAGGGAAGACTGACCAGTGGGGTACCACAGGGATCAGTGCTGGGACCGGTCCTATTCAACATCTTCATCAGTGACATGGCGCAGGACCTAGAAGGCAGAATTTCACTGTTCGCTGATGACACAAAGCTCTGTAACAGAGTAGACACACCAGAGGGTGTAGACAGAATGAAAGCGACCTGCAGAAACTTGAAGAATGGTCAGGGTTTGGCAGTTGAGATTCAATGCAAAGTGCAAGATAATGCATATGGGGCATAAAACCCTGGCACAATATATCAGTTGGGGATGAGGATATAGCTTGCACCAAGCAGGAAAGGGATCTTGGGGTTATCATCTCTGATGACCTCAAGGTAGAAACAGTGTGACAAGGCAGCAGGTAAAGCAAATAGGATGCTGGGATGTATAGGCAGGGGCATTACCAGCAGGAAAAGGGAGGTCATAATTCCGCTATACAAGACACTGGTGAGGCCCCACCTGAAGTACAGTGTACAGTTCTGGAGACCATACCTACGTAAGGACATAGACAGGGTAGAGAAGGTTCAGAGGAGGGCAACAAAGATGGTGCATGGATTGCATCACAAGTCCTAAGAAGACACGTTGAAGGAACTGAACATGTACTCCCATCAGGAGAGGAGGGAGAGAGGGGATATGATAGAGACATACAAGTATCTTACAGGGAGGAACAGGGTGCAGGAAAACACTATTTTTAAGCAAAAAAGATGTTCCAGGACTAGAGAGCATGGGATGAAGTTGGAGGGAGGACGATTCAGAGGAAACATGAGAAAGAATTTCTTCACAGAACGGGTGGTGGACAAGTGGAACACCCTGCCAGAGGAAGTGGTGGGGGCTGAAACACTCACAGGATTTAAGAATGCATGGGATAGACATAAAGGAATTCTGGAGGTCAGGGGTAAGGGGCAACAGACTTCTAGGAAAACAAACTGAACTTACAAGCTCAAATGGGCAGACTGGGTGGGCCATAGGCCCTTATCTGCCGACATGGTCTATGTATCTATGTATCTATGAATCCTCAATGTCCAGGGCCATCTGGAGCTGCTGCTTAGCAACAACACGGCCTTGCTCTTGGACCTGCTTGACCGTGGTCTGCAAGTCTGAGGGAAGGTGTGGGAGGACTTTGTCCAAGGACTTCAAATTAGCATGGGAAAAGTGTGCCATGATGATGTCTGAGCTTGCCTGATGGAGGCCTAAGGAAGAGGCCGCATAGACCTTCCAGGCAGAGTGATCCAATTTCTTGGACTCTTTCTCCAGAGGTCTGTCGGTATCAGCAGAACTGCTTGTACGTCTGAATACAGAGGTTGTCACAAGGTTCTCAGCCGAAGGGTGCTCTGTGAACCCCACTGGGAACCCTACGGCACCGCATGCTTGCGTGCCATCTGGGCAGACGGAGCTGGACAGGAGGCAGGGTGCTATCAAAGTTCAAGGGTTGGGCCAACGATGGCTTTGGCCACAGGAAAGGCTTCAGTCGGGGTATCCCCTCTCTTGAGGATATCAGTGAGAGGGTACTTCATTTGTTTCCGGACAGGTTCCAGGGGCATCCCTGTGGACTCAAAGATGACGTGGAGAATGCCCTGAAAGGACAAAGGGCCTTCCTCCATCACGAAATCACAAGCCGACTCGTCATCCTGTGGATGAAAATGGAGGCCAGTGTCATCCAAATCTGAAGTATCTGGATACAGCGGTCAACCGCCCAGATCACCCTCGACTTGCCTAAGGTGGTCAGGAGTGAGAGTGACTGAAAGACGTCGGGGGGAGACCCAGTGTCCAGCCAAGCTTCCTTGGAAGGAACCCCTCCCATGGGCTGCTTAGGCGGTGGTTCCACCAGAACTGGTGGAGAGACCAGTTTAGGCCAAACCGGAAGAGGTTTTGCTGGCTCCGTGGGCAGGGGAACCGATTTTATTAGTTCCTGGGAAGTTGGATCCTGCCTGGGAGGCAAAAGCCAAGTAACGGCCGGGGTAGGAGCCTGGGGTCAGCTTATGCCCGGACAAAACCAGCTGTTGCCATGAGGTCCTCGTAGCGGAGTTTCCACCGAAGCGTCTTCTCATTAGAGGACGACTGATGGTGTTGCCTCTTTTTGGCATACTTGTGCACCTTCCTCAGCCTGTCGGTCGAGGGGGTCCGAGACCTCGATCGAGATCTGACAGACAGACTCGGTCGCTCTGGAGACGTTGATAAAACCGGAGACTTCTAAGGGTCAGGAACCACTTCCTTGGTGGGTTTCCCAGCGGCCTGGGTCTCATCGGAGAAGGAAAGGACCAGAGTCCCATTGAGGGATTCGGCAACAAAGCGTCAATCGGGTCGAGAATAATCTTAACTTGGTCGATCAAAACTGCCATGATCAAGAAGCAAAGATTGCAATCGCTAACGCAAGTAAGTTTAATTTTTAGAATAACTGAAGGTTGAGAAGCCAGGGCCTACAGAATGCGACAGCACGATGGAGGCAACCTGAATCTTCCAGCAGAAAGGAAGATTTGGCATCATGGGGCGAAGTAGAGGGTTATACCACCCAGGTGGGTGGGAGGAGCCAGCTTGAAGACTTTCCGGCAGATTTAAAGTGGAAAGGGACTCTGCCAATAAGTGTGGATGAACAACATATTCACGTCCCTAGAAAAATAAAATACTGTAAAACTATACCAAACTAACTTATAAGGGCAGCAATCTAAAATTAGTAACTAAAATGGTACTCATCGACCAAATAAAGGATTCAAAAGTAAGCTGAAGGAGAGCTCTCTGGAACGTCTTCACTAGGCAGGTGGATTAAAGAATCTGAAGCACTCAAAAGTACAGCAGTTGTTAGGGCAGCAGTTTGAAATTGGCACAAGCCAATAGGAGTTATATAATTTGCATAGCATTCCATCTCTCTCTCTCTCTCTGGACAGTTGAACACTGGAGGCTGACTGCATTAGTTTACTCATAATGAGTGATTCCTGGGGTTAGAAAACAGATTACCCACCTGTGACCGTAGTTCCAAGAGTGGTATAGGCTTGACATCCACACAATGGCAGTTCTTCCTTAAGTGCTGAATCGGTATTGCCAGAATGTCTTTAAGCAAAGATCCTCCCACCACTTGGGTGGTATATCCCTCGGCTCCGCCCTGTGATGTCAGATCTTTGCATGCTGGAAGTAGGGATCCATGTGCCACTTGCCAGGGGAGGATGGGTGGGTTGTGAACCATATACCACTCCTCAAACTACAATTACAGGTGAGTAAATGAGGGTTACTCACCCTTAACCGTAGTTTTAGGAGTGGTATATGGTGCACATCCACACTCAGGCTGTCTTTCTTTCCTTTGAAATCTAGTGGAACAGTCTTCAAGCTAAGCTCCTCCTACCCAACCCAGGTGGTATACTCTTCAGCACTGCCCCATGATGTCAGATCCGGGCACGCTCTAAGCAGGGATCTATGTGCCATGTGCTGAGGAGGTCAGGTGGGTCGTGTGAACGTGTATCATATACACTTCTGGAAAGAAGTTACGTAAGAACTTACCATAACAGTAGATCTTCGAGAGAGGCTCTTGCAGTAGGTAATTACATACAGGATTGATGCTGGCCGGCATCAGGACCCAACAGAAAAATTTCTAGCTAGCAGTCTCTGGCGGGGGACTGCCCCACGTCAGGTGACCGACGTCATATGGCATCAGTATAAAAGGGCGGTCCCCCACACCCGCCTTCCAATTCTTTCCCGCCAAAGGCCAAAAGGCAAGACGAGAGAGAGAGAGAAGCAGATACTTCCCTTCCTGGAAAAGGAGCTGAAAAAGCTTAGAGGGATGGAGGGTGGGACGGTATTACCTACTGCAAGAGCCTCTCTCGAAGAGCTACTGTTACGGTAAGTTCTTACGTAACTGTACTATCTTACTCCGAGAGGGCTCTTGCAGTAAGTAATTACATATAGGACCGAGTCCCAAGCAGTCTGGAACAAGGAGAAGCAAACGGGGGGAGGAAAGCTACTCAGAAGTAGACCCTCTGGTTGTGAAGGCCTTAGGAAAGGAGACCTTGCAAAACAGCCAGCCCAAAGCCTGCTCTACGGAGAGAGGCAATGTCCAAACTGTAATGTTTCGTAAAGGTATGGACCGAAGTCCAAGTGGCGGCTGCACAAATGTCAGCTGCTGACACGTTCTTGAAACAAGCTGCAGAGGCAGCAACCCCTCTGGTGGAGTGGCCTCTAACTTGACCTGGCAGGGTCTTGTTGTACTAGTCATAACAGAAAGTGATACAATGAGCCAACCATTTCGATAGGCATTGCCTAGAAACTGCATTGCCTTCTCTTTTATGGGCAAAAGAGACGAACAGTTGATCAGTCTTTCTGAGATCCGTCATCCTGTTGGTCTAGTATCTCAGAATTCAGTGAACATCCAAAGTATGCAGGAGGTACTCTCCTTGGTTGGAGTGCTGCGTAAAAAAGGCAGGCAACTCTATGGATTGATTCAGCGTCGATTCCGCTACCACCTTAGGGAGAAACTTAAGGTTGGTACGCAGAGCCATACGTTCCTTGTGAAAAATCAAATACGGGATTTTACACATCAGGGCCTGAAGCTCGGAAATCCGTCGATCAGAAGTAACAGCCACTAGGAAGAGAGTCTTTTAAGAAAGGAACTTTAGGTCCACTTAAGTGATCAAAGCAGAGGCTTTGTCACATTGGAGTAAGACTGAGGATGCACTGTCAGAGACCATTTTGTGCTGAGCACCCACTTGAGTTGTCCTCATGTGCAGGTGCGCTAGAGGCACTGTGAAGACAGAGGAGGCTATGGGACCTAACATTTGCTGCATGGAGTGACCCCAAACGGACTTGTTCTTCATGATGACACGAACCACCTGAGGGATGGCATTTCTTCTGTTTTCTGGGAGAAAATTGCCCTTGCCCTCATGGTGTCCAAGAGGGCTCCAATGAAGAGAAGTTGTTGAGAAGGCTGAAGCTGCGACTTCTCTAAGTTTAACAGGACTCCTATGGAGGTGAGAAACTGAGCAGCTGAGGTCACTGTGTGATCTGTGCCCTGCTTGGACAGATTGGCTAGCAAACAGTTGTCCAGATAAGGAAAAACTTGGGAGTCCAAGCTTTCGGAGGTATGCTGCCAGAACCGCAAAGCACTTTATAAAGACTCAAGGCGTTGAGGATAGCCAAAGGGCAGGACCCGGAATTGGCAATGCTGACTCACAACCACAAAACACAGAACGTTGTGGTGGCTGGGATGGACTGGATTATGCTGGTAGGCGTCCTTCATATCCAGGAAGCCAACCAGTCCTGTGGCTAGAGGAGCAGCAGCAGGGTCACTAAGGAGGTTATCCTGAACTTCTTCTGGTGTAGAAACTTGTTCAGTCTTCTGAGGTCAAGAATGGTACACATGCCCCCCCCCCCCAATGTCTTCAGAACAAGGAAATAATGGAAGTAGAAGCCTGTACTGTGCTCAGTCTCCAGCACCACTTCCACCGCCCTGTTGCTCAAGAGGCCCGCAATCTCCATGGCGAGAAGGTCCAGCATGGACTCTGAAAGGGGGGGTGCTGGTTCTTGGGTGGATAATCTGGAGGGATTTCTGACAAGTTCAGTGAGTACCCCTTCCGAATGATCCATGCAACCCACCTGTCTGTGGTGACTGATTCCCACTGATGGTAAAACTGAGTCAGATTCCCCCCCCAGGCAGCAGTAGTGAAAATTCTTTTCCCCACTGTGTCTATCTTGTGAGACTACTTATTGATGGGATGTGCTGTATCCCTTCTGAGGGAGAATGACCATGTCATTCTCAGCCAGAATGATAACCTTATTCGCTGTGGGCTGGGAAGCCAGAATAGGCCTGTTCTTAGGGTCAGTATACTTAAAATCTATCTGCCAACAGACAAGAGGGAATGAACCAGGCCTGGCTCACACTGCTTCCAAAAGTATCCTCAAAAGTAGGTGGTATTTTTGGGGGGGGGGGGGGAGAGATAAGGTTGACCGGCACAGCAGGAACGCCAAGGCACTCCAGTTGTTTCCATGGGTCAGTGGCAGAAGGGTTCCATACATATTGCGAAGCAGAGCCTGGAAAGAAAGATCCTCCTGTGGGATAGAAGAGGGATTATCCAGGCTGTAAAGAGAGTCATCGTCACCACCCTCAGAAATGAGGAGGTGGGGGTCAGACTCATCCCCTCACAAACTCCTCTCCAGAAAGAGGGTCTGTAAGAGGACTGGACCTAGAGATGCTTAGCCCAGATCTAGGAGTTGGAAAGACGGGCAACATCAGCAAAGGGGGAGCCGGTGCTGGGCCTGGCATCAGATCAGGCAGATCCGACACTGAGCTCTGCACCTGAAAATAAGGAGTCGGCACCGGCATCGCCATTAGAGGAACTAGTGCGGGGACAGCATCACCAAGGAGACTGAGTCTGGCACTGAGGTAACTCGTCACTGGGTGTGGCGCTGGGCATGGCACTTGAACAAGCCCTGAAATACCTGATCCTGGCACCGCCCACAGCGTAGGTCCAGCCGGCACACAAGTAACTGGAAAAGGTACCTAGGCTGATCCCAAGACAGTGACACTGCAAGGGGGTGCGGCCAGTGAAACCAGCGTCGGTGGCATGGTCACCGGCAAGGACTCAGAGGCCACTGTCACTGCAAAATGCTCTACCTGGCTAGAATGTCCTGACTGCATCTTCAGCAACCCTGGCTCCATGGGGCCCGGAACCAGTTCTGTGGGAAGGGGCAAACGAGCCAGACACTGTACCCATTTCTCCATAAGAGCTGCCACTCATGAAAATGCCCACTGGAGCCCCACAGGAGGACAAGGAGGTGCTCCGGGCCCGAGATCTCGAACACCCATGAACAGGAGTCGCCAGGTGATGGTGACTGTGCTGAGGAGGGCCTCCTGTTCCTGGACTCTCAAGGCTTCGCAGCAGACTACCAGAGGGTGACCTTGTGCGGTATAATTTCTTCCCCTTCCAACAGCAAGAGTAAGAACTCTAGGTCGAGCGTCACCGGGTCCACGACCGGGATAGGGCCTGCTTCCTTCTGTGTTTACAGGAGGACTGTCCTCCCTCCCAAACACAGGACCGACTGTCATCAGAACCCTCCCCTCAGAGAGGGAAGTAGACTGGATACAGACCCGCTGCTGGAACAGCATGCCTGATGAGGCTCCCACCACACCATCACAGTTCATGGTCCTCAACCGCTGATCGGTAGGGCTGAGAGAAACTGACAGAAATTGTTAAAGTTACTAAACTGACAGAAAAATAAACACTAGTTTTAAACACTAAAACTGAGAAAACTGAATGCTGCTGTTATGCAGATGTGAAGTTCTGACTCCGGGTGGGTGTGTAACGTCACTGAAGTGCACTTGACAGCGGGGAAAAAAGGAACAGAGGCAGTTGAGGGGTGGTGCTGAGGTTAAGTCATACTGCACAAGCTAGTCTCGCGGTGCTGCGCATGGGCACAGTCTACCTAGGTGCCATCCCTCCTAAAAACTTCTGGCTTCTGCAGGGTCCAAACGCCCTTTGTGCGGAACCTACTGGTGTGAATCAGTGGTGAAGATTGGTCCTGGAAGATCACTGTGTGCCGTCCCAAAGCAGTACAGGCATGACAGACACGGGTTTGTCTGCGACATCTTCTGCCAGCATGTGACACACTGTTTGATGCCAGGAGCAGGCTTCGCTTCCTAGTGTTAACTCAGGCAGTCAAGCGATGAGAGCGGAAATGAGGAATATACTCAGAAGTCACAAGTTAGAGAAATTTCACCAAGTTTGCTAATGGTGCACTTACAGGCCTTACAACATGCAGAGCTGTGAAGGAGGAGACCAAACTTCCAGCAGAAAGGAAGATCTGACATCACAGGGCAGAGCTGAGGGATATACCACCTGGTTGGTCGGAACAGCCTTGCTTAAAGATGTTCTGGTGATACAGCTCTTAAGGAAGAACTGCTAATTGCGTGGATGGATAAGTGAACCATATCCACACCCTATAATTTTACTTAAAGAAATATCAAAATAATATGAAGACACGCTCCATAACATTTAAACATATATAGAACTTAGTGTCTGTGCCATTAACATGGGTTGAAATTAAGTTTTGTATTCCCTAGTCAGCAGGGCTAGTGGGCGGGAAAATCCATTAGCCCCTCAAATCTTTCCACTGGCCCAGCTGGCATACTTACTAAAATGTTACCTTCTCCAGTATAGGCCCGCAGGGCTAATTAAAGGAAAATCTTACTAGCCCATTACAAACTCTACCTGCATTTGGCTAGTAGGCTGGTTCCAGTTTCGACCCGATTGACAGTGTGAATGCAAAGATAAGACAATATATGTACTATGTACTCCCCCATGAAACAGTGGCTTTGAATTTAAATGTTATGCATCTGAAATCGTCCCCCAAACTGTTCAGCATACTTATGTTAGTAATAATGCCTTAACCTCAGGCACAGAAGGTTTTTTTTGGGTAGTGGTTGGTGGGTGTAAAGTGATTCCTCAGTGGTGAAGAGTTGCCTTACAAGATGGTTGGGGTTTCTAAAGGGGGGGGGGGGAGGAGAGACTGCTTACAGCTGCTAGTGGAATCTGAACTCTGGGATCCTCGTTCTCGGGCATCTTTGTCGGAGGCAATCTGCCGTGTGATAATCACGTCAATGAAGTTAGCTGCACTGATGGTGGTCTTTCCTCGTGTCCTCAGTTCCTCAGCATAGCGGTTCACTGGAAGAGTACTTTTGTCTTTACCCGGATCAGCGTATGACACTGCTGGCTGGTTTGGTTGCTTGCCCCCTGGAAGTGCTGAAGAACTATAGGGGGATGGGACTGCCCTGCGCTCTGCCTCAAATCCCTTCTGTTCCATTTGCTGCTGCTGCTGCTGCTGCTGTTGTTGCTCACTGACCATGGCTGCTCTGCGTGCCATGGCCTCATCCATCCGGGACGTCTCCTGCTTGTTCTCCCTGCCAACGTCCATTTGAGGTGATGAGGCTGCAGCATCTACAAGAGCAGCTAAAGCGTCTGCAGCAGTACTGAAACGAGGTGCTGGTAGTCCCTGGGTTATAGAGGGTCCACCTTGAGGATGTTGCCTACATGCGCAACTGGGCTGGGAAAAAAAAAAAAGTAGTTAGATTGCATTTTCATACATGAAATACAGAATACAATGCCAAGCGCCTTCAGTACTCACTAGAGATTCAGACACAGTGTGCTAATCATCATGTGCAGTACAACCTCAGTGTCAAATGAGGATTTTCTGAGCACAAAGCCGGTTGTAAAATCCTGATTTTATTAAAAACAGTGGCACCCTGGGCTGGACAACAGAAAACCTCAGATCTGATAGGTGCCGGCATGGAGTATTATACCAAAGGCACTTTTGTGAATGGACTGCAATCTCAACTGTTTGTTAAAACATTTATCTCCTCCACCTACCCAGTTATCCTCCATTCACTCACTCTCTAGCCCTGCCAAATTACTGATGCTCGACTGAGAGGATGAGCTGTCTCTCCTCTGAGTTCCACTTGTGAATCGGCTTCAGGGTACACAATGTGGTGACACACACTGGAACCCCCAAAGACTGGACATTCCCAACCATGGATCCAGCACAGCGTAGCTAGGGTCCCCAGAAATCCTGGTAAACATTTTCACGTCATTTCCATGTCTAGATTTTCATGCCGTAGGTTATCATTCCTTACTAAATGTATATGCACTGGCCATTTGTTGAGACTATGTAAGGGACCACACAAATGAAGGGGTGACTGATCCTTACACACAGATCTCTTACAGTGGAAGGTGAACATTTGGGGAAAGGTGGACTCTGATGTGTTCAATTAGTGCATCTGAGGATAGATTGCAGACATTTCTGCAGCTACAACCATTAAAAGTAGTAGTACAGTCAGAATTTGCAAAAATAAATTACGTACCTACCGTAAGTCCTGATCTTTCTGTGTATCTTCACCATTCATCTCTGTTGAGCAGTGAGCTGGAGGATCAGGACCCTGCAGGAGCTTTTTCTCTTTTTTTGCAATAGGAGGAGTCGATGATGAGATGGTGCCACCCTCGAAGCCGATGTATAATGTGGCACTCGCGGGTTGGCCAGTAACCGTCGACACCTCCTCAACCCCAGTTCTGCACGCCAGAGAGAAAAACAGAGGAATAAGGAGGGTTGGGAGGTGGGCAAGGGAGCCCGAGAGTCAGCAAAAGGAAAGGACGTAAAACTAAAAGGAGGAATAAGCAGAAGAGAGGACAGGAAAGGAGGAAACCTAATGGACTGGGACAGGAGGACTCCAATCTCTGGGCGAGAAGGAAGGGGTGGAGGGTGGAGGGGTGGAAGAGAGAGAAGAAAGGAGGGAGGAACAGGAGACACTGCCCCTGAGGCATCGCCATGGACTGCTCCGGAGAAGTTATGCCACAGGTTGAACCAGATAGGCCAGAGGATGAAAAAGGCTTGGAGAGAGAAAGGCACCCATTTAGAGGAGCAGTCCAGAGGGCTAAGGATAGGTCGGTGTCTCCCCCTCCTGTGAAATGGACGGAGGCAGAAGAACCACCTTAAACATCCCTGGAGAACAACCCCAAGGGACTGAAACTCAGTTATTGGGGTCACCTGCAGAGGAGAAACTGGATGGGTAAATAATAATGCTCTCCTGAACAGGAGTGGAAACAACCAAAATGGAGGCACAAGATTTTGGAGGGGGGGACAACTGAGGGACTCACCAGAGCCCCCTCCTGCTACCAGGCACCAGAGGACACAGGAAAAAAATCCCAGGACTTGCCTGGAAGAGAGGGGGCTCTGGAGCCTCACAACAGCCAAACCCTCCCTGTCTGCCCACCCAGAGGCAAAAAAACCCTGACCTCAAGAGGGGAAGGGACAGGAGATGTTGGGAATGGACCAAGGTCCAAATGGGAGACAAACAGGGAGGAGGAGAATCACCCAGAGACTGAGGCCTGAGAGGGAAGGTGGGCGGGATTCAGTGATGAATGGTGAAGATACACTGAAAGATCAGGAATTACATAGGTACGCAATTTTCATATCTTATCTGTGTCAATCTTCACCATTCATCACTGTTGGGTGATTACCGACCACCCCGAAGGGGGCCCAGAACCTCCCTAAGGGACACAGTCCCTTTGCTTCCAGTGGGGGAGGCACCAGAGGAGGGAACCCTAGCAGGCCTGGCTAGGCCTGAGGCTAGTCTGGGTGAGGAGAGGTTCTCCTAGCAGGAGAAGGAAGGTGTCCCTGAAGCTCTCGCCTCACTCTACGGCAAAAAAGATGGGTTTCCTGGAAAGAGAGGGCGGTCACCCCAGGCCAGGGGTGACAAGCGGAAGAGATGAAGCCATGCCGTCCGCCTGATGTAGATTACTGTTCCCGCCAGCCTGAAAGCCACCTCACTGGCATCGCACGATGCCCTTGCTTGGTGCCTCGCTAGCTCCAGGCCCCGTGCAGAGAGGGCAATGGCCTGTCTGGATGCCTCTGAATCAGGCAAAGAAGCCCGGATTTGATCTAGCAGACACCACACGTGCCTGTTGTAGGCAGCATGATGGGCCCGATGAGCAGAAATACACAAAAGGAGGCACGCCGACGAGAAAGCTCTCCTCCCTCAAAAATTAAACTCAGCTGAGTCGGATTCTGGGGGTCGATCACGCCTTGGGCTTCTATGCCCAGTGGGTGTGTCCGGGAGAGTCACGCCCCATGGTGGGGGTGAGACAAGGCTCCTGGAGACCCGAGGGGTGCACAATACCTCTGGTGGAGGTCCCTCAGGGCAGGGCTGGTGCTAGGGTTGAAGGATGTCGCCAAGCCCGGTACGATGCCTCCTGAAAGGGATTAGGCCAGGCAGGAACCATCAGGTTGACCACACTAAACTCGCCTAAGAAGGCACACGCCGACCGGTAAGAACTGTGGTCACCTAGGGCAGAAACATGGAGCTCGCTGAGCAACCCCAACAGGAAGCGCCGACAGCTGGACAGATCAGCAGCTGGGGAAAGGCTGACAGAAGACTTCTCTCCCTCAGAGGGGGAAGACGAGGGATGTGACGAGCCCGGAAGAACAGGTTACTCACCTGTAACAGTAGTTCTAGGAGTGGTATATGTTGTTCATCCACAGTCTGGCATTGTCCCTTTCCCCTTTACATCTTGCCGGAAGTCTTCAAGCTGGCTCCTCCCACCCACCCGGGTGGTAAATACCTCGGCTCCGCCCCATGACACCAGATCTAGCCCGCTGGAAGCCAGGTTGTGCGCCAAAGCCAGGGAGGTCGGTAGGGATAGATGAACAACATATGCCACTCCTAGAACTACTGTTACAGGTGAGTAACCTGTTCTTTAGGAGCGTGGATATGTTGTTCATCCACACTGTCTGGCAGACTCCAAGCAGTTCTCTGGGAGGAGGGAGGCAAGGCGCACACCCCCTACTTAGGAAACAGGGATTGGAGAACAGAGGCCCCAAAACCAGCATCACGTCGTGACTCAAGGTCGATGTGGTAATGGGTAATGAAGGTGTTTGCTGACTTCCAGGTAGCAGCCCGACAGATTTCCTGGATAGGGATATCCCTGGAAGCAGCCACTGAAGCAGCAGTTATGGCGGGTAGAATAAGCTCTTATCCCCTTGGGAGGCTCCTTGCCCGCCAATTCATAACACAGACTTATGCACGATGAAATCCATCTTGCAATAGTCCGTTTAGCTGCAGGTCTGCCAGAAGCGGCTTCAGCGTAGGTGACAAATAGCTGGCGAACCTCTCCCCGAATTTCCGCCGTCCTCTCCTTATAGTAGGAGAGAGCACGCCTGAGGTCCAGAGTATGGAGCCTGTACTCTGCATCCGAGGTGTAGTTAGGGTAGTATACCGGCAGAGTCAACACCTGGTTGAGGTGAAACTCTGACACCACCTTCGGACGGAATTTCGGGTGGGGGCGCAGGACAACTTTGTCCCTGTGAAAGACCAGATAGGGGGAGTCCACCGAAAGCGCCTGGAGCTCCCCGTCCTTCTGGCTGACGTGATAGCCACCAAGAAGGCTGTCTTCCATGACAAGTGCAAAAGCGCAGCCTTGTGCATAGGTTCGAATGGCTTGCCCATGAGCTTTGCCAAAACCAGCAAAAGATCCCACGGAGGTGGAGGTTCACGCACCGGAGGGGATATGTGATCCAGGCCTTTGAAAAAGCGCCCGATCACTTTTTCCTGAGCCAACACAGGCTGACCAGCCCGCGCCCGGTAAGCCGATATGGCTGCTAGGTGCACCCTAAGGGTTGATGACCGAAGACCCCCTTTGGAGAGGGACCAAAGGTTGTCTAGAATGTTAGCCACAGAGCAGGATAAGGGGTCCAGGCTTTTGCCCTGGCACCAAATTGAAAATCTTTTCTAGTTCAGTGATATCAGGTCCATGTGTACGAGCCACTGGGGTCTGGAGGCTGAGGAGATCTGGATACCAGAACTGGCGTGGCCAATCTGGGGCTACCAGGATCACCTTCACCTTGTCCCTCCTCACCTTGAGTAACACCTTGTGGATCAAGGGAAATGGGGGAAAGGCATAAAAGAGGCCTGGGGTCCATGGCCTCGAGAAGGCATCCCCCTGCAGCGAACCCTGCTGAGGGGGGCGGGCGTGGTACAGCCTCAGCTTGGTGTTCTCCCTGGAGGCAAACAGGTCCACCAACGGTTTGCCCGAGCGAGAGAACAGGTCATAAGCTACCTCTGGATGGAGAGACCACTCGTGGGATGTCTGGCCTAAGCGGCTGAGAGCATCCACCAGTTGGTTCGCGACTCCTGCCACATGGATGGCTAGGAGATCCGCCTCCAGCCGGCTGACGACAGTCCAGATCCGGAGCGCCTCCTTGCAAAGCAGATGGGAGTGTGTGCCGCCCTGTTTGTTGAGGTAGTACATGGTCGTGGTATTGTCTGTCTGGACTTGAGCCACTTAACCCCGGAGCTGAGGAGCGAAGCTGACAAAGCCAGTCTGACTGCCCTGAGCTCCAACAGGTTGATGTGGCATCGGGACCTGGGGTCCAGAGGTCAGGCCCTGTTGTCCCCATGGGGCTCCCCAGCCCATGAGAGAGGCATTGGTCGTAAGGACGACCGTCGGCTTGGGGCGGACGAAAGGGATTCCTTCCTGCAGATGACTCGGGACGGTCCACCATCGGAGAGCGTCCCACATCTTCTGGGTGGCCGTGATCAGCTGGTTGAAGAGACCCTGACGCCGAGACCACTGGGCAGCCAGCTCCCATTGAAGGGGGCGCATGTGCAGTCTGGCCCAGCGGACCACTGAAGTGCACGCCACCATGTAACCCAGGAGACGCAGAAAGTCCCGGGCAGGGCGCGAGCGTCCAACCAGAAATGATTGGGCAAAGGAGGAGAGAACCTCCGCCCTGTCCGACGAGAGTCGAGCTCTGCCCCGATGAAGCTCATCACCTGAGAAGGAACGAGTTCCGATTTGGCCTCGTTGATCAGGAGGCCCAAGAGTGAGCAGGTTCGGAGGGTCAGGTCCCTGGACCTCTCCACCTCCTGAAGTGAGGAACCCGCCAGGAGCTAGTCGTCTAGGTAGGGGTAAATACAAACCCCCTGATGCCGTAGATGGGCTGCCACCACTGCGATGCATTTGGTGAAGACCCTTGGGGCCGATGACAGGCCGAACAGCATGGCTCTGAACTCGTACAGGGTCCCTTCGACTCTAAAGCGGAGGAACCGCTGATGGGACGGACGGATAGGGACATGGAAAAAAGCGTCCTGAAGATCCAGTGTACAGAACCACATGTTCCGCTCCAGAGATGGTATGATCTGGTTCAGAGTTACCATCCGAAAGGTGCGAGACCTGAGAAACCGATTCAGGTCGTGCAGATCTAGAATGGGGCGCCAACCCCCCGTCCGCTTGGGCACCAGGAAATACCTGGAGACAAAGCCTGGGTCTGAAGGAGGATCCTGCACTCGGGCCACCGCCTCTTTGAGAAGGAGGAGCGCAATGTCGTCCCGAAGGGCCGACTCAGATCCTTTCCTCCCGTGGGGCACGGGCTCGGCTAGGAGGGTACTGCTCGAATTCTAGGGTCAGACCCTGCCCGACCACTTCTAGAACCCACCTGTCCGAAGTGATACCGGACCAGGCGGAAAGGAAATGGTGGAGCCGGCCCCAGGGAAGGCCACCCCCGGCCCGTCACTGGGCAGGCTTAGAGGAGGAGGAGGAACCTGGACCAGCACCTCGGCCTCCTTTACGGGGCTGCTGGGGACCTTGCTTGGGCCTAGGCGCCAAGCCTGAGCCTGCTGTTGTTGCTGACCCCTGGAAGGGTGGTTGTCTGACCACAGGGAAGAATGCCAAGACTTCTTCCTGCGCTCTGCTGGTTCTTACTTGAAGAACCTTTAGCAGAGGTGGCATCTAAGGTGGCATTCGACTGTTCGATGCACTGCAGATGACCTGCCACTCCTGGCCAAGAGGTCGGGTGCCAAGGAAGGGCACATCCGCTAGCTTGTGCTGAGTATCCACGGGAAGGAGGATAACCTCAGCCAAGCTCCTGCGGGCGAGTGGATACCACGCAGCTAGTGAACGGGCACAGGAATCACCCATGTCCAGTGCAGTCTGGAGCGTTGTTTAGCAACAGCCCTGCTCTGGTCCCTGACCTGCTTGACCGTGGTCTGCATGTCAGCTGGGAGGTGAGGAAGAACTTCGCCAGCGACCCCAAAAGGGCGTGAGAGAAGTGTGCCATAATCACTGCTGAGCTTGCCTGACGAAGGCCCAAGGAAGATGCTGCATAGACCTTCCAGGCCGAGTGGTCCATAAGTTTGGACTCCTTGTCCGGAGGGCGGTCAGTATCCGCCGAGCTGCCTGTCCGCCTGAACACTGAGGCAGTCACCAAGCTTTCCGCCGAGGGGTGCTCAGTAAACCCCGCCAAGGACCCTGTGGGCATCCCATACTTGCGTGCCATGCGGGCCGACGGAGCTGGGCAAGAGGCAGGGCGCTGCCAGAGTTCCAGGGTCCAACTATGGCTTCAGCACTGGAAAGGCCTCCTAGGGGTATCCTCTTAAGAATATCCGTAAGGGGATATTCTGCCTTCTTCTGAGTAGGCTGCAAGGGCATCCCTGTGGACTCAGAGATGAGCCGAAGGATGCCCTGGAAGGAGGAAGGCCCCTCTTCCAGGCCGGACACCGATAGCTCATCGTGGGAATGAAGGCCCGTATTATCTGAATCTGAGGAGTCCAGATATAAAGGCTGTCCACCTACATCTCCCTCGATAAGCCTAGGGCGATCAGGGGTGACTGTAATCGACAGTCTGTGAGGGAGACCCGGAGACTGTCGGTCCCCCTTTGAGGGAACCTCCCCAAGGGGCAGCTTTGGTGGGAGGTTCCACCAACATTGGTGGGGATGTGATGTCGATACCGGAAGGCGTACTGGAGCCCGGAGGAACCGGAGCTGTAGGAATCGGGTGTCGGGCGGCGTCAAGAGGCAGAGGCCAAGTGATAACTGGAACCGCAGAGGAAGTCGGCTTGGCTCGTTAGCAGGAGTTGCTGCCACATGAGATCCTCGTAGTGTCGACGGATCTTCCGTCAAGCCTCTCCTCGTCCGGAGGAGGATGAGGAACAGTGGCGGCACCTCTTCGAGTGTTTGTGTCCTTTTAGGTCGAATCGACCGAAGAGGACTTACTCGATCGAGACCGACGACATGTCGGCTCTGTCGATCGGGAGAAACCGGACTCGGTGAAAACCGAGGATCTGGTTCTTGTCCCTCGATCGGGAGACCCGCGGGATGGGTCTCCTCGGCGGGGAAGGAGAGAATAGGTGTCCTCTCCAAGGAATCATTGACAAGTGTAGGTGACAACGGCTCAATGGGGTCAAGAGAAATCTCGGCCGGTTCAGCCGTCTCCTCGACCTCAGTGCCCGGTCCAGATGGGAGGTCTGAAAACTCGGCAGCCGAGGAGGCGATCTTGACCGTAGTCGAGACCTCGGACCGCTCCCAGTCCCAGGAGCGTCTTCTTCGACCCGAAGAAGAGGGTGGTTTAGGATCCTTTTCTCTTGAATGGGAGGAGTGTGAGCCCAAGGGCGCCTCACCCTTAGTAGGGAGAGACAGGCACAAATCCCGAAAGGATCCTGAAAAAGTGGAGCCCAAGTTGAGCGGCACGAAAGAGCCTCGGTTGGCCGAAGCTTGGGTGGCTTCCCTCAAAGGCCGCCATTTGCTTCGAGCTGCTTGGCGGATCCCGCAGCCGCGGAAACCGCCCACCTGGCCTCCTTAGATTTTACCGGTGGATTGCGAAGCTCCGGTCTCCCCAGCTTCAGGCGCGCCTGACGATCCTCCAAAACGGTCGGATGGAAGGAAGCGCAAATGGTACATTGCGAGGTATCATGGACCGTACCAAGGCAGTACACGCATGAGAGGTGGGGATCGGTGCGTGACATTTTCTGTCCGCAAGGACACCGGCGAAACCCAGGGGATGACTTATCATCCATGTCTGAATCCGAGTCGTAAACTCTGACGAGTTTTAAAGCAAGAACATGCGGTGAAAACCGTCAAATTGAATCCAGGGCCTCAATCACTGCAGAAAAGCACGAGGGAACCTGTATCTTCCAGCGAAAGGAAGATCTGGTGTCATGGGGCGGAGTTACGTATTAACATTCGGTGGTGGTGGAGGCTGAAGACTTCCGCAAGATTTAAAGGGGAAGGGATATCGCCAGACTAGTGGTGGATGAACAACATATCCACGCCCTAAAAATACAGGTTACTCACCTGTAACAAGAGTTCTAGGAATGGTATATGTTGTTCATGCACACTGTCTGGCAGGTTCCTTGCTGCTTTAAATCTTGCCGAAGGTCTTCAAGTTGGCTCCTCCCACCCACCCGGTGGTAAAACTCTCGCCCGCCCCATGATGCCAGATTTAGCCTGCCAGCTGGGCCAGGCCGAGCCGGGAGGTGGTCAGGGTTGTGTGGATGAACAACATATACCATTCCTAGAACTCCTGTTACAGGTGAGTAACTTGTATTCTAGGACATGGATATGTTGTTCAATCCACACTTACTGGCAGACTCTTAGCAGTTCTCTGGGAGGAGGAAGCAAGACACCCCTACTTGGGAAATAAGGACTGGAGAACAGAGGTCCCAAAACCAGCATCCCGGCGTGACTCTAGGTCGATGTGGTAGTGGGTAATGAAGGTGTGTGCTGACTTCCAGGTAGCAGCCCTGCAGATTTCCTGGATAGGGACGTCCCTGGAAGCAGCCACCGATGCAGCGGTATGGCAGATAGAATGAGCTCTTATCCCTCTGGGAGGCTCCATGCCCCCAACCTATAGCAGAGATCTATGCAGGAGGTGACCCACCTGCCTATCGTCCGCTTGACTGCAGGTCTGCCAGATGCGGCTTCAGCGTAGGTGACAAACAGCTGGCAAACCTCTCCCCGAACTTCAGCCGTCCACTCCTTATAATAAGAGAGCGCTCTTCTAGGGTCCAGAGTATGAAGCCTATATTCGGCCTCCGAGGTGTGATTGGGGTAGAACACCGGCAGAGTCAACACCTGGTTAAGGTGAAACTCTGACACCACCTTCGGAAGGAATTTCGGGTAGGGGCGCAGGATAACCTTGTCCCTGTGGAAGACCAGATAAGGAGACTCGATGGAAAGTGCCTGGAGCTCTCCCATCCTTCTGGCTGATGTAACAGTAACCAAGAAGGCGGTCTTCCACGACAGGTGGGAGATATCGCACCTGTGCATCAGTTCGAATGGCTTGCCCATTAGCTTAGCCAATACCAGCAGTAGATCCCACGGAGGTGGAGGTTCTCGCACTGGAGGGGATATGTGATCAAAGCCACCCAACCACCTTCTCCTGCACCACTGACTGCTTTCCGGCCTACGCCCGATAAGCAGAGATGGCTGTCAGGTGCACCTTAAGGGTCTTTGACCGAAGCCCTAGCTGAGAAAGGGACCACAGGTAGTCCAGAATGCTAGCCAAAGAACAGGAGGAAGGGTCCAACCCCTTATCCTGACACCAAATGGACAATCTCTTCCATTTGAAGGCACAGCATTTTCTGGTCGACTCCCTTACAGGATGCCTCAACAACATTGAGGACGTCGTCGGAAAGACCCAAGGCCTGGAACTCTAGCAGCTCAGGAACCAGGCCGACAAGTGCAGGGACTGAAGGTCCGGGTGGAGTACCTTCCCCTTGTTGACTGAGATCAGGTCTGGGCGGGCTGGAAGCCGCCTCGAGAGTCTGGAGCTGGGGCTGAGGAGATCTGGATACCAGAACTGATGGGACCAGTCTAGGGCTACCAGAATCAGCTGCGCCTTGTCCCTCTTTCACTTGAGAAGCACCTTGTGGATCAAGTGAAATGGAGGGAAGGCGTAGAAGAGGCCCGGGGTCCATGGCCTTGAGAGGGCATCCCCCTGCAGTGAGGCCTGCTGTGGGGGCCGGCATGAAACAGCCTCAGCTTCGCATTCTCCCTGGAGGCAGACAGATCCACCTGAGGGGTGCCCCAGTGGGATAACAGATCTTGTACTACCTCCGGCAGGAGAGACCACTCCGTGAGATGCAGCACCTATCTGGCTGAGGGCATCAGCCAGAGTGTTGAAGGCTTCTGCCACATGGATGGCTAGGAGATCTGCCTCTAGGTTGATCACGAGAGACCAAATGCAGAGAGCCTCCTTGCACAGAGGCAAGGAGTACATCCCGTCCTGATGGTTTAGGTAGTACATGGTCGTGGTACTGTCTGTCTGGACCTGGACCACCTGACCCCGTACAAACGGAGCGACGGCGGTGAGGGCTGGTCGGACCGCTCGAAGCTACAGCAGGTTGATGTGGCATCAAGACTCCTGAGGGGACCAGAGATGGTGAGCTCTGAGCTCCCCCAGATGGGCACCCCAACCCAGAAAGGCGGTCGTCAGAGTGACCATCGGCTTGGGGCGGACAAATGGGATACCCACCTGCAGATGAGCTGGAACGAGCCACCACTGGAGGCCGTTCCACATCTTCTGGGTCACTGCCACTGGCTGGTCCAGAGGACCGGAGCACTGTGAACATTGGCGGGCCAGCCCCCATTGCAGGGGACGCATATGTCAGCGGGTCCAACGGACCACGCTGGTGCCGGCCGCCATGAGGCCCAGAAGGTGCAGGAAGTCCTGGGCAGGGCGCAATTGCCCAACGGAGGAAAGGACCTCAGCCCTGTCCGCCGGGAGCAGTGTTCTGGCTCGAAGAGAGTCGAGCTCTGCTCCAATGAACTGAATCACCTACGATGGCACGAGTTCCAATTTGGCCTCACTGATGAGGAGGCCAATCGGACAGCAGACCTGGAGGGCCAGTTCCCTGGACCGCTCCACCTCCACCCTGGAGGGGGCTGCAATCAGCCAATCGTCCAGATAAGGGTACACCCGAACCCTTCGGCGCCGCAGGAATGCTGTCACCATTGCCATGTATTTGGTGAAGACCCTGGGAGCTGGAGAGAGGCCGCAGGGCATGGCCCGGAACTCGTAAAGGGATCCCTCTGCCCTGAAGTGGAGGAATCGCTGGTGAGACGGATGGATTGGGACGTGAAAGAACGCGTCCTGAAGGTCCAGAGAACAGAACCACATGCCTCGTTCCAAGGATGGAATAATCTGAGCCAGAGTAACCATCCTGAAGGTGCGAGACCTTAGGAACTTGTTTAGCTCGTGTAGGTCGAGAATGGGATGCCAGCCCCCCCGTCCGTTTTGGGACCAGGAAGTACCTGGACACAAACTCTGGGTCTGGAAGAGGGTCTGCAACCTCCCTGATCACCTCCTTCTGAAGGAGCAAGGCAATGTCAGCTCGACGAGCCGAGACAGAGGCTGCGGAACCCGTAGCTCCCCCCCATGGGGCGACTGCTCGATAGGGTGGGGACTGCTTGAATTCCAGAGGCAGACCCCTGCCTACCACTTCCAACACCCAGCAGTCCGTGGTGATAACAGACCAGGCGAAAGGAAGTGGCGGGAGCCGGGCTCTCAAGGGGGAACCTGAGAGGAGTGACGGGTTGGGGGCGACACCTCTCAACCCGGCTGGCTGGGCAGGCTTGAGGAAGGGTCCGAGGAGCCGCCTGGACCTTTCCCTCCCAGCTTCCTGCTGGAGGAAGTTGCAGGCTTGTCTTTGGGGTGCCAAGTGCGAGCCTGCTTGCCCTGATGCTGGTGTTGCCGGGCCGGACGTGACGCAGGGGCTGAAGGCTGAAAAGGCTTACGCTGCCGCTGGCGGCCTTTGTCCTTCTGGGCAGACATGACTGAGTCCAAGGTGGCGCTGGACTTCTCAATCCGTTGAAGATGACCCTCCACCCAGGGACCTAACAAGTCGGTACCCAGGAAGGGAATATCCGCCAGCTTCTGTGCTGGGTATCCGCCATAAAGGTGGAGATCCGCAGCCATGCTCTGCGGCGCATGGCCACTGCGGCCGCTACTGACCGGGCACACGAGTCAGTGATGTCCAAGGAAGTTTGGAGCTGCTGTTTGGCCACTGCCCTTCCCTGTTCCCGCACCTGCTTGACCATTATCTGAAGGTCAGCCGGGAGATGAGGAATCACCTCTTCCAGGATGCCCAAAAGGGCACGTGAAAAGTGTGCCATCAAGATGGCCGTGCTAGCCTGACAAAGGCCTAGGGAGGAAGCAGCATAGACTTTCCGCCCAGAGCAGTCCAATTTCTTGGACTCCTTATCAGGTGGCTTGTCCACATTCCGGGCCTTCCCGGAATGCTGGAAAATGCTGTCGGTCACTAAGCCCTCTGCAGAGGGGTGCTCCGATAAACCAGAGTGTGAACCGGTAGGAACAGCACACTTCCGAACCATCCTGGCCGAAGGTGCTGGACAAGAAGTTGGCCGCTGCCACAGCTCCAGAGCCGGGCCAACAATGGCTTCAGCCACCGGGAAGGCCTCCATAGTGGAATCCCTTCAGTCCAGTATCTCCGTGAGGGGATACTTGGCCCGTTTTGAAACGGGTTCGAGCTTCATCCCAGTGGACTCAGATGAGTCGAAGCATTCCAAGGAATGAGAATGGGCTCTCGTCCACCGACTGACCCCCAGTGGACTCCAAGTCAAGCGGCCTGGAGAACAAGGAGGACTCATCATCAGACTCAGAGGACTCTGCATACAGCTGCCGAGCGCCTGAGCCACCCTCCACCTGCCGAGGTCGATCAGGAGTGAGGGTGACTGACAACCTATGGGGCAAACCCTGACCCGATCGAGAATCCTTGGTCGGGGCCCCAGTCTTCACTTGTGGAGGCAGAGGTTCCACCACAACGGGTGGCGCAGCCGGTTTCGGCCAAACAACTGGTGCTGGCTTCGGCTCCTCGACCACTATGAGGGGTTGTTTCGGCTGCTCCGGTGGCAGTCACTTAATGGCAGGGGAAGGTGACAGAGTCTGCTTATTCCTGGACAATAAGAGCTGCTGCCACATTAAATCCTTGTAGCGCCGACGCAACTTGCGCCGAAGCCTATCCTCTGAAGAGGACGACGAGGATGAGCGGCACCGCCGCTTTCCATGGTGCCGAGACCGCCGATGTCGGGACCGGCTGGACCTGGAAGAGGTTTGAGACCCGAGACCCCGAGATTCCGGTGGGTCAGAGAGGGGCGGGGAAACCCGTCCTCCTTCGCTCAGGGACCTTAACCGGGACTTGGCACAGGAGGCATAGGTAAGTCTCGGTTTCCACCGGGGAACCGTGAAGAAGGGTTGTCAGCTTCCAGCCAACAAACCGTCAGATGGGTCAAGAAAATCTCGACCAAGGCCGACGGGGTGTCTCGCCAGCTGACCTGACGGGACATCAGGAAACCAGCTGCCTTAGCCGCAACCTTGACCGTCGAAGTGTCAACTATCCGGAAGGGGACCTCTCCCGCCCCACGAATGTCAATGGTGGGACTTACCTTTGGAGTCCTTTTTGACTGAGAGGAATGTCCGATGGCCCTTCTCCCTTGGTGGAGAGGAACTGGCAAAGCTCCTTAAAAGAAGCTGTATAGGAAGAGCCCAAGGAGAGCAGGATAAATGCCGCGACCGAGGATGATGATGATGATGATGTGGCCTGGGCCGCCTCCTCCTCGAGGCGATCATCTGCTCTAGCTGTTCTGCCGGAGCCCGCCGCACACCGCCAACAGGCCTCCTTCGACTTGACCGAGAATAACGCTTTTCAGGTCGCCCTAACAGCACGCGGCACGTCCTCCAAGACCGGCCGGTAGTGATTTGCATAACTCACAAGCCTGTGAGTCATGGCAGAGTCCAAGGCAATAAATGCACGTGGAGTGCAGATCGGTCCGGGACATCATCTGCCCAAAAGGGCACCGACGAAATCCGGGAGTCAATTTGTCCATCGCAGCTGCGAAGGAAAAAGAGGACCAAAGTCTTTTAAACTTTAGAATGAGTTTCAGTTTAACCGAAGAGTGTGGATCCAGGCCTAAAATGCAGAACGCTAAGGAGGGAACCTGAGCTTCCAAGCGGTAAGGAAGATCTGGCGCCATGGGGCGAAGCTGAGAGTTTTACCACCCGGGTGGGTGGGAGGAGCCAGCTTGAAGACCTTCCGGCAAGATTTAAAGCGGCAAGGAACCTGCCAATAAGTGTGGATTGAACAAAATATCCACATCCCTAGAAAACTTTGCTTGGAAAAGAAAAAAAAAAGGAGCCAGTCGTCTAGCTAGAAGAAGATGTAATGGCCCTGGCATCTGACAGCCACAGCCACCACTGCTAGATATTTGGTGAAGACTCGAGGAGCAGAGGAGAGGCCAAATGATAAGGCTCGGAACTGATAATGTCTCCCCTTGAACTGGAACTTCCAATGGGGAGGAAGGGAGGACCCTTATGTGCACATAGGCATCCTGCATACCCAGGGAGCAAAGTCAGTCCTCTTGGTGCACGAGGGAATGAGGCCTGGCACAGTGACCATCCTGAACTGTTTGTACTCTATGAAAAGGTTTAGGGAATGGAGCTCTAGGATGAGCCGAAGGTCCCTGGTCTTTTTTGGAACCAGGAGAAAAATGGGATTAATAGTCCCCTTCCTCTATTTATTTATTAGATCATTGGTTTACAGACCTTTGAGTCATAGACTCATTTACAAAAACACCTCGTCAAGAGAGCAGTACATAACGCTTAGATTAAAAAAGCAACCAGTGTTACAGGCATTCACTGGTGGTACACGCTTGGTAATAGGTAGATCACAGTAGTCATAATATAGGTACACGAGTACCACGTCAGGCAGCAACCAGAGATATTTTATTACATTAGTCAGTAGATGCTGCATGAGACCCCAGGTATATACAGCAGAAGTAGACAGGGCAGACCCAGCTTAGGGGTGAAGGTAAGGGGCAGGTGGGGGATTATGTGCAGTTGCAGAAGCGAGTGCTTCTCAGATGGTTTCTGAGGGAGACCTTGAAAGTACCAAGTTAGTGGAGTCATCTATATTGGCTGGGAGGGAACTGAACCAGGAGGGAGCCAGATAGATGTATCTCTCCTATCAGAGGAATGTGCAGAGGTGGATGACGGGAGGACCCTGGTGGTTTTTCTGGAGGGATCTGGGTGAACTCAAAGAGTATGTCCTCTCCTTACCAGGTCTAGAACCCAGAAGTCTGTTGCGAAGCTGCTTGATCCCTCTTGGTAGAGGGAGAAGGGACCCCCTACTGCCTCCCCCTTCGCCTCTGTCAGAGGAGGGTGGCTCAGTAGTGAGTCACTGGGTAGATCAGAGAACCGGCAGAGAGGACTGGGAGGACTTGGGGCCCTCTAGAGGTCGCGCTCCCAGAAGCTTGGGTTGTAGCTTTCCTCTTAAAACCACCTCTCTGCGTGAACTGGCCATGGGTATTTTGCCCTGAGGGCTTACGAAATGACCATTTGTGAAATGGTTTCTGTTCCCCCTTATATAACTTTCGGACGGACCAGATGGACTTCCCGGAATCTTGGAAGCGAGAGATGAGTTTCTCAGTCTCCTCCCCAAAAAGGATGGAATGCTGGAATGGAAGGTCCAGGATTCCAGACTGCAGAGCCTGGGAGAATCCTGAAACTCTAAGCCAGGCATAGTGCTGAAGGCAAACGGCAGAAGCCGTTGCGCTCGAGGGCATTTCTGCAGTGCTTTATGAAGCTCTCAAAACATGAGTGCCTACGTCCGAACCAGACTTCAACAGATCCAGAAGTTTGGTCTTTTGTGCCGACTCTGGTAAGGTTTGAGCCACTTCTAGGCCCTTCTCCCACACAGCATTCTGGTAATGGACCATATGCGTGAGGAAGTTCAGAGAACAGGTGGAGGTAGAATAAACCTTCTTGCCCACCTGATCCAAGAGTTTGGACTCAACATCGGGAGGCTGGGAGCTGAGGTGTTTAGGCTTTTTAGATATGTCATGAGCAGCAGTAATCACCACAGAGTCCACCTGAGGGTGTTCTGCCCTTGGGGCTCGATACAGCCTGTCTGATTTCTTGGGAACCGCCGGGGTGGTAGAGAGAGGCTTCCAAGTAATCCTAGAAAGGTCGTTGAAGGTATCCACAAGTGGAGGAACTACCAAAGGCTTTGACTCTTTCTGCCTCAGGTATTTTGCCAACCTCCATCGTTCCGGATCCAAGTCCTCCGTCTACCATCCGCTGGAGGACTGGATGTGCTGCATGAAGTCCATGAAGGTTGGATCATCAGAAGGCAATCCTGGAGTGTCCTTTTCGTTGGGGGACACTGACCTTTCCCATGTGAGGGAACCGTCAGACCCAGGGGAACTGGGATGCGAACCATGGCCCACAGAAGAAAAGGAAGCTGATCTTGAATAAGTGGGGGATCTGCTCTCTCATATGAAGGTCGCTTGCTGGTAGACCAATGTCGGCTGTGGGACCAGTAACGGCTGGTTGAGTGCCGAAGACGGCCTGCAGACTGGCATAGGCTATGGGACAGTCTCCTGCTGGTAGAGTGATGGTTACTACTGGACCTGGATTGTCGTCGGTGTCGACAATCCTTATATAAGGTCCAGCAATGGGTATCCGCTGGAGTGCGTGACCAAGGCTTGTGCTTTGGTTTAGGAGAGAGAGATGTCTGGGCGTGGGAGAAGACTTTTTTTCTACTCAGCTCTTGTCCCCTACTTCCTCTGGAGCCGGGTCTGGCTGCAGTGGGAGCACATCTTTTTTAACCTGACCACACCAGAACTGGAAACCTTCTGTGAGCTCCTCCTTGGTAAATTGGGGCGGCGGCAGGCCCCGTCAGAAGGCTAGGATTGTCGAGCGTATGAGCAGCTATATGTGAGGATGGAAGGTCAGGTAAGCCCCTGCGGAAGGAGTCTTCTTCTTGATCCTCAAGCGTGGAGGCCCTGCGGACCGGCAAATGGTTAGCAATGCGTTAGAAGATGTCTGTTCCTTCTCTTGCGCCATTGACGGTTTGGAGCCGTCTGGCCTGGAAACAGTCGTCGGCTTCGGTTTAGACAGTTGAACCGTTGAGGGGCGGTGAGCTGCCGCTGACTTTGAACCTGGCTCTTGCTCCCTAAGTCCAGAGGCCTTGCCCGGAGCCCTGTGAACAATCAAGGTTGGGATTTTCTTCGACAGGACCAAAGACCCAGAAAAGGAACCAGAGGTCCTGACTCCCAAGGTGGTGGGTGGCTGCAATGGTACCACCTTCACCTTCGGGGTGGAAGAGGCCAGCACAGAGATCGGGCCCTGATTACTGCTGCCCGAAGTTGGTGGCTTGGAGGGAGTGGTAGTGTCTCGCTGCCCTGTGGAATGCTGGGAGTGGCAGGAATGATCAGAAGCTCCCAACCCAGAGGAGGACTTTTCCTTATGATTGTTTAATTAATTAATTAGTATTTCGGAAAGACCTTTGAGCGTGAGCTCTTTTACAAAGGTTCCACGTCAGGGTGGACAATAAGACAATACACATATTCAGTGGTTACAGAAGCCTGATCTTTAGGCATTAAAGAGCGATTACATGACAATTAGACAAATAGGAGGAAAAAAACTGAGCAGTTGTAATTGAATACTAAGCTATTTCTAATCGGTTGTCCTAGGTAGCACACCCCCGGAAACCTCCAAATCTGTTGATAGACTATGGCAGAGTAACTGCATAGGGTTTAATGCTATCCCAGATAGCGAGAGGCTGGGTGACAGTGAAACAAGGGGGACTGGGTTTGAAACCAACTGCAGAGAGCGTGAGGTGGTGGGGGGATAGTGAAACGGGGGCTGTGATGGAGGAGCAGCTCCAGAGGGCTTTGATGAGTACGTGTGTGTGGGTGGGTGGGCTTTGGGAGGGCAGTACCAAATGCGTTTAAAGAGGACTGATAGCTTACTTAAGCCCTTGGCTAGGGCTGGAATGGAGGTAGGGTTCTCTAGGTAGCCCTGCTGGGTGTTACCTTGGGGGTAGGCCTATCTATCAAGTGGGACCTGAGAAGCAGGTGCGTTTTGAGTTAGACATTAGGTGCTGTTTGAGGCCTACTTTGAATTGAGACAGGCTGTTTGTTTGTAATTTCATTGGGAGTTCATTTATCCAGAGGGGGGCCTGATAGGAGAAAGCACGCTGCCCTAGTGAGGTTCGGCAGAATGGTAAGGACAGTACTCCATTCTTCCTCCATCTGGTGATGTGTGTTGAGAGAGAAGCCTCGAGCAGGTTTCCTATACAGGGTGGGGTTTTTCTGAGGAGTGCCTTCCTTCCCAGGAGGCAAGTTTGGTATTTGATCCTGTCTTTTAGGTTAAGCCAGTTTGTACGCTCATACAGGGTGTAAGTATGAGTGCAGTGATCTGCACACAGGGTGAGGCGGCATGCCTTACTGAGTGAAATTTGGACCCTTTTGAGCACTATATCAGTAGCAGCTCCATAGACCACCAGCCCGTAGTTTATTGTGGAGAGTATGGAGCTGGAGACTGAGATACCGAGTGCTTCCGGAGTGAGGGATTTCTTATGCCTATGGAGGACCCCGATCTTTGTGTTTACCACTTTGACAAGGGAGTCTACGTGGTGCATATAAGTGAGAGAGTCATCAATGGCGACTCCGAGGTACTTGAACAAGTGCACCTGCTCTATCTGCTCACCAGCCTTGTTGGTGATTACGAGAGGAGCATGCTTGTGTTTGTTGTAGGGGCTGGACTGTAGCAAGGCCTTGGTTTTTCTGTATCTTAGTAGCAGCTTTTGCCTACTGAACCAGTCCTCGAGTTTACTGAAAGAGTTCTGTAGTTCTGTTTGTAGGACAACATGAGAGGTGCTGCTGCTCAGCAGCACGCATCGTCTGCATACAGAATAAGTTTGGGTGTCACAGGCTGTGGGTAGGTCATTTACAAAGAGGCTGAAAAGCAGGGGCCCTAGAATTGATCCTTGAGGGACTCCTAGGAATACATCTCTGGAGCTGGATAATGTCTGCCCGATTTTGACTTGCTGGCTCCTGTGTGTTAGGTAGTCACTGAACCAATTCACAGTGTTTGCTGCCACACCCAATCTTTGGAGCTGGAGTACTAGTAGAGAGTGGTTGACGGTGTTGAAGGCTTTGGTGAGGTCAATGAAGATGGACCCCACCAATTTGCCTTCATCCAGCGCCTTGTGCGCATAGTCAGTGTATTCCAGCAGTGCCGTGGTGGTACTGTGTTTCTGCCTGAAGCCATGTTGGTTTGGGCAGAGCAGATTGTACTTATTGAGGTATTCTGTGAGTTGACTTGCCGTAATTTTTTCCAAAGCTTTGGATAGTGGGGAGAGGACAGATATTGGCCTGTAGAGTTTGACTCCAGTGCCATGTCACCATTCTTATGCACTGGAGTTACCAGGGCTTGCTTCCATACCTCTAGAAATTGAGCTAGGGCCAAGGATTTATTAAATAGCATTGTTATGGGCATAATAAGAATATCAAGGGTGAGAGATAGTAACTTCATGTCTAGCCCATCACTCCCCAATCTGGTTTTGCCTAGGACTTTCCTGACCATCGTTAGGGCCTCCTTCACCATTACCTTCTTAAAAGTAGAAGGCTGGGTGGTTAGTTGTGAGCAGGTTGGCGCAACCTTGGTCCTCCATAGGCAGAAGGTAGTCTGGAGGCAGCACGGAGGACAGGTCTGTAAAGGCCTGGTTAAAGGCATTAGCAATGGCTAGCAGATCTGAGGAGGATGAGTTATTAATGCTGACCATCTTAGGTGCTGCTTTTGATCTTTACCAAGGATGTTCTTGATGTTGTCCCAAAACCTCTTTCCATCTCCCCATGCATTGTTAAGCTGGGTCTTATGGAAACTGACTTTTGCGAGCCTGATAAGTTTGGTGCACCAATTTCTAGCCATTTTGCAGCACTGTAAGTCATGCTTTCTGCCTGAGTTTAAGGCTTTTTACTAGAGGCAGTCCCTCTCCTTTAGGAGGGAGAGGAGCTTACCATCAATCCAGCCGTTAACCTCCCCCCAAATTTTCCGTTTTGTGCATGGTGCATAGATATCACAGATGGAATTGAAGCCCTCAGTGAAAAAACTAAGGGTCTGGTCCAGCATAGGTGCCTTGTTGATGGAGTACCAGTTGTAGGCAGACAGGGCTAATTGAGGGATCCAAGTTTGCCTTTCCGCAGAACCCTGCTCTCGATGAGGCGGGGTGGGCTTTTGGCAAGTTTAGTGGTCCATATAAAGGAGACTGGGGAGTGGTCACTTAGCACGTCCGGAAGAACCCTGAGTTCGGAGAATTGAGTTGGTGAGCTAGCGAAGATCCAGTCAATGAGGGTGCTGGTACCAGCCTTGTAGTTCTGCCTGGTGGGGTGAGTTACGAGTTGCGTGGGAGGTGATCAGGTCTCTGGAGGGTGTTCCCTCCTTACATAACCAGTTAATATTAAAGTCACCGGTCAAGATGAGTTCTGAGTGAGCTAATTTCTTCCATAACAAGAGGAAGGCCTTCCTTTGCTTTCTTGAGGGGTAGGAAGGTTGTGGCGATGGTAAGGGTCTTGCCTTTTAGGCTGACTTGTATTTTTACCACTAGTAGCTCATAACCCTCCACAACTTTGGAGATGGGGAGGACGGAGCAACTCAGTGAGTTTCTGGCATATAGGAGGCAGTCGTCACCTTTCCTGCCTATTCTAGCAAGTCAAAATGCTTTATGGGGTGACCAGGAGCGCGAACGTCCCTTTGACCGGCCCCGGTCCTTTTTGCGGGATTTACGTTAGTCCGAGTCCCATTTCTTTTCTCTATGCTTCGCGGACTGGGAAGAGGACTTCTACGTTGGCGAGCATAGCATCACGGCCACCTGTTGCTCAAGAAGATGGGACTTAACAGCCTTAAGACAGCGAATTCTGGTCCTGCTTGAAAAGCCACTGCAAACTGAGCAGGCCTTGGTGTCGTCGCCCGGCACAAGACGTAGGCCTCATGGGTGTCCTTTGCTGGATCTGTGGGCACAGGCACACTTTGTCCTATTTTTTTAGATGAGGAGACATACGGTGAGGTTAACATGCAGCACAAGTCAATATAGATACGAAAAGTGGATTTTGAGAGAAAACAAGAAAAAAAGATACCAATTTCACTAGGAAACTACTAGATGTCATTCTAAAGGCGACTGAAGAGCCGATGGAAGCGGGTCCGCTGTGGGAAAAGAACTGAGGTGGGGTCGGGGACCGCCCCCTGATATACCACTGGGCAACGCTGGGGCGGAGCAGACGTCGGGGGAGGCCCCTGCTGGAGACTGCTAGCTAAAAGTTTGATGGGTCCTAGTGCCTGTGGCATAGTCCTAATTGTAATAGCCCGCTGCAAGAGCTCTCACTCGAAGCAAGATCCCCTGTTTCATTTAGGGCTTCTCTATGGCATTGTCCTGAGCTTCAGATCAGTGCAAATGCCAAAAAAAAATCACCCAAATCACAAGATACCATAAATACATTAGAAATCAAGTTGGCAGCAGTCCTCCATAACAGGCATGTGTGCACAAAATTGGATATCCTTGGCATTACTGACACAGAAGCTTGCTGCTCTCATGGTGAAAGGAAATGAGTAAAATGAAAGACGTACATCATGCGCAACTGGGCTGGGTCCAGAGGAGTTATGACACCCTTGCTGTTGGTTCCCTTGAAGATGCTGGGTCGCTGCTGTAACATATTCTCCTGGGATCTCATGGAGGGGGAAGGAGAACGGATGTAACCATGGCTTCCAGGCCTCCCAGGTTGCTCAGAACCTAGAATGAAAGATAATGGGAGCTGGGATAAGTAACATTACTTTTTTTTTTTTTTTTTTTTTTTAATACAAATTCTTTCCAGGTTCAGAATTCATAAATCCTACACACACACACACACACACACACACAGATGCATGTGCACACACACACACACTAAATATATAAATTAATAAATATACTGGAAAATAAGGATGACGTTAAACTTTTGTTTCTAAAAAATGAAAATTAGATAATCACTGTAATTCTTGATCTTCCACAATATCTTCACCATTCATTCGCACTTAAGGGTCTGTGCTGGAGGCACTAGAACCCCCAGGAGCAAAGTCTTCTGCAAACTACACTCCAGGAGACCGCCATTATTTCTGGCGCCACCCATGAGGCAGATGTAATGACGTGGCGCTCATGGGCTGGCCAGCAACTGATGTCAGCTCTCTATGTCCCCCAGTTCTGTTTGCCAGGAGAGAAACCAGTGGGGGACAGAAAAAAAGGGAGGAAATGGAAATGACGTACCTACCGTAATTCTTGATCTTCTTAGACGAAGTCTCCACCACTCATTCACATTGATGGGATCTATGCCGGAGGTGCTAGGACCCAGCAGGAGCTAACTTTTTGCAAGAGGGTCGGCGCCAGAGATGGAGCGGCGCCGCAAGCCTCAGCTCGTGTGACAATGACTATCTCGATGTTGACCCTCCATCTGGCTCAGTATCTTTTTTTCTGAGGAGGTGCAGCATAACTAACCTAGAAGAATAGCCTAACAAAAACCGGATATAAGATAGTCCGGATGACCCGTATAACAAGAGTCAACAAAGAAGTCTTCATAGCCTACAGATTGAGGGAGTGAAGACCAACAACAGAGGTGAGCTCGGGGGATGGTGAGTGGGTGTGTGAATGAGTGGTGGAGACTTCATCCAAGAAGATCAAGAATTACAGTAGGTACGTCATTTCCATATCTTCCTGGACAAAGTCTCCACCACTCATTCACACTGATGGGAGAATACCGAGCTAATAATCCCCCAAGAGGGCGGCAGGAGAGACCAAGAGCTCACAACTTAGGACAGAAGTCCGTTAAGGATGGTCCTGCCGAATGAAAGATGTCGCCTGGCATGGACATCCAGGGCATAGTGTTTGACGAATGTATGCACTGAGCTCCAGGTAGCTGCACTGCAAATGTCTGCAATGGGCACGTTGCGGATTTCCACCAGAGATGCCGCGACTGCTCTAGTACAGTGAGTGTACACTCTGCCCTTAGTTTAACCTGCGCCATGGAATAGCAGTGGCGAAGGCATGCCACCAGCCATGCTGAAATGCATCTGATAGTGACAGGCTGACCCAGCTGGGTCTCGCTGAAGGAAACAAACAGTTGTTGAGCTTTGCGAATTTGCTTTGTTCTATCCAAATAGAAATGCAGAGCTCTTTTAACATCTAAAGAATGAAGGGTATGTGCTCCATTTTGAAAGTTCACAAAGTAAGTAGGAAGGACTAAAGGTTGGTTTAGATGGAATTCTGAAACAACCTTAGGGAGAAACTTCAGATGGGTCCTAAGAACTACTTTGTCCTTATGAAACAGTATACGGAGGGTCTGTGACCAAGGCATGCATTTCAGAGACCCTGCGGGCCGAGGTAATGGCCACCAGGAAGGCCATTTTCCAAGTGAGAAATTTCAGCTCACAGGTGGCTAGAGGCTCGAAAGGCTTTCGAGTGAGCATGTCTAGTACAAAATTAATGTCCCAGGAATGTCCGTCTGGAATGCATATAGGGCACAGAGGATGGCTCTCATCTCCAGAATATTTATGTGCAGATGGGACTCTAGAGACGACCATGAGCCTTGAGTCCTGATCGTGTTGAGGTGCGCTCCCCATCCGGATCCTGAGGCACCCGTGGAGAGTGTCACTAAAGGAGGTGGCTCCATGAAGGGGACTCCTTTCGAAAGATGGTCCAGGATGAGCCACCACTGCCAGTCTTGGATGACGGCATTTGTAATCTGGACTGGATGCTGCATATGAACTTGCTTCTGATCCCAATGAGCCCGTAACATCCATTGGGTAACCTGCATATGGAGTCGGGCTAGGGGAATCGTCGCAATCGCAGCCGCCATATGTCCGAGCAGGCAAAGAACAGTCCTGGCGGGCACCGTTGTCTTCGTCACTGTGTCCTGTATGAGGGATCTAATGTGTTCTGCCCTGTCCGAAGGAAGAAATGCTCTCCCTTGAGTGGTGTCCAGAACCACTCCAATAAACTGCAGAGTCTGAGACGGGACAAGGTGCGACTTCTCTTGGTTGATGATGATGCCCAACGATTGGTACGGAAAAACAGTGGCCCTGCCTCCTGAGAGTTGCTGCCACGACTGCCATGCACTTCGTAAAACACCCGAGGTGCGGAAGACAGTCCGAACGGGAGGGCTCGGAACTGGTAGCGGCGTCTCAGAAACTCAAAGCGCAGAAACCTTTGATGCATTCGAGCGACTGGGAGATGTAGGTAAGCATCCTGCATGTCCAGCGACGCTAGCCATGCGCCTTCTTTGAGCATGGGGATGAGACCCGGTAATGTCACCATGCGGAAGCATTTGTGTAACACAAACGTGTTGAGATCACAGAGATCTAAGATCGGGCGGAAGTCCCCTGTTTTCTTTGGGACCAGGAAGGAGTGGGAATAACAACCTTTTCCTTTCTGGTCTGGTGGAACGTACCCTATGGCCGCCTTGTCCAGGAGGGCCAAGATCTCCTGCTGGATGAGCAGAGCATGCTGACCCGAGTAATGGGAGAGCAGAGGAAGTCTGGACGGTGGGTGGCCGAGGAACTCTACTGTCCTCGCTGTACCAACTGTAATACCCACCGGTCGGAGGTGATCCTCTGCCATCCCGGAAAGTAATGAGAGATGTGACCCCTGACCTTTATCCTTTGATCCAGAGGAGGGGCGAGGGCCAGGAAGGAGTCATGCTGTGGTGGCATTGGGTCCCATGGGCTGGGCTGCCTTGGGATGCTTTGAGCCCTGCCCCATGGGGAATCTGGCTTGACCTTTGCGACCAAAATTGCTCCGGGGTTGCTGACTGGAACGTGGCTGTTGCCATTGTTGCCTGCCGCGAAAGCGGTTCTAGATCCTGCGAAAGGAACCAGATTTGGGCCTGTACAGTCCGAACTACCTTCCCGTCATCCTGTAGCTTGGTGATGATCTTGTCTGATTTCTCACCGAACAGGACAGCTCCGTTATAAGGGACATCCAGGATATTCTTCTGAACGTCCAGGGTGAAACCAGAGACTCTCAACCAAGAGTGTCTCCGAAGACAAACACCTGTAGCTGCTCCCTTGGTGGCCCCGAGGCTGGGTACTCAAGTGTTGCGGTCGCTGAGACCAATCATGAGACGCAGTAATGACCAGTGAGTCTGCCTGGGGTTGCTGCGCTAGATACAGGTCCTCCATAGGAGCTCTGTAGAGGCAGTCAGCCTTCTTAGGAACAGCCGGTGTTGAGTGCGGATGCCTCCAAGCCGCTTTGGTGACGTCCGTGAAGGTGTCTACTAGAGATGGGACCACCACAGGCTTTGGGTCCTTTTGCCTAAGGTAACAGGCGAGGCGTTGTCTCTCGGGGTCCAAGTCTTCAGTCTCCCATTTCATATTCTCCTGGATGTGCCTCATGATTTTGGAGAAAGAGGGATCATCTGGTGGTGACCTTGCCTGGTCTCATGGGTCTGGTGATGGGGGACTATAGGGGGATGGAGACCTGGAGGTTATCGGACGTATCCGGTCTGGAGTCATCCCCCGGTGGGTGTCGTCTGTCCCTGGGTCGTTTAGGGCTCAGAGACCCAGAGGGAGAGCGTGATGGGCATCTTTTTCTCTCTCTCTAGATCTGCCCCTAGGAGGTGGAGTTGGATCCTTAGGGGTCGGGGGTCTTGAGCCTTCACCCTCCCGAAGAGGGGGTGGAGGTGGAAGAGGCTTACTGGGGACCACGTCCTTTCTGATGGTCTCCCACCAGAAGATGAACAATTCCTTCACCTACTGAATGTTCATTACCGACAACGGGCCCGGCGTCAGTGTGGGTCTGTCGCCAGGGTCGGGTCCTGGGGAACCACCGGATCCGTCGATGGCTCCCCAAGCGAGCTGGCGTCCTCCATGCCGCCCGTCTGGTCGTCCGGTAGCCTCCTCTCCTGAAGACCCCTGACGTCTGGTGTCACCTGGCGTCAGTACAACTGCTGTCGGGTCAAGTCCATTTTTCGTGTGTCGGGTCAGGCACCTTTTTATTCTGTGACGTCTGCTTAAGAGGCGTCAGATCCTCGGTCTTCCTTTCCGGGGCCTTGGGAGGCTGGGAGACGGACCTGAGGTCAGTGTCCCGGCGTCGGCCTGATGCCTCGCTAGATTTTGAGGAAGACTTCTTATGTTTTTCTGAAGAGTCAGGCCTGGAAGAAGAGTCGGGCGTCCAGTGGGTCTTAAGCGGGTGCAAGGGGGCTGAAGAGCCCCCGAAGACCTTACCTTAACTGGGGGAGGTTGGGAGCGGGCCCAGGAAGGAGAACAGTCTGACTGCGTAGAGCTGGAGCTGGCCCTGGATTCAGAGGCCCTGCTGGGGGATCCCGACTTACCAGAGTCCCGGTGCTTGTCCCGGTGCTTCACGGTTTTATGGGAATAATCCCCTTTGGAGGAAGGTCTTTTTTCCACTTTGCGAAGTTTCTCTTCAAGAAGGAACCCCTGAAGGGCCTTTTGGTGGCGGATCCTGGTCCTGCTATTAAATTGCTGGCAGATGGAGCAGGCCTGGATGTCGTGTTGCGGGCCCAGGCACCTCACATAAGCCGAATGATGGTCGGCGAAGGGGATCTGCTTGTCGCAGGCGCATTTTTAGGGGTGTCCTTCGAGAGAAGGAGTTGGAGAAGTAGACATGGATTTGTTTTGGAAAGATTTTGCGTGTCGTATCATTGATGCAGGTGTCTGTGAGGTCAATGCTGGCAAGTCGACAGCAGGAAAAGAACTGGGGATGCTGGGGGACCGCCCCTTTTATGTAATGCCTGACGTCGGGGAGAGGCAGACGTCGGGGGCAGTCCCCCTCTGGATACCGCTAGCTAGAATTTTTCCGCGGGGTCCTGGCACCTGCCGGCTTCAGTCCTAATGGTGTAACCTGCTGCAAGAGCTGTTTCTTGAAGTAAGATCCAGCAACTCTGAAAGAAGTGGAGACCGTCCCTGACCCCAACAACTGACCATCTACGAACAGACGGATCAGAGGGCAACCTTGAGTGAAGCTGTCTCTTCTTCAACCAGTGGGCCGAAGAAGAACGCAAGGCCAAACGGTGCCGTGAATGGGACTATTTCTTTTCATACTTTGGGGGACCACCCATCTCCCCCCCCTTCCCAAGCATTGAACTGTCCTTTATCAGACCCCCACCCAGAGAGGGCGGCGGCCAAGACCCAGCCTGGCTGACTGAACAACTCTCATACAAAGTCTCCCTACTGTCACCTGCCCCACTCATGATCGACTCTTGTCAATGGAGGGCTGAAGACTTCTTTCTTGTACAAGTACTTTTATTAAAACGTAATTGGTACTTTTTGTGATAAAACACAAAATAATAAAACTAAAAACTAAGCTGCTAGTTTGAAGTTTGACTCCCGGAGGGCGAGCGATGTTGTGACTGAAGTGCACTTGACGGCGGGGGAAAAAGGAATTGAGGCGCTTGGAAGGTCGACGCCAAGATAGTCTATACTGCGCAAGCCAGGCTCGCGGTGCCGCTCCCTTGCGGCACCGGCCCTCCTGAAAACGTTTGGCTCCCGCTGGGTCCTAGCACCTCTGGCATACTCCCATTAGTGTGAATGAGTGGTGGAAACTTTATGTCCAGGAAGATCTGCTGGTACCAGGTGTACTCAGCGCCAGAGGAGAGATGGACTGCGGTATCCCCACTTCCTCAGTTTACGAGCACAGGACAAATGACTCTAGACTCCTTTATAATACACATAGGTCCTCCTCGTCGGGTCAGGTGGCTTTCAGCTACTGCATGCCATTCCTCCGCACATTCTACACTCTGCACTCGCACGGCACCAAAATAGTCTACTATCAGCACATTTCTCCACTACCTGCTCATGTGCTTAACACATTCTCGGCCCTATGACAGCTCCTCCCCCGGCTTACCCAGCTCCACTGCAGAACATCCCATACTCCATATTCCCCGTGCCTCCTTTCCCTGCTGGTCCCACAGTCAGGGTTGCATTGCTTGCACAACTGCACCCCATATCATTACCTTAGCAGGCTCTGCCTTCAGCTGTCATAACTCTCATTGAAAACACACTTGCACCCTGTACTGCATTATACCCTCAATTGTGTTGTAACCTTGCGGTTATATTGCCTGCACCTATCATCTCTTATTGTTCTACTGTTATATTGTTAGCCACAAATTGTTCATTGTATTGTCCCCAGGACGCATCTGGAATCTAGCGGTACTCTGCTCAGTATGCCTTCCTGGTAAAACTCTTAAATAAATAAATAAATAATTTTACTCGGAGGAAGACGTGGGAAAAGAAGAGCTGGAGTCAGGAAGCGGCGGTACATGGAGTTCAGGGCAGAAGATGGCCTGGTCAGCTCCAAGGTGGTACTGAGAAAATACACCAGCCATCATCCTGAACTGATCCCAGGCTGTAGTCCTAAACAGGACTGAAAATGCCTGGGAGAAGAGGAGGAGGGAGTGGGGTCATCATAGATCAGGCCAGATCCTTTATCAGTGCTGCAACAATGCTCAGGGGACCTCTCCTTGGTGGGAAGGCCTGGCAAACTCTCCTGTCAACGAGCAATCAACAACAGTGGACTGATTGAGATGGTGCCTATGGGAGGAATCTCCCAAGTGGTGAGAGCAGAGCCATGTGTGTCCCACAGGGTGGCCCCAATCCTCAACAGTGACATAGGCAGTTGGTTCCAGGCAGAAAGAGGGGCCCCAGCCAGCACTGCAACTCCTACTAGAGCTACTATCTAATCTAAGCAGGGAATGAGCCGCAGGCCTAGACTCCAAGATTCTCCCCTCACCAGAGCCAGCCCTGCCTCTTGGACTGGGCCAAGCTCTAGGTTGGAGCTTCCAGAGGAGAAAGTGTCAAAGTTGGCACCAGCTCTGTCCCTGGCACCACAAATGGCACCAGGAAACACAGTCAGCTCTGGGAGTGGCACCAGAACCCGAACTAGCCAGTGAACGCCGCCAGAAGGGACTCTGACATCCACCATACTCAGAAATTCTCGGCACCAATCTAGGCCCAGAACCAGACACAGGGAGGCCCCTCTCCTCACCAGCCTCTTGTACAGGTCTGAGGTAATCACCAAGCTCCTCCCCAGGTCATCTGACCGCTCAGGAAAAGGAATAACCACCACCTTGAGAGCCCGAGAAGGACCCGATCCAGAGGCTTTCACTGTCCCAGCACCGTAAATGGTACAAGGGGGCCTGGTTTTGCGATTTGCACCACCCCAGTCACCGGTGCTAGTCTCTGTACCAGGAGTCAAGGCAGTGTCAGGCCACAAAACATACGGTTACATAAGAATTTACTGTAACAGTAGATCTTCGAGAAGAGCTCTTGCAGCAGGCTATTACAATTAGGACTATGCCGCAGTCACTAGGACCCATTGGAAACCTTTAGCTAGCAGTACCCATCAGGGGGCCGCCCCGATGTCAGCCAATAGTATATCAGGGGGCGGTCCCCAGCCCCACCTCTGTTCACTCGCCAGAGACCCGTGAATAAGGCCCAGCAGGCGGACCAGGCGGAAGCCTGCCGTAACAAAGGATGCAACGCAGCTCATCATGGGGAAGGAGGGTGGGAAAGCAGTGCCTGCTGCAAGAGCTACTCTCGAAGATCTACTGTTACAGTAAGTTCTTGCGTAACTGTACTATCTTACTTCGAGTGGGAGCTCTTGCAGCAGGCTATTACAATTAGGACTGAATCCTAAGCAGTCCTGCAAAAAGGAACAAAGAACCGGGGAGGCAGCTGAAAGCACCAGTGCTAACAGGTTACTTTAAGAAAGGAGGCCCTGAAGGACCACTAGGCCAAAACCAACCCTTCGCCTAGAAGCAATGTCCAGACTGTAAAGCTTAATGGCTTAATGAAGGTATGCACTGAGCTCCAGGTAGCCACTGCACGGATGTCTCCAATGGAGACATTTCACAAGGATGCAAATGAAGTAGCCACTCCCTTGGTAGATGACCTCTAACCGAGCCCGGTAGGGTCCTGTTACATTTGTTGTAACAGTAAACAATACAGTTAACCAGCCATCTTGACAGTTTGCTTCGACACCGGATTGCCTTGGCATCAAGGCGCAAAGGCCACAAACAGCTGTTCCATCTTGCAGTGTGGAGCAGTGTGTTTTAGGTAGTACCTCAATGCCCTTTGGACATCCACAGTATGCAGGAGAGTTTCCCCCCTATTTGAACGGTCAGGGAAATACACCAGAAGGATGACATCCTGATTCAATGTCAATTCTGAAACCACTTTTGGTAAAAACTTAGGATTTGTTCTCAGGGACACCCTGTCTCTATGAAAAATTAAATGAGACTCCTTACACATCAGGGCCTGAAGCTCGGAAACTCTCTGAGCAGAAGTAACTGCAACCAGAAATGACACTTTCTAAGAAAGAAAGTGAATCTCGCAATCCATAGCAGGCTCAAAAGGAGGTAGGGTGAGCTTCTCCAGCATAAACAGGAGATCCCAGAGTGGTATTGGATGTCGGATGTGAGGCTTGATATGTAAGATGCCCCCCAAAAAGGTATGAGACCTGTCCAGTTGGGCAAGTGTATTTCCCTCCAACGGTACATGGTATGCAGAGTTTGCTGATAAATGTACCTTAATAGAGGAGTAGCTCAAGGTGGCTTAAAAAGGAGAGGAGATACTGAAGAACTAAGTTCACTGGACAGGTAAGGGGTCTAAGTGACGGGGTGAAGTCCAAATGCAGAAACGCTTCCATTTCATGGCATAAGTGGATCTAGTTGAGAGTTTTCTCGCAGACACAAGAATGTCCTCCACCTTCTGGGAGACGCCAAACCTGGATTTGACTATGTCTGCAGAAGCCAGGCAAGAAGATGCAGGGATCTGAGGTCCGGGTTGCCCAATGTTCCCTGGTCCTGAGATAGTAAGTGCGAGCTCAGCGGCAGCTGAATTGGAGGTTCAACTGCCAGCTGCTGAAATAGTAGGAACCAAATCTGCTGAGGCCAGAATGGGGCGATGAGGATCGTATCTGCTCCTTCGGCCTGGAGTTTCAGGAGAACCCTCTGAATTATCAGGAAGAGAGGGAAGGCGTACAGAAACCTCCTTGTCCAGCAAAGGGACAACGCGCCTGGCCAGAAAACACCAGTCGCAGGCTCTTGCGTGCAGAAACTGGGCAGTTTGGCGTTGAGTGGAGACGCAAAGAGGTCCAACTCTGGGCAGCCCCACCTGTCAAACAGTTGATCTGCTATTGACTGGAGGAGCTCCCACTCGTGCACCTTGGACCGTGACCGGCTTAGGCTGTCAGCCAAGATGTTTTGGATGCATGGAACATGAACAGCAGTGAGATCTAGGCGATGTTCCAGTGCCCAATACCAGACTCTCATCACCTCCCTGCTAGTGGGTAGGAGTGCGTGCCCCCTTGCTTGTTGATGTAGAACACTACTGATGTGTTCTTCATCTGGATGAGAAGAGATCCTGTTGAAAGGTCTGTTTCAAACTCCCACAAGGGGTTCAAGAATGCTTGCATCTCTAGAATGTTGATATGGAGCTGTTGCACGTCTGGAGACCATGTCCTCTGGGTCTGACTGTCTCTCAGATGAGCGCCCCAGCTGAGACAGGAGGCATCTGTGGTTAGGACCCGTCTCGAGGGCTCCTGACAAAAAAGGGACCCCTCGTTCCAGGTTGGAGGGGTCCAACCACCAAGAGAGTCCTTCTCACCGGGTCGGAGATCCTGACCAGCCGGTCCAGATCGTCTGACCTGTGATCCCACTGTACCCTGAGCATCCATTGTGGGACCCTTATGTGGAGGCCAGCCAAGAATGGCCGCCGCCATGTGCCCCAGAAGTCTGAGGAAAGTCCTGGCTGGGACCTGTGGGGTCATAGACACTGATCGGGCTGCTGTCCATAGGTGATCCCCCCTGTCCTGCAGTAGGAAGGCCATGCCCTGAACTGTGTAGAGGACCGCTCCTATAAAGAGAAGTCGTTAACTGGGCTCTGGGGAAGACTTTGGAAGATTCAGGGTGATCCCCAGCTCTCGGAAGAGAATAAAGGTGTGTTTGAGAGTGCACAAGTAGTTACTAAGAGCTTACTGTAACAGTAGTTCTTCAAGAAGTTCCAGCTCTTGCAGCAGGTTACACCATTAGGACTGAAGCCAGCAGGCTCCAGGACCCCACGGAAATTTTCTAGCTAGCAGTATTCAGCTGGGACCACCCCCGACGTCGGTCCCACACCTGACATCAGGCATAGTACATAAGAGGGCAGTCCCCCCGAATCCCCAGTTCTCCCGCCGGAGACTCCCGGCCGCTGGATGACATCAGAAGAGGAGACTGAGGATCCGCCATCAAATGGCAGTCAGAGAGATGCTGAGACACCTAATCCTAGGAGAAGGATGTTGGAACTAGAATCTACCACCAGCGGGGATGGTGGGAGGGAAAGTACCTGCTTCAAGAGCTGTTCTCGAAGATCTACTGTTACGGTAAGTTCTTACTGTATGTAACTATACTATCTTACTTCGAGAAACAGCTCTTGCAACAGGTTACACCATTAGGACTGATTTCCAAGCAATAATGGAAATCCCACACCACTGGGAGGAGGGAAGGTAGAAATCCTTAATGAAACCAAAGCCTAGGACAGAAGTCCTTGAAGGACTGCTAGACCAAAACCTGCTCTTCGCCTCGATGCAATATCCAGGCTATAATGCCTGATGAAAGTGTGCACGGAGCTCCAAGTAGCTGCAGCACAGATGGCCGAGGTGGACACACTCTTAAGGGCCGCAAAGGAGGTAGCCACCCCCCCTTGTGGAATGACCCTTAACCGCGTCCGGTAAGGGTTTGTTGCGCTTCTGGTAACAGAACTTGATACACTGAATGAGCTACCTGGACAGCGACTCTTTGGAAACAGGAGTTCCCATCATCCTGTGGGCAAAGGAGACAAAAAGCTGGTCTGATTTTCGGTGATGTTTGGTTCTGGTCAGGTAGTATCGGAGACACCTATGCACATCTAGGGTGTGCAACAGGGCCTCTCCTCGATTCGAATAGTTGGCAATGTACACTGGTAGATCGATGTCCTGATTAAGGGTAAGAGCTGAGACCACCTTGGGCAGAAATTTGGGATTAGTCCGTAGGGATACCCTTTCTTGGTGAAAACCAAATAAGGCTCTTTGCACATGAGTGCATGGAGGAGCTCAGAAATTCTTCTGGCCGAGGTAACGGCAACTAAAAACAACGTCTTCCAAGTGAGAAGACGTAGCTTGCAATCCGCGGCTGGTTCAAAGGGTGGCAGCGTAAGCTGCTCCAGGACAAAGGGTAGATCCCATGCCGGAATTGGATCCTTAATTGGAAGTCTAAGGTGGAGAATACCTCTCAGGAAGGCTTGTGCCGTGTCCAACTAAGATATGGTACGCTGGCCTATAGGACAATGATAGGCTGAGATGGCACAGAGGTGTACTTTGACCGAGGAGTAGGCCAAGCCTGTCCGAAAAAGAGACAGGAGGTAGTCCAAGACCGACTTTTCTGGACAGTCTAGAGGCGAAAACCCCTGCGCTTGAGCCCACAGGCAAAATCTGCACCATTTCATGGCGTAAGTAGCATGAGTGGCCGGTTTTCTGGAGGCCACCAGAACGTCAGCTACCTCTTGCGAGACCCTGCGTCGCAAAATGACTATGTCTCTAGGAGCCAAGCGTGCAGGCTCAGTGAACGAAGGTCCTCCTCCTGAGACAACAAGTGAGAGCTGATTGGTAGAGGCACCGGACGTTCCCGGGATAGCTGATGTAGTAGAGGGAACCAGATCTGCCTGGGCCAGAATGGCGCAATAAGTATCAGCGTCGCTTGCTCTCTGCGAAGTTTCAGAAGAACCCTCTGGATCAACGGGGAGAGGCAGAGGAATCTGCCAACCCAGGAGAGGGACAACGCTGCCTCGCCAGAAAACACCAGGCCCTGGATCTAGCGAGCAAAAATTGGGCAGTTTTGCGTTGGATGGGGACGAGAAAAGGTTTAACTCTGGTGTACCCCATCTGTGAAAGATCCTCTACTACCTCCTGGAGTAGTTCCCACTCTTGGACTCTGGCCTGAGCGTGGCTCAGGCCGTCTGCAATGCCGTTGTCCACTCCTGGGAGATGAACAGCAATGAGGCTTGCACCGTGTTGCAAAACCCAATCCCACACCCTCATGGCCTCACTGCAAGGTAGGTAGGAATGGGTGCCTCCTTGTTTGTTGAGGAAATACATCACCGCGGAATTGTCTGTCTGTAACAGAAGAGTACCTGGTGGAATCTCTGACTGGAAGGCCTGCAAGGCATAAAGAACTGCTCTCATTTTCAGGATATTTATGTGGAGATGAGTCTCTTGGGCTGTCCACAGGCCCCGAGACCGGACACCGTCAAGGAGCTGCCCTGAGGTGTCTGTGGAGAATGTCACAATCGGAGACAGCGCAATGAAGTGAACCCCCGCCAAAAGATTCTTCGGATCTAGCCACCATTGCTAATCCTGGATTATGGCCTCGTGATCCGGATTGGGAGCTGCAGATGGTCTTGCTTTTGATCCCATTGGACCCGTAACATCCACTGGGTAACCCCCATGTGGAGACGAGCAAGCGGGACTGTTGCAATGGACCAATCTGGCAGGAACGGTCTTCTTCGCCAAAATGTCCCTGATGAGGGATCTGATGTGTTCCGCTCTGTCCTGGGGAAGAAAAGCCTTCCCCTGGACGGTGTCCAGAACTGCGCCTATGAACTGCAGAGTCTGTGACGGAACCAGGCGTGACTTCTCTTGATTGATCATGATGCCCAGCATCTCAAACAGAGACTGAGTGTAATGAATGGCAAACATCAAGGCCTTCCGAGAGGGCATCATAAGAAGCCAGTTGTCCAGGTAGGGGAACACATAGTGGCCTTGTCTCCTCAGAGTTGCCGCTATGACCACCATATACTTCGTGAATACCCGAGGTGCCGATGACGGTCTGAAGGGGAGGGCTCGGAACTGATGATGGTGGCCCTGAAACTCAAAATGCAGAAACTTCCTGTGCGCTTGAGCAATGGGTATATGCAGGTAAACGTCCTGCATGTCCAAGGCGCTAGAAAGGCGCCCTGCTTGAGCATGGGAATCAGACCTGTGAGGGTCACCATGCGGAAGCGTTTGTACAGGACCGACCTCGTTGAGGTCACTGAGGTCCAGTATCGGACGGAGGTTCCCTGTTTTCTTGGGAATCAAAAAGAAGTGAGAATAATACCCTGCATTCCTCTGGTTCTGTGGTACATGCTCTATCGCTTCTTTTCCCAGAAGCGCGAGCACCTCCTGTTGTATGAGCAGGGCGTGCTCACCCGAGTAACGGGAAAGCAGGGGAGGTCTTACCGGTGGGTGGTCGAGAAATTCTATGAAGTGACCTTTCTTGACCAACTGGAGAACCCACTGGTCGGTGGTAATCGACTGTCACCCTAAAAAGTGGCGAGCGATGCGACCCCCGACCTTTTGTGCCTGTTGATCCAGAGGAGGGGCCGGGGCCAGGAAGGAGTGATGCTGTGGCAGCACTGGTCCCTGCAGGCTAGGCCGGTTTAGTGTAGCGTTGGGCTCTGCCTGGGGATGACTCAGCCTGGGCTTTTCGCTGAAAGGTGCCCCTTTGTTGCTGGCCGGAACGTGGCTGCTGCCTTTGTTGCTGGCTGCAAAACGGCTCTGGTTCCTATGAAAGGAACCAGGCCTGGAACTGTACATGGCCTGTACAGACCTGACTGCCTTCCCAGCATCCTGGAGCTTAGTGATCACCTTCTCCGAGGGTTCACCAAAGAGAACTTTGCCGTTGTAGGGGATGTCAAGAATGTTCTTCTGTACATCTGGGGTGAAGCCGGAGACACGGAGCTCCTAGTGAAAGCAGATTTAACACCTCCTTTTCCACTAACAATGTCTCTGGGGGGAGGAAGTTTGAAAAACTCTTGCCCTCATTCTTGGTCTGAATTTGAAACTGAGTGCAAGGCCCTGACCCACTACCTCCAGGACCCACCGATCTGTAGTGATGGATTGCCATTCCTGGAGATAGTGAGTCAGCCTGACCCCTACTGGTCCTGAGGAAGTGACCCGAGCAGATCCCTCAGGGTGTCTGCTTAGTCTGAGGTGTTGACTGGATGCTGGGGCTAGTACCTCTCCTGCCCCTGCCTCTGAAATAACCTCTCTGCTGTTGACAGTGTGGATATGCCTAAGGCTGGAAGAATGACCTGTAAGGTTTACCCCTACGACCCCTAGCATGCTGCTTTTGTGGGGTTAAAGCCTTCTCCTTAGCAGCAGCACTTTGATATGCTGTTTTGCATGCATCCATTTTCCTCATGTAAGCATCAGTCTGCTGTCCAAACAGAGACAAAGGCTCACATGGGAAGTCCATGGCCTTGGACTGAGTGTCTTGGGTCAGATTGGTAGTCCTGAGCCAAGCAAATCTTCTCAATGACAATGAAAAAGCCATCTGTCTGGCTGCAGTATCACTGCTATCTATAGCCATTCTGAACTGGACTTTGGAAGCCTCTATCTCTCTCTTGGCAGCTTCCGCCAGGTCTGTTGCCATTTGTGTTGGCACTGACTTTGTAATCTGTAGGACAGTGTCCCACAGTGTTCTTTGGAATCTAGCAACATAGACCATGTATGAAACCTGCCTATTTGCCAGGGAGGAACACAAATATATATATTTTGCAACAGAATCCAGCTTTCTGGAATCCGTGTCAGGAGGATGGGATGCCAGGGGAATACCTGCTTTATCACAGGCTGCAACCTATACCACACCCTCATGGCTAGGGTGGCCAAACAGAAACTCGGCCCCACCCTTAGCCACCCAATATTTCTTGCCCACCTTCCTATCAACTGGTGGAATGGAAGTTGGGGTATGCAGGATTTTCATCACCTGCTTTTTCAGGGACTTACGGATGGGGAGCAAAACCCTTTTTGGAGCCTGTACATCCATCATGTCCCTATAGTCCTGTTCCTCCTCCTCCTGATCAATTGATTCCTGTGTGGGGAGATCCAAAGACAAAGCCACCTGTTTCACAAATTTAAAATGAGAGGTAAAGTCCTCGGTTCCCTTGTCAGGGGAATCAGGATTGAGGATCCGGTGAAATGTCTGGGTCAATGGGTTCACCGTAGTCCTCCTCCTCAAAATTGTCAGCACCATCATGCAGATAAGGACCGCTTGGCCCACCCAGTCTGCCCATTTCCCTACCTACTGGATAAGCTGCAGATCCTAGTTATCCAGCAGCCCACTTCTTCCTACCCCCACCCCACAGAATTGCCTTATGACTGTCCCATGCATGCTTGAATTCCACCACTGTTTTTGACTCCACAACCACCTCCGCAAGGCCGTTCCATGCATCCACAACCCTCTTTGTGAAAAAATACTTCCTTAAATTACCTCTGAGTTGCCCCTCCTCTATCTTCAAATTGTGCCCCCTTGTTCTTGCACACTTCTTTTTTTGAAAGATGCTACCCTCTTCAACTTTGTTAATTCCCTTGAGGTACTTGAATGTTTCTATCATGTCCCCCTCTCCCTCTTTTCCTCAAGGCTATACATATTAAGCTCCTTAAGTCTCTCTTCATATGTCTTACTGTGCAGACCCTGCACCATTTTAGTTGCCCTCCTCTGGACAGCTTCCATCCTGTTTATGTCTTTGAGGAGATTGGGTCTCCAGAACTGCACGCAGTACTCCAGATGGGGTCTCACTAGCTGTCTGTACAGAAGGATAACAACTTCCTGTTTTCTACTGGTGATGCCTCTTCCTATGCATCCCAGTATCCCCCCAGCCCTCCTTGCTACCCTCTCACATTACTTGCCCACCTTTAGGTCATCTGATATGACTACCCCCAGGTCCCTTTCCATTTTTGTTGTTGTTAGTATCTCAACCCCCATTGTGTACTCTTCCCCTGGGTTTTTGTTTCCCAGGTGCATTACCTTGCACTTCTTAGCGCTGAATCTAAGCTGCCATACATTTGACCATTCCTCTAACCTTGCCAAGTCCCTTGTCATGCTTTCCACCCCACCTTGTGCAACAACTCTGTTGCAGATCTTTGTGTCATCTGCAAAGAGACATACTTTTTCTTCCAGTCCCTCTGCAATGTCGCTTATAAAGACATTGAAGAGGACTCGTCCTAATATTGAACCCTGCGGTACCCCACTAGTAACCCCCTTCTTCAGAGTGACTCCATTTACTATTACCTGTGTGTCCTATTCTCCAGCCAATTCTTTACCCAGGCTGTCATCCTGGGACCCACCCAGGCTGGCTAACTTGTATATTAATCTTTGTGTGGGACTGTGTCAAATGCCTTGCTAAAGTCTAGGTAGGCCATGTCCACAGCCCTCCCTGATCTACTACTTTGGTCACCCAGTCAAAGAAATCTATCAGATTTTTCTGGCATGACCTTCCGCTAGAATCCATGCTGCCTTGGGTCCTGTGCCCTCTGGCCTCTAGATACTCGACAATTCTTTCCTTCAGACATGATTCCATCATTTTCCCTATCACTGAGGTTAAACTAACAGGTATGTAGTTTCCTGCTTCTGCCCTGCTCCCACTTTTGTTAAGGGGAATCACATCTGCCCTCCTCCAGTCCTCTGGTACCACCCCATCCTCCCATGATTTGTTAAAGAGGGTAGTCAGTGGTGTCACTAGTTCTACCCTTAGTTCTTTTAGAATTCTGGGATGAATCCTATCAGGCCCCATTGCTTTGTCCACCTTCAGTTTTAAGAGTTCTTTCAGAACCCTTTCTTCTGTAAATGGGCTGGTATCAACTTCTGTATCCAGAGTGTTTCTACTGTTTGTTTTAGGTACCTCTCCCTCTTCATTTGTAAATACTGAGCAAAAATATTTGTTTAGTATCTCTGCTTTTACAGTCACCCTCTGCCCACCCTCCCTTTATTAAGCCTCACTATCCCTCCCTTGGTCTTCCTTCGCTTCCTGATGTACCTATAAAAGGTTTTATCCCCCTTCTTAACTGAGTTGGCTATCTTTTCCTCGGTTTGGGCCTTTGCTGTTCTGACTGCCTTCCCAGCTTCCTTTTGCTTTAACTGATACAGTTCTCTGTCCTGCTCCTTCTGTGATTCCTTGTACTTCCTGAATGCTCTCTTTTTCTCTTGAACCTTCACTGCCACTTCCTTTGAGAACCATAGTGGTTTCTTACATCATTTTGTTTTATTTGCTTCACACAAAGGCTTGTTACCTCTGTGATGGCAGTTTTTATAATAATCCTCATCAAAAGTGTCCACTTCTGGTTCCAATGAACCGGGAACCAGAGTGGAACCTGAGGTATCAATCGCTTCTGAACCTGAACCAGTGTTACTGGTTCAAGTGACTGAATTATTCTGATAGCATTAGCTATTTTCTCAGTGGTAGGAACCAGGGTACTCGGTTGCGGTTCAACCACTGAATGCTTTTTTCTCTTTCTCTTCCCCGCTGAGGCTTCCAGGTTAGAGGCAGGGTCAGCAGGCTTCTTTTTGGTGGAAGAACCGTCGCCCTTGTCAGAGGGCTGATCATCCAATTCTTTCTGAACAGAAATTGGTTTGTCTGCAGCCGGTTCAGCAGCCTTTTCAGACATCCTTTCCTGCAGTCATTGCAATCGCCTATCAAGCATCGACTAAGGGAAGTTTTTACAGATCTTGCAGTCCCCTTTGAGGTGGTCAAACCCCAAGCAAAACACACAAATAATATGAGGATCTGCCTTTGCGAATGGTTCCCCACACTCTGTACACTGCTGGAAACCTGTGGGGGCCCGTTGGCTTCTTGGTCTGTGACACTGATCGTTTTTTAAAACCGAAGTAAAACTGAGAATTACCCTAGTAAGTTTAAAACTTAAGAAAAAACACTTTACCAAACAGTAACAGTAATTTAAATTTAAACAATACACAGAATGACCTCAGTTCCTTCTCGGTTGGAAAACCTAAGAGGAACCGAAAGACTTGCCCAAAACTACACTATCAAAGTAATTCTACCTGTGAACCAAGGACAGTGCTTCTAAAATCGAAAAAATAAAACAGACTTTTAAAATAAACCGAGAAATTATTTCTTCAGTTTAAGTGAAGGAGAGCTCTCCGGAGATGTCTTACTGAGGCAAGCGGAGTAAAGAATCTGCCGGTTGTAGGAAGTGCAACCAGGGACAGTGATTTGAAAACCGAGTTCGAGCCTAACATTCCACTATTACCATAGGTTCTATTAACCATTTCGGCTATGGGGCAGTCCTATGGTGAGACCATACTGCACTTGTCAGAATACAGTAAGATTTCCAGGGGTTTGAAATGAAAGTTATGTACCTACCGTAATTCTTGATCTTTTAGTGTATCTTCACCATTCATCACTGTTGGGTTCTAGCTGGAGGATCAAGACCCTGGGGGAGCATTTTTTTTTTTGCAAGGGGAGGAGTCGACGTCGGGGCGGCGCCGCCCTCGAGGCTGATGCATTGCGTGGTGCTCGCGGGTTGGCCAGTAACAGATGCAGACCCCTCCTCAGCCCCAGTTCTGCACGCCGGAGAGAGAGACAGAGAAACAAGAGGGTGGGGGGGGGGCAAAGGAGCCCGAGTGATAGGAAAAGGAAAGGATGTAAAACTAAAAGGAGGAATAAAGCCGCAGAGAGGACAGAAGAGAAGGAGGCCTAAGGGACTGGGACAGGAAGGCCCCAATCTCTGGGCTAGTAAGGGAGGGGATGAAAGGGAGAGGGGTAGAAAAGGAAGAGAGAAAGAAAGGAGGAAGGGAGGAGAGGGAAGACACCACCCCCCGAGGATATGGCCCAGGAACTGCTCAAGGATACGATGGTATTGTCCCAGACCAGACAGTCTTTCAAGTCAGAGGAGGACTTGTTAAGGCTGAAGCAGCAGACTGGCACCAATCTAAAAGGGAAAAGCAGTCAAACCTACCCAGATGCCAAGGACGGGTCGGTGTCCGTTCCCCCCCCCCAGAAGAATCTGAAGTGGAAAAGACACTTAGAAATATCCCTGGAGAGGGAACCGCAGGGGATTGCCTTTTAGTCTTTTTTTTTTGGTTTTATATAGAGAGAAGTCACCTCCAGAGGAAGAACAATACAAAAAAGTACCTATTCCCCTTCGAACGAGGAGGGGAGACATAGGGAAACCACATTATGGAGTGGCACAATGTGACTGGAGGGGAATAACTGAGGGAGTCACCAGGGCCTCTGCTCTATGCTTCATCAACAACCAAGGCCGGAGGGAGAGGAGTAAATCCAAGACAAGACTATCTGGACTGAGGAGGGGTCCTGGAGACTCCCAACAGAGGGTAGCCTCCCTGTCTGTCTTCCCAGGGAAAAAATACGATCCCAAAAGGGAGGAGGGGGTAGGAAGTGCTGGAGACGGACTGAGGTCCTAGCTGAGAAGCAAACATGGAGGAGGATCCCCTAGAGACTGAGGCATGAGAGGGGAAGGTGGGCGGGATTCAGTGATGAATGAAGATACACAGAAAGACCAAGAATTACGGTTGGTACTTAATTTTCATTATCTTATCTGTGTCAATCTTCACCAGTCACCACCGCTGGGTGATTACCAAGCCCCCCCAAGGGGGGCCCAGAACCTCCGTAAGGGACAAACTCCCTCAGCCTCCAGCTGGGGGGCCGGGAAGAGACACTAGAGAAGGGAACCCTAACAGGCCTGTTTAGACATTAGGATAGTCTGGGTGAGGCGAGGTTCTCCTAGCAGGAGTTGGAAGGTGCCCCTGAAGTTCTCATCTCACCCTGCGGGAAAAGAGAAGGGTTCCCCGGAAAGAGGAGGCAGTCACCCTACACCGGACCAAGGATGATAACCGGGAAAGACGAAGCCACGCCATCTGCCTGATGCAGAACGCTGTCCCCGCCAACCTGGAAGCCACCTCGTTGGCATTGTAAGATGCCCTTGCTTGGTGCCTTGTAAGCGCCAGGCCCCGTGCGGAAATGGCAATAGCTTGTCTGGTCACCTCCAAGTCAGGCAAAGAGGCTAGGATCTGACCTAGCAGAGACCGCAAGTGCTTATTACAGGCAGCATGGTGAGCCTGATGTGCTGAGAGACACAAAAGAAGGCGCGCTGATGAGAAGGCTCTCCTCAATCAAAAATCAAACTCAGCTGAGTCAAATTCTGGGGGTCGATCGTGCCTTGGGCTTCTATGCCCAGAGGGAGTCTCCAGGAGGGTCACACCTGAAGGGGGGGTGAGGAAAGGCTCCTGGAGACCCAAGGGGTGCGCAATACCTCTGGCTAAGGTCCCTCAGGGCTGGTGCTTGGGTTGAAGGATGTCACCAGGCCCGGTACGACGCTTCCCGGAAGGGAGTAGGCCAGGCAGAAACCAACAGGTTGGCTGCACTGAACTAGTCCAAGAAAGCATGTGCTGACCGGTCAGGATTGGCGACTGCCTAGGGTGGAGATATGGAGCTCATCGAGCAACCCTGAAAGGAAGTGCTGATAGCTGGAAAGATCAGCTGCAGGGGAAAGGTGGACAGAGGACTTCTCCCCTCAGAAGAGGAAGACAAGGGAGTTGATGAGTCCGGAGAGTTATGTTCAGGCTGCACCAGGGAGTGGTGGAATACCTCCTCGTCCATGGACCGGTAGTAGGTGGGGAACAGAGCAGCCATGGACCTAAACTGCTCCTAAGTAAGGGGTCCCGTAGGACCGGAGTGACCTGGGAGTGAGGGAGGGGTTGGCAGAGGCAAAGGAGCCAGGCACCTCCGAAGACGGCCTCGGCCTGGGCTGGGGGACCCGAGGAGAAACCTCAAAGGATGAGACCACCTGGTGGTCCCAGCACATGAAGGCCGCTCAACCGAGCTGGAACAGACAGAGCTGAACCTGAAGACAGAATACCCCCGCAAGGCTGCATGAGCCCAGAAAGGTGGCCCCTAACCTCTAAAGATGAGGTCCCTCTCAAGGAGACCGGGGAGAAGACTGGACCAGCACTGCGACTCCTCCCCGAACCCCTGCAGGTTCCCAGGAAAGGACGCTGCCCTGAATCCAGCCCCCTCAACCCCTCAGACTCAAAGACAGCCCTCTTCCTCAAATTCAACCGAGGTAACTGACACCCCGTAGCTGACTCCTGAGAGACAACCAGAGGTGGAGCACCCTTCCCTGCCTGAGACGCTCTAGCTGGCCCAGAAGTAGGGCCAGTGAGAATGGTCACAGGAGGGGGTACACTTCCCAAGGTGGCATACGAATCACTGACTCAAGGCTGCCCTGAAGTGTCCCCCAGGGCACCTGAAGACTGGTCAGTGCTACCGACCCCAGTATTAGTGGAAGCCATTTGCTCCTCAGAAGGGGGCTGAACAGGAACCAACGCGCTGGAGGAGGAGGAATCGGAGGATTCCGAAGAATCCGGGAGCCAGTCTGAGTCAGCCTCAGCATTGTCCTCCCTAGAGGAGCCTCGAATCCAGACCAATCCCAGGTCCCTCCCACTCGCAGCACTGTGAACCGGCCCCGCATTGCCCGCGCACCATCCCCATTCCCAGCACCGCTAATGGCGCCAGAGGTCAGCCCTGTGCCGCCTGCAGCACTGCCTAGATCCCCAGCGTCGAATCAGGGGCGGTACCGGCTGACGGCATCGAGGACAGCACCAGCCCAGGCCAGGAGGCCTCAGACCACGACGCTGGGGGAGCCCTCGCCTCAAAGGAGAGGACTGCCTCAACGGTGCCTCCTGCCTGACCCCCGAAGGGGTCAGGCCGGGCCTCCTGCATCATGGAAAGGGTTCCCACCGAGGCAAGGCTAGACAGGATGGAAATCCCCACCTCCACAGGCCATATAGGACCAGGAGGGGACCTGGAGGAAGGGTCAAGAACCCTGCTTTTGGCGACCCGAGTGCGTGCCTGTCCTCTGAAAGTTGGCGGCGCACGTCCAACTTTTAATGCTCGCAACTCCAAAACACGATGGTCCATGGAGAAACATGCGTCGCATCTATCCATATCCATGTCTTGGTTAGGGCCCAAGTAGGTGAGACACCGGTCATGCTGGTCCGAGACGGAATACAGTTGGCCGCAGGGACACCAACGCATTGGAGGCCAACCCGCCTTAGAAGATTTCTTTTTGTTCCCCGAATGAGACATAACGGGATGAAAAAAATAATAAATAAATACAGCACTCGGTGTTGATGGAAAAAATAATGGAAAGGTCTTACTGATCGATTGCAGAGGAAATGCAGCAGCAGAACTAGGACTAAGGAAAAACTGATGGACTAGGCTGCAGATAAAATGGCGCTCACTCGCAAGGTTGTGTTCACTCGATGGCAGAAGAAGTAGAACTGGGGCTGAGGAGGGGTCGGCGTCGGTTACTGGCCAACCCGTGAGCACCACACAATGCGTTGACCTCAAGGGCGGCACCGTCCCAATATCGACGACTCCCTTGCAAAAAAAAAAAAAAAAAAACACTGACACATGGGGCCTTCATGCTGCTTCTTCTTGCTTGAGGCTCTTCTTGTGTGCCTCTGAACCGGACATGGCACAGCGAGGAAAAGAAACAATAAACAGGGAAGGAAGGGTTTGGCCCTGCACTATACTGTAGTAGTAAAGTAAGAAAAACGGCACACAGACAGGATGGTACCAAGGGGTATGGTAATGAACAAACAGTGACGAAGCGAGGTAGGAGCTGTGATACAGAAAAACCTGATGAACAGCACTCCTACGGTGTGCACTCAATGGCAGGAGAAACAGAATGGAGGAAGGAAGGGGGCTGGTGTCAGTTGGTGGCCACCCCACGTTCACCATGTTATTACGTCTGCCTCGTGGGTGGTGTCTGCAAGGACGGCAGTCCCTAAGCTGTAGGCTGCAAAAGACTTCGGCCCTACGGTGTTCTAGTACCTCCAGCACAGACCTGTTAAGTGGCAGACCTGTTAAGTGGGAATTAATGATGAAGACTGATTCTTAAAACAGTACATAATTTCTGGAGGCTAGGGAGTTTATTATTATACTAAAGGAAAAAGAATGTGTGCTAGTACAGTGGACCCCCCCCCCTTATAGTGAACACCTCTGGAGCCAGTCGATTTGTTCAGTACAGTTGGGATTCACTAGAGCAAGTTATTAATATGCCTAATTGGGTAACAATGGGAGCCATCACAGGCGTTCACTATGAAAGTAATTCATCATACAGAGGTTCATCACTATAGTGAGGGAGCACCGTAATAATAAAAGGGAAACAAGGCTCTCACCTGGCCGAAGGTAGAGCTCATTTGAAGCCGCTGCTGCAGCGGCTGCTGCTGCCATCCTGTTTTGCTCTCGTTCCCGCTCCCTGTCCCGCCTCGCCTCTTTCCCGCTCTCTCTCCTTCTCTCTTTCCCGCTCTCTCTCTCTTTCCCTCTCACGCTCACGTTCTCGCTCACGTTCCCTTTCAGCAGTTGCAGCTACAGAAGCAGCAAGGTGAGCAGAGTGACCTGCAAATAAAAATGTTCAATGCAAGATAAAAAAATTAAACAAAAAGTAGCACTCTGTTGGCATGTGTGCTGCAAATAAAAGGGATAGATTAAATGCATGCTGCAAACAGTTCTTCTACAAGGGATCCTTTTACCCATTGTCACCTTTTTTCCTACACGTTTTCAGGTTTCCCTGTTTAAATGCACTGTATTCTGCCTATCCCCATACTTGAGGAAGGACTATCATTTTCAGCTTGAAATGTATTTTCTATCATTCTTTTTTATTTATTTAGTTTTAGTTGCCTGGGAAAGGAGAACTAGGCAATTCCACCTATTTTTAGCATCATCTGATTGGGGGTTGCGGGAGAAGAGATACACATGTAAACCAATTTGAAACAAACAGCACAAAGGACCCCACACATGTGTGGGCCTGGTCCCAAAGTGCATTTTGTGAGCAAAAACATTTGTTTACACTTACTGTTTACTGAAGTACTGTAGATTAAATCAGACTAATTCTGTTTAGCTGCAGGCTGACATCCTCTTTTACTACAAATCCCAGAACCTCCTACAGCTGACACTGATTTATTTGTCTATTTACCAGGTAGGCGCACTGGTCCAATGGACCGCTTTCAAGCACGGCCTGGGCTATACAGATGGCACATACAATAAGATAGTCAAACATTACAATTTCAGTTACATAGGACAGGTACAATACAGTAAAGGTGAAAGTACAGGTACAAAATAAAGATGAGGTGCAGTTACATAATGTACAGTTTCATTTAGGCAGTGACTGAGCAGCATTTAAAGAAACAACAGTCATATAATTTCAGAGCAGTAGGCAGCCGTGGAAGTTTCAATAACCTGCAGCGTATGCTAAAGCTTTTATAATGTCCGATCAGGTGTTTTCCAGGACTGCTTTTCTCCAAGGGCTAACTACAGTCCCCTCTGAATGTACACAGCCCATGGAGAACAGCGGGACCAGGAAACAAGAGATAGGAGTTTATATAAACTCTAACATGCACTGCAGGCTATTTAATCATCTCACTGCTGCCTACTGCTGTGATGTCATCTGCTGGGGATTCTTGGATTTGTAGTTACAGAAGATGTCAGCCTACACCTAATCAAACTGAGTCTGTAACAGTACGTAAATCAAAATGTTTCTGCACACACAGTACACATTGGGACCAGCCCCACTCTTGAGTGTGGAAGCCCTTGGTGGTGATTGTTCCACTTTAAGCTTTTGATGGTATTATTAGTATTTTATTTTGTCATATAAATGGGACAACATAAAGAATAAAATCTAGCAACAACTTTGTCCTGTGGGGTATCAATGGATCCATTTGGTTATGGTGTGAGAGAGACGGACACTAACTTTTACCTATAATCACGGACTGCTGCAGCACCAAAACAAAATTAATCCATGTTGATCAGCTTAAGACCAATGAGAACAAGAAAAAAATAGTTACATAATTTACCGTAAGAGCACATCTTCGAGAGAATCTCCTCCACTAGGCCACACCTCTGGAACTATAAACTGTCAGCACTAGGATCCCACAGAAACTTTTGCTAGCCCCATCACTCCGCAGTTCCCCGCTGGATATTAGCCTCGGAGGACCTCCAGCTGTGAGGAACTAGGAGATGAGACCAGCACCAGGCAAACAAGGAGAAGCATGGGGCTGGAGACAGGATGCATAGAGTAAGATGTTAGGCACAGCATCTGATATGACCCTCACTGAACGCAAAAAGGGGGAAGGAGGGAGGGTATGGCATGGCCTAATGGAGGCGATTCTCTGGAAGACAGAACAGTTCCGCAAGAACTCACTGTAACAGTAGATCTTCGAGGGGCTCTCAGGCATCAGGTCACACAGATGGAACTTCACCGTCAGTGAAGAAGGATCCACACTGAAGATTTTCTGCAGTTCCACTGGGGCAGCCTATGCCAACGTTATCTGCGGATGTCACCAGCACTATAAAGGCGTGAGCAGCCCTGCTTCCACCTCAGTTCTTTCCCTCAGAGACTAAGGAAGCAAAGTGCTTGCCATGAGGGACTGAGGGGAGAGAGAGAGAGGTGCCCAGGCCTAAATAAAAGGCTGGATACACCAGTTCTAAGAAAGAGCCCCATATAAGGGGGATGGTGGGAAGGAAGGCAGGACTGATGGCTGAGATCCCCTTGAAGATTTACTGTTGCAGTAAGTTCTCACGTAACTGTTCTATTTTCAACAGGGGGTATCTCGGTCATCAGATCACACAGATGGAACGAGTCCCAAGCAGTTACAGATGCACTTAGTCTGGGAGGAAGCCCAAACCAAAACTTCAAACAGAAAGCCCTGCAGAACAGCCCTGCCAAAGCCTCTAGGGGTAATGTACAGACTGCTGTGACTGGTGAAAGTGTGGATGGTACTCTAGGTGGCAGCAGCAGAAATGTCAGTGCCTGAGACCCCTTTGAAACGGCCACAAAGGTAGCAATGCCCCTTGTGGAATGGGCTTTCATCCCCCACCCACCCCCACAACTCTTTGCCATGCTTGTTGTAGCAGAACACAATACAATGCACTAACCATTTGGACAAGCATTGTTTAGAAAAGTACAGTTATGTAAGAACTTACCGTAACAGCAGATCTTCGAGAACAGCTCTTGCAGCAGGTTACACCATTAGGACTGAAGCCGGCAGGCGCCAGGACCCCACGGAAATTTTCTAGCTAGCAGTATTCAGCGGGGACCGCCTCTGATGTCGGTCCCGCCCCCGGCGTCAGGCATAGTACATAAGGAAACGGTCCCCCAGAATCCCCAGTTCTCCCGCCGGAGATTCCCAGCCGCTGGATGACATCAGGAGAGGAGACTGAGGATATGCCATCAAATGGCAATCAAGAGTGGTGTAGAGAACACCTGATCCTAGGAAAAGGATATTGGAACAAAAAATCTACCTCCAGTGGGGATGGTGGGAAGGAAAGTAACTGCTGCAAGAGCTGTTCTCAAAGACCTACTGTTACGGTTAAGTTCTTACATAACTGTACTATCTTACTTCGAGAAACAGCTCTTGCATCAGGTTACACCATTATGACTGATTCCCAAGCAGTACTGGAAATCCCACACCATTGGGAGGAGGGAAGGTAGAAATCCTTAGTAAAACCTAAGCCTAGGACAGAAGTCCTTGAAGGACTGCTAGACTAAAACCTGCTCTTCGTCTCGATGCAAAGTCCATGCTATAATGCCTGATGAAGGTGTGCACAGTGCTGCAAGTAGCTGCTGCACAGATGGCTGAGGTGGACACGTTCTTTAATGCCGCAAAGAAGGTAGCCACCCCCCTTGTGGAATGACCCTTAACCGTGCCCGGTAAGGGTTTGTTACGCTTCTGGTAACAGAATGTGATACAATGTATGAGCCACCTAGACAGCAACTGTTTGGAAGCGGGAGCTCCCATCATCCTGTGGGCGAAGGAGACAAAAAACTCATCAGATTTTCGGTGTTTGGTTCTGGTCAGGTAGTATCGAAGACACCTATGCACGTCTAAAGTGTGCAACAGGGCCTCTCCTCAATTTGAATATTTAGGGAAGCACACTGGTAGATCGATGTCCTGATTAAGAGTGAGAGCTGAGACCACCTTAGGCAAAAACTTAGGACTGGTCCGTAAGGATACCCTGTCCTGGTGGAAAACCAAAGAAGGTTCTTTGCACATCAGTGCGTGAAGCTCCGAAATTCTTCTGGCCAAAGTAACGGCAACTAAAAACAAAGTCTTCCAGGTAAGAAGACGTAGCTCGCAATCCGCGGCTGGCTCAAAAGGTGGCAGCGTAAGCTGCTCCAGGACAAAGGGTAAATCCCAAGGCAGAATTGGATCTTTGATCGGAGGTCTAAGGTGGAGGACACCTCTCAGGAAGGTTCGTGCCGTGTCCAGCTGAGATATAGGACGTTGGCCTATAGGAGTGTAATAGGTTGAGATGGCACAAAGGTGTACTTTTATTGAGGAGTAGGCCAAGCCTGTCTGAAAAAGAGACAGGAGGTAGTCCAAGACCGACCTTTCTGGACAATCCATTGGCAAAAACCCCCGTGCTTGAGCCCAGAGGCAAAATCTGCACTATTTCATGGCGTAAGTAGCATGAGTGGCTGGTTTTCTAGCAGCTGCCAGAAAGTACAGTTATGTAAGAACTTACCGTAACAGTAGATCTTCGAGAGGAGCTCTTGCAGCAGGCTATAACAATAAGGACTATGCCGCAGGCACTAGGACCCGCCGGTGAAAACTTCAGCCAGCAATACACAGCAGGGACCACCCCTGACGCCGGCCCCACCCCGACGACGGTCTGGGTACAAAAGGGGGCGGACCCAGCTCCACCTCAGTTCTCCCACCAAGGCCCGCAACAAGGCCTGACATGAGAAGGAGACGAAGTGACTGTAGAAGATAAAATGGAGATGTAAATGAAGATGGATCTGCACACCTCGAGGGGGAAGGCGAGTGGGAATGAATGCCTGCTGCAAGAGCTCCTCTCGAAGATCTACTGTTACGGTAAGTTCTTACGTAACTGTACTATCTTACTTCGAGTGGGAGCTCTTGCAGCAGGCTATAACAATAAGAACTGAATACCAAGCAGTCCCACACCAAAGAGGCAGACGACCCTGGGAGGTGGAATATGCTGACTCCAGAGGCCTCAGGACAAAAGCCTTTGCAAAACAGCTAGGCCAAAGCCAGCTCGGCATCTGGAGATGATATCCAAGCTGTAATGCTTGACGAAGGTATGCACCGAGTTCCAGGTGGTGGCCGCACAAATGTCCCTTATAGAGACATTTCTCAGGGTGGCGAATGAAGTAGACACTCCTCTGGTGGAGTGACCCCTGACCGGGCCCAGTAGGGGCTTATTGTGTTTCTCGCAACAAAATGAGATGCAGTGAACTATCCACTTCGAGACAGTCTGCTTGGTCACCGGTCGACCCAAGCATTGTGGTACAAAGGCCACAAAAAGTTGCTCCGATTGACGGTGTGTAGCCGTCCTCTTGAGGTAATACCTCAAAGTCCTGTGGACATCCAATGTGTGGAGGAGAGCCTCCCCTCTACTGGAAGGGGAAGGAAAATAAACAGGAAGGTCAACCGACTGGTTGAGGGTCAACTCTGAGACCACTTTCGAAAGAAACTTAGGATTCATTCCGAGGTAAACCCTTTCCCTGTGGAAAACTAAATACGGCTCTTTACACATCAGAGCTTGAAGCTCGGAAACCCTTTGAGCTGAGGTAACAGCAACTAAAAAACAAACCTTCCAAGAAAGGTAACGCAGCTCACAATCCGCTGCCGGTTCAAAAGGAGGGAGGGTGAGTTTCTCCAACACAAAAAGGAGGTCCCAGGGTGGGATAGGGTCCTGAATGGGAGGTCTCATATGCAGAATTCCTCTAAGAAAGGTGCGGGCGGCATCCAATTGCACCAATGCCCTATCTCCAACGAGAGCATGATAGGCGGAGATAGCCCACATATGTACCTTGATAGAGGAGTAACTCAGGCCCTTTTGGTATAAGGAGAGGAGATACTGCAACGCTGAGTTCACTGGGCAGGTGACGGGATCCAAACACTGTGACGATGCCCAAAGACAAAAATGCTTCCACTTCATAGCGCAGGCGGAGCGGGTACAGGGCTTTCTCACCGAAGCTAGGACTGCTGCCACTTCCAGGGAAACTCCGTATCTACGCTGAGCTACGTCTGAAGGAGCCAAGCATGTAGGTCTAAGGACCGAAGGTCCGGGTGTACCAGCGACCCTTGATCCTGAGACAGTAACTGCAAGCATATGGGCAGTGGAACTGGAGGTTCTGTTGATAACCACTGCAGGAGTGGGAACCAAATCTGCCGAGGCCATCTGGGGGCTATGAGGATCATTCGAGCCCCTTCTGCCTGTAACTTGAGCAGCACTCTCTGAATGAGAGAGAACGGCGGAAAGGCATAGAGAAACCTCCCTGCCCAGCAAAGGGATAACGCATCTGGCCAGAAAATTCCAGGCGAGTGCTCTTGCGAGCAGAACACTGGCAGTTTGGCGTTGCGTGGTGATGCAAAGAGGTCCAGCTCTGGAAGACCCCACCTGTGGAAGAGCTGGTCTGCTACAGACTGTAGCAGCTCCCACTTGTGCGCTCTGGATCACGACCTGCTGAGGCTGTCGGCCAGATCATTGAGGACACCTGGAACGTGCACTGCGGACAGCAGAATGCCCCGCTCCAGTGCCCAGTACCAGACTCATCGCCTCCCTGCAAAGGGGGTACGAATGAGTACCTCCTTGCTTGCTGATGCAGAAGACGACCGCCATGTTGTCTGTCTGAACCAGAAGACAGCCTGGCACCAGGTCCTCCTGAAAGGCCTGTAAGGCGTAGAGAACCGCTCACATTTCCAGTACACTGATGTGAAGGGAACGCTCCTCGGGTGACCAAACCCCTTGCATTCGACGAGCACCCAGGTGCGCCCCGCACCCCAGGTCCGATGCATCTGCTGTCAGGGTCTGACCTGGTGGCTCTGGACGAAAGCAGATCCCTTTCTCCAAATTCCTGGGGTCCATCCACCAAAGCAAAGTTCTCCTGACTGGCCCCGAGATCTTGACCGGAGAGTCTAGATCATCATAGCCTTGGTCCCACTGCATCATGAGCATCCATTGTGGGACCCTCATGTGGAAGCGGGCCAAGGGAGTGACAGGGATGGCCGCCGCCATGTGCCCCAGTAGCCTGAGGAAGTTCCGAGCTGGAACTTGAGGAGTTATTGAGATCCGTTCTGCAATCTCTCACAGGCGATCTCTCCCGTCCTGGGGGAGGAAGGACATGCCCTGGATGGAATCCAGGACCGCTCCGATGAAAACGAGCTTTTGACTGGGCTCCGGGGATGATTTTCGCAGATGCAGGGTGATCCCCAGCCCTTGGAACAGAGTACAGTTGTCTTTGAGGGCGCAAAGAAGGCCTACCCTCGACGGGGCCGTAAGAAGCCAATCGTCGAGGTACGGTAACACGTAGTGCCCCATGCGCCTTAGAGCCGCAGCCACCACTGTTAAGCATTTGGTGAAGACTCGCGGAGCGGAAGAGAGGCCGAACGGAAGCACTCGAAACTGGTAGTGCTCCCCTTGGAAGTGGAACCTCAGAAACTTCCGGTTGGGAGGGTAGACCCCGATGTGCATGTACGCATCTTGCATGTCTAGGGAGCACAGACAGTCTCCTTGGTGTAGCAGAGGAAGAAGTCCTTGCAGGGTCACCATCCTGAACCATTTGAACTCGATAAAGAGATTTAGAGGGCTGAGGTCCAGAATGGGACGAAGGTCCTGTGTCTTTTTTGGAACCAGGAAAAAATGTGAATAAAACCCCTGTCCTCGCTGATGCAAGGGGACTATCTCTATTGTTCTTTTTTGCAAGAGGGTCTGGACCTCTCCTTCTATTAGTGGTATGTGAGAAGGAGGATAATGGGAGAGCTTTGGTGGAGTGTTCGGGGGAAACTCCGTGAACTCCAGCGTGTGTCCCCTCCTGATGATATCCAAGACCCAATGGTCCGCAGTAATTGACTTCCACCCTTCAAAATCAAGGGAGAAGCGGCTCCCAACCGGCTCCCCTGGATCTTCCCGCGGAAGGGGGAGGCAGAAGGGAGTCACTGGGCTGAGCCGGGTGTAGGCAGAGGCACCTGGGAGGACTTGGGCCCACGGGCAGGAGGTCCACTAGGCTGCTGCTTCCCGGATCTCCTACAAAAACCTCCTCTCTGCCCCTGTTGGTTGCTACGGGCATGACCTTGACCGCCTGAGGACTTACGAAAAGGCCGTCTTCGATGTCTTCGCTGGTCACTGCGGTACATCTGGCAAACTGACCAGATAGACTTGCCAGACTCCTGGAGACGAGAAATCAAGGCTTCCGTCTCTTGCCCAAACAGCACGGTACCCTGGAAGGGCAAATCCTTGATACCAGCCTGCAGATCCTGGTGAAAGCCGGAGACTCTCAACCAGGCATGGTGCCGGAGGCACACCCCGGAAGCGGCTGCCCTGGCTGCCGTGTCATACAGGGCTCTCAGGACATGGGAGCCTACATCTGAGCCCGATTTTAGGACGTCCAGGAGCTCTGTCTTCTGGGCAGAGTCTGGAAGGGCCTTCAGCAGCTCTTGTCCCCTCTTCCAAAGCGCATTCTGGTACTGAACCATATGCGTTAAGAAGCTGAGGGGAACGTATGGAACAGGTGGAAGCAGCATACACCTTCTTGACCACCTGGTCCAAACAGCAAGACTCCGGGTCGGGAGGCTGAGAGCTGAGGTGCTTCGGCTGCCTGGACTTATCATGGGCAGCCGTGATCACCGAGGAGTCCGCCTGAGGGTGTTCAGCGAGGAAAGCTTCTGCCCTCAGGGCCTTGTACAGCCTATCTGACTTCTTCAGAACAGCCGGGACTGAAGCCGGATGTTTCCAGGTAGTTCTAGTGAGGCCCTGGAATGTATCCACCAAAGGAGGGATTACCAAAAGTTTAGGCTCCTTTTGCCTCAGGTACTTTGCTAGCCTCTGGCGTTCCGGGTCCAGGTCCTCCGTCTCCCACTCGTTGGAGGCCTGGATGTGCCTCATGACGTCCATAAAGGTAGGATCGTCTGGAGGCGAGCGAAGCTGGTCCTTCTCTCCTGGGGAGCGCTGCAGACTGAGAGAGGAAGTCGAGGAAGATGATGATGATGAGGAAGATCGACTACGGGATTTTGAATAGTCTGACCTCTCCGTGTCACCAGACTCCTGCTGTCGTCAATAGCTAGGGGACCAACGTCAGCCCCAAGACCGACTCCGGTCCCTAGACCGGTGACGGAGCAGAGACTGACGTCGGGTCAGAGGACCGACGTCGGGAGCGTTTCGCCAGAGGACCGAGAAAGGCTCCTCCCAGCGGATTCTGGACCGACACAGTCACCAGAGTCCTGAAGCTGCCGCCAGTGGTCCCCGAACCTGGTGCGGAACGAGCCCCAGAGGGAGGTGTGAGGCATGCACTCTGGCGACTTCAGGGAAGGCTCACCTCCCGGCTGTGTTTTTTCTGCTGGGTTTGGTACCGGTGTCTGGGCCAGCGACAGGGGGTACTGCTTGTGGATCTGCCCCCATCAAAAGGAAAAAAGATCCTGGCGCTTGTCCTTCGTGAAAATCTCTGCCGCCCGGCTTGGAAAGGAAGTCTCCGGGACGTCAGGGGCCGCGAAGGAGAGCCCTCCTGAGGCCCAGGGGAGGAAGGACGGGGCTACGAGGACGGGCTTCCACAACTTTCGCCCTTCAACCGCGCCGGTGTTGGTACCGACGACAGGTGCTGCCGGGGGGTGCCGGAGAGTCCTTGGGCTCCAGAGGCATGCCTTTAGCAGGCAGCGCCAGTGCCTTGAGAGGTGGGGCCGAAGCGTGCACCTCCAAGGGCTTCGTGGTGACCCTTAGCGGGGTCACCTTAGGCTTAGCAGGCTTCTCCCCTGAAGGGCCGACCTTGGTCTGATTGGATTTGGGGTGCTCTCCTGATCCTGAGGGACGGGCCTTCTTTGGAGAGGGCCACGAGTGAGAGCGGGATCAGCGCTGGGACCGACTACGGTCTTTGCTGTGCCGTTTCTTCTCTTTCCATTTCCCCTCCGAGGAGTGCAGATCCATCTTCTGCTCCAAGAGAAAGGCTTTCAGGGCCTTAAGGCAGCGGATGCGGGGTCCTGCTGGTGAAGGCCTGGCAAGCGGAGCAGTTTGCGCTGTCGTGATCCGGTCCTAGGCAAAAGACACAGCGGCGATGGCCGTCCTTGGCCGGGATCTGCCTCCCACACTCACACTTATTAAGGTGTTCCGGCGAGGCCGACACCCGAGAAGACATCCGTCGGACTTCACAAAAACCGTCGCGCAACGGCCTGACGTTGGAAACCAGAAGAAAAACAGTCGAAAACGGTTAAAAATCGTCGGAGAGCAGTCTGACGTCGGTGTAGAATCGAAGAGAAACCATTGAAAAAACGGTTTAAACGTGGGTTTTTTTCTTGATTCAAGAGTTTTGCTGAACTGGCAAGCAGAAGCTGTTTTTCCTTGTTCACGTGCGGGACGCGGCGGGAAAAGAACTGAGGTGGAGCTGGGTCCACCCCCTTTTGTACCCAGACCGATGTCGGGGCATGGCCGGCGTCGGGGGCGGTCCCTGCTGTGTACTGCTGGCTGAAGTTTTCACCGGAGGGTCCTAGTGCCTGCGGCATAGTCCTTATTGTTATAGTCTGCTGCAAGCGCTCCCACTCGGAAGTAAGATCTGCCTTTACTGGTAACCCTGGCAGAATGCGTCAAACCATTTCAGAAAACAACACTAGCACAGCCTGGGAGTCGACGGCACACTGAAAAGGGGCCGGAACTACCTGCATTGATGGGCCTTGGCTCAACAACATCGTTGTACCATCCACAGTAAGTATGGCAGCACCTAAGTCAAGCTGCAATCTTGCTGTCGCAACGATGGCTGGAAGAGAGGGTTGTAGTTAGCGCCACCAGATCAGGTGGTTACGAGGATATACCTTTTCTCAATGGCAACTGGGATGTCACTGGCAAAACAGACATCCTTTTCTCTGTGTCTGTGCTTATGGCCAGATGAGGAGGAGACCAGCAACGCTAACTGCTTCTTGTCCTCATCCTCAGATGACTGCCTCTTAGCCAACGGTGAGGGAGAAGCAAATTCTGAACCCTTTTCCTCTCCTTGGCTGTTGCTGCCTTTAATACAAGGACATTTTCTAGAGGTTTCTTATGGCGTTGCCTCACAGCTTGGTTCAAGCTCTGGCAAATCTCATAAGTCCTCACACAAACCACGTGTGTCTTCTTTATAAATTTTATATCCGCACTTATATCTTTCTCTTTCGACTTCAGAAGCATACAGACATGATGACAGAACACTAAGAAAAATAAAGTAAGAAATGGCAATAGCTCAGCTGACAGTGTTTCCTTCAGCAGGTCTGATGAGGATGATCGATGACGGAAGAAAGAAATGAGGAGTGATGGGGCCGCCCATGTTATATACATACAGATGCTGCACGTCACTGTGGGTGGCCCCCGGCTAGCAAGAAGTTTTAGAGTGGTCCTGACGCTGATGGCTTATACTGTAGTTCCAAAGGAGTGGCCTAATGGAGGAGATACCTCGAAGATCCTTCATTCTGAAGAGACCACAGAAAGCAGTCACACACAGAATGTACACACTGCACATCTCTGAGTATTTTTCAGTTATTTATTTGAAAAGTTTCACCAAGAAAGGCATACTGAACTGAAAACAGCTGGTTTCCAGATGCGTCGGGGGGGGGCGGGTGAATACAGTATGTTACACAACAGTGCTTAAGTCTAACATACATGCTAACATTACATATTTACATTACATACTTCATGAGAGATGAACACATTTTTCCGGAGTACTGCTTGGAAACCCTTAGAACAGATTTTCCCAGAACAGCCCAGTAAGAAAACATTCCGTTGGCAATGGGTTCCTGTTTCTAACCCACTGAACAGCTGGTTGAACTGAGACACAAGAATCTCAAGTGAATTGTTCAAGGTCTTGCAGTTGAGCCATGGGGCTCCATGTGAATTCGAATCAGAGTCTAATGGCTCATAGGTCTTTATTCACTAATCGCACTGCCTGAGCACTAAGATACTGGAATCCTTACCTGGCGAAGCAGGGTTATAAGCCCTGGACGGGAACGAAAGCTGGGCACCAGGGATGTATGTAATTCTGTCCATTGGTGGTGTAATTGTTCCTCCTTGATGGGGCACGATAATTGCAGGGGGCATCTGGGCTAGATCAATTATACCTGTGGAAATAAAGAAATGAATACAAAATGAATACTAGCCAGGATAATTACTGCTGTCTGAATGGACAGTATACTAGAGGTCTGTGAAAAGTTATGTATTTCTCATCTGGGGAGTTTTATTAGGAAAGTTACTTACAGTAACTTTTGATCTTCAAGAATATCTTCTCCATACAGCCACATTCTTTGGTCTTAGGGCTGAAGTCGTAGGACCCTGAGGGAGCAAACTTCTTAGTGAGGGTGCTGATGATGGTGTTGGCACTAGCACATGCACGACACTACACACTGAAGCCAATAATTTGTCTCAGACGCTGTAAGTACCTTAGTTCTGTTGGCAAGGACAGAGGAAATGAGCACTGTGTATAAAAAAAGAAAAAAAGTAAACTGATATAGACAGGTAAAATAGGTTACTTGGCTGTAACCGTAGTTCTAGGAGTGGTATATGGTTCACATTTACCAGGGCCCGAAGGGCGTACAGGACTGATCAGATCTTCAAGACACTGATGTGGAGATGGGATTCTGTAGGGTTCCGGACTCCCCAAGTGTGGTGGCCCTGAAAGTGGGCTCCACACCCTAACAGCATCTGTGAAGAGGGTTACCTGAGGCTCTGGAGAGAGAAGGGAGACCCTGGTGGAGACTGTCCTCCTGCGTCCACCCTGCAAGCGATTGAAGCAGAGGTTTCATCACATTGATGGGGTAAAACTGAGGATGCACTGTCAGAGACCAGTGTGTGCTGAGCATCCACTGAGTTGTCCTCATGTGCAGAAGCGCTAGAGATACTGTGAAGACAGAGGAGGCTATGGGACCTAACATCCACTGCACGGAGTGAGCCCAAACGGACTTGTTCCTCATGATGAAGTGAACCATCTGAAGGATGGCTTTCCTTCTGTCTTCTGGTGTAAAGGCCCTTGCCTTGGTGGTGTCCAACCGGGGTCCAGTGAAGAGGAGCTGCTGCAAAGGCTGAAGTTGTGACTTCACTAAATTCAACGGCACCCCCATGGAGGTCAGGAACTGAGCTACTGTGATTACTGCGTGTTCCATGCCCTGCCTGTATGGACTGGCTAGTAGCCAGTCGTTCAGGCAGGGTAAAATTTGGAGTCCATGTTCTCGGAGGTGCACCACGAGAATGGCAAAGCACTTTGTAAAGACATGTGGCACCGAGGATAGCCCAAAGGGCAGGACCCAGAACTGGCAATGCTGGCCCAAAGCTACAAAGCGTGTGGTGGCTGGGGTGGACCGGAATATGCTGGTAGGTGTCTTGCATGTCCAGGGCAGCCAACCAGTCCTGCAACTTGAGAAGTGCCAGCAGGGTCCCTAGGGAGATCATCTTGAACTTCTGCCGGTGTAGAAAAGTGTTCAGTTTTCTGAGGTCGAGAATGGGGTGCATGCCCCCTCATTTCTTTGGAACGAGGAAGTAATGTGAGCAGAAGTCTGTATTGTGCTCGGCTTCTGGCACTACTTCCACTGCCCTGTTGCTCAAAAGGCCCGCAATCTCTGTGGTGAGAAGGTCTGACATGGCAGCTGACAAGGGGTACTGCTTCTTGGGTGGATAATCCAGAGGGATTTCCAAGAAATTCAGTGAGTATCCCTCTCAGATGATCCTTAATATCCATTTATCTGTAGTGATGGATTTTCACTGACAGTAAAACTGAGTCAGATGCCCCCCACTCACTGGAGAGGAGAGGTCTGTGCTGGGCAGCCGAGGCAGAACCGGGGCCGGAGCTTCAAAGGGTGGCACTAGGCGCCCCTTTGGGGCCTATGCCTTTCTTTGTCTGTGCTTTCTTCTGTTGCTGTGGAGACTGGGACTTGACTTGGACTCCTTTGCCTTTGCCACAAACTGACTGTTTATTGTGGTAGAAAACTCGGCCCTTCCCTCTTTGAGGGTGAGCTGGGGCAGGCTGAGAAGTCTTAATGGCTGTTCAGGTCTCCCAAGAGGCCTTGAGGGACTGGTCTACTTGTTGGCCAAACAGACAGGAGCCATTACAGTGGGCATTCATGACTTGCTGTTGGAAGTCATTGGAAAAACCCAATCTCTGAAGCAAGGAGTGCCTCCTAATGCAGATTCCTGCGGCAGCAGAGCAGGAAGCATTGTCATATGCATCCACAGCTGCCCTTAGCTGATGAATGCTGTAACTCAATACCATGGATAACACTCAACAGATTTTCTGCTTAGTGTCCGACTGTGGCAAGGCCTCCATGAGAGACTTGAGAGAGGTCCATAGGACAACTTGTACTTGAAGAAATGCCTTTGGTAGCTAGCTATTTGCATACTAAGGATAGCTGCATTGAAGATTCTCTCTCCCATTGTATCTATCTTATGAGAAGACTCCTTATTAATGGGATGTGCCATAACCTCTTGAGGGAGGATGGCCTTGTCATTCTCAGCCAGAATGACAACTTTATCAGCAATGGGCTGGGAAGCCAGAACAGGCCTATCTTTAGGAATAGTATACTTATGCTCTGTCGACAGAAAAAGGGATGGATACAGGCCTGTCCCACACTGCCTCCGAGAGAGTCTCAAAAGCAGGTGGGATGGGAGGTATAAGACTGACTGACATGGTGGGCACATTGAACCATTCCAATTGGAGTCATCTGCCTAGGCCAGTGGCAGAGGGCTTGAAGACAAGCGTTGCATACATGTTGCGAAGTACAGCCTGGAAAGAAAGATCCTCCATAGGAACAGGAGAGGGCCTGGAGTTGGATTATCCAGGCTATAAAAAAAAGAAAAAAAAAAGGAGTTATCATGGCCGCCCTCAGGGATGATGAGGTCAGGGTCAGACTCATTCCCCCTCCAACACCTCTCCAGAAAGAGGAGTTGGGAGAGGAGTGAACCTAGAAGCACCCACCCAAGCTCCTGGAGTCAGAAAGACAGGCAACACTAGCACTGGCAGCAGAGAAGAAGCTGGCCCAGGGCCCGGAACTGGTCCTGAAGGAACTGCCACTGGGATTGGCGCCAGAACTGGCACCATGAAGTAAGGAGCTGGTGCCAGGGACAGTGTCGCTAAAGTGACAGAGCCTGGTGCTGAGGAATCCCTTGACACCGAAGGAGGCAGTGGGACAGGCCCCAAAATGCCCGATCCCGGCACCGGAGACGGCACTGCCTCTGGCATAGGTCCAGCCAGTACAGAAGTGACAAGAGAAGGCTCCTGGGCTGGTCCCAAGACAGTGACAATGCAAGGGGGTACGGCCTGTGGAACTGGCGTCGGCGACGCCGTCACTGGCAAGGACTCCAAGGCTATTGCCAGAGCCAATCGTTCTACCTGACTAGACTGTCCCAACTGTGTTTCCAGTGTCCTTGTTCCTGTGGGACCCGGAACCGGTTCCACAGGAAGGGGCAAATGAGTCAGACAATGTACTCACTGCTCCCTAAGCATTGCCCAGTGGTGCAACTGCCAACTGGAGTCCCTACAGGAGGACAGGGAGGGGCTCCAGATCTCCGACCTCGAACATCCATGAGCAGAGGTCGCTGGGGATACTCACGGTGCCAGAGAGGGCCTCCTACTCCCAGAACTCGGAGACCTCACTGCAGATTTACCAGAGCGTGACCTCAAGTGGCACCGTTTCTTCCTCTTCTGATGGGAAGAGGAAGAACTCAAGGTTGAGTGGCACTGTGTTAGGGCTGGTCATCCTACCTTGGAATTAGAGGGACTCTACTCCGATTTCTTTTTCTAAAGCCTGTTGCAACAACATTGTAACTGTTCTATACTATGCTGTCCTTTTCCTGTTCTGTCAGGATGGCCACCTACAGACCCCCCCTTCTTCTTTACTCTGTTTCCTTTTCAAGTGCCTCTAAAATGTATCCTGTATGATTAAAAAGGTGACCAAACAATGTAATAGCTAGCTAGCACGGTTTCACTTGCCTATATTAAAACAGATACAAATGCTGAATATTTGTGCATTTGAAATATAAGCCATTTTTGCTGCACTGTTGTTGTGCAGCACATATGGCAGAAAACATGTCTGGTTGCCTAAGTAGATTGAAAATGTATACTATGTAATGGTTTGGTGTCTAAGAAAGACATATTTAATATAAATGAAAAGTTTCCCTTCATAGGGAAAAGGCTGGATGATGATATAAACAGCCTTGGTTTTTCAGATTGCCCAGCGCCAGCTGCAAGCAGCCTTGGTTTTTCAGTCTGTCTGAAGTATGAAAGAGGGGAAGGACATGCAGTCATCATATCCTCAAAGCAATCTGAAGCACAGATGAGAAAAGGATCCCAGCTATGTTATGTGATTCTGACTGTTGCACCCTGACAAATGCTAAGTAATTTGTTTTCTTTATTTTTATTTCTGGAACCTTGTTGGAAAAAAAAAAAAAAATCACAAAGCAAACGTGTTGAACCTTATGCGAACTGAATCGGTGTCCATCTTTTACACCCACACCCCGGGACACGTGGTGTGATAAGTGGGATCCTGATTAATGTTCAGGTGGTCAGGGGAATGTTAGCCAGTAGATACCAGCCCTGGTACCAAGACAGACCTAAATTACATACATGTCTGGAGACCAGAAAGAGAGCTTCAAATGAGGATTTAATTACCCGAGGGGTATTAACAAGGGCCATGGCCAAAGAAATTGTGAAAAAGGCACTGCCTGGTCTGGAACTTGGAGCCAGAAGGAAGACAAAGCCAGGTTCCTTATCTGATGTTAGCATGGAGAGACATATATAGGACATTTTGATCAAGATGCTGAGCTCTACACAGGTCAATAAGCAGCAGTCGAGTTCATCACAGAGACTTAAGAATGGTCAAGGCAGGCCTGAGTTGCAAGCCATTACTCAGATGTAGAGACTCCTATGATACTGGTCAAGTGGTGGAGGGCGAGAGGCAGAACACCGGTGCCAGGTGTTGATCAAGAGGTCCCAGTGAGAATGCTCAGATAAAGAATCGGAGGATGACAGTTCCCAGGCTCAGCTAGCTCATTATAACCTAGGCGGCCATTTTGCGTCAGGTAAACAATAGATAGTTCAGACTTCATATGATGTCTATTGGAAGTAATGAGCTAGAGGAGGAGTCCATGTCTGAGCAGGACTTTCCATTGTTGCCCAAGTTCCCAGGGTGCTACCTGTTGCAGGTCGGAGATGCCAGCGAGACCCCAAGTGAGACTGTGCCTAGCAATACTGTACTGGGGTAACGACTCCCAATTAACCAAGAAGAGGCCTATGTAGAGGCTGAAGGGACTCTTTCTTGTTCTGTTCCATCTGTATCTAGTAACAGTATTATTCAAGATAGTACTGACTGGGGTAGGCTTCAAGCTGGGAATGCTGCTGCTGTTAAATTAATGCAATGTAAGAAAGTGAAAGAGCTAGTGTACTGCCTGGAATTAATTGTAACTTTCAGATGTAGTCAGCTATCACTTCTTATATCTCAAGTATTTTTCTTTTCTGTTTGCTAATTAGAAGATTTTCTACTTAGCAGTGCTAGGGTGATGTGTGGAGCAGCACTCTGTCTGGAGGCTAAAAAAAAAGTCAGTTCTGTTTCTCTCACTACATCAACACTGAGACCACACTGACAGTGACATCACTAGTAACCAATGAGAACCATTTCTCATTGTCAGATTATTCTCTTTCACATGAAGCAGCAGGGACTGGCTCGTCTTGGTTACTAGTGATGTCACAGTTTCCTGCACTTTGATTGGTATCTTGTGAAAGTCACTGCTCAGACTGCAAGGACTGTGGTGCCTAAAGGTGTTTGGTCACATTTCTGATGATGTAGTGGGAGGAACAGAACTGACTTTTTTTTTTTAATCCTCCAAACAGAGTGCTGTTCCAGAAATCAGCCCAGTACTGCCAGGTGGAAAATCTTCTAATTAGTGAACAGAAAAAAAAACATTTCAGATATTGGGAAATGATAGCTGACTGCATCTGAAAATTACTATTAATTCCAGGCAGTAAACCAGCTCTTTACAGAAGGTGTGCAAGTTAATGGTAGGGTGGGTGTGAAACAATCCTCATGGTATGAAGTAAAAAAGGGTGTACTTTACCATGACGCCCACTACCTGTACTCAGACAGTGGATGCCCAGGTAGTTGTGCCAGAGGCCTACTGGCAGCAGGTGATGGGAGGCTGCACACTCCCAGTCCCTGTAGGCATCTGAGTCATTGCAGTATGTTGGCCTGGTTAACACCTTCTTACTACTGGCCTGGTATGTATAGACAGGTGGTGGCCTATGGTGGCACCTCTCCCGTGTGCAAAGTAGTAGAGGTTCTTGATGGGAACAGAATGCATCTGTACAGCAGAGGTGCTGGTACATTGGGAGTGGAAAGGAAGTACCAAAAAGAAGGGATCATAATGGAGAAAAGATGGCATCCTTGGAAGAGGAGAAACCTCCCATCCAGGTTACATGGTGTCAGATGTTAACAGTCCATGGTAACGCACTTTAATTCTCAACGATACTTTGCTGTGTTTCAAAATGGTGTTAATAGCAGCCTGGTGGTGCCAAGGTTTGAGGTGTTGGACACCACACCTCACGTCACGCTGGCGACCCAGGTTTGGGAACGAGCCCAGGCCGTCGGGAGTCGGCGGAAGAAGAGAAGATCGAGTGTCCAGAGGACTGCGCTCTCCTCTCGGGAAGGGAAGGACTGCTGTACTGTCTGTTGATCATCCTCTGGTGGGAGCCAGAGGGTGATGCGGGCTTGGACGTGGCATGCGTATGCCCCCACACGCGCATACCTATGCCATACGCTGGAGGGCAGAAAAAGTGGAAAAATGGCGGCTGGGGGCTCTATGAAGTCTGGCCTGTCGGCCTGACAATGCAACAGAGCCCAGTTTAGGATTGTGCTAGGAGCCCCCTTCCCCGGCCACGCCACAGGGGGTAATCCGTAGAGGGTCACGGGGGATGGTTGGGGCATCGGGCTGGGCGGTCAGTGCGGGGAATGGAGATCTGCCCCCAGTGTGCAGGAGGGATAAAAAATCTGATTAAAGAAAAAAGATGTTACTAGAAAATGAAATGTTTTGGTTCCTCCCATATTTTCAAGTGTGAATTAAAAACTCACCAAGTAGTATTTGGGTAAAAGCAAGTAAAGCACGCTGGTAAAGTAAAATGAAGTTGAGTGTTTATGTAAAACACCTTGGGTCCTTTTAATGTTTTACTGAGTGCAGTATGGGAGAGGGGTGTCCCATGCTATCACCCAGGAGAAGATATGGGGACCCTGGAGTGGAGCTTCTGTAGAGAGTGGGTGGAAACTCCCATTGCTCCATTATGCCAGAGTGTATGAAAACTAGTTAACTAAAAAGTCACTGGTTTCCTGCTGACCAGGGGGCATGTGTGTGGTAGGGCTGGTCGTCCTACCTTGGAATTAGAGGGAGTCAAAAGATTAATACATAAGTTAGCCAGCCTTGAGTGGGTCCCAAGGTGGTAGCCTAGATAAAAAATTGGCTAGACAACAGGATGCAAAGGGTAGTATTAAACAGAGTGCACAGTGAAGAAAGGAGACTTACTAGCAGGGTACTGCAGGGTTCAGTACTGGGACCGGTCCTTTTTAATGTCATTATAAGTGACATTGCAGAGGAACTGGAACGAAACGTATGTCTCTCTGCAGACGACACAAATATCTGAAACAGGGTTGATACACAAGATGGAGTGGAAAGGATGAGAAGGGACTTGGTAAGGCTGGAGGAATGGTCAAATGTATGGCAGCTCAGATTCAATGCAAAGAAATGCAATGTAATGCACGTGGGAAACAAAAACCCAGGGAAGAGTACACAATGGGGGGGTGAGATACTGACAACAGTAAAAATGGAAAGGGACCTGGGGATATTACATCAGATGACCTAAAGGTGGGCAAGCAATGTGAGAAGGCAGTAAGGAAGGCTGGGGGGATACTGGGATGTATAGGGAGAGGCATCAATAGTAGAAAACAGGAAGTTGTTATCCCTCTGTACAGATGGTTGGTGAGACCCCATCTGGAGTACTGTGTGCAGTTCCGGAGATCCCATCTCCGCAAAGACACAGACAGAGTGGAGGCTGTTCAGAGGAGGGCAACCAAAATGGTGCAGGGTCTGCACCAGAAGACATACAAAGAAAGACTAAAGGAGCTTAGTACATATACCCTTGAGGAAAGAAGGGAGAGAGGAGACATGACAGAAACTTTCAAGTACCTTAAGGGAATCAAGAAAGTCCAAGAGGTAGCATCTTTCAGAAAAGAGACGTGCAAGAACAAGGGGCACAACTTAAGTATTGGGGGATGGCTCAGAGGTAATGTGAGGAGTATTTCTTCACAGAGGGGGTTGTGGATACATGGAACAGCCTTCCTGAGGAGGTCGTAGAGTCAAAAACAGTGGGGGAATTCAAGAATGCATGGGACAGACATAAGGCAGTTCTAGTGGGGGGTAGGAGGAAGTAGGCTGTTGGTTAACTAGGATCTGCAGCTTATCTATTAGGTAGGAAAATGGGTCGACTAGGTGGGCCAAGCGGTCCTTATCTGCTGTCAAATTCTATGTTTCTAATTCTAATTTGTTTTTCTAATACCTATTGCAACAGTATTCTAACTATTCTGTACTGTACTATCCTTTACCTGTTCTGCCAGGTTGGTCACCTACAGACCCCCCCCCTTTTCTTGTTTACTCTATATTTCCAAATCCCTCTAAAATGCATCATGCATGGCTCAAAGTGTCCAAACAATGCAACAGCTAGCTAGCATGTTTCATTTCTCAATATAAAAACAGATACCCTTTCTTAAATAGTTGCACATTTGAAATATAAGCCATTTTTGCTGCGCTGTTATGCAGCAGATACAGTATAAAATGTTTGATTGGCCAAGTACATTGAAACTGTTATGTACTACGTAGTGGTTTGGTGTCTAAGAAAGGGGCAGCCTGTCAAGATAGCGACTCAAATGGCTAGGAATGAAAACAGCACAAAACCACAGTGCATGCTGCATCAGTGATTGACGGTACCCCCCTCCCCAAGGTCCCCCCCAAAGTTGGTATATTAAGTAAAGGGGGGAGTAGGGGGCAAGAGGGGCAAAGCCCCTCGCAAACAGAAAATTTTCCAATACGGCATGTGCTGTGATTTCGTGCTGTTTTCACTCCTCTTCACGTGGAACCCCGAGAAAGCCAGATTTGGTGTAAATGAAAGGTTTCACTTGATGGGGAAAGGCTGGAGAATGATATAAACAGCCTTGCTTTTTTCAGACTGCCTGGAGCCAGTTGCGAACAGCCTTAGTTTTTCAGTCTGCCTGAAGCAAGAGCGAGGGAAGAACATGCAGTCAATATACTATTATGTCCTCATTCGCTGTACTCACTCCAGCTGAAGGTGCATGAAACCACTCGTTTTCAGCAACGAGTGGCTCCGAGGGACGTTATTAACACACAAAGCAATGTGAAGCACAGATGAGAAAAGGATCCCAGTGAGGCTATGTGATCCTGACTGCTGCATCCTGACAAATGCTATATAATGATTTTTCTTTTATTTATATACATTTTTTTTTTTTTCATTTTTGGAACCTTGTTGAAATAAAAATCACACAGCAAGCATGTTGTACCTTACACAAACTGAATCAGTGTCTATCTTTTATACCCTCATCCTGGGACAGGTGCTGGGTCCCCAACCAGGACTGAGAACTAGCCTGCTTCTTTTCATGTTTACAGGAGGGCTGTCCTCCCTCCCAAACACAGGATCGCCCATCGTCAGAACCCTCCCTCAGCGAGGGAAGTGGACTGGACACGGCCCTACTGCCGGAGCAGCATGCCTGAAGAGGCTCCCTACCATCACCATCGTCATCCATGGTCTTTGGCTATTGTTCAGTAGGGCTGAGAGAACAATAACAGGAAAGTCCCCCCCCCTTCCCCCAACTAAACTTGACACAAAATAACGAAAGCACAGTTACGTAAGAACTTACATATAACAGTAGATCTTCGAGAGAAGCTCTTGCAGCAGGTTCAACATTGTGGACTGACGCCACCTGGAAACAGTTGCAGCAACTTTTTCCTCCCGTGGTACTGACATGGGAATGCCCACCGCCGTTGCCCTATATAGGGAGGTGCTCCCCACGTGCTCCAGTTCTTGAACAACCCCCAATCAGGCAAGAAACCGGCAGGGCAGAAAAGAACAGGTTACTCACCTGTAACAGTACTTCTAGGAGTGGCATATGTTGTTCATCCACACACTCTGGCATGTCCCTTTCCCCTTTAAATCTGTCCGGAAAGTCTTCAAGCTGGCTCCTCCCACACACCCGGGAGGTAAATACCTCGGCTCAGTCCCATGATGCCAGATCTTCGCCTGCTGGAAGCAAGGTGGTGCACCTAAAGCCAGAGAGGTCGGGTGGGTGCGTGTGGATGAACAACATATACCACTCCTAGAACTATTGTTACAGGTGAGTAACCTGTTCTTCTAGGAGCATGGATATGTTGTTCATCCACACACTCTGGCAGACTCCAAGCAATTCTCCGGGAGAAGGGAAGCAAGGTGCACACCCCCTATTTAGGAAACAGAGACTGGAGAACTGAGGCCCCAAAACCAGCATCCCAGCGTGACTCAAGGTCGATGTGGTAGTGGGTAATAAAGGTGTTTGCTGACTTCCAGGTAACAGCCAGACAGATCTCCTGGATAGGGATGTCCCTAGAAGCAGCCACCGATGCAGTAGTATGGCGGGTAGAATGAGCTCTTATCCCTCTGGGAGGCTCCTTGCCCGCCAACTCATAGCACAGACCTATGCATGATGTAATCCATCTTGCAATGGTCCATTCAGCTGCAGGTCTGCCAGAAGCGGCTTCAGCGTAAGTGACAAACAGCTGGCGAACCTCTCCCTGAATTTCCGCCGTCATCTCCTTATAATAGGAGAGAGCACATCTCAGGTCCAGAGAATGGAGCTTGTACTCTGCGTCCGAGGTGTAGTTAGGGTAGTATACTGGCAGAGTCAACACCTGATTAAGGTGAAACTCAGACACCACCTTCGGAAGGAATTTCGGGTGGAGGCGCAGGACAACTTTGTCCCTGTGAAAGACCAGATAAGGGGAGTCCACTGAAAGTACCTGGAGTTCCCTTGTCCTTCTGGCTGACATGATAGCCACCAGGAAGGCTGTCTTTCATGACAAGTGTGAGAGCTCACACTTGCGCATGGGTTCGAATGGCTTGCCCATGAGCTTTGCCAAAACCAGCAAGAGATCCCATGGAGGTGGAGGTTCACGCACCGGAGGGGATATGTGATCCATCCCTTTGAAAAAGCGCCCGACCACTCTCTCCTCTGCCAATGTCTGCTGACTGGCCTGCGCCCGGTTAGCAGAAATGGCTGCTAGGTGCACCCTAAGAGTCGATGACCGTGAGACCCTTTGAAGAGAGAGACTAAAGGTAGTCTAAAATGTTAGCTACAGAGCAGGATAAGGGGTCCAGACTCTTACCCTGACACCAAATGGAAAACCTTTTCCATTTGAAGGCATAACATTTCCTGGTCGATACCTTAAGAGATGCCTCCACCACAGTGTAGACATCCTCGGAAAGACCAGAGCCTGGAACTCTAGCCGCTCAGGTACCAGGCTGCGACATGCAGGGATTGAAGGTCTGGATGGAATACATTTCCCTGGTTCAATGATATCAGGTCTGGGCATGCACAAAGCCACTCCGGGGCCCTGCAGCTAAGGCTGAGGAGATCTGGATACTAGAACTGGTGGGGCCAATCTGGGGCTACCAGAGTCACCTTCGCCTTGTCCCTCCTCACCTTGAGTAGTACCTCGTGGATCAAGGGAAATTGAGGAAAGGCATAGAGGAGGCCTGGGGTCCACGGCCTCGAGAAGGCATCCCCCTGCAGTGAGCCCTGATGAGGGGAGCAGGCATGGTACAGTCTCAGCTTGGTGTTCTCCCTGGAGGCAAACAGGTCCACCAATGGTTTGCCCCAGTGGGAGAACAGATTGTAAGCTACCTCTGGAGGGAAAGACCACTCGTGGGATGTCTGGCCTAAGTGGCTGAGAGCATCCGCCAGTTGGTTCGAGACTCCTGCCACATGGATGGCAAGGAGATTCCCCTCCAACTGGCTGACGAGAGTCCAGATCCGGAGCGCCTCCTTGCACAGCAGACGGGAGTGCGTGACACCCTGTTTGTTGAGGTAGTACATGGTTGTGGTACTGTCCATCTGGACTTGAACCACTTGACCCCGGAGCTGAGGAGCGAAAGCTGACAGGGCCAGTCTGACTGCTCTGAGCTCTAACAGGTTGATGTGGCATTGGGACTGCTCGGGGGTCCAGAACCCGTGGGCCCCCATGTGGGCTCCCCAGCCCATGAGAGAGGCATCGGTCGTCAGGACGACCGTTGGCTCGGGGCGGACAAATGGGATTCCTTCCTGCAATCGGTCCGGGACGGTCCACCATTGGAGAGTGTTCCACACCTTCTGGGTTACAGTGATCAGCTGGTCGAAGTGACCATATCGCTGAGTCCACTGGGCGGCCAGCTCCCACTGGAAGGGGCGCATATGCCACCTGGCCCAACGGACCACTGAGGTGCACGCCACCATGCAACCCAGAAGGCGCAGAAAGTCCCGGGCAGGGCGAAAGTGCCCAACCAGAAATGATTAAGCAAAGGAGGAGAGAACCTCCACCCTGTCCGCCGGGAGCGAGCTCTGGCTTGACAAGAGTCTAGTTCTGCCTCGATAAAGCCCATCACCTGAGAGGACATGAGTTCTGATTCAGCCTTGTTGATCAAGAGGCCTAGATGGGAGCAGGTTTAGAGGGCCAAATCCCTGGACCTCTCCACCTCCTGAAGGGAGGAACCCGCCAGGAGCCAATCGTCGAGATAGGGGTATATTCGTACTCCTCGACACCGAAGATGGGCTGCCACCACTGCAGTGCACTTGGTGAAGACCTGAGGGGCTGATGACAGGCCGAACAGCATGGCTCAGAACTTGTACAGGGTCCCTTCAATCCTGAAGCGGAGGAACCGCTGGTGGGATGGACGGATTGGGATGTGAAAGAACACGTCCTGTAGATCCAGTGAACAGAACCACATGTTTCGCTCAAGGAATGGTATGATCTGGTTCAGAGTTACCATCCGGAAGGTGCAAGATCAGAGATATTGATTCAGGTCGTGGAGATCTAGGATGAGGCGCCAACCCCCCGTCCGCTTGGGCACCAGGAAGTACCTGGACACAAAGCCTGGGTCTGAAGGAGGATCCAGCACTGGAGCTACCGCCTCCTTGCGAAGGAGCTGAGCAATGTCGTCCCGAAGGGCCGACTGAGTGCGAACTGAGATCCTTTCCTCCTGAGGGGCACGGGCTCAGCTGGGAGGGTACTGCTCGAATTCTAGAGGCAGACCTTGGCTGACCACTTCCAGAACCCACCTGTCCGAAGTGATACCAGACCAGGCGGAAAGAAAGTGACGGAGCCGACCCCCTATGGGAGGACCCAGAGCTGGCATGTCGGGTGTAGGGATGGCAACCCCTAACCCGTCACTGAGCAGGCTTAGAGGAGGAGGCAGCTCCTGGACTGGCACCTCAGCCTCCTTTACGGGGCTGTTGAGGACCCTGCTTGAGCCTGGGCTGCCAAGCTTGAGCCTGCTGTTGCTGCTGACCTCCTTGATAGGACAGCTGTCTAATCGCATGGGAAGAGTGCCGAAAGGGCTTCTTGTGCTTCTGCTGGTTCTTGCTCCAAGAACCCTTTGCAGAGGTAGCATCCAAGGTGGCATTGAACTGCTCTATACGCTGGAGCTGACCTGCCACTTCCGGACCGAAGAGGTCGGTGCCAAGGAAGGGCACGTCAGCTAACTTGTGCTGAGTATCCGCCGGAAAGGAGGATAACCTCAGCCAGGCCCTGCGGCGAGTGGCCACTACGGCTTCTAAGGAGCGGGCACAGGAATCTCCAATGTCCAGGGCCATCTGGAGCTGCTGTTTGGCAACAGCACGGCCCTGGTCATGGACCTGCTTCACCGTGGTCTGCATGTCCGCTGGGAGATGAGGGAGGACTTCATCTAGTTACCCCACAAGGGCATGAGAGAAGTGTGCCATGATCACAGCCGAGCTCGCCTGACAAAAGCCCAAGGATGAGGCTGCATAAACCTTCGGGCAGAATGGTCCATATTTTTGGATTCCTTGTCCGGAGGGCGGTCAGTGTCAGCTGAGCTACCCGTGCGTCTAAACACAGAAGCAGTCATAAGGCTCTTGGGTGAGGGATGCTCTGTGAAACCCGCCAGGGACCCCATGGGTACCGTATACTTGCGGGCCATGCTGGCAGACACAGCTGGGCAGGAGGTAGGGCATTGCCACAGCTCAAGGGCCGGACCAACAATGGCTTCGGCCACTGGAAAGGCCTCCATCGGGGTATCCCCCTCCTTGAGGATATCTGTGAGGGGGTATTCTGCCTTCTTTTGGATAGGCTCCAAGGGCATTATGGTTGATTCGGAAATGAGGCGGAGGATGCCCCAAAAAGAGGAAGGACCTTCCTCCTAGACTGCCACTGATGAGTCGTCATCCCTGGATGCGAGTGCAGACCAGTGGCATCAGAGTCCAAAGAGTCGGGACATAAAGGTCTCCTGCCTATGTCTCCCTCAATATGCCGAGGGCGATTGGGGACCACAGTAATGGACAGACGACGGGGGAGGCCGGTGTCTGTCCTATCCTCTTTCGAGGGAGCCCCTTTCTGAGGCTGCTTAGGTGGTGGTTCCACCAAAATCGGTGGGGAGACTGAAACAGGCCAAGATGGAATGTGTGCCAGCCCTACGGGTGGAGGAACCGGGATCTTCGGTTCCGGAGGGGTCGGCGTTGGCCTAAGAGGCTGAGGCCAAGTAATGGCCGGTGTTGCTGGCAGAACTGGATTCTGACCGGTAGGAATCAGCTGCTGCCACATGAGATCCTCATAATGTCGACGGAGCTTCCATCGAAGTCTCTCCTCATCTGAGGAGGATGAGGATTGGTGGCGATGCCTCTTCCTGGAATGCTTGTGACCTGTCCAGGGAAATTGCTGCAGCTAGGAATAGACCACCCCAGCTCTTCCGGACTGTGGACAGACTGTGCAATCCAGTCTGTCTCCAGACCGGTAGAGCATTATCACAAGTACAGTGTGAGGAGTTTGCGAAATTCTTTGCTGACAAGGTATCCACCATCAGGGATGAGATCAGCCAGTGTCCTTCTACTGAGCATTGCACTGATCAATCGGGTGGTACTAACGCCCAGTTGTACTGGTCTACCTTTAGACTACCAGCAGTAATAGATATTGTGAGGATTATCCAGACTCTGCGACCTACCTATTGTAAGTTGGACCCAGGCCCTACTCACCTGGTGGTGGGGTGTGTAGATGTTATCAGCCCAGTCCTGGCTGGGATAGTGGTGGTGTCATTAGAGAGAGGGATCTTTCCGGATCCCTTAAAGGAGGCGGTAATATACCCCCTTTTGAAAAAGCCCTCTCTTGACCCCGACTGCCCAGCAAATTATAGACCAGTCTCTAACCTCCCTTTTGTAGGGAAGGTTATTGAGAAGGTGGTCGCTCTGCAACTGGAGGATCATTTGTCCAACCACAATATCTATGACCCTCTCCAATCCGGCTTCAGGAAGAGGCACAGTACAGAGACGGCTCTTGTTTGGGTATTGAATGATCTCCTGATGGCAAGAGATCGGAGGACCCGTTCCATCTTGGTTCTCCTGGATCTCTCAGCAGCATTTGACACCGTGGATCATGGAGTATTGCTCGACCGCCTGTGGTTTCTCTGTGGTCTGAGGGGAGCAGTCCACAGTTGGTTTCGATCTTTTTTGGAGGGCAGATCTCAGAGAGTGGTATCTGGAGTTAACACCTCGGTCCCTCACTATCTGCCCTGTGGGGTACCGCAGGGGTTAGTGCTATCCCCTATGTTATTCGCGGTGTATATGCTTCCATTGGGGGACATTATAAGACGGTATGGGCTGAGTTTTCACTGTTATGCTGATGATTCTCAGCTCTACCTGTCTTTTATGCCTGATCAGGAGTCGGATTCCATCACGATGTTTAATAACTGCCTCCTGGTTATTCAGGACTGGATGAGTGCTAGTTGGCTGAGGTTGAATCCAGGGAAAACTGAGGTGCTGGTTGTGGACCCTGGAGGGAGGATAACAGGGGCTTGGCGGAAACCCTCGGGTTTATATCTTGGGGGGGGGGCCCAGCATCTTGCCTCTGGCCAAGTACGTAACCTGGGAGTAATTTTTGACGAAAGCCTGACTATGAAGATGCAGGTGTCGGCCGTAGTCAAATCTGCCTTTTTTCATCTGAGGAATATTGCCCGGGTGAAACACTTGGTTCCACAGGAAGATCTTCCCATTTTGGTCCACGCCTTTGTTACCAGCCGTTTTGATTACTGCAATGCGCTCTATCTAGGGCTGGCGGGGGTGGATATCCGCCGCTTGCAGCTTGTGCAGAACGCGACGGCCAGGTTGTTGATGGGAGTTTCACGATCTAGCCATATGACACTGTGCTGTGTGATTTGCACTGGCTGCCAGTACAGTGGAGGATCACCTTCAAGGTCGCATTATTGACCTTTAAGGCCCTACATGATTTGGGACCCCACTACCTGAAAGAGCTCTTGGTGCCTTATTGTCCTGCCCGTTCTCTTCACTCCTCTGATGAGGGATTGCTAGAGATTCCTAGGAGTCGTCTAAAAGATGTCTGGAGGTAGATCATTTTGCCTATGGCACCAACCCTATGGAATTCTCTACCTCGTCAGATTGAGAATGCCTAACTGTTGAAAGTTTTAAAAACAATTAAAACTTTCCTTTTGCCATAACATTTGCTGGTACATGATGAGTAAGTGTACTGTATGGTTGTTTGATTTATTGTGTGTAATTTGATTTTAATTGTTTTTATTGTAAAAGCGCCCTGAGCTTGGGAAGGGCGCTTAATGTAAACAAAATATTACTTACTTTCTTTGGTTTTTTGACTGAAGGGGTCCTGGTCCTCGATCGAGATCGACGGGGCCGGCTCATTCGATCGGGAGAAGCCAGAGTCAGGGAGAACCAAGGTTCCGGCACCTTTCCCTTGATCGGGACACCTGAGGGTTGGGTCTCCTCATCGGGGAAGGAAAGGAAAGGATAGGTGTCTTTTTCAAGGAGTCGGCGACCGGAGTCGGTGACAACGGCTCGATCGGGTCGAGAGAAATCTCGGCCGGTTCAGCCATTTCCTCGGCTTCAGTGCCTTGGCCTGACGGAAGGTCCGAGAAGCCGGCGGCCGAGGAAGAGATCTCGACCGAGGTCGAGACCACAAGGTCCTGAGAATCGGACCGCTCTCGGTCCCAGGAACGTCTTCTTCGGGATGAAGAAGATTTAGGGTCCTTGTCCCTTTTCCTAGAGCGGGAGGAGTGCAAGGCCGAGGGTGTCGCACTCCTGGTGGGGAGAGACTGGCACAATTCCCGAAAGGACCCAGTGAAGGTAGAACCCAGGTTAAGTGGCACAAAAAAACCCCGGCTGGCGAGAAGCTTGACAACTTCCTCTTCGAAAGCCACCATCTGGTTGAGCTGCTCGGTGGATTCTGCGGCCGAGGAAACTGCCCACCTGGCCTCCTTCGATTTCACCGGTGGGTTGCGAAGCTCTGGTCTCCCCAGTTTCAGGCACGCCTTGCGGTCGTCCAGGACGTTGGGATGGAAGGCCAGACAGATGGTGCAAGAAGTGATGTCATGTACGACACCCAAGCAGTAGACACATGACAGGTGGGGATTGGTGCGCAACATTTTCTGTCCGCAGGGACACCGGCGAAATCCGGGGGATGACTTGTCCTCCATGTCCGATGCGCTCGGATTGGTATAGTAAACTCTTGTGAGTTTTAAAGAAAGCGACTGCGGTGAAAACCGTTGTTAAGAATCCAGGGCCTACGAATTGGAGAAGTTAGTTAGTTAGTTTTTGTTGACCGTTTAAGTGCACTAGACAAATCCTGCCTATTTCCAGGCACGACCCGGGGAAGGGGATACAGATGAATGCAAACTGACCTTGAACCAGATTAAGCTGTAGGTGGTATTTTTAGTGAAGTAGCATGAGGGAACCTGAATCTTCCAGCGGAAAGGAAGATCTGGTGTCATGGGGCGGAGCCGAGGTACTTACCACCCGGGTGGGTGGGAAGAGCCAGCTTGAATACTTTCCAGTGAATTTAAAGCGGAAAGGGACATGCCAGAGAGTGTGGATGAACAACATATCCACGCTCCTAGAAAGAAACTGATTGTCAATGGACAACCCCTCAAAGAGGAAATGATGCTGGCCTGAACAGGACCTGATCCCTGGGGGAAGGAGGGCCGGAAATGTACCTGCTGCAAGAGCTTCTCTCGAAGATCTGCAGTTACGGTAAGTTCTTACGTAACTGTACTATCTTACATTGAGGACTGAGTCCCAAGCAGTATAAACTTATAACAACCCCTTGGGAGGGGGAAGAACAGAAAAGCAGGGAAAGACCAGAGAAGGGAAGATCCCTCAGGAAACCAGGCCTTGCAGAACCGCAAGGCCAAACCCTGCTCTGCTTCCGGAAATGATGTCTAGGCTATAATGCCTGACAAAGGTGTATATAGAACTCCAGGTAGCGAGAGCGCAGATATCCACTGCTGGTACTCTTTTCAGCGCTGCAAAGGAAGTGGTGATAGCCCTAGTAGAATGAGCTTAAATCGGCCCCGAAGCTGACCTACTGTGCTTCTCATAACAGTAGGAGATGCAATGGACCAACCAGTGCGAAAGTGTCTGTCTGGTGACCGGTGCGACCTACAGACCGTTGGGCAAAGGACACAAAGAGCTGATCAGACTTCCTGACCTCTTTGGTTCTAGCCAAATAGCATCTGAGAGCCCTGTGGACATCCAAGGAATGAAGCACTGATAAAATAAACACAGTGAACGTTGCTGTCGTACAGACGTAAAGTTCTGACTCTCAGTGAGTGAGTGATGTTGCAACTGAAGTAAACCAGACAGCGGCAAAAAAAGGGAATTGAGGTGGTTTGAGGGCTGATGCCGAGCTAAGTCATGTAGCACCAGTTAAGTCTTACAGTGCCACGTATGTGTGCAGCCTACCTTGGCGCCAGCCCTCCTGAAAAGTTCTGGCTCCTGTGGTGTCCTAGCACCTCTGGCTCAGAACCCATCAGTGTGAATCATTGTCAGGGAAGGGCATGGTGGGCGGTAGAGGCAGTGCGGAGGTGGTCCCCGCTAGAGAGATGCAGGATGCGGTAACTGGGAAGCCCGAAAAAGAATTGACCAAAAAAAAAAGTAAATGATGCATGTTTGGTGGTTTTTGGTCAATTCTTTTCGCAGTCACCGCATCCTGCACTTTTCTAGCAGGGACCACTTCAGCACTGCCTCTACCACCATGCCCTTCCCTGACCGAGGAATCAGGTACTGGTTCCCCCCCCCCCAAACAGCCCTGAACGGGAGAGGCAGGGACCACGCAGAGTCAAGTCGGGATCTGGGCTGGCATTGGACATGTGGGCTCAGCCACTCGATTCCGCTGTCGCCTCCCAGGAGACCAGGGTTTTCTATTTTCCACCTTGGTTACATCCCCAATGAGGTGTGGATGTGCAATGACGTCTGCGTAGAGGGTGTACCCTTAGCTGACGTCCACCACCACTTCACCCCTGTAAATGGCACACTACTGCGGTACCTCCAGTCTCCACTGGAAGCTGCTGCAGAGCAGTGCATCCCCAGACACCCACTACAGGAGAGAAAAGCTGTCTTCCGGACGCTCAATCCCCCCACCCCTGCCAACCCCCCATGACCTGGGTCCGGTCCCGAACCCAGGTCGCCGGCGTGGCGCGAGGTGTGGTTACCAGCGACTTGACCCTCGGTGCCAGCCATGCATCATTCACTTTGAGATGCCAACACTGGCCAGACCACAAACTTCCTAGACAATACCCACTTCATCAGGGGCTATCCCCAAGCTACACCTACCCCACTCCCACCTAGGTGTGGATACATTCCCAAGTCCCAGGAATCTGTCCCACTCATGCTTATACGCATCCACTGTCTACATGTACACAAGACCATGTGGAAGGCAGTTCCATTTTTCCAGCACCCCCTCTGCAAAGAACGACTTCCTTGTGCTCCTCTTGAACTTACCTCTCATCAATTTCAGACTGCATGCCCCCCCCAAAGATGTTGCCTTATTTAGCCTAAACCATCTTTGTCTGTCCCCCTTACTCATACTTTATGTTTTCTCCATAACTGCACCTTCTGGTGGCTACTTCAAGCTGGGTATCCAGCATTCTCCAGCACTTCTCCCTGACTGTTTTTTTTTTTTTGTTTGTTTTTGGGGTCATAGGTATCATAATCCTTCCATTCTACAGTCAGCAGGAAGGACTGTTATGCATTCAGCAAGAAAGATACAGCGTTCAAACTCCAAGCACCCATGTCTTAAGGCACATACACATACTGAAGGACACGTCCACACAACAATGGGCACACACTGGAAGCACACATATGGTACCTCTGGTCCCTGCTGCATATGGGAGGGTTAGTGTTTGTGCTTGTGCCTGTTCCCGTGGAGAAAGAACCCTCGTCATGTCTGGACGCAAGTTGACCTGCATCTGCTGGGACGTGATGTAGTCATTGAGGATTGTCTGCCGAGTGTTTTCCATTGCATAGAGCTGATACTGACTAGGGTATCCTGGAGTTGGTGAAAGCTGTCTCTGGAACAGGAAAGCTGCTGCAGCTGAATCCAGAGTAAGAGTAACATTTAGTAGAAGGCTGGTAGTTTTCTGACATTAGTCTATAGCTCTTAAAAGGTGGGCATGCGGTACACTAGTGAAGAAATGCCTTCCCACTATGACCACTGTATTCAGCCCACAAATCTGCCTAAGGAGAGCCAGTACCAACTACTTGCCTTCAGGAGCAGACACACAGTGGTTCTTTCTACCTGTAAGACACAGCCGTCCCATGAAAAGCAGCAATGGCAGCAGTTGGAACATATGCCAGTTTTCAGTCCACAAGGCACAAGTTTTATTTTTTTATTTTTCTCCCCTTGGCCGCCTGAGCTACACCCCTGTTCAGGGAGATCCGGCTGCTGACCGCCTCTGCTGCGGACACCCAGACTCCTGCCCCCCCAGCAGCGGGGCCGTGGGGAGCCCCCAACTCCCCGCAGAGCATGGATCCAGGCAGGTGCTGCGGCAAAACTACAGACGGCCATCAAGCCACTCACTTCAGGTGCCATTTTTCATGGTTTTCTGTCCCCTTAGTACATGCTCGGGCAGTGCCTCCAGTCTCCACTGGGGGCTGCTGCTGAGCGATGCGTCCCGATCCCACCACCGGACAGGAGGCAGTCCTCGGACCCAATCCTCTCCACCCCTGCCGACCCCGAAGGCTGTTTCCTGAACCGGGTCATCAGCGTGGGTCGAGGTAAGGTGCCAGAGCCTCAACCCTCTACGCCACCGGGCTGGCTCACAAGGCAATTCAATTTGTTAACCCAGTCATTGCCCTGACCCGACAACACTGATCACATGGATGATACCATTATCTAGGAAAATTATTCCTGCTCCAGCAGTTATAGGACATTATTCATAAAGATCCAGAATAAATCTTTTATAACAGAGTCTGCTACACTGCGTTTAGGATACGGCAATATTTAGCACAGTGGTTTTCCAATTACACATAGCCCTGAGACTGTAAGTATCCAGATGACATTTGTGGGGAAATTTCACCGCTAATCTACAATTGTACCTGCATCCAGCGGCCTGTGGAAGGACAAGGTTGAATCTAAGGGATGGGACATATGGCTCCTGTAGACATCGTTAGGTTGATGTCCTCTGTGATGTGGGTCAAAGGTGCCATGTGCTGTGACAGGATCAACCCCAGAGACAGGAGACTTGGCTGGGACACACTCTCTCTGGGTTGGGGTCAGAGTAGTCTTCCTCTCATGGCTAGCAGGCTTCCCAGCAGTTATTCCACCTAGAACAAAAACAGCAGTCAATCATATTCTACCCATTTTTACTGTATCAGAGTTGCACAAATACCTCCACAGCAGAAGTTCATTAGCTCCTATTATCAGTGTGCCATACTCACTCAGTTATGTACCCCACCAGCACCTGTTGTAGCCAGTCACGTATCACATCAACTTCTGTACCCAGTTATGTACCACAGCAACTGTTGTACCCAGTTTTATGTGCCACACCAACTGCTTTTACCAGTTATGTACCACAGTTATCGCTGCACCCAGTTATGTATCACAGCAAGTGTTGTACCAGTTATGTAAATCCGCAACTGCTGTACCCAGTTACACAGCACAACCGTTGTACTGTTATGTACAACTGTTGTACCCAGTTATGTACTGCAGCATTTGTTGTATCCAGTTATGCACCCCAGCAAGAGTTGTACACAGTTATGTAAATCAGCAACTGTTGTACCCAGTTATGTAGCGCAACTGTTGTACCCAGTTATGTACCACAATTGTACCCAGTTATGTACCACAGCATCTGTTGTACCCAGTTATGTACTGCAGTACTTATATCCAGTTATTTACCCCAAGCATGTTTACCCAGTTATGTACCACTGTAATTGTTGTACCCAGTTGTGTACCACATCAACTGTTGTATCCAGTTATGTACCCCAAGCATGTTTACCCAGTTATGTACCACAGCAATTGTTGTACCCAGTTATGTACTGCAGTACTTATATCCAGTTATTTACCCCAAGCATGTTTACCCAGTTATGTACCACTGTAATTGTTGTACCCAGTTGTGTACCACATCAACTGTTGTATCCAGTTATGTACCCCAAGCATGTTTACCCAGTTATGTACCACAGCAATTGTTGTACCCAGTTATGTATCACAACTGTACTGTTATGTACCCCAGCAACTGTTGTACCCCGTTATGTACCCCAGCAACTGCTGTACCTACCTATGTACCCCAGCAACTGCTGCATCCAGTTATGTACCCCAGCAACTGCTATATCCAGTAATGTACACCAGCAACTGCTGTATCCAGTAATGTACCCCAACAACTGTTGCACCCAGTTAGGTGTCCCCAGTGACTGCTGCACCCAGTAATGTACAGCAGCAACTGTTGTACCCCATTATGTACTGCATCAGCTGTTGTACCGTTATGTACCCCAGCAACTACTGTACCCAGTTATGTACCCCAGCAACTGCTGTACCCAGTTATGTACCCCAGCAACTGCTGTACCCAGTTATGTACCACAGCAACTGATGTACCCAGTTATGTACCACAGCATTATGTATCGCAGCAGCAACTGGTGTGGCTGGCTAAGTAGTACAGCAGCATCCACTGTACTGGTTATGTACCACAGCAGCATCCGATGTACCCGGCTATGTACCACAATCGCATCTGCTGTATCCAGTTATGTACCACAGCAGCAGCTGTTCTACCCAGTTAGGTACTACAGCAACAGCTGTACTCAGTTTTGTACCACAATAGCAACTGCTGTATAATGAGGAGAAATGTGACCTCTCCATACTGCAAAGGGCTGAGCTTTCCTAGTAGTAGTACTGTACGGTTCCAGTGTCTGGGTCACTTACTGAACATTCAGAATGCTTGTCCTGCTTCTGTGTACAAGCCCAGTGTTTGGTCAATGGCCACTCAGAATACTCACAGCTTTAGTAGACATACTCTATAATATATCCCAAGACAAAATGTGCATTACAGCTACTCTTTCACATTGTAACATATCCTGAGGCCCAGTGTGCATAACCACTATTCCCTCATGCTTTTCTTACACCTATACTGGAAGTTTTCTTAAGAGTAGCAGACACACAGTAGCTGTAAGTTCAGACAAGTGATTGGGGCAATCAGAAAGGTAGTCAATCTAACTCCCACACTCAGAGAGTAACAGGGACCACAACTCAGACAATAACGGAGCAGACTGAGTTCATTGTATTAGCCATTGCTAGGCAGCTTAAATCAAAAACTGTAGTGAGAAAGAAAGATTGTGACCTACTGGGAATTGAACCCAGCCCCCTCCCGGAATACCATTCTGGTGCTCTAACCACTGAGCTACAGGCTCACATGACTGGACAGGTAAAGAACGCTTTTGCAATACAAAGATTTTGGAGTTTAAGGTGTGGAAAGCATGGGTTACTACCTGCTGCATGTTACCTCATCGACTGACTACTACTGCCGCTGGTAAATATGGAAATGAATATGAAGATAGTAACGAGTGTCCGTGTACCTTCTGGTGCTCTACTCATCATCGGAGAGCTCCTCGACACAGAGCCTGCATAGCTGACTGGAGTCCGTCTTGCATTGCTGTCATCATACACCCCGGGGCTCAGCTGAGATTTTGGAGCTTCATGAAGAGTTGACCTGAGAACAGAAGGACCTGAGCTGACCACAGTATGGCGAGGGCGCACAGGGTCCGCTGCCTTCACTTCTTCATATTTGCCTCGTTCTGCCGCTTTCACACTCTCGGACATCATCTCCAGTGGACTGTGTTGAGGCTTACTGGGGCCTGTGATCAGGGATTTCACATTGTGTTTAATGGTAGACTGGCTAGTGGTGCTGCTGTCATACTTTACTGGTGTTCCCTAGTGGGCAAGAACAAAAATAACAAGAAAATCAATTCAAGTAAAAATAATTTCCTAAATATGGGGTCCATGGGTTTGAATCCTGGCATAAAGAGTTGTTTGGTTTACTGTTCATGCTTGTAGAGGTTAGGGGGCTTGAGAATACTATGGTGAGGGGTGCTCAGATCCTGATCAGTAGGTTAAAATTATAACTCATTCAGAAGTAAGTGTTTTTTTTTTTTATTTTACTTTAGTGACAGCTGGGAACATAGAACCATCATTGGGGGAGGGGGGGTTGGAAGAAGAACACACAGCACATACAGGCCCTTCTGCCCACCCCTCCAGTCTCGTCCAAATTCCTCATCTGGGTTTCCTACCTGAGTTATAGACCCTTCGATGACTGGCCTTGCAATCTGGGTTATTTCAGGAGTCTTCCTGCTGTCCTGGCCTAGCAGGTCCTGTCTGGGAATCTCATGGATAGAGCGGCCCATTTCTTTGATGGTGGTGACTCCATCATATGGCTTTCCTTTGGTAATACCCCCTTCGAAAGAACGAATGGGGGGGGGCTTTCACGTTTAATCTGTTTTGCATACTTCAGGCCCTCATCATATGAATCAGCTGTAGCCCTTGGAGTACCTAGAAGAAAATCTGGAATTAAATACAGAATGGTGTGGGGGAGCATGTGTAACGAGGTGCACAGTAACATAGCAATTTACAGTTGAAAGCAACTCTAAGTCTGTCAAGTCCACAACCTGATCACACTGCAACATTTCAACTTTAAAGAGCAGATTTCTACTTGTTTAAAATTCCATCCCCAAAAGCACATGAAGAAGCTTACATAGCCCCAAGTGTAATCCAACAGAAATTTTATTATTGCCAGTATTTAGGAGGAAAGGAATCATATTTTGGTTCCGAAGAGCTGAGAGCCCAATCCCTTCCATTTCCCTATTCAGAAACACGCCCCAGCACTAGCACGTTTTGTGATGCTGGTTCAAGGAGAGCATGGGGGCGCGCTCCCCACAGAGTTCAATGAGTTTTTTTTTTTTTTTTTTTTTTTAACTGTTTTTTAGTACAACTTAGTGTTCCGATTTGACAAATCAAAGCCAGGTTGAGCGGGGGCCTTAATTTGTCAAAATCGGAGCACTAAGTTATACTAAAAGGCAGCTAAAAAACCTTCCTATTGAACTCTATGGAGTCTGCCCCCGTGTTCTCCTTGAACTAACATCACAAAACGTGCTAGCGCCGGGGTATGTCTCTGAATAGAGAAGTGGAAGGAATCGGGTTTTGGCTCCATGCAGCCACAATACGACTCCTTCCCTTCCTAAATACTGGCAACAATATAATTAAAATTTCTATTGGATTACACTTGGGGCCATGTAAGCTTCTTCATGTGTTTCTGTGGTGGAATTTTAAACAAGTGGAAATCTGTTCTTTAACATTCTAAAGCTCCATCTCCAGGACAACTCCTCACGGCTGAGACAATGCAATTTGTATAACATCACTTCTACATTCTTATTGCGTAATACAAATTAGTAACTGTATACATGCACAGAATAAAGGATTTTTAAAATGTGAATGAATTTAAAAACACAGAGACTGAAGAATTCAGCAGACACTCTTTTGGCCTGGTTCATAGGTACTTTATGAGTTAGGAGGTCAAAGACAGTACAGTTACACAAGAACTTACCGTAATAGTAGATCTTTGAGAGAGGTTCTTGCAGTAGGTACTAACAGGTAGGACTGATGTCATCAGGCGCCAGGACCACACAGAAAACGTTTAGCTAGCAATGTCTGGCGGGGGACCGTCCACCTGGTGTCATGTGACCGACAACAGCGTAGTGCTATATAGTGAGTGGTCCATGCCCACCCACCAGTTCTCCCGCCGAAGAGCTAGTAAGGTGCAGCAGGAGGTAGGAGTGGGCTCTTGGAGCTGAAAAGCTATAATAGGAGAAAGAGCAGAAGAAAACCCAGGGGGAAGGTGGGAGGGAAAACAGTACCTACTGCAAGAGCCTCTCTCGAAGATCTACTGTTACGATTAGTTCTTACGTAACTGTACTATCTTACTTCGGGAGAACTCTTGCAGTAGGTACTAACAGGTAGGACTGAGTCCCAAGCAGTCAAAGACAAGTCTGAGACATCGGAGTTAGGAACAAGTCTGCAGTAAAACAGGGATCCTAGGACAAGAGACCCTGAAGAACAGCTAGGACAAAGCCTTCTCTGCACCTAGAAGCAATGTCCAAACTGTAATGCTTAGTGAAGGTGTGGACAAAACTCCACGTGGCAGCTGCACAGATATCTGCAGCTGAGACGTTCCTGAAACATACAGTAGAAGCAGCCATTCCTCTGGTTGAATGCCCTCTAGCCTCCCCCTGAAGGGGCTTGTTGCACTTCTGATAACAAAAGGTAATGCAGTTTGCCAACCATTTGGACAAACACTGTTTTGAGACTATGGCACCCTTTCTTTTAGGTGCAAACAAAATGAACAATTGGTCAGTTTTGTGGACTGGCTTTGTTCTGTTCATGTAATAATGAAGAATTCTATGTACATCCAGTGTATGCAGAATTGCTTCTCTCCGATTAGAATGTTCAGGGTAGTACACTGGCAACTGAAGAGTCTGATTTAAGGTGGCCTCAGAAACCACCTTAGGCAAGAACTTAGGATTTGTACATAGAGCCACAAGGTCCCTGAAAAATCAAATAAGGCTCCTTACACGTCAGGGCCTGAAGCTCGGAAATCCTTCGAGCCAAAGTAATAGCAACAAAAAAGAGTGCTTTCCAAGACAGGTAGTGCATGTCACAACTTGACGCTGGTTCGAAAGGAGGCAGCGTGAGTTTTTCTAATATAAAATTCAGGTCCTAGTTAGGAGCAGGGCTCCTGATTGGGAGTCTCAAATGAAGAATTCCTTTCAAGAAAGTTTTGGATACTTGTAGTTGAGCCAAAGATTTGCCACCCACCGGAATGTGGTAGGCAGAAATGGACGATACGTGGACCTTCAAGGACAAATAGCTGAGTCCCAGGTCAAATAAGTGCAGGAGATACTCCCAAGACCTGTGGAACTGGGCAGAAGGCTTCCCACTCCCTGGATGTGGCCCATATGGAAAATCTTTTCCATTTCATGGCATAAGTGCATCTAGTTAACAGCTTTCTGGACTCCACTAGAACTTGTGCTACTCTAGGGGAAACCCCAAATCGAGCAGCAGCTTTGTCAGTAGGTGCCACACGTGTAGGTGAAGGGACCGGAGGCCTGGATGAACCAGGGTGCCCTGTTCCTGGGTCAAGAGATCTTGACAAATGCAAATGAGCAGGAGAACCGGATGTTCCACTGACAGTTGTTGAAGCAGAGAGAACCAGATCTGTCGCGGCCAAAAGGGTGTGATCAGAATCATTCGTGCTCCTTCTGCCTGTAGTTTCAATAGAACTCTCTGCATTAGCGGAAGTGGAGGGAAGGTGTACATGAACCTCTCCTTCCAGCATAGAGACAGTGCATCGTGCCAGAAAACACCACGCCGTGGACAAGCGAGTAGAAAGCTGGTAGTTTTGCATTGGATGGGGATGCAAACAGATCTAGGTCTGGCCTTCCCCATCTTTCGAAGATGTTGTCTACCACTTACTGTCTCAGTTCCCACTCGTGGGCCCTGGCCTGAGTGCGACAGAGTACGTACGCTAGTACGTTTTGTACTCCTGGAACGTGCACCGCCACAAGGTGAAGATGGTGTTGCACTGTCCAGTACCATACTCTCATCGCTTCTCGACAGAGGGAGTATGAGAGTTCCTCACTGTTTATGTACCAGATGACATACATATTGTCAGTCTGGATCATGACCGGTCCCGGCTGAACAAGGTGCTGGAAAGCCTGTAAGGCATTCAGCACTGCTCTCATCTCCAGTACGTTGATGTGGAGCGAGAGTTCCTTGGTGGACCAAGAACCTTGGGCCCTATGAACACCCAGGTGTGCTCCTCAACCCATCCCGGAGGCATCAGTCATTAGAGTCTGGGTGGGGAGATCTGAGCAGAACGGTACACCCTGTAGGAGGCTGCCTGGGTCCTGCCACCACAATAGGTACCGAGCCAAAGGGTTTGAGACCAGAATCTCGTGATTCAGATAGTCGGATCTCTGGTCCCACTGTACTCAGAGGGTCCATTGTGACACCCTCATATGTAGTCTGGCCAGGGGCACCGTAGGGATGGCCGCTGCCATAAGGCCGAGAAGACGGAGGACTGTTCTGGGCATGATCCCTCTCTGAGAGACCACAAAGTGCACATGTTGCTAAAGAGTCTCCATCCTGTTTGATGGTAGGAAGGCTCTCCCTTGGACTGTGTCCAACACTGCCTCAATAAATTGGAGGTATTGGGTAGGAGAAAGGTGGGACTTGGGGTAGCTGACTAATACCAACCGTCTGAAAAGGCCCAGGGTCACAGCAAGAACTTGGGCTAGGCTGTCTCTCTACAGAGCCGAAAGGAGCCAAGTAAGGGAACACCTGCAGCCCCTGTCTGAGTAAAGCTGCTGCCACCATCGCTAGGCACTTTGTGAGCACTCTTGGTGCTGACGACAGGCCAAAGAGAATCAGAGAAACCTGCGGTAGGGCAGAAAAACTGGGATGTGCAGGTAAGCATCCTGCATGTCCAGTGCACACAACCAGTGGCCCTTCTGCAAGAGTGGAATCAGACCCGGAAGGGATAGCAATCTGAACCTCTTGTATTCCATGAAGTGGTTCAAGAACGCTTAGGTCCAATACTGGTCTGAGATCACCTGTTTTCTTGGGAACCAGGAAGAAGTGCGGGGTAGAATCCCCTTCCTCTTTGATCTGGAGGAACCAGCTCTATTGTTGCTTTCGCCAGCAGAGAGTCTATTTTCTCTCTTACTAGAGGGACATGATTTGGGGGTTAATAAGAGTGACCTGGAGGATTTCCTGGAGGTCTCTCCATAAACTCTATTGTGTGGCCTTGAGCCACCAGCTGGAATACCCACAAGTCTGTGGTTACTGCCTCCCATCCTGGCAGGTGGCTGGCAAATCTGCCCCTACAGGTGCCCCTGGGACTCACTCCAGAGGAGGGAGGGGTCCCAGTGAGTCAGGAGGTGGTAGGGAGGGTGAAGGGAGTGGATCCCAAGGCTCTATGTGATCTGGCTGGGGGAGCCGTTCCAGTCGAAGGGGGCCCAGACATTTGTTTTGACGTTGGTTTTGCTGCTGCCTCTATTGGCTGCGTTGCTGCCAATGAAAGGGCTACTTGGGCTTTTGTGGAAGCTTACACATAAATTGGACAGAGTGCAAGGCTTTACCCTTGTCTTGTAAGTCTGTAATGATGCCTTTGACATCTCCTCCAAACAAGACTGGACCTCTAAAAGGAGCATCTTGGATTGCTGTCTATACCTCAGGAGCAATGCCTGAAATTCTCAGCCGTGCAGGTCTCCTGAGGCTGACTGCAGTGGCTGTTCCCCTCGCTGAGGCATCCACAGCATCATAAGTGTCCCTCAGAGTGTGCTGACTAGCTGATCTAGCTAATCTGATCATACCTGCCATTTCTTCTTTCAACTCAGAGTCAGGGTGTTTATCTATCTTGGATTCCAGCTGACCTAAAATGGATTTCTGACAGACCACCATGTGGGCAGTATAGTTCAGTGCCCTAATAGCCAAGGTTGAAGAAGAGTACATCTTCTTCCCAATTTGGTCAAGGACCTTAGATTCCTTATCTGGAGGAGAGGTAATAAGGCGTTTAGGTTTTGCTGAATGGTCGTGGGCAGCACTGATGACCACGGAATGTGCTTTAGGATGAGCACTAAGGTGGTCTTTACTTTCAGGCATCTAGTATTAACGGTCCACTTTTCTGGCCACAGGTGGCAGCTGAAGCTGGTTGTTTCCCAGACTGTAGAAGCCAAATCCTCATGTGGCCCTATCCAGGGCAGGATGACTGTAGGCGATAAATCTGGAGTTCCAGATGTTCTACCAATCTCTGGCATTGGGAATCTTGATCCACAGTATGCCAGTCATATGCAGCCTGGATTTTCTTGAGGAGCTCTGTAAAAGAGGGATCTTCAGGAGGAGAGTTTGGAGACTCCCTAGGCTTTGGTTCATCTGGAGTAGGTGAAGTATAGTTCGATGAGTGGGCTGAGTTACTATCTCAGTCCCACGCTAGGATATCGTTGGGCGTGCTTAGTCTTGGTAGAGCAATCTCCACGGGTCTCAAGAGGTCTGCAGGCTTTGTGAACTCTGTAGGCCGCTGGGTTTGTGGAGGGAGCTCCACTGTCATGCCCTACATTGAAGGCCTGGGGCCCAACGATTGGGGGGGAGGTCTGATTTGCAGTTCTCTAGTGGCCAGTGTCAGGTCTGGCAGAGGCTGATGCTTTTCCAACTCTAACGTGAGCTGCGATTTTGCCTCATCCCACCAGGAGCACACCATCACCTGAAAGTCCACCTGAGGCTGAGGGGGAGGTGGAGGTGGTTGATGCCCGTAGCCCGGTGTCGGATACCCTGTGAAGTAGGGGGAGGGTATCCTGGCATGGGAATGCCCTGCATCGGGCAAGAAAACCCTGGCGTCAGATACCCAGGCATCAGGTACCCAGGCAAAGGGTACTCCAGCATAAGGTACTGTGGTGCCAGATACCCTGGAGGGTATTGCGGCACTGGGTACCTTGGTGGAATGTCCGAGGGACTCGGTATCGGCCTGGAAGGTGGGTCTGATGGCTCTGGCATCAGCCCAGATGTCGGTGTTGGCCCGGGGGGGGGGGGAGTACCTCCTTGGCCGTGGCATCAGACGGGGGCTGCGGGCTTGAAGGAGACCATTCCCCATCCCAATGTCTCTACTTGTCCTTCTTCTTCTTATGATGGCCTTCAAGGGAAGAAGATGCACTCCTGAGTTTTTTCAGCTCCTTCTCCATGGATGCCATTTTTTGTTTTAAAAGGTGGGCTTCCAGGGACTGCTGATGGTGGTTTCGTGTGGCCTGGTTAAAGCCTTGGCAGACCTCACACTCCTCGGTCTTATGTTCTGGGCCCAGACAAAAGAGGCAGAGGGAATGGCTGTCCCTGTGAGGGAGCGGAGTATCACAGGAGTTGCACTTATGTTTATGTGACTCGGAAGATGTCGGAGACAACAAGCACGATTAGTTTTATAAAACACAATATGAGAGAAAATTATTGATTTTTGATGTAAAATATAAATGATATACACTAATCCAAGATAGCGCTTACAGAAGCAACTCTCTCCGTGAGGTCCGATGTGCGCAGGTGTCATCGTGGAAAGAACCGGAGGCGGCTTGGGACCACTCAGTATATACTGATCGTCACGTGACACCGGGTTGGCAGTCCCCTGCCAGCCATTGCTAACTAAATGTTTTGCATGTGGTCCTGGCACCTGATGACTTCAGTCCTACCTGTTAGTACCTACTGCATGAGCCCTCTCAAAGTAAGATCTATAAATACAGGTTACTCACCTGTAACAGGAGTTCTAGGAATGGTATATGTTGTTCATCCACACTTATTGGCAGGTATCCTTGCCGCTTTAAATCTTGCCGGAAGGTCTTCAAGCTGGCTCCTCCCACCCACCCGGGTGGTATAACTCTCGGCTCCACCCATGGCCAGATCTGGCCGCTGGAAGCTCAGGTTGTCTTTGTCGAGCCGGGGAGGTCGGGTGGAGTGCGGTGGATGAACAACATATACCATTCCTAGAACCCTGTTGCCAGATGAGTAACCTGTATTTAGAGGACATGGATATGTTGTTCATCCACACTTATTGGCAGACTTCTAGCAGTTCTCCGGGAGGAGGGAGGCAAGACGCACACCCCAATACTTACTTGGGAAAGAGAGACTGAGAACCGAGGCCCCAAAACCAGCATCCCGGCATGACTCAAGGTCGATGTGGTAATGGGTAATGAAGGTGTGTGCTGACTTCCAGGTAGCAGCCCTGCAGATTTCCTGGATAGGGCGTCCCTGGAAGCAACCACCGTTGCAGCAGTATGGCGGGTAGAATGAGCTCTTATCCTCTGGGAGGCTCCATGCCCGCCAACTTATAGCAGAGATCTATGCAGGAGGTGACCCACCTGCTTATCGTCCGCTTGGCTGCAGGTCTGCCAGATGCGGCTTCAGCGTAGGTGACAAACAGCTACGAACCTCTCCCAATTTCAGCCGTGCGCTCTTTGTAATAGGGCGAGCCCCTTCAGGGTCCAGAGTATGGAGCCTATTCGGCCTCCAGGTGATTGGGGTAGAACACTGGCAGAGTCAACACCTGGTTAAGGTGAAACTCCGACACCACCTTCGGAAGGAATTTCGGGTGGGGGCGCAGGACAACCTTGTCCCTGTGGAAGACCAGGTAAGGAGACTTGATGGAAAGCGCCTGGAGCTCTCCCATCCTTCTGGCTGGCGTGATAGCCACCAAGAAGGTGGTCTTCCACGACAGGTGAGAGAACACACCTGTGCATAGGTTCGAATGGCTTGCCCATGAGCTTTGCCAGTACCAGCAGTAGATCACGGGTGGAGGTTCGCACCGAGGGGAAATGTGATCAAGGCCTTTGAAAAAGTGCCAGACCACCTTCTCCTGCGCATCGACTGCTTCCCGCCCGCTCGTAAGCGGAGATGGCTGCCAGGTGCACCTTAGGGTCGCCGACCTAAGCCCTTGATTAGAAAGGGACCATAAATAGTCCAAGATGCTTGCCAAGGAACAGGAGGAAGGGTCCAAGCCCTTGCTCTGACACCAAATGGAAAACCTTTTCCATTTGAAGGCATAGCATTTTCTGGTCGACTCTTACGGACGCCTCAACTACATTGAGGACCTCGTCGGAAAGACCCAAGGCCTGGAACTCTGGCAGCTCAGGAACCAGGCCGTCAGGTGCAGGGATTGAAGGTCCGGATGGAACACCTTCCTGATTGACTGAGAGCAGGTCGGGCGAGCTGGAAGCTGCACGGAGTCCTGGAGCTGAGACTGAGGAGATCTGGGTACCAGAACTGGCGAGGCCAGTCTGGGGCTATCAGAATCACCTGCGCCTTGTCCCTCCTGCCTGAAGCACCTTGTGGATCAAGGGAAATGGGGAAAGGCGTGAAGAGGCCGGGTCCATTGCCTCGAGAAGGCATCCCCTGCAGCGAGCCCTGCTGAGGGGGCGGGCATGGAACAGCCTCAGCCCGTTCTCCCTGGAGGCAAACAGGTCCACCTGAGGTGTGCCCCAATGGGAGAACAGATGCTGTACTACCTCGGCAGGAGAGACCACTCGTGGGATGCAGCCCTATCCGGCTGGGGCATCGGCCAGGGTGTTGGAGGCTCCTGCCACATGAATAGCTAGGAGATCCGCCTCAGGCTGCTGCAGCGTGACCAAATGGAGGCTTCCTTGCATAGAAGCATGGGCGCGTCCCGCCTGGCGGTTTAGATAGTACATGGTCGTGGTGTTGTCCGTCTGGACTCGGACCACTTGACCCCGGAGGAGCAGAGCAAAGGCGGTGAGAGCTAGGCGGACCGCCGGGCTCCAGCAGGTTGATGTGGCATCGGGACTCCCGCGGGGACCAGAGGCCGTGAGCCCGGTGTTCCCCCAGATGGGCACCCCAACCCATCAGAGAGGCATCGGTCGATAGAGAGACCATCGGCTCGGGGCGGACGAATGGGATGCCCTCCTGCAAATGACCTGGAACGATCCACCACTGGAGAGCGTTCCACATCTCCTGTGTCACCGACACAAGCTGGTCCAAAGGATCGCATCGTTGTGACCACTGACTGGCCAGTCCCCACTGAAGGGAACGCATGTTCCAGCGGGCCCAACGGACCACGCTGGTGCAGGCCACCATGAGACCCAGGAGGCGCAGGAAGTCCCGGGCAGGGCGCAATTGTCCAACCAGAAATGATTGGGCAAAGGAGGAAAGAACCTCGGCCCTGTCCGCCGGGAGCCAGCTCTGGCTCGAAGAGAGTCGAGCTGCGCCCCGATGAACAGAATCACCTGCTTGACTCGAGTTCCGACTTGGCCTCGTTGATAAGGAGGCCCAGTTGAGGAGCAGACCTGGAGGGCCAGATCTCTGGACCACTCCACCTCCTGCCTGGAGGAGCTGCTATCAGCCAGTCGTCCAGGTAAGGTACACCGGACCCCTCGGCGCATGAGAGAATGCTGTCACCACTGCCATGCATTTGGTGAAGACCCTGGGAGCTGGAGACAAGCCGAGGGCATGGCTCGGAACTCGAGAGATCCTTCCGCTCGAGGCGAAGGAATCTCTGGTGAGGCAGACGGATAGGGACGTGAAAAGCGCGTCCTGCAAGTCAGAAAGCAGAACCACGCCTGCGTTCCAAGGATGGTAGTATCTGAGCCAGAGTGACCATCCTGAAGGTTCGAGACCTTAGGAACTTGTTTAGTCGTGGTAGGTCGAGAATGGGCGCCAGCCCCGTCCGTTCGGAACCAGGAAGTACCTGGACACAAACCCTGGGTCTGAGGGGTCCGCTACCACCTGATCACCTCCTTCGGAGGAGGCGATGTCAGCTCGGCGAGGCGAGCAGTGAGCCTACGGACCCGAGGCCCCCGAGGCAGCGGCTCTGAAGGGTGGGACCTCTTTCGGTCCAGAGGCAGGCCTTTTCACCACCTCCAGTACCCACCTGTCCGTAGTAACAGCGGACCAGGCGGAAAGGAAGTGTCGGAGCCGTCCTCACGGGGAACCAGGGGTAGGGGGACGGGATGGGGCGACACCCCTCAGCCCGTCACTGGGCAGGCTTGAAGGAAGGACCCGCCGAGGGACCTCCTGGGCCTTTCCTCCCTGCCTCCTGTTAGAGGAACCGGCGGCTTGGGTTTGGGATGCCAAGGCAGAGCCTGCTGGCCCTGATGCTGCTGGGCCGGGCGCACGCGAAGCAGAAGGACGAAAGGGCTTAGCTGTGGTTTAGGCCTTTGTCCTTCTGAGTGGAAGAGACCGAGTCCAGGTAGCATTGGACTTCTCGGATCCTCTGCAGGTGACCTTCCACCCCAGGGCCGAAGAGGTCAGTCCCAAAAAGGAACATCCGCCAACTTGTGCTGGGTATCAAGTAAGGTGGATATCCTCAACAAAGCCCGTCGGCCATATAGTCACTCGGCACGCCACCGACCTGGCACATGAGTCCCCAATATCTAAAGCAGTCTGGAGCTGCTGTTTGGCCACTGCCCTGCCTGGTCCCGCACCTGTGACCGTGAGTCTGCAGATCAGCGGAAGATGAGGATGACCTCATCCAAGAGGCCCAACAGGGCATGAGAAAAATGTGCCATGAGGGCGGCCGAACTGGCCTGACGAAGCGAGAGAGGACGCAGCATAGACTTTTGCCCGACATAATCCAATTTCTTGGATTCCTTGTCGGAGGTTTGTCCATCCCTGGCGTTGCCGCCCAGCGAAAGCGCTGTCGGTAACAACCCTCAGCAGAGGGGTGCTCAAACCGGACAGGAACGGTAGGGACCGCGCCTCCTCTGGCCATCCTGGCCGGCGCAGGACAGGAAGCAGGCGCTGCAAAGCTCAAGGCTGGACCCACTAGGCCTCGGCCACGGAAAGGCCTCCGTTGGAGAATCCTCGGTCCAGAATCTCCGTGAGGATACCTGGCCCGCTTGGAAACGGGTTCGAGCTTCATCCCGGTGGACTCAGGATGAGCGAAGCAGTCCTAGGAAGGACAACGGGCTATCGTCCATTGACTGTCCTCCTGAGGACTCCAAGTCTATTCGCTTGGAGAAAAGGAGAATTATCCTCGGACTCAGGCAGGTCCTCGAAGAGCTGCCTCTGGCCTGAGCCACCCTCTACCTGCCGAGGTCGGTCGGAGTGAGGGTAACAGACAACCTATGGGGTAGACCCTTAGCCGACCAGAATCCTGGTCGGAGCCCCAAATAGTGGCTGTGGAGGCGGAGGTTCCACCGGAATCGGTGGAGCAGCTGGTTTTGGCCGAACAACCGGCCTGGGTACAGGCTCCTTGGGTAAGTCGAGGGGTTGTGTCGGCCGCTCCGGTGACAGCCACTTAATGGCCGGGGAAGGCGACTGCGTCGGCTTATTCCCGGTCAGGAGGAACTGTTGCCACATGAGGTCCTCGTACCGTCGGCGTAACTTCGCGAAGCCTCCCTCGTCCGAGGAGGAGGCGAGACGAGCGACGCCGCTTACCTCGGTGCCGAGACCGAGACCGCCTATGACGGCGGGATAGGCTGGACCGCGAAGAGGTCCGAGACCGAGACCGAGAGCCTCGGCTTTTCCGAGGTCGGTGCGGAGAAGGTTCGGCAGGAACCGGCACTCCCTTCGGCCGGAGGGTTCATCCGAGGGCTCGGAACCGAGGCACAGGCAAGCCCACGGGATTCTCAACTCCGGGGCAGGGAGAGGGAGTCTCGCTTATAGGTTACAACCCGTCCAACGGATGAGAAAAATCTCGACTCACGACGGGAGTCTCAGCCAACTGACCTGACGGGACACTGTGAGACCAGTGGCGGAGCCGAGCGGTCGACCGAAGTCACGGTCGACGACTCGGGGAGGGACCTTCCGCTCCCAAGGCGTCGACGGAGGATTACCTTTGTCCCTCTTTTGGACCGAGAAAAGGTCCAGCAGGACGGCCCTTCTCCCTTAGTGGAGAGGGACAGACAAAGCTCATTAAAGGAAGCTGTATAGGAGGAACCCAGAGGCGGGATAAATGCATGGCCGAGGCGTCTGACCGCGCCGCCTCCTCTTCGAGGCGATCATCTGTCGAGCTGATCCCCGAGAAACCCGCCGCCGCGGACACCGCCAGCCAGGCCTCCTGAGACTTCACCGGAGGGCGCTTCTCGGGACGGCCCAGATGCAATCGGGCAGCACGGTCTTCGAGGACATAGGCCGAAAAGGAAGAGCACAAGTCGCAGTCCTGTGGGTCGTGCTCAAGGCCTAAACAGTAGACACACGTGGAGTGTGGATCCGCCGAGACATCTCTCTGATCAGGGCATCTCCGAAACCGAGTCGATTTGTCCATCGCAGCCGCTGAGGGATCAAGACTGAAGTCTTTTAGCAAAACTTTTAAATTAAAGGGAAGAAATAGGAACCAGTCTCAACGCAGAGCGTTAAGGAGGAACCTGAGCTTCCAAGTGGTAAGGAAGATCTGGCGTCATGGAGTCGCCATACCACCCGGGTGGGTGGGAGGAGCCAGCTTGAAGACCTTCCGGCAAGATTTAAAGCGGCAAGGATACCTGCCAATAAGTGTGGATGAACAACATATCCATGTCCCTAGAACTCACCATTATTTAGTGGAATACCTGCAATTTGCTGAGCCCATATGCCTATCCAAGACTTTTTTTTAAAGGCTTCCATGATATGAAGTGTGACCACCCATTCTGGCAAAGAGTTCCATGTTGTAACCACCCTATGACTAAAACCACTTAGTTCTCTTGACAGTGTTAGCTACCTCCCCTTGCAACTTTAAATTGTGTGACCTCGTTGTTCTGGCAACTATTTTCCTATTTAATCCTGTACTTTCCAAGAATACATCATCGTTCATAGCTCCGTACACTAGACAAAGGTCCCCTCTTAGCCTTCTACAATGCATAGAGTATAGATCTAGGTCTTTTAGTCTTTCTCTGTATGTTTTATGTGTTAATATCTTGATTTTTTAGTCACTTTTTTTTTAAACCCTTTCTATTAATATTTGCCTTCTAAAAGTTACTCATTTGTAGACAAGTTTGTGAGAGAGATTTTATGTCTAGTTGTAGGAAATTCCAACAGTGAGGGGTAACATGAATAAGTGACCTTTGTTCCATCCTGCTGATAGCCAAACTCAAAATGTAACTTTTCACTGGAACAGGAGGATTCCAGTAACAGGTACTGTTCTAGTAAAATCTGTTCCAGTAACATTTGTACCACAAATCTCCTACCCAACACAGATTAACTCTTTTCACTCTAAAGTTTGATTATTGTAATGAACTTTAAACCAACTGCGCCCATGCTACAGACACTTGAACACTGCAGATGTCATCATAAACTACAGTTACTAAGAACTTACCGTAACAGTAGATCTTCGAGAGGAACTCTTGCAGCAGGTAATACCATTAAGACTAATGCCATCAGGCGTTAGGACCCCACGGAAAACTTGTAGCTAGCAGTCTGAGGTGGGCTCTGCCCGACATCAGGCATGGTATAAAGGGGCGGTCCTCCAGCACCATCTCAGTTCTCCTGCCGGAGACCCGGCTAACACAGTATTGGAGAACCAGGCAGGAACTCCCCAACCTTGTACAGATGCAAAACTCATATCTGGGGGATGGAGGGTGGGAAAGCCACCTGCTTCAAGAGTTCCTCTCGAAGATCTACTGTTATGAAAAGTTCTTACGTAACTGTACTATCTAACTTTGAGGGTGGAGCTCTTGCAGCAGGTAATACCATTAGGACCGAGTCCCAAGCAGTACCCAAAGATAGGCCCAGGTCTGAGCAGGAGGTGGAGAGAAAACTGAAACATTGGCAGATGCCGAGTATTCTAGGAGAGTAGGCCCTGCAGGACTGCTAGTCCAAACCCTGCTCTCCTCCTAGAAGCAATGTCTAGGCTGTAATGCCTGATGAAGGTATGGACTGTGCTCTATGTCGCAGCAGCACAAACGTCTGCTGAAGAGACATTCCTTAGGGAAGCAAAAGAAGCGGCCACAGCCCTGGCAGAGTGGCCCTGAATGGGACCCAGAAGGGGTTTACCATGGTGCTGGTAGCAAAAGAAAATACAGTGCACAAGTCAACGGGCTACAGACTGCTTAGAGACAGGAGCCTGTCATCCTTTTTGCAAAGGAGACGAACAACTGGTCCGTTTTTCTAGAGTAACGTGTTCTGTGAAGGTAATATCTTAGGATTCGATGGACATTCAAGGTGTGCAACAGCGTTTCACCTTGGCTGGTAAACTCAAGGTAATAAACTGGAAGGCTGATGTCCCGATTCAGTGTCAGGACGGACACCACCTTTCGGTAAGAACTTGGGGTTCGTACGCAGGGTCACCCTGTCCCTGTGAAAAGTGATACAAGGTTCCTTAAACATCAATGCCTGGAGCTCGGAAACCCTTTGAGATGAGGTAATGGCAACCAAAATGAGAGCTTTCCAAGAGAGGAAGCGTAGTTCGCAAGAAGCGGCTGGCTCGAAGGGCGGAAGGGTGAGTTTCTCCAGGACAAAAAGTAAGTCCCACGGAGGAACAACGTCCCTCCTGGGAGGTCTGATGTGTAAGACCCCCCTGAGAAAGGCCTTGCAGATATTCAGTTGTGATACAGTTCTCTCCCCGATGGGCTCATGATATGCAGAGACCACACACAAGAACCTTGATGAGCCGAATAGATCAGCCCCAAGTCCAAGAGGTAAAGGAGATAGGCCAGCACATGTCTGACTGGACAATCCAAGGGCTCTATGGCATAGGCCGCAGCCAAAAGACAGAAATGCTTCCATTTCAGAGTATAAGTAACTTTAGAGGAGGGTTTCCTCGCTGCAACCAAGACCTCTGCCTCCCTGCTTGACACTCCTAGTCTCTCTCTTCTGCTAAGACTGCAGTAGCCGCACATGCAGGTGAAGAGAATGAAGAGCAGAATGGACGAGTGTCCCCTGCTCCTGCGAGAGCAAGTGGGTGGAGACTGGCAACTGTACTGGAGGTTCCACAGACAGCTGCTGGAGCAACGGATACCAGATCTGTCAAGGCCACAGAGGGGCAATCAGGATCATCTTGGCCCCCCTCTGACTGCAACTTGAGCAGTACTCTCTGAATGAGAGGGAAGGCATTCTGGAACTTCCCTGCCCAGGAGAGGGACAATGCGTCTCGCCAGAAAACACCAGGCCCTGGAGTGAGTGTGCAAAAATTGTGCAGTTTGGCGTTGCACAGGGATGCAAAGAGGTCCAACTCTAGATGGCCCCAGCAACTGAAGAGGTCTGCGACTTCCTGAAGTAACTCCCACTTGTGATTCGGAGAGGTGGAGCAACAGACTGTTGGCGAGAACATTCTGGACCCCTGACAGGTGCACCGCGATGAGGTCTAGACGGTGTTCTATTGCCCAATCCCACACTCTCATGGTCCCTCTGCAAAGGGTATAAGAGTGAGTTCCCCCTTGCTTGCTAATGCAGACCACCACTGGTGTGTGTCTGCACCAGAAGAGGACCCAGTGAAAATCTGTCTCTGAATGCATGAAGAGCATTCAGAACTGCTCTCATTTCCAGAACATTTGCATGTAGATAGCTGTCTGTGGGGGACCAAGATCCCCGGATCCTGTGATCCCCTAAGTGAGCCCCCCAACTGGTCAGAGAGGCATCAGTGGTTAGAACTTGAGGCGGAGTTGGCCTCCAGAAGGGAGACTCCTCCCTCTAGATTCTCGTGGCAGAGTCACCAGTCGTGGGAACGATCGACCACCCAAGAGATCCGGATCTGTAGATCCAGATCATCCACCGCTTGGTCCCACTGAACCTTGAGGTGCCACTGAAGGACCCTCATGTGCAGTCTGGCGAGGGGTACTGTGGCTATGGCGGCCGCCATGTGTCCCAATAGCTGAAGGACGATCCGGGTGAATTGTGAGGGTGCTCTATGGACCCTGCTTGCCAGAGCCCGAAGGCATTCTGCTCTGTTCGAGGGCAGAAAAGCTCTCCCCCTGTTCGGTGTCCAAAATTGCTTCTATGAACTGCAGCCTTTGCAATGGCCATGGGTGTGACTTTGGCTAGTTCACTGTGAGTCCCAGGGAACAAAACAGACTCTGTCTCTCTTTGACAGCGATTTGGAGCTGCTCTTCCGATGATGCGGAGAGAAGCCAATCATCCAGGTAGGGGTAAACAAAGAGGCCTCTCCGTTGGAGTGCTGCTGCTACCACTATGAGACACTTGGTGAATACCCTTGGGGGCTGAAGAAAGGCCGAATGGGAGTACCCTGAACTGGTAGTACTGGTCCTGAAAGCAGAAGTGAAGAAACCTTCGAGATTTCAGGAACTTGATATGTACACGTCCTGCATATCAAGGGAGCACAACCAGTCCCCTTGATGAAGCAGGGGAATAGGCCTGCCAGAGTAACCATCCAAAATTTCTGGTACTTGATCGAAAGATTGAGCTGGCTCAAGTCCGGAATGGGGCTAAGATCTCCGGTTTTCTTTGGGACCAGGAAGAAAGGGAGTAGTAACCTTTGCCCTTCTGGGCTTGAGGAACTGGCTGGATGGCCTTTTTTTCCAACAGCTGCTGGATCTCTGCAACCAGGAAGAGACTATGCGCCGGTGGACAACTGACCGGGGGTTGTCCAGTGGAATAGTAAGGAATTCTATGGCATTCCCGTTTCAAATGGTTTCCAGTACCCATTGGTCCGAGGCGATACTGGACCATTAGAGTGAGGGCAGGAAGAGTCAGGTGGAGGGGATGGGGAGTCCTTGGGCCCTTGGAGTTTTGGGCAGCTTAGGGCCCTGGGAACCTTGGGGGGCACGGTGACCCCACCTCTTGAATCCTTTGCCTTGGGAAGGTTTGCGCCCCATCCCAGTCCTTTTCAAAAGGGACGGCAATGGGGTTCTTGAGGCTGGGATCTGGACGTGCGGTGTACGTTGGCCACCGCTTTACCAGATTCCTGTAGCCATCTGACCATAGTTTCAACCTCTGGGCCAAACAGAACTGAGCCTTGGAATGGGGAATCCAAAATGGACTCTTGCAGATCCGCTGGAATCCAGTTGACCTGAGCCATGATTGCCATCTCAGACAAACCCCCGAGGCAGCAGCCCTGGAGGCCATGTCCACCGCACTGTACAAACAACGGAGGACATGTTTATCAATGTCCAGACCTGACTGGGCTCAGGCAATCACCTCCTCTTTGGAGTCCGAGTCCGATATGGACTTAACTAGGTCCATGGTCTTCTGCCATAAAGGCTGTTGGTATGTAATCATATGTGCCATGAAGTTGAGGGATCTGATGGCATCCGTGGCAGAAGAATAAACCTTATGGCCCCAGCTGTCCAATTTTTTGAAGACTGGGTCCGGGGGTTGGGAGCTCAAGTATTTGAGCTAGGAGACCCTGCTGTGGGCTGCAGTTAGAATCAGAGAATTCACCTTTGGCTGTTCTGCCAAAAAGGGCTCAGATCTGGGTGGCTTATAAAGTCTGTCGGCCTTCCCAGGAACTGCAGGTATTGAGGAAGTGCGCCAAGTCAGGCGAGTGATATCCTGGAAAGACTCGACAAAGGGAGGTATCACCAAAGGCTTGGATTCTTTCTCACCCAGGAACTTGGCCAGGTGCTTGCGCTCTGGGTCCAGGTCCTCTGTGTCCCACTCATAAATGGTCTGGAAGTGCCTCATTATATCTAAAAATGAGGGATCATCCGGAGGGAACCATGGGCAATCCTTAGGTCCAGGAGAGGGAGGGAGGCAATCCCCTTCTGAATCAGGGTCAGATTCTGCGTCTCCCTCATCTGAGGAGGACGATGGAGGAGAAGGCGGCAAGGGGAACTGCTGACACCTCCTCTTTTTGCCCTTAGAATCTGTGCATGGGCTTTCACCCCCTGCAAGAGTTTTGTGGGGGGGGAGAGATGGAGTTCCATGGGGGGTGGATTTGGGGTGGTATCTGAGGGTCTATGAAGAAGATCCCCCTTCCCTGTATGCCACCATATGGTGAATAAGGAGCCTGTGTCCACCACTGGGACGACCACTGGACCGGGCGCCGGGTTCTCCGGGGCGGACGTCAGGCCTGCCGGAGAGGGCGTCTGGTTATCTTGAGGAACTGGCATTGGGTCCAGGACCCTGTCGTCAGGCTGACGTCCAGTGTCGCCATCGCCCAGGAAGCTGGTGTCTGGAGTAGGTCTGACCAGCGACCGACCCCCGGGAGGGGGTGCGGGTGTCTGGTCGTCTGTCGGCGACTGCCCCATATCAGGCGTCGGGGAGAGGGATGACGGAGAAAGCGACCGGCTAGGCTTTCGCTGTTCGAACTGGGGTGAACCTTAACCAGAGGAGGGGGAGGCGTCTGAGCCCAGACAACCTCTTGCCTACCTGGGTGTTCGCCCGAAGGCTTCCTTTTTTCGGATGAACTAGGCCTGTCCTTTGAAGACTTGGACAGGCCCTCCTGGGTCAACCCTGAAGAAGATTTATGAGGTCAATGAGCCAGGGAAGATTGGCATCCCAAAGAGGCCAACTCCTGGTGCTTGCCCTGAGAAGAGGCGGGAGTGGACTTACTGAAGCGGGAGTGCTCAGTCGCTGGCACCGAACCAGACCTCCAGCAGGAGGTAGAGGATGAAGCGGCCTGCTTATCCAGCAACTTAGGGCGGGACTCGGATCTGGCCCAATCTTTATCCCTGTGGTGATGTTTCCCACCAAGGACTTTTCTTTTGGTGGGGAATCCCTGGTGGGAGAAGAGGAACTGGCCCCTGAACTAAGCTGCATCGCCGCTAGTTGCTTCTCTAGAAGGAAGGTTTTGAGTGTGTCGGCTCTCCTGGCATAAGTTTTTTGATTGAATTACTGGCAGTGGGTGCAGGCGTTGGGCCGGTGGTCTGGGCCTAAGCAGGTGAGGCAGGCCACGTGGCCGTCTTTGGCCGGGATCTGCTTGCCGCAGGCACGCTTAGCTTTGCACCTTGGTGGAGGAGGCGACGACATACTCAAGGCAAACTAACGAATGACTGAGAAAAAAACACACTATTCTTTAAGCTGTCGACTGCTGAAGAAGGCATCCGTGGAACCGAACTATGTGGGTCGACGGCAAGAAAATAACTGAGATGGCGCCGGGGGACTGCCCCCTTTATACCATGCTTGACGTGGGCGGTCCCCCGCCTCAGACTACTAGCTACAAGTATTCCGTGGTGTCCCAATGCCTGACATCATTAGTCCTAATGGTATTACATGCTGCAAGAGCTCCACCCTCAAAGTTAGATTGAAGCTTACTGCGTCACTGACCTGCATGGTTATCAGCAAACCCAAGTCAGTCACTGCCTCAAGGGGCATTCTTAAAGTTTACAATCCAATCCTCCCACCCCCCCCCCGACTTCAGTAAGCAGACAAAAAACACAATATTAGGTTATAAAGTAACTTCAAGGCAAATAGTAAATGTGTAAAATGCCTGTCCACACTTACCCTGCATTATAGAGCCTGTCAGGACCGATCTTTCTTTTTGCTCTGAAGCATGTGGGCTTCCTCTGGGTATTGCCCGGCTTATCAGTCCTAAAGAAGGGAATCAAATTAACAGCACTGTAGTTATGCAGTATATGGATATGCAACCTTTAAGGCATCAATGGGTTGAGAAATACAATATCCTTTCCATCTTTGGGCCGAATGCACAGCAGTAGCACTACCGCTCACTATTCCAGCGATCTGGATTCGGAAACAGACTCTGGTCACCAGGGGGCCAACCGAAGGAGGATGCAGTGTCCCAGGGACAGCTCTCTTTTCCTATGAATGGGGAGAAGAGTCATGGAGTTCTATTGTTTGCCACGTGGCAGAGACCAGGAGACAGCACTGGCCCTTACCCTTGCTGCATCCACTGGGCTGACGTACACATTCGACCCAATGCGCTTGTGTGCATCACTTCCCACCAGCACCCCTGCGGAGAAAAATCAGGTGCTGGTGGAGAAAGCCCTGGCCAGCTGTTTTGTGGGCACTCCTTCAGTCCCATGCACGACCGACATGGCAAGCCACCCACCACTACTGTTTCTGGGCAAGTGGTAGACAACAGGTAAGTCCATCAGAAAGTCAAATACAGGGTTGAGGGTGCCATCTTGCAAGCCAGAGAACAAAGAAAATGCCTAACTGAAAGAAGAAAAAACATTTCTCTCTTGGTCCCTTCGTGCTCTGTACTTAGATCCACATACTTTTCCTGTAGTGGGTTACCTCACAGTAAAGGCTACTTTACTGACCTTCAAAAGGGGCCGGCGAAGGGGGCTCCCTCCCGGATGGTCCTCGTGTCAGTCCTCCATCCATCATGTCGTAACTTCTTTTCATTCCAATGACTTCATGACTTGCCCTAGGACTCTTACTACCATCCCGTGTATTTTTAATAGCTGTTAAATCAAGCAAAGTTCTTCTGTTAGAATAGAGTTCATGTCATTAGACAAAGTTACTTATTTGCAACAAAAAAAAAAATGGGCACTCACCACCTCAATGGGTAAGTAACACTGACTCAAAAGTAATTCACTGCTTGTCAGTTTAATATGTCTGGGTACAGTTCATATGATTTGCTGCTTTACCATCTTTTGTTACCTTATGGCATAAGCATAAGTTTATAGCTCTGTGCTAGCCAGTTTTCTGTTTAAATATTAAGACTTCCCAAGTTAAGTGGTTGAGAAGCAGTAAGTAAAGTTCGGCTAATGTTTGTTAGATTTGGAAGCCTATGGGACTCAACATCTGGGTTACAGATACTATACTGGGGCAATATCACTTACCACTGGTAGATTCAGGGAATATAACAGTCTATCTCCTTTTAATTTTTGCCCCACATCTGACTGCATGCAGGCTTATTTTGTTAACCTAGCAAGTAATGTTTATATCCCCCCGCCATATGAAGTAGCACTACAAGGGAGACTGACATCTACTGTTTTGTTACCATGTGTGTGTACACAGAGTATTGAATTAGTCTGAGATTATATGCTCGTATTGCATTATTTTATAAAATAATAAAATACAAAGTAAAAAATGATCCAAAAGTTCTGTTGGTGTCTCCTTTATTTTTTATTAAATGAACACAAATAAAAACAAGTAGATGTCCTCTTGCATGCCTGACACGTTTTGCATCCTCTGATCCTTTCTTTAAGGCAAATTCTATCCATGTTCATTTAATAAGAAGTAAAGGAGACACCAACAGCACTTTTGGAACACTACTTTTAAGTCAGTGTTATTTATCTGTCGAGATGGTGAGTCCCAATTTTTTGTATTAATAGTTGCCTCTCACTGCGAGTACCACCCTCCCAGTGTAGACTATTTTGTGCTTTTAAAATCACTTATTTAAAACGGTATTTCTGCACAAGTTTAGTAAAGGTGACATGAAATGTTCCTGATAGGACAACTGTTTACCTGCATAAACTATTGTACTTAGCTAAATTTGGTTCTCATAAAATGTACTAATGCAACTATATGGTTAGTGTGGGATCATGTTGATGAGGAACGAATACTATTAGCTGCTGCATCCACACATTGGCAGGCACACAGCCCTTCCTATGAAGAGGTGTGGGGGGCCAAAGCAAACTGACTTTTGGGACAGAGGAACCACAGTTTGCGGTTCAATGCTATAGCAGGATATAAAGGCATGAGTTAAAGGTGAATGGGCTAATTCCTGGCATTGGCAAGCAAGAGTATGAGGCACAAAGACTGCAGCAAATGAGATGTTCCTGACTAACAGTACAGTCTGCTGTACCCCTGGCAGAATGAGCATTAAGACTACTGGGGATGGTGAGAGGCCAAACGGTACTCAGTGCTAGACATTACCCAGCAGGAGAGAGTCTGTCTGGCAAAATGAGGACCTTTATGGGATTCAGCAGTGGTCACAGATGTTTTGAATTACCCCTAATAACATTAGCTTCATACATATGGAACCAGAGCACCCTCTTCACTTCTAGACAGTGAAGTACAGCCTCACCTCTGTAAGCACAAAGTCTAGGGCAACATACTGATATCTGTCATCGAGGCACAGGTCAGGAAGCACAGGAAAATCAGGAGCAGTTATAAAATTCACAAGCAGAGTTTAATTATTAACAGTAAAACATAAAAATTGTTCAGTGTATTTACGAAGGCAGTACAATCACAGAAAACAAAGTCCTTCGTCTGAGGGTACTTAATTTCAGTCTTTCCCTAGCAAAGACTGCTGCTCTTTTTATAACAAATCTTCGCATGGCAATTAATTTCTACATCCTAAGCTCCTTAAGGAGATACCCTGTTTCTCACAAAATGCTTCAGAGTTACTGTCAGTTTCTTTGCAGAGCAGGCTTGCAAATAGAACAGTGTCTTAAGCTGGCCTCCTGCTGACAGTTTTTGCAAACAAGCCTGAGGAACTCAAACTGCATCTCAGAGTTAACTCCATGAGTTCCAAATAGCTTTTTGCAATCATTTCAACAGTATAACTATACACTTTTTTAAACTAAGGGATCCCAGTTTCACATTAAGATTCACATATATTTTATAACTGCAAATATACAAGGGAGACGAAAAGATAAACAGCAAGGGAAAGCAGAGAGATAGCGATAGGGGGACAATCGCAAGACTGTCAAGAGTGATCAGTTCCTAGGTCTCATGAGAATATCTGGTTGCAGAACCAGACAACAGACAGAAAAGGAGAGGATAGAACAGATCCTTGCATTTAACTTTGTGCATAAAATGGGATAGGTCCTTATTCAGCTCTGTCACAATATTACCACAGTAGGTACAGGCTTGGGTCAGAAACATGGGTAGATGGACAAAATCTAGAAGCAGCTGGTGGTCCAGTAAATGATCCTACAGTAAGACAAGCGAGAACCTAAAGGAGGAGCTCCCCAAGAATTATGTTATAGGTGTGACTACATCTAAGCCACCCCCATATACCAGGATCTGCTTACCGCACGAGCACTTTGAAATCGGAGACATGCACTTAACGGAGGAAAAAAAAAATGACCAAAAGAACAACAAATGACAAACTGCACGAGGCGAAAAATGGTGGTAGACTGCGAAGATGGCATCCGTGGAGCTGATGTTAGCGGGTCGACAGCGGGAAAAGAACTGAGGTGGTGATGGAGGATCGCCACCTTTATAGCATGTCTGACGTAGGGGCGGTCCCCCCGCTAGCTACAAGTTTTCCGTGGGGTCCTAACACCTGGTGGCTTAGCCCTAATGGTATTATGTACTGCAAGAGCTCCCCCCCTAACTGAAATCTGGAGGACTAAGCCAGTGGACAAAAGGCCTGGTTCTCATTTCCCAAGTCTACCTTCCTGGAAATATCCAATATGCAACGCGGATGTTCTCAAGGGCAGCACAGCTGACAGCCCTTTGATGTGGTGCGTACAGACTGATAAGATGGGCTTAACTCAGTGTCATGGTACAGGCCCAGGCAGCTTAGTCTGAGTTCGTGGTGGCCCAGTGAACTACCAGAATGTGGCTAGGTAACTGAATCCACATTATGGAAGAAAAAATAGCTTACTATTGTACTTTCGAGTCGTACTGCAACAAACTAGACTAAGACACTATTTGTATACAAAAGCTGCAGTCCCCAAAGAGAATAGCAAAAACATTATGCCGAAATGTCAAGGAAGAAGGAACTGAGGCAGTTGAAGTCTTATGAAAATTTCAGAGCAGAGATTGGAAATGAAAATTACATGCCTACCGTAATTCTTGATCTTCTTGGACAAAGTCTCCACCACTCATTCACACTAATGGGACTACGCCGGAGGCACTAGGACCGAGCGGGAGCCAAAAATCTTCAGGAGGGCCAGCACCGAAGTAGGGCCATGCGGAAGCAGCGTCACAAGACTGGCTCATGCCATAGAGGCTACCTCAGCGTCGACCCTGCAACCACCTCAGTACCTGTTTTACCGAGGAGGTGCAGCATAAACTAACCTAGTGAAACGAATCTATGTCGGACACAAGGTAGTCCGAATGACCCGTATAAGAAGGATCAACACAAGAGAGTCTTCACAACCTAGCCATTAAGTGAGTGAAGACCAAAAACAGATAAGTGAGCTCGGGGGATGGAGGGTGGGCATGTGAATGAGTGGTGCAGACTTCGTCCAAGAAGATCAAGAATTACGGTAGGTACGTCATTTCGTATCATCCTGGACATAAAGTCTCCACCACTAATTCACACTAACGGGAGAGTACTGAGCTAAAATAATCCCCTAAGAAGGGTGGCAGGAGAAGGGGGAGCTCACTTAGGACAGGAGTCCATAAAGGATTGTCCTGCCAAAGGATTGATGCTGTCTGGCATGGACATCCAAAGCGTAGTGCTTCACAAAAGTCTGCACGAAGCTCCAAATAGCTGCACTGCAGATGTCTGCAATGAGCATGTTCTGTATTTCTGGCAGAGATGCCGCGACTGCTCTGGTAGAATGGGTGTATACCCTGCCTGCAGTTTAATCTGTGCCAAGGAATAGCTGTGGTGAAAACATGCCGAAATACACCTGATGGCAACAGGCTGACCCAGCCAAGCCATGCTGAATGAGACAAAGAGTTGCTTTGTGAATCTCTTTAGTTCTCTCTATGAAGAAATGCAAAACCCTTTTAACATCCAGAGAATGCAGAGTATGCTCTCCCTCATTCTGGAAATCGCAAAGTAGGTCGGAAGAACCAGGGGCCATTTCAGATGGAATTCCGAGACTACTCTGGGGAGAAACTTCGGGTGAGTTCTAAGAACCACCTTGTCTTTGTGAAATACTGCATAAGGGGGTTCTGTGACCAGAGCATGTATTTCAGACACTCTGCGAGCAGAGGTAATGGCTACGAGGAAGGCAGCCTTCCAGGTCAGGAACTTCAGCTCACATGTTGCTAGAGGCTTGAAAGGTTTACGGGTGAGCAGATCTAGCACAAAGTTAATATCCCAAGTGGCTAGTGGTCTCCTGACTGGTGGCCTAGAGTGGAGTATACCTTTAAGGAACCTCTTAACCAAGGGTAACTAAGCCAGAGACGTAGAGTGTATAGGCTCGTGATAAGCCGAGATCGCGCAGAGATGGACCTTCACGGTTGAGTACTGTAGACCTGTATTTGACAGATCTAGTAGAGACTCCAGGACTTTGTTTGGTGGGCAAGAAAAGGGATCCAGGGAGGACTTTGCACACCAGACAGAGAAACGCTTCCACTTTGCCGTGCAAGTTTTCCTAGTAGCTGGCTTGTGCGCCGCTAGGTGAATGTCAAACTCTAAGTGAGACATGAAATCTACCCACTTCTATCTCCCTAGGAGTCATGCATGGAGATGAAAGGATCTCAGGTTGGGATGGACCACTGGGCCCTGGGTCAGAAGGTCCTTTGGAATTTCCGATAATCTGTTGATCAACGGAAACCAAATCTGATGAGGCCAGAATGGGGTGATGAGGATCATTCTGCCCCCCTGTGCCTCCAGTTTGAGCAGCACCCTCTGAACTAAAGGAAGAGGAGGAAATGCGTACAGAAAGCATCTTGTCCACCACAGTATGAATGCATCCTGACAGAAAATGCCAGGTTCTGGATTTCTGGAGCAGAACAGAGGCAGTTTTGCATTGAGTGTGGACACAAAAAGGTCCGGGTCTGGTGTGCCACACTCTTCAAAGAGCGACTGCATGACGTTTATGTCGAGAGACCACTCGTGAGAATCCACCTCCGTTCTGCTGAGGTGATCTGCTAGGTCGTTCTGGACTCCAGGCAAGCAGACTGCCTAGATAAGGGCTTCACGCTCTAGGCACCATTACCACACTCTCATCGCTGCACACAAGGGATAAGAGTGCGCACCGCCTTTTTTTTTTTTCTTTTTTAGTTGTTTAACCAGGTGTAGCACACTAAGCTGAAAGCTTTTTTACAGGTGTGACCTGGGAGCACAGGGAAGTTAAGTGACTTGCTCAGGGTCACACAGTATGCAAGTGGAAGCTGTGGGATTCAAACCCAGGTCTGGTCTGCTGGATGTCACCAGATATGCAGCTCAGAGCCTTAAACCACTGCGCAATACTGCCTCACTTGTTGATGTAGTACATCACCGCATTGTTGTCAGTCTGAAGGAGAATTATTTTGAGGATGTTCTTTGGGGTTCAGACTACGTACAGGGTGCCTCTCATTTCCAGAACACTGATGTGGAGTTGAGACTCGTCCTGACTCCACAGACCTTGGGTACGGCGATCTTGACAGAGAGCGACCCATCCGAGTAAAGATGCATCTGTGGTGATGGTGATCTGTGTCTCCAGTGGGACAAAGGAAAAGCCTTTCTGAAGATTGTCCTTTTGAGTCCACCAAGGTGAGTTGAGGTGAGTGATCGCTTTAGAGGTTCTGTCACCTTGATGTGAAAGGACTGGGGATGTGTGGTCAGGGACCGCTGAGCATCCACTGAGTGGTCCTCATGTGAAGACGAGCCAAGGGCACTGTTAACACTGATGACGCCATGAGACCCAGCATCCGCTGCATCATGACAGCTTGGACAGAGTCATTCCTCTTGATGAAGCGAGCCGTCTGGAGGATATGATTCCCCCTGTCCTCTGGGAGGATGGCACTTGCATTAAAGGAGTTGCTGGGAGGGTTGTAGCTGCGACGGTTCCAGATTCAACAGAACTCCCATAGATGTCAGGAAGCTGGAAGCTGTGGTCACTGATTCTTGTGTCCCTTGTATGGAGGAGCTTGCTGAGTGCCAGTTGTCCAGATACAGGATGACTTGAATTCCGAGTTTCCTTAGGTGCACTGCAAGAACTTCAGAGCACTCTGTTATAACTTGCGACGCTGAGGACAGACCAATGGGCAGTACTCTGAATTGACAGTGCTGACCTGGGGCCACAAATCGAAAACACTTGAGGTTGCCTGGGTGCATGGGAATGTGTTGGTAGGCATCCTACATGTCTAGGGAGGCCAGCCAATTGTTTTGATGAATCAGAGGTAGAAGCATACCCAGTGATGATATCTTGAATTTTGCCTTGAAGAGAAACATGTTTAACTCCCTTAGGTCTAGAATAGGGAGCCTACTGCCTGTTTTCTTTGAAACAGCTAGTTTCGGAACCCACTCGTGAGGGAGCAATCTTAGACCTCGTACTCTCAAATGGGGGCAGTGAGAGGATCTCAGATCTCGCAGTGGGTTGCCATCTGGGGACAAGTGACCATCAAACAGTGTGGTTCACGTTAAACTCAGCTACTGAGTCAAGCCATACAAAAGTGAGGGTACTGGACTTTAGGAGGGCTGACTTTGGCAAGATGGGAGGTGCCTCAGAAAGCACTAACAAACAGGCTAGAAGGAGGTGTGGAGCAACAATGGGGAATTATCAAAACTGCCATCACAGGGCAACAAGCCTTTGTGTGAAGCAAATAAACAAATCAAAACGAAAGAAAAAGCCACTATGGTTCTCAAGAGAGGTGGCTGTGAAAGTCAGGAAGAAAAGATAGCATTCGGAAGTATAAGGAAACACAGAAGGAGCAGGACAGAGAGCTGTACCAGTTAAGGCAGAAAAAGCAGGAGGAAGTCAGAATAGCAAGGTCCAAACTGAGGAAAAGATAGCCAACTCAGTTAAGAAGGGGATAAAACCTTTTATAGGTACATCACGAGCGTAGAAAGACAAAGGGAGGGATAGTGAGGCTGAATAGAATGAACGGTGGGTGGGCAGAGGGAACAGTGAAAAGCAGGAATACTGAGCGAATATTTCTGCTCAGTATTCTAAAGAGGAGGAGCAAGTGCCTAATCCAATTAACAGAAGCACTCTTGATAGAGGTGGATCCAGTCCTTTCACAGAAGAAAGGGTTCTGCAAGAACTCCTAAAACTGAAGGTGGACAAAGCAATGGGTCCTGATGGAATTCACCCCAGAATTCTAAAAGAATTAAGGAAGGAACTAGTGAAACCACTGGCTACTCTTTTAATAAATCATGGCAGGATGGTGTGGTACCCGAGGACTGGAGGAAGGCGGATGTGATTCCCCTTCACAAAAGTGGGACCAAGACAGAGGCAGGAAACTACAGACCTGTCAGTCTGACCTCTGTGGTAGGGAAAGTGATGGAGTCACTTCTGAAGGAAAGAATAGTTGAGTACCTAGAGGTCAGTGGAGCACAGGATCCAAGGCAGCATGGGTTCACAGTGGGAAGGTCATGTCAGGCAGATCTAATAGATTTCTTTGACTGGGTGACCAAAGTAGTAGACCAGGGAGGGGCTGTGGACATGGCCTACCTAGACTTTAGCAAGGCATTTGACACAGTCCCACACAAAAGATTATTAGTCAATTAACCAGCCTGGGTGGGTCCCAGGGTGGTAGCCTGCAAAACATTGGCTGGACAACAGGACACAGAAGGTAATTGTAAATGGAGTCCATCTGAAGAAAGGGCGGTTACCAGTGGGGCACCGTAGGGTTCAGATTGGGTCCAGTCCTTTTAATGTCTTCATCAGTGACATTGCAGAGGACTGGAAGGAAAAGTATGCCTTTTGCAGATGACACAAAGATCTGCAACAGGGTTGATATACAAGGAGGCGTGGAAAGGATGAAAAGGACTTGGCAAGGTTGGAGGAATGGTCAGGCGATATGGCAGCTAGGATTCAATACAAAAAGTGCAAAATAATGCACCTGGGAAACAAGAACCCAGGGAAGAATACACAATGGGTGGGGAGGTAGTAACAACAACAAAACAGGAAAGGGACCTGGGGGTAATCATATCAGATGACCTTAAGGTTAGCAAGCAATGTGAGAAGGCAGTAGGGAGGGCCGGGGTATACTGGGATGTATAGGAGAGGCTTCAGCAGCAGAAAACAGGAAGTTGTTATCCTCTGTACAGACAGTTGGTGAGACCCCATCTGGAATACTGTGTCCAATTCTGGAGACCCATCTCGCAAGGACATAGACAGGATAGAGGCAGTCAGAGGAGGGCAACTAAAATGGTGCAGGATCTGCAAGAAGCCGATGAGGAGAGACTAAAGAGCTTAATATGTATACCCTTGAGGAAAGAAGGGAGGGGGGACATGATAGAAACTTTCAAGTACCTCAAGGAATCAACAAAGTCCAAGAGGTAGCATCTTTCAGAAAAAGAGACTTGCAAGAACAAAGGGACACAATTTAAAGATAGAAGGAGGCGGTTCAGGGGCAATGTGAGGAAATATTATTTCACAGAGAGGTAGTGGATGCATGGAACAGCCTTCCTGAGGAAGTTATGGGGTCTAAAACTGTGGGAGAATTCAAGAATGCATGGGACAGACGTAAGGCAATTCTTGTGGGGGGCAGGAAGATATAGGCTGTTGGTTAACTAGATCTGCGGCCTATCCTGTAGGTAGGGAAATGGGCAGACTAGATGGGCCTAGCGGTCCTTATCTGCCGTCAAAGTCTATGTTTCTATGTAAACTAGGAAGTAGTGGGAGTAGAGAAAACAGGTTATTCACCCATAACAGTAGCTCTAGAAGTGGTATATGTTGTTCATCCATACTTACTGGCATGTCCCTTTCCCCTTTAAGAATTGCAGAAAGTCTTCAAGTTGGCTCTCCCACCCACCCAGGTGATATAACCCTCAGCTCCGAGCCATGACGCCAGATCTTAGCCCGCTGGAAGCCAGGTTTCTGTGTCCGCAGCCGAGGAGGTCAGGTGGGTCAGAGAGGATGAACAACATATACCACTCCTAGAACTACTGTTACAGGTTAGTAACCTGTTTTTCTAGGATCGTGGATATGTTGTTCATCCACACTTACTGGCAGACTCCTAGCAGTTCTTCAGGAGAAGGGAGGCAAGGCACACCCCCCCACTGATACTCGGGAAATAGAGATTGGAGAACTGAGGTCTCAAAACCAGCATCCCCGCGTGACTCAAGGTCAATGTGGAAATGGGTCCTGAAGGTGTTTGCTGACTTTCAGGTGGCAGCCTGACAGATTTCCTATATGGGGATGTCCCTGGAAGCAGCCACCGATGCAGCAGTATGGCACATAGAATGAGCTCTTATCCCTCTGGGAGGCTCCATGTCCGCCAACTCATAGCACAGACTTATGCAAGATGTAATCCACCTTGCAATAGTCTGTTTTGCTGCAGGTCTGCCAGAAGCGGTTTCAGCATAGGTGACAAACAGCTGACGAACCTTTCCCCGAATTTCTGCTGTCCTCACCTTATAGTAGGAGAGAGCTCATCTCAGGTCCAAAGTATGGAGCCTACACTCGGCCTCCGAGGTGTAATTATGGTAGTATACTGGCAGAGAGAACACCTGGTTAAGGTGAAACTCTGACACCACCTTCAGAAGGAATTTTGGGTGGGGGCATAGGACAATCTTGCCCCAGTGGAAGACCAGATAAGGAGAGTCCACCAAAAGTGCCTGCAGCTCCCCTGTCCTTCTGGCAGACATGATAGCCACCAGGAAGGCTGTCTTCCACGACAAGTGTGACAATGCACACTTGTACACTTGTTCGAATGGCTTGTCCATGAGCTTTGCCAGTACCAGCAGTGGATCCCACGGAGGTGGAGGTTCACGCAACGGAGTGGATATGTAATCCAGGCCTTTGCAAAAAGCACCCGACCACTTTCTCCTGCGCTGACTGACCCGCGCCCAGTAAGCAGAGATGGCTGCCAGGTGCACCCTAAGGGGCAAAGACCGAAGACCCCCTTTGGACAGAGACCAAAGGTAGTCGAGAATGTTAGCTACTGGGCAGGACAAAGGGTCCAGGCCCTTGTCCTGACACCAAATGGAAAACCTTTTCCATTTGAAGGCATAACATTTCCTGGTCAATTCCTTTCTGGATGACTCCACCACAGTTAGGACATCCTCGGAAAGACCCAAGGCCTGGAATTCTAGCCGCTCAGGAACCAGGTTGTGAGGTGCAGGGATTTAAGGTCCAGATGGTATACCGTCCCTTGACTGAGAGAGATCAGGTCCAAGAGTGCTGGGAGCCGCTCCGGGGGCCTGCAGCTGAGGCTGAGGAGATCTGGATACCAGAACTGTCGCGGCCAGTCTGGGGTTACCAGGATCACCTTCATCCTGTCCCTCCTCACCTTGAGGAGCATCTTGTGGATCAAGGGAAATGGAGGGAAGGCATACAGGAGGCCTGGGGTCCACAGCCTTGCGAAGGCATCGCAGCGAGAACTGTTTGGGGGGGGAAGGGGGCATAAAACAGCCTCAGCTTGCTGTTGTTCCTGGAGGCAAACAGGTCCACCATCGGTTTGCCCCAGTGGGAGAACAGGCCGTAAGCTACCTCTGGATGGAGAGACCACTCGTGGGATGTTTCGCCTAAGCGGCTGAGAGCATCCGTCAGATGGTTTGAGGCTCCTGCCACATAGATGGTTAGAAGATCCACCTCCAGACGTCTGACGAGGGTCCAGATATGGAGCGCCTCCCTGCAAAGCAGACAGAAGTGCATGTCACCCTGTTTGTTGAGGTAGTACATGGTCGTGGTGTTGTCCGTCTGGACTTGAACCACTTGACCCCGGAGCTGAGAAGCGAAAGCTGACAGTACCAGTCTGAATGCTCTGAGCTTCAACAGGTTGATGTGGTATCAGGACTCCTCGAGGATCCAGAACCCATGGGCCCTTCTGTCCCCATGTGGGCTCCCCAGTCCATGAGAGGTGCATCGGTCATGAGGACGGCCGTTGGCTAGGGGCAGACAAACGGGATCCCTTCCTGCAACCGGTCTGGGGTGGTCCACCATTGGAGAGCGTCCCACATCTTCTGGGTTACAGTGATCAGCTGGTCAAAATGACTGTGGCGCTGGAGTCCACTGGGTGGCCAGCTCCCATTGGAGGGGGCGCATGTGCCACCAGGCCCAATGGACCACTGAGGTGCATGCCACCATGTAATCTAGGAGGCGCAGAAAGTCCCGGGCAGGGTGCAATTACCCAACCAGAAATTACTGGGCAAAGGAGGAGAGAACCTCCGGCCTGTCTGCCAGAAGCAGAGTTCTGGCTGGATGAGAGTCGAGCTCTGCCCCGATGAAGCACAATACCTGGGAAGGAACGAGTTCCGACTTGGCCTCTTTGATCAGGAGGTCGAGTTGGGAGCAGGTCTGAAGGGAAAGGTCCCAGGACCTCTCCACCGCCTGTTGGTTGGGATCTGCTATGAGCCAATCGTCGAAGTAGGGGTAAATTCTGACCCCCCCCCCCAAGATGGGCTGCCACCACTGCGATGCATTTGGTAAATGCCCGTGGGGCCGATGACAGGCCGAATGGCATGGCTCGGAACTCGTATGGGGTCCCTTCGGCTCTAAAGAGGAGGAACCGCCAATGAGACGGATGGATTGGGACGTGAAAGAATGCGTCCTGCAGATCCAGTGAACAGAACCACATGTTTCGCTCCAAGGATGGTATGACCTGAGACAGAGTGACCATCCGAAAGATGTGTGACCTGAGATACTGATTCAGGTCATGCAAATCTAGAATGGGGCGCCAGCCCCCCCGTCCGCTTGGGCACCAGGAAATACCTGGAGACAAAGCCTGGGTCTGCTGGAGAATCCGCCACTGTCTCCTTGAGGAGCTGAGCGATGTTGTCTCGGAGAGCCGACTGAGTATGGACGGATACTCTTTCCTCCCGTGGGGCACAGGCTCGGCTTGAAGGGTACTGCTCGAATTCCAGAGGCAGTCCCTGACCTACCACCTCCAGAACCCACCTGTCCGAGGTGACAGCAGACCAGGCAGAAAGGAAGTGGCAGAGCTGGCCCCCCCATGTGAGGACCCAGAGCTGGCATGACAGGAGACGGGGTGGCAGCCCCTGCCCAGTCACTGAGCAGGCTTGGAGGAGGAGGATCCAGGGCCTGAACCTCAGCCTCCTTTACAGACCTGGTAGGGTCCGAGGGAACTAAGCTTGAGCCTGCTGCTGCCCTCCTTGAATGGAGGGTTGCTGGGCCACAGGGGAAGAATGCCGAAAAGACTACTTTTTCTTCTGCTGCTTCTTACTCGAAGGACCTTTAGAAGAAGTAGTGTTCAAGGTGGCACTGGACTGCACAATACGCTGAAGGTGACCAGCCACATCTGGGCCGAAAAGATCGGTGCTCAGGAAAGGTACATTAGCTAGTTTGTGCTGAGTATCTGCCAGGAAAGAGGAGAGTCTCAGTCAAGTCCTGCGGCGAGAGGGAACTGCAGCTGCCATCAAGTGGGCACAAGAATCCCCAATGTCCACAGCTGTCTGAAGCTGCTATTTGGCAACAGCTCGGCCCTGATCCTGGACCTGCTTGACCGTGGGCTGCATGTCCGCGGGGAGGTGTGGAGGACTTCATCCAAAGACCCCAGGAGGGCATGGGAGAAGAGTGCCATGATGACAGCCGAACTTGCCTGACGAAGGCCTAAAGATGAAGCCGCATAGACTTTTCGAGCTGAATGATCCAAGAGTTTGGATTCTTTTTTGGGAGGTTGGTCCATGTCGGCAGAACTGCCAGCACGCCTGAACACAGAGGCGGTCACCAGGCTCTCGGCCAAAGGGTGTTCTATGAACCCTGCAAGGGACCCCATGGGCACCACATACCTGTGGGCCATGCAGGCAGACTGAGCTGGACAAGAGGCAAGCGCTGCCAAAGTTCAAGATCCAGGCCCACTATGGCCTCGGCCAACGGAAAGGCCTCGTCGGGGTATCCTCTCTCTTGAGGATGTCCATGAGAGGGTACTCTGCCTTTTTCTGGACAGGTTCCAGGGGCATCCCTGTAGACTCAGAGATGAGGCAAAGAATGCCCTGAAAAGACAAAGGACCTTCCTCAGTCTCTATCCCACAAGCCGATTCATCATCCCCAGGATAAGAATGTAGGCCCGTCTCATCCGAATCCGGGTACAACGGTCAACCGTCGAGGTCACCTTCGACCCGCCAAGGGCAGTATGGGGTGACAGTAACCGAGACACGCCTGGTGTCTGGTCGATCTCCCTTGGAAGGAGTCCCTCCCATGGGCTGCTTGGGCAGCGGTTCCACCAGGATTGGTGGAGAGACCGGTAAAGGCCAAAACCGAAGGTTTCGCCAGCTCTGCAGGTAAAGGAACCGACTTAATCTGCTCTGAAAAAGTCTGCTTCGGCCTGGGAGGTGGGTCCCCTTCGGGGGGCTCGGTACTCACCCAAATAGTGATGAATGGTGAAGATTGACACAGATAAGATATGAAAATTATGTACCTACCGTGATTCTTGATCTTTCTGTTTAGTATAGTGTCCCTTAGCCTCCAGTGAGGAGAACCCCTACAGGCCTGAGACTGGTCTGGGTGAGGAGGGGATCTCCTCACAGGAGATGGAAGGCGTCCCTGAAGCTCCCGCCTCACCCTACGGGAGAAAAGAAAAAATGACTCACCTTAGTAATGTTGTTTCTTATAATGGAGTCTTGCTATATTATGACAATTGCAGTTTGTCCCACCATTAGAACTGCTCCGGAGGTGAAAGAGTTAACTCCCATTCAAAGAATGGAACTTGGAACGTAAGCTCGGTTAGAGAAGCTCTGTCTGGGTTATTTCAAACCTAAAACTGTCAGATCTTTACTGAGCAAAACTCACTAAGGTCTGTGTGAAGCTGTAACTCACACTCAGCCAACTGGCTACCTGACTATTAAGACATACCCTGGTCCCAACACAAAGACTCAAGTCAGGGACCAGAAGTAATAATATAATATAAGTAATAATATGACATAAAATAACATCACACCCCAAAACCCCAAGAAGGGGTGGAAAACATATAATGGGCATAATAGCGCCCACACTAGGCTGCCCACCCCATACCCAAGTAGAAGTTCTGAGAGGGCAGGCTTAGGGAGGTATAATATAGCAAGACTCATTAGAAGAAACAACATTACTAAGGTGAGTAATTTTTCTTCAAACAACATGAGTCTTGCTATATTATGACAATTGCAGAATACACAGCAGTACCTCCATGGAGGAGGGACAGAACCTACTTAGGAATAGGCTCTGAAGCACAGCTGTGTTAACCGAGCATCCCTCCTGGCCTGGACATCCAGGAGTAATGCTTGGTGAAAGTATGTACGTTTTCCAGGTAGCTGCTTGACATATCTCTAAGATAGGGATGTCTCTGGCAGCAGCTAGAGACAGCTGTACCTCTGGTAGAATGAGCCCTCAGGCCTGAAGGGGAACTTTCCCAGTTTTGATAACAAAATTGGATACAAGGACAATCCACCTGGCAATGGATCTCTTAGTGGCAGGTTTCCTTTCCGACCTCACCATAAGTGAGAAAAAGTTGGAGGATTCAACCTGTGACCCTTGGTACGCCTATATAGTAACTTAGGGCCCTCTTAACATCTAAACTGTGCAATCTCTCTCACCAGAGGAAGAATGGTCAGTGAAAAACACTGGAAGGAGATTGATTAACATGGAAATCTGAAACCACCTTAGGCAAAAACTTCCTGTTAGTCCTGAGGACTACCTTATCCCTGTGGAAAGAAATAAAGTCAGTTTCCACTGACAGGGCTTGCAACTCACTTATGCGCCTGGCAAAAGTGATAGCCACTAGGAAAACAGTTTTCCAAGTTAAGTACTTAAGCTCTGCAGAAGACAGAGGTTCAAAAGGAGGTTGCATTAACTGGGCAATGCAAACATTAAGGTCCCAGGCAGGGCGGATCCCTAAAAGGTGGATTAGAATGAAGTAATCCTTTAAAAACTTGGAAAATACAGGGTGAGCGAAGAAAGAGGAGGCCTTTCCTGCTGAAACAAAAGCAGAGACAGCTGCCAAATGTACTTTCAGGGTAGCTGGTCTCAGTCCCAAGGAATTAAGGTGGACCATATAGTCCAAAACAATGGGCAAATCAGCAGAATCCGGGGAAACATGTTTCCCAGAACACCAAATGGAAAACCTTTTCCACTTAGAATTGTAAGTAGCCCTAGTGGAAGGCTTCCTAGAAGCTTTTAGGATTTCAAGAACACCCTGAGAAAGGTGCAGGTCAGCAAATTCTAACTCCTCAAGAACCAGGCGTTGAGGGATTTGAGGTTCGGATACCAAACTCTCCCCTGTGCACAGGTTAACAGGTTGTGATTCCTGGGGAGGCACAGGGGAAGATGGACTGCTAGTGACAGAAGGAGTGGGTACCAGGGCTGCCTGGCCCAATCTGGGGCAATCAGAATCATCCTGCAAGGCTGGGATCTGATTTTGACTAGCACCTTGAATAGGAGAGGGAAGGGGGAAAAGGCATAAAGAAACTTCCCTTCCCAATCTAGGAGAAAGGCATCCAGGGGGATTGAGCCCAACACTGGGGGCCTGCAACAGAACAGTGGAAGTTGGTGATTGTCTGGGGCTGAAAAAGATCTATCTGAGGGTGCCCCATCTGGCAGAAACTATCCCAGTACTTGAGGATCCAGAGACCATTCGTGATGGCCCTGGGAAATCCTGCTGAGAGCATCTGCTAAGACATTGTCCTTTCCTGGAAGGTGAACTGCTATGAGGGAAGTGTTCAGGAATAGGCCAGAGACCACAACTTCATTGCCTCGGTGCACAAGGCCGAAGACCGAGTGCCCCCCTGCTTGCTGATGTACCACATTGTTGTGGTGTTGTCTGTTCTGACTTGCACCACTTTGTTCTGAACAGACACAGAAAACACTTGAAGTGCTAAAAAGACAGCTCTGAGTTCCAGCAAATTGATGTGGAGCAGAGATTCCTGAGAGGACCACACTCCCTGAGTGGAGAGGTCAGCCATGTGGGCTCCCCACCCCAGGAGGGAAGCATCCGTAGTGAGGGTCAAGGAGTGAGACAGAGGAATGAAGGGGACCCCCAGTCTTAAATTGCTCTGATCCTGCCACCACTGGAGGGCCTGGATCAGGGTTCGGGTCACTGGGACCAACTTGGAAAGAGGGTCTCTTCTCTGAGACCAAAAGGCTCTCAAGTGAAACTGAATGTCCCTCATCTGAAATCTTGCTCCTTGCACTCAGGCTGTGGGCGCAGCCATGTGCCCCAGGAGCTGCAAAAGTGTCTTGCTGGTGAGACCTGCAGAGTGAGGAGGAGGCCAGAGCCACAGGTTCCTTACCCTCTCTAAGGGTAGGAAGGCTCTGGCCTGCTTTGTGTCCAATTCTGCACCTATGAAGGTGAGCACCTGAACTGGTTCCAGAACTGATTTTGGAAGATTGAGCAAGAAGCCCAGGGAGGAGAGCAGCTGCTGGCTAACTTGCAGGTGAGTTCTTACCTGTTCTGGGGACTGGCCTACAATGAGCCAGTCGTCCAGATAGGGAAAGACAGCAATCCTTTGCCTTCTTAAATGAGCCACTGCTACTGCCAGACATTTTGTGAATACCCTTGGGGCAGAGGTGAGGCCGAAGGGCATTGCTCTGAACTGGTAGTGACCTGAGGGCAGTTCAATCTGAGGTACTTCGTGGGAGCTTCTGATTAGGACGTGAAAATAGGCATCCTTGAGGTCCAGGGAGGCTAGCCAGTCCCCTGGCCTTAGAGAGGGTAAAATCATTGCCAGAGTTACCATTTTGAACTTTGGTTTCAAAAGGTGTTTGTTCAGATATCTCAGGTCTAAAATGGGCCGCCATTCTCCTGTCTTTTTTGGGGTAAGGAAATATCTAGAGTACAGACCCTTGCCCTGGTGTAGGGGAGAAACCCTTTCTACAGCTCTGAGAGCCAGGAGGGTTGAGACCTCTGTTTCTAAAGTAAAGGTCTCTAAAGAGTTTGCAGGTGGGAAAGACCTGATTCTCATCTTTGGGAACTTTTTGAAGCCGAGAACCAGACCCTGGCTAACTACTTCCAGGACCCACTTGTCTGAAGTTAGAGACACCCAGTTCTGAACGGATAAGCCAACCTGCCCCTACAGGTAAGGAGAATCGGCCCTGGGCACCCCATCAGGGTGTCTGTTTGGCAGGTGCTTTAGGCTGAGGGGTGGAGCAGGCCTGCCCACACCCGTCTGCCTCTCCTCTGAAAACCCCTCTGAGCATAAGCAGAGGAGGCCTGGGTTTGGTAAAAGGCCTGTGAAAGGCCTACCTCTACCCCAGGGCCTGCCTCTGAGGAGTGGCTTGCCGCCCTTAGCCTGAGCACTCTTAAGGTAGTCCTATATTCATCCATTTTTCACATAATTTCTGTCTGCTCCCCAAACAGAGAATTTCCAACCACAGGAAAATCCATAGCCTTAGTCTGGGTATCCTGTGACAAGCTAGTACACCTGAGCCAGGCCAACCTCAGAAAAGCTACAGGCGTAGCCATGACTCTAGAGGATACATCATTAAAATCCACAGCAGCATGAAACTGCACCTTAGATGCCTCAATGCCATCAGCAGCCACCTGTTCCAGCTCACTAGCAAGCTGGCCAGAGGCCTGTTTGGTCAAGGCCATGACAGTGTCCCATCTAGATTTCTGATAGCTTGCTACATCAGCCATGTAATTTGCTTGCCTGAGTCCCAAGGACGCTGCCATGTATTGTTTTTTAGCCATGGCATCAATCTTCCTGGAATCCTTGTCAGGAGGATGTGAAGCCAAAGGAATATTAGCTTTATCACAGGCTGCAGCCTGAACCACACCAACGTGGCTGCATTGCTGTGAAAGGAATTCTGTATCAGGACCTGACAGAGTGTACCTCCTGTCCATCTTTTTGTCCACAGGAAGCACAGAATTAGGAGTTTTTAAAATCTTTATTGTCTGTTTCCTAAATGATTTATGCAAGGGAATAGACAATCTCCTAGACTCTGGAATATCCATCATTTCTACAAAATCAGGTTCCTCTTGTTCATCCACAGTTTCCTCCAATGGAAGCTGGAGGGTTTCAGCAACTTTTTTGTAAAACATAAAGTGAGAGGGGGTCTCAGAAAGCAAAGGGGGAGATTCTAAAGGTCTGTCTGGGGAGATGTCCGGTTCAATGGGCACACCCAGACCCTCAAAGTCACAATCATACTGTTCATAATCATCCTCCCCCTCCTCTGGTTCATAAAATTCTTCAAGAACATATTCCTGAACCGGTGGAACCGACCGAACCAACCTTTTATCAGACAGTGGCGGTTCGGACGGAACCGGAGAAAGTGACTGGACAATCTGAATAGCTCTTGCTATCTCTGCAGCAGTTGGAGAAGGAATTTTGGGCTCCACACCTGCTGATTTTCTTGTTTTCTTTACTGGAACTGGCTCCTCCGAGCCAGCTTTACGCTTGCCGAGAGGTCTCGCCGGTCAGAGGCACTCCCTCCCGTTCGGTTGGCACCGAACCGGGCTGGCCATCCGGGTCAGCGGACTTTTTGGCCTCTCGTCCCCTGAGCCTGCCAACTCTCTTATCCAGGGTGGCTGCAGGGAAATTTTTACAAATCTGGCAGTCTGAATTGAGGTGGTCAAACCCCAGACAATATACACATGTGGTGTGTGGGTCAGCCTTGGCAAAGACTTCCCCACAGGCATCACAGTGTTGAAACCCAGTGGGCCGGTTTTCTTTTGGGGTTTTCAGACATAATGCCAGCCTAACCAAAAACTTGCCTTTTAAGCGGCAGTGCCAGGCAAGACACCCTTATCGGTTCCTAACCGTGTCATGAGTCTTGGAAAAAAACGTAATGAAATCAGTTTTTTTTTAGAACCGATAAGAACCGGGAACCGCACTCTAAAACCTTCAATTTAAGTTTTAAAACAAGCTGATCGGTTCAAAACCGAACCGATAACATTTACAAGTTCCACACAGAAAATAAACTTAAATTACTTACGATACCACAGACAGAGCTTGAACCGAACGGTTTTGCGGTTAAAATAATAATATTCTCGGTTGATTTGAACCGAGAAAACACTGTTTAAACCGAGAAATGAACCGAGTAGTAGGAGAAATCTCCGGAGCGACTGTTCAGTGAGGCGGAGTAAAGAATCTGACAGTTTAGGTTTGAAATAACCCAGACAGAGCTTCTCTAACCGAGCTCGCGTTCCAAGTTCCATTCTTTGAATGGGAGTTAACTCTTTCACCTCCGGAGCAGTTCTAATGGTGGGACAAACTGCAATTGTCATAATATAGCAAGACTTCATGTTGTTTGAAGGTGGGTTCTCCGGAAAGTGGAGGAAATCATCCTACGCCAGGCCAAGGCTGATAACCGGGACAGACGAAGCAATGCCGACCGCCTAATGCCAAAAGCTGTCCCCACCAGCCTGGAAGCCACCTCACTGGCATCATACGATGCCCTTGCTTTGGTGCCTTGCATGCTCCAGGCCCTGTGCGGAGACAGCAATGGCTTGTCTGGTTTCCTCCGAATCAGGCAAAGAGGCTAGAATTTGTCCTAGCCATTAACAAAAGTACCTGTTGTAGGTAGCATGGTGGGCCTGATACGCTGTCATGCAGAACAAAATCCGTGCAGAGAAGAACGTCTTCCTGCCCACAAATCAAAGTCTGAAGAGTCTGAATCTGTGGGCTGGTCACGGCCTGGGCTTCTATGCCCAGAGGGGGTATCCAAGAGTGTCACACCTGAAGGTGGGTGAGGCAGAGTTCCTGCAGACCCGGTTGGGGAGGGGGGGGGCAATACCTCTGACGAAGGTTCCTTGGAGCTGGAACTGAGGAAAAGGGACATTGCCAGACTCTGTGCGATGCCTCCCGGAAGTGAGCAGGCCAGGCGGGAACCGAGAAGTTGACCGCACTGTACTCATCTAGGAAGGCTCGCACCAACTGGTCCAGACTGCGCTCTCCAAGGGTGGAGATATGGAGCTCATCGAGCAACCCTGACAGGAAGTGCTGATAGCTGGAAAGATCAGCCGCTGGGGAAAGGTGGATGGATGTTTCCTCTCCCTCGGAGGAGGAAGATGAGGAAGCTGACGAGTCCGGAGATTCAGGATCAGGCTGCACTGGGGAGTGGTGAAATACCTGCTTGTCCATGGCTCTAAAGTAGGCAAGGAAAAGTGCAGCTGAGGCCCTGAACTGCTCCCAGGTAAGAGGCCCCACAGGACTGGAAACACTTGGGAGAGGAGGAGGAGTTGGCAGAGGCACGGGGACCAAGCACCTCAGAGGAGGAGGAGCATGGCCTCTGCTCGGGCAGGAGGACCGAGCAGATGTTCTCAAAGGAGAGGGAGACCCGGTGGTCCCAGCAGACAAGAGCCATTCAACCAGACTGGAACGGCCGGAGCTGTGGCCGATGGAAGAAATCCCCCTGTGAAGTGACCAGGATCGTGTGGGTCCAAAAGGACTACCACCTGACCTCCTGTGAAGATATGCCTCTTGGAGAGACATCAGGGGAGATGCACGGAGCTGCACTACGACTCCTCCCAGAACCCGGCTGGGTCCCTGGAAGAGGCCGCTGCACCGAACCCTGGCTACTCAACCCTTCAGACTCCGAAAAAGCCCTCTTTCTCACCACTAGTTGAGGCAGCTGACAGCCCCTGGCCGACTCCTGGGAGGCAGCCAGAGGAGCAGTGTCTTCCACTGCAGGGTTTTAAATAACTCTAAAAATTGATTAGCGTTTTGCTCATAAAAGTTCTAAAACATTGTGAAAATGCATATCACTTGTCTCACTGTGTTTAACAAACATGACACTTCTAGAAAACCTATATAAATGCTTTCTGTACAGTTAGTATTGCCCCAAGAAAAAAACTGCTAATCAATTATTTAAAACCCTGCACTGCCTGGGCCACCCCACCCGGCCTAGAAGTTGGGCTAGCCAGGACAGCCACAGAAGGGGGTACACCCACCGGAGGAGCAGACAGGCCTCCGGCTCCGGGTTGCCCCGTTGTGTCCGCCTGGGCACCCGAAGGCTGGTCATTACCACTGACCCCAGAACCAGAGGAATCCACCTGCTCCCCAGTAGGGGGCTGAGTGGAGGCCTACATGCTAGACCCTGAGGAATCACAGAAATCCAGGAGCCAATCTGGGTCAGCCTCCGCGTCCTCCTCCTTGGAAGACGGCGAAGTCTAGACCCAGACCACCCCTGATCCCTGCCGGTCCCAGGATCCAAGCGAGGCCACTCTTCTCCCCCCTCCCCGCGGCACTGCAAATGGCACTGGGGACAGAGGCGGCACCGCCCATGATGCTGCCCCCACCCCCACATCGGGGTTGGGGGGGGGCACTGACAGATGACGCCAGCTCAGACCCACGGGTCCCAGAGCACGATGCCGGGGGAGCCTTCGCTTCCGAAGAAGCAATTGCCGAAACGGTGCCTCCCGCCCAGCCCCCACAGGGGCCAGACTGGGCCTCCTACACCTTGGAAGAAGCCCCGGCTGTGGCAAGGCTAAAAGTGGTGGAGGCTCCCTCCTCCGTGGGCCATACAGGACCGGGAGGGGACCCGGAGGAAGGGCCAAGAAACCTGACTGGCCTTCTGCGTGCCTGTCCTCCAAAAGTTGGCGGCACACGTCCAACCTTAAACGCGTGCATTTCCAACACTCAGTGGTTCATAGAAAAACAGGTGTTGCAACAATCCATATCGTGGTCACGGCCTAAGCAGGTTAAGCACCGGTCATGCTGGTCCGTGGCAGAAAAAAAGTCGGCTGCAGGGACACAGACATTTCTTTTTACCCCCCTGAATGAGACACGACTGGATGATAAAGCAATAAAACAAAACAAGGTATTTGGTGTCGACAGAAAATAAAAGGAAAGGTCTTACCGGGTGTTCCAGGAGGCGGGCAGAACTGTGAACCAACGGACTAGGCCGCAATACGCAATAGAAAATTCAAGGCTTCCACCCCAGGTCTTTTCTCAATGGTGGGAGAAGCAGAACTGGAGCCAGGGTGGAGCTGGCGCATGGAACGGCCAACCCGTGAGCAGCCATGCTTGCTCCGGCCTTGAGGCGCCCTGCTGCCCAATCTACCCCTCCTCCAAAAATAATTCTCTCAGGGGTCCTGGCCTCTGGCCGGTACCCAAATAGTGACAAATGGTGAAGACTGACACAGAAAAGATCACAGCTTTCATGTGAAGTCTTCTTACCATCACCTGCCCTGCTAATGGTCAACTCCGTCGAAGGCAGGCTGAGGAGGACTTGTGTTCTTTCGAAGAAAAATTTTAAACTTTTCTTTTTACTAAATAATAAATAAACACTACAAATCAAAATTGAACGACTAAAGCTGCTGTCATATAGACATGAAGATTTGACTCCTGGCGCGTGAGCGACATAAGCCACTGAAGCGCACTTGACGGTGGGAAAAAAGGAACTGAGGTGGTTGGAGGGTTGACGCTGAGGAAGCCTATATGGCATGAACCAGTCTCACGGCACCGCTTCCGCTTGGCCCTACCTTTGTGCCAGCCCTCCTGAAGATTTTTGGCTCCCGCTCGGTCCTAGCGCCTCTGGCATAGTCCCATTAGTGTGAATGAGTGGTGGAGACTTTATGTCCAGGAAGATCACGCCTTTGGTCAACACCTACCCCCATCCCCCGTCAGAAATTTCTCATTGGGAATTCACCATACATGAAATCTATAAAACGGAACACCTCACAACTAGATTACAAAATCAGGTGCCAAAACTGATGAACAGATGGATCCCATGGTTCCTCTTAATTTCTGAAAAAGGGCCGGACATAGTACCTTACAGAGCAATAGCCGAGAGGGAAGTAATTCTGAACAGAGACTGGAGGAAGAGTGGAGGGCGTGGGAAAGCTGAGACCCAGATAATAGACCAGTCCTATGTGACATGTTTCTTCCCCCCTCCAGAGGGTAATGTTTATTGGATTTATAGAAAATACATGACTTAAATGTCAATCAAAGGTGGAAGAAGAAGATGGATCTACATAGAAACATAGACTTTGACGGCAGATAAGGACCACTAGGCCCATCTAGTCTGCCCATTTCCCCACCTACAGGATAGGCCGCAGATCCTAGTTAACCAACAGCCTATTTCTTCCTACCCCCCACAAGAATTGCCTTATGTCTGTCCCATGCATTCTTGAATTCTCCCACAGTTTTAGACCCCACAACCTCCTCAGGAAGGCTGTTCCATGCATCCACTACCCTCTCTGTGAAATAATACTTCCTCACATTGCCCTGAACCACCCTCCTTCTATCTTTAAATTGTGTCCCCTTGTTCTTGCAAGTCTCTTTTTATGAAAAATGCTACCCTCTTGGACTTTGTTGATTCCACTGAGGTACTTAAAAGTTTCTATCATGTCCCCCCTCCCTTCTTTCCTCAAGGGTATACATATTAAGCTCCTTTAGTCTCTCCTCGTCTGACTTCTCTTGCAGACCCTGCACCATTTTAGTTGCCCTCCTCTGGACTGCCTCTATCCTGTCTATGTTCTTGCGGAGATGGGGTCTCCAGAACTGGACACAGTACTCCAGATGGGGTCTCACCAACTGTCTGTACAGAGGGATAACAACTTCCTGTTTTCTGCTGCTGATGCCTCTCCCTATACATCCCAGTATACCCCCAGCCCTCCCTACTGCCTTCTCACATTGCTTGCTAACCTTAAGGTTAAGATCTAGGACTCTTCTTCACTTTACAACCTCCCACGATAAGTCAGGAGAACGAGAGTTCACAATCAGTATAAAGAATGAAGGAATTAAGATGCAATTAAGGTAATGGAACTGTCACTCCAACAGCAATGTATTATATTGTCAAATTTTGTATGGCCTGTATGGATATGAATGTACATATACTTCAGGTGTCTTAAAAACTAAAATAAAGAGTTTAAAAAAAAAAAGATAGAGATAGTGGGGAGCGGTAGTGCAGGAAATTGGCAAAGTCCTCTGTGTGTGTGTGTGTGTGTGTGTGTGTGTGTGTGTGTGAGTGAGACCATCTGTTTGTGTCTCTTGCCGCTCCCATATAGCCCTGTGCAGTGTCTGAGCACAGCTGGTCGGACTGGCCACAGGAGAAGCAGCTTACCATGGGCAGAGCAGGGAGAGAAGCGTGATCAGCATTCAGTTTGTTGACATGCATGTGTTGCCCATAAGCATCAGTTCCTGCCTGGTTCTATGAGCATCGTTGAACATAGAGAGAGAGAGAGAGAGAGAGAGACAGAAGACAGCATCCATGGCAGCATTGCAGAGAAACAGATAACACACGCATAGTAGGGAGAATGTGGCCTTCGGGCCCTGCCACTGCCAATGCCCGCTCCCCACAACAATTTGTGTAACAGAAGTTGATGGCAGATAAGGACCGCTTGGCCCACCTAGTCTGTCCATTTCCCTACCTAATGGATAAGCTGCAGATCCTAATTAACCAACAGCCTACTACCCCCGACTAGAATTGCCTGTCTGTCCCATGCATTCTTGAATTCCCCCATTGTTCTTGACTTAATGACCTCCTCAGGAAGCTGTTCCATGCATCCACAGCCCTCTCCATGAAAAAAATACTTCCTCACATTACCTCTGAGCCGTTTCCCTCTCTTCAAATTGTGCCTTGTTCTTGCACATCTTTTTTTCTGAAAGATGCTACCCTCTTGTGCCGCCTCTTCAGTGTTTCAGCGCACTGTGCGTGTAACTGGAGTGTCCCGTTCACTGCCCGTCTGTGTGTGTCAAGAGATACGAGCTGCCATGGCAGTCAACACACCGGGTGGGAAACATGGAGATCTGGAAGCTGAGCAACAGACAGGCAGACAGAGAGGGATCGGGCCAGTTGGGTTGGAGCCACCTACTGTGCCTTGCTTTCTGGCCTTCATTCGTGGTCTCTCTGGCCCCTACCCCCCAAGTAAATACAAGCAGCACCTTTACTCCTCTGTCTCCACTGGTATCCCAGGTGTCATGGTCTCTCTCTGTCCCCCGTGTGTGTCGCACTCCTCCACTGTTCACCCTGCCAGACTGATCGCTGTCCACTGTGGGAGAGACAAAGGAAAAAAGAGAAGCACACATCGAGAAAGGGGGCAGGAGAGCGAGAAATCAACAGGGAGCGGAGGTGACAGTCCCGACATGGTTGTTCACAGTGTGTCTACCGAGTCGGACAGGCAGCTCCCTGGCTGCGGTGTGGCTTGTACAGGGATATGGGTAGGGTATGGAGCGAGAAGTGTTACAAACAGCAGGTGTCCTGCGCCAGCCTCACATCGAGAAAGGTCGTACCATATTGAGTGAGGTGCCCATGTTTCTGTTCCCCATCCCGTACTGTGTCAAACAAAAGAGAGAGACACCCACGCAAGGTACAGACACACACAGTGAAAGCAATCGACAGAGCGGGAGCTTACACAGAGTGGCTGCAGGGTCCTGTGTCTAAGTGCGTGTGTCTCTCTTTCTATGCAGCAGTCACGAGGCGGAGACAAAGAGGGAACAAACAGCGCGTGTGCTGTTGTCAGAGAGAGAGAAAGTGAGACAGTGTGTGTGTGTGTGTGTGCCGGTGTCAGAGAGAGAGAGAGACAGAGAGAAGTGCTACAAACACAATTTTGAATTAAGATCACAGCAGAAAGACACATGCCAGTGAGAGAGAGAGAGAGAGACAAAAACTGGCTGCACTGTTCTCTCTCTCTCTCTCTCTCTCTCTCTCTCAGGATGTAGTAGGGCAGCAGTTCACTGTGGAAGTTTCTGCATCTTGTAGGAACTGTTATGCACAAGAGATATCACATATCATATGAATAGTGTACCTGTGACATTTTTATGTGCATAACAGCAATGTAGGCTGCATTATGTGTTAGGGTCTATTTTGCAAGGTGGCAGGATACAGTACCCTTTTCCTGTTTAAACAGCAAAAAAACAGTTTTTCATATTTATTTGCTGTATAAACATAATCAATGTTATAAGTGCATTAACATACTTCAGGGTGTGCTGATAGTGTGGATTAACGCACACCCCGGGGGCTGTGAGGGCACTCGGCCTGGGACCTTGTGCCTCACAACGTCCCCGAGGTGTACGTTAATCTACATTATCAGCTCGTCCTGTTGTGCGTTAATGCTTACTTACCATATAGAAAAAATAACAGCAGACCTTCATCAGCAAACAGATAAATTCAAAGGTGTCTGGTGTCCCTTTTTGGTTATGGTAGAACAGAAGGAAGGAAGGAATATCTATACTGTCGCAGCAAGCCTGGGGATATTGTCCTACTTAAGCCCTATCACACAGAGGTTAACATCTAGAGTAAGGCTCCCACCAAGATACCTCAATTTTGAGATCATTCCCACAGGTTTCTTTTTTATTTTTGTCACTCTGAGTTTTACTGTTTAACTGTGAGAAATAGTATTACAGAATGTATTATACCACAGAGAGTACAAGACTGCGTGGTCATACAGATACATCTTAGAATGTACAGAAAGACAAGAGTGGAAATATTTGTATACAACAAAGAGGATGTAAAACTGGATTCTGGTATTGCCTTTTACTATGTATGTATCCTTTATGTGACCACATCAATAAAGAAGTTTAAAAAAAAACTGGAAAAGTACTTAAGTAAAAAGATTAAATTAAAAAATGAGACACCAACATTTTAGGCAGAAGAGAAGATCTGAATATAAATGGGGTGGGGGATCTGAGGTTTTAAGTCAAAATGTTCCAAGGCTTGTGAATGTGTGGTTGAGTCTGCTACCTCAATCATCTGTGACCAACTCGGTGTTGCAAAACAAGGCTTTTCAAATGTCCCTCATGAGTCTGCGGGTCTTATTTTTAACACCTAGTACCATCTCTGCATCACACTGTACAGAGAGCTCTGTACTGCTCAGCTTCAAGGCATTACACTGGTATCTATCATATTACCATCTGGAGTCATTTCTGTCACAGATAAGTTGTGTTATCCCACACCATACATTGGGACTACAAGACTGTTCTCAATTTAACACCCCCTCACCTCTGTCACACAGAGAGGGTGCTGTCCCACACTAGAAGCGCCAAGGTATTTACAAGGTTACAAATGCCAGATGCATCAGATGACTGCTTCAAATGACAGATTTCCTTGTTCATTTCGGTTCTAGCTATCTGACCAACTGTGATTCTTTGTAATGGACATCACAGCAGCCTCTTGCAGAACACCCCCATAAATGAACATGCCAAGTCAGTGGGTTATCACTGCCTTGAGTTTTGTAGAAACATTAAAACTAGTCCAGCCTAACGCTCTGGACCATTTTCTAAACAAAACACAAGAGATCTCAGCAACTAATGTTGACTTTCCAAAGACCTATGGTCCTGGCACCACATAGATCCTGAACTACAAGAGGGTGTTGGTCCACTGTTTGGATAGATTTACACCAAGGGGTCCAAGTCAACATTTTATAACAGCTGCAGTCACATCAGCTAAACTGTGCCTCAGTTACATAAGTATGAAACCATGCCCATGTTTTCAGACTTCAAAGTACTTACCATCATAAGATACAATATGCCCTTTTTTGCCTTCATAAATGACATGACCCTTGGATGGAGCCTCTTCACGAGACCTTTCTGGGCTGTTGTCTTCTGCGATGAGCTTGGTGATGGCTCCCTTCGGAAACATATCAGAAGCAGTGCCCTGCTGCAGAGCTGGAGTACCCTGCAATTAAAGAGCTTTCGTAAATACATCAACAGACAGTGGCGGGGGATGCTACCAGTAGGGCAACTGACAGCGTAAGCTGACACATTTGGCTTTTAGAGCCACTGCTGTACCAGTGTGCCCCTGGCCAGGGTAAGTATTTAGCCATGTTGCAAGTAATTCCCACTGCTAATGTAACGTGACCCAGAAAGGGTCCCAACAGGATAAAACACCTGTCTATAATTTGTAATTTGTCTTTCTGAGTCTAGGCTGCAAATGTTTAAATAATTCCCCACTGCCAATATGGAGTGACCCAGAAAGGGTCCCAACAGGATAAAACACTTGCCTGTAATTTGTATTTCTCAGTCTAGGCTGAAACAATGTAAAGGTTTAAAAGGCAACCTTTTGTTCTGGTGAAGCCTTATCTGCCTGTCTCCCTATGTAAGGATTTGTACAGTTAATGCTTTACGATGGGTTTGAGAAAGTGGGTGGGTGGTGTATGTGGGGAATGTAAAAAGCGATACAGACAACAGACAAACATGTACCATGTCAAAATTAAGGAAAACCTTTTCTCCATTTTCTGAGGGAAATTGATACACTATTTTTAGGCTAGCTTGCATCCTCTCTGGTCTAAAATAGCTGCAGAAACGGGAAGTTGGAGCCAAGTACCTGAGTGATAGAACCCCGTAAGGAGGAAGGAATTGCTTCCACTGTGACCTTAGTGGCTGGAGTCCCTCGGGTGATACTTCCTTCCTGGATGGTTGCCATAGGGCCACCTGCAGCAAAATGAAATCAAATATCACATATTAAACCTCAGAGGGGCATCAAAACCCCCTGCAAGGACTGTCTGGATCACTAACTACCAAACTCACTGCAAGTAATGGTAGGCTCCCTGGCTACTAGAATTCCTGCCAGTGCTGGCCATCTCACTAGCTACCAAACCAGCTACAGTGCTGGCCGTCTCACCCGCTAATAAACCCTGCTATTACTAGCTTGCTGGCCACCAAACCCACTACCAGTGCTGGCTGTCTTATTGGCTACAAAACCTACTGCAAGTGCTGGTCATTTTACAGACTACCAAACGTATTGACCTCTTCAGCTTGTAGCTGCACTTCACTGTATTTGTGTAACTTTAATCCTTACTTGCCATTTTATGTTACAACTGATTAGTAATGTTACTTTGCTCTCCTGTCCACTGCTTTTATATCTCACCCTACTGTAGTAAATGAATGGATTATACACCTGTAACCATAGCTCTCTGAGTGGTATCGTTTTTTTAATTTTTTTTATTTATTTCAGTTCTCGGATTAGCCATTTGAGTTCAGTGCTCTTTACATAGGTTCCACGTTAGTACATTTAGAACAAGTAGGTGATTATACAGAGGACTGAGACAAACAAGGCAATAGGATTAGAATGAGAACATTTAGGTACATTTAGTCTTCAAACAAAGGAATGCAAAAAAATACAGCGAAAACTGGAATAAGTAAACACAGTCAGATACATACAGGAACCGAGTAAATAACTGTCGCAACAGGAAGCCTGTTAGTTGTCAGCAACACAAGGGTGTTAGAGCACAGAAGTGCTGGACAGACGGGGTGGGGAGTAAGCCCCAAGTGCAGGGTGTACACGAGAGAGAGAGAGAGAGAGAGAGATCTGTTTAGCAGATGGTAGGGTTCACATCCACACTTTGGCAGTTCCAACAGAATGTGAAGACTGGCTGGCCCATCGGTGCACCGGTTGGATTTCCGCTTGCGATGCTAGCGACCCAGGTTTGGGAATGGATCCGGGTCATCGGAGGGCCAGCTGGGGGGAGAAGGAGGGCCTGTGATGCTTTGGGAGGCGACACCTGGCAGAGGCCAGGTTGCCGCCCTGTAGCGACGCAAAATTGCGGTTCTCTGGGGCTGGACAGATGCTGGACATCATTGCATGTCTCCGCTCCAGCCTACAGGGGGGAAAAAAGCAAGGTGGAGCCTCCATCTTCATGAAGCCCTCCCTGAGGCTTCAATTAGCCTACATCGCCAAAAGCTCTCCCAACCAGATACCTGTTCCGTATGGAGAAATGGAGGGCTTACTTTCCACTCCGAAGGATGAATCCTCATCCAGATCCTTCCCTAATCGTAGGTCAGGATCAGGCTCAATACAGTCTCCTACTAACCCAGAAGGGAGAGTATAGAAGGAAGAGAGAGAGAGAGAGAGAAGAGCAGGAGGAGGCGCTCCTCAAATTGTAGTAGAAAATTCTGGCACCTGGGCCAACACAGCGTGCAGCACCAAGAGCGGCGCCGCCGCCAAGTAACTGGGATCCCCAAACTCGACACCGGCACACCCAAAGCTGGAGATCTGAAAGAATGATAAGAAATAGGAGAAGACAGTACCTGTGCTGGCCCCTGCACCGCACCCCTGTGAGGGGGGAAAGCATGAGGGAGTGGCGTCGACGGCACTAAAGATGTGGCGCGACCAGGCTGGCCCAACCTCTCCACCCACAAGTCCACGGCTCCTAGGCCCAAAGGCCCAGGAGTTGGGTCCGCAGGCAAGGGCAGTCGGAACAACCACCAGACCCACTGCTCCATAAGAGTGGCCCAATGATGAAACTGTTCACTGGAGGACCACCCTGGGTGTGGGGGGAGACTACAGAGCCGAGGATTGCGGCCAGTAGGAGTCGGGGTCGGCTTCCTGCTACTGGCGATCTCTGTGCAGACATACCAGAAGGCGACCTTGAATGGTACTGCTTCTTCTTCGACAGGAGGGACGAAGAAGAGCTCGAGGCTGAGTGGCGCCAGGTTCCCAATCTCGATCGGGCCCACTTCCATGTGTGCTTTCCGGAGGACTGCCCTTCCTCCTGAGCACCGGACTAACCGTGGTCAGAGCCCGCCCCCAAGAGGGCGAAGGACTGGACCCAGCCCTGCTAGTAAAACAGCTTTCAAGCGAAGTTTCCTTACTGTCACCGGCCCAGTTCATGGTCGACTCCATTGAAGGCGGGCTGAAGAAGACTTCTTTTCTTCGTTAAATAACACACAAAAAAAACAACCCTTTTTAAAAAAACAAATAAATAAATATACTAACCAACTACTGAACAACTATGTTGCTGTTGTACAGACGTGAAGACTTGACTCCTGGTGGGCGAGTGTCGTCGTCATCACTGAAGCGTATTCGACGGCGGGAAAAAAGGAACTGAGCTAGTTGAAGGGTAGACACCAAGATAGCCTATACAACGCAAGCCAACCTTGTGGCACCACGCATGTGTGGTTCTACCTCGGCGCCGGCCCTCCTTAAGATTTATGGCTCCTGCTGGGTCCTAGCACCTCTGGCACAGTCCCACTAGTGTGAATGCGTGGTGGAGACTTTATGACCAGGAAGACATGGAAATTACGTACCTATTGTAATTCTTGATCTTCTTGGACAAAGTCTCCACCACTCATTCACATTAATAGGACTACACCAGTGGTGCTAGGACTACGAGAAGTCAAAATCTTCAGGAAGGCCGGTGCTGGAAAGGACCGTGTCATGCGGGTACCACCATGAGACTAGCTCACACCGTATAGGCCATCTCAGAGTCAACCCTCCAACCGCCTCAGTACCCTTTTTACCGAGGAAGTGCAGCATAAACTAACCTATGTCGGACCTAAGATAGTCCAAATGACCCGTATAAGAAGGGTCAACACAACAGTCTTCACAGCCCAGGCATCGAGGAAGTGAAGACCAATAACAGAGTGAGAGCGAAGCTCGGAGGATGGTGGGTGGACGTGTGAATGAGTGGTGGAGACTTTGTCCAAGATCATCAAAAATTACGATAGGTACGTAATTTCCATATCTTCCTGGACATAAAGTCTCCACCACTCATTCACACCAATGGGAGAGTACCGAGCTAAATAATCCCCCCGAGAAGAGCGGCAGGAGAGAGGAGCTCACTTAGGACAGAAGTCCACTGAGTATTGTCCTGCCAAAGGACTGATGCTGTCTGGCATGGACATCCAAAGCATAGTGCTTCACAAACGTGTGCATGGAGCTCCAAGTAGCTGCATTGCAGATGTCTGCAATGGGCAGGTTTCGTATTTCTGCCAGAGATGCCGCTACTGCTCTGGCAGAATGGGCATATACCCTGCCTTTCTGCTTAACCTGTGCCATGGAATAGCAGTGATGAAGACATGCCACTAGCCATGCCAAAATAAATCTGATAACAACAGGCTGACCCAGCCGGGCCATGCTGAATAACATGAAGAGTTGCTTTGACTTGCAGATCTCTTTAGTTCTATCTAAGTAGAAATGCAAGGCCTTCTTAATATCCAGAGAATGTAGGGTATGTTCCCCTTCATTCCAAAAGTTCGCAAAGTAAGTCGGAAGAACCAAAGGCTGGTACACATGGAATTCCAAGACCACTTTAGGCAGAAATTTAGGACTGGTTCGAAGAACCAAATTGTCCTTATGAAATACCGTGTAAGGCGGGGTCTGTGACAAAGGCATGTATTTTAGACACTCTGCGAGCGGAGGTGACGGCTACAAGGAAGGCCATCTTCCAAGTCAGAAACTTCAGCTCACATGTTGCTAGAGGTTCAAAAGGTTTACGGGTGAGTATATCTAACACCAGGTTAATATGCCAGGCAGCTACTGGCCTCCTAACCGGTGGCCTAGTGTGGATAATACCTTTCAGAAATCTCTTAATCAAGGGTAACTAAGCTATAGAATGTGTGTATTGGCTCGTTATAAGCTGAGATCGCAGAGAGATGGACCTTCACAGCTGAGTACTGTAGTCCTGTATTAGACAGGTCTAGAAGATAATCCAAGACTTTGTTTTGGGGCAAGAAAAGGAATCCAGGGAGGATTTTGCACATCAAATAGAGAATCGCTTCCACTTTGCTGTGTATGTTGTCCTAGTAGGTGGCTTACGCGCTGCTAGGAGAATCTCCTCAGGAGCCAAGCGTGGAGGTGAAGGGATCTCAGGTTGGAATGGACCACTGGGCCCTGGGTCAGCAGGTCCACTTGAAGTGGAAGCTGTCTCTGTGAAGTTTCTGATAATCTGTTGATTAATGGAAACCAACTCTGATGAGACCAGAATGGGGGGATGAGGATCATTCTTCCCCCCTGTGCCTCCATCTTGAACAGCACCCTCTGAACTAAAGGAAGAGGAGGAAATGCGTACAGAAAGCATCTTGTCCACTGCAGTCTGAATGCATCCTGACAAAGTGCCAGGTTCTGGATTTCTGGAGCAGAATAGAGGCAGTTTTGTGTTGAGTGGAAACACAAAAAGGTCCAGATCCGGTGTGCCCCACTCTTCAAAGAGTGACACTACAACTTTTACATCGAGACACCATTTGTGAGGATCCACCTCTGTTCTGCTGAGACAATCTGCTAGATCGTTCTGGGCCCCTGGTAGGTACACTGCCTGGATCAGGGCTTCGTGTTCTAGACACCATTCCCACACTCTGATTGCTTCCCTGCACAGGAGATAAGAGTGCGCCCCACCCTGTCTGTTGATATGGTACACCACCACTTTGTCGCCCATCTGAAGGAGGATTATTTTGTGACAGAGAAGGTCTTTCAGGGCTCAGACAGCATGCAGGACCACTCTTATTTCCAGGACATTTATGTGGAGTTGAGATTTGTCCTGACTCCAAAGACCCTGGGTGTGGAGATCCTGACAGTGAGCTCCCCATCCGAGTAGGGATGCATCCGTGGTCATGGAGATCTGAGGTTCCAGTGGGGCAAATGGAAACCCTTTTAGAAGGTTGTCCTCGGGTCCACCAGGTGAGTGACCATTTTAGAGGTTCTGTCACCTTGATCTGAAAGGTCTGGGGATGTGTGGTTGGGGACCACGGAGTACTGAGCATTTACTGAATCGTCCTCGTGAGGACGATCCAGAGGCACAGTGAACACCGAGGATGCCATGAGAACCAGCATCTGCTGCATCAAGAAGGCTCGAACTGAGTCGTTCTCTCTGATGAAGTGGGCCATCTGAAGGATGTCACTCCTCCTGTCCTCTGGAAGAAAGGCTTTTGCGTTGGAGGTATCCAGAAGGGCTCCTATGAAGAGGAGCTGTTGGGAGGGTTGAAGTTGAGATTTCCCTAGATTCAACAGAACTCCCATGGACGTGAGGAACTTGGAAGCTATAGCCACAGCTTCCTGAGTCTCTTGTCTCGAGGGGCTTGCTAGGAGCCAGTCATCCAGATATGGGAACACTTGAATTCCGAGTTTCCTAAGATGCGCTGCGAGAACTGCAAAGTATTTTGTAAAGACTAGAGGCACTGAGGACAGCCCAAAGGGCAGGGCCCTGAATTGGTAGTGCTGACCCAACGGCACAAACCGGAGATACTTGTGGTGGTTTGGGTGTGTGGGAATACGTTGGTAGGCATCCTGCATGTCCAGGAAGGCCAACAAATTGTTTAGATGAATCAGAGGTAAAAGAGTGCCGATCAATGATATCTTGAACTTCTCTTTGTAAAGGAATTTGTTTAACTTCCTTAGACTAAGAACAGGGAGCATGCTGCCGGTTTTCTTTGGAACTAGGAAGTAATAGGAGTAGAAACCTATATTCTGTTGATCCAGCAGAACTACTTCTACTCAATCAATCAATCAATCAAAATCTTTATTTATCCAGGCGAACACCATTGGGCATAGATCATTTATAAGATGGACCTGGTTAGAACTGGAACAAAGGATATACACTTTATAAACAGTCAACAACATAACATCTGAATAATACCTTACAGTCACAGTGACAATAGTTTAACAATGACACAAAACGAAAACATTTGGAGAACAGCGGTTCAGTTCCTTCATAATACAGGAATGCGTCTACAACACAAACTGGGTGAGCTATATGAGGACAGCAGTTAGACAATATAATACATACACTGCCTTGTAGAACAAGACAGTCAGTGTGATCAAGGTAGAAAGGGAGGGGAATGTGGAAGGCAGAGGGATGGGGGAGCAAAGGCGGGGGGTTGAAGGGTACGGAGAGGGAGAAGTAAGAGCCACAGATGGGACACAGAACAGGGGCAACGGAAGGCACACAGAGAACAGACAGGGGCGGTAATGTACAAGTAGAAATGTGAGACAGAGGGCCACTAGGCCAGGCATGGTGAAGGAGACAGGCATCATCAAGATGCCCTGTTGTTCAGAAGGCCTTGAATCTCGGAAGCATGAAGGTCTGACTGAGAGACAGACAGTTTTGGGCTGTCGTTTGGGTGGATGATCCGGAGGGGTTTCCAACAGATTTAGAGAGTAACCCTTGCAGATTATCCTGAGCACCCATTTGTCTGATGTGATTGATTTCCACAGGTTGTAAAACTGAGTTAGACACCCTCCTACTGTCCAGGAACAGTCCCCCTCAGACATCTGAGGTGGGACTAGGGCTGTAATCTCGAAGGGTGGTACTGGGTGCTTTCGGGCCCTGTGCCTTATGCTACATTTTCTTTTGTGGCTGGGGGGCTTGATTTTTGTTGAAGTCACCTCTGCCTTTGCCATGAAAGGACTGACGGTTATGAAACTGCTGCCCGTTCCCGTCCCGTTGAGGGGGAGCAGAGGGCAGCCTGGCCGTTTTGACAGCTGTTCTAGTTTTCTGTGTAGCCTCGAGTGCCTGCTCGACCTGAGGGCCAAACAGATAAGTTCCATCAAATGGTAAACTCATAACTCTCTGTTGGGCATCATTTGTGAACCCCGATGTACGTAACCACAAGTGGTGTCGGGGACATATACCAGCCGCTGCTGCTCTAGAAGCAGTGTCAAAGGCATCCATAGCAGCCTTAAGTTGCTGACTGTTGGATTCAATGCCTCTAGTAATGGTTTGCAGAAGCTCTGCACTTCTCGACCGCGGGGCTGAAGAAGAACTCGAGGCCGAGCAGTGCAGAGTCCTCAAGGAAGATAGAGAATGGGACAGCTTCTTTTTGTGCTTTTGGAAGGACAGCCATTCACCCCGTAGAGGGTGGTGGACTAGATTCAGCCCTGCTGAAAACACACAGCTTTCATGCGAAGGCTCCCTACCGTCACTGGCCCTGTTCATGGTCGACTCCATTGAAGGCGGGCTGAAGACTTCTTTGTTGAAGAAAATCAACTTTTTTTTAACACTGAATTTGCTAAACTAAATAAAAACTAATCAATACTGAACGACTATAGCTGCTGTCATAGATGTAAAGATTTGACTCCCGGCGGGCAAGCAACGTCGTCACTGATGCGCACTCAATGGCGGGGAAAAGGAACTGAGGCAGCTGGAGGGTCGAACCAGAGATAGACTATATGGCGCAAGCTAGTCTCGCGGGGCCGCACATGCGCAGTCCTATCCCAGCGCTGGCCCTCCTGAAGATTTTTGGCTCCACGGAGTCCTTACGCCTCTGGCATAGTCCCATTAGTGTGAATGAGTGGTGGAGACTATGTCCGGGAAGATCTAAATAAACTTAATGCCAGTGCTGGCCATCTTACTGGCAACCAAGTACCACGTGTCAGGACCGCCCTTGCGCAGATATCCTTTTTCTACCAAGCTCCCACTTGGCTAAACTCCCTCCCAAGTGCCATCACACAGGAAGATAGGGTCAGTCACTTCAAATCACTCCTCAGGACCCATCTCTATGCCTCCTGCAACTGTAACTGCCCATAACCTGGTCTCCTCAAGTCTCACCTACCTCTTGCCCGCCCTCGTGCCAACACCACTATCTCTTGAGAAGGGACTCCTGTCCTGCCTGCTCACCCCTCTCCAGCCCCCACCCTGTTGGTCCTGTTTTGCCTCAGTCATTATTATATTGAACCAAGTTTCCTTTCTGTACCAGTCTAACACGTTTTGCTCTATTGTCTGTACTACATTTTGTATAGAATGCCTTCAACCTACTGTATGTCTAATTATTTTGTATACTGTATATTTCTGTACTACGTGGACGTAGAGCCTTTGTAAAGGAGTCTCTGACTCAAAGGTTTGTATTTCTGATACTGTTAAATAAATAAAAAAAAACCTAAAAAAAAAAAAAAACCGACGGCAACAACTGGCCATTACATATTTTCTTTGGATCACTCTATAAAGCATTTTGTGGTACTCTGTATGAAAAACGCAAAGCAGAGAAACTTGTGTAATAAAACTGGTTTTGCTGATGCCAAGATTTGCCTGCGATCCTCAGATTCCTGTTCTGTGCCAGAAGCATAATGGAAGTGAAGCGCTTAACTATCATGGAGACATGGAGGGTACTGGCTAACTGGCACTCACACACACCCTTGCTGGCTGATCTCGGAACAACATCAGCATCAGCTGTGAAGGTAACCATTCACCCACCCCCAAGATGGAGAAGGAACATTATAGTGGCGGCCCCAAACATCATGGTGGATGTTCAGCCCGCTACTGCAGTGGTTCGGTGGGCTGATGGCGTACGCCTGGCAGATGTTCAGTATGCTGCTGCTGCTGCTTATTTGACAGGGCTGAAAATGTTTTTATAAGACGGAAATTTCTCAAATAATGGCATCCATGCATACAAGTGTTGTGCTCTGTGACAAATCCCACCCAGGCAATAAACCGCATCTAGAAATATTACATTTTCAGATATTTTATTCTGCTAGCAGCTCATGGTGCCTGAAACTTTATAGCAGAATTTCAACATTTATTTTACAATTCCTTAAGTCAGGTTCACCTGAGATGCACCATCTCGCATACAGTGGTTTCCTGCTTCCACGCAGTTCCACAGCTAGGAGGAACAAAGGATCAGGAAGGTCAGGTGGCATTCTGAGGGTCACACCATGGGTAAGTGGCTATGGTGGGATGTGAACTTGTGACTCCGGGTTCACATGTTTATAGTGAACTCCATCACACTGCCTCCAACAAAGGCTTCTACATGATCCACCACCTTACAAAACATAAGCTTCATGTGCAGATAACCACTAAATAAACAGGGTTACTCACCTGTAACAGTAGTTCTAGGAATCGTTTACGATGTACATCCACACTTCTGGTAGTGTTCCTGTCTCTTTAAGGCTTAAAGGAATGTCTTCAAGCTGGCTCCTCTCACCCACGCGTGTGGTAACTCCCTCGGCACCGCCTTGTGACGTTAGATCTTACCCGCTGGAAGCAAGACCGGTGTGCCACTTGCCAAGCGAGGTCGGGTGGGACAATGTGAACGTACATCATATACCACTCTCAGAACTACTGTTACAGGTGAGTAACCTGTTTTTCTAGGGATGTGGATATGATGTACTATCCACATTTCTGGCAGACTCCTACCAGTTCTCTGGGAAGAATGGGCAAGGCGCACACCCCATATTTAGGGGAGAGAGACTGGAGAACTGAGGCACCAAAACCAGCATCCTGGTGTGACTCAAGGCCAATGTGGTAGTGGGAAATGAAGGTGTGTGCCGACTTCCAGGTAGCAGCCCTGCAGATTTCCTGGATAGGGATGTCCCCGGAAGCAGCCACCAAGGCAGCAGTACGACAGGTGGAATGAGCCCTTAGCCCTACGGGAGGCTCCCTACCCACTAACCTATAGCAGAGGTCAATGCAGGATACAATCCACCTGTCAATCACCTGCTTAGCTGCCTATCTGCCAGGTGCAGCTTCAGCGTAGATGACAAATAGCTGGCGAACCTCTCCCCGAACTCCAGCCATGTGCTCCTTACAGTAGGCAAGTGCTTGTTGCAGGTCCAAAGTAGGAGTCTGTGCTCAGCCTCTGAGGTGTGGTTGGTGAAGTATACCAGGAGACTGATCACCTGGTTAAGGTGAAACTCAAGACACAACCTTCAGGAGGAACTTCGGGTTGGGGCGAAAGACAACCTTGTCCCTGTGGAAGAACATGTAAGGAGACTCCCCTGAAAGCGCCTGGAGCTCACTGCGGCTTCTGGCCGATGTGCTAGCCACCAAGAAGGCGGTCTTCCACGACAGGTGAGAGATCTCACAGTAGTGCATCAGTTTGAATGGCTTCCCATGAGATCTACCCACACCAGCAACAAGTTCCAAGGTGGTGGTGGTTCATGCACCAGAGGGGAAATATGGTCAAGGCCTTTGAAAAAACACCACACCACCACCTCCTGCGTCACTGACAGCATACCAGCACATGCCCAGTATGCCGGTGGCTGCCAGGTGCACCTTAAGGGTTGTCAACCAAAGGCCCGATTGAGACAGAGACCAAAGGTAGTCAAGAATGCTAGCCACCAGACAAGATAAAGGGTCAAGCTCTTTGCCCTGGCACCAAACGGAGAACCTCTTCCACTTGAAGGCATAGCATTTTCGGGTCGACTCCTTCAGAGAAGCCTCGACCACAGTGAGGACATCTTCGGAGAGACCCAGAGCCTGGAACTCTAGCCGCTCAGGAACCAGGCTGTCAGGTGCAGGGGTTGAAGGTCCGGATGAACTACCTTCCACTGACTGCAAAAAAGCAGATCCAGGGGGAGAGGAAGATGCCACGGGAGACTGCTCCTGAGGCTGATGAGACTGGGGTACCAAAACTGGCGGGGCCAGTCTGGAGCCACCAGGACCATCCGTGCCTTGTCCCTCCTGGCTTTGGTCAGCACTTTCTAGATAAGTGGAAATAGAGGGAAGGCACAGAGGAGGACCAGGGTCCAGAGTCTTGAGAAGGCATCCCCCTGCAGGGTTCATTGCTCAGGGAGGTGGGCACAATACTACCTCAGCTTTGCGTTCTCTCTGGAGGTGAACAGATCCACCAGAGGGGTGCCCCATTCGGAAAACAGGCTGCGTTCCACCTCTGGATGGAGAGATCACTCCTGAGACGCCTCACCCACAAGGCTGAGGGCATCCACCAGCTGGCTGGAGATGCCGGGCACATGGATGGTCAGGAGATCAGTGTCCAGGCTGAGCACAAGGGTCCAGATGCGCAGAGCTTCCCTGCACAGAGTAAGAGAGTGCATCCCACCCAGTTAGTTGAGGTAGTACATGGTCGTGGTGTTGTCTATCTGGACCTGAATGACCTAACCCCGAATGTGCGGAACAAAGGCTGTCAGCACCAGCTGAACTACCCGAAGCTCCAGTAGGCTGATATGGCATCGGGACTCCTCGGGGGTTCAGAGTCTGTGGACTCTGTGGTCCCCCAGGTGGGCAGCTCATCAAGGAGGCATCAGTCATTAAAGTTAACGCAGATTCTGGACAGACAAATGGGATCCCTTCCTGCAGATGGAGGGCATCCCACATCAGCTGGGTCACGGTGACCAGCTGGTCTAAGTGGCCCTGGCACTGAGACCACAGGTGAGCAAGCTCCCATTGCAGACAGCGCATTTTCCACTGGGCCCAATGAACCATGCTGGTGCATGCTGCCATGTATCCCAGGAGGCACAGAAGTCCCGAGCAGGGTGCAACTGACCAACCAGAAATGATCGGGCAAAGGAGGAGAGAGCCTCCAACTGGTCTGCCAGAAGCTGAGCCCTGGCTCTACAAGAATCAAGCTCCGCCCAGATGAATTTTATCACCTGCTAGGGTACGAGCTCCGACTTGGCCTCAATGACCAGGAAGCCAAGGGACAAGCAGGTCTTGAGTGCCAGGTCCCAGGACCGCTCCACCTCCTCCCTGGAGGGACCCGATATAAGCCAGTCATCCAGGTAAGGGTACACCTGGACCCCTCACTGCCTCAGGTAGGCTGTCACCACTGCAATGCATTTGGTGAAGACCCTGGGAAAGGAGGATATGCTGAAAGGCATGGCCTGGAACTCATAGAGGATCCCCTCTGCACGGAAATGAAAATTACGTACCTACCGTAATTATGATCTTTCTGTGTATCTTCACCATTCATCACTGTTGGGTATTTGGCCGGAGGTCAGGACCCCGTGGGAGCTTTTTAAAGTAGGTGGAACCGGCGACGATCGGGCGCCGCCTCGAGGCTGACGACTGCGTGGCGCCCTGGTTGATGTTAGGCTATGCTGACTCTGCCTGCCAGTTCTGGAGTCACCAGAGAGGTAGAGGAAGGGAGTGGAGGGTGGGACAAGGAAGTCCAAGGGACTGAAAAAGGAAAAGATATATGAACCAAAAGGAGAAATAACGACTGAGAGGACAGAAAGGGGGAAAGAGTTGGAAACTAAAGGGATTGGGAGGGGCCCCAATCTCTGGAAAAGGAAGAGGGAAGGAGGAAGGGTGGGTAAAGAATTTGGGAAGAAAGGGGAGTAGGTTAACACACCCCAGACTCTGGTCCATCTCCAGATTGTACAGGAACTGCAAGGAGTAGCAAAGGCTTTCTGCCAGAATTCAAGGCACGGAATAGCTGGCAAACACTCCAGATAAGCAAAGTCGGCTATTCTGGAAGAAGGACAGGGTACAGAGAATTAACACCCTCTCAAGGAAAGATTATTGGTGAAAAAAAGGGAAAACATTTTTTGTTTTTTATATAAACAAGGAGAAATAGGTTGGACGGGAACAGGGGGAGGAGGAGAGAAAGGAGGGCAACTGTCAACTCCCGCCCCACAGGGGTGGAGCCAAGGCACTGGAGAAGGAGTGCCCCCCCGCTGTCCACTCTCCCTGGATATTATCCCCCTGTGTGCCCCTGTTTTACCCCACTCCTAAAAAAGGAGAGGGGGAAAGATGGGCACAGAGAGGGAGGGGGACCCAGAGACTGAGGCCCCAGGGGGATGGAGGGTAGGATCGTGATGAATGGTGAAGATGCACAGAAAGATCATAATTACAGTAGGTACGTAATTTT